>CM031243.1:285978248-287324932 GCA_018340775.1 Taxus wallichiana var. yunnanensis | reverse complement strand
TTTATGGGGTGGTTGTATTTTGTAGGTTAACGGTGTTGTTGGTAAGGTGGTATATGAGTGATATTAGGTAATGAGATGGTGAGAGGTAAATGAATGATAGTTAGATGCAATGACATGTTGGGTAGTGGATCTAGGAATGGATTTATGGGGACCGTGATTCAAAAAGTCTAAGAAATGTTATTAAAGAGGACATGCAGATGTAATCTTCATCTGGTTATTGATGAAGATGCAGTCCGGGAACTCGATGACAAAGGTAGAACTTAGGTAAGATGGCTTGACACACGAAGATGAGAGATCTCCCTCGATGATCAGCTAAGTATCACAAAAAGTTTCAGCTATTCGTTGCGCAGCTTTGGGCTTGATCTCCTTTCTTTGCGCAAACTCTTCCCCTAGTTTCTTCACTCGTCTCGCTTGGCCAAGTAAAGATCTAGATTCTCTTGATCGCTCCTACTTGATCTCTCTTGATCCAAAATCCTTCCACACTTTTTTTTTTTTTGGTTTGGGAGCCCATTTACGGGGAACCGATGGCGGTTACGTAACCGACGGAGGTCAAGTAGAACCGGATATCGGTAAGAAAAAGCAGGCTATTTTTAGTAAAATAGCCCACTTTCCCTTTTCTCCTGAGAGATTAAGTGCGGGCTTGGTCAAGTGACTAGAAGGTCGGTTTTAGGTGCGAGAAAGGGTCATTAGTCATGGGTGTAGGTGGGGACCAAGTTATAGGTCTTAATTAGGTTAGTTTAGGGTTAGGACTAGGTCATGATGAGGTGGCAAAATGAGGTGGCGGGTAAGGTGATGTGGATTTATCAATTACAAGGTAATTAATAAATAATTGTGTAAGGTTTAGGTGATGAGGTTAGGTTGCAGAAATGAGATGCGGGTCACAAGGGGTCATTAGGAGACACAAATTTGGTGTCTACATCGTTAACCCCAAATCAACAACTTCTTACAACTTCTTACATAAGTCATATTCTACCGACATCGGTTAAGCCGATAGCAGCCTTGCTGAACTCATCTAACCGACATCGAGTTATCGACCAATATTAGTTACTATCTTTCCACAGGCGTTCCCGACAAACCAAGCAACCTACCAATTCCAACATTTTGTGGCCGTTTACATTCTGATAGATTGAATTCTGTTGTGTACTCTGTCCATGGTTGTTATCACTTCGAGAAACAAGCTACGAGACATGGTTTCACATGCCTGCTCCGTGTCTTTTCCCGAATCACCCCTTCACATCCATATGGGAATCCTACGGACACCCGGTGAGGTTCCCAAAATCCTTGTAGGAGATAAGGAATTTGTGAAATTTTTGAATGCTAATTCTAGCAGCATGTCACAAGACTATTTGTCTCATACCCCGACCGTACACCCGATCAATCAACTTTTTGTTGGTATGCCTATTAGTATAGCTAGTCACTTAGCTCCTTCCCCACCTAATAACTCTACCTTACCTTCTTCATCCTTAGCCCCATCTCCCAACTCAGTGGCTTCGGAAGTTCATATGGCATAGATTGACTTTCCTTTAGTTAATCTAAGGCCCCACATATCATTACCACCGACTCCTCCTACCTCGTCTCTCTCTCAGATGCGCCCTTTCATAACTTGCTCTCTGCCACCTATCCACACGAGCTTTCCTTCTCAAGCTCCACCCACCTTTCATTTCCACACACCTATCCAATGGCTTCAACATCTTATATAGGACATCCCTATTCGGTCGCCTCAACATATTCATCCTTAATACCTTATCAACATTTAACCCCACCATTGTCTAGTAGAGGTGGCTCTTGGCCCAATCCTCCTCAGTTTACAACAATCGCACCATCATCTCATCCAACCACTGATTTAATCAAACAAATGATGGACAAGATGCAAAATCTGGAGGATTACATTTCCAGAAGCCGTAGCACCCACGACATACGAAGCAAGTCTATCTGAGCCTATTCATCCTTCTATCCCCCTTCATTCATATCCTCCTCAATGGGAATTACCAAAATTTACTCGTTTTAATAGTAAGGAGGATCCTCAACAACACTTGTGATCATTTAGACATGCATATTATCGATTACTCATGACGATGCCTTTACTACTCCGCACCTTTCCCATGTCATTATCGTGGACCCGCCTTTGAATGGCGAGTGCTTTAACCAAAGACTCAATTTTCTCTTTTAACCAATTAGCCCAATCTTTCTTGGATCATGTCTCCATTAATATCACCAAGAAAGTATCCATCACCGACCTTTATGCCATCCGACAATTTGAAGACGAATCTATCACGGATTTTGTTGGATGATGGCGGGCCTTATCAACCAACTTACTTATGCCTTGCCTCAAGCTGAACTTATCAAACTCTTTACATGGGCCTACGCTAAGCACATTTCTCCTACCCTCCAAATTCAAACTTTCCACACCTTTGATGAGGCCTTTACTATGGCTTGGAAACTAGAGATTCGAGCCTTAGAGGAAGAGAAATTGCGGTTGTGTAACAAAACCCTAATTTTTGAACCCAAGACTCCACCAACAAACCCAACACCACCATTCTCACGCATCATTGCTTCGAAATCAAAAGGAGCTGTACACATGGTGATGGTCAAATATCAAGCACCGTCTAATACCCCGCCAAAAACCACCTATAAGTATAAAGTCGAGCCCATCAATTACACTCCCTTGGGAGAAAATTATGGTGTCATCTTGGAAAAATTGCTCAAAGCGGGAGCTATCACCTTACCTCCTATTAAACCTCACTCTGGGTTTGATTCCACCTACGCTATACCTTCTTGGTACAAAGAAAATGACTTTTGTAACTTCCACCGCATGAAGGGACATAGTCACGAAAACTGTAAGATGTTGAAAAACATAGTGCAGGAAATGGTTGATGTAGGGGATATAACCCTCGATAATCCTAATGCCCCTGCTAACCGAAATTTGAAAATCTTCAACAAACCATTCCCAAACCACTCTTCTAATAGTAACATAAACCAAGATATCTTAGTTGAGGAGAGTGTTCATGAAATCCATGCAATTTTTGACTCCCAACCAAAAGCTTCTATCGAGGAAATTCTGAATCAAGCCTCTTTACTAACGCAGGGATCCAAACCCCTTCACCCCCATCAAGACAAAATGATAATCTTGCCATTCCTTTACCCATAAAGGAATTAACCACCCAGAGTTCTCTTCTCACGAATGAGTCTTCTTACACCACATCCCTGCAAGATTGTGAGCGGATGTTATCTAACTTATCTATTTCCCAAACATCTCCTTCCATCACTCTTGCTTGTAAAGAAGAAGGCTCACCACTTTTCTGTCATCCTTAGAAGAGAAACCCCTCAAACCAACATCACCAAATTCTTTAATCATGACGGATCCCCTCAAACATGCCCTCCTACCTATTAGTTCTTCATCGCCTAAATATTTTCAGCAACCGGTTGACCTCTTAACGCCCATTGATACAGTGCCTCATTTACCCCCTGTATCACACCCACAGTGGACCGGAATCACAACCCACCTCTCTTCCATACAAAATTTCCTATTCACACATGAAGATTTTCATCCTCAGAAGATAGACGAGTCCTATGGGAGCGTTTGAGTACACCATGCTCTACTCAAATGCAGATGACCAATCCAGACACCTTTACCATATACCCAAGGTATTTACAAAAGCTCAAAATTCCTATGTCCTCATCTTCACCCCCATCATCTCTACCGAATACCTCATCCACCTCTATTAACCTAACCAAACCTCCCCTACGCTTGGGACTTCACCAATACCCAGTTTAACACACCCACCTAAACGGTTAGATTTATCCAAAAATAAAGCCGTCCATCCACTCAGAGAGACAAACCCAATCCCCTCAAGTCCAATCTATGCCTCTGTGCCACAACTAAAACCCTCGCCATAACACCTACCTTCTATATTGGGACCTCACCCCTCCACCTTGCCTCAATACATCATACCTCCTGTGTTTTCTTTAAAACAACCTGCACCTTCTACACCCATACAGAGATCCATGGGTGTATCAACACCATCACCCCAAGTATCCTGTCCACCTATCAACCCTAAACAAACTCCATCATCAAAGGATTTGTTTGCCATCACTCCTCTTTCTCTCGTGGTTGTTTCCTGCCACCACGTCATCTGTGGCCTCATCATCTAACCAACTAAACATAACTTCTGCGCCGAAGAAGCCAAGTTTAGTTAAATCCAATTATAAAAACCCCTTGTCTAAACCACCACCCATACGAATCAACCATACCCAATCATTACCAAAACCCACCCAGTCAATAGCCTCATCTTCCTCTGACTTTGACCCACTCAAAGGATCTTACGCCAAAATCCTTGATATGTTGGTGGAGAATGCGACCATTTCCCTACCCCCACTTAGACCCTATGATCCATCTAAACCTCGACCTATAGGTTATGATGAGTCTAAAATCTGCGCTTACCACCGCACACTAGGACACGATGTAGAGGGATGCAAAACTTTGAAATCCATCCTTCATCGGGTCACCTCTCTCGGATAGAAAGGTTAATAAAGAACACTTACGAAGGGAGAAACCTTTAGCTTCAATCCCCTCTCCTATACCTCATGTCCCTACCTCACAAGAATATTATTATTGTAACCCCACCTCTCAAAGATAATGACTTATCCCTACCATCTTCCTCCTCTTGAGTTCACAAGATCAACATGATTAGCATTGCTACTCGAGGTAGAAAACCAATGGGAAAGCTAAAGAAATCACACCTGCGCCTCTCTTTCTCCGTCTGCCATCCCGATCACACCACCACCTAAAGTGGTTATTCATGGACCTACCTACCCCATCTCTGATGGAGTTGCCCACCGTACCATGATCAAACAACTTCACCAATCACCTGTAAAAATGACACTGTATGATCTCATTTAAACCTCTGAATCTCATCGACAAGCTCTCATTGAAATCCTACAAGGGATAGAGGTCATACCTAACGAAACCTTTCCCGTTGCCTCCATTTTAACACCCAATCATGTTGCTTCTCTCACCAAACAATCTATCTCCCCAACCACTTACGTCTTTGTGCATGAGCAAGCTGCTATCTGGGTTTCTTGAAGACGAAATTGTCGATTTTGGTGCAGTAAGATCCCGACTTCGCTCTTTTCATCTCGGCTTATGTCCGAGACATCCAGTACATCGTGTTATGATTGGCAGGGCACTAGCCTAAACATCATCTCTTCCAAAGCCTTCCAACAAATGAATATCCCTTCTAGCTACATGTTTACGAACCCCACCATGTTGCGTTCATTTAATGATGCTATTACTTCTACCTTAAGCACCGTGATCCTTAACATTCATGTAGGGCCACGTACTTTACTGAACTCTTCTATGTCCTTGACGGAGAATTCTAATACAACATGTTGCTTAGGCCACCCTTGGATCCAGGCTATGGGATGCATTCCCTCCACCTTACATAGATGCATAAAATATGAGTATGAGGGAAGTCCTACACCGTAAAAGCCGACGCTCCCCCTTAAAAACCTGCAATATGTTATATCACCCTAATGATGTACTTGTACCAGTCAAGACACCCATTCATCCAACCCAACCATCTACTTCGACCACACCTCAACCATCCATCTCAACCGCACCTACACCTTGACCAATGAAACCGCCACTACAAATCCGTTTCCTTCCCCAGCATCACAACATCCCGACCTCGGATCCCTTTGTAGATGTTTTCAATGCCTTACTTGGGGGAGTATCACCTATATAACGTTAGCACTTTCCATACCCCATAGGAGTATGGCGATTTACATGCGCATCCTACCACGACCGTCGTGTGTGGGAGAAGTAATCTCTTACGGACTACCTAATTACCACACAACCTAATGTATGGGGGTTTGATACATCCTCTGTCACCCCCGAACCTCCTTGGTGTGGTTCCCTTCCAATCTGATTTTTAATATCTAACTAATCCTTCGTTTCGCCCTCACCTTTCGATGCGCGTGCTTGGAAGGGTTTTCGTTTTAGTCTTTATGAACAAGGCCGACATACGATCATTCCTGTGAATTACACGAAAAACACAAAGATCATCATGCTCTTGGATTCTCTCGAACCACCTACACCAAAGACACCACCTATCCACTTTGTATCCAAGAAGACGGATGAAGTCACCCCTTCCAAACCATCATCACCCATTTTTTCATCGTCACCCACAGAGTCAATAGACCCTGAATCTATCCCTCCTAACTTTTTTTTTTTTTTCATAAACGCTATCTTATTAGGTCCTCTCACTTATCAACGCAATAATGAAGACCCATCTTCTCTTCCCCTTCTGTATCCAGACATGATCGAAGAGGACTCGCCTTTAATTAATGTTGTTGAGTGCTAGGATGACGACTCCATCCTCACTTACCTAGGTGCGGACAAGCTGTTATATTCAACGCGCCTTACCATCGACACTCAAACCATGTTGAATAAGTCGACTATATAAATCAACATCCACACCGAGGACAATCCTCACATTGTGAAGATCAGACAATCTCTTAACACATCAGAACAAACTGCCTTCACTACATTCCTCCGTTCCTGCAACCAAGCTTTTGCTTGGTCCTACTGACATGCCAGGAATTGATCCCGACATTGCTGTCCATAACATTACCAAACCCGATTCCAAACCAGTTAAATAGAAATCGATAAAAATGCATGCACGCATTGCCTTCTTGGTCAAATAAGAGCTTCAACGACTCCTTCTGTTTCCTTCATCTTACTCTATTGATTATCCTCAATGGATTTCTAACATCATACCTATTACTAAAGCGTGGGGGGACTTGAGATATGCACGGATTTACGGGACCTTAACCTTGCTTGCCCAAAGGATGACTTCCCTTGATCTCACTGCGGCCAGATGCTTTCCTCGTGGATTGGATAATCAAATTTTGGTTGATCTCACCTTCGTGGGAACCTTCTATGATGATCTTTGGCCTTGGATGGCTTCTATCGGATACATTTTTCATGACATCACAATCCTTGAGGATTTGGATCTTCTTAGAAAATCTAAACAAACATCGTAGTGAACATCTCGATCAACATAAAACCACCGATCATATAAATGCCCCCACCCCTCATTTTTAACTTTAGAACAAGTGATTTTTTTTTTTTTTTTTTTTTTTGATAATTGCATACCGGTTCTAAATACATAATTTAGAACTCACAATTCAAATAACCATTCATATAACAAGCAACCATATGCACTGTAATGACTCTGAGTACTTCCGATCTATTCATTCCATGACTCGGTAATCTACCGATCTATTCATGAGTAATAAGAGTCGGTGTTTTTATTTAACACATCACTCTTGCGGTTCTCTTCCCTAACTGGGAATTCGTAATGCTCGTCCAAGGAATCTAATCAATAATCAGTTACCATTATTCATCGGCATCTCATCCCTTAGACTAGGTGAATCAGACAACGCAATCAAGCACTTGCGATACTTTGGCCAAAGATTTGAAACATATCTGTTTCATGTCTCGTATTCCTTAACGCATACTCGCCAACTGAATACGCCCTTCACCCCATTCATATGTTATATAGAATGTCTTATACTGACATCACACCCTTTCTTTCACAAATGAATCACTCTGAGGCAGATTAACAAGGTGATAATGTTATATGGATGCCTACGAGGATTAGGGATATGATGACATACCGGTTCAACTGCAGCTTCAACCAAAGGTGTCATGACACCCCAAATCTTCGAGGAGGCGCTCATATAACATGACCACGTTCTTAATCGGTCCCCCGGGTAACTCGTGTAAATCAAGTGTAAATCTCAACGATCAATGCAAGGGGTGTCGCCATAAGTCACCCGCATTGTTGTAACTTCGAGAAGATCCTAATCTTCTCTGAGGTACAGCCCCGCAATGACTTTATGCCGCCAACCTTTAGATCCGCCGAGAAGATCTACCCAAAACAAGCGTTACGCACTAGAGTTTAAATTACTTTTAAGACTTTTCCCTAAGGTTAGCCTTTGCAAATCCCCTCGGATTCATTTTCTTAAGACGACCCTCCTCTATTATTCCATTACTGGTAGAGGTATTATGGTCTAGTTTCTATCAAGGAGTCATTAGAATACATCCGATTCTAAGCAAATGATTCTGCATAATATCTCATAACCTATGCTTGAGATCGCCACCGAAACTCCATTGATTGCCTATCGCTCTTCTTAATCAATTCATATCATACCTTTCATTTTAAAGCTATGAATGATTAAGAATCCAATCTACTATTGTCCTATTATACTTAGGACTAGGGATTAGTAATTCAATCCAACTTGTTTAGCGTTATCTTTAGGCTCAATTTTTAACCTATCTTCTAGAGAGACAATATTTAAGTTACAATATTGCATTATCCAGATCAAATTAGAACTACTAAATACTCATAAGAATTTAGTCTAATTACTTACAAGCTTTCATTGTCAATCACAAAAGCATCCATATTATACAAAGATAACTATGCCTCTTCGTTACGTAAACCGAAGAAGTTCATCATTCATAATAGAATACAACACATAAGTATCAAACACTTATTTTCATTCCTTTCGAAACTCGTACAATTACATTTTATGCAACAGCATACTTGATATAATGCTAACGGAAAAGAAACATCTTTTCTCATATAGTACATCCATAAAATCAAGCTGTAATTCATAATAAATCAAATAAACTATCCGACGGATCGCGATCTCGCATCAGATTTACCTCTTACGGCAACCATCTGCAAAAATAGTCAACATGAGTCAGTTCAATGAACTGAGCATGATAAGCACTAACTTTTAAAACAATTGCAATCCATCAATTGTTTCCATTAAACACCCTGTTTAAATGAGATCAAATATCCAAATAAGAAAACATATTCAGGCTATGTCCTTGTAATACTAAATGATTACAAACATGTAACTCTATCATTGTTACAGAATAGTCTTAAACACTTTCTAATTTTTCATCAGATATTAAAGAAACAAGAACGAAGGCATATAAACAATCATTGAATCCAAATCACATTAATCGGTCGATTGTTGCATTCTTTCAAAAAAAAGGAAATATCATAACAATTTGGAATCCTACCAAAACGTTACCAAATTAATTTCCTACTGATAGTTCATTATCAATAATATTAAATAAAGGAAGAGAAAGAATCAATCCATTCTTACTTCCCTTTTTACATAAGTTCATCACTGTACTGCCTTCACTTATGAGAACAGTCAACCAGTATATAAATGAACAAGTTAGACAGGCCGAAATCAAGATCACTGTTCTAAATCACGAAAATAGAAACTCAAAGAAATCTTCAGACAAAGAACTAACACATCAACTATCCATAAATCAGTCTGATGTCCAAAACTAGTTTCTCCTAAACACAGTAAGGCTTTCGAACCAAGTTCGAAAGCAAGAGCTTCAAGCGTATTGCTGTAATCAACAACTCTATAACATTAAGCCTTTTAAGGTTTCCGAGAAACTATGCTATGATGACCACACATTGATTCCAATTCATGTTCACCAATCGAATCGAACAAACAAAGGAACTTAGCATACTTATACTTTCTCAGTCTATCGGGCTGAACAAACGGAAAGGAACACCATCAATCGATCCCTACCTTGGTGCATGCAAATCCCTAGTGCAACTCACCCAAACAGGGCCAGAACACGAAAACAGTCATCAATGACGCATATAAAAATCAGACAAACAATCAAGCTCTTATTTCAACCAAGAAACCCGATCGTATTTCGCCAATAATTTAGCACAAATAGAACAAAGTTGAATATGTAGTTGATCACCTAAGGAATCTGTACTCACCAAAGCAACATGCAACACAAAGTACTCCAAGAAAATACAGAGGTCTTCAAGATGTATTTTTCCTTCAAGTCACCGGATCAACACTTAACAATCGTATATACACATTTTAACTTGAATAAAGGACTAAAATAGAAATAGAACATTGAAACGCCTCCTCACAAACTGCTCGAATTCAATCCTAATAAATCCACTAATTCACACTACATATCGATAACGGATTTGCGCCATAATCACAAACCCAACAACAAAGATAAAAATAGAATTAATTGATAAATCCTTCCATGCCATTCAAGACAAACATTCCGAATGAAACAAGTATAAGCAAATCAATATACTCATTCCAAAACAATGAAATAAATCGAGAATCGCTTCAAACCTTCGAACAATTTTCGCAAGGAAAGGCAATACATCCACAAAAAGTCAATACTCGTATTTACTACAATAACAAGAGCTACAAAACCCGCTCTTTTCCACAAGGCTTCCACGACAATATAATAACAAAACTCAAGATGAATCTACATTCACAAATAAAGAGATTATCAGTAAACGATTCAATCATGAAATCCACTGAGTCGTTAAAGACTATGGTAACTCATCAGTTGCCTATTCCAAGCCAGAAATTAGAAAACAATGAAACCCACAAAGTATCATTAATCGCTGTTAACAAAACCATGACAGAGCTTCGAAAATCTTCAAAAGCACAGAACAATCAAATGGTACACCAGTATCATTCCCTACTGTCTCACAACAGCATTGACGATCGAAAGTCGACAGCAAAACAGTGATCTATACCCTTCACAAGTATATTCGACGGGCTCTCGCCAAACAGGCCGAGCATTCAAACCTTTATAAATATAAATCTCTCATATTTAAACCAGAAGGAATACACAACAAACAGAGTTGAAGTTCGATTTCAACAAACACCCAACAAGCGGAAATTGCCAAAAATCGAACCAGAAGAGATACAGAGCCAAAATCAACTAAATCTTCATAGAAAATTTATCTAATCTTCACAAACAAATGAACAGAGTTGTTTTAATGAAGACATTTGAAAGACAAAGAAAATATTTAAAGGATAGGGCCTAACATGCCCGTATTTTGATCGAATTTCCAAGAAGACAACAGAAGAGCTCAAACTTCCTTTTTTTTTCCCAAATACAATGACCAACAAAATTTCGCTGTCCGTTTACAATATATCCTCCATGGCAGAAAAGAGCCGAGAAATTCATTCTCGCCATGCAACTCAAAGAGAATCAAAAGTGCGAAGAACCAAGAAACTAGCAGAGAGAGAGAGAGTAGACCGAAAATCGCGATACACCAAACAAACCTTCCAACTTCTCGCAGCATGCCGCTTTCGCGAGCTCCGGGCTCGACTCCCTAAACAATAAATGCCATTAAACCAATTTTCCCGCCTAATCTCTACTCCCACCGACCGCCAAAATTGGCGACAGTCCAACAAAATCTCAAGTTCATTTCAAAACTTAGTAATTGCCAAGTCTGCCAAGGTTAGCCGCCGCCTAAGCCTCCGCCATCTGCCTGTCCCTCATCCTTATCCTTCCCATTTATTGCCATAGAGAATAGCGCCCATGGTTCGCCACCCTTCAAAGGCCCCTTCCCATAAACTCTTAGTTAGCTAGGTTAGTATCTTAGGTTAGAGTTTTAGGGTAAGAACCATGCTAACCATTTTGCACTTAGTTATTATTTTAGGATCATAACACATAGCCTAGGTCTAGGTTAGACTAACATTAATCTAACCCCTAGGTTAGGTTATTGTTTTAGGTTACTAACCCTAAGTAATTCAGTTTGGTCCTTCTCCTGAAAACTCGGAGAGACCTGCATCATACTTTCTAGAACAGAGCCACTCCTGTTCTTATTACAGAATTGTATGTCAATGAATTATTACCTGGTCTTTAATCGAGACCTTCCAGATATACCAGATATCGGGAACCGTTTCATTTCTCAAGATCAGCCTGAGTCATACTCCTGACCAGCTTACCAAATGCTTCCATACCTTGCAACCTGTTCAAGGTTCGGGATATAATTTTATCACTTCACAAAATTAAAGCATTACTTGGATCAATTCCTCTGGTCCAAGTCTAGATATTATTGATGAATACCTGTATAATTTCATTCCGTGATCAGATTAATATTCAGCCACAAGATGAAATAAATAAAAGAGTCTATTAATATTTTGACTACCAAGATCTCGCAATCTGCAAGAAATTTAATACATATCAAGCATGATTTCCGAATCGAGGTACACAATCCATTTACTAGAAATCACATATCAACACTTGAATGCTTAGGAGAAAGTAACAACAGTTCAGGGTGTTACATGCTTCCCTCCTAAAAGGATTCATCGTCCCGATGAATTACATATTAAACTTAACCTTCCGGTCAATCAATTTATTATTACACAAACAATGTGTTTACTTCCATATTTAATAGTTTCAGAAATCAATGTCACCTCACTTTTATTCAACCTGAATAAAGTCTCGCTTTAATCAAAGCTTTCATAAATACTAAAAACAATCACCATAAAGTATTTCATCAACAGATTTCATTCTGTTGCAAAAAGAGAAGGAAAAGCAGTTTTCATCTCTTCCAGGTTTTCCCAAGTTGCACTTTCTTCGCTAAACTGGTCCCACTGGACCTTACATTGCTGAATATCTCGATTCCTTAAATGCAATCAAGTAGTTTCAGCACCTTGTGGGTTTAACCACGATTATTCCCGGGTCCCTGACTCGCAAGGAATTCCAATTTAAAACATGTGACAGATCTGAAACGTATTTCTTAAGCAAAGAAATATGGAAAACATCATGCATACGAGATAGAGCAGAGGCAATGCTAAACGATAAGCTGGTGGATTGATTATCTCGACAATTTCAAAAGGTCCCACATATCGTGGTGACAACTTGGCAGCCTTGCCAAAAGTTATAGAACTCTTTTCGGGTTTAACACGCAGTAAAAACCTTATCACCAAGCTCAAACTTTCTATCAACCCGCTTAAGGTCAAGATAGCTCTTCTCGTCTATCCGCCGCTTCCTTTAATCGCTCACGAATCAGCTTAACTTGCTGCTCCATCTCTCGTGAGAATCTCTCGGTCCAATTACCACTCTATCCTCTACACTCGTCCCAACTTACAGGGTTCTCGCACTTTCTTCCATAAAGTGCTTCAAAAGGTGCCATCTTAAGAGATGAGTGATAAGTGTTGTTGATGCGAACTCAACTAATGGGAGATACTCTTCCCACTTATACCGTTGATCCATGCAATACATTCGCAACATGTCCTCCAACACTTGATTTACCCTCTCGCCTTGCCCATCCGCTTCTCGGATGATATGCGTAATCAAGTTTAGTTTCGCTCCTAGGGCTGCGTTAAGCGCTTGCCAAAAACTCGACGCCATTCTAGATCCCTCGCCGAAATAATCGCCTGTGTACACCATGCAATCTGAAAATTTCGTACGAACCTTTGGCTAGACTCGAGAATCATCCTTTAGATTTCCAGCGATGAAATGAGCTACCTTAGTTAGCTTATCTACAACTACCGTGATAACATCATGTTTATTCCTCGGACATGGGTAGTCCTTGTACAAAATCCATGGTTATTACTTGCCATTTGTATCGCGGTATGCTATGAGGATACAACAATCCAAAGCAGATGCATATGCTCGCTTTCACCCGCCGACATTCCGCATAATGAGTCACAAAATTTATCACATCCTTTTTCATACCTTTCCAGAAGTATTGCTGTTTCAAATCAGCTAACATTTTTGTGATACCCGGGTGTCCAGAGAAAGGTGAATTATGAAATTCAACTAACAACTTCTTTCTCAAATCATCCAGCACAGGAACATATACCCTATTTTCATAACGCAAGATTCCTTCATTATCTAAATGAAAACCTTCATACCTTTTATCTTTAGGTTCTCAGCAGTTAAAGCGCGCTTTTTACTTGCCGAAAATATGTATCCGATTCTCGAGGCACTTTTACCTCGCCTTTAAACCGAGTTCTTAATGTTATAAGAGCAGTAAATGTGCCTCCTACGACTTAGAGCATCGCCTACTTATTCTCCTTTCCTTTGATATAACTCGATATCAAAGTCATATTGTGATAGAAATTCTAACCACCTTCTTTGTCTGGCATTCAGATTGGGCTGAGTAAAAATATATTTCAGTCCCAAGTGATCAGTTTTCAACTCAAAAGGTTTCCCTAGTAAGTAGTGTCTCCAGACTTGAAGTGCGTGAACAATGGCAGCAAGCTCCAGATCATGAGGGGCATAATTCAGCTCATGAATCTTAAGTTTTCTACTCTCATAAGCAATGACTTGATCATTTTGTAGCAAAACACCCCCAAGACCTTCCCCAGAAGCATCAGTTACCACTGTAAAATTTCCATTAGGGTCTGGTACAGCCAATATAGGTGCAGAAGTCAGCTGGTCTTTCAGACTTTTGAAAGCCGCTTCGCACTTGTCATTCCACATGAATTTCTTATCCTTCTTCTGCAATGAAGTTATTGGTGCAGCTACCTTAGAAAAATCCTTTACAAATTTTCTATAGTAACCAGCAAGACCCATGAAGCTTCTTACTTCATGCACATTCTTTGGTGTAGGCCACTCAGTTATCGCCACTATTTTCGAAGGATCTACAGCGATTCCTTCCTTGCTTATGACATGACCCAAATAGTGAACTTCTGAGTCAAAGAAAGAACATTTGGATAACTTACCATACAGCTTTCTCTTTCTCAAAATTCCCAAAACTATCTTCAGATGCTCATTGTGCTCCTCAACACTTTTAGAATAAATGAGAATATCGTCCAGGAATACAAGTACAAACTTGTCCAGGTATTCTTGAAAAATATTGTTCATTAAATTCATAAAGGCTGCAGGTGCATTAGTTAACCCAAAGGCTAGAACTGTGAATTCATAATGTCCGTACTTGTTCGGAAAGTCGTTTTATGAATATCTTCCTCTTTAATTCTTAGCTGATGATAACCAGATCGAAGATCTATCTTAGAATAAACCGCTGCTCCACGCATTTGATCAAACAGATCATCGATCCTAGGAAGTGGGTATCGGTTCTTAATTGTTGCTTTGTTCAACATCCGATAATCAATACACGCCTCGCAGTTCCATCCTTCTTTTCACAAATATCACTGTGTGCTCCCCAAGGCGAAACACTTGGTCTAATCAATCCCTTTGACAAAAGCTCAGAATCGAGCCTTTAGCTCGACTAACTCAATAGTAGTCATCCGATAAGGCGCCTGAAATAGGTTCAGCCTGTGCTTGATTTCAATAGTAAAATCAAATTCTCTTGGGTGGTAACCCTGGTAATTCCTCAGGAAAAACATCCCTGAAACTTTGTAACAGTGGGATTTGCTTCATGAAATCACTATCTTCTTCAGAAGATTCAGATATCTTTACTGCATAAAGGGTACATCCTTTATTCTTAGCCTTTTTAAGCTGCATAGCTGACAGCTTTCTAACTGTAATTTCTCGTTTCACACCTTGAATTTCTACTGATTCCAGCTGATCATCTAAACATTCTATGTTCTTTTCATAGCAATCTACCTTTGCTTTATGGTCAGCTAACCAATTAACACCGATGACAATGTCATACGATCCCAAAGGTGCAACATAGAGATCAACTTCCGTGGAAAAGTTAGGTAAGTCAAGGACCGCTCCAAAAAGACACATACTCACTGTATGAACAGAATTATTACCATACTGCATACCCAAGATTTATCCATTTTTCCAGCCTTTTCTTTTAAGTTTAGAAGCTAGTTTGTTAGATATAAAACATTCAAGAGCTCTCGTATCAAAAAGAATAGTGACATGTGTATGCCGAATAACTTACCCTAACTTCTATAGGTGTCACTTGCTTTTCAAATTGCCTTGTTTGTCCGCCATCGCAAAGATGTATCTTATGTCGCTGACACGATCATCCTTCTTCAAAGGGCACTGATTTGCGTAATGATCTTTACCACAAGTGTAGCAGCCTCCTACAGGTCCCTTCTTAGGCTCAAAGTTGCTTCCAGTTTTATAATTGTCACGCTGTCCTCCATAGGACTTCTGACCATTATTATAATTTTTTGCAAAATTATCCTTCACATTTCCTGCAGGCTTATTTACTGCTGCCTTCTTATTGTTATCTCCTGGAAACTTACTCTTGTTCCCAAACTTTTTCCATGGTCCTTTTCTCGGGTGCAAGAGAGGTCAAGAAGGGTTTGCAGCCTTCTTCCGCACTTCCTCCTTATGAGCGTAAATAGCCTTCATTTCTCGTTTCGCCTTATGGCCTTTTCAACAACTCCTTCCATAGTGGTTGGACTGTGAACATCGACCTCTCCCCCTATCACAGGATTCAATCCCATGATGAATTTCCGTATCCTGAACTTTTCGTCAGTTTGGTACTTCGGTACATACTTGAGAAGTTTTGTAAACCGCTCCTAATCTGGGCCATCGTTAACTTCCCTTGAGTCAAGTTCTGAAATTCGTCATTTTCTCGATCATAGAAAAGTCAGGCAGCCAACGTTGCCTAAAATAGTTTTTTTTTAAATTGATCCCAAGTGATATTGGTCTCATCAATATTTAGTTCAGCTTTTCGGCTATCCCACCACGAAGATGCTTCGTGAGAAAGCTGATAGGCTCCCCATATTGCCTTGGTTTCTTCTGAGAAGTTCCTTATAGCAAAGTACTTCTCCATTTCGCTGAGCCAGTTCTCAGCTCCATCTCCTAATGTGGTGCCATCATACTTAGGTGGGCTTATCCTTTTATATCATTAGTGAGTTCTCACGCTAACTGCCCTTTTGTTTTCTCGTCGATGTGTACATTTCAAAGATTAACATCAACACCATTTCGGGTTGTCTCGTGAGGTGCTGATTATCATTATCGCCTTCTTCTTCCTCCTCATTCCCCATCACCTGCTGTTCGAGTACAGCTAAACGATCTCTTGTGTCCAACAGGGCAGCAAGGATCTCATCCAGTTTCTGGGTTGTTGCCGCTCCTTCTTCAGGTGGAGCATTACTCGCAACGTTCCCCCTTGTTCTAACCATTTTCTGTTACAAGAAAATTCGGTTTTTATCGACATGGACTCAATAGGTCCAAGAGCCGCAACCTTCAGCTCTGATACCAAGATGTAACATCCTCATTTTTAACTTTAGAACAAGTGAATTTTTTTTTTTTTTTTTTTTTTTTTTTGATAATTGCATACTGGTTCTAAATACATAATTTAGAACTCACAATTCAAATAACCATTCATATAACAAGCAACCATATGCAGCTGTAATGACTCGGAGTACTTCCGATCTATTCATTCCATGACTCGGTAATCTACCGATCTATTCATGAGTAATAAGAGTCGGTGTTTTTATTTAACACATCACTCTTGCGTGTTCTCTTCCCTAACTGGGAATTCGTAATGCTCTCGTCCAAGGAATCTAATCAATAATCAGTACCATTATTCATCGGCATCTCATCCCTTAGACTAGGTGAATCAGACAACGCAATCAAGCAGCCTTATGCGATACTTTGGCCAAAGATTTGAAACATATCTGTTTCATGTCTCGTATTCCTTAACGGCATACTCGCCAACTGAATACGCCCTTCACCCCATTCATATGTTATATAGAATGTCTTATACCGACATCACCTTTTCTTTCACAAATGAATCACTCTGAGGCAGATTAACAAGGTGATAATGTTATATGGATGCCTACGAGGATTAGGATATGATGACATACCGGTTCAACTGCAGCTTCAACCAAAGGTGTCATGACACCCCAAATCTTCGAGGCGCCATATAACATGACCACGTTCTTAATCGGTCCCGGGTAACTCGTAGGCGTAAATCAAGTGTAAATCTCAACGATCAATGCAAGGGGTGTCGCCATAAGTCACCCGCATTGTTGTAACTTCGAGAAGATCCTAATCTTCTCTGAGGTACAGCCCGCAGCCGACTTTATGCCGTCAACCTTTAGATCCGCCGAGAAGATCTACCCAAAACAAGCGTTACGCACTAGAGTTTAAATTACTTTTAAGACTTTTCCCTAAGGTTAGCCTTTGCAAATCCCCTCGGATTCATTTTCTTAAGACGACCCTCCTCTATTATTCCATTACTTGGTAGAGGTATTATGGTCTAGTTTCTATCAAGGAGTCATTAGAATACATCTCGATTCTAAGCAAATGATCTGCATAATATCTCATAACCTATGCTTGAGATCGCCACCGAAACTCCATTGATTGCCTATCGCTTCTTAATCAATTCATATCATACCTTTCATTTTAAAGCTATGAATGATTAAGAATCCAATCTACTATTGTCCTATTATACTTAGGACTAGGGATTAGTAATTCAATCCAACTTGTTTAGCGTTATCTTTAGGCTCAATTTTTAACCTATCTTTCTAGAGAGACAATATTTAAGTTACAATATTGCATTATCCAGATCAAATTAGAACTACTAAATACTCATAAGAATTTAGTCTAATTACTTACAAGCTTTCATTGTCAATCACAAAAGCATCCATATTATACAAAGATAACTATGCCTCTTCGTTACGTAAACCGAAGAAGTTCATCATTCATAATAGAATACAACACATAAGTATCAAACACTTATTTTCATTCCTTTCAAACTCGTACATAATTACATTTTATGCAACAAAGATACTTGATATAATGCTAACGGAAAAGAAACATCTTTTCTCATATAGTACATCCATAAAATCAAGTCAGAATTCATAATAAATCAAATAAACTATCTCGACGGATCGCCGATCTCGCATCAGTATTTACCTCTTACGGCAACCATCTCGCAAAAATAGTCAACATGAGTCAGTTCAATGAACTGAGCATGATAAGCACTAACTTTTAAAACAATTGCAATCCATCAATTGTTTCCATTAAACACCCTGTTTAAATGAGATCAAATATCCAAATAAGAAAACATATTCAGGCTATGTCCTTGTAATACTAAATGATTACAAACATGTAACTCTATCATTGTTACAGAATAGTCTTAAACACTTTCTAATTTTTCATCAGATATTAAAGAAACAAGAACGAAGGCATATAAACAATCATTGAATCCAAATCACGACACTGGTCAGATTGTTGCATTCTTTCAAAAAAAAAAAAAGGAAATAACATAACAATTTGGAATCCTACCAAAACGTTACCAAATTAATTTCCTACTGATAGTTCATTATCAATAATATTAAATAAAGGAAGAGAAAGAATCAATCCATTCTTACTTCCTTTTTACATAAGTTCATCACAGATCGCTTCACTTATGAGAACAAATAACCAAGATATAAATGAACAAGTTAGACAGCCGAAATCAAGATCACTGTTTCTAAATCACGAAAATAGAAACTCAAAGAAATCTCTCAGACAAAGAACTAACACATCAACTATCCATAAATCAGTCTGATGTCCAAAACTAGTTTCTCCTAAACACAGTAAGGCTTTCGAACCAAGTTCGAAAGCAAGAGCTTCAAGCGTATTGCTGTAATCAACAACTCTATAACATTAAGCCTTTTAAGGTTTCCGAGAAACTATGCTATGATGACCACACATTGATTCCAATTCATGTTCAGTCAATCGAACTGAACAAACAGAAAGGAACTTAGCATACTTATACTTTCTCAGTCTATCGGGCTGAACAAACGGAAAGGAACACCATCAATCGATCCCTACCTTGGTGCATGCAAATCCCTAGTGCAACTCACCCAAACAGGGCCAGAACACGAAAACAGTCATCAATGACGCATATAAAAATCAGACAAACAATCAAGCTCTTATTTCAACCAAGAAACCCGACTGTACTCTGCCAATAATTTAGCACAAATAGAACAGGTTGAATATGTAGTTGATCACCTAAGGAATCTGTACCACCAAAGCAACATGCAACACAAAGTACTCCAAGAAAATACAGAGGTCTTCAAGATGATTTTCCTTCAAGTCACCGGATCAACACTTAACAATCGTATATACACATTTTAACTTGAATAAAGGACTAAAATAGAAATAGAACATCAAACGCCTCTCACAAATGCTCGAATTCAATCCTAATAAATCCACTAATTCACACTACATATCGATAACGGATTTGCGCCATAATCACAAACCCAACAACAAAGATAAAAATAGAATTAATTGATAAATCCTTCCATGCCATTCAAGACAAACATTCCGAATGAAACAAGTATAAGCAAATCAATATACTCATTCCAAAACAATGAAATAAATCGAATCGCTTCAAACCTTCAACAATTTTCGCAAGGAAAGGCAATACATCCACAAAAAGTCAATACTCGTATTTACTATAATAAAAGAGCTACAAAACCCGCTCTTTTCCACAAGGCTTCCACGACCATATAATAACAAAACTCAAGATGAATCTACATTCACAACAGTAGATTACTGTAAACGATTCAATCATGAAATCCACTGAGTCGTTAAAGACTATGGTAACTCATCTGTTGCCTATTCCAAGCCAGAAATTAGAAAACAATGAAACCCACAAAGTATCATTAATCGCTGTTAACAAAACCATGACAGAGCTTCGAAAATCTTCAAAAGCACAGAACAATCAAATGGTACACCAGTATCATTCCCTACTGTCTCACAACAGCATTGACGATCGAAAGTCGACAGCAAAACAGTGATCTATACCCTTCACGAGTATATTCGACGGGCTCTCGCCAAACAGGCCGAGCATTCAAACCTTTATAAATATAAATCTCTCATATTTAAACCAGAAGGAATACACAACAAACAGAGTTGAAGTTCGATTTCAACAAACACCCAACAAGCGGAAATTGCCAAAAATCGAACCAGAAGAGATACAGAGCCAAAATCAACTAAATCTTCATAGGAAAATTTATCTAATCTTCACAAACAAATGAACAGAGTTGTTTTAATGAAGACATTTGAAAGACAAAGAAAATATTTAAAGGATAGGGCCTAACATGCCCGTATTTTGATCGAATTTCCAAGAAGACAACAGAAGAGCTCAAACTTCCTTTTCTTTTTTCCCAAATACAATACCAACAAAATTTCGCTGTCCCGCTTACAATATATCCTCCATGGCAGAGAAAAGAGCCGAGAAATTCATTCTCGCCATGCAACTCAAAGAGAATCAAAGTAAGAACCAAGAAACTAGCAGAGAGAGAGAGAGTAGACCGAAAATCGCGATACACCAAACAAACCTTCCAACTTCTCGTTTGCATGCCGTTTCGCGAGCTCCGGGCTCGACTCCCTAAACAATAAATGCCATTAAACCAATTTTCCCGCCTAATCTCTACTCCCACCGACCGCCAAAATTGGCGACAGTCCATCAAAATCTCAAGTTCATTTCAAAACTTAGTAATTGCCAAGTCTGCCAAGGTTAGCCGCCGCCTAAGCCTCCGCCATCTGCCTGTCCCTCATCCTTATCCTTCCCATTTATTGCCATAGAGAATAGCGCCCATGGTTCGCCACCCTTCAAAGGCCCCTTCCCATAAACTCTTAGTTAGCTAGGTTAGTATCTTAGGTTAGAGTTTTAGGGTAAGAACCATGCTAACCATTTTGCACTTAGTTATTATTTTAGGATCATAACACATAGCCTAGGTCTAGGTTAGACTAACATAATCTAACCCCTAGGTTAGGTTATTGTTTTAGGTTACTAACCCTTAGTAATTCAGTTTGGTCCTTCTCCTGAAAACTCGGAGAGACCTGCATCATACTTTCTAGAACAGAGCCACTCCTGTTCTTATTACAGAATTGTATGTCAATGAATTATTACCTGGTCTTTAATCGAGACCTTCCAGATATACCAGATATCGGGAACCGTTTCATTTCTCAAGATCAGCTCGAGTCATACTCCCGACCAGCCTTACCAAATGCTTCCATACCTGCAACCTCGCTCAAGGTTCGGGATATAATTTTATCACTTCACAAAATTAAAGCATTACTTGGATCAATTCCTCTGGTCCAAGTCTAGATATTATTGATGAATACCTGTATAATTTCATTCCGTGATCAGATTAATATTCACCACAAGATGAAATAAATAAAAGAGTCTATTAATATTTTGACTACCAAGATCTCGCAATCTGCAAGAAATTTAATACATATCAAGCATGATTTCCGAATCGAGGTACAATCCATTTACTAGAAATCACATATCTATTTGTCTTGGTCGAACAACTCTTTGCCCCATCTTACTCAAAGCACCGGATGTTGGTATGATAAATAATGTATCCAGCGATTCACGGGATACTTGGTATCACCAATTTCAAAATTACCTTACAACCTCTATTTTCCCATCGACCTTACGAGTAATGGAAAACGTGCTTTTCTTAAAAGTGTTTATCGTTACGTCATCATGGGGGACTCCTCTATAAACGTGGCTTTGATGGCATCCTCCTTCTATGTCTAACCAACGCGGAGATCACCTATATCATCTAACAAGTCCATGATGGCATTTTGGTGGACATTTTAGTGGCCTTGCGTGGCCAAACGGATCCTTCACTTAGGCTATTATTGGAATACTCTTAATAACATCGCTTTATGAATATGTTAAGTGTTGTATTATGTGTCAACAACATGCTAACCTTCAACATACCCCTAGCCATCCGCTACTGGTCGCACGAGATCTTTGGCCTTTCTCACAATGGGGTTTAGACCTTATTGGTGAGTTTCACTGCCCTCTTCGCAGCGTCACCGTTGGATAATCACGGTGACCGAATATTACACTAAATGGGTGGAGGCCATTCCACTCATTTCAACCAAAAAAAAAAATTGTAGAATTCATTAACCATCACATTATCTCTGTCGTTTTGGTGTTCCTCATCGCTTTGATAATGAGATAATGGGAAATATTTTAAAAATAAGTTGTTACAAGACCTTTGTGACAACTTTAGTATCAAACTTAGTTTCTCATCACCTTACTACCCACAAGCAAATGGTCAAGCCAAATCTTCTAACAAAACCCTAACCAAAATTCTCATGAAAGTCGTTAATGATTCGGGAAAAATTACCCGATCACATCCCCTTTGCCCTTTGGGCTTATCAGGACTAGCATTTGTACTTCCATTAATGCCACCCCATTTTCTTTGGTATATGGTACCAAGGCTGTTTTGCCTCTCAAAATACAAATACCCTCCCTAAGAATATCTCTTCAGGATATTCTCACCAATGATGATTTCTGCCAAGAGTGGTTAGCCCAATTGGAGCTTCTTGATGAGCGTCGTCTTACAGCTCTTGACCACCTTCAAATCTATCAAAAGTGCATCAAGCATGATTATGATAAGTGACTTCATGAGCGTACCTTTAAGGTTGGTGATCTTGTCCTCAAAGAGAATCAACATGTAACCAAACTAGAAAAGAGTAAACGTGGAAAATTTGCTCCTAATTGGATTGGGCCTTATATTATCACTCACACTTACGGATCAGGCACTTACCGTTTAGCTTCACTTAATGGTAAACCTGAGCTTGAAACCCTTAATGCCTTACATCTTCGGCCATTCTACTATTGAATTTAGTGTTATATCACTTCTTATCTACTTTGCGCTTGTCCCTTGAGCTCATTTACCACCTCATACACTTTGTTTCATGCATCTCAAAATAGAATCAAGCTCACGTGGTTTGGTCATCACCTCCTCTTAAAGATGCCTTCCCCTTTTTAGTCTGGTCCATGACTTAAAAGTATCAAAATAACAAGTTCTCAATTATATGATTCTGGGATATTCTTGAGTCAAACTTCCTACAAAATTAGATGCTTCATGCCAAATGGACATCTAGACCGCTACGCTCTAAACTAGACTGCTCCCTCAAAGGACAGCTAAGTGCAAAGCCGCATCTGTTATTATACACTAGACTGCTCCCCCGAAGGACAGCTATACACAAAAGCCGCATCTGCTACTATAAATAGACTACTCCCTTGAAGGACAACTATACAAAGTCAGCCTCTATTAGAAGCTTCTCGCATTGCTCAGCTTCATGAAGACCTCAAGAACAACAAAATACATATCCCATGTAGACTTCCCGCATCGATCAGTCTATATCCAGAAAAATAAAAGCAGTATTCAAAAGAACTTTTGAGTCATGGACTTGTCTATTTAGGTTTAGTTCTCTTTTGTCAGCATAATCACCTTACAACAAATTCTCTACGCCCCAGCTCCACCAGCCACCTCACCTCACCATTTGTCAAAGCAACAAAACTCAAGGGACGTGATGTATATCTGATATATTGTGATTATACAACTCTTTTCACCTATCAACTTCTCACCTATGCAAGGTACCTAGGGATTTAAGCTCATCCTACGTTAATATGTGGTTTGTTTAGCTCTTTTCAACTATGGGACATTTTTGCCTCTTTTACCCGAATTTGGGATTATATGTTGACCTTAATCAAGACACGGTTCCCTTATGCTTAGGTAAGCTAACCCTCACTTCACCTATACCTTACCAACTCCAACAACATTACCCTACCAACATCAAACTTTTACCAACCAACAAATTTCCTAAACACAACCAAATTACCTAAATTCATCTCTCCCTGGTCCTAAGGAGAACTACATCGATCTGAGGCCCCTCCTTGCTTTGTGCAATGGGCTATGTAGGCAACACTTAGAAGACATGGGGTCTCCCAAGGTTAGCTCGACCATCCCCTACCATAACCTATCATGTGTTGTAAATATAAATATTTTTGTGTATTTCTATTTGATAACATTCATCTTTATCCTTTTTCAAGACAAACATTCAAAACACAACCATTCTTATTATTATCATAACTCAAATCAACATACATATTCAGTTTTATTTAGATGTTAAAAAAATACATCTTCTCTATCATCAACGCGCAGGTCAGCATCCTTATTTATTCTTATACCTCTATGAAATTCACTTAGACCTTTGCACCTCATCCCAAACACGTGACGTGATGATTGTGATCGTCGATGTCGTTCGCCTGGCCTCTCCATCCTCAAAGGTGCTACTGCTATTGGTTCCTCCCACTGATCTTCCAATCTCTCCTGTAACATATGAATATGCCCTCTTGCGTGGAGGAATCTCACCTCTAGTCTCTCTACTCGTGACTCCATAACCGCTAACAATACCATTCTCATTCACCCGCATTTGAAGCTGGTGCACTAAACCCTATAGGTGATCTCTCTCTGCTGTAATCACAGCTATGTTAGGCTGATCGGCCCTCTCACGTGAACCTTGCAGCTCTGCTGCCCACCATAATCTATAAGCCTCTGTCGCTCCTGCATCCATTACCCTGCGATCGGCTGCTATCTCTTCTGGTCCTTCTGGAGGTGTCACCAGGAGGTGAGAATGATGCCTCGGCATCGATCCTCATGTATGGTCTATAAGCCATGGGTATATCCTGAATAAATCCAAATTGTCACCGCACGCGATCTAGAGGAATCCTCTCGTACTCACCTGGCCTGTGCCCCATGATCCACCTCAATCGCTCTACACCCCTCAAATCCTCAGCTATGTTCTCTGTCACCATATAGTTCCCGTAAGGCCTCCAACAGATATCCGCAATCATCACCATCTCCCACACCTACCTATAATACTTGATGTCATCTGTCATGGCCTGGGATCTCACCTCTTGTTCTGTCTGGACCCATCATCTAAATCCCAACCTCTGCACTCCTGTCTCTGTTTCCTGGATTGGTCGGCCTATTGGTCACACACACACAATGTGCTTATAGGCCCAACAATGTAATAAGTATGCACAATCCAGTGTCGTCCTGTGATTTCACCTGTAGGCCCATAAACCCCTGTATAGCTCCACTAGATATGCGGGTGCCCATGCGAAAGTCATGCTCCTTTCTATCATTTCCCAAATAATACACATAAATGATTTTGGAAATATTCCCCATCTGCCCTTGGTAATGCATAATACCCCACCACTATCATTAATACCACTGCCAACCTTGTTGCTTCAGGGTGTGCTGCAAACATTATACCATAAGTAAATGTCAAACCTCACTGTGTCAAATCTCGTGCAGCTGAACCAAATACTGTTGTTATCACTTCCCGCGCCACGCTAGGCCCCGCCTGATACAATGGTCTTCCTGTAATTGGGAGCCTCAAAATTCTAAACACATCTTCCAACGTCACTGTCATCTCCCTTGTTGGTAGATAGAAGGTATTCTTTTCTGGATTCCATCTCTTAATAAACACCTGTAACATAGCATGATTGCGTGTGATTCATGAATAATAGTGGATTCCACTTAACCCCACACGGTTTATCAATGCCCATTCAGCTAGTGTTACATCCACTCGGACTCGTGATAACAAAGCTGGCACACTATCATTCATCCTCAACCCTGCCTCTGCCTACATACATCAAATCAACAAACAACCATTCAATAAATCAAATCCCCAAGTGTTTTTTCTCACATTCTGGAATGTCATGCAGTAACCGATATCGGTTATAGATAAGCGATACCGGTTATCTCTAAATAATATCGATCCTTTGTCAATCCTATACAGCCTACTTAAAAACACCACCTACGATAATTATTTGCTCATTTACCCCTCTCTGTACCTACAAACATACCCAAAACCCCTACTTACCTACCCCATAACCCTCACCCCATCCCAAACCCTTGCCTATCACCTTTTCTTTTCATCTCTACCCACTTACCTTCTCTCATCCTATTCATAAAACATGCAAGAATTAAATTACAACCAAAAATTTTACCTCTTGGGATGCGACTTGAGGTGGAACCTGTCTTCCCTCTCGTCTCTGCCCGCTGGATGATTCACCTTGTTCAGCCATGTTCACCACCCTCTTCAATATAACTTTCCTTTCTACCTTCTTAATCTCAGCCCACAATCACTTTACCTGTCTTTTTCCTCCTTATCACTCAATTCTCCCATGCAATTACCTGTATCAGTCATCAAACAGCGTCGCATTCTCGTATTTAACTTGTTGCATGACTCTAAAAATAAGAACTTAAGTTACCTCCCAAGCTTTTCTATTTTTAGAAAATCTTGTTTTAATGTAACCCATATCGGTTACCTAACCGGTATCGGTCATATATCTACCGACATCGGTTAGCTAACCAATATCGGTCACATGTCTCCTTTTGCTTAAACCTAGGCCTTTTCTTTAGTTTTTACAAATTTTTGGTGGCACCCACCTCTTTTCCCTGCATAATGACATCGTTATCAATATTTGTCATCAGAATCCCATCAACGCATATACATATCATCAAAATTTCATCAACATCATCTATATACATTAAATTTCAAAAACCATTGACAAAACACATGAGACATTTGAATATATACATCAACCCAATCATTATACACACCATGTGGATCAAACTCATCATCTATATACATTAAATTTCAAAAACCATTGACAAAACACATGAGACATTTTAATATATACATCAACCCAATCATTATACACACCATGTGGATCAAAATCATCATCTATATATATCAATGTCAAAATATACAACTTGCCCTGCATGGGGCCTCTGTGATCTAAAAATACAAATCCGGAATGCGGGTTGTTGTCTTTGTCAAAATCTCAACTCAACTCGCAGGCTGGTCTCTCATGTCAAAAATATACTTGGCTCGTAGGCCGGTATCAGCTATACAAAATGTACTCGGCTCGCCGGCCAGTATATACAACAAAAATAAATAAATAAATCCTATGTGGGCATGCAGCCTCTATATACATACTCGGTTCGCAGACCGGTGTCTATATCCAATATCAAAAACCCATCTCCACTCCCAGGATGTCTCAGCTCTCTCCACCACCCTCGGCCCATCCCCCGCTGGTCTCTGTGCTGGCTCTCGCCTCCTCCCTGTAACCGACCCACCGGCTATGGCTGCGGCCCCTGTGATCTCTGGCTCCAGGACGTCTCGGCTCTGTGCGCCACATATGGCTGATAGTCAGCCCGGTACCATCGAGCACGTCCTCATAATCCGGGCCTCGATCTCACCTCCATATAGCGGGCCCATGCCACCATGGCTCACCGGGGCTTGTCTCCCATCTCCTAATAAGCAAGTGGCCCCTACCCCGGTACACTCGTGCTCGTACTGCGCCTATACTTGCGGTGGTGGTGCTGTGTTTATGGTAGTGCCTCTGGCATGGCTTTGGTGCTGCGGGCGGTGCTCGTGCTCGTGGCGGTGCTTGTGGTTGTGCGGTGTCTGTAGTATGTGTGCATGAGCCTATGCTGGGCTAAGCTTCGCTTATAGCACCCCAATCTGTTCTATGCATGCAACAAGTTGCCCCTGTAATAGCTACACCTGGCCCAAGAGACGGTCCCTCTCCACTATCACAGCTGCCAAATCTGGTTGTGCGGGCTGTGCTCTCATAGCTGCTCTCTGACCTACCCACCACACCAAAAATGCCCCTGTCACTCCGGCATCATCCACTGTATCATCACCTGGTCCCTCGCTGCGGTCTGGTCAATCGGGCAGGCGTAGTGTAGGCAATGGTGCCTCTACATCATCCCTCCGTACTGTGGGAAGGGAGGTGGCTCATCCTATCGTAAGCCCAACTGCCATCGTACCCTCTCTAGGGGTATCCGCTCATACTCCCTGTGCCTCCGTCAAAGTCCCTATCCGAAACTATCTGGATCTGGGGCGCACTGTGTGCTCGGAGCTCCTCCTCGGGGCCGATGACCTCTATAGGGCCTCCATATAATATCGAGCGTGGTCAAGCCCTCTAAAATGTGACGATAGTAGGCCACATCTCGCCCCTGTGAGCACCGCCGTGGCTGGCCCACGACCCCCAACCACCTCTGAAATCCATATCTGTATACTATTTGTGGCCCTGGCTACTGGGGAAACTCTACTAGTCGTATACAGATGATATGCTCGTAAGCCTAGTAGTGTAACAAAAATTTCGAGCATATACCAAATCACCTCATACGGTGATAACCCCAGAGCTCTCTGTATAGCTGCACTAGATACACTAGTGCCCAAGCATAACATGTATGCTCCTCTACCATCTCATGTAAAACTCCCATCAAAGCCCGTGGGAAGTGGCCTCCCTCTGAGTCAGGGAGGGCAAAGCAGGTGATACCAATCATCATCAACATGGAAAGTCATGTCTCCTGTCTATGCGTGCAATACATGTCGCCGTAGGTAATGCTCTATTTGTGATAGGTAAGCAATGGGGCTGCATCCCCGAATACATACATGTAGGATCTTTGTCCATCATTGTCTCCATATACACTGGAACACTACCTCACGTATGATTAACGAGTCTCAGGATGCGATACACATCCTCTAATGTAATCGTCATCTCTCCAGTAGGGAGATGGAAGACATTGGTTGCCGGATCCCATCTCTCGATGAGGGCAACCATTAGGCTGTGGTCCCTATCCACAACCCTATACCTCTGGACTTCATCGAGTCCAACCTCTCGCATCTTTGGCCCACTACGGCTGCGGTCACATGTGGCAACATCCACTCTGGATAGGGGGCATCTGATCCCGCATCGTGAGCTACTGGCGTGCCTACAAAAACAACCCACTTCATCAGGCCTACCCTTTACAAAAACAACTACCTTAACCCTCTATACCCAGTTACCCACCCAACCACAACCCGACTCTATAACACACACTTACACCCACCTATCTTACCCTATACATCTACGATTTCCCCTTTACTTATCTCCCACCTTACCAATCACCCCAATCTAATCTAACCATCTAACTCTACCCCCACCAATTTAACACCTCCTACTTCATACACAACACATAATCTATCCTACCCGAACCAGCCCCAACAACCCCATTCCCCCAACCCAATCACCTTTCCTATCAACCCTACCTCCTCCCCTTCACCCTAACCAAACAAAAAAACAAAACTCTAACAACAAACAACCACCACAAAGTTCAAAAACCTAACTCCTACCCATGCTTTGATCGATGCACCGATCACCTCGACCGCCATCACCCCCAAGCCCATTTTCTATACCGACGCCGGTTGACATATGACTGACACCGGTCTATCCACAAAGCAATTTCTACAAACCTTCGGTGACCGATGTCGGTCGCCTAGTGACCGACATCGGTCACTGTCCCATTCCGGGGCCAAACCCAAAACAGCCCGCAAAACCTATTTTTTCCTATTTCTACCCATTTACCCACCAAAAAGACCTAAAAACTTACCCACCCTGCCGTTTTGGCCTAACTAACCTACCTACCCACTCCATTTTACAAATTACTTCCATTTATTCATTATTTTATTAAATTTGGGATTCCTACCCAAAACCCACATCTGAGTTAAAATCATTAAATTCATATAAGTAGGGGTTCAAAGCCTACTGTGTACAACTACACGTCATCATGGTGGGATAGGTGGCGGTGGTCCAGCTCCTCCAAAGACCTCCTGCTCCTCCCCTGGGCGTGCCATGGCTCCAAATCTCCTCGGCCTGGGTCCTCAACCAATCAAACTCGCCTCCCGCTCACTGGGGTCTACCAATTACTCATTCATCCACCACCAATTCGCCAACTCATCTCACAAACTCAACAAAATCAATTTAAAACCAGACAAGCCGTATTGGTTATCAAATTGACAATGTGACAATGACACGCCGTATTTTTCTTTTTATAGGTTTTTGACCTATAACCGATATCGGTTAGTGTGTGCCCTAAAACACCAATATCGGTCTTCTAACCGATACCGGTCATAACTAACCGATATTGGTTACATGCCTACTTTACCAAAATTTCTGCCCTTATCCACCAATCTTCCTGTCTCACCACGTCGCCTCCCCCGGCTTTGCTAAATAGCATTATTTTGACTTCATTGGCCCAAATCACGGCCGCAACAAACCAACCAATTGGCTCCGACCCAAGGCCGCAACCAACCAATCAGGCCCGACCCAAGGCCGCACCCAACCAATCAGGCCCGACCCAAGGCCGCAACCAACCAATCCAGCCCAACCCAAGGCCGCACCCAATCAATCAGGCCCGACCCAAGGCCACAACCAACCAATCCGGCCCGACCCAAGGCCGCACCCAATCAATCAGGCCCGACCCAAGGCCGCAACCAACCAATCCGGCCCAACCCACGGCCACACCTAATTAATCGGGCCTGACCCAAGGCCGCAACCAACCAATCTAGCTTTGAACCAAGGCCACACCCAATCAATCGGGCGACCAAAGGCCGCAACCAACCAATCAAATTTCGAACCAAGGCCACACCCAATCAATCGGGCGACCCAAGGCGCAACCAACCAATCCGGCCCGACCCAAGGCCGCACCAAATCAATCAAGCCCGATCTAAGGCTGCAACCAACGAATCCGACGACCCATAGCCACACCTAATCAATCAGACCCACCCAAGGCCACACCCAACCAATCAGGCCCGACCCAAGGCCCTCCCTAATCAATTGGCGACCCAAGGCCGCACCAATTAAGTACCTCGCCCAAGACCCGTAAATTATGATTTTATCCACCCATCATGTAGCTTTTTGTTCAATCGAGCTCACTGTTCGTGTTCTAGCATGATTAGGATACTTGAATTGATCAGCCAACCAACTTTGCCTAGACCGAGACCGTGACGTTTATCTCAACCAAACCAACCATTTGGTACTACCGAACATGCCTAAATGTTCCTGTACCTTACCCATTATATCCCCTAGAGCTACTTCCTATGCCTTGGATACCAAGATTATATCACCCTTGTTTGGATAAACTATTGACCTTTGCCTATGAATTGCTTGTTTGCTCTTCAAATCATGTACCCTGGTCACACTACTACATTTCAACGTGTGTCTGCTTCCTTGAACTTACCCCACCATCTTACCATCAGCCCAACACCATTTATCCTTTATCAACCCTATCCCCGATTTCACGTCACCTTAATGCAGTGATAGATTTGAGGGGGATTACCTATACCCTTAATCTCAGGGGGTAGTCACTTCTTATTAATTGTCGGTGCAAGCAGCTTTACAAAACAAGCTACGCAACAACAAGGGCTAATGTAGACACCAAATTTGTGTCTTACGACACCCTATGCCCGCATCTCATTTTACAACCTAACCTCACCACTTAAACCTTACACAATTATTTATCAATTACCTTATAATTAATAAATCTACATCTCCAAACCTCGCCACCTCATTTTGCCACCTCATCATGACCTAGCCCTAACCCTAAACTAACCTAATTAAGACCTATAACTTGGTCTACATCCACACCCATGACTAATTACTTATCACCCACACCAAAACCAACCTAATCATGACTTGACCAAGCCCACAACTAATCCCTCGGGAAAAAGGAGGGAAAGTGGGCTATTTTACTAAAAATAGCCCACTTTGACTTAACCGACATCGATTCTACTCGACCCCGTCGGTTACGTAACCACCATCGGTTCCTCGTAAATGACCTCCCAAACCAAAAACAAAGGAGAGGAATTCATTTGAAAGATCCAGAATTCACTTGGAAGAGCAGAGACAAGTGAAGAAAAGAGAAGATTTTGCAAAGAAGGACATCGAGCCCAAGATCGCAATCGAGGAACTAGAGCACAACGATACTCATCCAAGCATTGGGAGAGAAGATAGCTCATTTTTATTATCAGACCATCCCACCTGAGCCCCGCCTTCGTCATCACAATCCTTGGACCTGTATCTTCATCAGGAACTAGTAAGTAGTGTCTTGTACGTTTTTAAATAACATTTCTTGAACTTCTGAATCATAGTAATTATAAGTTCACTCCTAGATCTACTACTCGGCAGCACCTACATCTAAGCTGTCATTCCTCCGCCTCTTACACTCGCCCCAAGAACAACCCCCACACTCTCTAAGTCTTCTCCATCACCATATTGCCTATCCCTAATCATTTACCAGCCTTATAAACACCATAACCGCCTTATAGCTTTCCTTCATTGAAATCCCCTAAATCACTACCCTACCGGTATCGGTTATCAGCAACCGGTACCGGTGTAAAACCACAGTCGGTTGTACAGTGACCGGCATCGGTCACTGTGACTCAAACCAAAACCAGCCTTTCTTCTATTGCTTTTTAACAAGGTAATTAAAGTGTAATTTTGCAATAGCCTCTTTGCTATCATTTGTGTTAATTCATATTAAAAGGGGAACTGACCACCTTCGAAAGGAAGTCTAATATTTCCTGGGCCCAAGGCAGTTCCCTCATTTATTGTCTAACTAAAATCTGGTGGTCTTGTATTCTTACTTGCAGGTAGTCCTTCCTAGACAAAAAGGAGTTCTTTACAATCGATCTGATCTCTCTCTACGGTATGCGCACACCCTCCCAACATTCAACAGGTATTCCTCCTAGCCCTAACCCTTATCTGTTTCTCAAGAGAATGAAAGGATAGAAGCACCTCTATTCTAAGAATGGAAACATTCTGTGTGAAACACCCGTAGGCTACAACACACATTTTCTCTAAAAATTCAAATGGACCAACAAATCTAGGTGTAAGTTTAGATGCCTTTCCAAACTTAATTGAACTTTTATGAGGTTTCACCCTCAAAAACACTTTTTCACCCACCTGAAATTCTTTTCAGTTCTTTTCTTATCAACATAAGTCTTTTGTCTATCACTTACAACCTTTAATTTTTTTCTTATAACAATCATTTGTTGATCATATTCTTTTAAAACATTAGGACTGTGGTTACCCGATTTGGAAGGTGTTCCCACCCCAAGGGTGTTCTACATTTCTTGCCATATAAAGCTTCAAAAGGAGCCATTTGCAAAGAAGTATGATAAGTATTATTATAAACAAATTCAACTAAGTGTAGAAAATCTTCCCACTTGTTTTGCTGGTCCATAACATACATTCTTAGCATGTCTTCTAATACCTAATTTACTCTTTCAATTTTCCCATCTGTTTCAGGATGATAAGAAGAACTAAAATGCAGCTTTGTGCCAAAGCATCTACTAGAGTTTTCGAAACCGAGATGTAAAAAAGTATCTCTATCGGTAATAATCAATTCAGAACTCCATGCAATCTTACAACTTCCTTCACAAATCTATAATGCTAAAGTACAGTGCATCATCCATTAGATTACCAGAATAAAATGAGAAACCTTTGTTAGCTTGTTAACAACAACTAAGATAGTATCATGCCTCTTTTTAGATTTTGGTAAACCAAAAATAAAATCCATAATTATAGTTGCCCATTTGTCTTTTGGAATGTCAAGGGGAAAAATATTACCACCGAGATGACAATGATCAACTTTCACCTTTTGACATTCTAAATATTTAGAAACAAATATAGCCACATCCTTTTTCATACCAAGCCAAAAATAAAATTGTTTCAATTCATGAGTCATTTTAGTGACCCCAGGATGTGCAAAATGAGGAGCTTGATGCACTTCTTGCATCAGAATAGTTTTGAAATTTCCTTCAAAAGGTACGTAAATTCTACCTTGGAACCTTAGAATACCATCTAAGTCCAAGGAGTACCTAGCATACTTGCTTATCCACTATTTCTTGCAACATATTTTCAGTCATTTCTGATAGAAAATATCTATTTTTTGTTGTTGTAATAGTGGATCCTTTAACAAAAAATTTATTCTAGAAATAGCAGAAAAGTGGACTCTATGGATAAGTGCATCAGCTACTCAATTCTCTTTACCTTTGACATACTTTATGTCCATATCATAGTCACTAATCAATTCCAGCCATCTCCTTTGTCGGGCATTCAAGTTGTCTTGAGTAAACAGATGCTCCAAAATTTTATGATCTGTTCTAAGTTTGAGTGGCTTACCCAACAAGAAATGTCTCCATTTCTTAAGAGCATGAACTACTACAGCCAACTCTAAGTCATGTGGGGATAGTTCATTTCATTAGGCTTTAATTTTTGTGACTCATAAGCCACTACCTTTCCTTCTTGAGTTATTACACCCCCTAAACCATCTAGGGATGCATCAGTCTAGACCTCAAAAGGGTTGTTTGGATCTGGAACCAACAAGATAGGTGTTGTAGTGAGAGCATGTTTCAACTTTAAAAAGGATTCCTCACACCTAGCAGTCCATTCAAAATGTTTACCCTTTCACTGTAGTGATGTGATAGGATGGGCTATTCATGAAAATTCATTCACGAACCTTCTATAGTACCTAGCCAAACCCATGAAACTTCGGACTTCTGTCACATTTTTAGGAGCTGGCCATTCTTCAATAGCTTTAATCTTGGATGGATCCACAGAAATCCCATCCTTAGAAATGATATGTCCTAAGTAGTGCACTTTATCTTTATAAAATTCACACTTAGACAGTTTTGCATATAATTTGTGGTCCCTGAGCCTTTGTAGAACCATTCTTAAATGTTTTTCATGTTCTTTCTCATCTCTAGAATAAATTAAAATGTCATCTAAGAAGACTAATACAAACTTATCTAGAAAATATCTGAAAACACTATTCATTAGGTTCATAAAAGTAGCTGGTGCATTGGTCAAACCAAAAGGCATAACCGTGAATTCATAGTGTCCATATCTTGTATGGAAAGCTGTTTTATGCAAATCTTCCTCTTTGATTCTAAGTTGATGGTAACCAGACCTTAAGTCAATCTTAGAAAATACAGCTACCCCTTTCATTTGATCAAATAAATCATCTATCCTGGGAAGTGGATATTTATTCTTAATGGTAACCTTGTTGAGCATGTGGTAGTCAATACACAACCTTAATGTACCATCTTTCTTTTTAACAAAGACCACTGGTGCTCCCCAAGGGGACACACTTGGCCTAATCATTCCTTGCTCAAGAAGTTCTTGCAGTTGGAATTTTAGCTCTTGTAAGTCCACAATATTCATTTGGTAAGGTGCTTTAGAGGCAGGGGCTGAACCTGGCATGATATCTATTGAAAAATCAAACTCTCTTTTTGGGGGCAGACCTGGCAATTCCTTGGGAAAAACATCTCTAAAATCATTTAATACTAGATAATCATGAAAACTAGGTTCCTTCACCTCAGAAGACTCTTCCATGTGTAAGGAAAATAAGAGACATCCCTTACGGACTGCTCTTTTCAACTGTAAGGCAGAAAGAGTGGGTAAAAACTTGCTATTTTTATACCAAACAGAACTTGTTCAAAGCCAAAATCATCAAAACAATCAATCTGAGCTTTATGGTCTTACAACCAATCCATGCTGATAATCATATCATAAGATCCCAAAGGAACAACATGCAGATTTAATCTAGTTTTAAACATCCCTAGATCAACTTCTATTTGATCTAAATATTCAAAAATCTACACTTTCTTACCAGTCCCAAATTCTACTTGCCATTTTTCTTTCATAGGAACAGTTTTCAGATTTAGCTTTTGCACTATTCTAGGAGACACAAAGCAATCAGATGCTCCAGAATCAAATAGAATAGAAATTTCAAAGTGCCAAATATTTTACCTCTAGTCTCAATAAGGGTTGCTTGGTGCTCAGCCTTGCGGTTATCTACCACTGCGTAGACCTGGTGGCTTGTTGTCTTGCTTGCAAGGAATTCTAGGCAATCTCTTTGGTAATGGTTCTTACCACATGTCCAACAACCTTGTTGAGGTTCTTTGTTTGCCACTGGAACCTTGTTGGCTCCTATAGCAGGTGTGTATCTATTGCCACCTGCTGATTATTTTGTTGTTGTTTAATGGGAGGCCTTGGCCCTCCCCAATTATTATTTCCATGAAACTTTCCATTGTTATGCTTGCCATTAAAAGTATTCCTTTTGAAATCAAGTTTCTAGTAAGGTCTAAAAGAGGAAATAACAATCTTCTTACTATTTATTGCCTTCTCTTTCATTTCTTGGTGGTATTTTAATCGAGATTGCTCTTTTTCTTCCACCCTGTAGGCTACACTAACTACTTGTGCAAGACTCTTAGGGTTGACCATATTTATGTCTTTCCAGATAACCTCTCTCAAACCTAGTTTGAACTTGGTTACCTTGGAATCTTCATCCTTCATATAGTCCACATGATGGATCAGATCTAAAAATTGAGCTTCATCCGAGCTATAGTCACGTTATTTTTTTCAAACTATGAAACTTAGTTTGCTTCCTTTCTAAGTGATTAGCTGAGACATATCTAGTTTGGAATTTCTTCTCAAAATTTTCCCAAGTAATGGTGGAATCCACATAACTCTTAACTTGCTTCAAATGAGCCCACCACAGGACAACATGCTCTTCAAGGTGGTAAACTACAATATGGGCCTTGGTATTGGAATTTCAATCATCTAGCCCAAACTATTGTTGTAAGTTAAACAACCAAGCCTTAGCTTTATCACCCAAGTCAGTGGATAACCCTTTGAATCTAGGAATTGGAACTTTCTTCTCCTTGAGGAAGGGATCTATTAATCTATTCCCTATGGGTAAATCTTCATGAGCATGCAACTGGTTGTTCAAGTCTCCCAGGTTTACCTCATGTTGGTCATGTCTTACATGATTACCCCCTAGGCCATTATTTTGCTCTAGGTTCCTCTCGTGAGCTGTCAATCTATCTTGCAAAGTGTTGATAGTCCTGAGAATTTCATTTAGGACTTCTTCAGTGGGGTTGAGGACAGGGTTGATGTTTCCACCAACTCCTCTACCTGTACCTCTTCCAACTCCTCCCCTTCACCACCATGACCTTGGTTTGGATTATTCACACCACCACTACTCGAGTTCTTACCATTGTTCCTGGTAAGTACAAAGAGAAGTATTAGATAACGTTCCCAGAGGCCTAAGTGTTATACAACCTCGGCTCTGATACCAAGTGTAAGGACCTCGAGAACCGAGGTCCAATTTTTTTTTTTACTCCCATTATTCCCATTATTAAATTGATATGTTGATTTCTCACATAATCAAATCATAAAATTATACAAACAAATCATATGTGCTAAACATATTGCTAAAAATCAGCTTTGAGTCCAAAGGACATTTCATTATTTTCAATATCTCAGTACAATCTTATAAGGTTACATGTAATGGCAAAGAGCCTCATAAGCTTATATAATATACTGATTATTCTAGCAGTACATCAAGTATAATTTATTCCATAACTGAAATATAAAAGTAACTAATCAAGATCTGAAATCAACTTGAATCCCTTCAAATTCTTTCCTTTCCCTTATCTCCAGAATGGCCTGTATTTTCCACAAAGGGGTCAGCTCAAACTGAACTGGCAAGGATTTCCATTTTCATATATGTAGTATTCTACAAATGAAAACGTATTCAGAATATACAGTCATGCATCAACATACTAATTCATTCATTATTATAATAATGATTTCAAAAAGCATGTATACATGCACGAACTAACCAAGTTCAGAATATCTTTCAAGAGTGGTGTCTTTAACCATCTTACATGAAAATGCATAAAACTTACCTCATGTAAGGCTGATTACATAATGCATTTCATAATATTATTTCATGCCAAATCAAATCAGCATACCAACTGTTTGAAGAAATGTCACATATAGGCTCCATATAAAAAGGAGAAGGCATGATAAGTAATTTTCAAAGCATCAACATGAACTTCACTTTACAATTCTTACAATGAACTTTATGCCAAATCAGATCAACAACATAACATAATTTCCAAGAGGAACAAATATCCTTTATACCCAAGAATGCATGCCAACCATATGACAAAATGTCATATAATGAACTTCACATATATCCAAGGAATGCATACCAATTATATGACAAAATTTCATGTCATGAACTTCACTTCACAAGCTCAGAATGAACAACATGCCAAATCAGATCAACAACATAATGCATTTTCAAAAGGCACAACAAATCCTTTATACTCAAAGAATGCATGAGATCCATATGACCAAATGTCATAATATAAACTTCCAATATAATCCAAGAATGCATTTCAGCAACATGACAAAGTGTCATAAAATAATTTCACATAAATTCCAATGAATCCAATCTAGCAGCATGATAAAATGCCATAAAATAACTTCACATAAATTCAAACGAATTTGTTCCAGCAGCATAATAAAATGCCATAAAGATATTCACTTCAATTCCAACGAATTCATTTCAGCAACATGATAAAATGCCATAATCCATACTCATGTATTTATGCCAATAAAAGATTGCATATCAACTGTTTGACGTAATGTCACAACACATGATTCTTTAAATATTCTAGCCAAATGATTACACACTAATCATTTGACAAAATGTAGCGTACTAGCAACAAACACTGCAGCAAATAAAACAACAAATCTGTAGCATATAAAATACCCCAAAGCACCATGCTTTGTTAACTAATGTTGCAGCAAAACAACACATCAAATATTAATAGAACATAGCAAGGAATTAACCAAAACTGAGTGCCATAACAGCCAATACTGCAGCAACGAATGTAGCAATAATTTAATTAAAAAAACAGCACTTCTGGCAGTTGTTACAACAACAATAAAACCATAAAGAAAGAAATGCTTCTAGCAGTTGTTACAGCAGCAATAACAAAACTTATAACAGTTGTAGCAGACCAATGAATCAACAAAAATGCAGCATTCCAACATTTAAAAATGTAGCTTGGAGACCAGTCCAAAACCCATAGCAAAAATGTCAAGAAACCTTCTCTCAACAACCAAATGAATAACCTCATGGATTCCATTTATCAAGTAAGGATTTAAAAATGAAATCTTTGGCTCTCATACATGAGATATCTGAAATATATATTGTCCATAATAAAATAAACACATTTTCCAAATACCCATAAAGGATTGATTCGAAAATATTAATACCCACAATAGATAATCCATATTTCTCATTACCTGAAGAGGAATAAACTGAATATGCATTTATTTGTAAAATATTGCATAGACAAAAATAAGAAACCCTTGCCTGAAAGATTTGAGATGAAGAAGATCAAAAACCCTTTGTGCTTTCCTCTTTCCTTCTCTATTTTTCTTCCTCCATCTTCTTAGCTCCACACCATACCAAAATAAAACCCCAAACCCTTATTTATTTTTCTAGGAAATTTCTCCCCAACATTGCTGCAATAAAGAATGGCAAGATCCCAAAATATAGGCCCAAAATCAGCTCCAGATGGCCGTAAAACTTCCATGAAATCCTCTAGATTTTTTTTTTGACATGGTCTCTCCTCTACTTCCTCCTCTCTTCACGCCATGCTAAATGGTAAAAATCAAAACCTAACTCTCCTTTATTTCATGGATTCCAAAATCCATTTAAATGTAATTAAACTTCAAAAATGCCTCCACTTAGCTTTAGGCTAAGTTTAATTTTTATTTATTTATTTAAATAAAACTATGTGCCACATTCCAAGAGGAATAATTAACACATATGTTAATGCCAAAATAATTCATAATTCGAATTCCACAAAATATCATTCCAATTAAGCATTATTTAAATGTCGAGCTCATTAACCAAGCAAATTAAAATGTCATGCATTTATTACGGTTGAGTCAAAAACATCTAGATAATTTTTTGACACTCGGTTATGTTGCTAATATACCATCATAAATTAGGCTTAGGTTAGATCATGTAACCTATATCTTAGGTTAGTTAGGTTAGCAAATGATATTAAATAATATCACACCTGGAAGCTACCAAATGCTATCGCAAATCAAAAAGGTGAGTGCTAACTCATGGAAGAGTGGGCACTTGTGCGTATACTCGCATTTATATGCTAGTTTATATAAATAAGTATATATGCTCACATACCTATGATCATACCCATATGGGTATATGGACAAATGTCCATTCCTTTGTGTTGTATACTCATACCTTTGATGAATGACTAACGAAAACACAAACAAAAACCAAGAAGAAACAACCAAATAGATTATTATTGATATTGAGTTCCAAAAGTCGGGATGTTACGAGATAGAGCCTAGGTTTCAGGACTTAGCCGTATTTGGCATCTCAAGCGGGACATGGGAAAAGTGGGAACCGACCACACATGCGAAGTGAATAAGGTGTCAGTCTAGCCGTGTGGGGCCCACGAAAGGAATATGCTTAGTGATGGAGGTGCACATGGGAGACCATCATGTCAGAACATGCAGAGCCCATGTTGGAGGAGCAGGCACACATAGGAGACCATCATGATAGAATGTGGAGAGCCCATACCTGAAGGAACATGTTCCCATGGAGAGCCCATACAAATGTTTGGAAATGTATTTGAGGTCGCATGAGGATGATTTTGCACTTCAGGATGCCTATATATACAAGCGCCCCAGAGAGAGATAGGGGACGAGGTGCAAAAAGGATTAGAGTATCAAGAGAGTGATATAGTTTGAGAAAAGAGAGAGTGGAGCTCGTAGCTATATGCAAGGAATCAGAGGATTGGGTAGAGACAATATGATGGAATGATGTAGTAAGGGGCTGGGATATAATTTTTTCTTTGTATGGATGAAGGACATGATCCTTATTGTCATGTATGACTTTAGTCTGGTCAAGATGTGGTAGTCTAAATGGATCCATTGATTGTAATGAGTATGAATGTAATGAGGTTACAAAAAAAATGAGTATGAATGTAATTGATTCGATCCATATCTATATCATTTCATTTCTATTCATGGAAGTTATGAAATAGATGTAAGCTCTTATGTATTTTCCTTTCTCGTTGTAATTATCTATTAACCCAAATACTTTGTTTGTAATGAGAACATTTTTATAGAGGCCGCTATGAGTCCTATGATGATTGTATGTCTCATTGCCACCATTATTCATGAAGTTCCTAACCTAGGTGATGGTTTCCCACTTAACTCACATAAAAGAGAGACTCGGTGCCTGTGTGTGCCTTGGGTGAGCACCCAGTTCCCACTGGGTGATAGGCCGGTGCGCATGGGATTCCCTTGTTCTTGGTGGGTGTAAAAATGAATACATCTTGGTTTCGTTTGCCAAGACCTCTTTTCAAAGTTATAGTGGGAAATGGCATACATCTCGATCTGTGTATTGAGTAATGACAGAGTGCTTAACTTTGGAGAGTGTTGAATCATGGTTCAAGAGTATGGAGGATGAATTTTCTTAGAGATTCAGCACTGGGTCTGAGTTTGATGCACATAGATGGGTAGAAGAGAACCTCTACCATGAGTTATATGAAACATTTTTTTGTTGCTTCCTAGTAGAACTGTATGAATGGATCTCAAAGCATATGCATCTAGATCAAGCTGGTATTATAGATCATGTGCATGGACCCAAGAAGAATACCATAGACTACAAGATGCATATCTGGCGTGGACTCATGATGTGGATCATTGGTGGAAAGGTGTGTTGGCTAGCTACACTCTGGAGTACACTATTTATACATACTCTTATCCAGAAGTTGCTAAGTTTGAGTTTCTATGGGATCCCAGAGGATAATTTCTACATGTTATCCCTTTGGCAATGAAAATTTTGATTGTTACCTTTTGTTTAGAGGCATTTCCAATGGCCAGATAAACCATTCTAAGTGCTATGTGAGGAATCTAGGGTGGGGGAAGATGGAAGATTTTTGCGCGGAAAAGGAAAGAGAGGAGAGATGACTTAGGTATAGTGAAGTGTGTGAAAGGGATATTGGTAGACAATGTGAGGTTACAGGTGTGATGGATACATGGAGGCGAGATGTTATAGGAAGGATTTGAGGTTCACGCAAAGGATGTGGAACATGAGTAGTCTATGCTACATTATCTTGGAAAGTGCGTAATAGGGACCAATTCAGATTTTGATGAGAGTTCGTTACATGGAGAGAGAATATTTTTGATGTGTATCTTAACCTACCTAGTGACAAAACCATGGTGCTTGGATTTCTAGATCAAGGAGAGAATATTGTTAGCCAAGTTGGTATCGGTGGGAGTGACCGATCTATACCTAGGAGATATAATTTCTCATTTGGGAATTCCATGGCTATGCATATTCTAGTTTTGGAGGGATTTTTGGACAAGGAGCAAGTACACCAGCCTTTCGGTCTTACATCTGGGAGTGGCATGGGGTACACTATTGGTAGTGGGGCATCATCACAGACTGTCGGTGTGTAGTTCATTGGGACTGTGGGGACCCTTGGCATGAATATACATGCATGACTAGTGGATCTAGATGGATCTAGTGGATCAAGAGGAACAGAACTTGGTGGACCTAGTGGATTTGGTAGATCAGGAGGAACAAGACCTAGTGGATCTAGCAATGGAGGAAACACTAGATAAAACCAAGGATCTAACCCTCAATTTTTCTTTGAGATGTCATTACATTCACTAGATTACAGAGGTATTGAAGATGCTACAGAGCATGTTAACAAGTGTGAGCTGTTATGGCGTGTGAAAGGGATCACTAGCCTAGAGTGGAAGGCAAGTCAGTTTGTAATGATGTTGTAAGGGCATGTGCATAGCTGGTATAGGAAATATGACCCTCATCAAACGGTGGTGGATTATACTTCTTTAAATAATGCCGCCTAGAAAAATTCCACATTCACGAGTTTGAACAAAGAACATTAGGAGCCACGAAGGAGATTCAACAAGAAATGGTAGAGAGTGCGTGGGAGTATGACCCGTGGTTTAAGACTCACATATCAAAATTTTCATATGACATTCACCCTTCACAACATGCTCAATGGTTTATTGGAGGGATGATAACACCTTTAAGAAGAGATTTATCTCATAAATCTTTCATGCAGATCCGTGTGAAGCGTTAGAGGCCGCTGCGTGCGCCGAGGTTGTTAGAAAATTTGATACCGGTGTTAGCCCATTTTTGGAGGCTCAAATCGCTGCTATGGTTAAGCAGCTAGAGAAGTTATCTGTAAACTCAACACATGAGACTCGCAGTGGGTTATGGTATACATATTGTGAAGTAGAGGGGCATGTCAAGAATAATTTCCCCCAGAGAATAATACATGCGGTAGTATAGATTGTGGATTTTTCATGGGGACCATAATGCAAGTAGATGTCCATTGTTACAACACACAATTTGGAAGAATGTGTCTTGCTACTATAAGATCTACACCTCTACAACCCATGATACTAAGGATTACAAAATCATTGACTAGATCCATGAAGCCATTGATCATGGGGTACGCCAAACTAGCATTGCTAGTAATTCTAAAGGTGATGATCGACATTATGAGGAGTGCAAAAATGGAGGCATGTGTGGAAGGGGATTTTGTGGAGGATTCCATGGTTGTGGTAACCACAGAGGAGGAAGAAGTGATTTCCCATGTGAAATTTGTTTTAATTGTGGGTCTCTGAGACCACTACAAGTCTGAGTGCCTCGGATTTATTCTGAGTGCTCATGGTGTGGAAAGAAGCACAAGTATGAGGAGTTCCCTGAGTTGTTTGAGCATATGAGTTAGCAACACCGGAAAGAAAAGGGCACTACAATGGTAAGCATTAAGAAGATAGATACCCAATGGGTGCCACGAGTAACACATGATGCAAGCTTAAAACCTATTTTGGTGACTACAAGAGCAGAGGCAACATGTGCAAAGGAGATGCCAAGGAAAAGAACCTAGTTTCAAGGAATAAGTGGTACATAGAAGGTACCAGACCCTATGCATAAAAAAGAGGTAGATCAAGATACCATGGATGTGAGTTAGAGTTTATAAGGAGAAATCCAATTTCTAAAGGAGAAATCCGGAGAGAGAGAAAAAAGGAGGGTCGAGGTGCTAAAAGATGACCTGGATGAGGTCAAGGAAGTATGTAAGATGCTAAGGAAAGAGAATATTATTCCCTTGATAGGAGCATGGTTGAGAGAGAAGGTACCATGTGTAGGAGAAGAGTGCAAGAGGTAAGTCTTGCATGCAAATATCCCCCCTCACATCCTCGACTATGATAGGAGATCATGTTAAATGTGGTTGTGGATGGATGGCTCCTTAGCAATATCCTCATTGACACAGGCGCGGAGGTCAATGTTCTCACTTTGGATGCTTGGCATCATATGGGAAGGCCTACATTACAGCCGTCTTCAAATGTGTTATATATGGCAAAAAAACAAAGGTGATTCCCATTGGTCTTTTGAAGGATGCAGTTATCACTATTCAGGGAGCCAAGTTTACTAGGGACTTCAAAGTCTTAGCACTCACTGAGGTAGACAATTTCCTAGCACTACTTGGGTGCCCATGGTGTTATAAGAATAATGTAGATCTTTGGTTCAACAAGGGGTACATCAACTTTGAAAATGAGGAGGAACATGTCATCATACCCCTGGATGATGGGAATTCAACACCCTATACTGAACCTTTGGGAGAAGAGGTCCTAGATAGGATATATGTGTGCTTAATCAGGGATCTAAAGATAATCCATCCTACTAATGGAGTTATCCAGTTTGAGGATGCTCAGTCGGTGAGTGACACCACCAGTATAGCATGTGATAATTGGGTGCATGGAACCTATGAGTTAATTAGATGACACTTGAGAGGATCGGTGACAAAGGTGACAAGGAAGCACACTATTTGGTGCCTAGGAGGAAAGGAGATACCTAAGTACTCAAGAGGAGCCTTCCCTGAGATCTTTTTGTAGAAGATGGAAGCTCAATGGAAGGAGGAAAAGGAACGAAGAGGGATGCTAAGTTACATCCTACTAAGAAATATAGTGTGCTTGTGGGCAACGCATCAGGATAATCATCTAGAATGGTGTGAGGTGAGAATCTCCCTCTCTGTCTGGTTCTCTAGAAGTAATGTGCCCACCACCATCAAATATTACCATGGTAGTGAGCCTACCTCTTTCCACATCCAAGCATGTGAGAGAGTATGGAGAGAAGGCACAGAAGCTTTGCCACCATCCCTCTAGATCCACAAACTATATTCTACACTATAGGGTTATGTGCATGCATGGTACATCCACTCTGAGACACACCACCAAATAGGGAATTGGTAAGAACTAGTGGTTGATCTCATCCAAACATTTGAGTATCAAAGCACCAAACCATCGGTGGATAAGGCATTGTAGGAGGTCAAGCACCTTATGATGGGGGATAGTGCCAAGGTAAGAGGATAGGCTTGTAGAATTGCTAGGAGAGCCATGTTTGGGTGGAAAATTTGGTGAAGATGAATCTGATGAGGTACAGTTAGAGCACGCATGTATAGAAAAATAAAAATACAAGATGGTCTATGTCATAGATGGTGAAGAGATGGAAAATTTGGAGGTTAACCATTCTCTAGGCTCACGCGAAGTGATGGATAGTGTTGATGAGATAGCGTTTGCCTATCATGAGCCTTTAAAGACAAAGAAGGTTAATATTGGGTCAGAAGCGGAACCCAAGGAAGCTATCATTAGATATTATTGGTCAGAGAAGGAAGTCTCTAAGATCATTGAACTTTTATGTGAGTTTGAGGATTTATTCCCACACAAGTATCATGAGCTCAAAGGTGTTCACCACTCCTTAGGGGAAATGAGAATTAAGTTGAAGGAAGGTGCATGCACCCGGTCAGGAAGAGACCATACCGAATGAATCCTAATTTACACGTAAAGGTCAAGGAGGAAATAGACAAGATGATAGCATCAGGAATCATAGAAGCTATGGAGGAGTCAGAATGGATAATTTCGATGGTGATTAGTAGTAGCAAAAAGGATAGGAGGATAAGGATATGTGTTGATTATAGGGATTTTAATTCATTGTATGTATCATTGATCTTTTTCCAACCCCATTTACTGAAGATATCCTAGAAGGAGTGGCAGGGTGTGAAGTCTACTCTTTCATGGATGGGTTCTCAAGATATCACCAAGTGAGGATTGTAAAGGAAGACCAGAGAAAAGAAATTTTTTCCACCAAGTGGGGAATTTTTGCCTATACAAGTCATGCCTTTTGGGTTAAAGAATGTACCCACTATGTTCTCATGCATTATAGTACAAGTTTTCCAAAACTTCATCTACAAGTTTCTCAAGTATAGCTTGATGATTGAACTGTGTATGGATTGGTCAAGGACCATTGTGAAAACCTATGGTTGATGTTTGAAAGGTGTCGGCATATGAGGATATCCCTCAACATAAAGAAGTGTGTATTTCTACCCCATTTAGGACCCTATTGGGGAACATCATATATAAAGAAGGCTTGTTGGTGGATCTAGCCAAAATTTCAGTGATTGTGGAATTAGGGGAGCTAACTAGTCAAAAACAAAGTGTTCAGATTTCTTGGACACACATGATACTATCGGAAGTTCATCAAGGTGTATACAAAGATCGGTGTTCCTTTAGAAGTGTTGTTGAGGAATTAAAGTGCCTTTTATTAGGGAGAGTCGCAATAGAAGGAATTTGACACATTAAAGGATAGGCTTGTCACCGCGCCTATATTACATTTTCCTTCTTGGGACAATCCATTCCATGTTCATGTGGATGCCTCTAGAATGGCCATTGGGGCAAAGACTTGTAAAGCACAGTGAGGGAATTATTGATCACCCCCTATGCTTTGCAAGTAGGAAGTTGACACCAAAGAACATAATTATACTATGACCGAGTGTGAGGCATTGTCTATGATCTATGCACTTCATAAGTTTAGGCAGTATCTGCTTGGAAACTCCCTTTATCTTCTACACTTGATGACATGGCATTAAAATATTTAGTGAACAAGCCCATCCTACAAGGGTGCATATATTCGGTGGGTGTTGTTATTCCAAGAATTTGAGTTCACTATAGTGATCAAACTAGGTAAGAGTAATTTCAGACCTAACCATTTGTCTAGGATTGATTCGGGGGAGGATGCACAAAGCATTGAAGATACCATACCAGATGCACAATTGTTTATGTTATGGTGCATGCCCTCAGACTTGGAGGATATTGTTGTGTTCCTTAAGATGGGTATGGTGCCATAAGGGATGAAGACATTAGAGAGAAAGAAACTATACATATGCATCACGCCTTACATGTTGATCAGTGGGGACTTATAAAAGCTAGGGCTTGATGAAGTTTCGTGTAGGTGTGTACTAGAGAATGAGTGCCTTACCATCATAGAGGAAGCACAAGGAGGAATTGTAGGTGGGCATTATGTAGGTGATGTCACCGCGTGTAAGATGTTAATGGCAGGATTTTGGTGGGAGACCCTGTTTAAGGATTGCAAGGAGTATTGTAAAGCATGTGACCGTTGTCAGCGCATTGGCAAGCTAGGAAAGAGAGATGAAATGCCTTTGTGCCCTATCCCTAGCACCAAACCTTTTGAGAAATGGGAAATAGACTTTGTAGGCCCTATTGCACCCGTAGTGCATAGGACTAGATCATGCTATGTGATCACTTTCATAGACTATTTGACAAGGTGGGAAGAGGCAGCCCCAACTAAAGACTGTACATCAGCTACAGCAACAAGATTTTTTGGGAGAACATTATCACGAGGTATGGATGCCCTTTGAGTTTAACCAGCGATAGGGGTACACATTTTTTGAATGATACCATGAGGATCCTGTTAGCAGAGTTCATCGTGGCTCATCAAAAAACTACTCCCTATCACCCTTAGGAAAATGGAACCACTGAGGCATCTAACAAAATACTTACTCACACATTGACTAAGATCTACGATGTTGAAAGACAATATTGGGATGGAAAGTTATCAGTTGTGCTATGGTTTTATAGGAAAACTTATAAAAGGATGAACAAAGCCACACCATTTCAATTGGTGTTCGGAAAGGAGGATGTCTTGCCGATTGAATTCATGTTACCTTCTTTGTGTATAGTACACGTAAGAGGGCTAGCTGATGAGAAAGTGCTGGAAGAAAGAATTGATGAACTAATGAAGCTGGAAGAAAGATGATCACTCGTTAGGTGGATCCAAACAACATAAAAAGAAAATAAAAAATCATGGCATGATCGTCACATCAGGAACAAGAAGTTTGAGGTTGGAAGATTATCTTACCGCATGATTCAAAGTTTCGCACCATCTTGGGAAGTTAAAAGTGCATTGGTTGGGTCCCTACACAATATCGTACATCCTTGAGTTAGGTGCGTGCGAGTTACAAGTGTTGGATGGGATGAAATTGCTAGGACACTTCAATGCGAGTAGGTTGAATCCCTACTATAAATAAGTCTTCTTGGTGTTTTTAAATAAGGTTGTATTTCCATTCGTTTAGGATTGTCTCTAAAGCATTTTTTTCCTTTCTTATGTTTCCCTTTCTCATTTTTGTTTTGTTTTGTGCCTTGGGAGCCGGTAATCTCATTACTCTCTAGAGAAGTGTATATATACGAGAGGACCATGCATATTTTTATTGTGGGGTGGAGTAAGATGGAAGAAATTGAAGTGTGAAGTGCCAAGAAGGATTGCATTGGAAATCCCGGTTGAATGGCCCTGTGAAAGAAATTACATGCAAGGAAAGGTGAAAAAGAATGGTGGGTGTCAGGAAAATGCTACATTGGGGATCCACGTACAAGATAAGAAGAAGCACATAAGCAACACGAGGTAGGTGAGAGAAAAAATCATGATAGAAGAATTTCCTTTGACGCGCATGGGGTATGCACGTGTAACGTCTCCTATCAAGATGGTTTGGTTACATGCCAGAAGGTTGGAGAATTGTCCACACAAGGTTGTGCATGTGAGTAAAAGCATGAAATCAAGTTTGTGCTAGAAGGTTAGGGAATTTTCCTTACAAGGTTGGTCACATGAGTGAAAGTGCAAAAGTCGGGTTTGTTTTAAAATTCTGGATTAAGTGTTAATGTGCGGTGGTAGGTAAGGTAGCATTTAATTTTACAAATATGGAAAAGATATAAATAAAGGGTGAAGGCATTCATTTTCACTTTACGAATAAGGAGAAAGAAGCGCTTTTGAATCTTTGCAAACTAGGGCTTCAAAGAGTTGACTGTGTGAAGAAAAATATGAGAAGGTTGAATGTGAGTAATTAGTTTGGATCCATGAACTAGAAGGAATGGATTTCACAGAATAAGAAAATTTGTGAGAAGGCATCATCTTGTGAAGGAAATATCCCAATTAGGGTTTGAAAAACTAGGGCACAAGTTTAAGATGTTTTCTTCACAAGTTTGAAATCTAAGGTTGGGAAAAGTGGAAGAATTGAGTAATAAGGAGTGATTGAAGTGATAAGAGGACCTAGAAAATGGTATCAAAGAAACTAGTTAGCACACCTAAGAAGGGAAAGGGCAAGGGCAAGGGAAAGAAACAATAAACTGACGCATGTACAAATGAAGAGTGGTATGCAGAAATGTAGTACCTAGATGGAGTGTTGTTGGGGAATGAGTGGGAGTCCCATCTAAGAAACATGTATGTAAATGACCATAATCATTGTACAAGCACAATCGAGAAGGATATGGCTCTAGATTTAGTACACAAATAAAAGGACACCAAAGGTTTTTCCCATCTAAAACGATGATGTGAAGGTCAGGATGGAGAAGGAAGGGTTATTGTAACTCTTTGAGTTTCCCTACTTTGGGAAGCCTAAGTGCCTATATCATTAGCTGATGTCGTGCATGCATGAAGACTACTTCCACTTCATAGGCCGTAAGATGCGCATTACCCCTCAGCTCATTTCAAATTTCATAGGCCTCATATGTGAAGGAGATGGTTTGTAAGACAACTTAGGCAATAAAGAGGAAATTAAGGAAACTATCACCACCTATGCATACAAAAAGGGGTCAAGGTACTACAATATCATAGAAATAAAGGACCAGTAATAAAAATGGCCATGCATCCGGTGAAAAAGTTAAATTTCTAGGAGAGATGGACCTAGGTCAATAAGTCATGGTTGCATGTTTGTAAAAAAATTTAGAGGGAACCATCTATAACTTGTCTGCATTCATTGCTGGATGAGATTGTCAGTTGTGTGAAGGAAGGTGATAGAATCCTTTTTGGTAATGTCCTGCTAACCATTGTGTTTTCAGAGATTGGAGTACCTGATGCATTAGAAAAATTCGTGTGGGAGTACCCTGCTGAGGACCCTTCACCCGCAAAGAGATTTGAAAAATACACTGTGACACTATGATGACCATGCATAAGGCATGCCTAGAGAAATGGTATACGCACCTGAGGAATGCATTCGGGGTAGAATGGAGGATTCTTGAACAACTACCAGTGACCACTAAGGGAGAAGTTGAATTTCTTTGTGTACCAGCATTTCTACTTGGGTAGATTCAAACTAATAGATGAGACATGGAGCCCATGGTGCAAGCTCCCCTTTGCCTTCACAGCTCAATACTTCTAAGCGGGAGTAAATAGGTTCAAAGAATCCAAGAAGTTGAAGCTATACCTTGGTAATCTAGATTGGGACCACAGGGAAATGCGTAAGGGATTGGTCTACCCTTGCAAATGCATGTACATGGAGAGGTACGTGTCATGAATTTAAAATGACGAGGCCCCTGTGAATTTTCCCACTACAAGAGGGTCTATGGTGCACATATATACCTCTGCATAAGACCCAAGTTTGAGAAAGGTGCATACCTAGAGAATGATGTCTCCATACCTGAAGATCCCAAGGGTAGAAAGAAGCCCACACCCAAGAAGAGGGAAAGAGAAGAAGAAGCACCAAGTGTGTATATTGTTCAAACAAGAAGCACACCACCTGGAAAGCACCAAACCTAGCACCTATACGCATAGGAAGAAATCCCCAGTAAAGGAGAAGACACCAGAAGAAGAGGCATCGGAGAAATCCCTCGGCAAAGAGAAGTTCTACGAGAAGCGAGAGAAGGATGAATCCCCGACAAAGAGTCACCTCTCAAGAAAAAGAAGAGGGTAGAAGAGGAAGATGACTCAGAGGAGACACATATCTTGGAGAAATACATAGGTGAAAATGATGATGATGGTGAAGAAGATGATAAAGAAGAAGATGATCCTACAAGAGATTAAGAGCCACATGTCTTCAACGTGTATGATTTAGGAGAGGAGGGTGAAGAATAAGAATAGAAGTTCATTTTCATTAGGTGCAAGGGTAACCAGGGATGAAGAAGTTACCCAAGACATAGGAAGAAGTGAGAGGGTAGGTGTGCAGAAGTAGAAAACTATAAACCTTACAGAGGAGAAAGTAACCAAGGTGGTGGAAAGAGAAGCAACGGAAATAATCGAGGCATTGGTAAAACAAGAATTGGAACATAACATTGACCTAGTAATGGAAGAGGGTAAGGAGGAAAATGTCAAGAAAGAACAAGCCAATATGAGAGGAGGTCCCAATCTAATGGTGAGTTTCCCAAAGGCATGCCCTCGGGAATGAGGATCCTTATGCAGAATGAGGATGGGTCATGAACTATGTTAATGACCAAAGGAAAGTGTTACACATGCACTTTCAATGCACCGTGCCCATGGAAAGACTCTGCGGCATGGAGTCATTTGACAAGGAGGGCACGTACCCTAGGAAAAGGATGATGCTTTCTTGGGAATTTGAGTCCCATATTGATGAACCTAAGTTTGAAGTATGCAAAGGGGAAATCTTTTCGGTATCATAGTCTAAGGGAACTAACCCCTTGGTAAATGCCCAACAACTCTTGAATGAGTAGCTTTGTAATGCACTCAATAAGATCGCGATCATACCGAGGCTAGGATCTTTGGGATAAATGATAGAATAAACTTCCTAGAGGAAAAGATAGAAAAGATGGAAGAGGAGCTGGCTGAAAAGACTAGAAGCTTGAAGGAAGAAGAGTTGATCGGTCTGTGCAAAGCTAAATCATGAACTAAGGGATGAGAAGGAAAAGGTGCATGAGGTATACAAAAAGGTGGATTCTATCAAAAGTGCCATTATATTAAAGCATCTAGACCTAACGCCGCCCGCATAGAAGTATGGGTCCACTCTTGAATGCTTAGAAGATTTGATGTGCATCCTCACCATGGAGAGATAACCATTGGCCCTGGAGTCCACAAAAGAAGTGGCAGCATGCTTGGAGAAAGAGGAAAAATTGAAAGTGGTAGCACTCATTGTTGAGTATAGCAAGGTGCTTACGGATGTTAATATTGCTGGCCATTACTCGAGGCGCGTCACGATAATGCGCATGAGACAAGGATAGGGTGGCAAGCACCTTGGTCGCCACTCACAAAGTAGAGCTAAAGGAGTTCTAGGAGAAGAATAAAGGAAATAGGGTGGAAAGGGAAAAATTCCTTGCCAAGGTTGAAAGAAAATCTAATGCTATTGAAACCTTAAGGGGTTTAATAAAAAACCAGTTAAAGGAACTATACCCATAGATCACCAAGAGGATGGATGTGCTTGAAGACCTAGGCAAAGAGTTGGAGAAATTTGTTGACACTATGGGCACCCAGGGAGATGGACTAATTTTTGAGGTAAGAGCCCTAGTCAATGACCTCTATCAGAAAGCACAGAGAAAATTTGATACCTAGAACAAGTTAGAGGCCGACTTGCAGAGGGATTTTCCTAGCTTGTTGAGTTAATTCCATCCCTTCCCCATTCTTTCTTCTCTCCCAAATTTTTCATTCCCTTATTCTTTTTACAAGATGTAAGTCTATTGAGGTCCCTTATCCAGTGGAGAAGTGTTCACACAAATGGAGAACAGGCATAGTGTGGGGTGATGTTGGGCCCCTAAAATATCAACTAAGTGCACTAAGGTGTGTAGGTGTGCAAGACTTGGGTTGAAGGATGGATGTGCAAGAAGAAGGCACGCAAGGCCTAGTAGAAGGAGGGAATGCGAGGATAAGGCACGTAGGAAAAGGGTTAAGGAAGGGTTTAAGGAAAACCCATGACATGTGCACGGATAGAGTCGAGGTTTTGGGACTTAGCCATATTTGGTGTCTTGGGTAGGACACAAGGAAAGTGGGACCCGACCATGTATGCGAAGCGAATAAGGTTTCAGTTTGGCTTCATGGGGCCCACGAAAGGAATATACTTCATGATGGAGGTGCACATGGGAGACCATCATGTCATAACATGCAGAGCCCATGCTTTAGGAGCAGGCACACATAGGATACCATCATGACAGAATGTGGAAAGCCCATACCTGAAGGAACATGTTCCCATGGAGAGCCCATACAGATGTTTGGAAATGGAGCTGAGGCCGCAGGAGGATGAGTTTGCACTTTAGGATGCCTATATATATGAGCGCCCACAGAAGAGAGAAAGGAAATGGGTGGAAAAAGGATTAGAGGATCAAGAGAGTGATATAGTTTGAGAAAAGAGAGATCGAGCTCGTAGCTATATCTGCAAGGACTCTGCATGGGATTGGATAAAGACAATATGATGGAATGATGTACTAAGGGGCTGGGATATAATTTTTTCTTTATATGGATGAAGGACATGATCCTTGTTGTCATGTATGACTTCGGTCCGGACAAGATGTGGTAGTCTAAATGGATCCATTGATTGTAATGAGGTTAAAAACACAAATTAGTATGAATGTAATTGATTTGATCTGTATCTATATCGTTTCATTTCTTTTCATGGAAGTTATGAAATATATATAAGATCTTACGTATTTTCCTTTCTACTGTAATTATCTGTTAAATGTAAATACTCTATTTGGAATGAACACATTTGTCTAGAGGCTACTCTGAATCCTATGATGAATGTATGTCTCATTGCCACCATTATTCATTAAGTTCCCGACCTAGGTGATGGTTTCACTTAACCGACATAAAGAGAGACTCGACGCCCGCGTGTGCCTCGAGTGAGTGTCCAATTCCCACTTAGTGATAGGATGCTGTGCATGGGAATCCCTTGTTCTTCCGGGGTGGGTGTAAAAATGACTACAATAATGTAGCTAGATGATAAAGCGCGCCATATGAAGATGGTTTAGAAGCAAGAAAAATCTAGGTATAAAGCATGGCATTATAGGGACATCAGGGATAAGAAGCTTGAGGCTATGAAAATTTTACTTCTATATGATTCAAATTTTTACACCACCCTAGAAATCTTAAGGTGCCTTGCTTTGTGATCGTATGTTATCACTTATATACTTGATTCAGTGCTTTCCAGTTAGAGGTCTTGGATGGAACACATTGTTTAGATACTTCAATGGGATTAGGATGATGCCCTACTATAAATAAACCTTCTTGGTGTTTATAATAAGGTAGTATTTCCACTTAGATTAGGTTTCCCTTAATGCATTTACTTTATATGTGTTTCTTTCATCATTGTTATGCTTTATCAATTTAGTTTAGTGGCGTGTGTAATAAAAGTGCTTACATGCCAAAAGATGATTACAATTTAAGTGTTTTTATGCACAGAGGACCACACATACACTTAGTATGGGTGGTTTACATACATGGTTCATTACCAATATGAATATAGTTGATTATCATCTAAAGATGGGTATGCATAAGGAAACATTTGTGTAGGTTCTTTTTGGAAGGGTGCAGATAGAAAGAAATTACTCCTAAATGAAGACCAGATGGAAAAATGGATGCACAGTATAATGTGAGGTAGGCTACAATAGTGGAAACTACTTGGAAGAAGGCACAATGGTGAAGTACTTTAGTGCATATGGGCATGCGGAAGGAGGTCTATGGCCAAGAAGTAGAAGGCATGCTAGAAGGTTATGACTGTGGCATGGAAACGAGTAGTGCGAAACATTGACAAATGATGCATTAATTTTGGGATCAGTGGTAGGTGAAGGAGTAATAAATGTAATAAATTTTAAAAATCTATATAAGGAAGGGTTATGAGGCCATTTTTACCTTTGTGATTACAAATTCTTTAGCAATTTGTTTACAGATTGAGTTAGCTAAGACGATTTTGAAGATTGAAGAGTTGCGAACTGGTTGGGTTGGTCAGATCTACGCATGAGGAACTATTATGCTTCATTTTTGAAGTGTTTAAGCAAGCCAAAGGCATGTGGGAAAGGAGATTGATGGTCGGGGTTTGCATTTTAGCTAGGAAGACATAACTAGGTTGCATAGCTTGAGGGAGGTAAGAGATGACTTCTTTTTATTGAAATGACACCAAAAAGAGCACCAGGGGCAGGTACAAGGAGAAAGAAACAAAAGGAATTTGAGATTGAGATCGAGGATGCCCCCAAAAGTAGGTTTTCTGAAATGCAATACCGATAGGAAGTGATTATGGGATGTGATTGGTATTCCTATGTTTGTCAAATCAAATTTGGTGATCGCAACCATCGAAAACCGATAACAAGGAGTTGGACAAATTTTTAAAGAAAAATACAAACAAATGGATAGTGGATGACATGCCTATAAATGAAAATGTCAGGGAGAAGATCCTAATAAAGTTAGGTGTTTTACGATTGTATGGACTTACTTATTTTGGAAAGCCAGAGAAGTTATACCAGTGGCTAATGAGTAGAGTCCATGAGGAATTTTTCTATTTTTGGGCGAAAAATGAGGATCACTGCGCCTTTATGACACTTTGATGGGTTTGAAAAGCACGAGACACGAGTTAAGTAGTGACCTAACTAATAAAAAGTACTTATATCAACCAACAAGGATTTGGTTTATACAAAAGGTGGGTGTGGCATGGATATTTACAAGCTGAGGAAGTATCTAGTCATATAGGAAGCCTCACACTTATTGACAAAATTGAATGACCAAGAGAGATGGTCATAGGTGAACACTTTGTGGTTGCATGTTGTAAAGAAAATTTCACAAGGAGAGACCTACAACTTGGCTAGATACATTGTTAAAATGATCATTGAAGAGGCACGTATATGTGAGAAAATTAGCTTTGGCACTATTCTATTGTCCCTTGTGTTTGTGGAGATTGGAGTTCCGATGGGTTGAAGAACAAAATCTGGGAGTACCCTGCAGAAAATAAATCTCTCATAAAGAGATTCGAAAAGTATCTTTGTGAGGGGACCATGAGTGGCCCATTCAAACCAAGGGTAGAGATGTGGTATGCACGACTCCACATTACATTCGAGGAAGAGTGGAGGATACCTAAGGAGTTTTCCATGGTGGTAGGTAAGTTGGTACATTTTGTAGTCTATCAACATTTTTACATCACGAGTTTTGCAATGAAGGACAGGACATAGAGTCCTTGGTGAAAACATCCCTATGCTTTCACCGCACATTTCTTTCAAAAATTTGTTCACATTGTAACATCTTTGATAAACTATTAACTTCACCTCTTTGAAACACAAGTGTTGACATGTGATTCTTCCTAAATAAGGTGTATTCTTTTGACGGCTTGAAATCATGCTTGCTATGGATAAAAAATTTTTTTTTTTCTTGGATTCATGTGGCTGAAATACCGTTTCTTGCAAAGAATCGATTATTTTGAGATATGTAAGGTTATAAATTGGAATTTTTTTTTTCAAAATTATATTTTATAATAATGAAATCCTTGGATCAGTTATATTGAATCCAAGGTATGTTTAAAACCATCTTACTTGATCCGAATGGTAAATTAACATTCGGAGAGGTTGGAGGACATAATGGACTGAACTCCCATATGTATAGTATTTCTTATCTTCTTTAAATATCTACCTGCATTTTGTTGTATGTTTGCGCTCGGACCTTTCGGATTGATCTCTTCAGACATTTAATGGCGTTAAGTGGAAGAAGGCCCGATTCAAGACAATGAAGAGAATCTAAGTCCTAAACCTATGAAATTTATCCTAACGATATTCTAAAATAAGGTAAATGTACCTACTTCCTAGCTATGTCTACTTATACGGGTGGAAATCTATCCTAAGCTTCATGTTCTATGTTGGGATGAGGAAAAACCTAAGGTGATGCTAGGTATACTCTTAACCTTTTACCTACTAATAAATTGGTATCAATTATGACCTATGTTAAGTTAGTAAATTACCTAAGGCAATGTTTATAAACCTAAGGTAAATACTTCCTAAACTAACCTAAGGTCATAACCTAAGTTAAGGATATCTATCCTACACTAATGAAAGGGACCTAAGGGTCGCGATGGTTCCTAAGGAATTTATTTGATTTGATTTTTGAATTAATAGGAATTACTGCCAATTTTGGCAAAGACATGTAAACTTGGTGGAAGCTTACGTGGAATCATCGTTAAAATTGGAAATGCATGTAGAAGTTGAAATAGCATTTGCCAATTCTGGATGGTGGTGGCATAGAGAGATAGGAGGGAATTTTGTAATGAATGGCATTAATGAATCTCGATTTTTTCAATCAAACCATCTTGGAAACAATAAGGGCAGATTTTTTGGAGGTTGTTTGGTATTTCACGCATTTCAATTTTCACTTTGCATGGAGCTATCTAGTTATTTGAACCAGTAGTTCTATTTTCAACTGGTAGCTATTTTTGATTCCCTCGGTCTATTTTTTATTCAAGGGAAGTATTTGAGGCATTTGAGGAGAAAGTATTTGGTTGTTGATTTCATTTGGAGAAGAAGAAGTATTGGAGGCTTGGCGAAATCTTCTTCAAATCAGCAGAAGCTCTAACAGTCATGATAGGCTCTATCCATTAAGATTGCTTGCTTTTCTCTAAATGTTTCATTAAAATAACTCTACTGCAAAATAATAGTTGTGTGTGTGATTTCGAGATTCTTACTTGTTTACTTTCTTTTTTTCCTTTTGAATGATGAATCTTGATGAAATGATGATAATGGTTGTCTTCCTAAGTGGGTTAACGGTAAATTTCATCTTGATACTCTCTGTGAATTAGTTAAGCAAAAGATTGGGTGATTTGGCTTGTCTTCCCCAAATGGGTTATAGATATTAAGGTGATGAAGTAGTAATGAATTTGTTGTATTAGTTTGTAAATTCAGAACTTCGTACTTCTATGTTGTTTTTATGTTATGTCAAGGACTGTAACTTCTATGCATATTCTTGAGATAAATGTTTGATAGTGATGGAAAAGATAATATTTACATGGAAGCAGGGAAAGGGTATTTTGTTTGACTGAACTATGTACTTTGTATGTTCATTTTGAATACATGTGATTGTTTTTCTTGAAGGTAAATAATTACCCTTCCATTATCGTATTTTGTTTTGTTGAGAGCTAGATACTTTCCCTTTTTGGGACTGTGTGTGTATTCCATATTGCAAATCTGAACTTGAAATTGCTTTTTAGAAGATTATTGGGTAAAAGGGAGTTATGGATTTATTTTTGAACTATTGTATTCAACTTGTATAAGGAAAGCATGACAGAACTACTTGCTCTTGACTTGAAACATATAGAACCACTACTTGAAGCCGAGTAGAAAATTTTTGGGAGCTTATTGTTATGTTTCGATCTTGTGAAGATTCGAAGAAAAGTGTGACGTATACTTTGTTTTGTTAATGGTTTTCTCTCTTTCTCTTCAGAATCTTGGTGAATTGTCTTATGAGTTGTTGGGCCCGTAAATATTGACTAAGTGTGAAGATGCATGGGCCCATAAGACCCTAGTTATAGAAGGGCATGCAAGGCAAAAGCGTGTAAGAGGAAGAGTTAAGGAGGCATATGGTTCACGCGGCGCACGAAAGGAGATTCAGGACTTAGTCAATTTAAGAAACAAAGGTAGAACACGTGAAAAGTGTGATCGGTTGTGCATGGATAAGATGCCAGCCTGGCAACAAGTGGCCCAAGAAAGAGCATGCCAACAAAGGAATCTTCTAGAATACCATCATGAGATGGAGTGGAGAGCTCAGGCCTGAGGAAACATGCTCACTAAAGGACCACATTCGACACTTGGTGATGGATCTGAGGGTGCAGCAAGGTGAGTTGGTAGCATGGGAAGGTGATAAATACAAGTGCCTGCAGTGGGAAAAGAGAAAAGGAGATAGAGATAAGGAGAATGGGATAATATACACATAGAGAGAGAGATAATATGCATGAAGTTCTGCAGATTACCGTGAGTGGAACTTTGGTGTATAAAGTAATGTACTAAGCTTAGCAAAGTGTAATTTCTTTTTATTTTTTGGTTTAGTTATACAAGCCTAGGGATGTGCATGATGCATGGTCTGCCCTCTATGGCTATTTGTAATGAAATGATGAATACAATAAGGTTACCTATTACAATTAGATATGAATATCAATGGGTTTTATGTATATTTTTTCATAGAAGTTCTCTTTCCTTTCATACTATGAATGAATGATTGTATCTTTCCTTCTGTTACAATATATGTTATGGAGTCTATTAAAACACTTGGTCTGAAGGAACTACAAGGATATGGAGGTTGTTCTGAGCCCCATGATTCTTGTATGTCTAAACTTCTTTCCTGAATACTCTTATACTACTCATAGATGAATTCTTCCCACTAAAACTCACATAAAAGAGAGACTCAAAGCACCCGCTCATGCCTAAGGTGAGTGCTTAACTTTTTTTCAGGTGATAGGAAGGCACACACGGGATACCTTCCTTTTATAGTGGGAGTAAAATTGAATACATCTTGGTTCATTTGCTAGTGTGATGGATCTATGGAGATAGATGTTGTGGGAAGGAGTTAAGGTTCACATGGAGGACATGGAACTTGAGCAGTCTGTGCTACCCCATCTTGGAAAGCACATGAGGGAGACCCCTAGCTTCTAGTGAGAGTTCATCGCATGGAGAAAGGAGATTCATTGGTGCATATCTGAACCCACCCAGTGACCAAGCCCTGACACTTGGTTTTCTTAATCCAAGAAGAAGTATTGATCCAATTGAAACTAGTGGAAGAGATAGATCCGCACCTAGGAGGTATAATTTTTCAGTTCCTTCTTCTATGGCTGCACATATTCTAGTATTTGGAGGAGTTTTTAGACAAGGAGTAAGTGTACAAGCTTTTGGTCTCACATCAAGGAGTAGCATGGGACAAAGTAGCAGATTGGGGTGTTATCACGAGACCATCGGTGCATAGTTTAGTGGGACCATGGGAGTGCTTGGCACAGCTCCCGTAGTCCCTATGGACCTAGTGGTTCCGGTGGATCTCGGTGGTTACGGAGGTATAGAACCTGTGGACCTGGTGGATTAGGTGGTGGAGGAAACACCTGGAGGGAACCAAGGCTCTGGTTTAGGATAAGGACCCTAGCCACCACCTCAAGTTTTCTTTGAAATGTCTCTACACTTACTAGATTATAGGGGCATTGAGGATGTTTGTAACATGTTCACAAGTGTGAACTACTATGGCACGCAAAAGGTATCACAACCCTAGAACAAAAGGCTAGTCAATTTGTAACCACGTTATAAGGGCGCATGCATAGCTGGTATAGAAAGTATGATCCTCATCAAACAGTGGTGGATTACACTACCTTAAAGAATGCATTCTTGGCAGAGTTCCACATTCCTGAGTTTGAGCAAAAAAGCATTAGCACTTTGAAGGAGATACAATAAGGAATGGAAGAGAGTGTGTAGGAGTATGATGCGTGCTTTAAGACTCTCTTGTCTAAATTATCATATGATATACATCCTTCTCAGCATGCACAGTGGTTTGTTGGAGGATTGATCACCCCTTTTAGAAGGGCCCTATCTCATAAGACTTTTATAGATCTATGCAAAGCATTGGAGGCTACCTTGTGCACCGAAGCCATTGGTAGTATTGATACTGGCGTTAGCCCGTTCTTGGAGGCTCAGATTACTACTATGGCTAAGCAGATTAGAAAAGATATCTATGAACTCAGTCCATGATACTCACAATGGTTTCGGTGCATGATTGTGAGATAGAGGGGCACGTTAAGGACAATTTCCCTGGAGGATGGTACATGCTATGATATTAGATTATGAAATCTGTCATGGGACCATGATGCCGTGATATGTCCCTTACTATAGGCGCGATCAGAAGAATGTATTTTGTTATTGCAAGATTTACACCTCCATGACCCATGAATCTAAACGTTGTAGGCTCATTGAGCAAATACATAAGGCCATTGATCATGGGTGTGCCAAACCAGCATTTGCAGTGGTTCTAAAAAATATGATCATCGTTATGAGGAGAACGCAGATGGAGGAGCGCGAGTAAGAGGTTTTGAGGAGGATTTCATGGATGAGGTAACTGCGAAGGAAGGAGTAAGTTCCCGTGAGGGACATGTTTCAACTGTGGATCTATAGAACATTACAAGTGTGAGTGCCTAGACTTGTTGTAGTGCTCATGGTGTGGAAAGAAGCATAAGTATGAGGAGTGCCCGGAGTTATATGAGCATATGAATCAGCAACACCATTGGAAGGAAAAAGGTGCTGCGATGGTTAGCATCAAGAAGGCGTAGACATACAATGGATGCCTTGGGTAACATGGGATGAAGGTTTGGAGCCTATCTTGGTAAAAACAAGGAGAAGCCACACGTGCAAGGGAAGTACCAAGACAGAAGATCCTGGTTTTAAGAGAAGAGGTCGTTCATGGAAAGTATCTAGACCCCGCGCATCAAAAGGAGATATATCAGGACACCATGGATGTTATTCAAAGCTTGTAAGGGGAGATCCAGTGTCTCAAGGAGCAATCTAGGAGGGAGGAACAAGGAAGGAGGATCGAGGCATAGAAAGATGACCTGGATGAGGTCAAGGAGGTGTGCAAAATGCTAAGGCAAGAGAACATCATCCCTTTACTAGGATCTTCATTGAGAGAGAAGGTACCATGTACCAGAGAAGAGCACAAGAGACAAGTATTACACGTGAACCTTCCCCCTCACAGCCTCGACTACGATAAAGAGATTACATTGAATGTAGTTGTGGATGGATGGCTCCTCAACAATATACTCATTGACACTAGTGCGGAGGTTAATGTTTTGAATTTGGATGCATGGCATCAGATAGGGAGACCTACATTATAACCGTCTTCAAATGTGTTGTATATGGCAAATAGAATAAGGCAATGCCCATCGGTGTCTTGAAGGATGCAACTATTACTATCTAGGGAGCCAAGTTTACTAGGGACTTTGAAGTCTTGGCACTCACCGAGGCGGACAATTTCCCAACATTACTTGGGTGCCCTTGGTGTTACAAGAACAATGTGGACCTCCGGTTCAACAAAGGGTACATAAATTTTGAGAACAAAGAGGAGCGGGTGATTATACCCTTGGTTAATGGGAATTCAAATTGCCCTATATCGAACCGTTGGGAGAAGAGGTTCTGGACAATATTTATGTGCACTCAATCAGAGACCTTGAGATGGTACACCCTATTAATGGGCTTATCCAATTTGAAGATGCTCAGTCAGTGAGTGATACCACCATTCTGGCATGTGACAATTGGGTGCATGGGACATACAAATTAATGGGATGGTAGATGATATGATTGGTGACAACGGTAACAAAGGCATGCACGGTTTGGTGCCTTGGAGGAAAAGAACTACCCAAGTACTCAGGAGGAGCCTTCCCTGAGATATTTATACAGGAGATAGAAGCTTAATGGAAGAATGAGAAGGAACAGAGGGAGATTCTCGAGTTATGTCTTGTTTTATATAGTAGGTCATTGGCGGGCCACGCATTAGGAGATGCTTTTAGAATGACGCAAGGTAAGAATTACTCTCTCTGTCAGATTTTCTAGAAGTAATATACCCACCATCATCAAGGAGTACTATGGGAAGGATCTCGCCTCTTTCTATATCGAGGAGTGTGAATGGGTCTCGAGAGAAGGCACAAAGGCCTTGCCACCATCCCTCTGGGTGCACAAGTTTTATTCTACATTGCAAGGTTGTGCGTGCATATGGTACATTCATTTGTAGACATATCACCGTAAAAGGAATTGGAAAGAGCTTGCAACTGATCTTATTCAAGCGTTTGAGTATCGAAGTACAAAACCATTAGTTGATAAGGCCTTGCAAGGTATCAAGCACCTTACCATGGGGGATAGTGCCAAAATGGAAGATATGATGTTTAAATTACTAGGTGAACTAGGAATGGAGTTGCGCTTCAAAGAGATTAAAGAAACAGAATAATTACAGCTTGATCGTGTGTGTTTGGAAAAGGAGAAGGGAAAGTTAGTATATGTGATTGATGGAGAGGAATCAGAGAGTTTAGATGTTAGCCATTCTGTAGGGACACGCAAAGTAGTGGATAGTGCAGATGCTCATGCACATGCTTACCATGAGCCGTTAAAGACATAGAAAGTTAACATCAATTTAGGAGAAGAACCTAAGGAAGCTATTATTAGGGATTATTGGATGGAGAAGGAAGTGTCAAAGATCATTGATATGTTACACGAATTTGAGGATTTATTCCTGCGTGGGTACCATGAGCTAAAAGGAATCCACCATTCCTTGGGGGAGATTAGGATAAAACTGAAGGAGGGTGCACGCCCGGTTAGAAAAAGGCCCTACTGGATGAATCCCAACTTACGCGTGAAGGTTAAGGAGGAGATAGACAAGATGATAACTTCTAGGATCATTGAGGCAGTGAAAGAATCAGAATGGATAAGTCCAATGGTAATTAGCATCAAGAAAGATGGGAGGATTAGAATTTGTGTGGATTATAGGGAATTGAATACAGTTTGTGTCATGGATCCATTTCCGACCCCCTTCACTGAAGAAATTTTGGAAGGAGTCACTGGGTGTAAAATCTATTCCTTTAGAGATGGATTTTCAAGATACCACCAAGTCTGGATTGCAAAGGAGGACCAGGAGAAGAAAATTTTGCCACCGAGTGGGGAAGTTTTACATATATGGTCATGCCCTTTGGGTTGAAAAATGCACCTGCTATCTTTTCGCGCATAGTGGTGCAAGCATTCCAGGACTTCATTCATAAGTTTCTTCAGGTTTACTTGGATGATTGGACAATATATGGTCTGGTTAAGGACCATTGTGACAACTTGAGATTAATGTTTGAAAGGTGTAGGTAGTTGAGGATATCCCTCAACATTAAAAAGTGTGTGTTTTCTACACCCTTTGGGACTTTATTGGGCGTATCATATGTAAGGATGGCTTCTTTGGTAGATCTGTTAAGGTTGCAGATTATTGTGGGGTTAAGGGAACCTACTAGCTAGAGTGCAAAGTGCATGGATTCCTTGGGCATACAAGATATTACAGAAAATTCATTAAGGGGTATGCCAAGATCACCGCACCTTTAGAGGAGCTGCTTAGACACAAAAGTACCTTCTATTGGGGAAAGGTGCAGTAGAGGGCATTTGATACATTAAACGATAGGCTTATTACCTCACCTATTTTGTGATTTCCCTCTTGGGAAAATCCCTTCCATATCCATGTAGATGCCTCATGAACTACCATTAGAGCAAAGACTTCGCTGACAACCGGTGAGGGGATTGTTGATCATCCTCTCTATTTTACTGAGCGAGTGAATTTGCAACTAGCAGAGTAGAATTATACCACAATAGAGCACAAGCCATTCTCAATGATCTATGTGCTTTTCAAATTTCGACTAAAAGTATCTGCTAGCAACACCCTTTCTATTCTACACCAACCACATGGCATTAAAGTATTTAGTGAACAAGCCCATTCTTTAAGGGCGTATATGTCAATGGGTGTTGTTATTTCAAGATTTTGAGTTCACCGTTGTAGTGAAGCCCGGAAAAAGCAATTGTGGACCTGATCATCTATCAAGAATTGATTTAGGAGAGGACACACAAAGTATTGAGGAAACAATTCCAGACACGTAACTATTTAGATTATGGCACGTGCCCTTGGATTTGGAAGAGATTGCTATATTTTTAAAAGAAGGTGTGGCACCGGATGGAATGAGGGCATTGGAAAAGAAGCAGTTGGCCATACGTGTTGTGCCCTACATGTTGATTAGTGGAGACTTATACAAATTGGGACATGATGAAGTTTTACGCAGATGTGTGTTAGAACATGAGCACTTGGCCATCATGGAGGAAGCACATGGAGGAAGTGCGGGTGGGAATTACGTAGGTGATGCCACCACGTGCAATATTTTAATGGCAGGTTTATGGTGGGAAACCTTGTATAGGGATTGTAGAGATTATTGTAAAGCATGTGACCACTGTCAACGCATTGGCAAACTAGGAAGGAGAGATGAAATGCCTTTATGTCCTATTCCTAGCACGAAGCCTTTTGAAAAGTGGGTGATAGATTTTGTAGGACCTATTGCAGACCTTTGGCAGCGTGTAGGCTTGGGTAATGTATGTCATCACTTGCATAGATTATCTCACAAGGTGGGTGGAAGCAACCCCGACTAAATATTGCATGGTAAACAATGGCAAGGTTCCTATGGGAGAACATTATCACCGGTATGGATGCCCTTTGAGTTTGACTAGTGATAGGGGTACACATTTTCTAAATGAGACTGTGAGGATCCTACTATCTGAGTTCATGGTGGCTCATCATAAGACTATGCCCTATCACCCACAAGAAAATGGAACTGTGGAAGCATTCAACAAAATACTTAGTCATACCTTGACCAAAATCTGTGATGTTGGAAGATAGGATTGGGATGATAAGCTATCAACAATTTTGTGGGCTTACATGACTACATTTAAAAGACTGAATAAATCCAAACCTTTCCAATTGGTGTTTGGCATGGAAGTTGTTTTGCTAGTTGAATTTATGTTACCTTCTCTGGGAATAGTGCGCGCAGGAGGATTAGCTGATGAACAAGCATTGGAAGAAATAATTGATGAAATAATGAAACTGGATGAAAGATGATCACTTGCCCATTGGAGCCAAATAGTGGAAAAGGAAAAGCAAAAGGCTTGGCATGATTGCCATATTAGGAACAAGAAATTTGAAGTTGGATAGATGGTGTTACTGTATGATTCTAAATTTTGCACCATCTTGGGAAGTTAAAATTCCATTGGTTAGGTCCCTACACAATCTCATACATCCTTGATTCAGTGTGTGCCAGTTATAAGCACTGGATGGGATGAAGCTTCCTAGACACTTCAATGGTAGTAGGCTAAAGCCCTACTATAAATAAGTCTTCTTGGTGTTTGTAAATAAGGTAGTTTTGCCAGTTAGTTTAGCATTTTCCTTTATGCATTTTTCCTTTCCTTGTGTTTCCCTTTCACGTTGTTGTTTTGTTTTGCACCTTGGGCACCGGTAACCTTATTGCTATTTTTGGATAATTTATGAGTGCACAGAGGACCATGCATTGTTTAAGTGTGGGGTGGAGAAAATTGAAGAAGCATGTGATAAAAAGTACCAAGGAAGTTGTGTTGAAGAGCCTTGTTGAGTAGCTCGGTTAAAAGAGAGATGAAATGGTTGGTGCTAGGGTAAAGCTACTTGTAGATCCCACATATAACAGAAAAATAAGTGCATTTAAAACAACATGACATAGGCAAAAGCAAGGATTTCGATAGAAGAAGTGCCTTTGGTGCAGGTTGAGTGCGTGTAAGAGTCTCTTGTTAGGTTGGTTTAGTTGTGCGCCAGAAGGTTGGAGGAGTTTTCATGCAGGAAGGGCACGTGAGTGAAGGCACTGAAGATGGGATTTTTAAAAAATCTACATTAAATGAGAAAAGTATGGGGTAGGTAAAGTAGCATTTAATGACCAGAAAAAGGAAAAACTATAAATAGAAGGTCGGGGCACTCTCATTTTACTTTGCAAAAATGAAGAGTTGGAGATATAAGTGAAAGATATAAGCTAGGGTTTTTTAGATTTGATCAAGGAGAAGATCTGTGTGATTAAAAACATAAGGAGATAGTTTGAGATTGTGAACCAGAAGGAAGGAATTACATGGGCATGGAATGAAGTAAAAATATGTTATCTTGTGAAGAATTTATCGAAGTTAGGGTTCAAAAACTAGGGCATGGGTTTAGGAGAATTGTATTGTGGATCTAAGATCAAAGGTTGGGAGAAGGAAAGCAGAGTAACAAGGAGAGGATTGGAGTGACACAAGTACCTCGACCATGGCACTGAAGAAATGGAATGGTAAAGCAAAGGCTAAACAACCAGAACCCGAGGTAGATATAAATGAAGAATGGTACATAGAAATGTAGTACCCTGACGGAGTGATGATGGGGAAGGAATGGGAATCCCATTTGAGAAGCATACCAGTCAGTGATTATAATCACCGCACCAGCACTATATAAAAATAAATGGGATTAGAATTGGTATGCCCAACCAACAAGTGAACATCTGAAGGGTTACCTATCTACAATGATGACGTGAAGGTCAAGCTGGGGAAGGTATGGTTGCTGTAACTTTTTAAGTTACCTTACTTTGGAAAGCCGGATCGCTTGTACCAGTGGTTGATGTCTCAGGTACACTACGACTACTTCCACTTTATTAGGCACAAGATGCATGTAACTCCCTAGTTGATTTCACATTTTACAGGCCTCATATGCGAGGGATATATCCTAGAAGATGACCTTTGCGACAAGGAGACTATTTAAGAGAATGTCACAGAGTATGCCTGTAAGAAAGGGTCGCGGTATTATGACATATCAGACATCAACGACCTAGTTATGAAGATGGTTGTGCACCTGGTAATGAAGTTGAATGGCCAAGAAAGGTGGACACAAGTTAACAAGCCATGGCTACATGTCTGCAAGAAGATTACAGAGGGGACTATTTACAACTTGTCCGCATACATTGCTGAGGAAATTGTAAAGTACATAAAGGAAGGGGACAAGATCCTCTTTGGCAATGTCCTACTCACCATAGTATTTACAGAAATTGGAGTGTCAGATGCACCAGATAAGTTTGTGTGGGAGTACCTAGCCAAAGACCCTTCACCCGTGAAGAGGTTTGAAAAGTATGCATGTGATACAATGATGGCTCCCCATAAATCATGGCATAAAAATGGTATATGTGCTTGAGAAATGTATTCGGGGTGGAGTGGAGGATCCCTGAACAACTCCCAAAGAGCACACAAGGAGAAGCTGAGTTTGTGAAATACCATCACTACTACTTGGGAAGGTTCAAACTTGTTGAAAAATCATGGAGCCCTTGGTGCAAGCTCCCTTTCACATTCACTACCCAATACTTCCAAGTAGGAGTGAATAGATTTAAAGAATTAAAAAAGCTAAGGTTGGAGCTAGGAAAGTTAGACCGGGAGCATAGGGATATGAGGAAGAAATTGAACTATCCTAGAGGTAAGTGCGCATACGTGGATAATCACATGTCGCATGAGATCCACATGAATAGAATAATAACACTTCCTATTGTTGGGGATTCCACAACACACGTATACGTGCACATAAGGCCGAAATTTGAAAACGACACATACTTGGTGGATGAGATCTCCATACCTAAAGACCCCTTGGGAAAGAAGAAGCCAATGTCTAAGAAGAGGGGTAGAGGAGAGGAAGGAGCACCAAGTGTACCAACTACTCAGACAGTGAGCATGCCTTCTACGAGTGCAAAGCCAAACACCTATGTTCGGAGGAAGAAGTCTCCAGTAAAGGAGAAGATGCTAGAAGTAGAGGTGCCCAAACAACCCACCACCTTGGAGGAGTCACAAGAGGAAGAAGAAAAGGTAGAATCTCCTGACCAAAAGCAACCTCTCAAGAAGAAGCAGAGGGTGGATGAAGAAGCTGACTCGGAGGTGACCAACAGCTTGGAAAGATACCTGGGAGAAGGAGAGGATGAGAGTGAAGAAGGTGGTGACAAGGAGGAAGAGCCAGAAAAAGACAAGGAACCTTTGGAACCTCATGTATTTAGTGTTTATGACTCGGAGGAGGAGAGTGGGGATGAAAATAAAGAGTTCGTATTCACATGACGAAAAGGTGCACAAGGTGATGAAGGAACTGAAGATATAAAGGTATATGAGAGGGATGCTAAGGGACAGAGAGTCACAGATTTTACAAAGGAGTAGATAACCAAAGTGGAAGAGTGATAAATGAAGAAGATACTCGAGATCCTTATAGACTAGGAGTTAGAGCGGAGCACATACATAGTGCTAAAGGAAGGGAAGGAAGAGAGTGGTGAAAAGGGACATGATAGCCTAGGAGGCCCTGCTCTGCGATCGGCCTTCCCCAAAGGTGCGCGCTTGGGTAGAAAACCTCTAGATGTAGAATAGAGGTAGATAACGGGCTACGTGGATTATTCAAGGAAGGTGCTACGCGCACAATTCTAAAGCACGGTACCCACTAAAAAATTTATAGTGATGGGATCATTTTAAAAGGAGGTGTGTACCGGGACGAAGAAGATGCTTTCTTAGGCATTTGAATCACACGTCAACGAGCCATAATTTGAATTCTGCTAAAAGGTTCTTATCATGCTCCAGAGTCTAAGGGAGACAACCCCTTAGTGAATTCCTAGGAGCTCTTAGACAAGTAAGTGTGTAATGCTCTAAACAAGGTCGCGATGGAAACAGAGGCGAGGCTATTCACACGAAATGACAACATAAGGGCTTTAGAGGGAAAGCTGGCCAAGAAGGAGGAAGAGTTGGCTAAGGTGGCCAGAAGCTTAAAACAGGAGGAATTAATTAGCACACAGCTAAGGCACGAGCTCAAGGAGGAAAAGGCAAAGGTGTAAGAGGTCTATAAGAAAGTAGACTCAATAAAAAGTGCCATCATTTTGAAACACCAGATCTAACACCTATCCCTCAGAGGTATGCATCAACGCTGGAATGCCTAGAAGACTTAACATGCATCCTCACCATGGAGAGGTGACCCTTGGCATTGGAATCGAGGAGGACCGGTTAAAAGTGATAGCACTTGTTGCCGAGTACAGTCAAGTACTCGTGGAGATCAAGGTCACTGCCTAGTCTATAGAAGCCACATATGACACATGCGTAGATTGAGATAAGGTGGCAAGCTCTTTGGTTTCCACACTTGATACAAAGTTGAAAGAGTTCTAGGAGAAGAATAAAGGAAATAGGGTGGAGCGGGATAAAGTCCTGTGGAAGTATAAATAAGATCTAATGTGATTGAGGCTTTAAGAATCTCAACTAAGGCCCGGCTCAAGGAACTATACCCCAGATTACCAGAAGAATGGGCAAGCTCACAAACTTGGATAAGGAAATGGAACAAATTGTGGACACCACGCCCGGGAGCTAGTCTAAGCTTTGATGAAGTAAGCACCTTGGTGGGTGACCTCTGTTAGAAGGCGCAAAACAAGGTCGATACATGGAGTAAGTTGGAGGAAGACTTATGGAAGGACTTCCCCAACCTTTTGATTTAATTTTCCCCCAAATTCTTCATTATTTCCCCTATTCTTTCATTCCTTATTCATTTTTCTAGTATTTTTCTACATCTTGGCTCCATTGAACCAACTTGCACCTTGGTCAAGTAAGATGTTTTCAAGGGCAGAGAATAGGCATAGTGTGGGGTGATGTTGGGCCCTTGAAATATTGACTAAGTGTGAAGGTGCGTGGGCATGCGGGACCCCAGTTATAGAAGGACGTGTAAGGAAAATGCACACAGGAGGAAGAGTTAAGGAGGCATATGGTTCGCATGATGCACAAAAGGAGATTCAGGACTTAGCTGATTTAAGAAACATAGGAAGAACACATGAAAAGCGTGATCGGTTTCATGCAGATGAGATGTCACTTAGAACAGGTGGCCCAGAAAGAGATAAGGAGACAAAGATAAGGAGACCAGGATAATATACACACACAGAGAGATAACATGGGTGAAGCTCTGCAGGATTACTGTGAGTGGAACTTTGGTGCAGAAAGGAATGTACTAAGCTTAGCATTGTAATTTCTTTTTCTTTTTGGCTTAGTTATACAAGCCTAGGGATGTGCATGACTGCGGTCTACCCTCTATGGCTCTTTGTAATGAAACGATGAATACAATAAGGTTACCTATTGCAATTAGATATGAATATCAGTGGGTTTTATGTATATTTCATTCTAGAAAAAACATGGGGATTTCTATTTTTACAGAACCCTCCTCTAAGATTTTGGGAGTTGATTGTTTGTTTTAACTATGAGTTATGTTATTAGTAAATGGATTTCCTTAAGTCAGCATTCTAACCATATTACCTAACTCTATTCAATTCCTTTAGGAACATTCTTCCTATCCTTGTCTCTTTTGAACCTGGGTTGGTTGATGATGACCTATTCACTCTCGAGATGGGAAATTTACTTGGTAAAGTGTTAGTATATATATTTATGATTATCAGACTGTGAAACTCTGAGGGGTTCATTGAATGGATAATTTACTCTTGGATTATTAGTTTGTTAAAGATTCATTCTATGTGTGTGTCTCATGCATCCTTTATGGAATGAACTTGGCATATCAATGATAGTTGTCATTCTAAAAAGGAGAATTACTTGTAGACTAACTTGAAGGATTCAGTTATATGTGCATTTAGTTCTGTATCTTATGTTCATGATTATATTTCTTGAAAGAATTGTGGGTTTGAGAATGGTCTTTCCGGTCCTTTTTCTGCCTGTATATTTTGGAAATGATGACTAGAAACCTCTTCTAAGCTTAACTCCTTATTCTGCCATTCTAGGAGGTAAGTTCTCTATTGTTTTTTTGGAAATTGTGGGAGTTGGATGTTAAATCCTTCATTTCTGAAATGAATAAGGGAATGTAGGATAACTGAAAGGTAAAGGATGTTTAGATGGTTTATGTTAGTTGTTCTTCCATCCAAATATAAACCTGGTAGTAGGTTTCATTGATTCAAATGTATTACTTTTATTTGAGTAAAATGGGTAAAAGTTGTTAATACTTACCTCTCCGCTTGTATTGTATTTAAGGAATTAAAACATTGTTATAGTGGTATGAAGTGGTAAATGTTGCTGAGTAAATTCTTATCCATTGTAGACATGAAGCCTATCTATGAACCTAAGCAATGTATTGGAATTATAATTAGGATGCCACATCTGAAATGTGATTCTCTTATTGTATAACATATTAGATGAATCATCCTAAAACCTTTACGATGTTGTATCAAACTTGATTGTGCATGCTTTGCATGGTACCTGGTAAACAATGAAGAAGGTTCTTATTTCTGAAATTAACTCTCTTGTTTATTTAATGAAATTGGTTCTGAATTTCAAAAGCAGATAGACTTTTGAAATTAATTGGTAGGAACTTTTATTGATTTAGATAAGTAATTGTTTGGAATTTTACTTATCTATTATGATGTTGTAAATTGGCTGATTGTGCTAAGATATTTTCTTATAATTTATTACTTATTGAGTAATTGTACTTTTTTTGTAATAGTTATTACTTATGAAGGTTTGCTTGCTTACTCTTGTTGTTCATAAAAGTAGAGTTGTTTTAATGAAACAATTATTTGAAGGCATCTCATTTTAATGTTTAGTGCTTATCATGCTCAGTTCAATGAACTGACCCGTGCCAACAATTTTTGTAGATGGACTTCGTAAGTGATAAAAGGAGGCATTATCTAATATGATGTATTGGTTGCTTAAAAGTCTGGATCTTTGTTAGGGAAATTTGATTCATTGTTTAAATATGTTGAAGGAGGAAAATTTGTATTCTTATTGATCTTGATGTTGTTTGACATGCAATATGTATGAAATGCTTAATCTTGTAAAAAGTGTATTGTATCATGATGAATTGAAAGTCTAAAAGTTACTTTGACTTGTGGTGTAAAATTCTCTTGTTCATTCGTGAAGGAAATTTGTACTCCTATCTTGGTGTTATGGTTTATATGATTGATTTCCTTAGTCTTTTGGTCATTTAATGAAATGAGTGAATGGGGAAATAGTGTAATTTCCCTTACTAGAATGCAACTTGATAAGTTGTAGGTATTGATGTTCTTTTCCTAAGCTTGAATGGTTTAATAAGGGATGTTAAATGAAATGAACTTAAAGGTTATATGAAGTGTGAAAGGAAAAAGGGTATATGATCCCTAACACTTTAATCTAAAGAGAAGGATTATTCTCTTCTCAAAGGAATGTAAGAAAATGTAAGGTGTTATGATCTTTAATCATTTAGACTTCAACTCCTTGAAGTCTATCCTCACTGAACCTGTAGGGTTCTTACACCTTCCTTGAATCATTAAATTACATGAAATTGATCTGATGAAGCATGTTGTTATGTTTATGAGAAACTTCTTGTTCAAGCTAAAAATTAACAAACATTAAGGCAATAATGAGATATTGAAATTCATGAATATTTATAATCAACCCAAATGAGGACAAGAACTTAAGGAAGTTGGATTAGGGTTTTGTAAGGTTGTTGTAATTTGAATCCTAACTCTAATTTAATGGGGTGATAACCCTCATTGAGGTGTGTACATCAAAATGGAGTGGCTTTGATGGATGTTGGCACACACCAACTGTAGTATTGTACCTTCGTGAAGACTTGGGTCTTCACGAGGATACAATGTTGTAGTTGACATGTTGCAACACCCTTCAGCATTGGATCATCTTGATCTACACACATCTAGACTTGAACTTAGTTTCCCTCTAGGTCAAGTTAGTTATATGAATTGGAATAGGAAGTATCTCTCCATGACATAGGATAAAGTGGCACATTCGAATGACTTAGGTCAATTGAGCATGCCCCTATACCCTAAGTCATCGTGAGTGGTTCCCTACGTCAAATTATATCACTAACTGGGTTAGGGTCAAACCTAGGACAAGTGGACTGATAGAAGTCAGTAAAGACCATTCTAGATAACAGAAGAGTGGGGTGGGTGAAGGATGTATTCTATTTAGATGAGTATGTGTCTAGGAATAGTAACATGAACTGTATGTTAAAAATCTTTGGCCAAAGTATCGCAAGCTACTGGTTGCGTTGTCCTATGTCACCTAGTTTATGGAATGTGATTTTAGATGAATATTGGTAACAAGTATTCAGATAGGTTCCTTAAATAGAACACTCAGTACCCCAAATCAAGGTAAGAGAACCAAGTATACTTAGTATACATATAAGTATTTAATACTTTAAATTCTTATGATGGATCGGTAGATTCACCGAGTCATGAAATGACAGATTGGTAGTTCTTCGAGCCATGAGATATCGATAATTTAATGAGTCATTTACAAATTGCATATGGTTATCTATTATGAGATTTTTGGCATGGAATGTGTGTTCTAAATTATGTTTATTTAGAATAGAGAACATTGTATAAAAAAAAAATTTTTTTCCCTTGTTTCTAAAGTCTTAAATTGGGAATGTTACATCTTGGTATCAAAGTTGAAGGTTGTAACTCTTGGACCTATTGTGTCCATAATCTGATAAAACTTAAATTTTCTTGTTAACAGAAAATGGTTAGAACAAGAGGAAATGTTGCAAATAATCCTCCACTGAGGAAGGAGCAGCAACTACCCAAAAACTTGATGAGATCCTTATTTGCCCTATTGGACACAAGGATCATTTGGCTATACTTGAACAACAAGTAATGGGAAATGAGGAGGAAGAAGATGTTGGTAATAATAATCAGCCACCTCTTGAGGACAACACCAATTTAGGTGTTGATAATAACAATGTGAACATACTTGATCATGAAAACAAAAAGGCTAGGTTGGTAGCTAAACTCACTAATGATATAAAAAGGATAAGTCCACCCAAGTTTGATGGCACCACATTAGGAGATGGAGCTGAGAATTGGCTCAAAGTGAAATGGAGAAGTACTTTGCAATAAGGAATTTCTTAGAAGAAACAAAGGCAATATGGGGAGCATATCAACTTTCCCATGAGGCATCTTCATGGTGGGATAACCGTAAGGATGAGTTGAATATTGATGAAACTAATATCACTTGGGATCAATTTAAAGGTTACTTTAGGCAATGTTGGCTACCACAACTTTATTATGATAAGAAAATGACTGAATTCTAGAACTTAGCTCAAGGAAAGCTAACTGTAACTGAGTATTGGGAGTGGTTTACTAAACTCCTTAAGTATGTACCTCAAGTATCAAACTGACGAGAAGTTTAGGATATAAAATTCATCATGGGATTGAATCCCATTATAGGAGGAGAGGTGGATGTTCACAACCCAACCACGATGGAAGGGGTTGTTGAAAAATCCATAAGGTAGGAACAAAAATTAAAGGCAATTTTTGCTCATAAAGAGGAAGTAAGGAAGAAAGTCCCCAACTCCTCTTCATCATCTCTTACACCTAAGAAAGGACCATGGAAGAAATTTGGAATGAAAAGTAAGTTTTCAGCTGATAATAATAAGAAAACAACAACAAATAAGTCTGTTGGAAATGCACGAAACAACTTTGTCAAGAATAATAATAACAGACAGAAGTCCTATGGAGGTTAGAATGATAACTCTAAGGCTGGAAATAAATCTAAGCCTAGAAAGGGACCTGTAGGAGGCTGTTATAACTATGGCAAAGATCATTACATGCAAATCAATGTCCTTTGAAAAAGGATGATCGTAATCAACAACACAAGATACACGTTGTAGTAGCTGACAAGTAGGCTGAAAAATAGGCCACACCCATAGAAGTTTTGGGTAAGTTATTTGGCATACCTATAACTATTATTTTTGATATAGAGCTATTGAATGTTTTATTTCTAGTAAATTAGCATCAAAACTAAAAATAAAAGATGGAAACATGGATAAAACATGGACTGTACATTATGGAAACAATGTTGTTCATACAGTTAGTATGTGTCTTTTTGGAGCAGTCCTTGACTTACCTAGTTTTTCCACTGAAGTTGATCTTTATGTTGCACCTTTGGGGTCTTATGATGTAATCATAGGTGTTAATTGGTTAGCTAAACATAAGGCAAAAGTGGACTATTTTGAAAAACATATTAGTTGTTTAGATGACCTATAGAAAACAACAGAGATTTAGGGTGTGAAATGTGAGATTTTAGTTAGGAAACTATCAGCTATGCAACTTAAAAAGGCCAAAAATAAAGGTTATACCTTATATGTAGTAAATATTTTAGAAACTATTGAGGAGAACAATGATGTCATGGAATGATATCACGTTGTTATGAAACTACTAGTGATGTGTTTCGGAAGAGTTACCAGTCTTCCACCCAAAAGGAATTTGACTTCACTATTGAAATCAAACTAGGAACCGAGCCTATTTCTAAGGCACCATATCGAATGACTACTATAGAATTAGTAGAGCTTAAGGCACAATTGCAAGAATTTTGTCTAAAGGTTTAATTAGACCAAGTGTTTCACCTTGGGGAGCATCGGTAATTTTTGTGAAAAAGAAAGATGGAACACTTAGATTGTGCATTGATTATAGAATGTTAAACAAAGCAACAATCAAGAATAGATATCCACTCCCTAGAATTGATGATCTATTTGATCAGATGCGTGGAGCATCGGTATATTCTAAGATAGATCTTTGATCTGGATATCATCAATTACGGATTAAGGATGAGGACATTCATAAAATAACTTTTAGAACAAGGTATGGACATTATGAGTTCACAGTTTTACCTTTTGGATTAACAAATGCACCTACAAATTTTATGAATTTAATGAATAATATCTTTCAAGAATACTTGGACAAATTTTTCTTGTATTCTTGGATGACATTCTCATATATTCTAAAAGTATTGAGGAACACCATGAGCATTTGAAGATAGTTTTGGAAATTTTGAGAAAGAGATGGTTATATGGTAAGCTATCTAAATGTTCTTTCTATGACATAAAAGTGCACTATTTGGGACATGTAATAAGTAAGAATGGAATTTTGTAGATCCTTCTAAAATTGTAGCTATAACTGAGTGGCCTACACTAAAGAATGTACATGAAGTTAGAAGCTTCATGGGTCTTGTTGGTTACTATAGAAAATTTGTAAAAGACTTTTCTAAAGTGGTTGCACCAATAACTTCATTACAGAAAAAGGATAAGAAGTTTGTTTGGAATGAGAAATGTGAATCTACATTTAGAACTTTGAAGGAGATCAATTAACATCAACACCTATTCTAGTGGTACCAGACCCTAATGGAGACTTTACTGTTGTAACGGATGCATCTGGGAAGGCCTTGGGGGTATTTTACTACAAAATGATCATGTCATAGCCTACAAAAGTAGAAAACTTAAGTTACATGAGTTGAATTATGCTCCACATGATTTAGAGCTTGTTGCCATTGTTCATGCACTTCAAGTTTGGAGACATTATCTTCTTGGTAAACCTTTTGAATTAAAAACTGATCATCTTGGGCTGAAGTATATTTTCACTCAGCCAAATCTAAATGCAAGACAATGAAGATGGTTAGAGTTTTTTGTCTCAATATGATTTTGACATAAATTATATTAAAGGTAAGGAAAATAGAGTAGTTGATGCTCTAAGTCGTAGGAAGCACATTTCTACTCTTATAACATTAAGAACTCAGTTTAAGGATGAAGTAAAAAGTGTTATGGAATCTGATTCTTATTTTTAGCAAGTAAAAACAACACTTGTTGTAGATCCAAATGATGTGAGATATAAAGGTTTTCACTTTGATAATGAAGGAATCTTATGATTTGAAAATAGAGTATACATACCTTTGCTAAATGATTTAAGAAAGAAATTGTTAGCTAGAATTTCACAATTCACCTTTTCTAGACACCTGGTATTACAAAGATGCTTGCTGATTTAAAGCAACAATATTTTTGGAAAGGGATGAAAAAGGATGTTATTGAGTTTGTAACACATTGCTTGGAATGTCAATGTGTTAAATTCAAACATATGCATCCAACGGTTTATTGTATCCTCACAGCATACCGCACAGTACAAATGGCAAGTAATAAGCATGGATTTTGTACAAGGGTTACCTATGTCAAGAAATAAACATGATGTTATTCTGGTAGTTGTGGATAAACTAACAAAAGTAGCACACTTTATTGTTGGTAATCTTAAGGATGATTCTCCTATTTTGGCAAAAAGGTTTGTGCATGAGATTTTAGATTACATGGAGTACCTGAATTAATCATATCTGATAGAGATCCTAGAATGACTTCAAGGTTTTGGAAAACACTTAACATAGCTCTAGGAACTAAGTTGAATTTCAGTTCCGCGTATCATCCTGGAAACGGATGGACAGACTGAAAGAGTTAATCAAGTTTTAGAAGATATGTTACGAATGTATTGTATGGATCAGTAGTATAAATGGGAAGAATACCTTCCATTAGTTGAATTCACATACAATAATACATATCATGCCTCTCTTAAGATGGCACCTTTCGAAGCATTATATGGAAGAAAATGTAGAACCCCTATTAGTTGGGACAACATCGAGGATAGAGAGGTGATTGGACCTGAAATCCTTACGGAAATGGAACAACAAGTTAGAATGATTCGTGAACGCTTGAAGGAAGCAACAGATAGACAAAAGAGTTATGTTGACTTGAAAGTAGGTTGATAGGAAATTTGAACTTGGTGAGAAGGTCTTTCTTTGGGTAAAACCGAAAAAGAGTTCTATAACATTTGCAAGGCTGCCAAGTTATCACCTCGTTATGTGGGACCTTTTGAAATTGTTGAAGTAATCAACCCTGTAGCTTATCATCTAGCTTTACCTCCTACTTTGTCATGAATGCATGATGTTTTCCATATTTCTTTGCTTAAGAAATACGTTTCAGATTTATCACATGTGTTAAATTGGAATTCCTTGTAGGTCCAAGACCCAGGAATAATCGTGGTTAAACCCCTACGAGTGTTGGAAAATCACCAGTTGCATTTAAGAAATCATGAAATAAGTCAATGTAAGGTCCAATGGGATCAATTTAATGAAGAAAGTGTAACTTGGGAAAATATGGAGGATATGAAAACTACTTTTCCATATTTATTTGAATAGAATTGATTTTGTTGACTGAAAAAAATGTGATCTTATTCCCTTATGTCAATAAATCTGCCATTTCTGGATAGATATCTCTTTATTTATAATAAACAACTATGTAAATGTTGATTCTGATATGTTATGAACATATGAAAAGAAAGTTAATAAATTGATTGTCCATGATGCAAATTGTTATGATAATGTAATCATCGGGATGATGATTCTTTTTAGGAGGGAAGTATGTAACATCTTTGATAAACTGTTAACTTCACCTCTTTGCAACGCAAGCGTTGACATGTGATTCTTCCTAAAGAAGGTGTATTCTTTTGACTACTTGAAATCATGCTTGTTGTGGATAAAATATTTCTTTTTCTTGGATTCATGTGGCTGAAATATTATTGCTTGCAAGGAATCCATTCTATTGAGATAGGTAAGGTTGTAAACTGGAAAATTTGTTTGCAAACTTATATCTTATAATAATGAAATCCTTGGATCAATTCTATTGAATCCAAGGTATGTTTAAAACTAGCTTACTTGATCTGAATGGTAAACTGACATTCAAGAGGTTGGAGGACATAATGGACTGAACTCTCGTATGTATACTAATTCTTATCTTCTTTAAAGATCACCTGCATTTTTGTATGTTTGCGCTCAGATCTTTCGGATTGATCTCTTCAGGACATTTAATGGCGTTAAGTGGAATGAGGCCTGCTTCAGGACTATGAAGGGAATCTAAGTCCTAAACCTATGAGATCTATCCTAATGGTATTCTAAACTAAGGTAAATGTACCTACTTCCTAGCTATGTCTACTTATATGGGTGGCAATCTATCCTAAGCTTCATGTTCTATGTTGGGATGGGGAAAAACCTAAGGTGATGCTAGGTATACTCTTAACCTATTACCTACTACTAAATTGGTATGAATTATGACCTATCTTAAGTTGGAAAATTACCTAAGGCAATGTTTATAAACCTAAGGTAAATACTTTCTAAACTAACCTAAGGTCATAACCTAAGTTAAGGATATCTATCCTAAACTAATGAAAGGGACCTAAGGGTCATATGGAAAGTTGGCGATGGTTCCTAAGGCATTTATTTGATTTGATTTTGAATTAATAGGAAGTACTGCCAAGTTTTGGTAGAGACATGTAAACTTGGTGGAAGCTTACGTGGAATTATCGTTAAAATTGGAAATGCATGCAAGAAGTTGAAATAACATTCACCAATTTTGGATGGCGGTGGAAAGGAGAGATAGGTGGAGATTGGGGAGTAATGACATTTATGGTCATCAATTTTTGGTGATTAAACCACCTTGGAAACCATGCAAGTGGATTTGTTGGGGGTTTTTTGGTCTTTCATGCATTTTGATTTTCACTCTGCATGGAGCTATCTGGTTCTTCAAACCAGTAGTTCTATTTTCAACTGGTAGCTATTTTTTATTCCCTCGGTCTATTTTGATTCAAGGGAAGTATTTGAGGCATTTGAGGAGAAAGTATTTGGTTGTTGATTTCATTTGGAGAAGAAGAAGTCTTGGAGGCTCGGATGGAAATCTTCTTCGAACTAGTAGAAGCAATATCAGGCATGATAGGCTCTATCCATTAAGATTGCTTCTTTTCTCTAAATGTTTCATTAAAATAACTCTTCTCTATTGTAAAAGAATAGTTGTGTGTGTGATTTTGAGATTCTTACTTGTTTACTTTCTCTGTTTTCCTTCTGAATGATGAATCTTGATGAAATGATGATAATGGGTTGTCTTCCTAAGTGGGTTAATGGTAAAATCATCTTGATACTCTCTGTGAATGAGTTAAGAAAAACATTGGGTGATTTGGCTTGTCTTCCCCGAATGGGTTATAGATATTAAGCTGATGAAGTAGTAACGAAGTTGTTGTATTAGTCTATAGATTCAAACTTCATACTTCTTTGTTGTTTCTCTATTATGTCAAGGACTATAATTTTGTGCATATTCTTGAGATAAATGTTTGTTAGTGATGGAAAAGGTAATATTTACATGGAAGTAGGGAAAGGGTATCGTGTTTGACTGAACTATGTACTTTGTATGTTCATTTTGAATACTGTGATTGTTTTTCTTGAAGGTAAATGATTACCCTTCCATTATCGTATTCCATTTTGTTGAGAGCTAGATACTTTCCCTTTTTGGGACTGTGTGTGTATTCCGTGTTGCAAATCTGAACTTGAAATGGATTTTTAGAAGATTATTGGGTAAAAGGGAATTATGGATTGATTTCTGAACTATTGTATTCGACTTGTATAAAGGAAGCATGAAGGAACTACTTGCTCTTGACTTTGAAATATATAGAACGCTACTACTTGAAGATGAGTAGGAAAGGTTTGGGAGCTTACTGTTATGTTTCGAGCTTGTGAAGATTTTGAAGAAAAGTGTGACGTATACTCTATTTTGTTAATAGTTTTCTCTCTTTCTCTTCAAAATCTTGGTGAATTGTCTTATGAGTTGTTGGGTCTTGTAAGTTATTGTGGAAATAATATTTGGGGAGTCTTCTCTGCTATTTACTTGGATTTGAACCCTCCTCTGAGATTTTGGGAGTTGATTGGTTGGTTTAACTATGAGTTATGTTGTTAGTAAATGGATTTAAGTCGACATTGTGACCATATTACTTAACTCTATTCGATTCCTTTAGGAACATTCTTCTTTCCTTGTCTCTTTTGAACCTGGGTTGGTTGATGAGGACCTACTCACTCTCGAGATGGGAAATTTACTTGGTAAATTGTTAGTATATATATTTATGATTATCAGACTGTGAAACTCGAGGGGTTCATTGAATGGATAATTTACTCTTGGATTGTTAGTTTGTTAAAGATTCATTCTATGTGTGTGTCTCACGCATCCTTTGTGGAATGAACTTGGCATATCAATGATAGTTGTCATTCTCGAAAGGAGAATTACTTGTAGACTAACTTGAAGGATTCAATTATATGTGCATTCAGTTCTGTATCTTCTATTCGTGATTATATTTCTTGAAAGAATTGTGGGTTTGAGAATGGTCTTTTCGGTCCTTTTTTTCCTGTATATTTTGGAAATGATGACTGGAAACCTCTTCTAAGCTTAACTCCTTGTTCTGCCATTCTAGGAGGTAAGTTCTCTATTGTTTTTTTGGAAATTGTGGGAGTTGGATGTTAAATCCTTTGTTTCTGAAATGAATAAGGGAATGTAGGATAACTGAAAGGTAAAGGATGTTTAGACGGTTTATGTTAGTTGTTCTTCCATCCAAATATAAACCTGGTAGTAGGTTTCATTGATTCAAATGTATTACTTTTATTTGAGTAAAATGGGTAAAAGTTTTTAATACTTACCTCTCCACTTGTATTGTATTTAAGGAATTAAAACATTGTTATAGTGGTATGAAGTGGTAAATGTTGTTGAGTAAATTATTATCCATTGTAGACATGAAGCCTATCTATGAACCTAAGCAATGTATCAGAATTATAATTAGGATGCCACATCTGAAATGTGATTCTCTTATTGTATAACATATTAGATGAATCATCCTAAAACCTTTACGATGTTGTATCAAACTTGACTGTGCATGCTTTCACATGGTACCAGTAAATAGTGAAGAAGGTTCTTATTTCTGAAATTAACTCTCTTGTTTATTTAATGAAATTGGTTTTGAATTTCAAAAGCAGATAGACTTTTGAAATTAATTGGTAGGAACTTTTATTGATTTAGATAAGTAATTGTTTGGAATTTTACTTATCTATTATGATGTTGTAAATTGGCTGATTGCGCTAAGATCTTTTCTTATAATTTATTACTTATTGAGTAATTGTACTTTTTTTGTAATAGTTATTACTTATGAAGGTTTTCTTTCTTACTCTTTTTGTTCATAAAAGTAGAGTTTTTTTAATGAAACAATTATTTGAAGGCATCTCATTTTAATGTTTAGTGCTTATCATGCTCAATTCAATGAACTGACCCGTGCCAACAATTTTTTAGATGGACTTCGTAAGTGATAAAAGGAGGCATTATCTAATATGATGTATTGGTTGCTTAAAATTATGGATCTTTGTTAGGGAAATTTGATTCATTGTTTAAATATGTTGAAGGAGGAAAATTTGTATTCTTATTGATCTTGATGTTGTTTGACATGCAATATGTCTGAAATGCTTAATCTTGTAAAAAGTGTATTGTATCATGATGAATTGAAAGTCTGAAAGTTACTTTGACTTGTGGTGTAAAATTCTCTTGTTCATTCATGAAGGAAATTTGTACTCCTATCTTGGTGTTATGGTTTATATGATTGATTTCCTTAGTCTTTTGGTCATTTAATGAAATGAGTGAATGGGAAATAGTGTAATTTCCCTTACTAGAATGCAACTTGATAAGTTGTAGGTATTGATGTTCTTTTCCTAAGCTTGAATGGTTTAATAAGGGATGTTAAATGAAATGAACTTAAAGGTTATATGAAGTGTGAAAGGAAAAAGGGTATATGATCCCTAACACTTTAATCTCTAAAGAGAAGGATTATTCTCTTCAAAGGAATGTAAGAAAATGTAAGGTGTTATGATCTTTAATCATTTAGACTTCAACTCCTTGAAGTCTATCCTCACTAAACCTGTAGGGTTCTTACACCTTCCTTGAATCATTAAATTACATGAAATTGATCTGATGAAGCATGTTGTTATGTTTACGAGAAACTTCTTGTTTAGCTAAAAATTAACAAACATTAAGGCAATAATGAGATATTGAAATTCATGAATATTTATAATCAACCCAAATGAGGAAAAGAACTTAAGGAAGTTGGATTAGGGTTTTGCAAGGTTTTGTAATTCAAATCCTAACTCTAATTTAATCTGGGGTGATAACCCTCATTGAGGTGTGTACATCAAAATGGAGTGGCTCTGATGGATGTTGGCACATGCCAACTGTAGTATTATACCTTCGTGAAGACTTGGGTCTTCATGAGGATACAATGTTGCAGTTGACATGTTGTAACACCCTTCAAAGGTTGGATCATCTTGATCTACACACATCTAGACTTGAACTTAGTTTCCCTCTAGGTCAAGTTAGTTATATGAATTGGAATAGGAAGTAGCTCTCCATGACATAGGATAAAGTGGCACATTCGAATGACTTAGGTCAATTGAGCATGCCCCTATACCCTAAGTCATCGTGAGCGGTTCCCTACATCAAATTATATCACTAACCTAGGTTAGGGTCAAACCTAGGACAAGTGGACTGACATAAGTCAAGTAAAGACCATTCTAGATAATAGAAGAGTGGGGTGAAGGATGTATTCTACTTAGATGAGTATGTCGTCTAGGAATAGTAACATGAACTATATGTTAAAAATCTTTGGCCAAAGTATCGCAAGCTGTTGGTTGCGTTGTCCTATGTCACCTAGTTTATGGAATGTGATTCAGATGAATATTGGTAACAAGTATTCAGATAGGTTCCTTAAATAGAACACTCAGTACCCCAAATAGGGTAAGAGAACCAAGTATACTTAGTATATGATAAGTATTTAATAATTTAAATTCTTATGATGGATCAGTAGATTCACCGAGTCATGAAATGGCAGATTGGTAGTTCTTCGAGCCATGGATAGGATAGATAGGAAAATTACCAAGTCATTTTACAATATGGTTATATGGTTATGGAATGTTTGTTTATGAGAACAAAAAAATTTTTTGTCATGGAATGTGTACACACATAATCTTAAATGCGTGTATGTTTATAAGGTAGACTATGACTACACATTCTGTAAAAGACTTACATCTATCGAGGTAAGTCTTGTTATATTAAAGTACATTTATAATAAAGAGTGCGAGATGACACCCCCATCATAGGAGCAAGAGGATGAAGTGTTTGAGACAAACGCAATGGAAATAAATGTGGAGTAGAAAGTGGAAGAGCCACAATTCAAGAGATTTTTAGGAGGATAAGGGTTCATGGCACGGGGTCATCATAGCCATTAAGAAGGTCACCTCGGATGTTTTCCATAGAAAGTAAAGCCCGAGAAGAAGAGAAGGCATAAGCTAAAGCTTAAAGATAGAGAGAGGAGGATGATTCCAGAGAAAGTGCACCACATACTCCGGTGTAGCCTAAGGTACAGAGGAGCCTTGTGAAAAAGAAATGAAGGATGATGAGGAAGGGATGAAGGAAATAGAAACAGAATTAGAAAAAGGTGAAGGCCTACTCTAGATTTAGGAACTGAGTTCCTAAGGGTAAAAGAACAAGGGAGGATAAAGAAGGTGAAGAATATGTGACTCCCATGGTTAAAAATATGGATGATACTAGAAGATCATATGCGCGCACTTCAGTCTTGTGTAAACTAAGGAATTTTATGGTTGGGAGTTGATGAATGTGGAGATCATGAACATGCACACATGGAAGCAGTTGTCATGGTCAATGCAGACTCATATGGATGAGCCTAATTTTGACATGTGTGAAGAATCATGCGTCTCACATAGAATGAAGAAAGCACCCCAAATTTGGCATGTAAATGTTAAGCCAACTATTATGTCGATGAACAAGTGAGAAATGCCTTGGTAAAGGTATCTACAAAGGTTGTGTATAGGAACATAAACAAAGCAATAACTATTAGGGTGTTGATGGATGACAATAAGGATAAGGATACAGAAATAAAGCACCTCACAATAGAGAAGGAAAAGGCCAAGGAAAATAAAAAAGCATTGATCAATATGGCCGAGGAGATTGGAAATTATATTCTTAAGTTAAGGCAACATCCGGAATATCAAGTTCGAGAAAAATTTACTTGAATAATTCACTATATATGCACACTTGTAAAAATATTCATGGATGAAGGGCCCATGTATATGCCCATGCCAAAAGACCCTGAAGAGGAAGGCAGATGCGTAAAATCCACCATTTCCAAAAAAAATTGCAAGTTATGAGTTGTTTCTATAAGCCTTGAGAGATGAATTGAAGAAGGAAGATCAGGCCTTTAACATGTGCACGACACCACATGCAATTGTTAGGACAAGGAAAATTATAGAATATAATGAAGTCCTCAAATCCATGAAGGATGAGACACTTGGGTGTGTGGAGATACTTGCTTTGGTGTAAGAGAAGTGCAAAGTGCTTACAAGTTCCCAAGAACCACATGAAAACAGGATGAAGGAGATAGGAAAATAGATTTTTGGGAAGATGGACTATATGGAAGGCATGATTTCTAGTATGGAAAATATTTGTAGAATCTTACAGAATGAACATGATAATATGACTCAAGATGAGCTAGATGCCATAGTCATAGATGTCCCAGACAAAATAGGTAAGGCCTTAAGTGATTGGTAGGAATTGGAGGTAGAAGTTAAGAATGATTATGTGGAATTAATAATTCCTTTTGAGGAGAATAACATTGAACGATATCTCATTCTTTTGTTTGAACAAATCTTCATCATTTCATTCATTTTTATTTAATTTGGAGAGATAAGTTAATATTACCCATTGTCGGGGGTGGAAATGCATTTAGTGTGGGGTAATGTTGAGCAGATGAAATATAGCTCAAGGATGAAAGCGTGGAAGGTTTGGGGGCACGGGAGCGGGGTGCACGGAAGGCACATAATCATAGCAAAACATGAGCTCACCTAGAAAGCTTGATCGGAGAATCAGGACTTAGCCATTTTTGGTATGAGGTTATTTTTGGACATGGAGTGTGGAGCACGCAAAGATATGAATACTTGTAGTTCACGTAAGGCTATTTTGGGATGTGCAGTAGTTTGAGCACTATGCAGAGTTTTGGCTTAATAATAGGATTTCTACTTAGAGTTAACTATAGGAAATCTATTATTAGAGCACTTGCATGCTTTTGTATCTTCTTCTAAATGTGCATGGAGATTATTGTCATGTAGCCTATTTTTGGAAGGTGCATGGGCACTTTGAAGGGAAATTCCTCACCCCTATGTGTGTGTGTGTGTGTGTGTGTGTGTGTGTGTTGATTTACATGGCTTAGGGAGACCGATTAATGTAGAGTTATGTTCTGATTTGTTAGTGTGCATGACCATGGAACCGGATCTTGATGTATGAAGCTTATGTATTTTGTATTATTTGATATAATGGATCGTATTGGTTAGATATTGGTGTTATATGTGACTAAATATGGTTCTTACATGGTAAATCTCATTATAATCATTTTCTAGTCAATCTTTCATATGGTTTAGATCTAGATATGGTTTATGCATTATGGATTAGTTACTATCTATTATGGATCTAAATATCTACATGCCCAATCATGCTAACATTCTGGAAAATTAACTCTAAAGAGGAACCAGATAACCTTGTGTGCTTTAGGTGGGTGCTCAGTTTAGGATGAGTGATGTGCCAACATGCCTTGGGTTATTTGCAGTGAATTCTAGGCTACATCACAAATAGAGAGATAGAGGCCATATTGGAAAAACCATTGTAATCCATAGTAAAGACCTGGATGATTTCAAATGGTGTGAAGCTAGTCATGGTCTTCCATAGTAGTAAAAGACCAGACAGATAGGCTTCTAGAAGTAATATGGGCATTCAACACAAAGTGGAAGACCATGACTAGCTTCACACCATTTGAAATCGTATATGGAAAGACTATAATTTTACAAATTGAATTTGAGCACAAAACATTGAGGACTCTAATTGAGATGGGTATAAATTTATCGAATCTCAAAGAAAAATAATTCTCTAAAAAAATGATTTGGATGAATCAAGAAGATAGGAAATACATAACATAGAGGTAGTGCGAAGTAGAGAATAAAATGGCATGACGGTATATCAATACTAGATAGTTTTAGGAAGGTGATTGGGCACTCTTGTTTGATTCAAAATACAAGGATCATATAGGAAAGCTCAGGACAAGGTGGTTAGGCCCCTATGCAATTGAAAATATCTTACGTAATAGAGATGTGAAAATCACTACCATATATGTTTTGAGGTTCAAGCTATTAGTTAATGGCCACATGATGAGATTTTACAAGAAGCCAATTGACAGATATTCATTCATGAAACTATTCAAAGGAGGTCAAAGGAGAATGGAATTAAGGACATTAGAATTAACCTCAAGAGGTTGAGCTGTTGGATCACCTTCTAAGATTTCAAAGGATTGGAGGATTTTAGTGGCCTTGGTGCATTTAGCTTGCTGAATATTCCGAGTCAAATAAAAGTGTTATGATCATCCTTTATGGGTGATCAGCAACACTCTTCTAACACGTTTATTTTATAAATTTTCAGTTTTGCGAGGATTATGTCAAATGATTGTAGGAGGGCATGATCTCCATCACAAGGAGAGATTACAATGAATGAATTTCCACTTGCAACCATGTGAAATAAGCCCCTATTTTTTTCTTTTGATTTTGACAAATTTCATGGTTGGTTACATAATAGAAATCACGAATGCAAGCACATGTGGATGTTGCACAAGCAATGATTGACACCCCAACTAATTGGAGTTCCCTCTCTGAGAATTATTTTTGTAATAAGAAGCACCAAAAATAGTTCACAAACATCCACATTGTCCCCATAAATTTACATTCATACTAGACTCGAGTTTAATAGGCATACACAACCATCATTACACGTAAACAACTAGATAAGTGCATTAATCTATCACTTTAATAAAGTATAATTGGTTTAATTATATTTAATTGGGATTTATGTCAAGTCATCATGCATGTATAGCATTTATATCTCACTTCCTTTCAAAAATGAGGTGTCCACTTTACCTCCTCCATGTAAGGAAATGTTGTCACATCATTTGGAATCATATGCTTGATATTTTCACATCCATTAATGATTAGTAATCCTTGCATGAACTATTTTTTCCTTCATAAATAAAGTTAAAATAATGACAAACAATCAACATGACTCAATTGTGAAAATTTCTTTCAAGTTAGAATTACGTTGTTGTATATCGAACCCGAATTAGTCACGTATCCAACATGGGAGTTGACTTGATTAGATGTGATCCCACTTTGTGCATTTGTAACTTTTAAATAATCCTCAGATTGTGTAATATTTTTTAGAACCATGATTGGATGAATTATATCAAAAAAATTTAGGGTTTTGATGAAGCAATGGTGATAGAATTTGTAGAAACACTCAACAATGGAGAAGAAAGGGTGAAAGGCTTAGCAGTCACGCTAAGAGATGAAATTCGGCGAAGTTCTTGGCTTCTTGGCTCAAGGAGAATTGTTCCTAGAAAAGGAAAATCTAGAATTAGAAATGAGAGAGTTCATAGATGATGATGACTAATTCATATCAAATAGGAAAGTTACTCATAGACCATCTCTTAAACCTTCGGGAACAAATTGCTACATTTTTCATTCAAGTACTTGTGAAGAAAGGTATTCTAGATCGAATAAGTGCATTTTAATTTTTGAATCATTTGAAGAATGACCATAAAGTAAATATCCCAAAATTCTTGCATGAAATTTTGAAGAAAATGAGTCAATATGTACAGAGAGGGTGGGGCAGCATTATCACATCATTATCTTATAACCCTAGTTGTTAAACACACCCTACAAAAGGATCATCCAAAAATACTATGGGAATACTTTGTGAGGGTAAACAATCTTGAGGATTTGTTAACACATAGGAGAATTAGAAGGAGAAACACTAAGAGATATTTTCCACATGTGACAGATCCCTGTAGCATCCACCTCCTAACCTCAAGAACCCCTAGCTTTTGAAGGTCTTCCTCCTACCGAAAAACACCTTGTACCTATCTCTCGTGAGAGAATTTTTATAGCTGAAACTCTATTGGATATCTCCACTCTTGAAACCTCCACTTCTAAGGGTAAACAAAATTCTTTTCATTCTACTCCTACACCACCTAGGTGCTCCCATAGGCTTAAAACAAAAAGGCCAAAACCCTCTAAACCAACACAGTCATAGCCCATCTCACTAGACAATGATTTAGAAGCTACATAAGGGAACTTTGAGCCTCAACCAATGGAGATAGAGTAGGAGATACTGATGTCATAGGTCATAAGAAATAATACCCTCATCATCCCATGGATGAACAAGAAGATCCAGCTTGGAATGATGATATAGTTCATGTAGTGGAAGGTCATGAGGAGAGAAAGGAAGAGGAAGTTAGAGGATAAACTAAATAAGAACAAATGCTAGAATTTGTTGAACAAGTCATTTTGCCACAAAAACAACAACAAGACCAAATTATTGTAGATGTTGAGAAATTAATTGAGTTATTTGTTGAGCAAACACTACATGCTAATGTGAAACAAGTAAATGTAACACTAGTTAAGCCCAAATTGTTATTCAAGAAATTATAAGGGAACTGTAAAACCACCTTGTAAGGAGATGACAACATAGACTATGGGACTAGATATTGACTATTTGATGCTGCAATTAGAAACCTATGTTAACAAGCTCAAAGGAAAATGGGAAAAAGATAAATAATCCCTCATCTCTAAGCATAAGGAAGAACTAGAGGAAAAGGATAGAGAGATTAAGAGGATGAAGCAGAAATAGGAAGAAACAATTCAAGTAGCACATGAAATATTTAAATGTAGGCCACCATTAAATGTTTATGTTGTCTTCTTGAAATAAAGGATGCTATAACATAAACTTACTTGCATTAATTCTTACTTGTTGTATGATATCAACTCAACTAGGAGTTTATTTAATTTATATCAAAACAATACACATGAACTCCAGTTCTTGTTATGTGAGATTTATTTGCATAATTGTTCCCTTCAATATGAAAGGGATTGGATTCTAATTTTGTACATTGGAGATGTTCAAGTTAAGGCCCTATGCTCTTATTTTTCAAATGAGTTGGATAGAGAAAGGAAATGGAAGAGTATAGACATTTGGAAAAGGTCCAACCATTGTTTGTCAAGGATGAGGTCACAAAATCTGAAGAGGTTGCAAAAAATATGACAAGGATATCAAGAGGAAGGTGATCAAGAAGAGAGTATTGTAAATGAGGACTACATGCCACGCGAAAGTTAGAGAAATGATCAGGGAACATGGGATCAGGTAGTACAAGCATGCAGGATGAGCTGGAATGAGCTATCTCCTAAACTCCAGAGAAATGAGATGCACTCTTACCCCAACATAATGCCAACTTTGAAAAGAGTGAACACATACATTGAGATTTCTAATGAATGTGTAGAGAACTGGTTTCTTATAGGCTACCACCCACCAATCTTTCATTTTCCAATACCACCATGAAAAGGTAACTTACCACTCAAGAAGAGCATATAGGACGAGTTTGGAGAATATTTATGAGAAATTTTGGCTATTACTTGTCAGAGGAAGAAGGAACAGATACCCCAACTAATTTTAGGAATGAATCCTATTTTCGGGAGTAGAAATATGAATCTCTTGAATGAATAAATTCAAGAGATTAATCCTTGGGGTGTGATGAGTCGTGTTAATCACCTTTATAAACAACTCATGTTCTGTATTTTGATCAAGCAATTTTAGTTATGTCCATGTATTTTCCTAAGTAATCTACTGAACATTATCATCATAACCTTGAAATTATGGCATAATTACTAATTAATATAGTTATAACTAGTTATCTTTATTTTGTGGTATTTTGTGTGCATTTATTCCAATAAGTTGTTTAAATGATGATATGTGTGATGTCACTCTTAGTTGTAAGAAATTTTTGTATGCAGTAAAGGAACCATCGTAGTAACTTGCCCACAACAAAGAACCCATCCATAGCCAAAAGATATCATATACAACAAATATCCCATGTTATGAAGATATTTTGGAAGGAATGAGGAATGACACTTGAGTCTTTACTGAGTCACTAAGGAAGTAGCTACAATGAAACATGTAGAAGCTGGATGATAACTTAAACTTTTGATCTAATCATTCATTATAAACTATTGAAGAGATGATTGATTCAGTTAACATGTGATTGAAGTAACTACGTGACTAACTAAATATTAATTGAACACATGTTATGAGTTTTGTTGCATGTATTGAATATCTTACTATTCTATTAAATATTTTCACTTAATTTGTTGAAACTCTTAGTTGAAATCTTCTTCTTCTAACGTCTTATTGTAAGATGAGAAGTATAAAAGAAAGGGTTAGCATTGATAACATATATATATATATATAGGGATAGAGTATAGATATAGAGGAGACTATTTTATTCCTTGATGTAATTGTTATCCCAAATTCACCCTCAAGGTAAATTTTGGTAACTTATGCAAATTCTTCAAGCTCAAGCAGGTTGAAATGGTTTGAGGGACAAAATTTGGATTTTCAGGGTACCTCTCCTCTTTTCTCTAACTCCCTTGTCCAAGAAAAATCCAAGGAGTTAGTAAAAATTGCAAAAATCTGAAAAAATTGAGGTCACAAGACCTATTTTAATGAAAATCGGGTTTGAGAGCTACAGATGGAACCAAGGCGAGATCGTACTAGGGTTCATCATACCAAATTTAGGCCTAAAATGCTAAGGAGGTAGTTCAAATTAGAAAAATTGGATATTTTTGTCTAGAGGCGATCTGTGAGACATCGAGATAGTGGGACCCATAAAACCAAAATCGCTGATTTGAAAATGGATCGACAAAGTTAGGTCAAAATGTCCCAAGCCGAACACGAGACACTAGGATGTATGGGAACTACATAGCCAAAATCACCACGGGAAGAAGGAATCAGAAATTTTAGGTAAATTTGACCGGGTGGTCCACGGGACATTGGGACATGAGTTTGCCAAAAATCTGAAATAGCTGATCACTGAAAGGGGCATGGGCGAGTGGAGTTCAACGGCCCTGACGGCCCGATCAATGGCGAGACACATGGGATATCAAATCCTAATTTTTTTGTAGAAGGAGGCTTGCGAGTGGATCGGAGGTTTTTTCTAGTACAATCGGGACAAAAGTACCGATTTCACCAAAATAACTACATACAAAGGAAAATTTGATGCTTGACCCTCCCGAACTTCAAATGGCCATAACATTTGACCTCAAGCTCTGATTTTCATGAAATTTGACTTTATGGAATGAGTAAAATGTCCCCTACACCATAGAAACTAGATTTATTATTTTTAATTAGGGAAGGTGCATGAAAATAAAAGAAACATCTTCAGCTCTAGTCAATCAAATGTTCATTCCCGTTAAGTGACGAAATGTCTAGTGAGACCCAAAATAGCTACCCACACTCAAAAGACCGTAACTTTTACATTTCTCAAAGAAAACAAAAACTTGGTACCATTGAAATTGTAGTTCTAATCAAAATGCACAGAAATCAAGAAATTCATAATTTGATGAGGAATCGATGGTGATTTTGTAGAAAACGTGGCCAGTTCATAATAGTGTTTTATTTGGTAGCTGGGATGCATTAATGAAGCATGGGCTGACATATTTCACTGCTGCAAGGTATGAGACATATGGGGGATTTTGCAAGAAACATAACATCATTTCACTCCATTTACTACCTTTTGCAAGTGGTTGAAGGATAGATTTCAGGATTTTCATTTTCCCTCTCTCTCTCTCTTCTCAGATTTCTATAAATTAGAGTGTTGGGCTCATTGTAAAGGAGATAGTTTTTAGTAGAAAAACTCTATCAAAATTATTTTGTGAAGCCAATGTGCTATAGGCCCTTATAGTGGACTCCTTGCATGGTGATCCCAAAGCTTATTCTGTAATAGATTGGATTGTGCATATCAATGAAGCAATAGATACAAGTTTGTGGATACTTCTTCCCCTACTATGTTTGTTTACATTCTTCTTGCCCTTTCAAACTCATTACAAATATTTTTTTCTACCTTATGCTATTATAGGGATTCAATATCATTGTGTGTGCATGAAATATTATTTTGAATGCAGTTGCTAGATTATGGAGAACTATTATCACCCCTTCTAGTATGCACTTTTCTTTTTTTTTTCACATATTCGATACTATTCTCACACTCTCCTTTTTTGGTGTATCATTGCTTTAGTGTAGGATTTGTTTTCATGTGCTCTCTCTCCTGGTCTCTTGGAAAGTTAGATTAGGGTTATATAGTTTTTCTGCATTAGAGTAGATTGTGGTAGGTAGTTTAGGAGTAAGAACTAACTTTCTCTGAAGGTCTATCTCAAGTAGCAAGTCCCACAACTTGGATATATTACCAATGTTATCCAATCAAACCATGAGCTCAAGCATACACACTTGTGAAAACCATAGAATGTACCGTGATTTGGAGATAACTTGATTCTAGCATGCCCGTCGAGACTAAGAGGTCTTCATTTTAATTACAACAAGATTTATGTGCACTTGTTGTAAGTATCTAGCTTGTAAGAAGCTCTGAAATTACACATATGGTGACTCTAAGAGGCGAATTAAATGGTTTCAATAGTCCAAGATTTTCAGATTTATGAGAAGAATTTAGACAAGATTAAGAACTAGAGAAGAGGGACTATTTATCTATCTACACTTGTCCCCAGATAAAGCAAGAAGAGGAAGAAGAGCTCAAAGGTATCCATCTCCACCAAATAGAACCTTATCAACACCTCCACCTAGAAGGCCTTTCCATAAATCAACAAGACTTATCCAACCAATCAGAATGGCACAACCCAATCCTTATGAAATATTCATTGGCAGTAGCCCACTTTCTCTCAATGCATAAAACCCCGCTTGGGATTTCAGCATTGAAGAACATTCCATATTTCACTAGAGAGGACCAAAAACTCTGATTGACCACATCTAGGCCATTACAAATGTCTGTTCTATTCATGAAATTTCTAAAATGGACATTGTTGTCTAGTTTTTGTCATCCTCCTTTAAGGGTAAAGTGTTGCAATGGTTTAGAATCTTAACAATAGGGTCTATCTAGAATTGGGACCATTTATGCACAGCTCTTCACAATCAATTTGGAGAAAAGGGAGATAATCTATCTTTATTGGAACAATTGACAACAATCAAGAGGGCCCCTAATGAATAGTTGATCAACTTCAACTTCAAATTCTAGAGGACATGGGATAGGATTCCATTTTCCATGAGACCAATAGCTAAAGGTGTTTTCCTATACTTCCTTAAATATTTAAATTATGATATTTCCATGATGATATAGTCTATGGGAGGTATAACTTTACCTACAGCCTATAAAATTTCTATTAGAGCTGAAAATTACTTAATTCAAGCTGGAAAACTTGCACCTAGGCCTCCTATGCCTCTATATCCGAACTAGGAGCTCCAAGCACTAGTCAAGCACCTACATTAGCTCCTATTCCTGCCCCAAGAAATTAGAATTCGACTGAAGCTTCTACTTCATCTCCTAGCACCTCAAATGAGCTCCAAGAAGTCATGAAGCAACTGCAAAACTTGGGTAATGAGTTAGTGACACTTAAGAGGTAGCAAGCTCAAAATTTCAGATCATATCAGCCTCAAACTCAACCAAATAGACCTCCATATCAGCCTAATAGGCCACCCATTCAAGCTGTAAATTAGAACCAAGTTAGGCCTCCTGCTAATAGACCATTTCAGCCTTACAATCATAATGCTACATCTACATCTAGAGCCTTGGTACCAGTGAAAAATAACATGGCTCAGGAATATGACTTGTGTTTTCCATGCAATCAACCTCATAATCAGTGAATGTGTTTCAATGGTATTTTGAATCAAGATCTTATGGTGACAACAATGGGTGTGGAAAAAGAGGTAGGCCAAGAGGGAAATCAGCAGCATGAAGCAACTCAACAAGAGGAAACTTGTAACACCCTTGAAAATTTTATAATCCTCCTTTGCATTTCAAGTGTTGACATGTGATTTTCTTCTAAAGATGTGTTCTTTAGATTGTTAGGGATCATGCTTGATATGGATAAATATTTTTGTTCTTAAGATCATTAGAATAGAATGGAATGGCTTCCTTTAATCCATTTTCACTTCTTATAGGTGAGTTACAATCTATTATAAGAGTTACAAACTTATCTCTTTATCGACTCATCCTTGGATCAATTTCGGTGATCCAAGGAATGTTTTAAAACTTCGGTGGAATGAATGGTAAATTGATATTCTATAATTTGAGGGACATAGCAGACTAAAATTTGTTATTACAAGTTCTTTAATCTTGTGTGGACGTGTTTACATTCGGTTGTATGTTGTGATTAGGTCCTTGGAGATCGATCTTGGTAGTACATCACTGACGTAAATGAAATACAACCTATTCATGACATAGGAAGGATTCAAAATCCTAAAACTAAAGGATTATCCTACGGAATCCTAAGCTGGGTAAGAATATTTACTACCTAGCCATGTTACTTAATTGAATTTTTATCCTAACCTAAGCTTCCAATTCTACTTTGTTGGGTTGGCGTCCAAACCTAAGCCTTATGCTAATGGAATATGGAAAGGTTGTTAGGCTATGTAATTTAGCCTAAAACCTAATGCTATAAGGTTATGAGATGATCTAACTTATTGCCTAAAACTAAAAGACCGTGAATTAATCTAACAAATGTTGGAATTACCTAAGGTAATTATTCCTAAACTAACCTAAGTTTTTAAGGGATCCATCCTAAGCTATTTAATTGGGAACCTAAAGGGGGTTGCATGCCTATATGGTGACACTTCTAATGACATTGAATTTGTTGATAAGGTTTTTAAGGCATTAAACTTGCCCGGTCTTAAGCGAGGGCTAGGTGACTTGGCAGAGGCTTATATGGAAGCTCCACTAAAGATGGAATTGCATGTTAAATGGGAATTGGCATTCACCAGATTTGGGATGCGGTTGTAAGGAGAGATAAGCGGGAAAATTGGAATTAATGAAATTAATTAGCATTTGGTTTTGTTCATAAAACATCTTGGAAACTTGGAAGGTGGGTTTGTGGGAGGTTGTTGGTTTTAAATGTTTTTAGATTTCTCTCTGCATGGAGCAAACTAGTTCTTGAGCCGAGTGGTTCAAATTTAACTTCATTTCTATTTTTAACTCACCTGGTCTATTTTCGATCATGGGAAGGTATATGAGGCATTCTGAGGAAAGTTGTTGGTTGGTTGATCTTTCGTGGAGGAGAAAAGGAGTTAGAAGCTTGGATGGAAGTCTCCTTCGATTTGGCAGAAGTGCTATCAGGCATGATAGGCTCTAACCATTAAGATATCTTGTTTTCTTCTAAATGTTTCATTAAAACAACTCTACTCTTATGAGATTCTTGGCTTGCATGTTTTATCTAGTTATTTTCTTGCTGGGTTTTATAATCTCTAGTAAATTTGGGTGTGAATCCATGGAAAATTAGTGTAAGTATTGGAAACCTTCTTTGTATGGGTTAAATAATGAAGCATGCATGAGAAACTTGTTTTTGTGGCTATGCTTGTCATTTCTTGAACCGGTATTCAAAGAGTTGTGTTTATTACTGACCTTCGTCATTGTTTACTTGGTTTTGAGTTTTTAGGAACCTTGATTCCTATCTAAAATCACATTGGAGCTTTTGTTTTGTTAAGCTTGAGATTTTATTTGAGATCGTGTTTGTTTGAGCTTGAGCTTGTATTTGAACTCGTGTTTCATTTGAGCTAGTATTTGAGTTCGTGTTTAGTTTAAGCTTGATTTTGGGTTTGTGTTTTGATAAGAATTTTTGTTAGAGGTTCTTATTACTTTGAAACCATGTTTGGATTCTTGAGTAATCCTGGACTATTGTTTGAAGTCCATATGTACCTCTATACTCGTGTTTATTCTTGTGTTATTCTGGACTGTTAATGGAAGTTCATAATGTACACAACACTCGTATTTTATTATGTGAATAGTTTTGACCTCTGGTTAGAAGCGCATGTTTCATTTTGAGCTGGTATGAGTTTCTTTGTTTGAAATACAAACTGGAATGGGAACTTGTGGTTGCCCTGAACCTGAGAATATCTACTTGAATGGTTTTGAACTCTTCTGTGAGAAACTTGTGTTTCATTTTGAGTTGGAAATAGGGTTTCTTGTTTATGCTATAAACTGGTTAAGGTTGTTCATATTATATTTTGTATTGTATCATGATATATGTATATATTTGTTCTCATGTTTGAGATTTTGTGATCCGAAAAATCTACATGTAGTTTGGTACTTAGTGTTTGGAATTTATAGCTTGAACGATGTGTTGGTTCTGTTATGGTAGTTGTGAGTTGGTTTTATATTGCATTCAAGTTGAAAGCTTATAACTCTTTTAATTCAAACTGCTTACTCAAAGTAAATATGGGGAAGTAGTATGACTGAGTTGTTTGAATATCTTTTGGAGATTTAACTGGAAACACTTTCGTTTGATAGTGGATTTGGAACTTCTTTCAAAGATGAGTTTTGTACTAGTGCTTAGAAATTGTAGTGGAAGGATTACTTAACTCTGTTCAGTTTGATTTTGTTTTATGGTTCTAAAATAATTATGAACCACTTATTCTTAAGTACAATGTTGTGGAGGCATTTTAAAAGAACTTCAGTTTTGAGTCCAAGGATACTCCTAAACTAGTTTAGTTTAAGGTTTTGGGTTTTCTATTCTTGTTGGGATCAATAAGTGAATACTTGAGTCTTTTAAAAGAAAAAGGAAATTGAGAATCCTTAGGGACAATGTGTTGTTTTTGAACTTTATTGTTTATGTTGTTCTGAACTAAAATTGGAACTCATGCTTTTAAATGATAAGGATTGTAAGGGGGACTTGTAGTACGTTTTCTTTACCATGAGTTGGTTTTGTTCTCTCTTATGGGAACTAGTGTACGAGCTTATTTTTGGATTAGAAAAGAGAATTTTTTGTTAAGTATAGATAAATGATTTAAGGATTTAATAAAATTATGATAAGATTCCTTTTCTAACTTTTAGGGATTAGTTCATTTGATTGAAACCTTCGTTATTAGTTCTCTTATGAAATGGAGATTTATTATAATTGTTTAGTCTTCCTTGTTCATATCATTTGTTGAAGTGATGTAGGAAGAGATTTGATGTTTCAGTTTTGTTGAATAGAAAATATAATCTTGTTGGCAGACTATTTAAATTCTATATTCCTTCTTAGATTGATATGGGATTCTGTTATGATGAAAATCTTAAATGTTGAATTTTAAGGTAGTTGTCCTTTAAATGAAATAGTTAAATTCATGTTATGAACTTGTTTCTATTTTCATATGTTTTTGTGTTGAGCATAGTTTGGAATGGATATTCTTCTTCCTTGCTTAGGGGCTAGATGAATCATCCTAGTGGGAACTATGTTATAAACCCTTCCTTTGTCTTATAGTAAAGTTAAATGTTGTATTCTATTATGATAGAATTGGGAACAATAGGATGTTATGATTTGTTGTTTGTTTAAAGGAAATTGATGGGATTAATTAAAATTTAATTTTGTAAGGTAGATGTTGTGGATTATAATCTATTCTTCTCTTAGAAGTGAATTCAGATTGATTAATGTACTTCTTTTATGATTGTTATTACTTATACTGATATGTATGATATATTAATTGTTTCATTAAAGTAAAGTTGTTTTAATGGAACAATTAGTGGAAAGCACTTAATTTTAAGGCTTAGTGCTTATCATGCTCAATTCATGGAACTGACCCGTGCTAGCAATTTTTGTAGATGGACTTCGTAAGTGATAAAAGAAGGCAAAAATTATATGATGCATTGGCTGATTTTAGTTTGATTCTTTGTGAAGAATTATGATTCGTTCTTGAGTTGTATTGAAAAAGAAAAGTTGTATTATTTTAAAAAAGAAGGCAGTTGTTATGCAGTATGCCTAAAATGCATAAGTCTTGTAAAGGAATAAGTTTCATAGATGAATTGAAAGTTGGGAATTTAATTATATTGATTGTGTAAATTATCTTGTAATTTTATAAAGAAGATGAAAGTTACATCTTGTTGATATTCTTTACATTATGTATGCTTATCTTGTTATCTTTGATAAGATTGATAATGGGAATTAGTTTAGTTTCCCTTATAATGAAGCAACTTGAGAGTTGCATAATATGATGTGTTATATCTATCAATTTAACATAGTAATAAGTTGCATAATAAACATGATGTATAAACTATGGACATTGGAAATGAAATACCCTAATACTTAATTATATAGAGGAAGACTCTTTCTCTCTCATAATTGAATGTAAACCTAAAAGGTTTGGAGATAAGATTAATGATCATTAGACTTCACCTTGTGTGAAGTCTACTTTAGTTGGAAGTATGTGGTTGTTAAACCTTCCTGAAAGTTAAAGTACATTTAATAAAACTTATGACATCGTTGTCCTGTTTTGGTTAACTGCTAGTTAAACCATGAAAACAAACATTAAAAAGTAATCATAAGTTAAGGAAGTTCTTCATGGACTAAATAAAACATATTTAGGATATAAATTATGGAGTGTTGGATAAGGGTTTTGTTGATGCAAAATCACGGCACCCCGGATGCGAGATCGGGCTTCTAGGTTGATCACTCGGGCATCCAGTGTGATTGCACAACATTGAATCCTTTCTCCAGTGTGGGACTGTAAAATGAGAAAGGAATCTCAGAGAAGGCTGGTTCTGCTCCTAAACTACTACCACAAGCTATTCGGTAGTGCAAGAAAGCTAATCTAATCCTAATCTAACCATGCCGAGGAGACAGAGAGAGAGAGAGAGAGAGAGAGAAGGGAAAAATAGCAAAAGCCTACACTAAAATGGTGATACACCAGAGAAGGAGAATGTTGAACCTCTATCAAAACTACCATGGGACAAAGAGAGGTGAGCAATGGGAAGGATGGACAGATGCATCACAGGCCCAAGGATAGATTTCACATAGAAAATGTCCCAAAACTCCATGAACACAGCTCCAGACCTGCAATGAACATTCAAACATGCACAAATACCTACAATGAAGAGAGGCAAGAGGAAAACAAGCGAAGAACGAGCAAGGATGGACAGATGCATCACAAAACACATTTTTGTTGCTCCAGAAGTTTGCACAGAACATCATTTCATTAGTAAAAGGAAAAAATGCCATTACAGAGCAGGGAGGAGGTTCGAGCTCCATTTTCAACCCTAGAGAAGAAAAGAAGGGAGGGCAGAGCAGAAAAGATGAACAACTTGTTATGTCCCCCTTTTGAAAGAAGCCCCTCTGTACAATATATAGGAAGAAAGAGAGAGGGAAGAGAGGAAATTTGAAACTACCACAACCACTTCTAGGTCACATTTTAAATCATCTCATTATGGTAGAAGCGGTGGATCCTGGAAAAACGGTGGGCTGTCTGCTGCATTAAAGCTGGTTGTTGAAGCGTCACTTCTGGCATTACCATGCGTCAGAGCCGTTTCTTAACTTTCTCTCTCTAGACTACACCAAAATGGAAGATTGATCCCAAAATCATGTAGATAATTTCAACAGCTTTCCGTTGATATAAAGAACGTGCAAATCCGAGCTCTGGATCAAAAGATATGACGATCTGAAGATTTAGGGCACGGAACAGACCAAAACGGATTTTGAAATATTTTCCCGCGCTTCGCCACCTGGACGACACGTGGCAGGCTCTGATTCACTGAATAATTCTCTCTCCTCCACCTTTCCGCGGGCTTTCCTTTGAAATTTCCTTGTGGGCCCTAGCTGGGACACGTGGCACTATCCCATTGGTTCGGGCTGACCCTTCAAAACTCGCCCTTTGACTTTTTGACCTTTTCCCTTGTGACACGTGTCATGATTTGATTGGTCGCGGGCCTGCCGGCTCTTTCGCGCCCTTCGCGTCTTTTTGTCCCGGATGTCCCAGTGCTGTTTGGGACAGAAACCTCGATCCACCCGAAATGGGCTTCCTTGTCCCTTATCTGCCGATGACACGTGGCGCAATCTGATTGGCTCTCGGCTTTTTTGGCTATCTGCGTCCCTCGCGTCCCTGCGGCCCAGATGTCCCAGTGCGAAAGTTTCTGTTCGGCCGAACCGGCGGTTCGTGTCATTTGCATCCATTTGTCCATAGATGTCCCTTTGCTGCTTGGGACAAATTCTTCCGAACCGCCCGAAATGGGCTTCCCTTGCTTCACCGCTTCGCCTTTTCGCGCCCTTCGCGCCCTCGCGGCCCGATTGTTCCTTTGCGAAAATTCTCTGTTTTGGCGAACCGGCCGATTCGCGCCCTTCGCGTCCCTCTATTCCAATTGTCCCAAAGGCGACCTTGAGCAGGACTTAGCCAATTTTCATGATTTTTCCTGGATCAATCTACATGCTTGGAACTGCAAAACTCTGATACATGTTATCGAAATTTACCCTGGGGGGGTGAAATTTTGACAACAGTTTTGACGACTCAGCGGGGTCACCTACCTGCTAGGTGAATGATCAGTAGCCTGAAGCAATCCATTGGGCATGGAGTCATAAGCAAGCCTGAAAACTGATCTGAACTTTGAAAACTTCCCTCTGAGCCACTTGAATCCCACCGGACATGGAGTTGTTCTCACCAAAATGCCACTGAAACGAACTGTGCAAGAGCAGAACCAGCAACACCAAAACTATGTACAGAACTAAAAATCATACATGCTCCAAATGGAACATGCAGAGTGTGCACAAGCACTTCTTCTACTGAAAGCAAACCTAGCTACTCTACTCTAACTGGAAGCAAAGGCAAGCTAAACAAACCCTGCAACTGGTTGTGAGAAATAGCTTCCTTTCTTCAAAATTGGCAGCCATGCAATTGATTTGGAGCTGATCATGGTTGTTAGGATGAGTGGAAAATCAACAAAAAGCTGGTATTCCACACAAATCATCAAGGTATCAGCTGAAGGCAAATTCAATACCTCTTTTAGTTGCTCTGCATTTGGGTTGAAGAGGTATGACAGCTGATCCTTGATACTTTGTAGCTCACCCTCATGCTCAGAAGCAAGCATGACTGGTTGTGACTTCTCCTTTGGCTCCAATGAAGCCAAATACACGATTGAGCAAGGTCGATCGTTTGATATGCCCATAGCTCTGATTTTCAACTCCAAGAATGGAGTCTTCTTGTAGACCTTGAATGGATGGTGTGGAAGCAATGGTAGAACCCTTCTGCCCTTTCTCTTCCTCCAATGAAGAACATGAAAGATTAAAATCTTCCAATCTTGATTCCGAAGAGCTATTATAAGATGCGAGGCTGCTGCAAATGAATGTTCTCCTTGGGACAGCGAGACTCTTGTGTTTGGAATGTGGATGATGAAAGAGAGAATGGTGGAAACTCAACCGGCTCTTCTCCATCAAAACAGTCCTCCAAATCTGACAGATAAACTGCCTCATGGCTGTCCTGCTGCAAATGTTCAACTTCCTCCATGGTGTCCTCTTGATCTGTAACTTGACCACCATGGTTTCTTTCTCCCTCCAACATTGATTTTGAGAGGTCAAACTCCTCTTCAGCACTGGAACTTGAGAGAGGTGAAGTAGAAAGAAGAACTGAAGGTTCTCCTGTAGCCTGCTTTGTGCTCAGAGCTCTTGGATCTGCAACTTTCTCCTCCACAGCTAGAATGTGCTCCTCTGCTGCTGGATCTGGAGCAGCTTCTCCTTCATCCAATGTTCGAAGACAATCTTGCTCTTGAATGAGCTCCTCCTCCAGCATGAAGTTTGTCAAGTCAAACTCTTCAATCTGCTGCTCTAGAGGACAAGTTGGGACTGCAAGATCTTCTTCTTCTGCTGCAACAGAATCAGTCCTGACCACCATTTGTTCTCCAACCTTAGCCTCTTCTGTAGGCTTAACCATCAAGGGGATCTTTGTCATACCAAACTTGGCAGCCAAACTTACTAAGCTCTTAATCATTTCTTCTTTTCTTGGCTCTTCCTCTTGCTGTCCTTGATGACTGATTTTTTCAATTTCTTCTTCCCCACATGGAATTGGGAATGCAAGAGGAGGGGTGGGTTGCAACTCAATTGATTTGGCAATTTTTTGTGGTAAAAGAGATGAAATCTCTTGTTTCTTTAGAGGAGGGGGGATTTCTTTTAGCTCTTGTGGAGAGGATGACTGTTTGGAAGGAAAAAGGAAAGAAGAATTGAGGTGTGGTGGAAGACTGAGAGGTGGAGACATGGGATCAACATTTGGGACAGCAGATGGAGAGTTTAAAATTTGCAAGTCCAAATGAGATGATTTTGCTTGAGTAATGGGAAGAGAAAAACCAGATGATGGTGTAGAACTTACCCATTGACAAGGTTGTTCAACACCGAATGTATAGGCCTCTATTTCTGCTATCCATTGTGCAAGTTGGGGCAGCATCTTTATCATGAAGTCCAGCTTCTCTTGAGGGCTGAAGTGTCTTGGAAAAGGGCCTCCCCATGGACAAGGAGTCCTGCAACCAATTCTGAAAGCTCTCATCTGAGCTGTTGCTCTGGACTGCACCATCTTTGCCTCCATCTTTTGGATTTTCTCCAACAGACCAGCATCTTGGATCTGATGGTCTTCATTGTATGCATACTCTTGCTCTTGGAAGGCTCCATAGCCAAACTGACTTTGGCACTGCTGCTCATATGGGTATGCATACTGATCTTGAATCTGCTCAAAATGTTGATTTGGAGGATTTGTAAAACATGTTGGAGGTGGAATATACTGCTGTTGTTGATGTGAATTCCATGATGGAAATGAAGTCATGATTGCACAACCTCATGGAATGGGAAAGAATGAAAGAGATGGAAAGAAGGATGAACGGGAATGGATGGAAAACGGGTCTGCAACTTCAGAAATGGGTTGCTGATCAGATGGAGTCGCCAGATGTGTTTGCAAGTGCCTCCAAAGGCTGAAATCTTCACAGGAACACACCAACCTGCAAAAGATGAAGTGGAAGACCTCTAAGGTCCCACCAGGCGTGCCAAAACTATTGATGCAAAATCACAGCACCCCTGGATGCAGATCAGGCTTCTAGGTTGATCACTCAGGCATCCAGTGTGATTGCACAACATTGAATCCTTTCTCAGTGTGGGACTGTAAAATGAGAAAGGAATCTCCGAGAAAGGCTGGTTCTGCTCTAAACTACACCACAAGCTATTCAGTGCAGGCAAGCTAATCTAATCCTAATCTAACCATGCCAGGAGAGAGAGAGAGAGAGAGAGAAGGGAAAAACAGCAAAAGCCTACACTAAAACGGTGATACACCAGAGAAGGAGAATGTTGAACCTCTATCAAAACTGCCATGGGACAAAGAGAGGTGAGCAATGGGAAGGATGGACAGATGCATCACAGGCCCAAGGATAGATTTCACACGAGAAAATGTCCCAAAACTCCATGAACACAGCTCCGGACCTGCAATGAACATTCAAACATGCACAAATACACCATGAAGAAGAGAGCAAGAGGAAAACAAGCGAAGAACGAGCAAGGATGGACAGATGCATCACAAAACACGTTTTTGTTGCTCCAGAAGTTTGCACAGAACATCATTTCATTAGTAAAAGGCAAAAACACCATTACAGAGCAGGGAGGAGGTTCGAGCTCCATTTTCAACCCTAGAGAAGAAAAGAAGGGAGGGCAGAGCAGAAAAGATGAACAACTTGTTATGTCCCCCTTTTGAAAGAAGCCCCTCTGTACAATATATAGGAAGAAAGAGAGAGGGAAGAGAGGAAATTTGAAACTACCACAACCACTTCTAGGTCACATTTTAAATCATCTCATTATGGTAGAAGCGGCGGATCCTGGCAAAACGGCGGGCTGTCTGCTGCATTAAAGCTGGTTGTTGAAGCGTCACTTCTGGCATTACCATGCGTCAGAGCCGTTTCTTAACTTTCTCTCTCCAAACTACACCAAAATGGAAGATTGATCCTAGAATCATGTAGAGAATTTCAACAGCTTTCCGTTGATATAAAGAACGTGCAAATCCGAGCTCTGGATCAAAAGATATGACGATCTGAAGATTTAGGGCACGGAACAGACCAAAACGGATTTTGAAATATTTTCCCACGCTTCGCCACCTGGATGACACGTGGCAGGCTCTGATTCGCTGAATAATTCTCTCTCCTCCACCTTTCCGTGGGCTTTCCTTTGAAATTTCCTTGTGGGCCCTAGCGGGACACGTGGCACTATCCCATTGGTTCGGGCTGACCCTTCAAAACTCGCCCTTTGACTTTTTGACCTTTTCCCTTGTGACACGTGTCATGATTTGATTGGTCGCGGGCCTGCCGGCTCTTTCGCGCCCTTCGCGTCTTTTTGTCCCGGATGTCCCAGTGTTGTTTGGGACAGAAACCTCGATCCACCCGAAATGGGCTTCCTTGTCCCTTATCTGCCGATGACGTGGCGCAATCTGATTGGCTCTCGGCTTTTTCGGCTATCCGCGTCCCTCGCGTCCCTGCGGCCCAGATGTCCCAGTGTGAAAGTTTCCCGTTCCGGCCGAACCGGCCGGTTCGCGTCTTTCGCGTCCATTTGTCCCAGATGTCCCTTTGCTGCTTGGGACAAATTCTTCCGAACCGCCCGAAATGGGCTTCCCTTGCTTCACCGCTTCGCCTTTTCGCGCCCTTCGCGCCCTCGCGGCCCGATTGTTCCTTTGCGAAAATTCTCTGTTTCGGGCGAACCGGCCGATTCGCGCCCTTCGCGTCCCTCTGTTCCAATTGTCCCAAAGGCGACCTTGAGCAGGACTTAGCCAATTTTCACGATTTTTCCTGGATCAATCTACATGCTTGGAACTGCAAAACTCTGATACATGTTATCGAAATTTACCCGGGGGGGTGAAATTTTGACATTACCTTGGCACATCCGGTTGACTTAGGTCAACCAAGTATGCCCATTTACCCCTAGCCATTGTGAGCATATTCCTATAATGATTTATGTTACTAACTAGGGCTAGGGTTAAACTGGGACAAGTGGACTAACAAAGTAGTCAAGTAAAGACCAATCATGATAATAAGTGAGTGAGGTGAAGGACATATTCCAATATGACAAGTATGCCATCTAGGAATAGTGACATACACAGTATGTTGTATATCTTTAGCCAAAGTATCGCAAGCTACTAGTTTCATTGTCCTATATCACCTAGTTTAAAGTAATGTGATGTCAGATGAATATTGGTAACAAATATTTATATAGGTTCTTTAAACAAATCACTCAATACCTAGAATAGGGTAAGAGAACCAAGTATACGTAGTATACGACAAGTATTCAATATTGAAGTTAAACATGAATATATCGGTAGGTAACCGAGTCATGGAATGAATAGATTGGTGTATCACCAAGTCATTCACAGTTGCATATGGTTATCTATTATGAGATTGATTGGCATTGAATGTGTGTTCTAAATAATGTTTTATTTAGAACAATGAACATTATAAAAAAATTCCCTTGTTTCTAAAGTCTTAAATTGGGAATGTTACATCTTGGTATCAGAGATGAAGGTTATAGCTCTTAGACCTATTGTGTCCATAATCTAATAAAACTTAAATTTTATTGTAATAGAACATGGTTAGAACAAGAGGAAATGTTGCAAACAACGCTCCACCTGATGAAGGAGCAGCAACAACCCAAAAACTTGATGAGATCCTTTCTACCCTATTAGACACAAGAGATCGTTTGGCTGTGCTTGAACAACAAGTAATGGGTAATGAGGAGGAAGAAGAAGATGATAACAATAATCAGCTACCTCCAGGGACAACGCCAAAGTGGGTGTTGATAATAAAAATGTTAACATACTGTTCATCCCGAGACCTATTTCAAGATGCTATGGAAAACTAGTCTACATCAAATTAGCCTTTGAATCAACAAGAAAAGGTGCTTACTAATGAAACTCAGCAAGGAGAAAATAAAGGGGGTCACCAAGGTAAAAATATGAAGTCCCCACAATTCTATATCTCATTGATCATAGGAGATAAGTTGGTACATAATTGTATGATTGATTTGAGAGAAAGTAGCTCAGCCATGCCAAAACAGATAGCTGATCAGCTGGGCCTTCAATATAAAGCCATCTCTAAATGTGTGGTGCAACTGGATAGGAAAATTTTAATGATGGTTGGAGTAATCAAATATTTGATCCTCAAATTACATGCATGTCCCAATATGATCATCTTGTAAGATGTATCAGTCATAGACTTGCCACCACTCTTTACATTATTTTTGTCAAGGGAATTCACTACTAAAATTAGAGGCTATTTGTTTGCTGATTGGTCACACATGTTATTTAGAAAAAGGTATGGAGCTAAGGCTACAATTAGATCTGAGCCTACTACAAAATTTCATATTGATCGTCACACATCAAGTATGCCCATTTACCTTAAGCCATTGTGAACATCTTCCTATAATGATTTATGTTACTAACTATGGCGAGGGTTAGACTTGGGAAAAGTGGAATCACGGTAGTCGGTAAAGACCAATCATGATAATAGAGGAGTGAGGTGAAGGACGTATTCAAATATGACTAGTATGTCATCTAGGAATAGTGATATACATAGTATGTTGTAAATCTTTGGCCAAAGTATCGCAAACTACTGGTTGCATTGTCCTATGTCACCTAGTTTAAAGTAACATGATGCCAGATGAATATTGGTAACAAATATTCAGATAGGTTCTTTAAATAGATCACTCAATACCTGGAATAGGGTAAGAGAACCAAGTATATGTAGTAAATGACAAGTATTCAATATTGAAGTTAAACATGAATAGATCGGTAGGTAACCGAGTCATGGAATGAATAGATTGGTGTATCACCGAGTCATTTATAGCTGCATATGGTTATCTATTATGAGATTGATTGGCATTGAATGTGTGTTCTAAATAATGTTTTATTTAGAACAGTGAAAATTATAAAAAAATTCCCTTGTTTTTAAAGTATCAAATTAGGAATGTTACATCTCGGTATCGTGAGCTAAAGGTTATAGCTCTTGGACATATTGTGTCCATAATCGATAAAACTTAAATTTTATTGAATGAACATGGTTAGAAAGAGGAAACGTTGCAAACAATGCTCCACCTGATGAAGGAGTAGAAACAACCCTAAAAATTGATGAGATCCTTGTTGCCCTATTAGACATAAGATATCATTTGGCTGTGCTTGAAAAACAAGTAATGGGTAATGAGGAGGAAGAAGAAGCTGATAACAATAATCAGCCACCTCCAGGGGACAACACCAATGTGGGTGTTGATAATAACAATGTTAACATACCTATTCAGCCTAAGAATAAAAAGGCTAGGCTAGTAGCAGAACTCACTAATGACATAAAAAGGATAAGTCCACCCAATTTTGATGGCACCACATTAGGAGATGGAGCTAAGAACTGGCTCAATGAAATGGAGAAATACTTTGCAATAAGAAATTTCTCAAAAGAAACAAAGGCGATATGGGGAGCATATCAACTTTCTCATGAAGCATCTTCATGGTGGGACAACCGTAAGGCTGAGTTGAACATTGATGAATATAATATCACATGGGACCAATTTAAAGGTTACTTAGGCAACGATGGATGCCACGACTCTCTATGATCGAAAATGACTGAATTTCATAACTTAGCTCAAGGAAAGCTAATTGTAATCGAGTGTTGGGAGTGATTTACAAAAATCCTTAAGAATGTTTCTCGTACCAAACTGATGAGAAGTTAAAGATATAGAAATTCATCATGGGATTGAATCCCGTTATAGGAGGAGAGGTGGATGTTCACAGCCCAACCACGATGGAAGGGGTTGTTGAAAAATCCGTAAGGCACGAATAAAAACTAAAGGAAATTTCTGCTCACAAAGAGGAAGTAAGGAAGAATAATCCCAACTCCTCTTCATCATCTCTTGCACCCAAGAAAGGACCATGGAAAAAAATTATAATGAAAAGTAATTTTTCATCTAATACAAACAAGAAAGTAGCAACAAATAAGTTTGTCGGTAATGTACAAAACAACTTTTCTAAGAACAATATTAACAAACGAAGTCCTATGGGTGTCGAACAATAACTCTAAGGCTAGAAATAAACCCGAGCCTAGGAAGGGACCTGTAGGAGGTCGTTATAACTGTGGCAAAGATCATAATGTAAATCAATGTCCTTTGAAGAAGGATGATTGTAATCAGCGACACAAGATACATGCTGCAGTAGCTGACAAGTTGGCTGAGAAACATGCCACACCCATAGAAGTTCCAAGTAAGTTATTTAGCTTACCAATAACTATTCTTTTTGATACCGAAGCTACTGAATGTTTTATTTCTATTAAATTAGCATCAAAATTAAAAGGAAAAGCTAGAAACATTGATAAAAAATGGATGCACATGACAGTATGGGAATAATGTTGTTCATACAGTTAATATGTGTCTTTTTGGAGTAGTCCATGATTTACCTAATTTTTCCACTGACGTTGATCTTTATGTTGCACCTTTGGGGTCTTATGATGTAATCATAGGTGTTAATTTGTTAGTAGAACATAAGGATAAAGTGGACTATTTTGAAAAACACATTAGTTGTTTAGATGACCAATAGAAAATAGGAGATATTCAGGGTGTGAAACGTGATATTTCTATTAGAAAACTATCAGCTATGTAACTTAAAAAGGTCAAAAATAAAGGATGTACCTTATATGCAGTAAAAATTACTGAATCAACAGAAGAGAGCAGCGATATTATGGAATGATATCCACTTTGTTATGGGACTTGTGATGTATTTATGGAGGAATTGCCAAGTGTTCCACCAAAAAGGAATTTGATTTCATGATTGAGATCAAGCACAGGCCCGAACCTATTTCTAAAGCACCATATTGAATGACTACTACGGAATTAGTAGAGCTTAAGGCTCAGTTGCATGAAATTTTGTCTCAAGGTTTGATTAGACCAAGTGTTTCACCTTGGGGAGCACCTGTAATTTTTGTGAAAAAGAAAGATGGAACACTTAAATTGTGCATTGATTACAGAATGTTAAACAAGGCAACAATCAAGAATAGATACCCATTTCGAGGATTGATGATTTATTTGATCAGATGCGTGGAGCATTAGTATATTCCAAGATAGATCTTTGATCTGGATATCATCAATTACAAATTAAGGATGAGGATATTCATAAAACAACCTTTAGAACAAGGTATGGACATTATGAATTCATGGTTTTACCTTTTGGATTGACGAATGCACCTGCAACTTTTATGAACTTAATGAATAATATCTTTCAAGAATACTTGGACAAGTTTGTGCTTGTATTCTTGGATGACATTCTCATATATTCTAAAAGCATTGAGGAGCATCATGAGCATTTGAAAATAGTTTTAGAAATTTTGAGAAAGAGACGGTTGTTTGGTAAGCTTTCCAAATGTTCTTTCTATGACACAGAAGTTCATTATTTGGGTCATGTTATAAGTAAAGATGGGATTCCTATAGATCCTTCTAAAATGTAGCTATAACTGAGTGACCTGCACCAAAGAATGTACATGAAGTTAGAATATTCATGGGACTTACTGACTACTATAGGAAATTTGTAAAAGATTTTTCTAAGATAGTTGCACCAATAACTTCCTTACAGAAGAAAGATAAAAATTTTGTTTGGAGTGAGAAATGTGAAATTGCATTTAAAACCTTGAAGGAACAATTAACTTCAACACCTATTCTTGTAGTACTAGATCCTAATGGAGATTTTATGGTGTAACTGATGCATCCGAAGAAGGTCTAGGAGGGTATTTTGTTACAAAGTGGTCATGTCATAGCATATGAAAGTAGGAAATTTAAGTTACATGAGTTGAATTATGCTCCACATGATTTAGAGCTTCTTTGTCATTTTTCATGTAATAAAATTTTGGAGGCATTACCTTCTCGGTAAGCCTTTTAAATTGAAAACTGATCACCTTGGACTGAAGTATATCTTCACTCAACCAAATCTTAATGTAATACAATGAAGGTGGTTGGATTTTTTTGTCTTAGTATTATTTTGACATCAGTTATATAAAGGGTAAAGAAAATAGAGTGGTTGATGCTCTAAGTTGTAGAAAGCACATTTCTACTCTTATAACGCTAAGAACTCAATTTAAGGATGAGGTAAAAAGTGTTATGGAGTTTGATTCTTAGTTTCAATAAGTAAAAGTAACACTTGCTACAAATTCGAATGATTCAAGGTATAAGGTTTTTTGCTTTGATAAAGAAGGAATCCTACGATTTGAAAACATAGTCTATGTACCTTCGCTAAATGATTTGAGAAATAAATTGTTAGCAGAATTTCATAATTCACCTTTTCCTGGACACCATGGCATTAAAAATTTTTGTTGATATAAAATAGCAATATTTATGGAAAGAAATGAAAAAGGATGTTCTAAACTTTGTGACACATTGTCTTGAGTGCCAACGTGTTAAGGCGGAACATATGCACCCAACCGGTTTGTTGTATCCTCATAGCATACCATAGTACAAATGATAGGTAATAAGAATGAATTTTGTACAAGGGTTACCTATGTCAAGAAATGAGCATGATGTTATTTTAGTATTTCTAGATAAACTAACAAAGGTAGCACATTTTATTATTGGGAATCTGAAGGATGATTCTCCTATTTTGGCGAGAAGATTTGTACATAAAATTTTTAGATTACATGGAGTACCTGAGTTAATCATTTCGGATAGAGATCATAGAATGATGTAAATATTTTGGCAAACACTTAATGCAGCTCTAGGAACTAAGCTGAATTTCAGTTCATGTATCATCCGAGAAATAGATGGGCAAACTGAAAGAGTAAATCAAGTTTTATAAGATATGTTATGGATGTGTTACATGGATTACTAGTATAAGTGGGAATAGTATCTTCCATTATTTGAATTCACATACAATAATGCATATCATGCTTCTCTTAAGATGGCACCTTTCAAGGTATTATATGGAAGAAAATGCAAAACCCTTGTTAGTTGGGATAACATAGAGGATAGAGAGGTAATTGGACCTGAAATTCTTACTGAAATGGAACAACAAGTTAAATTGATTCGTGAATGCTTGAAAGAAGCAGACAGATAGGAAAAAGAGTTACATTGACTTAAAGAGGGTTGATAGGAAATTTGAACTTGGTGAGAAAGTCTTTCTTCAAGTTAAACTGAAAAAGAGTTCTATAACTTTTGGCAAGGCTGCCAAGTTATCACCTCGTTATGTGGGACCTTTTGAGATAGTTGAAGTAATCAACCCTATAGCTTATCGTTTAGCATTACCTCCTGCTTTGTCACAAATGCATGATGTTTTCCATATTTCTTTTCTTAAGAAATACATTTTAGATTTATCACACATGTTAAATTGGAATTCCTTGCAGGTCCAAGACCTAGGAATAATCGTGGTTAAACCCATACGAGTGCTTGAAACTCACTAGTTGCATTTGAGAAATCAAGAAATAAGTCAATGTAAAGTCCAGTGGGACCAGTTTAATGAAGATAGTGTAACTTGGGAAAACCTAGAGGATATGAAAACTTATTTTCCATATCTATTTGAATAGAATTGATTTTGTAGATTGTTAAAAAAATTATTATGATTTTCTTCTTTATACGACAATAAGTATGCCAATTTTGGGAAGATGTTTATATGAATTGAATAAACAGCTATTTAATGCTAATTTCTGAAACTATAAGGTTTTGATATATTTGACTTATGGTAAGAGAAGTGAATGAATTGATTTTCCTTTATGTAAATTTTTAAAAAGAGGCAATCATCAAGAAAATGATTCTTTTTAGGAGGGAAGCATGTAACACCCTCAACAATTTTATAATCCTCCTTTGCATTTCAAGTGTTGACATGTGATTTTCTTCTAAAGATGTGTTATTTTGATTGTTGGAGATCATTCTTGATATGGATAAATATTTTCTGTTCTTAAGATCATTAGACTAGAATGGAATGGCTTCCTTGAATCCATTTTTCACTTCTTGTAGGTGAGTTGTAATATGGTATAAGAGTTGCAAACTTATCTCTTTATCTGACTCATCCTTGGATCAATTTCAGTGATCCAATGAATGTTTTAAACCTTCTCAGTTGAATGAATGGTAAATTGACATTCTATAATTTGAGGGACATAGTGGACTGAAATTTGTTATTACAAGTTCTTTAATCTTGTGTGAACATGTTTCCATTCAGTTGTATGTTGTGCTTAGGTCCTTGGAGATCGATCTTGGTAGTACATCATTGACATAAATGAAATACAACCTATTCATGACATAGGAAGGATTTGGAATCCTAAAATGAAAGGATTATCCTACGGAATCCTAAGTTGGGTAAGAATATTTACTACCTAGCCATGTTACTTAGTTGAATTTTTATCCTAACCTAAGCTTCCTATTCTACTTTGTTGGGTTGGCGTCCAAACCTAAGCCTTGTGCTAAGGGAATATGGAAAGGTTTCTAGGCTATCTAAATTAACCTAAAACCTAATGCTATAAGGTTATGAGATGATCTAACCTATTGCCTAAAACTAAAAGGCTATGAATTAATCTAACCTAATGTTGGAATTACCTAAGGTAATGTGTTAAGACCTAAGGTAATTATTCCTAAACTAACCTAAGTTTTTAAGGGATCCATCCTAAGCTATTTAATTGGGAACCTAAAAGGGGTCACATGCCTCTATGGTGATGGTTCCAATGGCATTGAATTTTTTGATAAGGTTTTTAAGGCATTAAGTACTCAGTCTTGGCAGGGGCTAGTTGACTTGGTGGAGGCTTATGTGGAAGCTCCACTAAAAATGCAATTTCATGTTAAATGGGAATTGGCATTAGCTAGATTTGGGAGGCGGTGGAAAGGAGAGATAAGTGGGAAAATTAGAATTAATGAAATTAATTGGCCTTGGGTTTTTTTCACAAAACGTCTTAGAAACTTGGAATGCGGGTTTGTGGGAGGTTATTGGTTTTTGCATGATTTTCATATTTTTCTCTGGATGGAGCAAACTGGCTCTTCGAACCAGCAGTTATAATTTCACTTCATTTTTATTTTTAACTCACTTGGTCTATTTTCGATCATGGGAAGGTATATGAGGCATTCTGAGGAAATTTGTTGGTTGGTTGATCTTTCGTGGAGGAGAAAAGGAGTTGGAAGCTTAGTCTGGAAGTCTCCTTCAATTTGGAAGAAGCGCTATCATAATGATAGGCTCTAACCATTAAGATCTCTTTCTTTCTTCTAAATGTTTCATTAAAATGACTCTGCTCTTATGAGATTCTTGGCTTGCATGTTTTATCTGGTTATTTGCTTGTTGGGTTTTATAATCTCTAGTAAATTTGGGTATGAATCCATGGAAAATTAGTGTAATTCTTAGAAACCTTCTTTGTATGGATTAGATAATGAAGCATGCATGAGAAACTTGTTTTTTTGGCTCTTCTTGTCATTTCTTGAATTGGTATTTGAAGAGATGTGTTTATATGACCTTCGCCGCTGTTTACTTGGTTCTGAGTTTCTAGGAATCTTGAGTCCCATCTAATCTCACTTTGGAGCTCTTGTTTTGTTGAGCTTGAGATTATATTTTAGCTTGTGTTTGTTTGATCTTGATATTGTATTTGAACTCGTGTTTCGTTTGAGGTGTATTCGAGTCCATGTTTAGTTTAAGCTTGATTCGGGTCTGTGTTTTTGCTAAGAATTTGTGTTGGAGGTTCTTATTACTATGAAACCGTGTTTGGATTCTCGAGTAATCCTGGACTGTTGTTTGAAGTTTGTATGTACCTCTGTACTCATGTTTATTCTTGTGTTATTCTGGACTATTAATGGAAGTTCATAATGTACACAACACTCGTATTTTATTATGTGAATAGTTCTAAACTCTGGTTAGAAGCTCATGTTTCATTTTGAGCTGGTATGAGTTTTCTTTGTTTGAAATACAAACTGGAATGGGAACTTATGGTTTCCCTGAACCTGAGAATATCTACTTGAATGGTTTTGAACTCTTCTATGAGAAACTTGTGTTTCATTTTGAGTTGGAAATAGGGTTTCTTGTTTATGCTATAAAATGGTTAAGGTTGTTCATATTATATTTTGTCTTGTATCATGATATTTGTATATATCTGTGCTCATGTTTGAGATTTTGTGATTCGACACTGTACATGTAATTTGGTACTTAGTGTTTGGAATTTATAGCCTGAATGATGTGTTGGTTCTATTTTGGTAGTTGTGAGTTGGTTTTATATTGCATTCAAGTTGAAAGCTTATAACTCTTTTAATTCAAATTGCTTACTCAAAGTAAATGGGGAAGTAGTATGACTGAGCTGTTTGAATATCTTTTGGAGATTTAACTGGAAATGCTTTCGTTTGATAGTGGATTTGGAACTTCTTTCAAAGATGAGTTTTGTACCAGTGCTTAGAAATTGTAGTGGAAGGATTACTTAACTCTGTTCAGTTTGATTTTGTTTTATGGTTCTAAAAGAATTATGAACCACTTATTCTTAAGTACAATGTTGTGGAGGCATTTTAAAAGAACTTCAGTTTTGAGTCCAAGGATACTCTGAACTAGTTTAGTTTAAGGTTTTGGGTTTTCTATTCTTGTTGGGATCAATAAGTGAATACTTGAGTCTTTTAAAAGAAAAAGGAAATTGAGAATCCTTAGGGACAATGTGTTGTTTTTGAACTTTATTGTTTATGTTGTTCTGAACTGAAATTGGAACTCATGCTTTTAAATGATAAGGATTGTAAGGGAGACTTGTAGTATGTTTTCTTTACAATGAGTTGGTTTTGTTCTCTCTTCTAGGAACTAGTGTATGAGCTTATTGTTTGGATTAGAAAAGGGAATTTGTTGTTAAGTATAGAGAAATGATTTAAGGATTGAATCAAATTTTGATAAGATTCCTTTTCTAACTTGTAGGGATTAGTTCATTTGATTGAACCCTTCTGTTATTAGTTCTCTTGTGAAATGGAGATTTATTATAATTGTTTAGTCTTCCTTGTTCATATCATTTGTTGAAGTGATGTAGGAAAGAGATTTTATGTTTCAATTTTGTTGAGCAGAAAAATTTAATATGTTTAAGTGTGATGTTTAAATTCTATATTCCTTCTTAGATTGATATGGGATTTTATTTTGATGAAAATATTAAATGTTGAATTTTAAGGTAGTTGTCCGTTAAACAAAACAGTTAAATTCATGTTATGAACCTGTTTTTGTTTTCAGGTGTTTTTGTGTTGAGCATAGTTTGGAATGGATATTCTTCTTCCTTGCTTAGGGGCTAGATGAATCATCCTAGTGGGAACTATGTTATAAACCCTTCCTTTGTCTTATAGTAAAGTTAAATGTTGTATTCTATTATGATAGAATTGGGAACAATAGGATGTTATGATCTATTGTTTTTTAAAGGTAATTGATGGGATCAATTAAACTTTAATTTTGTAAGGTAGATGTTGTGGATTATAATTTGTTCTTCTCTTAGAAGTGAATTTAGATTGATTAATGTACTTCTTTTCTGATTGTTATTACTTATACTGATATGTATGATATATTAATTGTTTCATTAAAGAAAATTTATTTTAATGGAACAATTAGTGGAAAGCACTTCATTTTAAGGCTTAGTGCTTATCATGCTCAGTTCATGGAACTGACCCATGCTAGCAATTTTTACAGATGGACTTCGTAAGTGATAAAAGAAGGAAAAACTTATATGATGCATTGGATGATTTTAGTCTGATTCTTTGTGAATAATTCTTATTTGTTCTTGAGTTATATTGAAGAATAAAAGTTGCATTCTTTTTAAAAAAGAAGCGATTGTTATGCAAGATGCCTAAAATGAAAAAGTATTGTAAATGTATAAGTTTCATAGATGAATTAAAAGTTAGGAATTTAATTGTATTGATTGTGTAAATTATCTTGTACTTTTATAAAGAAGATGAAGGTTACATCTTGTTGATATTCTTTACATTATGTATGCTTATCTTGTTATCTTTAATAAGATGCTAATGGGAATTGGTTTAGTTTCCCTTATAATGAAGCATCTTGAGAGTCGCATAATATGATGTGTTATATCTATCAATTTAACATAGTAATAAGTTTCATAATAAACATGATGTATAAACCATGGACATCATAAATGAAATACCCTAATACTTAATTATATAGAGGAAGAATCTTTATCTTTCATAATTGAATGTAAACCTAAAAGGTTTGGAGATAAGATTAATGATCATTAGACTTCACCTTGTGTGAAGTCTACTTTAGTTTGGAAGTATGCGGTTGTTAAACCTTCCTAAAAGTTAAAGTACATTTAATAAAAATTATGACATCGATGTCCTATTTTGGTTAACTCTTGGTTAAACTGTGAAAACAAACACTAAAAAGTAATTGGAAGTTAAGGAAGTTCTTAATGGACTAAATAAAACATATTCAGAATAGAACTTATGGAGTGTTGGATTAGGGTTTAACAAGGTTGCTTTAATCTAGACATAATCCAAATTAATAATTCATTAATGAACTCCTTTGGGTATGTACATCTTGATGAGGTAGTTTCTAAAGGATGTTGGCACATGCCAACTATAGGGCTGTACTTTCAATAAGACTTGGGTCTTTTCAATAATACATCGTTATAGTTGACATGTGGCATCACCCTTCCACATTGATCATCCAGATCTACACAAAAACTTGGACTTGAGCTTAGTTTCTCTCTAGGTCAGGTTAGGGGCATATTTAGGATAAGAATTAACTTCGAATGGATCAGGGTACCTTGGCACATCTGGTTGACTTAGGTCAACCGAGTATGCCCATTTACCCTAAGCCATTGTTAGCATATTCCTATAATGATTTATGTTACTAACTAGAGCTAGGTTAAACCTGGGACAAGTGGACTGACGGTAGTAGGTAAAGACCAATCATGATAATAGAAGAGTGAGGTGAAGGACATATTCCAATATGACAAGTATGTCATCTAGGAAAAGTGACATACACAGTATGTTGTATATCTTTAGCTAAAGTATCGCAAGCTACTAGTTGCATTGTCCTATGTCACCTAGTTTAAAGTAATGTGATGTCAGATGAATATTGGTAACAAATATTTATATAGGTTCTTTAAACATATCACTCAATACCTAAAAAAGGGTAAGAGAACCAAGTATTCATAGTATACGACAAGTATTCAATACTGAAGTTAAACATGAATAGATCGGTAGGTAACCGAGTCATGAAATGAATAGATTGGTGTATCACCAAGTCATTCATGGCTGCATATGGTTTTCTGTTATGAGATTGATTGGCATTGAATATGTGTTCTAAATAATGTTTTATTTATAACAAAGTGAACATTATAAAAAAATTCCTTTGTTTCTAAAGTCTTAAATTGGGAATGTTACATCTTGGTATCGAGCTAAAGGTTGTAGCTCTTGGACCTATTGCATCCATATTACGATAAAACTTGAATTTTACTGTAAAAAAACATGGTTAGAACAAGAGGAAACGTTGCAAAGAATGCTCCACCTCGATGAAGGAACAACAACCACCCAAAAACTTGATGAGATCTTGCTACCCTATTATACACAAGAGATCATTTGGTCAGTGTGCTTGAACAACAACTAATGGGTAATGACGAGGAAGAAGAAGATGATAATAATAATAAACCACCTCCAGGATAACACCAATGTGGGTGTTGATAATAACAATGTTAACATACCATTGCTCACCGAGACCTATTTCAAGATGCTATGGAAAACTAGTCTCGCATCAAATCATCCACCCAATCAACAAGAAAAGGTGCTTACTAATGCAACTCAAAGAAGGAGGAAATCAAGGGGGTCACCAAGGTAAAAATATGAAGCCCCCACCATTCTATATCTCATTGATCGAGAGGAGATAAGTTGGTACATAATTGTATGATTGATTTGGTAGAAAGTAGCTTAGTCATGCCAAAATAGATAGGTGATTAGTTGGGCCTTCAATATAAATCCATCTCTAAATGTGTGGTGTAACTGGATAGGACAATTGTAATGATGGTTGGAGTAAGATGTCCTCAAATTACATGCATGTCCCAATATGGTTGTCTTGTAAGATGTATCAGTCATATACTTGCCACCACTCTTTGCATTTTTTTGTCAAGGGAATTCACTACTAAAATTAGAGGCTATTTGTCTACCGATTCATCACACATGTTATTCAGAACAAGGTATGGAGCTAAGGCTACAATTAGATCTGAGCCTACTACAAAATTTCATATTGATCCTCACACATCAAGTTCAATCAATGTGAAATGTTCAACATTTGATCAAGAGGATCATCCAAACACTCATGAAGTAGATACCAAATTCGGATGCACTCGAACTTGAATCTTCATGAATTGGCAAACAAGAGGTATGCTTTTGACCCTTATAGAAATGGAGAATATGTGCTAGGATTTTATTATTGGCATGAAGATAATCATCCTCTCCCTAGCATCACCAAGCCATACCACAAGGATGATAATGAGATATAGTAGTTATTATTTGATGGCTCAAGAAGTAGACAAGGTGTAGGGGAGGAGCTATGATTGTTTCACCTCAAGGTACAAAATATTACTCAGCTTTTTGTTTCTAGTTTTCTTCCTCAAATAACACATCTAAGTATGAAGCCTTAATTCACAGATTGCATTGGGCAAGAAAGAGAGATATAAAAAATTTGTAAGTATTTGGTGATAGCAAGCTAATCATGAAAGTTAGAGAAAAAAATGCTACTAAGAATGATCTCATTGAAGGACTACAAAAATCAAGTATGGGATATAATTGAAGATTTTGAATATTTTATCATCAACTCCATCCCAAGAAAGAAGAATGAAGTAGCAGATACACTGGCAACAATCAAGGCAGCATTTGATGTTGTAGAAAATATCAAAAGTGAGAAATCTTAGCCCCATATCAAAATGGTTATAAGACCAGCTATTCCAGATAACAATACAAGTTGGCAAGTCTTCGAGAATGATAAGTAAATTGTTAATTTTCTACAAGAAGAAGTTGAGTTCTCCACTAGAAACAAAAACAAGTTAAAATAGTAGTATGGTGACCAAGTGGTACTGATGAGAACCAAAAATTTACCAAAAGGACTTGTAAATTTGGAATCAATATTCAACCCAAATGATCAGTTCTAGAAGGAGAAGGAAAACATTCACGTAAAGGGTGAAGATTCAGAGCCCATTTTAGTAGATGAAGGAAAGACATTACAAATTGGAAAATTTATTACCCTACAAGAGAAATTTGAATTTGTTTGACTTTGTCAAGAATTCTCATATGTCTTTACTTGGACTTATAAGGATTTAAGAGGTTTCAACCCAAATTTGGCTCAACATACTATTGAGCTAGATCTAGAATCCAAGCCTATCAGATAGAAGAAAAGGCCGGTGAATCCCCACATTGAACCTCTCATGAGGAAAGAGTTGAAAAAACTGATTAAAGCTAGCATCATCTTTCCTATCAAACACTCAAGTTGGGTTGTAAACTTAGTGCCGGTGAGGAAAATGAATGGAGAAATCATATTATTTGTAGACTTCCATGATCTTAATAGAGCATCAGTAAAAGATCATTATCCACTTCCATCGATGGAACAAATCTTATAGGTGGTAGTTGGTTCCGAAAGGTTTTCATTGCTAGATGGCTAATTAGGCTACAACCAAATAATGGTGAAAGAGGAAGATTAGTTCAAGATAAGCTTCACTACGAAATGGGGTACATATGCTTACAATAATATTCCATTTGGATTCTTAAACATCAGAGCAACATTTCAATGAGCTATGGATATGGCATTCAAAGGCTTAATCAATAAGATAGTGCTGGTATATCTAGATTATATCATTTACTTCTCAAAGAATGCAATAGACCACCTCTTCACATCAAGAAAGTATTTTAAAGATGTAGAAGATTCAGAGTGTCCTTAAATCCAAAGAAGTCTATATTTTTGGCACATGAGGGTAAATTTTTGGGCCACATTGTCTCAAGAGAAGGGCTAACAATTGATCTTGAAATAGTTGAAGCCATCCGAACACTTCCTTTACCACACAATAAGAAATATCTCCAAATATTTTTGGAAGGATAAAATTTTTCAATGATTTGTGCCTAATTTTTCCAATCTCATGATGCCCTTAACAATGATGTTGAAAAAGAGTATTGTATTCAAATGGAAAACAAAAGGAAAAGAGAGTTTTGAGGCTATCAAGCATGCAATATAACAATCCTAAACTTGTATCAACCCAGGATTTTCAAAGGACTTCATGTTGTACTCTTTTGGAGGATAAAAAAAAATCTCAGCTATCTTGGTGTAGCTGAATAGAAGGTTCGGAAAAGCCCATAGCATTCTTTAGTCAAATCCTGGAAGATAACAAAGTAAAGTATTCTTTCATTGAAAAGCATGTCCTTGTTGTCATTAGGAGTTTGAAGAAGTTCACACATTGGTTTCGAACAACAAGATTCAACTCGTTAGTGTTTCATGCTAGTGTCAAGGATTTTCTCCTAGACAAGTATTTGAACAAGAAGAGAGTAGATTGGATCACTAATGTAATGGAGTATGATATTGAAATAAAAGTGATCAAGTTGGTTCATGGAAAAGGGTTGTGTTAGTAGCTCACTTCCAAATAACAAGTTGAGTTAACAGATGAAGAAGAGATTGTCCTGTTACTGCAAAATGATCAAGAACATCTAGCTAACAATGCTCCCATTCCATGTTGGACTCAAGACTTGGTGCATTATCTCCGAACAAGCTTTTACCCTCTAGAAATGACCAAAGAAAAGAGAAGGTACTTTAGATTACAGGTTATTCCATATGTGCTTATTGATGGTGTTTTTTCAAGAAGGACATCAATGGTGTTCTTTTGAGATGCATTGGAACAAGTCAAATTGAGAAGATATTACATGAGTTATATGAAAGAGAATCAGGAGGCCAATTTTCTACATGAGTAATAACTCTCAAAATTATGAAGGCTGGTTACTATTGGCCTACGGTGTTTAATGATTTCTAATTATGGATCAAGAAATGCAAGAAATGTGCATTCTTCATAGGGAGAGAAAGACTAGCATCCCTGCCTCTTTGTTCAATCTTAGTAGATCATCCATTCATGCAATGGCGATTGGACTTCATTGGAGTGATCAACCTGAATTCAAGTCATGACCATAAGTGGATACTTACGGCAACAAACTATTTCACCAAGTGGACTGAAGCAGTGTCACTTAAGGAGGCAAATGAATCCAACATCTTAGATTTCTATGAAGGGATAGTCACAAGGTTTGGTGTCCCTACTACTATCATATCAAATAATGCATTGGCATTTCTTGGCACAAAAATCACTAAATGGGATGTCAAGAATGGTGTATACCTTAGTACTTCATCAAACTATTACCCTCAAGGTAATGGCCAAGAAGAGTCCACAAATAAAAACTTACTAAGAATCATCAGAAGGAATCTTGATGAGAATCAAATAACTTGGCACACAAAGCTCAAATAAGCTCTATGGGCTGATAGGATCACACCCAAGAGGTCTATAAGAAGCTCTCCATTCAAACTTGTATATGGAAAATAAGTAGTTCTACCTATATCACTTGATTTTCTAGCATTGGAACTCATGAAACAACTGGAACCAGCTGAATTTGAGCCCATGAAAATTAGGTATGTAGAGCTGATGGAATTAGAAGAAACAAAAGAACATGCAGTACAGACCATGGAGAAGGATAAAGCATTGATCAAGAAGATCTTTAAAAAGAAAGCTAAGGCCAGGACATTCCAAGTTGGAGACTTGGTATTGAAGTGGGATGTTGATCATGTAAACCAGAAAACATTCCAAGTTTGACACCATATGGAGTGGCCCATACATGATAACTAAATGTAAAGGTAGCAATGCCTTCTAGCTAGCTAAGTTGGATGGTGAAGAATTACAGATTCCAGTCAATGGAATCTATCTCAAACATTGTTACTAGAAGGAGAATTTCTCACCCTTGTACATATTAGTCTAGGATTTCCAATTCCTCCAAGTGCTTGTGCACATTGTTGTTGTTGTTAGAATAGGTTTCATTTCCCTAAGTTCTGGTGCACATGCTCTATTGCTTCTAGTGTATGCTTGTATACAGTTCATCTCACTCCTAGAAGAGAACTTGCAGCCATAAGAGAATCAAACCAAGTAGGATATCAACATTGGGGTAGGATCAAGTGTCTTCATTACAATCTATGCATGATGAGAATTGCATGAAGTCAAGTGAGGGGAAAGCTCCAGGTGTTTCAAACAATTTTCTACTCTCACAAACCTTGACTTCAAGATTCTCTTATCAAATTGAGAGTGCAAGTAGTGGAGGGTAGTTCTAGGTTCAGAAGAAGTGTTTCAATGACTCAAGGATGTAGATTTTCAAAGCTTCAGATCAGATTTTAGATCACCAGATAGACTCCATGCCCAATGGATAGCTACAAGTAGCTGGTCATACTTCATCCGATAGGCAGATAACCCCATTGAGTCACCAAATTGTTATCCAAATTCACCCTCAAGGTAAATTTTGGTAACTTATGCAAATTATTCAAGCTCAAGCAGGTTGAAATGGTTCGAGGGCCAAAATTTGAATTTTGGGGTACCTCTCCTCTTTTCTCTAACTCCCCTATCCAAGAAAAATCTAAGGAGTTAGTAAAAATTGTAAAAATCTGAAAAAACGAGGTCACAGGCCTATTTTAATGCAAATCGGGTCTGAGAGCTATAGATGGAACCAAGGTGGATCGTACTAGGGTTCATCGTACCAAATTCAAGCCTAAAATGCTAAGGAGGTAATTCAAACTGGAAAAATTGGATATTTTTGTCTTGAGCGATCCACGGGATGTCAGGACAGTCGGGACCCACAAATCCAAAATCACTGATTTGCAAAGAGATCAGAAAAGTCGGGTTGAAATATCCTGTGTTGCACACAAGACACTCGGGAAATTCAAGACCCACATACCCAAAATCACCATAGGAAGAAGGAATCAAAAACTTTAGGTAAATTCAGCCAGTGCAGCCCATGGGATGTTGGGACATGAGTTCACCAAAATCTAAAATATCCAATCACAAAGGGATGCGGGTGGAGTGGAGGTCAATGGTGGGACACATGGCACATCAAAACCTGATTTTTCCATGGAAGGAGGCTTGCGGGTGGATCGGAGGTTTTGTTTCGACAACCAGGACACAAGGACCTGATTTCACCGAAATAGCCACATACAAAGGAAAATTTGATGCCTGACCCTCCCAAACTTCAAATGGCCATAACATTTGACCTCAAGCTCTGATTTTCATGAAATTTGACTTTATGGAATGAGTACAATGTCCTCTATGCCATAGAAACTAGATTTATTATCTTTAATGAGGGAAGGTACATGAAAATAAAAGAAAAATATTCAGCTCCATTCAATCAAATGCTCATTCCCATTAAGTGACAAGTAAATGTTTGCATGAGACTCCAAAATAGCTGCCCACACTCGAAGGCTTTAACTTTTGCATTTATTGATGAAAACACAAAAATTAGTACCATTAGAATCATATTTCTGATCTCAATACAAAGAAATCAATAAATTCATAATTTGATGAGGAATAGATGGTGATTTTGTATAAAACGTGGCCAAGTTCATAACAATGTTTTATTTGGTAGTTGGGATGCATTAATGAAGCATGGGCTTACATATTTCACTACTGCAAGTTATCGACATATGGGGGACTTTTCCAAGTAACATAAAATCATTTCACTCCATTTACTACCTCTCGCAAGTTGTTTTCGTGGATTTTCATTTTCCTCTCTCTCTCTCTTCTCGATTTCTATAAAATATAGTGTTGGGCTCTATTATAAAGGAGAGTTTTTAGTAGAAAAACTCTGTAAAAATTATTTTGTGAAGACAATGTTCTACAAACCCTTGTAATGGACTCCTTTCATGGTGAACTAGGCCCTTATTCTATAATATACTAGATTGTGTATATTAATGAAGCAATAGATACAAGTTTGTGGATACTTCTTCTCCTATTGTGTTTGTTTGCATTCTTCTTTCCCTTTGAAACTCATTACAAATATATTGGGTCTACCTTATGTTGTTCCAGGGATTCATTATCATTGTGTGTGCATGAAATATTGTTGTGAATGCAATTTCTATATCGTGAGAATCAAGTTATCACCCCTTATAGTATGCGCTTTGCTTCTATTATTTCACACATTAGATACTATTCTCACACTCTCCTTTTCAGGTGTATCACCACTTTAGTGTAGGATTTGTTTTTATGCACTCTCTCCCTATTCTCTTGGAAAGTTAGATTAGGATTAGATAGTTTTCTGCATTAAAGTAAATTATGGTAGGTAGTTTAGGACTAAGAACCAGCTTTCTCCGGAGGTCTATCTTAAGTAGCAAGTCCCACAACTTAGAGATAGTAACTATGTTATCCAATCACATCATGAGCTCAAGAACACACACTTATGTAAACCATAGGGTGTTTTGATTTGGAGATAACAATAATGTTCATGAAAATTCAATAAAGATATGAGTTTTGTTCATTAGTTTCTAGTTACATGATTTAGGAGGGATTAGCACTCAAGTGAGGGAAAAATTGCGGTCTATTAAACCCCTCCATTGTTTTATTTTCTTGTTTCATTACATGTCTATTTACCTAGGAACAACTTACTTTATATACCTACAATTTGCATCTATATCTATGTTTTATTAATAGCAATTAGAATTCATTCATTTCCAGTTCTAGTATTTGTTTACTTTCAGCATTGTTATAACATGTATTTATTTTCAACCTCTTATATCTACTATAATTGTGCATACAACACTAAAAATGTTTCAAGTTTATGTCCTATGGTTTGATAGTTAAATGACTGTAATTCAATGAACAACATATTAATTTGTACAAGTTGACTTGTACCACCATGTTCCCCGCATAAGTGGTTCGGACCATACCTCCGAGCATAATTTTTCTATATAATCTCACACCTTTTATTTATTATGATCTTGTCATTTGGATGAGATAATTCATGAAGACCACACTTTACTCACTTAGGATACCATCTTGAGTTCATTAAACCAATTCACAAGCATAAAAATTCACCTATAATCTTGTGAGTGATCATGCATGCTTAAGAACCTGTCTTTAAGATCTCAAGATCACATAAGAAAAAAATACAACATATTTTTCCCTTGATCACACCTAGAGACCATCCATATATACCATACTCTCATTCATTCCTTTTGAGACTATATAAGAAACCTATACAATCTCTTCGCACCAATGATTCCTTTATACTGTGTACACACACTATTAGGTCTTCAAAAAGAGAAAAGCATATATAAATTTTGAAATTTTTACTTTCTCATAGAAATCTAACCTGATATGAGCACCCATTTGGCCAAAATTATAGCTCCATAAGCCTTGTACTATGCGCCTAAAGACAACTCACCCATTTTTCAACATCTACCTTTGACAATTAGGTCTTTTGCATTCTCATACTCAAAACATGTATTGTCAAAGATTCCTAGAATTTTTTTCCATTTTTAGATATTATAACCACTTGAATCTCCAAGTACATCTTTTTAAGATATTTTTTATAAAATTTATCTCTAGACTTCATCATTTACTCTTTCAACAATAGAGGTTTCTCTATACCTCTCAATATGCACTATTAGAACTAGTTTGGATAAAGAAGCTTCTCAAATGCTAAATTTTTTATTTCAAGAGTTCAAACTTGACTACCAACACTATAGATACATATCCCAACTTCTTGAGAAACGTTTGTCATTATTTGAATGCATGAATATCATTTACTTACCCGAATATCCCTTTGTCTTCACTTGAATTCACCTTTTTTACCACACCATCGCCACAAACCACATTTGAAGTGATGGTATGATCAAGTCATCATTTTGATGACACATTACATCTTCAAATATTCCAATAAATTCATACACTTCCTTTAAAACTCTTGACACAAGACACAAAGACATACAAACTACTAACTAGAAAACTCATGATGACTACAAACAGTCCACCTAATGAAGAAGTATACTTTGTGACACTTGGTCATTTTCATCAACCTGTGAAGCTAATACACATCTTCGCCCTTAATCATACACCATTATACATGTAATATAGCATCTAATGAGACTCAAGACACTCTATTTGTAACACCCTTGACAGTTGTTATTTTCCTCCTTTGCATTCAAGTGTTGACATGTGATTTTCCTTATAAGGATATGTTCTTTTGATTATTAGAAATCATGCTTGATATGGATAAGTCTTTTCTACTCTTAAGATCCTTTGACTGAATTGGAATGGCTTCCTAAATCCATTTTTCACTTCTGGTAGGTGATTTACAATCTGGTTTAAGAGTTGTAAACTTATCTATTTATCTGACTCATCCTTGGATCAATTTCAGTGATCCAAGGAATGTTTTAAATATGCTCTATTGAACGAATGGTAAAATTGACATTCCATGAGTTAAGATACACATTGGACTAAACTTTGTTGTTGCAAGTTCTTTAATTTCTGTGTGAACGTACTTCCATTCAGTGGGTTGTTTTGCTTGGGTCTTTGGAGATCGACCATGACAGGTCATTACTAATGAAAATAGAGATGCAGCCTATTCACAACATAAGAGAGATCCAGGATCCTATATAGGACTAACCTACGAGATCCTAAGCTAGGTAAAAAAATATATTTCTACCTAAGCTATGTCACTTGATAGAATTCTAATTCTAACCTAAGCTCGGTGCTAATGGAATTGGAAAGGTTACTAGGTATTAAATTAACCTAGATCCTAATACTACAAGGTATTATTGTAACCTAACCTAGTGTTTTAAACTATGGCACTTTGAATTATTTACCTATGTGGAAATTATCTAACCTAATTGCTAAGGCCTATGGTGGGGTTAGTTGTTAGTGTTATATCCTAAGGTATAAATTTTAATTCTACCTAAGATCTAACCTAAGCAATCTAATCTATCCTAAACTAATGGATATGAATTGGGACTTAAGTGGTCGCATGCACTTGGGTGACGGTTCCTAAGGAATTTATGTTATAGATAAGGTTGGTAAATGCATACAGACTACCAGTTTTGGTAGGGGCTAGATGACTTGGTGGAAGCTTAGGTGGCAGTATCACTAAAATGGAAATACATGTTAATCTAAACTTGGCATTCACCAGACTTGGCAGGCAGTGGAAAGGAAGATTAGGTGGGAGATTTGGAATTAATGGAATTAATTGCTTTTGGTTAATGAGCCCAAACCATCTTGGTAGGCATGCCAGCAGATTTTTGTTGGGTTGTTTCATTTTTCATGTTCTCTGATTTTCATTCTGCATGCACTCTAGTTTTTGAACCAGCAGATTAAACTGCACTTCATGGCTATTTTTGAGGTTTTGAATCTATTTTCATTTCGTGGAATGTATAAGAGGCATTGTGGAAGAAGTATCTGGTTGTTTGATCTTTCATGGAGAAGAGGAGAAGAAGTGAGCTCGGCTGGAGGTCTTCTTCGATTTGACAGAGACACTATCAGGCATGATAGGTCAGAATCGTTAAAATATCTTTCTTTCCTCTAAGTGTTTTCATTAAAGCAACTCTGCTTTATTGAGATTTGTGCATTGCATGCTCTATCTAGTCAATTGGTTGATGGGTTTATTAAATCTTGCATTCTATTTTTTGAATCGGGATATATGTGATTCGTTGAAACTTATGTTGAATTCTTTTCGCACAAAAGAACTATGCATGCAAGAAAAAAGTTGGTAACTCTGTTTAAATTTTTCGGTTGTTGAAAATTTTTGTTTGGTTTCAACTACATTTGTTGCCAATAAATTACTAGCTGAGTTTTTTTATAGGAACTCTAAGCTCCGCCTGTGTTTTTTGAGATTAAAATTTTGAGAACTCGAAGTGATTTGCGATCTTGAGCTGGTAAAGAACTCCAGTTCTTATGAAAACTTGTATGCAAGTTCAAGCTTTCTGTTGGAAACTTGTTTTTAGGAGAGAACTGTTGTTGGAGATTCTTGGTTCTATGGTGCTTGTGTTTTATTTCATAGATAAATGGGATTGTGGATAAAATCGTATATGGCTTGGTTCTTGTATTTTATCTTGTGAAAACTTAGACTATTGTTAAAACCCACATATAACTTGGAGCCTATGTTTTATTATCTTGGATAAATTAGACTGTTGATTGAAGTCTACATATGGCATGGTGCTTGTGATTTATTGTTCTTATGACCATATAAACTATTAATGAAGGTTCATTATGAACACGACTTTCATGTTTTGTTGTTTGTTTGGTCTAATCCCTGTTAAGGTTCTTACATTTCATTGAGTTGGGAAACAGGGTTTGATAAGATGTTAACAGAAAATGGAATCTCTATTCTTATTTTTAAATGTTTATAAGTAATTACATTATTTTCAGCATAGCATTACGATGTTGGTGTATATATGAACTCATGTGAGATTCTGTGATGCAAAGTTGTACAACGAAATTATTACTTACTGTGGAAATGGTAACCTAAACGAGAAGTTGGTTCTGCTCGTATTCTTTTGTAATTTTTCTTGTTTAAAAAGGTAAACTAAAATGGGAACAATTTATTGCCCGAACTTGTTTATATTCTCTTGAATGATCCTCGAACCATGAATGATCTTATGATTTCTTGTGTTCGGAATTACATATGAGTCTTGAATGGTTGTGTTTCAAACATATTCATTCGGTCTTGACTTTAAAACTGGAAAATTGGTTTAGAGGGTTGTTGGTTAAACTCTTCATGATCTTGACTAAAATTATCTTGTTGGTTTATCATTCTTATTGGAATCCCAATCATACTCTTATAGTAATATGTTGAAATATAAGACTTAACTCTTGGGAAAAATTTGAGTGTTAGTACTACCTAGATTTCACATCTCTTATTGGGTCCAATAAATGAATGTTAAGTCTTTAAAGATAAATTGTGATTCAAAAGTGATTGTGGGCTGTGTTTGAACTTCGCTATTTTATTATTGAGTTTAAAAAGGAAAAATTAATGGTAAGGATTGATGGAACTTCACTTTTTGATGGTAAAGGGTTCTAAGAAACAAAAATGGTAGTATGCTTTCTTATTACCTTGAGGTTGTTCTTGTTTACCCCTTTGGTAACCTTTGTACGAACTTCGAATGTATTTATAGGAAAGGGGAATTGATAATTAAGTTTAAAGAAATGATTAAAGTGTAGATTCATACTCTGATAAGATCCCTTATCTAATGTAGTTGGGTTAAGTTCATTGGTTGGAACCTTCTGTTAATTATTCTTATTGGAAAAAGAGAATCAATACTTAATTAGTCTTTTTATACTTGTCATTTGACTGAAATGAAGTAGAAAGAGATTGATGATTGGTTGGAAAAAGGAATTGCAAACTTGTTGTTGACTGTTAATCCATCATTCCTTCTTGGATTTCTTTTATATGGATCTGTTTTGATGAATACCTTAAAATGTTGAATTTTAAAGTAGATGACCTTTAAAGGAAATAGTTTAAGTCTTGATATGCACCTGTTTCTACTTTGCAGATGTTATGTACTTTGGCATAATGGAAATGGTTTCTCTTCTTCTTTACTTGAAAAATTAGATGAAACATCCTAGTGAGAATATGCTGTAAACACTCCCGTATCTGATAGAAAAGATAAGTGTTGTATTATATTTTGGTAGGATTGGAAACAATGAGATGTTATGATCTGTTGTTTGGTAAATATAATTGATAACATCAATTATACTTTAATTTTTAAGAAAATATTTTAGATTATATTCTATTCTTTCTTTTGTGAATTCTAGTTCATTAATGCTCTTCTCTTTATTGTTATTACTTATGCATAGTATATGAAATACTAATTGTTCATTAAAGCAAGGTTGTTTTTATTGGAACAATTAGTAGAATGCAATTTTTTTAAGGCTTAGTGTTTATCATGCTCGGTTCATTGAACCGACCCATGATAGCAATTTTTACAGATGGACTTCGTAAGTGATAAAACAAGGTAAATACTATATATGATGCATCGATGATCTAAGTTTGATTCTTGTGAAGAATTCTGATTCGTTCTTAAGTTGTATTGAAAAAGAAAAGTTATTTTCTTTTGAATGAAGGTTGTTGTCATGCAGTATGCCTAAAATGCATAAGTTTGTAAATGTATAAGTTTTGAAAATGAATTGAAGGATGAGAATTTACTTGCATGGGTTGTGTAAATTATCTTGTACCTTGTAAAAGAAATGGAATCCTATCCTGTTGATATTCTTCATGTTGTTTATATGTTTAAATGAGTATTCTTGGATAAGTAGGAAAAAGGGAATTAGAGTAATTTCCCTAAATGAGATGCAACTAAATAAGTTGTAGAATTCAATGTTCTTATCTAAACAATTCATATTATTAAGGTAACGTGTAATGAACTTACAATGAAAACTATGGAATTTGTAAAGGACATAAAGGGTGTGTTAAACCCTAGAACTTAACCATGAAGAGGAAGACTCTTCCTCTCTTATGAAAAGTAAACAAAAAGGGAAGATATGATTTATAATCATTAGACTTCATTTAATAAAGTCTATTAAGTTACAACCTAGGTGGTTGTTACACTTCCTTGAATGGTTAAATAACATTAAATGGAACTTATGAGGTTGTCCTTTCTGTTTGGTAACTAGTTCCTTATCCAAAATTAATGAACATCGAAAGAAATCATAAGTTAAGGAAGTTATCCAAGGTTAATGGAACCTGATTTGGAAAAGAACTTAGGGAGAGTTGGATTAGGGTTTGGGCAGGGTTGCTGAAATCTACTTTTAAGTATCCAAATTAATTAAATATTAATAATATCCTAGGGGTATGTACATCTCAACGAGGTTGTTCTATAGGATGTTGGCACATGCCAACTGCAGGGCTATACCTTCGAGAAGATTGGGATCTTCTCGAGGATACAACGTTACAGTCGACATGTGGCAACACCCTTCTGCATTGATCGTCTAGATCTACACACTTATGGACTTGAACTTAGTTTTTCTCTAGGATTGGGTAGTAGCATAGTTACGATATGAAGTAGCCCTCTAAGAATTAGGGTACCTTGGCACATAGGGTTGGCCTAGGTTGACACAGTATGCCAAAATATCCTAAGTCTTTGTGAACCCCTTTCTATCATAACCTACGTTAACTAGAATTAGGGTTAAACCTTGAGCAAGAGGACTGACAGAGGTTGGTAAAGGACATTCTAGATAACAATAGAGTGGGGGTGAAGGAGGCATTTTGGATTGACGAGTATGTCATCAAGGAATAAGTAATACGAACAGTATGTTAGCAATCTTTGGCCAAAGTATCGCAAGTTGCTAATTGCATTGTCCTATGTTTCTTAGTCTAAGGATCATGATGTAGATAAATATTGGTAACAACTATTCAGTTAGGTTTCTTAGATAGATCACTCAATACCCATAATAGGGTAAGAGAACCAAGTATATGTAGTATATAGAAAAGTACTCAATACTTAGTGTTAAACATGAATAGATCGGTAGTTCACCGAGTCATGAAATGAATAGATCGGTAGCTTACCGAGTCATCACAATTGCATATGGTTATCTATTATAAGAATGGTTGTTATGGAATGTGTGTTCTAAATTATGTATTTAGAACAGAGAACATTACTAAAAAAATTCCTTGTTTCTAAAGTCTTAAAATAGGAATGTTACATCTTGGTATCAGAGCTGAAGGTTGTAGCTCTTAGACCTATTATGTCCATAATCTAATAAAAACTTGAATTTTCTTGTAATAGAAAATGGTTAGGACAAGAGGAAACATTGCGAAAAATTCTCCACCCGAGGAAGGAGCAGAAACAACCCAAAAACTTGATAAGATCCTTACTGCCTGTTGGACACAAGAGATTGTTTGACTGTACTCAAGCAACAAGTGATGGTTAATGAGGAGGAAGAAGAAGCTGGTAATAGTAATCAGCCACCTCCTGAGGACAACCCCAATATGGGTGTTGATATTAACAATACTAATTTACCTGTCTAGCCAGAAAATAAAAAGGCTAGGTTGGCAAACTGAACTCGCCAATGATATAAAAAGGATAAGTCCACCTAAGTTTGATGGCACCAAATTAGGTGATGGAACTTATAATTGGCTCAGTGAAATGGAGAAGTAATTTGCAATAAGGAACTTCTTAGAAGAAACCAACACTATTTGGGAGCATATCAGCCTTTCCCATGAAGCATCTTCATGGTGAGATAGTCATAAAGCCGAGATAAAAATTGATGAAACTAACATCACGTGGGATCAATTTAAAAGTTATTTTAGGCAACAATGGCTTCCACAACTTTATTATGATCAGAAAATGACTGAAATTTAGAACTTAGCTCAAGGGAAGTTAACTATAACTGAGTATTAGGAACGGTTCATGAAACTACTCAAGTATGTACCTCAAAGATCAAACCGATGAGAATTTTAGGATACATAAATTCATCATGGGATTGAATCCCATTATGGGGGAGTGGTTGATGTTCATAGCCCAACCACCGTGGAAGGGGTTGTTGAAAAATCCATAAGGCAAGAACATAAATTAAAGGCTATTTCGCTCACAAGGAGGAAGTACAAAAGAAAGTTCCAAACTCTTCTTCAGCTTCTCTTGCACCTAAGAAAGGACCATGGAAAAATTTTGGTAATAAAAGTAAGTTTCAACTGATAATAATAACAAAACAACAATCAATAAGTCTGCTGGAAATAAATAGAACAATCTTGCCAAGAGTAATAATAAATGATTTAAAGTCCTATGGAGGTAAAAATGATAACTTTAAGGCTGGAATTAATTTCGAGCTCAAAAAGGGACCGGTAGGAGGATGTTATAATCATGTGGAAAAGATCATTACATGAATCAATGTCCTTTGAAGAAGGATGATCGTAATCAGCAACACAAGATACATGTTGCAGTAGCTGACAAGCAAGCTAAAAAGAAAGTTACACCTATAGAAGTTCTTGGTAAGTTATTCAACATACTTCAGTAACTATTCTTTTTGATATGGGAGCTACTGAATGTTTTATTTCTAGTAAAATTGCTTCAAAACTTAAAAGAAAAGATGGAAAAATGGATAAATCATGGATTGTACATTATGGTAATAATTATGTTCATACAGTTAGTATGTGTCTTTTCGGGGTAGTCCTTGACTTACCTAGCTTTTCCACAGAAGTTGATCTCTATGTAGCACCTTTGGGATCTTATGATATAGTCATAGGCATAAATTGGTTAGCAGAGCATAAAGCAAAGGTAGACTGTTTTGAAAAACATATTAGTTGTTTAGATGATCTACATAAAATAGAGATTCAGAGGTGTAAAATGAGAAATTTCGTTAGGAAATTGCCAACTTTCAGCAACTTAAAAGGCCAAAAATAAGGGTTGTACCTTATATGAAGTAAAAATTTCATAATCTATGGAAGAAAAAAGTGATTTCATGGAATGTTATCCATTGTTACGGAACTACAGTGATGTGTTTCCAAAAGAATTACCGGGGTTACCACCCAAAAGGGAGTTTGACTTCACGATTGAAATCAAACTAGGTATTGAACCTATTTCTAAAGCACCTTATCGAATGACTACCACAGAGTTAGTAGAGCTTAAGGCTCAGTTGCAAGAACTTTTGTCTAAGGGTTTGATTAGACCAAGTGTTTCACCTTGGGGAGCACCAGTGATATATGTGAAAAAGAAAGATGGAACACTCAGATTGTGCATTGATTACAATATGTTAAACAAAGCAACAATCAAGAATAGATACCCACTCCCTAGAATTGATTAAAAGGAACAATAACCATATTGTACCAAGCCAAGAACATAGATGCTAATCAAACACCACAATCAATAAGATTAAAGAAATTCGCGTAATAACTTTACACAAAACCTTTACAAAAAAATGAGCAAGTAATATCATATATTATTATGGAACTCAATGAAATACAATGAGAATGGGCCTTACTTATATAGGCAAGGAATAACAATTTAAGAACCAGTCAAGGTCGTAGATCAAGCCATAAATCATGGAAAGAACTAGTCATCAAAGAACTAGTCAAGTCCATATATTTATGAGAGAACTTAGACATCAAGGATCTAGTCAATACCATAGATCTAGGAATTAACTAGTCAATACCATAGATCAAGGAAAGAAATATACCTAACAACTAGATAATATCTCATAATATCTAAATAAATAAAAATAAATATCCACACACATAAGTGGGTGAGGATAAATACAATAAAGGTAAATAATATACCTAGGTGAACATGAGCTAAGGTAAATACCTACTCTAACACCCCCCCTCAAGTGAAGCTAGGGGCCAAAATAGAAGTGACATGTCCACAGTATGAGTCCCGACAACTAGGCCTGATGAGGTACTCATGTACAATATATCCATGAAGAAATCTTGAACCAAAAGAAGGAAAGAATCCTGCTATAAGGAAAGAGAAAGAAGAAGAAGAAGGAAGATGTTCTCACGAACACCCCCAAGAACAACTTTTGAAACCCCAAGCATTCCACGCAACTCAAGGTAGCGAGGTGATGCAAAAGGCTTCGTAAAGATGTCTGCAACCTGCTGCTGAGTCGGAAGGTACTCCAAGCAAAGAACTCCATCCTGAATGTGCTGCCGAATGAAGTGGATGTGTATCTCGATATGCTTGGTCCACTGGTGCTCAACTGGGTTGTAAGAAATGTGAATTGCACTTTGGTTGTCACACCAAAGTACAATCGGTGAATCCTGTGGGAATCCAAACTCTATCAATAACTAGCGAAGCCAAAGAATCTACTGACTCATTGTAACTGTTGCCCTGTACTCTACCTCTGAAGATGAAAGTGTAATAGCCTGTTGCTTTTTACATGCCCAAGCAACTGGAGAAGAACCAAGACAAAAAGATAGCCAAAAGTGGAATGCATGTCATCAATAGAACTTGCCCAATCTAAATCTGTATACCCAACCAACTGAGTAGAGCCCCTAGTGTAGTGTAGGCCAAAGTGGGAAGTGCCATGCAAATAGCACAAAATCCTTTTAGCAGCCTGTCAGTGACTACTATGAGGAGAATGTGCAAACCGAGATACAAGCCCTACTGCAAATGAAATATCAGGGTGAGTATGGGTCAAGTACATGAGACTCCCAACCAACTACCTATACAATGTAGGATCACAAAGTGGTGTGGTACATGTGGATGTAAGAGTAACCCCAGACTGAAAAGGAGATGGACTTGGCTTATAATCAGCCATATCAAAGTGCCTAAGAAGATCATGGGTGTATTTTTTCTGACACAAATGAATCCCTGAATCTGTCCAAGAAATCTACAAACCAAGGAAATAATGCAATAGCCCAAGATCTGTCATGTCAAACTATGTAGAAAGATCCTTTTGAATAGTCTGAATGTGGGAAGAAGAGCTGCCAGTAAGTAACAGATCATCAACATACAAGAAAAGTATCACAATATCCTCACCGACATGTTGGAGATACACTGTATGATCAAAGTGGAAATGAACAAAACTAGTAGATAGAAGAAAATAATCCATCTTCTCATACCAAGCCCGAGGGGCTTGTTTGAGACCATAGAGAGACCTTCAGAGCTGACAAACAAGAGAAGAATCCTAAACAAATCTAGCTGGCTGCTCCATATATATTTCCTCTTTTAGATCTCCATGTAAGAAGGCACTCTTCACGTCCATCTGGTATACAGGCCACCCCTGTGATGCAGCAATAGAAAGTACAAGGCATACAGAATCCATCTTGGCAACGGGTGCAAAAGTCTCAGAGTAATCAATACCTTCGACTTGTGAAAAACCCTTTACAACAAGACAAGCCTTATACTTGTCAATGGACCCATCAGCTACGTATTTGGTTTGGTATACCCACTTACACCTAACCATATTTCTTCCTTTAGGAAGAGATACCAAATCCCAAGTATGATTCTTCATCAAAGAAGAATACTCAGCTGTCATCGCATCATCCCACTCCTGTATCCCATGAGCCTTTGAAAAGATTGTGGATCCTCATAAACTACCTGACATAAAAGTCCAGAACCTGTAGAATGTGCGTGATGATGCCTAGTGGGTGGAAGATCCTCTATGAAAGGTGCTACCTTAGAAACTGTAGTACGAGCCCACTTAGGCATAGTGACAACATCAGTGGGAATAGGATCCTCAACGACATCTATAACCTCCTCATCAATCTCCTCAAATAAAATATCCTCAAGATGAGATGAAGAAGAAGAAGGAATGGAAGAAGATAAAGAATCATGAGGAGTGAAATGCTCATCAAATTGAACATGTGTTCGAAAAAGAACATCATGTGTATCAGGATCTAAAATATGATAAGCTCGTATGTCCTCACAATACCCTACAAATATCAAGGGTTTACTCTTCTTATCCAAAGCTTTCCTTTTCTTCTTTGGCACAAAGACCAAGCATGGATCCTAAAGACTCGAAAAAATGAGACATCTGGCTTAGTGTTGGACCAAGCTTCCTCTGGAGTCAAATGCTCAAGTGCTCTATGTGGTGTGCGATTCTGAATATAGTTAGCACAATTAATTGCTTCTGCCTAATAGATAGGAGGTATATCTCTAGAATGCATCATACAGTTAGCCATGTCCTTCAAAGTTCTATTTTTCCTTTCTACTAAGACATTCTCATTGTGGAGTATGAGGAATAGAATGTTGGTGAATAATGCCTTGAGTTTCTAAAAATTTAGAAAACTCATCGTTGAAGTAATCCCCCCCATTATCAAAAAGTATGAAGGTTCTTTATGCAACTAGAAGATTGTTTCTCGACCAAAGCATCAAGACTTTGAAGTGTGAAAAACATCACTTTTGTACTTGAGAAAATAAACCCAAGTACGCCTCAAGAAATTATCAATAAGTGTAAGTGCATACTTAGCTCCATTGAAAGATGGGGTAGGAAAAACCATCAAGTCACTATGCACAAGCTCAAGTGGTGAAGAAGCTCTCTTAGAAAAATTCTTGGGAAAAGGATCTCGGTGTTGTTTCCCTAATGCAAAACCATGAAAAACTCCCTCAAGACAAGAAACTCTAGGAAGACCATCTACCATACCATGAGTGCTCAACTCCTTCAAATATCTGTAATTGAGATGTCCAAATCTTTCATGCCAAAGCTTACTTTCTGAATCTGAATGAGAAACCAATCATCTCCCTATAGAAGAAGTGTCATCAAAACCTTCAAAGTGATATAGTCTTGAACTATTATCAACAATACCCGAGCAAAAAGTGAAAAAGGCTCCAACAAATTTCTTACTTACTGCCCATGTGGTGTAAAAGTCACCTGTTTTCCTTGACTAGAATGACAAATTTGATATATAGAAAGTAAATTTGTAGTGATGTTAGGAACATATAGTGCATCTTGGATATTTCCACCATCAAGTTGTATATCACCTTTTCCCTCAACAGAAAGAAAGCAAGAATCTCCAACCTCAATTTTTGAAGTAGAACTCAAACCTAGAGAAACAAAAGACTCTTTGGAAGAAGTCATGTGATGAGAAGCACCAGAATCTATAACCCAATTTTCTGCAAGTGGTGATCGAGATCTTCCAACAACATTAAGTGATTTTCCATGTTGATTAGAAGGAGGTGGAGTTGAGATATAAATTTTTTTGTGTCTTGACCGCATCCTCTAAGGCTTGCATTCACTTATAACACCTATTTTCTTCATGATTACTACCCCCACAAAAAGAGCATGAACGACTAGACTTATTCTTGGATTTAGAAGACTCCTTGGGTTTTGAGTTGTTTTCTTTGGGTTTAGGAGAATTTTGAGATGGATAAGGTGTGGATTTGGTTTTCCCTTGCCCTTAGGATTAGATGCAACTAATGCCTTTTGAGAGGTGGAAGACTCAAGGTGAGATAATTTATATTCTTACCTAGTAATTCTTTCACAAAATATTTCTAAGTTAGGCATTTTGAAGGTGTCACCTAAGGCATCCATGCTAGAGAAAAAGGTAGAAGAAAAAATTTGGAATGGTCCTCTCAACTTGGATAGAATCAAGTAAACACACTCTTCATCTTTCTTATCTCTTCCACTCCCCTTCAACTATGTCAACAAATGCTTGAACTTGGTAAGATAGTCTATAATTGTTGGAAAATCTTCAGGATTAAGAGAGGTGATCTCAATTTCAAGTTGCATAGCTCTCATATGATCCACCTTACCAAATAAATCCTCCAATTTCTCCCATATTTTGAAAGGAGAGTCACACTTTTCCAAATGAAATAAAAGACTATCACTTACATAAGTTCCTATCAAACCCATACACTCATCAAATTTGCACTGGTACTAAAATTTCTCATATTCTCTAGTGAACACTGGTTGTTCTTTAGAAGTTAAAGCCCATAATCCTTTTTGCTTAATTATTGTTTCCATTCTTGGTTTCCATGTGTGGTAATTATGTGTTGTTAATGGCTCAACATGAGTTAATGTAGAAGTAGATGCCATCTTTAAAAAATCACCAAAAGAAATGGAAGATCCAAGTAATGCAACAAGACCCCCAAGCAATGCAACAAGAGCCCCCCCCCAAATTTTGGCACTTTATAATGAGTGCATGTTATAATATGGCACTTTATAATTATAGTGCAATTCTCAAAATAAATATTTCATTTCTAGACTGTGTTGAAAGTGACATTCACCACCCAAAATAGTAGTCTGCAGATTTTCCCAAAATAGCAAAAAAAAGCGCCAAGCGTCCGTGGACCCCTGCCAAAAGAGGAAAGAAACACCTTTTCAAAAAATCCCTCCGCACGCAAATCGAACATGCTATGCCGCAAAAAAACTCAGATCGAAATCAGTAGAAACCCAAAGAAACCATAATTTTTCCTTACTTTCCTTTTCCGTACGGCATGAATCCCGAGGCAAATCCAGCTGCATAGCAAAACAACCAAAAATGACTACCTCCGAAATGGTCGAGTTTACAGTCGATCTTAGGGTTTTGCTACCTTCCGGATCTAATGGAAGCCTTTTTTTGCATAAAAATGCACGCAACAACAAAATACAAGCAAATCCCAAAATATATGAATATATAAAAAAATTATTTGCAAAATAAAACTTACAGATGAATGTCAATAGCAATCTCCTGCTTTGATACCATAAAAGGAATGATAACCATATCATACCAAGCCAAGAACACAGATGCTAATCAAACACCATGATCAATAAGATTAAAGTAATTCGCTAGAATAACTTTACACAAAACCTTTGCAAACAAATGAGCAAAGCAATATCATATATTATTATGGAACTCAATGAAATACAATGAGAATGGGCCTTTCTTATATAGGCAAGGAATAACAATCTAAGAACCAGTCAAGGTCGTAGATCAAGCCATAAATCATGGAAAGAACTAGTCATCAAAGAACTAGTCAAGTCCATAGATTTATGAGAGAACTAGACATCAAGGATCTAGTCAATACCATAGATTTAGGAAAGAACTAGTCAATACCATAGATCAAGGAAAGAACTATACCTAACAACTAGATAATATCTCCTAATATCTAAATAAATAAAAATAAATATCCACACACATAAGTGGGTGAGGATAAATACAATAAAGGTAAATAATATACCTAGGTGAACATGAGCTAAGGTAAATACCTACTCTAACATTGATGATCTATTTGATCAGATGTGTGAAGCATCAAGTATATTCTAAGATAGATGTTCGATCCGGATATCATCAATTACTTAATTAAGGATGAAGACATTCATAAAATGGCTTTCAGAATTCACGGTTTTACGCTTTAGATTAATGAATGCACCTACAGCTTTTATGAACTTAATGAAAATGTTTTTCTAGAATACTTGGACAAGTTTGTTCTTGTATTCTTGGACGACATTCTCATATATTCTAAAAGTATTGAGGAGCATCATGAACACTTGAAAATAGTTTTAGAAATTATGAGAAAGAGACAATTATATGGTAAGTTGTCCAAATGTTCTTTCTATGACACTGAAGTTCACTATTTGGGTCATGTTATAAGTAAAGATGGGATTGTTGTAGATCCTTCTAAAATTGTAGCTATAACCGAGTGGCCTACACCAAAGAATGTACATGAAGTTAGAAGCTTCATGGGCCTTGCAAGTTATTATAGAAATTTTTAAAGGATTTTTCTAAGGTGGCTACACCAATAACTTCATTGCAGAAAAAGGATAATAAATTTGTTTGGAATGATAAATGTGAATTTGCTTTTAAAAATTTGAAAAGTTAGTTGACTTCAACACCTATTTTAGCTATACCTGATCCTAATGGAGACTTCACGATTGTAACAGATGCATTTTGGGAAGGTCTTGGAGGTATTTTGTTACAAAATGATCATGTCATAGCTTATGAAAGTAGAAAACTTAAGTTACATGAGTTGAATTATGCTCCACATGATTTAGAGCTTTCTTCCATAGTACATGCACTTCAAGTTTGGAGGCATTATCTGCTTGGTAAACCATTTGAGTTGAAAACTGATCATCTTCGGATGAAGTACATTTTCACTCAGCCAAATCTAAATGCAAGACAACGAAGGTGGTTAGAGTTTTTGTCTCAATATGATTTCAACATAAGTTACATTAAAAGAAAAGAAAATAGAGTGGATGATGATCTAAGTCGTAGGAAGCACATTTATGCTCTTATAACACTAAGAAATCAGTTTAAGGATGAAGTAAAGAGTGTTATGGAATCGACTCTTACTTTCAAAGCAAGTAAAAATAGCACTTGCTGTAGATCCAAAGGATGAAAGGTATAAATATTTTCACTTTGATAATGAGGGAATCTTACGATATGAAAATAGAGTATACATACCTTTTCCTAATGATTTGAGAAATAAATTGTTGACAGAGTTTCACAATTCACCTTTTTCTGGACACCCTGGCATTACAAAAATGCTTGCTGATATAAAACAACAATATTTCTAGAAGGGAATGAAAAAGGATGTTATTGATTTTGTGACTCATTGTCTGGAATGTCAACGTGTAAAAGCGGAGCATATGCACCCAGCTGGTTTATTGTATCCTCATAGCATACCGCAGTACAAATGGTAGGTAATAAGCATGGATTTTGTATAAGGATTGCCTATGTCAAGAAATAAACATGATGTTATTTTGGTAGTAGTTGAAAAACTAACAAAAGTAGCTCATTTTATTGCTAGAAATCTAAAGGATGATTCTCCTGTTTTGGCTAAAAGATTTGTACACGAAATTTTCAGATTACATGGAGTACCTGAATTAATCATATCTGATAGAGACCCTAGAATGACATCAAGGTTTTGGCAAATGCTTAATGCAGCTCTTGGAACTAAATTGAATTTTAGTTATGTATATCATTCGGAAATGGATGGACAATCGAAAGAGTAAATCAGTTTTGGAAGATATGTTACGGGTGTATTATATGAATCAACAAAGTATAAGTGGGAGGAGTACCTTCCATTAATTGAATTTACATACAATAACACATATCATGCTGCTCTTAAGATGGCACCCTTTGAGGAACTTTATGAAAGGAAATGAAAAACTCCTATTAGTTGGGATAACATTAAGGATAGAGAGGTAATTCGACCTAAAATCCTTACAGAAATAGAATAAGTTAAAATGATTTGTGAATGCTTAAAAGAAGTAAATGAGATAGACAAAAGAGTTATGCTGACTTAAAGTGGGTTGACAAGAAATTTGAACTTGGAGAGAAGGTTTTTCTTCGGGTTAAACCGAAAAAGAGTTCCATAACTTTTGGCAAGGCTACCAAGTTATCACCTCGTTATGTGGGACCTTTTGAAATAGTTGAAGTAATCAACCCTGTAGCTTATCATTTAGCACTACCACCTACTTTGTCACGAATGCATGATGTTTTCCATATTTCTTTGCTTAAGAAATACATTTTAGATTTATCACATGTGTTAAATTGGAATTCCTTACAGGTCCAAGACCCAGGAATAATCATGGTTAAACCCATTCGAGTGCTAGAAACTCACCAGTTGCATTTAAGAAATAGAGAAATAAGTCAATGTAAGGTCCAATGGGACCAGTTTAACAAGGAGAGTGTAACTTGGGAAAATCTAGAGGATATGAAAACTACTTTTCCATATCTATTTGAACATAATTGAATCTGTTGACTAATAAATTTTTTTATGATTTTATCTTTTATGACATTAAGTAAGCCAATTTTGGGCAGATATTTACTTGATTTGAATAAAAAGTTATTTAATACTGATTTCTAGAACTATAAGGTTTTGAAATATTTGACTTAGGATAAGAGAAGTGAATGAATTGATTATCCTTGATGTAAATTGTTAAAAGAGATAATCATCGGGATGATGATTCTTTTTAGGAGGGAAGCATGTAACACCCTTGATAGTTGTTATTTTCCTCCTTTGCATTCAAGTGTTGACATGTGATTTTCCTTATAAGGATATGTTCTTCTGATTATTGGAAATCATGCTTGATATGGATAAGTCTTTTCGATCTTAAGATCCTTTGATCGAATTGGAATGGCTTCCCTGAATCCATTTTTCACTTCTGCTAGGTGATTTGCAATCTGGTTTAAGAGTTGTAAACTTATCTATTTATCTGACTCATCCTTGGATCAATTTAAATGATCCAAGGAATGTTTTAAATTTGCTTTGTTGAACGAATGGTAAAATTGACATTCCATGAGTTAAGATACACATTGGACTGAACTTTGTTGTTGTAAGTTCTTTAATTTCTGTGTGAACATAATTCCATTCAGTGGGTTGTTTTTCTTGGGTCTTTGGAGATCGACCATGATAGGTCATTACTAATGAAAATAGAGATGCAACCTATTCACAGATAAGAGAGATCTAGGATCCTATATAGGACTAACCTACGGGATCCTAAGCTAGGTAAAAATATATTTCTACCTAAGCTATGTCACTTGATAGAATTCTGATTCTAACCTAAGCTCGGTGCTAATGGAATTGGAAAGGTTACTAGGTATTAAATTAACCTAGATCCTAATACTACAAGGTATTATTGTAACCTAACCTAGTGTTTTAAACTATGGAACTTTGAATTATTTACCTATGTGGAAATTATCTAACCTAATTGCTAAGGCCTATGGTGGGGGTTAGTTGTTAGTGTTATATCCTAAGGTATAAATTTTAATTCTACCTAAGATCTAAGTTGAAGAAATCTAATCTATCCTAAACTAATGGATATGAATGGGGACTTAAGTGGGCGCATGCACTGGGTGATGTTTCCTAAGGAATTTGTGTTACTGAGATAAGGTTAGTAAATGCATACGGATTGCTAGTTTTGGTAGGGGCTAGATGACTCAAGTGAAGCTTAGGTGGCAGTATCACTAAAATGAAAATACATGTTAATCTAGACTTGGCATCGTTAGACTTAGTAGGTGGTGGAAAGGAAGATTAGGCGGGAGATTTAGAATTAATGGAATTAATTACTTTTGGTTAACGAGCCCAAACCATTTTGGTAGGCATGCCAGCGTGGATTTTTGTTGGGTTGTTTCATTTTACATGTTCTCTCGATTTTCATTTTACATGCACTTTGGTTTTTCAAACCAACAGATTAAACTACACTTCATGGCTATTTTTGAGGTTTTGAATCTATTTTCATTTCGTGGAATGTATAAGAGGCATTGTGGAAGAAGTATCTAGTTGTTTGATCTTTCATGGAGAAGAGGAGAAGAAGTGAGCTTAGCTGGAGGTCTTCTTCAATTTGACAGAGACACTATCAGGCATGATAGGCTCTAACTGTTAAAATCTCTTGCTTTCCTCTAAGTGTTTTCATTAAAGCAACTCTGCTCTATTGAGTTTTGTGCATTGCATGCTCTATCTAGGTTAATTGGTTGATGGGTTTAGTAAATCTTGCATTCTAGGTTTTGAATCCATGATATAAGTGATTCTGTTGGAAACTTATGTTGTATTGTTGCTGCATAAAAGAACTATAGATGCAAGAACAAAGTTGGTAACTTTGTTTAAATTTTTCGGTTATTGAAAATTGTTATTTGGTTTTGACTACATTTGTTGCCAATAAATTACTAGCTGAGTTTTTTTATAGGAAATTTGAGTTCCGCTTATGTTTGTTGAGATTATTGTTTGCAGAATTCAAGTGATTTGTGATCTCAAGATGGTAAAGAACTCTAGTTCTTATTAAAACTTGTATGCAAGTTCGAGCTTTCGTTGGAAAATTTGTTTTTAGGAGAGAACTGTTGTTGGAAATTCTTGGTTCTAAAGTGCTTGCATTTTATTTCATAGATAAATGGGACTATGGATAAAATTGTATGTGGCTTGGTTCTTTTGTTTTATCTTGTGAAAAATTAGACTATGGTTGAAACCGCATATAACTCGTAGCTCTGTGTTTTATTATCTCGGGATAAATTGGAATGTTGATCAAGTCCTGCATATGGCACAATGCTCATGATTTATTGTTCTTATGACCATATAAACTATTAATGAAGGTTCATTATGAACACGGCTTTCATGTTTTGTTGTTTGTTTGTTCTGAGCCCTGTTAAGGTTCTTACATTTCATTGAGTTGGGAAACAGGGTTTGATAAGATGTTAATAGAAAATGGAAGCTCTATTCTTATTTTTAAATGTTTATAAGTAATTACATTATTTTCGGCATAGCATTATGATGCTAGTGTATATACGAACTCATGTGAGATTCTGTGATGCAAAGTTGTACAATGAAATTATTACTTATTGTGGAAATGGTAACTTTAACGAGAAGTATGTTCTGTTCTGGTATTCTTTTGTAGTTTTTCTTATTTAAAAAGGTAAACTAAAATGGGAACAATTTGTTGCCTGAAATTTTTATATTCTCTTGAATGATCTTGAACCTTGAAGGAGCTTATGACTTCTTGTGTTTGGAATTACATATTGAGTCTTGAACTGGTTGTGTTTCAAACATATTCATTCAGTCTTGACTTTAAAACTAGAAACATGGTTTAGAGGGTTGTTGGTTAAACTCTTCATGATCTTGACTGAAATTATCTTGTTGGTTTATCGTTCTTATTGGAATCCCAATCTGTTACCTCTTATAGTAATATGTTGAAATATAGGACTGAACTCTTGGGAATAATTTGAGTGCTAGTACCTACTCAGATTTCACACCTCTTGTTGGGTCCAATAAATGAATGTTAAGTCTTGAAAGATAAATTGTGATTCAAAATTGATTGTGGGATGTGTTTGAAATTCACTGTTTTATTATTGAGTTTAAAAAGGAAAAATTAATGGTAAGGATTGATGGAACTTCACTGTTTGATGGTAAAGGGTTCTAAGAAAGAAAAATGGTAGTATGTTTTCTTATTACCTTGAGGTTGTTCTTGTTCTCTCCTTTGGGAACCTTTTGTACGAACTTAGAATGTATGTATAGGAAAGGGGAATTGATAATTAAGTTGAAAGAAATGATTAAAGGGTAGATTCATACTCTGATAAGATCCCTTATCTAATGCAGTTGGGTTAAGTTAATTGGTTGGAACCTTCTGTTAATTATTCTTATTGGAAAAAGAGAATCAAGTACCTAATTTGTCTTTTTATACTTGTCATTTGATTGAAATGAAGCAAAAAGAGTTTTGATGATTGGTTGGAATCGCAAACTTTGGTGAAAAGGAATTATATGGATTTGTTTTGATGAATACCTTAAAATGTTGAATTTTAAAGTAGATGATCTTAAAGAAAATAGTTTAAGTCTTGATATGCATTTGTTTTTGCTTTGTGGATGTTATGTACTTTGGCATAGTGAAAATGGTTGCTTTGCTTATTTACTTGAAAAATTAGATGAAACATCCTAGTGAGAATATGTGGTAAACACTCCCGTATCTCGATAATAAAGATAAGTTTTGTATTATATTTTGATAGGAATTGAAACAATGAAATGTTATGATCTATTGTTTGGTAAAGATAATTTATAGGATCAATTATACTTTAATTTGTAAGACAAATATTTTAGATTATATTATGTTCTTATTTTTGTGAATTCTAGTTCATTAATGCTCTTCTCTTTATTGTTATTACTTATGCTTAGGGTATGAAATACTAATTTTTCATTAAAGAAGGTTTTTTTTTATTGGAACAATTAGTGGAATGCACTTTGTTTTAAGGCTTAGTGCTTATCATGCTCATTTCATTGAACTGACTCATGCTAGCAATTTTTACAGATGGATTTCGTAAGTGATAAAACAAGGCAAAAACTTATATGATGCATTGGATGATCTAAGTTTGATTCTTGTGAAAAATTCTTATTTTATCTTAAGCTGTATTGAAAAAAAAATTATTTTCTTTTGAATGAAGGTTGTTGTCATGCAAGATGCCCGAAATGCAAATGTTTGTAAAAGTATAGGTATTGAAAATGAATTGAAGGATGAGAATTTACTTGCATGGGTTGTGTAAATTATCTTGTACCTTTGTAAAAGAAATGGAATCCTATCCTGTTGATATTCTTCATGTTGTTTATATGTTTAAATGAGTATTCTTGGATAAGTAGGAAAAAGGGAATTAGAGTAATTTCCCTAAATGTGATGCAGCTAAATAAGTTACTGAATTCAATGTTCTTATCTAAACAATTCATATTATTAAGGTAACGTGTAATGAACTTACAATGAAAACTATGGAATTTGTAAAGGACATAAAGGGTGTGTTAAACCCTAGAACTTAACCATGAAGAGGAAGACTCTTCCTCTCTTATGAAAAGTAAACAAAAAGGAAGATATGATTTATAATCATTAGACTTCATTTAATAAAGTCTATTAAGTTACAACCTAGGTGGTTGTTACACTTCCTTGAATGGTTAAATCACATTAAATGGAACTTATGAGGTTGTTGTCCTTTCTTTTTGGTAACTGCTTGTTAAGCCAAAATTAACAAACATCGAAAGCAATCATAAGTTAAGGAAGTTCTCCAAGGTTAATGGAACCTGATTTGGAAAAGAACTTAGGGAGAGTTGGATTAGGGTTTGGGTAGGGTTGCTAAAATCTACTTTTAAGTATCCAAATTAATTAAATATTAATAATCTCCTAGGGGTATGTACATCTCAACGAGGCTATTTTGTAGGATGCTGGAACACACCAACTACAGGGTTGTACCTTCGAGAAGATTGGGATATTCTCAAGGATACAACGTTGTAGTCGACATGTGGCAACACCCTTTTGCATTGATCGTCTAGATCTACACACTTATGGACTTAAACTTAGTTTTTCTCTAGGACTGGGTAGTAGCATAGTTACGATATGAAGTAGCCCTCTAGGATTCAGGGTACCTTGGCACATGGGGTTGACCTAGGTTGACCCAGTATGCCAGAATATCCTAAGTCTTTGTGAGCCCTTTTCTATCATAACCTACGTTGCTAACCAGAATTAGGGTTAAACCTTAGGTAAGAGGACTGACGAAAATCAATAAAGGACATTCTAGATAACAATAGAGTGGGGTTGAAGGACGTATTTCGGATTGACAAATATGCCATCAAGGAATAAGTAACTGAAAAAGTATGTTAGAAATCTTTGGCCAAAGTATCACAAGCTACTAATTACATTTTCTTATGTTGCCTAATTTAAGGATCATGATGCAGATGAATATTGGTAACAACTATTTAGTCGTGTACCTTAAAAGATCATCACTCAATACCGCACAGGGTAAGAGAACCAGGTATATGTAGTATACAAAAATTACTCAATACTTAGTGTTAAACATGAATAGATCAGTAGTTCACCGAGTCATGAAATGAATAGATTGGTAGCTTACCGAGTCATCACAGCTGCATATGGTTATCTGTTATAAGAATGGTTACTATGGAATGTGTGTTCTAAATTACGTATTTAGAACAGAGAACATTACTCAAAAAAAAAATCCCTTGTTTCTAAAGTCTTAAAATAGGAATGTTACACTATTAATTGACTCAAAACTAACACCATAGACCATAAACTCTTCCACCAACTCTAACCACCGACTCGGACAAAGAAGGACCTATTTCATGAATGAAAAGACACAAAAACATTACACAAACAAACATAGATTCATGTCAAACTAAAAATACACCATGATAATGGAACCATAGACTTGTGAACAAATTCATACCATTCTTTGAAACACTAGGACTATGACTTATAAAAATACAATTGGATCAATCATATAGAAGCACAAAATCATACTTAAGGACTTGAAATGATATACCTAGAAACCATGAATAAGATACACACATACCAAGATAGTTTCCCCTCACTCCAATGCTTCATTTGAACCAATACACCTCTAAGAATCCTAGTAGAGGCATATGTCATCATGGAGGGGCTAGAAGAGAGACCTAAGAAGGTCCCAAGCCTTCTTTTGGCTCCTTGATTGAATCATTATTTTATGATTATTTTTCTAATAAATCAAACTCCTTTTGACCAATCAAACTTTTGGGATCCTCTTCAACACTTTGACTAGCCTCCTTCTTCTTCTTCTTGTACTCCTAGACTTTTGGATTGGATCATTGAGTCCCTTTCTGAGTGTCATGATTATTCATGATTCAAGATTCTTTCTTCAACTACCCTGCATCACATAACCTTGTAATGTTCCCTACCTTGTGGAACCTTAAACATTCCATTTGTCTCATCTTGCACTTAATTACCTTATGTTCATAACCGTTTCTGAAAAAAAAATCTATTGAACTTGTTTACATACCTTCTAGTGTTTGACTTTTCATTTCTACAATACTTAGTTAGATGTCCCTTTACATGACAAAGGTAACATTCTACACCATATATTTGACCTACCTTTTTCTCCTTATTTCCTTGACATTCCTCTTCATTCTCTCCTTCACAATGATACCTGTTATCACCGAATCACAGCACCCCTGGATGTTGATCAGATTTCTAGTTTGATCACTCTAAGCATCCAGTGTGATTGGATAACATGGGTACTATCTCCAAGTTGTGGGACTTGCTACTTGAGATAGACCTCCAGAGAAAGCTGGTTCTTGCTCCTAAACTACCTGCCACAATCTACTCTAATGCAGGAGAAACTAGCTATTCTAACCTAAAATTCCAAGGGACCAGAGAGAGAGAATGCATAAAATGAAAGCCTACACTAAAGCGGTGATACACCAGAAAAAGAGGGTGTGAGAGTAATCTCCAAATGTGTGAAATACAGAGGCAAAGTGCACACTAGAAGAGGTGATGACAGTTCACCATAATCCAGCAAAATGCATTCACAGCAATATTCCAAGCACACACAATAATAATGAATTCCTGCAAGAACATAATAAATAGACACAATATACTTGTAGAAAGATTAAAGGGGCAAGAAGAATGCAAGGAAACACAGCAGGGGAAGATATATCCACAAACTGATATTTTATTGCTTCATGATATGCACAGTTCAATCTATTACAAGATAAGGGCCTGGATCACCATGCAAGGAGTCCACTACAAGGGCCTACAACACACTGGCTTCACAAAGTAATTTTGATAGAGCTTTTCTACCCAAAAACTCTCCCTTTACAATGAGCCCAACACTCCAATTTATAGAAAAAATGAGAAGGAGAAGAGAAGGGAAAATGGAAATCCCGAAATCTGTCCTTCAACCACCTGTAAGAGGCATTAAATTGAGTGGAATGGGTATACATTACTTGGAAAAGGCTCTCCATACTGTCCCATGTGTGCAAAGAGAGAAGGAATGATGACCATGCCTCTTAATTGCACTCCCAGCCTACCAAATAAAACAACATTCGAACCCGGCCACGTTTCCTTAAAAAAATCAATCAATTTCTGATCAAATCTAGAATTTATTGATTGCTGTGCGTCGGGCTCGGAACCATGATTCCAACGGTACCAATTTTGTGTGATTTTGTTGAGAAATGCAAAAGTTATGGCCTTCTGAGTGCGGGCAGCTGTTTTGGGCCTGGCAGGCGTTTTCTGTCATTTGACGGGAAAGAGCATTTACTGACTGGAGCCGCACACATTTCCTTTATTTAAATATATCTATCCTCATTAAAATTAAGAAATCCAGTTTTTGTGGCGTAGAGGACGTCGTGCCCGTTCCAGAAAGTCCAATTTTATCAAAATCGGAGCTCGGAGTCAAAAGTTATGGCCGTTTGAAGTTTCCGGACCAAACGTTGACTTTTCCTTCTGTGACACGTGTCATGATTTGATTGGTCCTCGGCTCCTTCGGGTTTTCACGTCCCGGATGTCCCTTTGTCCCATTTGGCATAGTGCTCTTTGTGCTGATTTCGGGCGAACCGGCCGGTTCGCGCCCATTTGGCCCAAATGTCCCAGTTTGTTTCGGACTGCTTGTTCCCATTTCGCCCGGTTCGGCCGGTTCGGGCATTTCTGTCCCATTTGTCCCATAGCAGTTAGTGTGAAAGTTCTCCTTTTCGGCCGGTTCGGGCATTTCGCGTACTTTTGGCCCGCGCGTCCCAAACTGTTTCGGGCTGCCTTGACTCATTTCGCCCGGTTCGGCCGGTTCGCGTCTTTTTGTCCCGCTTGTCCCAAAGGCGACCCTCTCAGCAGTTAGTCGATTTTTTCTGTCGAACCGGAATTTCGCGCCCGCCGCGTACTTTTGTCCCATTTGTCCCTGCTGCGTTTCGGACTGTTTGTGCTGATTTCGCCCGGTTCGGCCGGTTCGCGCTTTTCTGTCCCAAACGTCCCAGAGGCGACCTTGAGCGGGACTTAGCCAATTTTCACGATTTTTCCTGGATCAACCTATTTGCCTTCTGCAACCCTTTTTTTGCATTTTCTCAGAACTTACTCTCTTCCTCTTGGACAGGGGAGTTAGACAAATATGAGGGGACCCTAGAAACATGACCTTTCACTCTGAATCAACATAATTGCTTGGGATTAAAGAATTTGATGCATGTTATCAAAATTACCTTGAGGGGTGAATTTTGGATAACAATACCTTTTAGGTTGTCCATTACATTCATCCTTCTTCTCAACCTTAAGATTGCACATACTAGCTATATGTCCATAAATACCACACTTATAGTAGTTATCATGAAAAATTCCATACCTATATGCATTTGGTTTTATGATAGATTATCTTCAATGATCTTGAAGTTTATAATTCTATACCATACTTGGATTTATTCTATCATTATATCCTTTACTTGATTCTTCCTCATTTTCTCTTATTTGACTAATCCTTCCTTTAAGCCTAGACCTGTTCTATCACCATATGCCTTTTCTTTTCCTAACATCTTATATAAACTATTTGAACTTTCATGAAAAGGTGATACCTTTTTTATAAAGGTACTTAAATATTTCTTTATATTTTATTTCTCAACATAATGTTTGAGACACTCTTCCATCTTGATCTAAAACTCATCTAGTGCCTCCTTAAGTTGAGCCTTTAAAACCTTGATGAATATTTCACATAATGTCTCCATCTTCTCTTTGCAAATTTCTATCTTATACTTTAAGGAATAAAGATTGATTATCATTGTCTTGAATATCTCTCTCTAGCTTATTAGGATTCTTCCAAGGGCCTCGATCTCGATACAAATTGTTGTAAGTGATAATTACTAAGAGGGGAGGGGTGAATCAATCCCCAATAAAACTTTTACTCTTTATACTTCAACCATGAAACACACATCCTCATGAAACACATACATTAATGCTTGATCACAATCAGATATACTTCACCATGAAACATATTCCATAAAAGAAAGGATTCATGCATACATATCAATAATAACACAATATATACTCAAATCATATCACAACAATTGTTTCCTTCAGTAATATGGAAACAAGATATAATGAAAAGACATCAATCAACTATGCCTCTTGAATACACAAGAGTATATACTTATTTGAAAATGACTTCAACTCATTATCACACATGAAAAATACTCTATAATCCTTGTGATGACATCAACATGATCTGAAATTAACACTCAAACACATGACACCAACTCTACCCTCCTTCATCAACTCGTTATCAAAGAAACTTCACCATCCTTTACTTCGCTCAAATCCACCTCATGAAAATACCACCAAATACTAACATAGAATTTAATTCAAGGGGTTTTTGGCTAGGCCCAAGGGGGTTTTATTTTCAACAATATTTATTCAAGAGAAGATAAAATGTTTTTCCAAAAGATTAGTAACTTTGCACCCTAAACATCATGTTTATATTATCTTCTTGATTCAAATTCAAAATATATCAGTTTTTCTCCTTTAGCATGACCATACCAACTTAAAAATATCTAATAATAATCACTATAACATTCAAAATTTACCCATATAGGTCATCCATGCAAAAACCTTCATCCATGCACCAAAAATCCTCAAAACCCCACCAATGGAATGAGAAAAATCCCCTCATGCCAAAACTATTTTTATTCAAGATCTAAAAATCACCACACATGAGTAATATGTCATTTAAACATCATACATGGTCACAATTTACTTGAACCAATCATATTATTTCATTTAATGGGTCCACTGGCTCACTACCTTCATAAAACAGTTTTTTTCTAGCACCTGTCTTTACCTTTGAGATTCAAGACCACTTAAAATAAAATAAAAAATGCCATATGTCCACTCTATGAACATCTCAGGACCTTTACATAACTCCTATGACAGTTATAACTAATGAAACACCCTTTGGTTCAAACCACAACAACTTTTCCTTCACTAAAACAAGCTATCCAAAAATTAGTTTGCAAGTGCAACTAGTTAACACCCTCTATGACACTTTAAAGACATCCAAATAGATTAAATGGATTATAAATTCATCCCTCATAAATTTCAAGTGATATAAAACATCACTCAATCCATTTCATTCTTTAACCAACTCAATATTTCATTAAGAAAAAGTCCTATCCTAAAAAGCCAAAAACTTTCTTATCCACAAATTGACCTGGGAACCACATTAAAACTCATCATCATGAAAAAAACTTATACCATTGGAATTATATATATATTACCTTTCCATAACATATTTTAACTCCTTCCAACTCCAAGTGGAATGCCTTCAAACAAGCTAATCTCTAAACCGCCTCAAAACTAATTTTTGACCAATCAACCTAAATAGGGAGTATTTTGATATTTTTATACATCATCATGACTTGAAAACTATTTTGAAATCAATAAAACTATCATACTAAAATAAATGTTGATTTATTTTGTAACTCCCTTTTACAACCTTGTCCCAAACTGAACTTCTTCAAAAATTGACTGTTTGAGTGGGGTCCACTCGAACCATAACCTATACCATACCTTTCTGAAAACCTAAAGGAGTCCTCTACATCATCCCATCATAATTTATTCACTATCAATCAATTATGGCCACTTATAATAATTTTTATCCTACCACTTTTGAACTAGGGTTTCAAACTCATAACAAGTTGTTTACCTTCTTAATATTTGTTCATAAAAATGTGATAATGAAATGACTTGATTATTTTTGTGAAACCTTTTAGAATCAATTTATAAATATCCCTAAAAGCCACAAGGTCCCATGTAATTCACCTAATTTAGGATGAGCATTAGAAGACCTAATTCAAGTTGGAAGTGGCCCTATTCTTAACCATGTTTCACCAAAAACATCATAGATTACAAAATTCTCATCATGGAAACCTAAAATATTCCTCACAAAGCATCATGAAACACCCTAAAAAAACTCAAATCATCACCATATCACAACTATCTCTCAATATTTCCAACCATTGAGACTTTCATCGCTAGCCCTTAGGATTTGACATTGTAAAAGCTAGGGTCAACTGAAATAAAAATATAACACATCATAAAAATACTCCAAAATGTACTGACATACCTAATACATCATGAATCAACTACCTACATGTATCCATGATCTTATATATCTCCAAAACTCAACCTTGTGCATTTTAACAACCATATCAGGTCCAAATGAGCATCTGGATCTTGGTCATTCATTTGTATTTTCTCCCTTAAAATAATGTGAGTACCAAAGAACTCTCTAAACATTCTCTCCATAATTCCAACATATTTCTCAAGTCACCAAGAATCTCATACCACCATGCACTATCACCTAGGCTAGCTAGGTCACCTGAATAGGCTTGCAAGAACAAGTAATCCTCACTGAAACACCTAATATCACCATGAACACATCTGAATCATCATGTCATCATCATCCTCAACATTCTATGACCCTAATCCATCATCCACTTTGTCATTAATGGGTTTTTCATCAATAAAAACACCTAAACCACAACATGCCAACAATTATAGTAACAAATTATTTACCATATGGAAAACACTATTTTCCTAACATAAATGGTTAGGAATATAACCAAGGAAAGTACCCTCACCATAAAAAATAACTAAAATTTTTCTAGGTTTATTTTTGTGTAGGTTATATATTAAAAGTAGGAAGTTTACCCACTTTACACATAATTGTTGTATGCATGCTAAACTAATCTAAGATAATTGAAAGAACCTAACACCAAGTAGATTCATAACTTAGTTAATTAAAACTAATACATCATGATAAAACATGAAAGGAAAGCTAATTAACTTGCAGATACTTCCTTTATGAGTCAAACATAACCTACACACGATTGAGGATTTCTCCAAGGAAGAGGAAGAGATCTCACCAATATGGCTTGATTTCCATTTTAGTTCTTCTCTTACTACTCTTTTCCAAGTAGAAAGGGGGATTTAACAAGCCTTCCAATAACATGAAAATGATCTTCTCAAGTGTAATGTCTTACAAGGACATGGTGTAAGTTTGGACAAGGTGTACTAGGATTCTTATATAGCTTTCCATTTTGGGAGAAGATTGCAACCTAGTGAATGTGGGATAAAGGGAATGTAGAATTAGAAAGGGATAAGTATGATTAGAAGATATTAATTAAATATTAGCAACTCGTGGGAGTTTTTGAGGGTTTAATTAATCAACTAGGATTAATTAATAGGCCAAATTAAGCTTATAGAAGCCATTTGGAGGGAAAATAGTAGAATTTGAAGGGTTTGAAAGGGGGTTTAACTAATAAGAGGGTTTATTAATTAAATATGAGATTAAAAGGATTAATTAATTAATAATGGTTAATTAATTAGTTAGAATACAATTATAACTAATAAATTGACGTTAATTGGAACCCAGGATGGGGGACGAAGCTAGTTACTTAAATGCCATTAATTAACCAAGATAAAGGGGAATTTTATTTGATTAGCGGAAAATCAATAATTATATTAAAATGACAAGAAAGAAGATAAATAGTGCAATTTTAGTATTAAAATTACGTAGTCAAATTTAGGTGTCTACATTTTCCCCTCTTTTATGTGGTGTAGCGCCAATGATGCCACTTCAAAGATAGTAGACAATTGTATTTTATAAAGGTAGAAGAAAAATTAGTAGGATGGATGATTCCCCTTGAGTGTTAATGGGGTGATAAAAGAGGTTGATTAACACTTGAAAAGAAGAGTGGAAAACCACGGTGATAGAAAATTTCATCGTAATGAATGGGACATTTGGTGGTATATCGAATATCAATCCCCTCATAATTTAAAGTATGAATTATTTTGTAGGGAATTTTGTATGGTCATTGTCGTTGATGTGGTATTTGATTTTCTTAATAGATCCCATGTGAACATTCAAATACGTATTTATATTGATATTTATTTTTTTTAGAGGGATGGATGAAAATGTGGCCTTCGTTGGCTATTGTTTGATGTGATAGATTATATATGTCTAATTAGTCTGGAACACTTCCCAAGTCTAGATGGTAGGGATTCAAACTTGGCTTTGCTTAGCCGTTGTTCGGTTTGATTGATTGAGTTGGAGTTTGTGCCTCAAGCGAAGGAAGAAAGGGAGGGGGAAATTGAGTCACATTTATAATTATGTAGCAAGAGGAATACATAGAAGAAATGGAAAATGATAGGTATAAATTTAGAAATAAAGATAAGAAAGATGATGGAAGGAAGATCGTAGTGTAGCGTATGCACCATCCTAGCTCGAAGTACCTTTTATTTGATGTAAGCATACGAAAAAAGGGTAAAATGACATAAGAAGCCATAATACTGATTTTTGTGCAATGCTAAAGGAATGACTCAAAGAAAATACATAAGCAATGCAATATGAGAAAGTAAATAAACAAACATAAATAAACACACTCAAATAAAAATGTTCAAGAAAATTATACCAATGTTTTTGTTATCCAACTTCAAGTACCTACATGTTTGGTTTATATGACAAGGTTTGAAATGATGCCCCAAGAAAGGATATATGTAAAGGATTTGATGTTGGACATAGAATTCCCATGAAAATAAATTTTGTACTATGAAACTTCTTTGAGAAATGATATATGTCGAGAAGACAGACACATAGCAAGAAAACCAGATTTGTTGAAGAGAGAAGATCACAAGATGATTTGCATGTCTTGTGCTAAAATGAGCAAGCACTGAAGGAAGATGTTTTATGATATAGTTTCCAATTATTAGTGTTTTTCATTGTTTTTGGATTTAGCAATTTTCAATGTTTAGGATTTTCAAGGGTTTTGTGAATGTTTTTGTATTTTTGAATGTTTTGGATTTTGGAAGATTTTACCAATGTTTTTGGATTTTTGAAGGTGTTCTATATTTTTAGGATTTTTGGGGTTTTTCCAATGCTATGTACATGAAAAAAAAAGATACAAAGATGGCCCCAACAAGAGGGGAGAATATATTAGTGAAAATTTTTACGCATATATACAAGAATAGGGTAAGTCAGATCAAGGCCAAGAATCATAGGCTCAAAAGGATTTCAAAAATAGGCCAAATGATAGCTAGGAAGAAGTGATCATGCCCCAAGAGCAGAATTCTTGTGAACAACGAATCCTCCTTTGGAACTAGAAACTGGTTTTCACCAAAGGACTTGTCTAAAGTGCCATAATTCCATGGTTTTCACATTTAAATGAATTTCTTTCTCTTTACTTTTTGATTTTTTGATTTTTTTTGAAATTATTTCAGCTCTCTCAATTTTTTTAATAAGGGGTTAAGAACCAATAATGGCTTGATGAAAGGATGTGCAAGTGATTTTGATGACAACATTGGCTAGTGTTAACAAATACACATAAATATATTTACAACAAGTTTATTAAATGTATGACAGTGATAGGATCTCTAAGAGGTCATTCGTTATTTAATTTAGCAAGGTAATGAATGACCAAGGTCAAAAAAATACAATAAAGATAAATTCCCCACAATGAGGACTAATAGACTAACCAAAAAAATTATCGAAGGGATGAAAATGATGGGTAATATGCATAGGAATGGAAAAAAGGAAATAACATCCATGTGTATATGATGCCCGATTGTAATGTCTAATGTTTTTGATGTTTTTCTATTTTTTTAATTTTTGTATAGTTTTGTGAAGGGAAACACGAAAAGAGAGAAGAATTTATCAAGTGTCAAGAGAGATGATGGAAATGGATTAAATGGGGATAGATAGGATTAAGAATGGAATAGAGGAAAACATCCATGATAGGGTGGGAATAATAGGGTATGATGGATAGGAAGGTTGGGACCAATAATGTAACTCCGTGTGATAGGATCTAAAAACAAACTATGTGATTTATTTGATGAGGGAGACTAGCATGTTTTGTTTATCGGACTGATATTGTCTCCAATCTCGATGATCGTGGTGAGATCATATTTGGTAATTTATTGTGAATTATCTTACAATATGGATTTTGTGTGTGGGAGATTTAATTCCCTATCCATATATTTCTAATCGGAGATTGTGGGTTCGAGTCCCACCATGCATGTCATATGTATGCATGCTAAACTAATCTAAGCTAATTTAAAGAACCTAATACCAAGTAGATTCATAAATTAGCTAATTCAAACTAATACATCATGATAAAGTAAAAAAATAATGGTAATTAACTTTCGTATCTAAGATTAAATAATAACCTCATTTTGATATTTTGGATGTGCTTTAGATTGTCGATACTTCCTTTATGAGTCAAATATAACCTATGTGTAATCAAGGATTTTTCTAAGGAAGAGGAAGAGATATCACCAAAATGGCTTGATTGTCATTTTAGTTCTTCTTTTACTACTCTTTTCCAAGTAGAAAGAGGGAGTGAACAAGCCTTCCAATAACATGAAAATGCTCTTCTCGAGTTTAATGTATTACAATGACATAATGTAAGCTTGGACAAGGTGTACTAGGCTTCTTATATAGCTTTTTGTTTTGGGAGAAGCTTACAACCTAATGAATGTGGGATAAAGGGAATATAGAATTAGAAAGGGATAAGTATGATTAGAAGATATTAATTAAATATTAGCAACTTATGGGAGTTTTAGATGGTTTAATTAATCAACTAGTATTAATTAATAGGCCAAATTTTGTTTCTAAAAAAACCATTTTGTTTATTCTTAAGGGAAATAATTGCAAAAGAACCTTTAAATCATATTCATTACAGTTCGGATATGGTTAAATACCCATCCGCATAACTCTAGGAAGTACTTGGGCATAATCCCTAAAACTCATTATGAGGAGTTCCACATGAATCCTAAAGTAGTTAGCCCATTAAGAATTGTTTGTGGTAACAACCCCATTTAGATTGATTAAGGGGTAAGTCCATGACCAAACGTTTTGGGTATGGGTAAATTATTTTGTTTTCTAAACCTAATCATATATTCTTTAGGGTTTTATAGTCCTTTCATTTTGGTTTTATTTTTCCCTAAAATTTTGGTTGCAGATCTAACACTTGGCTTTGTAGATCTACTAAAACATAAATAAACGGTCCCAATAAATTAGTTTTTATGGAATTTCCCTAAACGTCATGCCAACATCCCTCCAAGGTCTCCTAATGGATTTCAACTAGTTTATTATCCCCACCTATTAGTCTTAAGCACTTTGATCTACTTTGTAAGCACTATGTTGCCTTGCACACTCCGGTCCACTCTATGCATAGTCAACCCCCTTTCACATTATACCCTCTTATACACTTCATCCCCTTGTGCACTCCATTATCACCCTACACATTCTCCACCTACCCCTTCTACCTAGTCATCCCACATGGTGTATATTCACTCTCATGCTCATTCACACCTTGATTTTCTCCACCAACACCTCATCGATCACATTTCCAAGATTGAGTACCACCACTTGGGGGAATTCCATCCAAATTGCCTTATCGCATGATTTACAATGATCCCATTCACCCCATGGTACCATGACACCCTTATCCATTGCATTTCAAATTACCCACATTTGAAAAGTTTAATGGCCCTAAGGACTCTCAACACCACTTGCATCTATTATGCTATGCATGCCACCTCATTTAACATGACGACACACTTCTCTTACAAACCTTCCCACTTTATATCACTTTGGACAATCCCTTGAATGGTATTCCCACCTCCCACAACATAGAATTTACACATTCACATAGCTTGCTGACACAATATTATCCCACTTCTTCATCCATGTTGCACCTAAAGCAACACTAGTTGACCTTCACATGCTTATGCAACCCCATAACGAGTCTATTGCTAGATTTTTTATCTGTTGGCATGAACCTCGTTCACCATATTTTATATCCACTCCCACCATCTAAGCTCATTTATCTCTTTTCCAAAAAAAATTCCCCACATCTCCCACCACTTACAAATTCATCCACTATGCACATTTGATGAGGTTGTGCACATAGCACAACACCTCAAGGATGTCCATCTTGGTCATCCTCCTACCTTACCAAGTGTTTTGGTTTCTCCTCCACTTATTCCACCATTGAAATTCCATGTTCACAATTTATTCCAACCTGGATCCTACTCATATCTCACCGCCTTATACACCCACATATTTTTATTCATCATGTTCTACTAAGGCTCATCGCTTCATGCAACCCACTCATAAATTCACTCCATTAATCGAGCCACTTTCTTCTATCCTCGAAATTTTTTTGATGCCCATATCATCACTCCCCATCATATACCACCTCCATCATTGTGACAGATGTCCCATGACACATATGCATATCATCGTATTGATGGTCATTCCATTAACTCATGTCCAAAACTTTAAAAACTCATTCAAGACCTTCTAAAAAAGGGGACATTGTTGTTGAGCCTCCATATCCTCATGTTGATCGGATAACATATTTCTCTAAGGTGAAGACATATAAAGGATGTACACGTTGAAGTAAGGCACATTTGAGGGCACATAATAATAATAGAGTAAGCAAGTGCCATAACACTTTGAATTCAAGACTTAACTAGTTTGTGGATAAGGGCTATTCTTGGAGATAGCATGTTGAGAACATAAAGACATGAAGACTTGCAGTCCATGCAATGGTATTTTAGGAACAAGAAACAACTGAGTACCATACATAGTTTAGGATAATAATAGGATTTCTACTTAGATTTAACTATAGGAAGTCTATTCTTAAGATCACTTGCATGTTGTGTAACCTTTTATAAAGGCACGTGGTTATTATTAGCATGTTACCTATTTTGAGAAGTGCATGAGCGAGTGTTATCCAAATAAATATCCTAGTTATTTGGACAACTTACATACATATTATGGCTCAGAGATCTTCATTACAATAGCACGCACCTCAATTGTCTCCTTGGCATATTCACTTGGTCACTATTTCCTCACACACCCTTGCGCACTTCCCCTTCTCCCCTTTCCTTTTCCTTTTTCTTTGTGTTGCACTTATACCTTACGTGCATCTTCTACACATTCACCTTCTTCTTAGTAGCTATTAATCCTACATGCACTCCTTACACTTGATTCAATCAGCTAAGTCCCTAGCCCTCTCGTGCACCCCACACATTACCTTATAATAGTTACGCCTTGACCATACACTCTCTAATCATCAATTTTTCCCATTTCCCCAAGCATTGTAATTGTGCATGCCTTCCTTTTTCCTTCTTCCTATGCCTCATTCTTCCACATGCATATATTTTCACCCTCCTCTATGCATTTCTATGCCACGTCATTCTCTGACATGCTTGATTTTTCCACATGCAACTAGTCCAAATGTGCCAACAAGGTGTCAAATCCTTGCAACAAATCAATGAGTGACATGTGGCAAAAATGACAAAGAAAATTTACACAATTGGTCATCCTTTCAACCAATCCACACATGTCATATGAATTGCGTGTGTAGACAAATCTGAAAAACTTCTAACAACCATATATTTTACTACAGAGCTCCAATCGGTGCACACCTAGTCTCAATCAATAGTTTAACATAAGCTACAGTGTTAGACATTCAAATTCAAATTCTTGGTAGATCGATAGGTGAGAAATGGTAAAATTTTGTTATAGATGTTAATTAGCAGATCTGATTGCTCCAACCACCCGATTTGATCTGATCTAGCCTCTTTCCTTCTCCAACATGCCAAAGGACTTTAGTAAATACATTTGATAGATTTTCAAGTGGATTTATAGGCATTGAAACGTTTCTTGTTGTTGGTTCCATTTCAAATTTGAATTTTCCCTCCTTCTTCTCTTCTTCCATGAATTTATCTATAAATGTAAGATTTGGGATCATTTTTTATGTTGGATATTTTGGATCCTTACGCATTTTTTCTAAGGACATCATATTTTCGTATTCTAAGTCACATACCTCTAGATTTGGTTTACACATGTGGATATCATCCTCTTTCACCATCAGAATGATTCTGTGCATTTTGGAAGTAATGGAAGTATTATTTTGTGACTATTCTTTGTCATAATAGTTTTTGTATTCTTTCCCTTACCTTTCTTTTACATTGTGTGCTTTTGTGTCATTCTACGTCCCTTATAGAACCTTTTTAGTTGTGTTCCATGAAACTGATCTGGTAAATATGTTTTAGTTGTGTTACACGTGTCTATCCTTCTTTCACACATTTCCCTTCATTTTCACTCAAAACAAATAGTGTTCATCCCTCTTTTTCTAGTGTTATCACCTTTTAGTGTAGTTTCCTTCCATGTTATCCTTTAATACCTAGTCCTTTGGCATTATAGCTTAAGATTTTCCTTTCAGCACTAAGAGTAGTAGTAGTAGTAGAAATAGATAGAGGAACCGGCCTTCTCTGGAGATCCATCTCAAGTGTGTAAGGTCCCACAACTTGGAGATAGTTCCATTATTGTCACAAAATACTTGATCCTTCCATATCCGAGACACGAGATGTAATTTTGATGACCAAATTTTTTTGCAAGCCGGTGGGACCAGCAGAATGAAATCTTGAATTCCATATTGCTAAGTTTTTGTGTATGGGCTTAGTATTTCCATCCTTTGGAGGCTTATTTCAACACATCTGGCAACACCCAACATTTCAAGAATTTCTCTTTTGCAATGTTGAGTGAATTTTATGAGAAGAGTGCATACCAAAAAAGTGTTACAGCTGAAGGATCCTTTGAATACCTTTATATTTCACCAAGAAACACACGCATAAGATCTACAATGCACATCCCCATCTCCAATGTGTCACGTGCACTCTACTCCTCAAAATATACAATTTTTCCCTGTCATGGCGCTTGACCTCCTCATCCTCCAAGGAACTTTCCAACTTCACTTTGGTGGAAGCCCAATCGATCTCAATGTTCAACATGATATGTCAGTGGTTGTGCTCAAAAGTATTCCATACTTCATGAGAGAAAATCAAGTCACCCCTATTGAACACATTCAAGATGTGGCCAATGTATACTTTGTCTATTTGATTGAACATGATGATGTTACTATCAAATTTCTTGTAACCTCTTTCAAAGGTAAATAACTCCAATGGTACCATGGCCTAAGACCGTATCTATTTCTACGGGATGATCAAGTAGAATAGTTCTTTGCAATTATTTTGAAGATAAATCATATCATTTATCACTAGTGGAGTAGCTGACTATAGAAAAGTGTGCACCCAACAAGTAGATGACTGATTTCAACATCATATTTTAGAATACTTGGGATAGAATTCCTAAGTGGTAAGGCCTATAGCCTATCATTATTTCTTGTACTATCTAAGGGATTTTAATAGTGAAATTTTAGTCATGATTCAATTTATGGGAGGTATAACCTTACCTATTGCATACAACATTGCAATAAGGGCAAAAAATAACCTCATTGAGACTAGTAAGTTAGTGCTTAGGCCTCCTGTGATCTTATTCCCAAAGATGTCTTCATCACCCCAGCTATCTATTTCCCCAATTTTAGTGAAAATTGCACAACCATTTTCATCTACATCTTACTCCCCTACACAACAAAAATAAGATGATGAATTGAAGACCTTGATTAGAAACTTATCCAACAAGGTTATATCATTAGAGAAGTAGCAGAGATGCAAGCCTAAAGGAGTAGTTCCACTCAAGAAAAATGCTAGCAATAAACCTTGGAGGAATCAATATGGGAATCAAAGGTTCAAGAAAAACCAAGAGAATGGTAGATGTCATGCTAATGCATAAATGCCTTTACAAGTTATCCCTCCTATACAACCTCTTCTAGCGCCCAACACAAGTCAGGCACTTGTCCCAGTCCAAAACAACATGGTGTAGGATTATGAATGGTTCTTTCCTTGCAATGTTCCTCATATCCAATATTACTATGATAATGTTGAGTGCACACAAGCTTACATGATTTAGAACGCTTCCAGTTGTGAACCTTCAACGAGTGCACCAGAGGAAGATAACCAAGAAAATCCAGAAGCTTCCCTAGAGGAAAATTTTATTTTCTTTGGTGTTGAATAATTTTATGCAATCAACCAAGCTACAGAGGACACAAGCAGACCGCACGCCCAAGTTACAAACAACACAAAATACAAGAAGAGAATGCTCAAGTCTGGCACACAGGTCACAATTCTAGAAACACAAGAAGACCCTCAAAATAAAAATGAAGTAGCTAAGATATCCAGTAGTAAAAGAGCTTAAGTTCCCACACCCGAGGCTCCACACAAATATCCTCTATAAGTGGTGTGTGCCCCTCCTTTGGTAGGTCAAGCCTCTATGCTAGCTAAGGTTCTTGCCTTTGTACTTAAGAAACCAAGAAAGGATGTTGTTGTTCCTCAAATGCGAAAGTCAATGGGTTTTCCATTCAACATTGTGGACTAGATGAAAAGGAAAAACATAAATGTTACAATGTGGGATGCCTTAACCATTCCATCCCAAAGGCAACTTGTTGCATGAAGCTTGGGTGCATCTCCGTGCATTTGATCCAACTATTCACAAGTTGCATGCTTCTATTAACATCTTCTAAGAAGAGGAGAAGAAAGTAAGTAAAGTTGTTAAAACCCCACCCTTCTATATGTATTTGATCATAGGAAAACATCTTGTCCATAACTATATGATTGACTCAGGTGCTAGTACTTCTGTCATGCCTAAGAAGATTGTTGATGTCTTAGGTCTTAAGTATAGCCCCCTGACAAAAGGATTCTGCAACTCGATGGTTCAACTATCACTACCCTAGGAATCATCAAGGATCTTGAGTTAACCCTCCATGCATGTCCAAGTCTTATAATAACTCAAGATGTGTCAATCATTGATCTACCCCCTCTGTTTTCCTTATGTTTGTCAAGATATTTTACTACTAAAGTGGGTGGTTACTTGTCTTCTGATTGGTCTCATATGTTACTCAAGACAAGGTATGGTACCCAATTTACCATACAAGATGAGCCAATATTTTCTTATCATATAGAGTCATATGTCCCATCCCTCTCCAAGTCAATTGTTTGATCCAAGAAGAATAATATTTAGTTCATGAAGAGTATCCTCTTCCACCTTCTATTCCTAATCCAAGATTACTTGATGAGTGGGCAGAGAGACACCATAAATTTGACCCATATGCTTTGAAGAACTAGAAGCTTATGAAACTGGGCTTGGTACCTACTACATTCTTAAAGAATAAGTTATGATGTCACACGTGCTCAAGTAAAGGGAGAGAACCCCGGTCTACGGAATGTATAGTTTGATGGATCAAAAGAAGAAATGACACAGGAGCAGGAGTCATTCTCATTTATCCTAAGGATGATAAATTCTTCTTCACTCAAAGATTACATTTCATATGTTCTAACAATAAGGTAGAGTATGAAGCATTGGTTCATGTTCTACTTATTACTGAAAAGAAGAATATTAAGGCGTTGCAAATCTATAGAGATACATAATTGGTTATCCACCAAGTCACCAACAAGTTCTAGGAAAAGAAAAATCTTATCAAAGCTTATAAACACAGAGTTTGGAACCTCCTTGAGAGATTTGATGCTCTAAATATGTAGGTGGTGTCACGCAAAATGAATAAGGAAGTTGATCAAATGGTTGTGTTTGGTTCATAGTTCTCTCCTACTGAGGACTTTTTCAAAGGAAACACTCAACACATTAAGATGATGATCAGACCATCCATTCCAGAAAAAAACACCATTTGGCAAGTGTTTAATAATGACATGTAGATCATCCAGTTCATTCAAAATGAATTTGAGTTCTCATCAAGCATGCAAGCTGACTTGCATGAAAACTATGGTGACCAAGTGATTCAACTAAATTCAAATAAGCTACCTAAAGGGTTGGTCACCTTAGAGAAAAATTTTAGCCCGATGAGGAGTTCAAGGATGAAGAAAATATATGTGCACCACATAAGAAGACAAATCTCTAGTCACTATTGTGCATGGAAAAGAGTTTTTCTCGTAAATATTTTGTGATGATGAAAAGTAGGCCTTCATCTCTTTGTCAAAAATGTAGTGATATCTTCTCATAGGAGTATGAATACCTCAAATATTTTGATCCAAGTATTGCTCAAAATTCCATTGACCTTGATCCTAGTATCAATCCCGTTAAACAAAAATAATGACCGCTCAATCCAAAGATAGAGCCCTCATGAGAAAGGAACTATCCAAAATCATTGAGGTGAAGATTATTTTTCCCATCAAGTATTCTTCTACGGGTCACGAATCTAGTTCCTATGCACAAGAAGAGCGGTGAAATCATACTTTTTGTTTATTTTTGATATTTGAACAAGGAATCTTTGAAGGATCACTATCATTTTCCTCAATGGAGCAAATTATGTAGACTGTGGCTAACACGTAAAGATTCTCGATGTTGGATGGGTACTGGGTTTCAATCATATCCTAGTTAAGGAAGAGTGTAACAACCACATTTTAATAATTTAAAAAAAGGAATTTTTCTACATAATGTTCTCTGTTCTAAATTAATATAATTTAGAACACACATTCCATTTCCAATCCATCTCATAACATAAAACCATATGCAGTTGTAAATGACTTGGTGAGACACTAATCTCTCATTCCATGACTCGGTATTAAACTGATCTCTCATGTTAACTTAATAATGTGTATACTATGTATACTTGGTTCCTTTACCCTTTTATGGGTACCCAAGTGTTCTTTCTAAGAAGCCTATCTGAATATCTATTACCAATATTCATATGAAATCCTGCATCTTAGACTAGGTGACATAGGACAATGTAACTAGCAACTTGTGATACTTTGGCCAAAGTTTTAAAAATGTTTACCATGTTTACATTCCAAGATGACATACTCATCAAAAGGAATATGTCCTTCACCACACTTGTTATGTTATCTAGAATGGTCTTTCTTGACTTCTTTCAACTCAATCTGATTCAAGGTTTCACACTAGACAAGGGCAACAACATGCACTAGTGTGGAAGACTACTCGTGGTGACTAAGGATACATAGACATACTCAATAAACTTACGTTTATTGGGTGTTTCTAGTTACCCTAAGTCAACATGAGTTGACCTCAACACTAGATCATGTTTCTATCTTTGTTTAGAGTGGGACCATGATCCATTCTTCCACTTATGTCAATCGAGTTAATCAAACTAAGTGGGGTGTTGAGGCATAACAGGTTACATCATAGTATCCTCGTAATGACCCCTATCATTATGAAGGTACTATGTCGTAGTTTCTATGTTCCAACATCCAACTGAGTTTCCTCAACTAGACTAACATACTTAAGATTATAATTTTACTAACCAAATTAATTATTATCTTGTAGCTTAATGATAACAATTTTTTTAAGGGTCAACTAAGCATCATTTAACCTAAGAAGGTTACAAGGTGTAAATTACATGAGAGGTAGGTATGCAAATAAAATATGCTTTCCTAACCATTCCAAATTCATGCTTACGTTTATCTTAATCTTATCTATTTATTTCATATGTCGTTATGACTAAATTTAGTGTTATGAAAGTGTGATCAAAAGATTCCTTTTACTTCAGTTTTAGCTTGTAACCAGCTTATTGAACTGTTATTTTAGACTTCATAAAGATGAAGTCTAAATCCTTTTATTATCCTTTTTAAGCATTCCTATTTCAATTGCAGAAATCTGCTTAAGGAAAACACAACCCACCATCCTCATAATTTAATCATAACACCTAACAAGATCTCAAATAAATCTCATTGTTTAATTACAAGGAAAATATCCTTTTTCCTTTAACAAGGACTAATGTCCTAATTATGAAAATAGATCACATATGCTTAAAACAACAAAGAATTCATACTCATTTATATAATTTATCATGTTCCCTTTTTACTATTTAAGGATCTACCCAAGAGTATCAACTTAGTTGTGCTCTTTCACTTGGAAATAAATCAACTATTATTGCAGATCCTTAATCCAAGAGTCTTATATATTATAAGATCTATATCCTATATCACATGCATATCCAAATTTCCCCATCATGTATGATATTACTTAGTAATATATCACAACTTATGCCAATGAAAGTATCATAAGTAAATCAACAAACAACAATCATCAAAGAAATTCACTTATAAAAAGGAGTGATTCACTCATTAAACTTAGGAATATTTCAAGGTATTACAACATGTCTTTACATCAATGTAAACTAATTTAATACATCTTATTTTTCTGAAAAAATTACATTTCAAGTAAATGTCACTACATAGTCATCATAATACGAACAATTCCTTTAGTAAAATAGATGTAACTTCCTATATGTCTTTCTCCTTTCATCTTTTATGAAATCCATATGAAAAATTGTTAGCATGAGTCAGTTCATATGAACTAAGCATGATAAGTGCTATAACATTAAAAAAATGTGATTTTATCTAACTGTTTCATAAAAGGAACCTTGTTGTTAATGAAATAGTTCTAAAATCACAAATTAAGATTAACTGAAAGAATTTCCAAAATATTACAAATCAAGAAGGAGAGAGAAATATCATAGATCTACAATAAGAAATTTTTAAGTAAGAAATAATTAAATCAATATAATTAATTCTATCTCAAACACAAATATGAACTCATTACAATATACTAGTCATCTAAACAACAATATTTAAGAAATAAGAAATTCATATTTCAAATCCTAATCTTAACTTCTTAGTCACGTTTCCAACTTAAGCTCAACAACTCAACCTATTGTGTCTTTTCAAGAAGCAGTAGAAGGATATAAAAAACTATATTTCTATCATAAGTATGTTGTTTTAGTATCCTCGTATTATAGCTAATGATCAAACCATATCTAGAAAGTTTGAATCAAGATAATTAGAAATAAAACCACATAACCCACGGTAAAATTTTTTGCTGAATACCTGAATTCATTTAAGAGTAAGGATCTTAAATGATCAATACAAAACTAACATTCAGGATTCCAAAAAAAACAACCATATCTACATAAGTTCCCTAAAGGCCTGAGTTCATATCCAAATTCAAACTCAAAAGAAATAGTCATAGCTAACACCCTGCATTCCCTAACAACTACTTATTTATTGTTTTCACAAGCCACAAGAAGAACTAGAAACTGTTTAAAACAACACACAAGTTTTAAACCAATCAATTCCAATTCCAGAAAGGGACAGGAGAACTAAAAGTTTAGAACCAGCTCAAGACCCAAATCATTCCCACGGAAAAATCTTACCCTTAGACCCATTTGTATCAAGGTCGAGGAAACACTATGATAGAACACAAAATTTCAAGTGTATTAAGATCTACAACCTAGAAAATATTGACATCAATTTTCCAAGTCTGAGTTCTACAAACTCATTAACTAGAACCAAATCGAAGATTGATTAAAAATAATAAAGAAATCCAAATAAAACAAGACTTTCATCCTATATAAAACCAATGGATGTTATATCACATCTAAGAAAAATCCAACTAAATGTTACCTATTTTCACAGGCTAACCCAGATGGATTTTCATTCCAATTATTCAACTATGAAAAGGAAGCACAAACAGGTCCTTACAACAACTAGTCCATCTAAGGAGGAGTGTAATTATGACCAACAAAGAGATAGGTGAATCGAAACAATTTTCCCCTAAAGAAAATCACACTTCCAGTGCTAGATAAGCTTTGAATGCCAAATCAAATCAACAAAATATTACCTAAAGAAACAATGTAGCCCAAAATGGGTAACTATAAATGAATCAGTCAAAAGAATAGAAACCCGAAAAAGTTTGATAGGTTTACCTTAGTATTCATCATCCATGCAAGATATAATCTCCTATACACAGTTTAACCAATAAAACAAATGATTCATTTCAGTTTTAATTAAGAGTAAACAAAATAATAAAATCCCAATTCACTACAAGCTAGGTATTCTCTGCTAGTGACCAAATATGGTTGGTCTTCCTAGCTATTAATAAGTACACAGAGAAAGATAAAGAGCATAAGCACCTTCACACTATCTTAGTCATATGTCCCAAGTAAAATTAGTAGAGAGATTTGTGAAAGATAAAGAGTAAAGTCACAAGGTAAGCCCACTGAGAAAACAAAAGTAAAGTTGGATTCACTATTATCCCAAAACAAAATTTGACCATTAAGGTTGGTCCCCAACTGATATCAACAAAGAGAAACAATTTAATCTAAGCCATCGATTCCATAAAAACTTGACTTCCTCTCCATTTTTCCAAGTTACCTTAACAGGGTACAATCCAACAATGAAACTTACATGATTTGAACAATATCCAAGGAAGCTTGTATGAAAAACAATATAAATACAACTGTAAATCAATCCATATAACCTATTTCCCATATACAATTCAATAAAAAAATATCATAATGCATTCAAAAGAACCAATTCAAAAATGCCATTATTGCAAGGAGAAGAAACACAAAACCAAAACCAAAACCAGAAAGTTTCCAAAAAGAGAAAAGTTATTTTAATGAAGACATTTAAATAAAAGTAGAAGACTTAAAGAGATAGGGCCTATCATGCCTGATAGAGATCATGTCTTCTTTTCCTTGTTGTAAATCTTCAAGCAGAACCTCGATAGAAAATTTCCACAAAAAATACCAAAGACCAAGCTCTGAAACTTTCCCTTTCTTCCTCTTATAACTTCCTAGCTTTATTTTCGTTATCATCACCACCATGCAAGGTAAAAATATGCATGCATAGATTCAAACTAGAGGTTTGAAAATGAAAAACCACATGTAGAGCTAAAAGCTCACCAAAAACCAAATGAAACAATGAAAACCGAAAACCATCTTTTCTTCCAACTTCCCCTATTTCCTAGGTTGTTTTTCACAATTGCCAAGATCAATTAATGTAAACAAGACTGATAGAGTCCTTCCTTATCTCCCACCCTCACCAACTCCAAGTTGGCTATAACCAAGTTTAAAATTTCATGCAACTAATACTTTAGTAGAGGTGCCAACTCATCCTCCACTAAACCTTCATGCACTCACCAAAGTTGGTGGTAACAGGGTGTTTTAAAGCCCATTAAATCCTCTTAATTACTTAGAGATTGGTGCCACTGACACCTCATAGTATGTCATCCATGCCATCCCTTTAGGCTAGTCTAAGTCTTAGGTTAGGTTCATAACATTAGATTAGAAACCAACTTAGGTCCTTAGGTTAGTTTATTAGTTTAGTCTTAGGTTTCCTTTCTAATAAACAACCAAAATAATAATATCATCCAAACTTAAACTTAGGATAAGCTTATAACTTAGGAACTTAGATTTAATTAGGTTCCCTTAATAATTGTTAGAATTATCACTTCAACATTACCAAATGGAGAATCAATATGACATTATTGGATCACTTGTGAAGGGTGTGAGAAGATAAAGTCACCTGTGATCCCGTAGCAATCCTGGGTTTAGAAATCTAACATTCTACCCAGCTCGGTCAAGATGACCTTGATGTCATGAAATTGAAAGCATGCCTTGGATCACTAAAATTGATCCAAGGTATAGCTATCCTACATCAGAGATCATAAAGACTGAAGCACAAGTTCAAATGCAATAAAGACTATGAATGATTTTAATCAATCAATTTCCTCTATCCACATATAGTGAACATTCAACATAAAAAGAAATGAAATACTTCATTCTAATTTTAGAATAGACATGGAAGAATTGTATCTATTTTTAGAAGATAACATATTATCTACAACAAACATGATTACTTAGTTCACAAGAGTACACCATCTTCAAACAAGAATCACATATCAATGTTTGCAACTTTGAGTACAAAATTCATCATAGATATCAACCATGTTAGAGGAATTACAAAGAGGATCAGTTCAAAATGGAATTTATAACCAAGTGGGAACATATTCATACTAGAAGATGTCAATCGTTATATCAAATGCATTTGTAACATTTCAATGCACCATGGATATTTCCTTCAAAGGCTACATCAATGAGTTCATCTTGGTCTACCTAGATGACATCACTATCTTCTCAAAGTAGATCACAGATCATATGGTGCACCTGGAGAAAGTATTTGAGAGGTGCAAAAATTTGGGGTATCTCTTAACCCCAAGAAGTGTAATTTTGTTATGGAAAAAGGCAAGATTTTTGTCCATGTGTTTCAAAGGATGGCATCGCAATTGATCCTAAGTGTGTTTCAGCCATCCTAGCTCTTTCCTGCTAGCACACAAAAAGACCATGCAGTCATTCCTTGGTAAGATTATTTTTGTTACGTGTTTTATTCCTAACTTTGTTGGATTGGTAAATCTAATCACCCCGATTATTAAGAAGGACATAGCTTTCAAATGGACTGTTGGGCCCCTGGAATATTGACCAAGTATGAAGGCACGTAGGTGCATGGGATCCCAGTTATAGAATGGCGCACAAGGAAAAAGCGTGCAGGAGAAATGTTTAAGGAAGAACATAGCATGCATGATGCACGAAAGGAGGTTCAGGACTTAGCCAATTTGAGCACCCAGGGAAAAACACATGAAAAGCATGATCGGTTACACATGGATAAGATGCTAGCCTGGTGATAGGCTAGCCTAGGAAAGAGCATGCCCCAGATGGAATCTTCTAGAAGATCATCATGAGATAAAGTGGAAAGCTTAGGCTTGGAGGAGCATGCTCGCATGAAGGACCACAATTGAAACTTGGCATCCGATTTGAGGATGCTGGAAGGTGAGTTGGAAGCCCGGGAAAGCTATAAATACAAGTGCCTTTGGAGTAGAGGAGAGATCAACATACACATATACATCTTCATAGAGATACATGGAGACATATAGACATATGGGGAGATATACAAAGGGAATAGTGGTTAGAAAGTGAGTGGAGCTCTACATAATTGCTGCAAGTGGAGATTTTGGGTTTGGGAAAGAATGTACTAAGCATGGAAATTGTTATTTTATTTTTTTAGCTTAGTTACATACATCCAGTGATACGCATGACTGTGGTCTACTCTCTGTGACACTGTAATGAACCAATGAATATAATGAGGTTACTTGTTATAAATAGACATGGATATCAATGGTTTTAATGCATATTTCTCTCATATGAGTTCTCTATCCTTTCATGATAAGAATGGATGTTTGTATATTTCTTTCTGTTATAATATATGTTCTGGATTATGTTAAAATCCTTCAGTCTAAGTGACTACAAGGATCTGGAGGCCGTTCTAAGCCCTATGGTTCTTGTTTGTCTTAACTTCCTAAATACTCTTACAGTAATCATAGATGATGCTTCCCACTAAACTCACATAAAAGAGAGACTCGGTACCCACGCGTGCCTTGGGTGAGCACTCAGCTTCTGTTGGGTGATAGGTCGGTGTGCATGGGGTTTCTTCCTTTTATGATAGGAGTAAAAATGACTACATCTTGGTTCCATTGCTGGGAACTCTTTTGAAGTGTAGTGGGATATAGCATACATCATGATCTATGTAATGAGTAATGACAGAGTGGTTGACATTGGAGAACATTGAATCATGGTTCAAGAGCATGGAGGATGAATTTTCTCGAGATACAACACTGGACTTGAGTTTAATACATGTAGATGGGTAGAAGAGAACCTCTACCATGATCTATATGAGACCTTCTTCTGTTGCTTCCCAAGTAGAATTATATGAATGGATTTCAACCTATATGTCTAGATCAAGTTGGTGTTATGGATCGCATGTATGGGCCAAAAAGAAGAATACTAAGGAGGATTGACATGGATGTAGATCATTGGTGGAGAGGAGTACTAGCTAACTACACTTTGGAGTACACCATCTCTACGTATTCTTGTCCGGAGGTTGTTGAGTTTGAATTTCTATGAGAACCTAGAGGAACATTTCTATGTGTTATTCCTCTAGCTATGAAGATATTGATGGTTACCATGAGTTTAGAGGCTTTCCCAATGGCCGGCTAAACCATTCGAGTCGTTGGGTAAGGGAGCTTGGGTGGAGGAAGATGGTAGATATCATGACAGAAAAGGAGAGGGAAGAAAGATGGCTCAAGTATAGTGAAGCACGTGAAAGGGAGATTGCTAGATGACGTAAGGCTGCTAGTGTGATGGATCTATGGAGACAAAAATTATGGGAAGGAGTTGAGGTTCACGCGGAGGACGTGGAACCTGAGCAGTATGTGCTACCCCATCTTGGAAAGCTTGTAAGGGAGACACCTTTAGATTCTAGTGAGAGTTCGTCACATGGAGAGAGGAGAGTCATTGGTGCATATCTGAACCCACCCAGTGACCGAGCCCTGACACTTGGTTTTCCTGATCTAGGAAGAAGTGTTATCAACCCAGTTGATATTAGTGGAAGATATAAATCTGCACCTAGTAGGTATAATTTTTTGGTTCCTTCTTCTATGGCTACACATATTCCAATATTTGGAGGAGTCTTTGGACAAGGGGAAGTATACAAGCTTTCGGTCTCACATCAGGGAGTGGCGCGAGACAAAGTAGTGGTAGTGGGGTGCTATCACAGACCATCGACACACAGTTCAGTGGGACCGTGGGGGCACTTGGCACATCTCTATAGGCCCTATTGGACCCAGTGGTTCTGGTGGATCTGGTGGCTCTGGAGGCATAAGACCCAGTGGACTGGTGGATCAGGTGGCAAAGGAAACACTGGTGGGAACCAAGGATCAAGCTCGGGAGGATAGGGACCCTAGCCACCACCTCAAGTATTCTTTGAAATGTCTCTACATTTTCCAGATTACAGGGGCATTGAGGATGCAATGAACATGTTCACAAATGTGAGATGCTATCACACGCGAAGGGTATCACAACCCCATAGTGAAAGGATAGTCAATTTGTAACCACATTACAAGGGTGCGCACATAGGTGGTATAGAAAGTATGACCCTCATAAAATAGTGGTGGAATACACTACTTTAAAGAAAACATTCTTGGTAGAGTTCCACATTCTGAGTTCAAGCAGAAGAGCATCAGTGCTTTGAAGGATATTCAATAAGGAATGGTAAGAGAGTGTGGGAGTATGATGCATGCTTTAAAACTCTCTTGTCTAAATTATCATATGATATCCATCCTTCTCAGCATGCACAGTGGTTTGTTGGAGGATTGATCACCCCTTTTAGAAGGGCCTTATCTCATAAGACTTTTATAGACCCACATGAAGCATTGGAAGATACCTTGCATGTCGAGGTTGTTGGTAGTATTGATATTGGTGTTAGCCCATTCTTGGAGGCTCAGATTACTGCTATGCCCAAATAATTGGAAAAATTGTCTGCGAACTCCATCCATGAGACTCGTAGTGGTTTGTGGTGCACAGATTGTGAAATAGAGGGACACGTTAAGGATAATTGTCCCCGGAGGATGGTATGTGTTGTGATAGTAGATTGTGAAATTTGTCATGGGGAACATGATGCAAGTAGGTGTCCCCCTTGTTAGCAAGCATGATCGATTAAGAAGAATGTATCCTGTTATTGCAAAATTTTCACCTCCATAACCCAAGATACTAAGGAATGTAGGATCATTGATCAGATCCATGAGGCCACTGATCATGGGTGCACCAGACCAAGCATTTAAAGTGGTTCTAAAAATGATGATCACTGTTATGAGGAGCATGAAAATGGAGGCATGCGTGGGAGAGGTTTTTGAGGAGGATTCCATGGTCGAGGTAACCACGGAGGAGGAAGGAGTGAGTTCCTGTGTGGAACATGTTTCAAATGTGGATCTATAGAACATTACAAATGTGAGTGCCCGGACTGCAGTAATGCTCATGGTGCGGAAAGAAGCATAAGTATGAGGAGTGCCTAGAATTATTTGAGCATATGAATCAACAACACTAGAAGGACAAGGGCATTGTGATGGTTAGTATTAAGAAGGTAGACATACAATGGATGCCTCGGGTAACATGGGATGAAGGTTTGGAGCCTGTCTTAGTAACAACAAGGGCAGAAGCCACGCGCAAAGAGAGGTACCAAGACAGAAGAACCTGGTTTCAAGAGAAGAGGTCATTCATGGAAAATATCTAGACCCCACGCATCAGAAGGAGATATATCAGGACACCATGGATGTTATTCAAAGCTTACAAGGGGAGATCCAGTGTCTAAAGGAGAAATCCAAAAAGGGAGGAACAAGGGAGGAGAGTCGAGGTGTAAAAGGATGACCTAGATGAGGTCAAGGAGGTGGGAAAAATGCTAAGGCAGGAGAACATCATTCCTTTGCTAGGATCTTAGTTGAGAGAGAAGGTACCATGTGCTGAGAGAATAGTTTGAGAGACAGGTATTGCATGTGAACCTTCCCCTCACAACCTCAACTATGACAAGGAGATTACATTGAATGCAGTTGTAGATGGATGGCTCCTCAATAATATACTCATTGACATTGGTGCGGAGGTTAACATTCTAACTTTGGATGCATGGCATCAAATGGGGAGACCTACATTACAACCATCTTCGAATGTGTTATATATGGAAAAAAACTAAGGAAATGCCCATCGGTGTCTTGAAGGATGTAGCTATTACTATCCAGGGAGCCAAGTTTACTGGGGACTTCAAAGTCTTGGCGCTCACCGAGGCAGAAAATTTCCTAGCACTACTTGGGTGCCCTTGGTGTTACAAGAATAATGTGGACCTTCGGTTCAACAAAGGGTACATTAGCTTTGAGAATGAGGAATGGGTCATTATACCCTTGGTTGATGGGAAGTCAATGCCCTATATTGAACCATTGGGGGAAGAAGTTCTAGATAAGATTTATGTGCTGCTCAATCAGAGACCCTGAGATGATACACCCTACTAATGGGTTATCCAGTTTGAAGATGCTCAGTCAGTGAGTGATACCACTAGTTTGGCATGTGATAATTGGGTGCATGGAACTTATGAATTAATGGGATAGCACTTGAGAGGGTCGGTGACCAAGGTAACAAAGGCATGCATGGTTAGGCACCTTGGAGGAAAAGAACTACCCAAGTATTCAAGAGGATCCTTCCCTGAGATCTTTCTGCAGGAGGTAGAAGCTTAGTGGAAGAATGAGAAGGAATAGAGGGAGATGTTAAGTTATGTCTTACTTGGCACAACAACTTGGTGGTGGGCCACACATCAGAGAGCCTTTTAGAATGGCGTGAGGTAAGAATTTCTCTCTTTGTCATATTTTCTAGAGTAATGTACCCACCATCATCAAGGACTACCATGGGAAGGAGCCCACTCTTTCCATATCCAAGAGTGTGAACGGGTCTAGAGAGAAGGTGTAGAAGCTTTTCCACCATCCCTCTAGGTGCACAAGTTATATTCTACACTTGCAGGGTTGTGTGCACACATGGTACATTCATTTGGAGACACGCCGATGAGGAATTGGTAGAGCTGCATCTAACCTTATTCAAACCTTTGAGTATCAGAGTACCAAGCCATCGATTGATAAGGCCTTGTAGGGTATCAAGTGCCTTACCATGGGGGATAGTGCCAGGATGGAGGATAGGTTATTGGAATTATTAGGTGAACCAGGTGTAGTGGTGCGCTTTGAAGAAGTTGAGGAAATAGAAGAGTTACAACTTGAGTACACGTGTTTGGAAAAAGAGAAGGGAAATTTGGTATATGTGATTGATGGAGAGGAATTAGAAAGCTTAGATGTTAGCCATTCTATAGGGACATGCGAGGTAGTGGACAGTGTAGATGCTCACACGTGCCTACCATGAGCCTTTAAAGATGAAGAAAGTTAACATCGGTTTAGAAGAAGAACCTAAGGAAGATATTATTGGGGATTACTGGATAGAGAAGGAAGTATCAAAGATCATTGATCTCTGCTATGAATTTGAGGATTTATTCCTACACAGTGGGTACCATGAGCTCAAAGGCATTCACCACTCCTTGGGGGAAATGAAGATAAAGTTAAAGGATGGTGCGTGCAGTTAGGAAAAGGCCCTACTAGATGAATCCCAATTTTTGTGTGAAGGTTAAGGAGGAGATAGACAAAATGATAGCTTCTGGGATCATTGAGGTAGTGGAAGAATCAGAGTGGATAAGCCCGATGGTAATCAACATAAAAAAGGATGGGTGGGATTAGGATTTGTGTGGATTATATGGAATTGAATGCATTTTGTGTCATTGATCCATTTCTAACCCCCTTCATTGAAGAATTTTGGAAGGAGTCACTAGGTGTGAAATCTACTCCTTTACGGATGGATTTTCAAGGTACCACCAAGTTCGGATCGCAAAGGAAGACCAAGAGAAGAAAACTTTAACCACCGAGTGGGGAAGTTTTGAATATACGGTCATGCCCTTTGGGTTAAAGAATGCACCTACTGTCTTTTCATGCATAGTGGTGTAAGCATTCCAGGACTTCATCCATAAGTTTCTTTAAGTCTATTTGGATTCTTGGATAGTATATGGTCTAGTTAAAGACCATTGTGACAATTTGAGGTTAATGTTTGAGAGGTGTAGGTAGTTGATGATATCCCTCAACATTAAGAAATGTGTGTTTACTACCCCCTTTGGGACTTTATTGGGGCATATCACATGTAAGGAGGGCTTGCTGGTAGATCCCACTAAAGTTGTAGTTATTATGGGGTTAAGGGAGCCTACTAGCCAGAGTGCAATGCGTGGATTCCTTGGGCATATGGGCTATTATAGAAAATTCATTAAGGGATATGCCAAGATCACCTGTGACATTAGAGGAACTGCTTAGACATAAAAGTTCCTTCCATTGGGGAGAGGCGCAATAGAGGGTGTTTGATACATTAAAAGATAGGCTTATTACCATGCCTATTTTACGGTTTCCCTCTTGGGACAAGCCCTTCCATGTCCATGTAGATGCCTCAGGGACCACCATTGGAGCAAGTACTTGTACACAACCAGGTGAAGGGATTATTGATCATCCTCTCTATTTGCAAGCAGGAAGTTGACACCAACAGAGAAGAATTATACCACAACCGAGCATGAGGCATTGTCAATGATCTACATGCTCTTCAAGTTTTGACAATATCTGCTGGCAACACCCTTTGTGTTTTACACCGACCACATGGCATTGAAGTATTTAGTAAACAAGCCTATTCTGCAAGGGCACATCTATCGATGGGTGTTGTTGTTTCAAGAGTTTGAATTCACCATTGTAGTAAAACTTAGGAAAAGCAACTGTGGGCCTGATCATCTATCAAGAATTGATTCAAGGGAGGATGCATAGAGTATTGAGGAAGAAATTCCAGATGCGCAACTATTTAGGTTGTGGCACACCCTCGGATTTAGAGGAGATTGTAGTATTCTTAAAGGAAGGTGTGGCACTAGATGGAATAAAGGCATTGGAAAAAAATAGTTAGCCATACATGCCGCACCCTACATGTTAATCAGTGGAGACTTATACAACTTGGGACATGATGAAGTTTTATGCAAGTGTGTATTAGAGCATGAGTGCCTGGCCATCATGGAAGAAGCACACAGAGGAAGTGCAGGTGGGCATTACATAGGTGATGCCACCACATGCAAGATTTTAATGGCAGGATTATGGTGGGAAACCTTGTACAGGGATTGTAGAGATTATTGTAAAGCATGTGACCACTATCCTCGCATTGGAAAACCAAGAAGGAGAGATGAAATTCATTTGCACCCTATCCCTAGTGCATGAGCCTTTTGAAAAGTGGGAAATAGATTTTGTATGACCTATTGCATCAGCAATAGGCATGAGGACTCGGGTCACGTTATGTCATCACTTGCATAGATTATCTCACAAGGTGGGTAGAGGTAGCCCCAACTAAAGATTACATACAAAAACAATGACAAGGTTCTTATGGGAGAACATTATCACAAGGTATGGATGCCCGTTGAGTTTGACCAGTGATAGGGGTACACATTTTTGAATGAGACCATGAGGATCTTGTTATCAGAGTTCATGGTGGCTCATCACAAGACTATGCCCTATCACCCACAAGAAAATGGCACCATGAAAGCATTCAACAAGATATTGAGTCATACCTTGACCAAAATTTGTGATGTTGGAAGACAAGATTGGGATGACAAGGTATCAGCAATATTATGGGCTTACAGGACAACGTATAAAAGACTAAACAAAGCCACACCTTTTCAATTGGTGTTTGGCACGAGAAGCTATTTTTCTGAGTTGAATTTATGTTTCCTTCTCTATGAATAACACACGCAGGAGGGTTAGCCGATGAACAAGCACTGGAAGAAATAATTGAGGAGCTAATGAAACTAGATGAGAGATGATCACTTTCCGATGGAGCCAAACAATAGAAAAGGAAAAGAAAAAGGCTTGGCATGATTGCCATATTAGAAATAAGAAGTTTGAGGTTGGGCTAGATGGTGTTATTATATGATTCCAAGTTTTGCGCACCATCCTGGAAATTTGAAATTCCATTGGTTGGGTCCTTACACAATCTAGTACATCCTCGATTGGGTGCATTCCGATTACAAGTGTTGGATGGGACTAGACACTTTAATGGGAGTAGGTCTGAAGCCCTACTATAAATAATTCTTCTTGGTGTTTGTAAATAAGGTAGTTTTTCGCAATTAGTTTAGAAGTTTCCTTTATGCATTTCCCCCTTTTTTTGTTTCCCTTTGCGTTGTTGTTTTGTTTTGCACCTTGGCGTCGGTAACCTTATTGCTATTTTTGGAGAATTTGTGAGTACGTAGAGGACCATGCATTGCTTTAAGTGTGGGGTGGAGAAAAGTGAAGAAGTGCATGATTAAAGTACAAAGAAAGTTGTGTTGAAAAGCCTTGTTGAATGGTTGGGTTGAAAGAGGTATATAAAGAGAAGATAAAAGAATGGTTGGTCCAGGTAAAGCTACTTGTAGATCCCACATACTGAGAAGGAGAAAGTGCATTTGAAAACAACACGAGGTAGGTGAGAGCAAGGATCAGGATAGAAGAAGTGCCTTCGGCATGGGTTACATGTGCACAAGAGTCTCCTGTCAGGTTGGATTGGTTGCGCAGAAGGTTGGAAGAGTTTTTCGCAAGGTTGGGCATACGTAAGTGAAGGTGCTAAAGATGGGATTTGCTTTAAAAATCCACATTAAATGAGCAAGGTATGGTGGTAGGTGAAGTATCATTTAATGATAAAAAAGGGAAAAACTATAAATAAAGGGTCGAGGCACTTTCATTTTCACTTTGCGAATAGAGAGAAGCGATTGTGCATTTGTGGCAAACTAGGGCTTCCAAAATTTGATCGTGTGAAGAAGAATCTGCAAGGGTGAGGTGTGAGCAGCTAAGTTTGAATCTACAAACTAGAAGGGATTTCACGGGTGTTAGAAGGATTGTGAGGAGGCTCCATTTCGTGGAAGTATTATCCCAAGTTAGGGTTTTGTGAAGCTAGGGCACGGGAAAAGTGATTTTCTTCACAGAATTGAGATCTGAGACTGGAGGAAGTTGAAAAATAGAGTGATAAGGAGTAAGTGAAGGGGTAAGAGGATGTAGATAATGGCACCAAAGAAAGGAAAGGGCAAGGGCAAGGCCAAGCAGCAAGATCCCAAGACAAGTATGAATGAAGAGTGGTATGCAGAGATGTAGTACCCTGATGGGGTAATGATGGGTAAGGAATGGGAGTCTCACCTAAGGAACATGCCTATGAGTGATTACAACCATCGAATGAGCACGATCGAGAAGGAGATGGCACTAGAGTTAGTGCACCCCACAAATAAATGGACACCAGAAGGGTTTCCCATTTATAATGATGATGTAAAGGTCAAGATGGAGAAGGCGGGATTGTTGCAACTCTATGAGTTGCCCTATTTTGGAAAGCTAGAGTGCCTATATCAATGGCTGATGTCATGAGTACATGAGGATTACTTCCATTTTACAGGGCATAAGATGCACATTACTCCTCAACTCATCTCATAGTTCACGGGCCTCAAATGCCAAGGAGTCAGCCTAGATGATGACCTGAGTGATAAGGAGGTAATTCAAGAAACCATTACTGAATACGCCTGCAAGAAAGGGTTGAGATACTATGACATCTTAGACATCAAGGACCCAGTGATGAAGATGGTTGCACATCTAGTAACAAAGCTAAATGGCCAGGAGAGATGGACTTAGGTCAATAAGCCTTGGTTACATGTCTGCAAGAAAATTACAGAGGGAACCATCTATAACCTACCTGTATACATCACGGAGGAAATTGTCAGTTACACAAAGGAGGGGGACATAATCCTCTTTGGAAACATCTTGTTAACTATAGTGTTTTAGAGATTGGAGTACCAGATGCGTCAGACAAGTTTGTATGGGAATACCCTGCCGAGGACCCTTCACCCATGAAGAGGTTTGAGAAGTATGTGTGTGACACAATGTCAAGCACCCCACAAGGCACACCTGGAGAAGTGGTACACATGCCTAAGGAATGCATTCGGGGTGGAATGGAGGATTCTGAGCAACTTTCGATAGTCACTGAAGGAGAAGCCAATTTGTGGTGTACCAACACTTCTACCTAGGTAGGTTCAGACTAGTAGATGAGTCTTGGAGCCCATGGTGCAAGCTTCCCTTCATATTCACAGCTCAATACTTCCAAGCGGGAGTAAATAGATTTGTGGAGTCCAAAAAGCTAGAGGTTGAGCTAGGTAGTCTAGACCGGGAGCACAGAGAAATGTGCAAGAAGTTGAACTACCCTGGAGGCAAGCGTGCATACATAGAGAGATATGTATCACATGAGATACAAATGACAAGGCCAATAACGCTGCCCATTGCATAGGAGGATCCATAGCACACGTGTACCTCCACATAAGGCCCAAGTTTGAGAAGGGTGCATACCTAGAGAATGAGGTCTCCATACCTGAAGATCCCATGGGTAGGAAGAGGCCCATGCCCAAGAAGAGGGGAAGAGAAGGAGAAGCACCAAGTGTGTAAATGGTTCGAAAGTGAGCATGCCATCAACAAGTACCAAGCCCAATACTTACACATAGAAATAAGTCCCGAGAAAAGAGAAGACACTAGAGGAAGAGGCACCAGAGTAACCCCTCACCAAGAAAAAGTAGAGGATAGAAGAAGAAGCTGACTTGGAGGAGACCGACAGCTTGGAGAAACACCTAGGTGAAAGAGAGGATGAGAGTGGAGAAGGTGACAGTGGGAGGACGAACCTGAAAGGGACCAGGAGCCACATGTCTTGGAAGTATATGACTCCGGAGAAGAGAGTGGAGAGGAGAAATAGGAATTCATTTTCACATGGTGAAAGAGTACATAGGGTGAGGAAGGCACCCAAGACATGGGAAAGATTGAGGATAGTGCGGAAAAGTAGGAACCCATAAGCTTCACAAAGGATCAGATCACCGAGGTGGCAGAGAGAGAGGCAAAGAAAATGCTCGAGGCCTTGGTTGATCAAGAATTGGAGCGCAGCACTGAATATAGTGCTGGAGGAAGGAAAAGAGGAAGACAAAGTGAGAGGAAGTAAGATAGTATGGGAGGAGGTCCCAGCCTAACTGTAAGTTTTCCAAAAGGAGCATGCTTGGGGAGAAGGGCTCTTGATGCAGAGCAAAGGCAAGTAATGAGCTATGTTGATGACTCAAGGAAGGTGTTACACACACGGTTCAGAGCACTATACCCACTGAAAGGATTCTAGCCATGGGGTTGTTTGAAAAGGAGGGTGCATACCCCAAGACCAAGAAGATGCTTTCTTGGGCATTTGAGTCCCACATTGACGAGCTAGACTTTGAAGTTTTTCCAGAAAGTGCTCATCACATTGCTAGAATCTAAGGGAGATAACCCCTTAGTGAATGCTCAGGAGCTCTCAGATGAGCAAGTATGCAATGCTCTTAATAAGGTTATGGTTGAGACAGAGGCAAGGCTATTTGTGTGAAATGACAACATAAGGGCTCTAGAGGGGAAGTTAGCCAAGAAAGAAGAGGAGCTGGCTGAGATGGCCAGGAACTTGAAGCAAGAGGAGTTGATCAGCGCGCAGCTGAGGCGTGAGCTCAAAGATGAGAAGACAAAGGTGTAAGAAGTCTACAAGAAGGTGGATTCGATCAAGAGCACCATCATATTGAAGCACCCAGACCTAGCACTAATCCCTCAGAGGTACACATCAACTTTGGAATGCTTAGAATACCTAACATGCATCCTCACCATGGAGAGATGACCATTGGCCCTGGAGTCTGCGGAGGAAGTAGCAGTGCGCTTGAAGGAAGAAGACAAGATGAAGGTGGTAGTGCTCATTACCAAGTATAGCAAGGTGTTTATAGATGTAAAGATTGCTTCCCAATCTACTGAGGCCACATATGAAAATGTGTGAGACATGGATAAGGTAGCAAGTGCCTTGGTCGCTACCCATGAAGCAGAGCTAAAATAATTCCAGGAGAAGAATAAAGGAAACAGGGCAGAGAGGGATAAAGTCCTAGTAGATGTAGAAAGAAAATCCGAGGAGATTGAGGCACTAAGGGGCTCAATCAAAACATGACTGAAGGAGCTATACCCTCAGATCACCAGAAGGATGGACACACTTGAAGACCTAGGAAAGGAGATGGAAAATATTGTTGACACTTTGGGCACCTAGGGGATTGGCCTAACTTTTGATGAGGTAAACATCCTGGTCGGCGACCTCTGCTAGAAGGCAAAGGGTGAGGTCGATGCATGGAACAAATTGGAGGCTGAACTTACAGAGGGATTTCCCTAGCCTGCTAAGCTAATGCCCCCCATTCTTTCTTCTCTCCCCATTCTTTCATTCCCTTATTCTTTTGCAAAATGTAAGGCTATCTAAAATTCTTTAAGGCAACATGCATCTTAGTTAAGTAGAGTGTTTCCGAGGATGGAGAATAGGCGTAGTGTGGGGTGATGTTGGGCCCCTGGAATATTGACCAAGTATGAAGGGCATATGTGCTAGGATCCCAATTATAGAATGGCACGAAAGGAAAAAGCATGTAGGAGAAAGGTTTAAGGAAGCACATAGCGTGCGCGATGCACGAAAGGAGGTTCGAGACTTAGCCAATTTGAGCACCCAGGGAAGAACACGTGAAAAGCATGATCGGTTGCATGTGGATAAGATGCCAACTTAGCGATAGGCTGGCCCAGGAAAGAGCATGCCCCGGATGGAATCTTCTAGAAGATCATCATGAGATAAAGTGGAAAGCTCGGGCTGGAGGAGCATGCTCACATGAAGGACCACAATCGACACTTGGCATCCGATCTGAGGGTGCATTGGAAGGTGAGTTGGCAGCCCGGGAAAGCTATAAATACAAGTTCTGTGGAGTAGAGGATATACCGATATACACATATACATCTTCATAGAGATACATGGAGACATATAGACATATGGGGAGATATACATAGGGAATAGCGGGTTAGAAAGTGAGTGGAGCTCTATAGAATTGCTACGAGTGGATATTTTGGGTTTGGGAAAGAATGTACTAAGCATGGAAGTTGTTATTTTCTTTTTTTAGCTTAGTTACATACGTCCAGTGATACGCATGACTGTGGTTTGCTCTTTGTGACACTCTGTAATGAACCAATGAATATAATGAGGTTACCTGTTATAAATAGACATGGATATCAATGGTTTTAATGCATATTTCTCTCATATGAGTTCTCTGTCCTTTCATGCTAAGAATGGATGTTTGTATATTTCTTTTGTTATAATATATGTTCTGGATTATGTTAAAAATCCTTAGTCTGAGTGACTGCAAGGATCTGGAGGCCGTTCTGAGCCCTATGGTTCTTGTTTGTCTTAACTTCCTAAATACTCTTACAGTACTAAACTCACATAAAATCGGGTGAGCACTCAGATGATGTTTCCACTAAACTCACATGAAAATAGAAGAGAAACTTCAAAAAAATAAAGCAAGAAATTTCTTACACGCCAATACTCATGCCAAATTACTCAAAGGTGAGCACTAATATGAGTGTTGGTGTTGTCTAACACAAGAAAATGAATAAGGGTTGATAGTAGCTTTCTTCAGCCAAACACTAAAGGATTATGAATTAAAATATGGAGGTTTTTTCCATCATTTGTGATAGGAGTAAAGTATGACTTTATGTTTTGATTGATGGACTTCTCTTGAAGAATAATCTTCATTACATGATATTAAGGTGTATCACCGGTATGCAGATTAAAAAAGTATTAGCAAAATTTCACGATAGATTCTCTCCGGTGGACACTTTTCTTCCAAGACTACAACAATGAAAATCATAATGGAATGTATCTTTTGGCCTACTCTATTTACATAGACACACAAGTGGATCAAAAAATGGAAGGAATGTGTTTTCTTTATAGGAAATAAGAGATTGGTAGTGCTTCCCCTTTGACCAATCCAAACAGATCAACCTTTTTGTGTAATGGGGTCTTGACTTCATAAGAATGATCAATCCACCTTCAAGCATTAGACACAAGTGGGTTCTTATAGCTATGGAATACTTCACTTGATGGACATAAGCATTCACACTCAAGGAATTAACCAAGTCAATCATCCTTGACTTTATCGAGGGTATAGTCATAAGGTTTGGCATTCCTCAAACCATTATATCTGATAATGCAAAATCCTTCCTTGGTACTAAAATCACTTATTGGGCTCTAAATTTGGGCATCTATCTAAAGACTTATTCCAACTATTACCCCCAAGGAAATGGTCTGGTAGAGTCAAAAACAAGAACCTGATTAGGATCATGAAGCACACAATGAACATTAGCCAAAAGTAGTGGCATACAAAGGTCTCACATGCACTCGGGCTAATAGAATCACAATTAAAAAGGAAATAAGAACTTTACCTTACATGTTTTTCTATGGTAGAGAGGCTAACCTTCCTTTGAAGTTGGAATTGAACTCATTGGTGCTTTCCCAATAGCTAGAGTTTCAAGGTGTAGACCAAAGAGAAATTAGAATGACAAGAGTGGGTTAATCTTTAAGAATCAAGAAAAATGCCATGATCAAGGTAGAACAACATCAACAAGCAAAAAGAAATGGTTTGATAAAAATCCATCCCTAAAGCTTTCAAAGTTGGGGACTTGGTTTTGAAATGGGATGCTAAAAAATCTAAACAAGGGCGCTATTTAAAGTTTGATGGACTATGGAGTGGCCCATACATCAGCAATTCATGCAAGGAGGCTAACTCTTTTGAGTTAGCTCATATTGATGGAGGTCTTATTTGTAAATCCCGATAAATGGGATCTATCTCAAACCCTTCCATTAAGTTTGTTGCATAATTTTTACATATTAGAGTAGTTTCAATTCCTCCATGTGTGTTGTGCAAAAATTATTTTTTTGTACATAGTTATTTATTCTCGCATCCTTCTTGTGCGTGCTCTTTCTTTTCTTCAAGGGTGTCGGCCTTCTTTGATAGTTTATAAGATCCATAGTAGAGTCAATAAATGATCCTTCAAGTGACTTGGTGTAGTTCTTCAAAGTGTAAATCATAATTTCATGATTACATTGCAAACTCCATTCCCAATGGATGCCCAGCTCGATCTCCTCCATCTAGCAAAAATATGGCCTCAAAAGTCACCAAAACTGTTATCCAAATAAATCTCCTAGTTATTTAGAATAAATTATATGCATATTCTCACTCGGATATCTTCATTGTAGTGGCATGCACCTCAGTTGTCTCCTTGGCACATTCACTTGGTCACTGTTTCCTTGCATGCCCTTGCACACTTCCCCTTCTTCCCTTTCCTTTTCCTTTTCCTCTTTGTTCCACTCCTACCTTGCATGCATCTTCTACACATTTTCCTTCTTCTGGAAGCTATTAATCCCCCACGTGTGCCTTGCACTTACTTCAATCAGCTAAGTCCTTGGCCCTCTCGCTTGCCCCACAAATTACCTTGTAATAGTTTCACCTTGACCATACGTTATCTGCTCATTAGTTTTCCCCATTTCCCCACGTTTTGCGATTATGCATGCCTTTATTTTGCCTTCTTTATGTGCCTCATTCTTCTATGGGCATATCCATGTGCCCCCTCCTCTTCTCCTTTCTATGCCACATTATTATTTGACATGCTTGAGTGTGCCACACGCAACTAGTACAAGTGTGCCAATAGGGTGTCAAATCCTTGTAATAAATAAATGAGTGACATGTGGCAGAAATGACAAAGAGCATTTACACAGTTGGTCATCCTTTTAGCCAATCTTCTCGTTCCATGTGTCTTGCATGTGTAGACAACTTTTAAAAATTTCTAACAACCATATCTTTTGCTACAGAGCTCTGATCGGTGCACGCCTAGTCTCAATTAATAGCTGCTGACATAGGCTATAGTTCTAGACATTCAAATTCAAATTCTTGGTGGATCTAGTAGGTGAGAAATGGGAAAAAAATTTATCGACATTACTTAGTAGATCTGATTGCTCTAACCACCTAAATTGATCGATCTTCCCTATTTCCCTCTCTAACACACCAAATAGACTTAGGGAAATGCATTTGAAAGATTTTCACATGGATTTATAGGCATTGAATGTTTCTTGTTGGTGGTTGTATTTAAAATTCAAATTTTCCCTCCTTCTCTTCTTCTTCCATGAATTTGTCTATAAATGTAAGAGTTGGGCTCATTTGTTATGTTGGACATTTTGGATCCTTACGTATTTTTGCTAAGGACTTCAAATTTTACGTATTCTCGAGTCACAGCACCTCTAGATTTGGCTTGTGCATGTGGATATCATCCTCTTTCACCATTGTAACAGTTCTATGCATTTTTGGAAGTAATGGAAGCATCATTTTGTGACTATTCTTTGTCCTAAGCATGTTTGTATTCTTTCTTCTTTCCTTTCTTTTACATTGTGTGCTTGTTGTGTCATTCTACATCCCTTACAGTCCCTTTTCTAGTTATGTTCCATGAAATTAATCTAGTAAATATGTTTTAGTTGTGTTACACATGCCTAACATTATTTCATGCATTTACCTTCATTTTCACTCAGAACATATAGTGTTTATCCTTATTTTTCTTGTGTTATCACATTTTAGTGTAGTTTCCTTCCATGTTATCCTTCTATCCCTTGTCCTTTGGCATTGTTAGCTTAATATTTCCCTTTCAGCACTAGGAGTATTAGTAAGAGTAAAAATAGATAGAGGAACCAACCTTCTCCAAAGATTCATCTCAAGCATGCAGAGTCCCACAACTTGGAGACAATTCCATTATTTTCACAAATGACTCGATCCTTCCAGATCCAAGACATAGGTAAAATTTTGATGACCAATAGGCGGTGAAGGGAAAGTCCCCACCCCTATGTGTGTGTGTGTGTGTGTGTGTGTGTGTGTGTGTGTGTGTGTGTGTGTGTGTGTTGATTTTCACTTTTAGGATGAGTGAATTAATGTAGAGTCATGTTGTTGGTTTTGTCACGCACATGACTCGTGGAGATACTTTATAGAGTATAGAGCTTACGTGTTTTATAGTATTTGATAAAATGGTTCATATTGGCTATATAATGGTGTTGAACATGACTAAATCTGGTTTTTGCATGGTAAACATTGTTATAATCATTGTTTAGTTGATCTTACATATACTCTAAGATCTAGATCTAGCTTATGTATTGTGTGTTGTTTACTATTGGTAATGAATATGAATGCATATATACACCATCATGCCAACATTATATACAAGTAACTCTAAAGAGGGATCTCAAGCCTTTGTGCACTTCGGGTGAGCACTCAGTTGGTGAGTGATGTGCCAATCTATAACCGGTTTATTCACTATGAATTCTAGGTTACATCATTGGTTCCATTATCGGGACCTCTTTTTAGTTATTTTAAGGATTTTGTGTGATGAAGATGTATTGGTTGACCTTAGCAAGTGTTGAGGAGTGTTTAGTAGATCTAGAAGAAGAATACACTTGAAGATTCAACACTGGATCTAATTTTTAAGAACATGCATGAGTTGAGAATTTTTTTATGACTACATATATGAAAGATTATTTTCTATCTTCCCCATATAAATATACAAGTGACTAGTTGCTTATGAATCTAAAATGAATTAGAGGTTTCACACACTTGTCTAGATGCACAAATAATTTCAGGATCTCTATGATGTTGATCTAATTTGGACACACGTTGTGGATACTTGGTTCTATAGTGTTCTAAATAGATATATTTTGGAGTACTCAATTTCCATTTACTCTTGTCTAGAGGTAGTTGAGTTTTAATTTTTATGTTATCCCAGGGGAACATATCTACAAGGAATCCCACTAGCGATCAAGATCTTGATAGTAACCTAGAATTTGGAAGATAAGTTGATGGATAGCTGAATCCCACCATGCACGGGGTAGGAGCAGGTGTGATGAAGGATGGTGGACCTAACAAAAGAGAGGAAAATAGAAGAAAGGCATCTTAAGTTCAATGATTCATATGAGAGAGATTTAGAGAAGTAGTGAAAGGTCGTAGAATGGATGGCATTATGGAGAGAGATGGCTCGTGAAGGATTTGAATCTCACACATAGGATGTGGAGCCAGAGCATTTGGAACTCCCCATTTGGGAAAGCATGACAGTTAACCCTCATCATCCTCTTATGAGAGTGTGCCAATAGATACAACATGGGTCGTGGGTGTGCATTTGAATCTACCTGGAAACCTAGCCCTTCCACTTGGTTTTCTAGTTTCTAGTACAACTATTAGTTAACAAGATAGTTTTGGCAATAGAGTAGTAAGAGGTAAAGTTGACTTATTAGTGGGATCATGAGTAAATCAGATAGTAAGTACATTTATGGCCGGGCAGGCATCTTCCTTTTTATTTGGAGGTCTGGTTGGAAGTACCTTTTTAGGCACATCATCATCACAGAACATAGGCACATAGAACTCTAGAATCACATATGGGAATAGCGCAACTTCACAAAATTTAGGAGTTAATTTTAGCACAACTATTGGAACATAAGGTAGTACATCCTCTAGTACAATTCCAATTGTAGGGGTAGGATTAGGAAAAACAAGAGGCTCAGGATCTGGTGGATCAAAGGATCTAGAGGCGGAGGTAACATAAGAGGTTCTGGATCTGGTGGGCATGGTCCTCACCAGCCCCAGAATATTTACATGGATATGTCACTTCATCTCCCAGAGTATAACGGAATATATTATTGTGCTAAGCATGTCCATATGTGTGAGATAATTTGGTTGGTGAAAGGAATTATAGCTTTAGAGTGAAAGGCCAATCAGTTTACAACTACGTTGCAGGGATGCACACATAGCTAGTATAGAAAGTATGACCCTGATCAGACTTGTGTAGATTATATGGTGTTACGAGATGCTTTCATTAAAGAATTTTATATCCCTGAGTTTGAGCAAAAGAGTATAATTACACTCAATTATATCAAATAGGGAACTACAGAGAGTGTTGTTTCGCATAGAATGTTTCGGTTCTTAGAATAGAGTTGTTTCTATCTTTTCATTCTCTTGAGAAACAGATAAGGGTTAGGGCTAGGAGGAATACATGTTGAGTGTTTGGAGGGTGTGTGCGCACGTCGAGAGAGAGATCAAATCGATTATGAAGAACTCCTTTTTGTCCGGGAAGGACTACCTGTGAATAAGAATGCAAGACCACCAGATTATAGTTAGAAAATAAATGAGGGAACTACCTTGGGCCTAGAAAATATTAGACTTCCTTTTGAAGGTGGTCAGTTCCCCTTTCAATACGAATTAACAAAAATGATAACAAAGAAGTTATTGCGAAATTATGATTTAGTTACCTCGTTAAAAAGTAATAGAGGAAAGGCTGGTTTTGGTTTGAGTCATGATGTGCCGATGTTGTCGTCGTGTATAACCAATCGCGGTTATAACACCGGTATCGGTTGCTGATAACCAATATCGATATGGGTAGTGATTTAGGGGCTTTCAATGAAGGTTGGCTGTAAGGTGGTTATGGTGTTTATAAGGTTGGTAAATGATCAGGGGTAGGCAATAGGGTGATGGAGAAGACTCAGAGAGTGTGGGAGCTGTTCTTGGGGCAATGCAAGGGTAGAGGAATGAAAGTTAGATGTAGGGTGCTATCGGGTAGTAGATCTAGGAGTGAGCTTATAATTACTATGAATCAGAAGTTCAAGAAATGGTATTTAAAAACATACAAGACACTACTTACTAGTTCCTGATGAAGGTACAGCTCCAAGGACTGTGATGATGAAGACAAGGCTCAGGTGGGATGATCCGACAATCAAAAGTGAGCTTATCTTCTCTCCCAATGCTTGGATGAGTGTCGCTGTGCTCTGGTTACTCAGTTGCAGTCTTGGGCTCGATGTCCTTCTCTGCAAACTCTTCTCTTTCCTTCACTTGTCTCTGTCCTACAAAGTGAATTCTGGATCTTTCAAATGAATTCCGATCCCTTGTTTTTGGTTGGGGAAGGTCATTTACAGGGAACCGATGGTAGTTACGTAACCGACGGCGGTCAAGTAGGAACCGATGTCGGTTAAGTCAAAGTGGGCTATTTTTAGTAAAATAGCCAACTTTCCCTCCTTTTCTCCCGAGGGATTAGTTGTGGGCTTGGTCAAGTCATTATTAGGTTGGTTTTGGTGCGGGTGAGGAGTAGGTAGTCATGGGTGTTGATGTAGACCAAGTTATAGGTCTTAATTAGGTTAGTTTAGGGTTAGGGCTAGGTCATGATGAGGTGGAAAAATGAGGTGGAAGGTTTGGAGATGTGGATTTATTAATTATAAGGTAATTAATAAATAATTGTGTAAAGTTTAGGTGGTGAGGTTAGGTTGCGAATATGAGATGTAGGGCATGGGTGTCATAAGACACAAATTTGGTGTCTACATTAGCCCCTTGTTGTTGTGTAGCTTGTCTTGTAAAGCTGCACTGACAATAATAAGAAGTGGTTACTCCCGTTAAGGGTATAGGTAATCCCCCTCAAATCTATCATAGATTGAGGTGACGTGAAATCAGGGATAGGGTTGATAAAGGGTGAATGGTGTTGAGATGATGGTAAGATGATGGGGTAAGTTCAAGGAAGCATATGCACGTTGAAATGCAGTAGTGTGATCGGGGTACATGATTTGAAGAGTAAACAAGCAATTCATAGGAAAAGGTCGATAGTTTATCCAAACAAGGGTGATATAATCCTGGTATCCAAGGCATAGGAAGTAGCTCCAGGGGATATAATGGGTAAGGTATAGGAACATTTAGGCATGTTTGGTAAGTACCAAATGGTTGGTTTGGTTGAGATAAACGTCACGGTCTCGGTCTAGGCAAAGTTGGTTGGCTGATCAATTCAAGTATCCTAATCATGCTAAAAACACGAACATGTGAGTGCGATTGAACAAAAAGCTACATGATGGGTGGATAAAATCATAATTTGCGGGTCTTGGTCGAGGTACTTAATTGGTGCGGCCTTGGGTCGGGCCGATTGATTGGTGAGGGCCTTGGGTCGGGCCTGATTGGTGAGGGCCTTGGGTCGGGCCTGATTGGTTGGGTGTGGCCTTGGGTCGGGCCGATTGATTAGTTGTGGCCGTGGGTCCAGCCTGATTGGTTGGGTGCAGCCTTGGGTTGGGCCTGGTTGGTTGGTTGCGGCCTTAGGTCGGGCCTGATTAGTTGGTTGCGGCCATGGGTTGGGCCCGATTGGTTGGGCGGCCATGGGTCGGGCCTAATTGGTTGGTTGCGGTGGGTCGGGCCGATTGGTTGGTTACGGCCTTGGGTCGTGTCGATTGGTTGGTTGTAGCCTTGGGTCGGCCATTGAAGTCAAAATAAGGCTAGTCAACAAAGCTGGGGGTAGGTGATGCGGGAAAAAGTGGAGATTGGTGGATCGGTGGGAGGAACCAATAAAGAAGTGCACCTTTGAGGATGGAGAGGCCGGCGCGAGTGGCGTCGTTATCACAATCATCACCTGGTTCGGATGAGGGCAAGGGTCTAAGTGAATTTCATAGGGGTAGAATAATAAATAAGGATGCCGACTGCACGCGTCGATGATATAGAAAATGTATTTGTTTAACATCTAAATAAAACTGAATATGTATGTTGATTTGAGTTATGATAATAATAATAATGTTTGTGTTTTGAATGTTTGTTTTGAAAAAGGATAAAGATGAGTGTTATCAAATGGAAATACCCAAAAATATTTATATTTACAACACATGATAGGTCATGGTAAGGGATGGTCGAGCTAACCTTTGAAGACCCCATGTCTCCTAAGTGCTGCCTACATAGCCCATTACACAAAGCAAGGAGGGGCCTCAGACCGATGTAGTTCTCCCTTAGGACCAAGGAGAGGTGAATTCAGGAAATTTGGTTGTGGTTAGGCAATTTGTTGGTTGGTAAAAATATTGATATTGGTAGGGTAATGTTGTTGGTGTTGGTAAGGTATTGGCGGTATTGGTGTAGGTATAGGTGAAGCAAAGGTTAGCTTACCCAAGCATAGGAAACCATGTCCTGATTAAGGTCAACACATAATCCTAGATTCGGGTAAAAGAGGAAAAAGTGTCCCATAGTTGGAAAGAGCTAAACAAACCACATATTATCGTAGGATGAGCTTGAATCCCTAGGTACCTTGCATAGGCAAGAAGTCGATAGGTGAAAAGAGTTGTATAATCACAACATATCGGATATACATCACGTCCCTTGAGTTTTGTTGTTTTGAAGAATGGTGAGATGAGGTGGATGGTATAGTCAGTGCAGAGAACTTGTTACAAGGTGATTATCTTGAAAGAGAACCAAACCTGAATAGACAAGTCCATGACTCAAAAGTGCTTTTGAATACTGCTTTTTTTTTTTTCTGAATATAGACTGATCAATGTGCGAAGTCTATATGGGATATGCATTTTGTTGTTCTTGATCTCTTCACGAAGCTGATCAATGCGAGAAGCTTCTGATAGAGGCTGAATTTGTATAGCTATCCTTCAAGGGAGCAGTCTATTTATAGTAGCAGATGTGGCTTTGCACATAGCTATCCTTCGAGGGAGTAGTCTATGTATAACTTTGAGGTCTAGATGTCCATTTGGCATGAAGCATCTAGTTTTGTAGGAAGTTTGACTCAAGAATATCCCATAATTGTATAATTGAGAACGTGTTATTTTGATACTTTTAAGTCATGGACCAGACTAAAAAGGGGAAGGCATCTTTAAGAGGAGATGATGACCAAACCATGTGAGTGTGATTCTATTTTGAGATGTATGAAACAAGGTGTATGAGGTGGTAAATGAGCTCAAGGGACGAGCGCAAGGTAGATAAGAAGTGATATAATACTAAATTCAATAGTAGAATGGTTGAAGATGCAAGGCATTAAGGGGTTCAGGCTCAGGTTTACCATTGAGTGAAGCTAAACGGTAAGTGCCTGATCCATAAGTGTGAGTGATAATGTAAGGCCCAATCCAATTTGGAGCAAATTTTCCATGCTTGCTCTTTTCTAGTTTGGTTACATGTTGATTCTCTTTGAGGACAAGATCACCAATCTTAAAGGTACGCTCATGAATTCACTTATCATAAGCACACTTGATGCGCTTTTGATAGATTTTAAGGTGGTCAAGAGTTGTAAGACGACGCTCGTCAAGAAGCTCCAATTGGGCTAACCGCTCTTGGTGGAAATCATCATTGGTGAGAATATCCTGGAGAGATATTCTTAGGGAGGGTATTTGTATTTTGAGAGGAAATACAGCCTCGGTACCATATACCAAAGAAAATGGTGTGCCATTAGTGGAGGTACGAATACTGGTACGATAAGCCCAAAGGGAAAAGGGGATGTGATCAGGCCAATTTTTCCCAGAATCATTAACGACTTTCATGAGAATTTTGGTTAGGGTTTTGTTAGAAGATTCAGCTTGACCATTTGCTTGTGGATAGTAAGGTGATGAGAAGCTAATTTTGATACCAAAGTTGTCACAAAGGTCTTGTAACAACTTATTTTTGAAAGATTTTCCATTATCTGTTATCAGGTGATGAGGAACACCAAAACGACAGATAATGTGATGGTTAATGAACTCTATGATTTTTTCTTTTTTGGTTGAAATGAGTGGAATGGCCTCCACCCATTTAGTGTAATATTTAGTTCTTTGTGATTATCCAAAGGTGACGTTGTGAAGAGGGTGGGTGAATCTCACAATAAGGTCTAAACCCCATTGTGAGAAAGGCCAAAGATCTCGTGTGACCCTGTAGCGGATGGCTATAAGTATGTTGAAGGTTGGCATGTTGTTGACACATAACACAATGCTTAACATATTTGTATTAGTCATTATTAAGAGTAGGCCAATAATAGCCTAGGTGAAGGATCCATTTGGCTACATCAAGGCCACTAAAATGTCCACCACAAATTCGTCATGGACTTCTTGGATGGTATAGTGACCTCGCGCGCTGGTAGACATCGAAGGAGGATGCCATCAAAGCCATGTTTATAGAGGAGTCCCCCCATGATGACATAACGAGAAACACTTTTAAGAAAAGCACGTTTTCTATTACTAGTAAGGTCGGTGGGAGAACAAAGGTTGTAAGGTAGTCGTGAAATTGGTGATACCCAGGTATCCTGTGAATTAGCAGATACATTATTTACCATACAAATATCCGGGACTGAGTAAGATGGGGCAAAGAGTTGTTGGACCAAGACAAATATGTCAGAGTCAGTTGGTGAGGTAGGAATTTGTGAGGCCAAGCAAGCCATAGTATCCGTAAATTTATTAGTTGAGCGGGGAATGGTTTGGATAGAATAATGAGTAAATAAGGTCAAAAGTGAGTCCATGTAATGTTTGTACATTTGAAGTTCCTCATTTTTACATTGGTAGATGACCATAACTTGATTAACTACCAATTGAGAGTCGCCGAAAATGTTAATAGACTTTACACCTAAGTGTAACGTAACCTGGAGACCCAAAACAAGGGCCTCGTATTCCGCTGTATTATTAGTGCAGGGAAATCGAGCGGAAAAAGAGACATAGGTTCAGCGTCAAGAGGAATGAGAACAATGCCGGCCCCTCCGCTGCTGGCATTTGGATCCATCGAAGAAGAGGGTCATTGGATATGACTCCTCATTGAGTGAAAGAGTGGCGATGAGTTCATCAGGGAAAGTAAAATTGGTAAATTGTTCCCAAGTAAAGGGGCTTCCGCGAGTTGGTCTCATGATAGTTTGTCCTTTGACTGATTTTTGGTGTACAAACTCAAGGTCGAGGTTGGTGAGGAGCATAAGCCATCGGGTGATGCGTTGGTTTAGATGAGGTTTGGCGTACATATAATGGATGGGGTCCGCATTGGTGATGACAAAAGTTTTGTGATTCAGGAGGTAATGTCGGAGTTTGGTTGCCACGAATGATAGGGCTAGGCACAACTTTTCTACATGTGTATACCTAGTCTCGTAATCCACAAGAGTATGACTTATGTAATAAACGACTTGTTCTCGATGCTCAGAGTCACGATGTGTGAGCATGGCTCCTACAGCATGGTCGGTGGCAGAAAGGTAAAGGTAGAAAGGGTGATCATCTTGAGGTGGGATAAGCATGGGTGGCTGCAAGAGATAGGCTTTAAGAGCCTCAAAGGCTTGGTGGCACTCTTCGCTCCATTGAAAGACAATGTCCTTTTAAGGAGATGATGAAAAGGTTGACATCAATCCGAGAGTTGTGAAATGAAATGCTGGATAGATTGGAGTTTTCCCTACAAACTATGCAATTGTTTGAGGTTAGTGGGTGGAGGCATTTCTAGGATAGCTTTGACTTTAGCTGGATTGACCTCGATGCCATGCAAAGAGATGATAAAACCAAGGAGTTTTCCGAAAGGACACCAAAGACACATTTCTTTGGTTGAAGACGAACATAGTATTGTAACAGGTGATCAAAAATAATGGTTAAAACATCGAGATGTTCACTGCGATGTTTAGATTTTCCAAGAAGATCATCGACATAATCCTCAAGGATAGTGTGCATAATGTCATGAAAAATGTAAGTCATAGCCCACTGATAGGTTGCACTAGCATTCTTAAGGCCAAATGGCATGACACGATAGTAGAAGGTTCCCCAAGGAGTTATGAAGGTGGTTTTATGTTGATCGGCCGGGGCTACCAAAATTTGATTGTATCCCGAGAAGCCATCCATGAGAGAAAGCATCTCATGGCCCGCAGTGAGATCAACAAGTTGATCAATACTAGGTAGGGGAATTCATCCTTTGGGAAAGTGAGGTTAAGGTCCCGAAATCCATACATATCCGAAGTCCCCCCATTGCTTTAGTGACAGGTACGATGTTAGAAATCCATTGAGGATAGTCAATAGGTAAGATGAAGGAAACAGAAAGGAGTCATTGAAGCTCTTCTTTGACCAAGAGGGAAATGCGTGGATGTATTTTTCTCAGTTTTGTTTAACTGGTTTGGAGTCGGGTTTTGAGTAATGTTATGGACAAGTGATGTTAGGATCAATTCCTGGCATGTCAGTGTAGGACCAAGCAAAAGCTTGGTTACGGGCATGGAGGAAGGTAGTGAAGGTAGTTTGTTCTGATGCGTTAAGAGATTGTCTGATCTTCACAATGTGAGGATCATCCTCTGTGTGGATGTTGATTTCTATAGTCGACTCATTCAACATGGTTTGAGTTTCAGATGGTAAGGCACGTTGAATATAAGAGTCATCCGCACCAAGATAAGTGAGGATGGAGTCATCATCCTGGCACTCAACAACATTAATTGAAGGTGAGTCTTCTTTAATCATGTCTAGATACAGAAGGGGAAAAGAAGATGGGTCTTCATTATCACGTTGATAAGTGAGAGGACCCAGGAAGATAGCGTTTATGAAAAAAAAAAAAAGTTAGGAGGGATAGATTCCAGGTCTATCGACTCTGTGGGTGACGATGGCAAAATGGGTGATGATGGTTTAGAAAGGGTGACTTCGTCGTCTTCCTAGATACAACATGGATATGCGGTTTCTTTGGTGTAGGTGGTTCAGAGAATCCAAGACCACGACAATCTTTGTGTTTGCGTGTAGTCACGGGAATGATCGTATGTCGGCCTTGTTCATAAAGACCGAAACCGAAGCCCTTCCAAGCACAACGCATCAGGAAGGTGAGGGCGAAACAATGATTAGTTAGATATTGAAAATCAGATTGGAAGGGAACCACACCAAGGGGAGGTTTAGGGGTGACAGAGGATGCGTCGACACCCCCATACGTTAGGTTGGTGCGGCAATTAGGTGGTCCGTAGGAGATTACTTCCCCCACACGACGGTCGTAGGTAGGATGTGCATGTAACTGTCCGTACTCCTATGGGGTATGGAAAGTGTTAACATTATATAGGTGATACTCCCCCAGTGTAAGGTGTTGAAAAACATCTACCAAGGGATCTAAGGTTGGGATGTTATCCGCTAGGAAGGAAGTGGTATTTGTGGCGGTGGTTTCATTGGTTGAAGGTGTAAGTGCGGCTAAGGTGGATGGTTGAGGTGTGGTCGAAGTAGATGGTTGGGTTGGATGAATGGGTGTCTTGACTGGTACAAGTACATCATTAGGGCGATATAACATATTGCAGGTTTTGAAGGGGGAGCATCAGCTTTTATGGTGTAGGACTTCCCCTCATACTCGAATTTTATGCATCTATGTAAGGTGGAGGGAACGCATCCCATAGCCCGGATCCAAGGGCGGCCTAACAACATGTTGTATTGGAATTATCCCTCAAGGACATAGAAGAGTTCGGGTAAGGTACGTGGCCCTACACGAATGTTAAGGATCACGGTGCCTAAAGTAGAAGTAATAGCATCATTAAATGAACACAACATGGTGGGGTTGGCACACATGCAGCTAGAAGGGATATTCATTTGTTGGAAGGCTTTGGAAGAGATGATGTTTAGGCTAGTGCCCCCATCAATCATAACACGACGTACTCGGATGTCCTAGACGTAAGCCGAGATGAAAAGAGCGGGTCAGGATCTTCTACACCAAAGTCGACAATTTTATCTTCGGAGAAACTGACAGCAAGTGGCTTGCTGTACAGGGATAGAAGTGGTTGGGGAGGTAGGTTGTTTGGTGAGAGAAGCAACATGATTGGGTGTTAAAATGGAGGCAACGGGAAAAGTTTCGTTAGGTAGGACCTCTATCCCTTGAAGGATCTCAATGAGAGCTTGTCGATGAGATTCAGAGGTTTGAATGAGATCATACAGTGTCATTTTTATAGGTGATTGGTGAAGCTGTTTGATCATGGTACGATGGACAACTCCATCAGAGATGGGGTAGGTAGGTCCATGAATAACCACTTTAGGTGGTGGTGTGATTGGGATGGTGGACGGAGAAAGGGATGCCGCAGGTGCGCTTTCTTTGGTTGTCCCCTTGTTTTTCTGACCTCGAGTAGCAATGCTAATCATGTTGATCTCATGAACACGAGAGGAGGAAGATGGTAGGGATAAGTCATTGTCTTCGAGAGGTGGGGTTGCAATAATGATAGATCTTGGTGAGGTGGGGATAGGTGGTATAGGAGAGGGGATTGAAGCTAAAGGTTTCTCCCTTCATAAGTTGTCTTTCTTAACCTTTCTATCCGAGAGAGGTGACTGATGAAGGATGGCTTTCAAAGCTTTACATCCCTCTACATCATGTTCTAGTGTGCGGTGGTAAGCACATATTTTAGACTCATCATAACCTATAGGTCGAGGTTTAGATGGATCATAGGGTCTAAGTGGGGGTAGGTAAATGGTCACATTCTCCACCAACATAGCAAGGATCTTGGCGTAAGATCCTTTGAGTGGGTCAAAGTCAGAGGAAGATGAGGCTATTGATTGGGTGGGTTTTGGTAATGGTTGGGTATGGTTGGTTTGTACGGGTGGTGGTTTAGACAAGGGGTTTTGATAATTGGATTTAACTAAACATGGCTTCTTCGGCGTAGAAGTCATGTTTAGCTGGTTAGATGAGGAGGCCACAGATGACATGGTGGCAGGAAACAACCATGGAGAAAGAGGAGTGACAACAAACAAATCCTTTGATGATGGAGTTTGTTTAGGGTTGATAGGTGGACAGGATACTTGGGGTGATAGTGTTGATACACCCATGGATCTCTGTATGGGTGCAGAAGGTGTAGGTCATTTTAAAGAAAACACAGGAGGTATGATGTATTGAGGTAAGGTGGAGGGGTGAGGTCCCAATATAGAAGGTAGGTGTGACGGAAAGGGTTTTAGTTGTGACAGAGGCATAGATTGGACTTGAGGGGATTGGGTTTGTCTCCTAGGTGGATGGACGGCTTTATTTTTGGATAAATCTAACCATTGAGGTGGGTGTGTTAGGCTAGGTATTGGTGAAGTCCCAAGCGTAGGGGAAGGTTTGGTTAGGTTAATAGAGGTGGATGAGGTATTCGGTAGAGATGAGAGGGGTGAAGATGAGGACATAGGCATTTTGAGCTTTTGTAAACACCTCGGGTATATGGTAGAGGTGTCTGGATTGGTCATCTGCATTTGAGTAGAGCATGGTGTACTCAAATGCTCCCATAGGACTCGCCTATCTTCTGAGGGATGACAATCTTCACGTGTGAAGAAGAAATTTTGTATGGAAGAGAGGTGGGTTGTGATTCCGGTCCACTGTGGGTGTGATACAGGGGGTAAATGAGGCACTGTATCAATGGGTGTTAAGAGGTCAATCGGTCGCTGAAAAGATTTAGGTGATGAAGAACTAATAGGTAGGAGAGCATGTTTGAGGGGATCCGTCATGATTAAGGAGTTTGGTGATGTTGGTTTGAGAGGTTTCTCTCCTAAGGATGAGAAAAGCTTGGCGAGCCTTCTTCTTTTACAACAAGAGTGATGGAAGGAGATGTTTGGGAAATAGATAAGTTAGATAACATCCGCTCACAATCTTGCAAGGATGTGGTCTAAGAAGACTCATTCATGAGAAGAGAACTATGGGCGGTTAATTCTTTATGGGTAAAGGAATGGAAAGGTTATCATCTTGTCTTGATGGTGGTGAAGCGGGTGTAGATCCCTGCGTTAGTGACGAGGCTTGATTCAGAATTTCCTCGATAGAAGATTTTGGTTGGGAGTCAAAAACTGCATGGATTTCATGAACACTCTCCTCGGCTAAGATATCTTGGTTTATGTTACTGTTAGATGAGTGGTTTGGGAATGGTTTTTTGAAGATTTTCAAATTTCAGTTAGCAGGGGCATTAGGATTATCGAGGGTTATATCCCCTGCATCAACCATTTCCTGCACTATGTTTTTCAACATCTTACAGTTTTCATGACTGTGTCCCTTCACGCGGTGGAAGTTACAGAAGTCATTTTCTTTGTACCAAGAAGGTATAACACGGGTGGAATCAAACCCGGAGTGAGGTTTAACAGGAGGCAAGGTGATAGCTCCTACTTTGAGCAATTTTTCCAAGATCACACCATAAGTTTCTCCCAAGGGAGTGTAATTGATGGGCTCGGCTTTATACTTATAGGTGGTTTTTGGCGGGGTACTAGATGGTGCTTGGGATTTGACCATCACCGTGTGTACAGATCCTTTTGATTTCGAAGCAGTTGATGCGTGAGAATTGGGGGTGTTGGGTTTGTTGGTGGAGTCTTGGGTTCGGAAATTAGGGTTTTTGTTGCGTAACCTCAATTTTTCCTCCTCTAAGGCTCGAATCTCTAGTTTCCGAGCCATAGTAAAGGCCTCATCAAAGTTGTGGAAAGTTTGAATTTGGAGGGTGGGAGAAATGTGTTTAGTGCAGGCCTGTGTAAAGAGTTCGATGAGTTCAGCTTGAGGTAAGGCATAAGTGAGTTAGTTGATGAGGCCCCGCCATCGTCCAATGAAATCTATGATAGATTCATCTTCAAATTTTCGGATGGCATAGAGGTCGGTGATGGATACTTTCTTGGCAATATTAATGGAGAAATGATCCAAGAAATATTGGGCTAATTGGTTAAAAGAGAAGATTGAGTGCTTGGGTTAAAGCGTTGTACCACTCCAAGGCGGGTCCTGATAAGGACATGGGAAAGGTGTAGAGTAGTAAGGCATCGTCATGAGCAATCAGATAGCAGGCATGTCTAAATGATCACAAGTGTTGTTGAGGATCCTCCTTACTATTAAAATGAGTAAATTTTGGTAATTACCATTGAGGAGGATATGAATGAAGGGGGACAGAAGGATGAATAGGCTCTCGACAAACTTGCTCGTATGTCAGGGTGCTACGGCTTCCTAAAATAGAAGCCTCCAAATTTTTCATCTTGTCCATCATTTGTTTGATTAAATCAGTGGTTGGGTAAGATGATGGTGCGGTTGTTGTAAACGGTGGAGGATTAGGCCAAGAGCCACTAATAGACAATGGTGGGGTTAAATGTTGATAAGGTATTGATGACGAATATGTTGAGGCGACCGCATAGGGATGTCCTATATAAGATGTTGAAGCCACCGGATAAGTTTGTGGAAATGAAAAGGTGGGCGGACCTTGAGAAGGAAAGATCATGTGGATAGGTGGCAGAGAGCAAGTTATGAAAGGGGCAGTCTGTGAGAGAGACGAGGTAGGAGCAGTCAGCTGTAATGATATGTGGGGCCCCAGATTAACCAAAGGAAAGCCAATCTGTGCCGTATGAACCCCCGAAGCCACTGATTTGGGAGACGGAGCTAAGGATGAAGAAGGTAAGGTGGAGTTATTAGGTGGGGAAGGAGCTAAGTGAGCAGCTATACTAATGGGCATACCAACGAGAAGCTAACCGTCGGGTGTACGGACAGGGGTATGAGACAAATAATATTATACGACACTAGGATTAGCATCCAAATATTTGGCAAATTCCTTATCTCCTACACGGAGGATCTTGGGAACATCACAGGTGTTCATAGGATTCCCCATAGGATGTGAAGGGGGTGATTCAGGCAAAGGCATGGAACAGGCATGTGAAACCATGGCTGCGGCTTGTTTCTGAGTGATAACAACCATGGACAAGAGTACAAGAGGGATTCAATCTATCAGGAACAAAAACAGCAAAAAAATGTTGGAATTGGTAGGTTGCTGGTTTGTCAGGAACTGTGAAAGACAGTAACCGATATCGGTCTGATAACCGATGTTGGTCAGACTGTAGCCGGCGTCGGTCAGTTAACCGATGTCGGTAGAATAGGACCGGTGTCGGTCACTGTGAAAGCAAAGAGAAGATGTAAGAAGCTGCTGATTTGGGGTTAACAATGCTTAGTATACCCACCAAACTATTCTGAAGTGATCACTGATACAGGGTATGACAGAGAAACATAACTAAAAAACAAGCAAGATGCACAAGAAAATTAAGAGACTAACCCTAGGATTAGTTTTAATTATTGTGGGCTTATGCCTTAGATGCAAGATGATGTCAATCCTAAACAAAATACCTAAGGGAGATGTCAAGTTTGTTTTGGCTTATAAGGTTACCTCAATCGGGTGGAGGAATACCGTGGAAAAAGGGGGGATGTTTGAGTTGTTGTGTTGATTATGATGTGATTTGGTATGTGTTGTGTAGTGAAAGTAAGATTAATTTCTTGTCAATACCATGGATATCACCCCCACGTGTACGACCTGTTACTTAATCTACGTTCACTAGAATTAAAAACAACAAGCAAGAATGTGATGCACGTGTTTTAAACCCAAATTGAAAATGATATTCGATGAAGCAAAGAAGATGACTTTCACTAATGCAAAGATGAGGAAGAAAGACAAATTCTTTTACCAAAATGACAAAATATCTTGTGAATATTTAGAAGAAGAAAATAGAAAGTATGCTCCTTATATGAAAGCAAACAAGAATGAAAGAAACTCGAGAAAGGGTCCCACCAGCGTGCCAAAATGTTTCGCGTAGAATGTTTCTGTTCTTAGAATAGAGTTTCTTCTATCTTTTCATTCTCTTGAGAAATAGATAAGGGTTAGGGCTAGGAGGAATACCTGTTGAGTGTTGGGAGGGTGTGCGCGTACCGTAGAGAGAGATCAGATCGATTGCGAAGAACTCCTTTTTGTCTGGGAAGGACTACCTGTGAATAAGAATGCAAGACCACCAGATTATAGTTAGACAATAAATGAGGGAACTGCCTTGGGCCCAGGAAATATTAGACTTCCTTTCGAAGGTGGTCAGTTCCCCTTTCAATACAAATTAACACAAATGATAACAAAGAAGTTATTGCAAAATTACAATTTAGTTACCTCGTTAAAAAGTAATAGAGGAAAGGTTGGTTTTGGTTTGAGTCACAGTGACCGATGCCGGTCACTGTATAACCGACTGCGGTTATAACACCGGTACCGGTTGTTGATAACCGATATTGGTAGGGGCAGTGATTTAGGGGATTTCAATGAAGGTTGGCTGTGAGGTAGTTATGGTGTTTATAAGGTTGGTAAATGATCAGGGGTAGGCAATAGGGTGATGGATAAGACTCGAGAGTGTGGGATCTGTTCTGGGGCAATGCAAGGGTAGAGGAATGAAAGTTAGATGTAGGGTGCTATCGGGTAGTAGATCTAGGAGTGAGCTTATAATTACTATGAATCAAAAGTTCAAGAAATGGTATTTAAAAACATACAAGACACTACTTACTAGTTCTTGATGAAGGTATAGCTCCAAGGACTGTGATGACGAAGACAAGGCTCAGGTGGGATGATCCGACAATCAAAAGTGAGCTTATCTTCTCTCCCAATGCTTGGATGAGTGTCATTTGTGCTCTGGTTACTCGATTCTGATCTTGGGCTCGATGTCCTTCTCTACAAACTCTTCTCTTTCCTTCACTTGTCTCTGTCCTGCAAAGTGAATTCCGGATCTTTCAAATGAATTTCGATCCCTTGTTTTTGGTTGGGGAAGGTCATTTACAGGGAACCGATGGCGGTTACGTAACCGACGGTGGTCGAGTAGGAACCGATGTTAATTAAGTCAAAGTGGGCTATTTTTAGTAAAATAGCCAACTTTCCCTCCTTTTCTCCCGAGGGATTAGTTGTGGGCTTGGTCAAGTCATTATTAGGTTGGTTTTGGTGCGGGTGAGGAGTAATTAGTCATGGGTGTGGATGTAGACCAAGTTATAGGTCTTAATTAGGTTAGTTTAGGGTTAGGGCTAGGTCATGATGAGGTGGTGAAATGAGGTGGCAGGTTTGGAGATGTGGATTTATTAATTATAAGGTAATTAATAAATAATTTTGTAAGGTTTAGGTGGTGAGGTTAGGTTGCGAATATGAGATGCGGGGCACGGTGTGTCGTAAGACACAAATTTGGTGTCTACAAGTGTTCAGAATTTGATGCTTGTTTTAAAATTCTCTTTTATAAATGATCATATGATATCCATGCAAGTCAACATGCACAGTGGTTCATCGGAGGCCTGATCACACCTTTTAGGAGGGTGCTCTCACATAAGACTTATACAGACCTATGTGAGGCACTTGAAGTATCTATTCATGTTGAGGAAGTCGGGAGCATGATTAATCGGAGTTAGCCCATTCTTGGAAGCTCATATTATGGAAATGGAAAAAAAGTTAGAGAAACTATCAGCCAATACAACACATGAGACATGTAGTGGAATTTGGTACACAGATTGTGAAGTAGAGGGGCATACTAAGGATAGTTTTCCTCACAGATCAGTGTACTCCTTGTTACTAGAATGTGAGATATGTCATTTAGACCATGATGCAAGCCACTATCCATTGTTACAACGCATGATAAGGAAGAATGTGTCCTTCTACTGTAAGATTTTCTGATACACAACTCACAATATTAAATATTATAGGTTGATTGATCAGATCCATGATGTCATTGATATTGGTGTATGACATATGAGAGTTTCGAATAACTCTAAGGATAAAAGTGAGCAACATGATCATGATCACACTCAAGGGAACTATGATCATAACGAAGGTCTATTTAAGGGAGGTCATGGTAGAGGTCGAGGATACTTTTGTGGTGGATGAGGTGAGTTCCCTCATGGAACATGTTATACGTGTGGATATCTTGACCATTACAGTGCAAATGTCCTTAGACATTTACTTTTTATTTTTGTGAAAAGAATCATAACTATGAAGAGTGCCTGGATTTATATGAACATTTGAGCAAGAAGCACAAATAAGAGAACAAGGGTGCAAGGATGGTTAGAATACAACATGTCATGGAAAACCAATGGATGTCAAAGTTAGCACTGGATCCTAAGATGGTACCTATGAAGATTACTACATACGGCCGAGGTTGTGCACACTAGATAAATATTGCAATGAAGCCTACCATTAATGGTTTTGGATCGGTTTGACACACAACCGAATAATCAATAAAAATCTCTATATTCTCACTCTATTGAAAAATTACAAATATATAGGAAAATATAACTCCTACATACGAGGAGGTTGCTCAAATAACTCGCTAAATATAATTAGTTGATCTAACAACTCATATCAATAAACTATCTGCTAACAATATGAGATATATTGTTATAACAATATATCTCAACAACTGTATATCATAATATAATATTACTAACATCTATAATGTAAACATTAATTTCCTAACATTCCCCCCTTAACGTTTACATGGTAGTAAATGACCTTTCACACTTCCTCTACATCCTGTTGCTCGTGCTTTCTCATGATCTTGGTACAATACTTGAAATGAAGGTAGAAGAAGGAACACATCAACTTATTATCAACCATGCACTTTCGAGAACACATTTGACCAACGAGGATGGGAACATGCTCAGGAATCATCTTCTTATCAACTAGTCACTCTAGGGAACACATCTGACCTAGCACTATGGGAACTCAAGTTTGAACACATATGAGAAGCCTTCAATATTTTCTAGAGGTAAACAAAAACCTAGGTCTGAACAGGAACACATCTAGCTATTCAACCTCATCAAGACTCATGATGCTACATTTCACTGTGTTATTTTCTCTTCACTATGTTTTTGCATAGGGGAAATAAGAATAACCACATACCAGTGAACAAGAATGAACTTTTGTTCTTATTTTTCAATTCACACTAAAAACCACACCAAACTAAAATGTTGAAATCAAACATGTTGCACGCTAAAATAAGGCACACCACACAAACATGCCACCAAATCAGTGAAGTGGCCTTGTCATTGGAAACTGACAAGAGGTCATTGATTTTACTCCAGCGTCGATGCCTCCATCCTCCATTAGAAAATTATCTAATAGAGAAAATCTTCATCACTTTGATTTTCTGTATGAGTAGTATTTCCTTCCTCTTCATTTTCTCCTTCTTCATCAACAGCCATGGCATTATCTTGTAGTTTCCCATCAAGTAAGTCTTGTTCTCTTTTCTTGCAATTTGAGGACAAGTGACCAGATTGTCTATAGTAATAATAGGTGAGCCACTTCTTTGAATATTTATAAGATGATCTAGGTCTGAAAGAAGATTTAGATCTTCTTTTATCTTGTTTCTTACCATACATTTCTTTTTCCTCTGGTTCCACAATCATGATTCTCTTTTCTTCATCTAGCAAAGAAGAAATAAGTTCTTCTAAACTTGGATTTATTTTACTCAATGTAAAGACCATGTTAGAATAGCATGGAGGCATGCTATTGAGTAATAATACTTTAGCATCATCATCAGGCACATCTACACTTATTCCCAGCTAGTTGATTGCAAATAGAATGAAACTTACTAATATGTTCAACCATGTTTTCGCCTTATTTCATCTTGAGGCTGAACAATCTCTCGCTTTAAAGATATTGATGCACTTCCGGCTTGTGATCCAAATTTTTTTTTTCAATATCTCCCAAATTGTTTGAGAGGACTTTTAAAAGTCTATATGATGTAAATAAGCATCTAATAGACCTAATTCAATAATCGTTGTAGCCTTTCGATCTCTTCTTGCCCATTTTGTTGCTTCATCTAAATTTGTTAGTTTCTTCTCTTTTCCATCAATAATATCCCACAAGTCTTTGTTGATTAGGAACAATTGGGTTCATACTTGCCAGGTATGAAAATATTTTCCTTCAAATTTTTCAATGTGACTCAACTTATCCATTATGACTCTTCACAAATTTTAAAAAATAGGTGTCGGCTAAAACTGAAAATGCACCTTTTTACAAACAAATAGACACTAATGATTGTGAGTCATATGATATTTAACAAGTGACTAAACTAGCACTTAATAAGGACTAAAAAGGTATGTTTAGAACTAAAATTAAATAAAACTGTACTAATTGGCTTGAATTATTTTGACCATTTGAATAATCAATATTAAAAATAATAGACAATCTAAGTAGCACACACCGATAGTAAAGAGACTTTATTATATTTAATGACCTGATCTAATTGCATCGGGAGGTTCAAATGTGGATGGTGAAATTTTTATTGTTGGATGAATATATTCCTTCTTGGTACGCAGATCTTGCTCAGTGTGTGTCAAGAGAATGATCCTTTCAAACATGATGCCTAGCCCCATACGAAATGAACCTATCAAGAATATTTTTCAAAGTCCTCAAGAAAACATGTAGAAAACTATAAATTCTAATGCGTTGGGCTCAAATTGACATATGAAGGTGGAAAATGGATTATCTTCTATCTATCAATTGAACAATGTACATGTCTCTACAACATTCTACATGTAGAAATTATATGACTTTAATGTGGATAGATGCAAGCAACAAGTTCACATAATGGTGTGTCCCTTTTCCAATACCCAATGAATTTAGAATTTGTATAATTATCAATAAAAAAAAGGAATTTGATTTGGATGGGCCACATGGGAGTGTGTGTCGTATCACACAAATCTTCAACCTTGTGCATAACAATTGATTCGTATGCACTTTTCTCTCACTGAAATGTTATTGAAACACCAATATTTGGTGAAGCACAACTAGGTGCCTAGTATATGGGATGATCATTTATGTGCATGTTGGAAAGATAACATCTAAATCTATTACTGACAAGGTTGTGCATTCGAAATATCCTCATAATAGGGTTGATCCTAAATAGGAATAGATGTTCCCCTCACAAGCTCAGGAAACCATCGCTCTGATACCAAATAATGGTTTTGGATCAGTTTAACACAACTGAATAATAAATAAAAATCTCAGTATTCTCACTCTATTGAACAATAAAAAATATATAGGAAAATACAAATTCTACATATGAGGAGGTTACTCAAACAACTCACTAAATATAATGAGTTGATCTAACAACTCATATCAATAAACTATCTCTAATAATACGAGATATATTGTTATAACAATATATCTCAACAACTATATGTCATAATATACTATTACTAACATCTATAATGTAAACATTAATTTCCTAACAACCATTACTAAGGAGGAGGTTTTATATGAAAAATATCTAGAACCTACACATCAGAAGGAGGTTTATCAGGAAACCATGGAGGTACTTAGAAATCTGTAGGGTGAAATACAATGTTTAAAGGAACAGTCATGAAATTTGGAACAGAAGAAGGAAGCTAAGAATTTCCAGTCGGATGTTGATGATCTGAAGGAATTATGCAAGATGTTGCATTAGGAGAACATTATTCCATTACTAGGGAGTTGGTTAAAAGGAAACACTCCATGTGTTGGTATTGAGAATGGATGGTATATTTTACATGCTAATCTCCCTCCTCATAGTTTGGATTATGACAAGGAGATCACTCTAAATGTTGTTGTGGATGGATGGCTTTTGAGAAATATTTTGATTGACAGGTGTGGAAGTGAATGTGCTTACCTTATATGCATGGGTTTAGATGGGTATACCTCCATTATAGCCATCTTCTAATGTATTGTATATGGAAAATTAGACTAAGGCCATGCCAATTGGAGTCTTGAAGGATGCATCCATTACTATACATGGGGCCAAGTTCACTGGGGACTTTGAGGTCTTAACATTTATAGAAGAGGATAGCCTCCCAGATCTACTTGGGCGTCCTTGGTTCTATGCAATATATATGGTTCAATAAGGGATATATTAGTTTTGATAACAATGAAGAATGAGTTATTATCCCTTTGATAGATGGGAAATCTGCACCTTATGTGCACCCCTTAAGTGAAGAATATCTTAATATAATTTATGTGCATACCATTTGAGACACGAAGGCACTTTATCCATCCAAGGAAGGAATTCTCTAGTGGGATGATGCACATTCCATCAATGATACTACAATTATTACATGTGATAATTATACACATGGAACTTATGAGATGGTTGGGTGCGAGGTAAGAAGCACAACTACATGCATAAGCGAGCCACATTATGTTAGGCGAGTTGGAAAAAACTCTATACCACTGGTACACTAGCAAATGAATCCCCGAGGTATTCCCATGAGCCCTGGAATTCCAATTGAAGGATTAGGAGGAAAAAGGAATATGTTAGTTTATACCCTGCGTAGGAAAATAGCACATTGGTGGATGGTTCATAGGGATAATCTCATAGAATGGAGAGAGGTGAGAGTTTCCCTATCAGAAATGTTTCTCAGAAGTAATGCACATAATCAAATATGTGAATACCATGGTAATAAGCATGTTCAAGCACCACATTTAATAGTGTCATAGACTCTTAAAAGAGGGGTAGGAAGATTTACCACCTTCATTGTGGGTGCACAAACTTTATTTCACCTTGCGAGGCTATGTGTGCACTTGGTATGTTTATGCATAGATACATAGAGAGAATGGAAACATGAAATACTTAACTACAGGAATGATCCAGAATTTTGAATACTTCTCCACTAAACCTCTAGTGAAAGAGACATTATAAGTTATGAATTGCTTGACTATGGAATATAGTGTAAAGGCTGAATAACTCATTTAAGATTTGTTTGGTGAGTTAGGCCTAGAAGTGCATTTTGATGAAGTAGATGAGACAAATGCAGAACTGCTTGAGCGCACTTTCTTAGAGAAGAACAAAGGAAAGATGGTCTACATGGTCGATGATGAAGAAGTAGAAAATTTGGACATATATCATTCAGAGGGTACATCCGAGGTCTTAGACAGTGCGGATGAGAAGGTGTGTGTCTACGATGAACCTATGAAGATGAAGAAAGTGATCATTGGCATGAATGTTAAACCTAAGGAGGCCATAATTAGTGATTAGTTGTCTGACTCTAAAGTGGCTAAGATAATTGAGTTAATACACAATTTCGAGGAATTATTTCTAGGGGCTACCATGAGTTAGAATGAATGCATGAATCTTTGGGAGGGATGAAAATTAAGTTAAAGGAAGGTGTGTGCCAGTTAGGAAGAGACCTTATAGGATGAACCCTAACCTACATGTAAAATTTAAAGAATAAATTTACAATATGTTGGAATCTGGCATTATTGAGCCTATAGAGGAATCGAGAATGGGTTAGCCTATAGAGGAATCAACATAAAGAAATATGGAAGAATAGGATTTGTGTGGAATATAAAGATATGGATGTTGTGTGTGTGATTGATCCATTCCCTACACCATTCACTGAATAAATATTGGAAGGCATTGCAGGGTGTGAAATTTACTCTTTTACAGATGGATTCTTGGGGCATCATCAAGTAAGAAATACTAAAGAATATCAAGAGAAGAAAAATTTCACCTCTGAATGGGGAAGTTATGCATACATAGTGATGCCCTTTATATTGAAGAACATTCCTACAGTATTTTTGTGCATTGTTGTTCAAGCATTCTAGGATTTTATTCACAAATTATTGCAGGTTTACTTAGATGATTGGTGTGTATGGGCTTATCAAGGATCATTGTGATAATTTTAGGTTAACATTTGAGAGGTGTAGATAGTTAAGTATCTCTTTAAATATCAGGAAGTGTGTATTTGATACACCTTTTAGAACTTTGCTAGGGCATATCATCTACAAGGAGGGTTTGTTAGTATATCCAGCTAAGGTTTTAGTCATCTTAGGCTTGGAGGATCCTACTATTCAAAGTGAGATATGTGGATTCTTGGGCCACACAACATATTCTAGTAAGTTTATCAAAGGATATGCTAATATTTATGTGCCCTTAGAGGAGTTATTAATGGTTAAAGGAAACTTCTATTATGGAGAACCACACAAAGCACACATTCAAAGCTTACTGAAGGAAAGTCTTACTACGACACCTATTCTACATTTTCCTTCATGGAATATACCTTTTCACATACATTTGGATGCCTCTGGCATGGCCATTGGCATAGTTATAGCTTAGCCTAGAGAAGGTATTATAAATCATCCTATTTTCTTTACTAGTAGAAAGTTGACTCCTGCATAATGAAATTATACATCTACAGAGCGCGAGGCTTTATCAACGATCTATGTGCTACATATGTTTAGGAATTTATTTATGGAAACTCCCTTCATTTTATATAAAAATCACATGGCATTGAGATACTTGGTGAACAATCCCATCTTAGAGGGGCACATATGTCAATGGGTTCTCTTATTACAAGAGTTTGACTTTATAGTGGTAGTAAAGCCAGGTAAAATCAATTGCTCGGTTCGAGATCATTTCTCAAGGATTCAATCAAGAGAGGATGTGTAGAGTATTAAAGATACAATGCCAAATGCATAGTTATACAGGTTGAACTACACACCCTGGGAGTTAGAGGATATTGTTTTCTTTTCATGCACATGTATAATAACCGAAGGAATGAAGGCATTGGAAAAGAAACAACTTGTAATTCATGTCACACATTTTATGTTGATCAGTGATGACTTATACAAACTAGGCCAACATGAAGTATTGCATCAATTCATACTAGAGCATGAGCCAATGCAAATCATGGAGGAGGCTCATGACAGTATTGCAGGTTGACACTATGTAAGTGACACCACCGCATGTAAGATTATACTAGTTGGTTTATGGTGGGAGACTTTGTATAAGGATTATAAAGACTATTGTAAGCTGTTTGATCATTTTCAGTGCCTCGTAAAACACTGGACGAGAGAGATGAAATGCCTTTTAGGCCTATTACTAGTGTAAAACCTTTTAATAAATGGGTAATTGACTTTATGGGTCCTATTTCCCAGGTACATGTAAAAATGGATCCTGTTACATCATCACTTGTACATATTATCTTATAAGGTGACTAGAAGTAACACCTATAAAGGATTGTACAACAACAACAGATAAGGTTCTTGTGGGAAAATATTCTTACCAGGTATGGATGTCCTTTAAGTTTGACAAGTGATAGAGGCACTCATTTCCTTAATGATACCATTAGGATATTATTGGATGAATTTATGGTTGCACACCATAAGACAACACCTTATCACCCTCAAGAAAATGGGACTATTGAGGCTTTCAACAAGATATTGAGCTAGACTTTGACAAAAAATTGTGATGTTGGAAGGAAAGACTAGGATGATAAAGTTTTGCTAATCTTTGGGCATATAGAACAACCTACAAAAGGTTAAATAAGGAAAAACCTTTTAGTTGGTGTTTGGTGTAGAAGTAGTTATTCCCATGGAATTCATGTTACCTTCTTTGCATATTGAGCATGCGAGATGTCTAGTTGATGAGAAAGCATTGGAAGAAAGAATCGACAAGTTAGTACAACTGGATGAGAGGTGTGCAATATCATAATGGAGTCAAAATCAAGAAAATATAAGTAGAAGGCATGACATGATAGGCACATCAGGGACAAGAAACTTAAGGTTAGGTAGATGGTACTTCTTTATGATCTAAAGTTTTTGCACCACCCATGAAAGTTTAAGGTGCATTGGTTGGGACCGTATATTATCACTCATATACTTGAAAGTGCTTCCTAGTTAGAGGAAATTGATGGAGAATGGTTTCTTAGTTACTTCAATGGGATTAAGTGAAGCCCTACTATAAATAATCCTTCTTGGTGTTTGTAATAAGGTAGTATTTCCATTTATATTAGATTTCCCTTATTGTATTTCCCTTAATGTGTTTCCTTCTTCGTCGTTATGCTTTGTCAATTTAGTTTAGTGTTTTGTGTAATAAGTACGCTTACGCACCGGAAGTTGATTACAATCTAAAGTGTTTTTATGTGTAGAGGACTACACATACCCTTAGTGTGGGGTGGTTTTCATTCAAAGATGGGTATGCATAAGGAAATACTTGTGTAGGTGGTTTCTCTTGTTAGAAAGTGTAGATAGTATGGAAAGGTGTTGCTAGAAAGAAAATTTCTCCTAAAGAAGACCATAGTTGGAAAAAATGAATGCACAATGTAACATGAGGTAAGTTATGGCTGTAGAAACTACTTAGAGGAAGGAACAGTGGCAAGGTACTTGGCACATGGAAGTGCATGAAAGGAGGTTTGTAGATAAAAGGTAGAAAGGTGTGCTAGAAGGTTATGGTTGTGGTGTGCAGGTGTATCATGTGGAAATTTGGTAAATGGTCAATTAATGAGAGGATCAGTGGTAGGTGGAGGAGAAATAAATGTGATAATTTTTTCAAAATATATATAAGGATGTGATGCGGGTTCATTTTTTCATTTACGATCACAATTATTTGAGCGAGCTAACTGTGATCGAGCTGAGAAAGATGCATTGAGGTGCAAAGAGCTATGAAACTAGGCAAGGAGAGTAGATTTGTGCATGAAATTAGCTTGCATCCCCATTGGAGAAGGGTTTGAGTGAAGCAAAGGCATGTAGAGAGGAGAAATAGAGCACCAAGGTTTGAGAATAAGCTAGGGCATGTGATTTCAAGCTAGGGCACATGATTTCAAGTTAGGGCACATGATTTCAAGCTAGGGCATGAGATTTTTCTCAACAGAAGTAAAAAGGTGCAACCTTGTCTTACCATGGCACCAAGGAGAGCACCTAGAGCAGGAACAAAGGGGAAGAAGAAGGTAGAAACCAAGGTGGAGATTGAGGATTCCCCCGAAAGTAATTTTTCATAAATGTAGTACCTAGAGGATGTAATCATGGGACGTGACTAGGATTCTCACGTCTGCAGGAGAAAGGTAAGTGACTACAATCATCACACAATTGATAACAAGGAAGAGTTAGATGTGATGTTAAGAAAAAAAAAAAAAAGTACATAGTCGATGACATGCCTATCTATGATGATGTTGGAGAGAAGTTGTTGAAGAAGGTAGGGGTCTTGCAGCTATATGAACTCCCTTACTTTGGAAAACCTGAGAAACTATATCAATGGCTTATGAGAAGAGTCCATGAGGACTTCTTTTATTTTTTTAGGTGGTGGATGAGGATCACCGCGCCCTTAATTGTGAGTTTGACAGTTTGAAGGGAACAGGGATAAAGATTACCAGTGACTTATCTGATAAAGCAGCTATTTTGGCCACCTACAAGGAGTGGGTTACTCAAAGGGTCCACATGGAATGGACATTTACAAGCTAAGGAAGTACCATGTTGTGTAGGAAGCCACGCACTTGCTCAAAAATTTGATTGATCAAGAAAGGTGCTCAAAAGTGAACACCATGTGGCTACAAATTGCCAAGAAGATGTCACAGGGAGAAATTTACAACTTGGTAGGATACATAGTAGATACCATCATTGAAGAAGTGTGCAAAGGTGAGAATATAAGCTTTGGAACCATTTTTCTATCTCTTTCTTTTGTTGAAATTGGATTTCCCAATGGGCCAAAGAATAAGATTTGGGAGTATCCTACAGAGAAGAAGTCTCTAACATAGAGGTTTGAGAAGTATTTATGTGAGGGATATATGAGTGGCCTGTTCAAGAAAAGGGAAGAGATGTGGTATGACAGACTTTGTGTGGCCTTCGAAGAGGAATGGATAATTCCTAAGGAGCTACCATCAATAGTTGGGAAGTCGGTACAATTTTTTGTGTACCAACACTTTTACATTACACATTTTGCAATGAAGGATGGGACATGGAGTCCCTAGTGTAAACTCCTTATGCCTTTATAGTGTGATTCTTCCAGGTGATAATTCACAGGTTTTCCAATGCATGAAGGTTAATCTACAATGTAGACAAGGTAGACTATGACTACCATACCTTGAGAAAGACTTACACATACCCAAGTAGGTCTGCTTATATTGAGAGGTTCATATTAGATGATATAACCATGAGGCTTGTTAGTTTGGCCATTGGTGATAGTGGGGCCACGCTAATTTATATCCAGCTTAAGCCTAGGCTGGAAAATGGTAAGTATGTTGAAAATGAATTTATGCTACCAGGCCCACCAAAGGGGAAACATATAGTTGAGAGCCTAGCGGCTGAAAAATACCACTTCACCATTGGAGGAAGAAGAAGATGATGAACAAGAGGATAGTGGTGGTTTAGTACGCAAGGGATGGAGGCAGCCCTCAGACACTAAGGAAAGTGAGTGTGAGATTACTCCTCCCTAGTAGTAAGAAGAGGAGGAAGACTTAGAAACATGCACGCCAGACTTAGATGCAGACCTAATAAATGAGGAACACTAATTTAAAAGGGTGTTTAGAAGGACAAGGACTCAAAGCATGGGGCCATCACAACCTCCACGTAGATCACCTCGGATCTCCCCATAGAAATAAGTACCTAAGAAGAAGAGGAGGAGAAAGTTAAAGCTCGGGGAGGATGAAGAGGATGATTCTGGTGAAAGCGCGTTAGGGACCCCAGTGCAGCCTAAAAATACAGAGGAGCCTCATGATGAGGAAATGAAAGATGATGAAGAGGGGGTCAAGGAGACAAGAGGAAATGGGTGAGCCATCTAGTGTGCCTCACTCCACATAGGAAGGTGAAGGACCCATTGCAGATTCTAGCACCTAGGTTCCCAAGGGAAAGAAAACAAAGAAAGGAAAGGTAGGTGAGGACTATGTGACTCTAGCTATGGGGTACATAGAGGACTCTAGCAAGATCATTGACACTAGGTTCCAAAGCACATGATAGGGCTAAATTATTTATATGGTTGGGAGTTAATGGACCTAGAAAAGGCCAATGCGTGGACTAGAAAGTAGTTGTCCTAGTCCATGTAGACACACATGGACGAACCAGATTTTGATGTGTGTGAGAATTCATGTGTCTCACACTGGGTAAAGAAGCAACCAAATATTAGGCACATGACTATCAAACCTCTTGTAATGTCTAATGAGAAAGTAATAAATACCTTGGTGAAGGTATTTTTGAAGTGGTGCGAGAGGAAAAATGATAAGGAAACAACCATTCTAAGCGCTACTTGAAGATAACAATGATAATACTGTAGAGATAAAGTGCTTGAAATCAGAGAAGGAATGAGAAGAGGAAAATAATGAGGCCTTTGTTATCATGGTTGAGGAACTTGGTGATCATATCCTTAAGGTAAGGCCTCATTTGGAGTTTAAAGTTCCTTATACATTTCCCTCTGCAATGCATTATTTGCACACTCTGGCAGATCTGGTTTTGAATAAAGAGCTCATTGTTATGGCTGCACCAAAAATATCCTACAGAAGAAATAGCAAGAGCAAGGGCTACCATTGTTAGGAAATTTTCAAGTTTTGAGGCCTTGCTCCAAACATTGAAAGATGATCTGAAGAAAGCGGATCAAGCTTTGAACATGTGTGTAGCACCGAACACCATAATAAGAATCAGAACTATAGCAGAGGATAATGAAGTGTTGAAGGAAATGAAGGACAAAACACTTGGGCATGTAGAGAGGTTAGCCCTGGTAAAACAAAAGTATGAGGCCCTTACAGCAGCCCAAGATCCACACAAAGATAGGATCAATGAACTTGGGAAACTTATAGCATAGAAAATGGACTTCATGGAGGGAATGGTCTCAAGTATGGAAAATGTTTTCCAAGTGTTGCAGAATGAAAAGGAAAAGATCACTCAGGATGAAATGGATGTCATAGTGACAGACATTCTGGAAAAGATAGGGAGTGCGCTAAGTGATTGGAAAACCTTGGAGGCTGAACTCAAAAATGAATATCTAGAGTTAGTCCTTCCTGAGGAAGAGGGTACTACAGAGTAAAATTCATTCTTTTGTATAGTTCTTCATTCATTCTTTCATTCCTTATTCTTTATTTTTGGAAATAAGAAGTAATTACCCATTTTCGGGGTGGAAATTTACTTTAGTGTGGGGTAATGTTGAGCAGATAGCATGTTACTATAAGGTAAAGGAACATAACAGATGTGCACGATGGAGCAAGGTACATTTGAGGGCACAGAATAAGTGTGGGCAATAACAATTTGAATTCAAGACTTAGCTGGATTATGGATAAGGGCTATTCTTGGAGATAGCATGTTGAGCACACAAATACATGAAGAATTATGTTCTACATAATAGTATTTTGGGAACAAGCAACAACTAAGTGCCATGCATAGTTTAGGCTAATAATAGGATTTCTACTCAAAGTTAACTATAGGAAGTCTATTCTTAAGAGCACTTGCATGTTGTGCAACCTTTTGTAAAGGTGCATGGATATTATTAGCATGTGACCTATTTTGAGAAGTGCATGGGTAGTGAAGATAAATTCCCCACCCCTATATATATGTATTGATTTGCATGGTTTAGGATGAACTAATTGTTATAGAGTTATGTTGTTGGTTTTGTCACACACATGACTCATGGAGATAATTTATAGCATATAGAGATTCTATGTTTTACATTATTTAATAAAATGGTTCATATTGGCTAGATAATGGTGTTGAACATGACTGAATATGGTTCTTGCATGGTAAATATTGTTATAGTAAATCTTGTTATAGTAATTGTTTAGTTCATCTTACATATACTCTAATATCTAGATCTAGTTTATGCATTGTGTGTTGTTTACTATTGGTAATGAATATGAATGCCTATATGCACCATCATGCTAACACTTTTTACAAACAACTCTAAAGAGGGACTTGGTGCCTTTTCATGCTTCGAGTGAGCACTCAGCTCAGGCTTAGTGATGTGTTAGTGCACCTTGGTTATTCATAGTAAATTTTAGGTTGCATCACCTCATACTTGACCTAATAACACTAGTCACATCACTTCACACACTACTATTATTTCTTCTTCTTCTCCATTTGTTGTGTCTCCATTATCTGAATTATCATTTCCCACTACCTCTCAATCATCACATGCAGCTAGTGTCTCGACATCTATGTCCTCCACCCAACAATCCACATCATCATATATTTCCACCTTGGAGTCAACACCCTCACATTTTTCTAGTGTCTCATCATCTACCTCATTGTGTGCTTCCACTTTGGATGTGGTATCATCCTCATACTTAATGTACTCCTCCACATTTTTACCACATCTATCCACATTTCCACTATCTATATCATCATGTGATTCTATCTTGACCACCACATCCTCTAATTCATCACTCACATTGGTCATATACCACCCACTTATCATACACCTAATTTCCAAACCTACATGGCCTTCATCATTACTCTTTCAGAACCATTCTTGTTCTTGGAACAACAATTACATCATATATCATGTATTACATTCATTCAAACTTATTTTACATCTATTCCTCATCATTTGTATCCACTTATTCTCCCATCTCTTCCTTGCAAGTCACCTACACTTTCTCTCATTTATTCCCCTCTTTTGAGAATTCTTCCATATCATCACTCATTTTGGAACCTTTCTTATTACCGGCTCCTCCTCTGTTCACATCATCTATCATGACTAAATAACCAATTTTTCTTGCACATTTTCCTAACAAGCCTCCTCCACATCCAATTACACTTTCACATCATTTTGATTTTCTCCCACATTCTCATTTGTTTGACCTCCACTCTTACATACCCCTTCTTATTCTATGCAACCATCATCTCATTATACCCATTCATTGCAAGACCATACCCTTGGATCTTACATTTCCATAAAACATCGATATGTTCTCCACTCCTCATCCACTTGAAATCATCACTAGCATAATGATTCATATCACTTTATCTCCTACCATTGATCTATTTTCAGGTCCTCATCCACCTGACATTATCACACATTCACCACTCTCGACATATTTCTTGTTTGTTTCATTCCTGCACTCACATCCTCTACTCATCACCATTATATGGCTTCTATTTGGCATCATGATTCATTTCTTCACTCATCATCCACAACCTCTAATCCAATTATTTACCTCATATATTGCTTTCTCCTCTACATCATGTCTCTTATTTATTTGGTCCCTACATGGACTAGGGGGACTCTCATTTATCTTCACCGCCAAATTTTGCATGCTCCTTACATTCCACTTCTCTTCATCCATCCTAGATTCGAAAAACATCCTGATTATCCACACATCCTACACTATCATCATTGACACAACCAAAAATAAACATCTTTCAAAATCCAAAACAAATATATGCATCCTGAAAATTATAATAAAAAATGTTTTCTCATGGATTTTCTTCTACATTTTATCCATTCATTGATATGTCATTCCAATTATTTGTTCACTAATACATACTTCATTTATAGTTCATTTACATTCCACATCTTGGTTTGTTTCATAGATTTTGGTAAACTCTTGATTATCCACTTGTCATGTTTTGTGAGCCAATAGTATATACTACGGTTTCTTTAATTTGGTATCTCCTTGGTGAAATAATAATGATTGTCCTCTTATATATCCAAAACTTGTCTTGAAGAGCCATGCTTGTAGATTTCATCTCCATAATCACTTCCACTCCCTCCACTAAAGCACTAGTGGTTCTAAACCCTTGGAAAAACAAGATATTTGAATGTCAATTCAAAAACAAATTTAAAAATCACAAGGAAAAGTCCAAATTTAAAAGAAAAAAGGAAAAAGAGCAATATAAAACACTCTCTCTCACAGGTATTTCTAGTATCTCTCCGGGATATTTACACTTGGCTAGAAATAGAGAAATGTTGTGAATAGAATCAAATGTATCTCTATCATGGATATATATGTTTGGTTGGTAGTGGAACAATGCACTACTTATGATTACCTTTCATACCATCTATCATGAATCAATTTTTAACTCACACCTATACATTAGCTTGTGCTTTCACTCATTGTCTTACAGGTCTTCACTTCAAGTAGTAATTAACATTAATGTGCACACATAGGATCTTGACAAGAAACAAGGCTAGTATGTGTAGTGCCTATATCTTCTAAATCCAAAGACAACTCCCAAACCAAGGTAATTTTTCTAATTAACCAAACATTAGTGACATAAAAGGTGTAACGACAATTGACATGTTTGTTACCACTACACACTTACAACTCACATCACTAAACATTTTCACCTACAAAAAAACACAATACAAGGGCCCAACCTATGCACAAACATGACCTCAAAATATTTAAATTAATTCTTATTTTTAAAAATGTGTGAAACATTGTACAAGGATAAAATCACTAATGAGGACAAGAAGAAAGGACATGTTCCATAGTTTTCACAGTTTCCATGGTTTACATATTTATAATAACTTGTTTTCTTAGATATCCATCCTTCAAAAACTAAGAGTTACACACACAAGCCATATGTCATTGTCTCAAGATTTACACCTTTACTCCTATGAGTTACACTTTATTCATCTATATTACCTAGCATAGTAAATTTCCAAATCTTAATTACCAATTGAATACATGTCTAACACACATGCAATCCTCATAAGGCTCATATTTGAGATGAGAATGGATGTTACCAAAATAAGGCTCCCACACAAAAATCTTTTTTTAATCTTATCAACAGAAAAGGGGCTAACATTAAGTTAAAGGAGTGGTTCTGGTTACTCTATACATTCCCAATATCATCTTAATAGACATCATTTCTATGATTACTTTGTGAATACATTATTCACCCACAAATGACCTCTTAAGAGGTATTATTCATATCTTAATCCTATATGTGCTCCAAAGGTAAACAATCTACAATGGGGTCTGTTATGGGGTAGTTGATACATTCCTATTTTTCATACAGCCAAAACACAAAGCATCCATTTAACAAGCTTACCAACAAGGCATACCATGCTCATGCTCGTTAAAATGATGAGAGATCCTTGAGTTCCAAGTAGATACCAAGTTCAAGGAACTCTTAACTAAGTGTAACTTTTCAAGATGCATTAAGGATATATGCAAGGTATCTACGTAGGAGGATTACTAAAGTACAGATTGAGTATCATGTCACATAGTCGAGAATTTTACTAGTTTATCTTCTTCAGCCTTCGAGACACCCAGCACCTAAGTGCCTGACCCTTTTTCACCTTACTTGCTTATTTTGGGTCTCTTTTATCTTTTGGACATATTTTTCACTTATGGGTTAGCCTTCCAGTTTTCGATTACAAAATCAAACAAGGTAATCATATAAATATATGGTTATGTGTTCAAAATCAAGGACCAAGAACTAAGCATTACTATCATCACCTAATCGTACATTCAAAAAGCACATAAGGTACTCCAAAGCATTCATCTAGCATCCATTCAAGGGACAAAGGACTGCATACTCTACATACACAACATAAGAAGGGAAAGGTCATTCTATTACATCCACACATTTTACTAGATTTATACATTCTAGCTACATCCCCCTATCAAGTCCACTTGCACAAGGGCATCATAGGGAATCATTTATACACACACTCACAAGAACTACAAGGATTATGAGATGTATTATAGTTCTTGGTCGTAAGTTCACTCTCTCGGGGTGACCATTGGGGTACGTATAACTCCCCATTCTACATCTTTATTTTTAGGTTTGATGTGGTTTGTGGGATTGTGTAGGTGAACATTTATTTTGTAGGTTACAAGTACCTTCAGCATTCCAAGCATGAATATCAGATGATCAACAGTGGAACAACTATGACACTCTTTGCTACACATAAGAGACCAGTTCTAGAGATTTTACATAGTCAAAGGCACTCAAATCTAGTCATCAACGCCCCTTTCTAACTTTGGGTGCCCCTTTTTGGACTTGTTCATGAGTTATAGGATTTACAAATATTAATTATGACATTCTTCCTAGTCTTTCCATCACCTCTCTCTACTCAGATCACTTCTAGATTATGTGGAAATCAGCAAAGTCCTCTCTCCTTCTTCTTTGCTTAGGGTTTCATATTTTAAATCTTAGCTTGTTTGTATTGTTTCTATATTATAGCATTTATACATTATTTTTTTCAATAGTGACTATGCAATATCTATATTTAATTCAGAATTAATTAAATCATTTGGTGAACCCTACTCGTGATCATACACTTGGATCTTTATTTTTCTTCTTTCATGGCTCCTAAAATTCCTCAAATCTCCTTACATGACTTGCTTCAAATGCACCCACCTTGTAAATATGTTCTCCAAAAACCCTAGACACTATGTATCTCCCTCACAATACACCACCTACTCAAGTTAGTGCCATTTTTATCGTCTATCTGATGACTCTATTGGTCCTACTCCTCCATTCGATCAAAACATCTTAGAGTCAATTCAAGCTTTACATTATTTATTTCAAGACAAAATTCAAGCTATGGAAACAATGATTACATCTCTTAAATCTGAAATCCAACATCTCAATGATGCTTCTCAAGCCCATGTTAGTTCTTTTCTCGCTTCTATGTCTTCTACATGTGCTCATGTCAATGAATCTTAAGTCTTACCATTACCGACACCTCTCAAGTTTGATCTCAATGTTAAGCAACATGATATTATTCCTTAGCTTCTCACTCATCAGTTGATCAACTTGTCATCTACTAATTTCTACCCTCTTTATCGGATTAACGAACATCATGACAATGATTTCTATGCTTTAAAATGAATAATTAAGAACCTTAAGTGTCAGGGTTTTATATCATTTGCTACACAACATTCTTCTACATCTCTAATTACTAAATCCCAATGGGCTCCTAAATTTGGTCCTTCCATCTCTAATGAGCATCATTCCATCATTACTAATGTTCCTCCTTCAGTCAGTCAACCACCGCCTATCCAACTCAGTGTCAGACCATATTAAAAAATATCTACCCCATTATCTCCTCCTACTAAGTCATCTACAACATTACAACTCCAACTAAGTAATATAATCTATCCCCTCTTCCTCTCAAGTATTATACGGCCTTACGAATCCCAAATAATCCTCTGCCATTCAAGATCCCTTCAAAAATTCCTTCATTTCAGCATCTAATTCTTTTTGTCAGACAAGATAATCCTTACATTGATGGTCAGGACACATTTCAAACTCTACCACCATGGCATGGTCCTCATATCACCACATAGATATCCATCACACACTTGAGGGGCATCATGATTTCCCCCTTCTATTCTTATCAGTTGACTTTAGCATCTACTATCACACTTAAGACTTTGTGTTTCATGTCTCATATTTCTATGCACTTTCAAGTTTGTTGATACACACCGTGTATCTTCATTACCATATGATGCACTCTAGTTCCATGGTTCATACTCAACTTTTGAGGGTCTAAATATGAAATTAACCTCACCAAATTCAATCTTCATGATCTATGCTTCATGATCTATCTTTCTATCGCACATTCTCAAACCATTTCCCAATGACACACTCATGTTTTATGGTTCATTCTTGGTTATTTAGGGGTAGTTTAGAAATGAACCTCATATCATACACATCCGTTGGGGGAATGTTACTCCTATCACATTCACACATTACATATCATTCCATCACACTCATATATTGTATTTCTCATATCTTGGTTTCACTTACTCTTGTTTTCTTATATTACTTACATGGCACACTTTTCTTAACTATGTTGGTCAAATACTCAGTGTTTCATTATATTTTTATATACACACATCCACGTTCACTTGGTCTCTAGTTGTGAATACAAATCTCTTACATGTTCTTACACGATGTAATGATGCTTGACATTGTACCTCTTACCAGTCCCACTGAGGCTCCTCGGGGCATCTAGTTTCTCTATTATCACATAATACACAATTTCTATTGTTACACCTCATCACAAGTTACTTTACCTTTTGTTAAATTATACATGCTTATGACATAATATTTATCTTTTAACATGCTAATGAGTGATTCATGTGTAGCAATTTATTTGCAAGACTATATACCACCATGGTTGTTTGGTACATTTTTTTTTCTATTTTTTGCTATTGTATGCCATTGTTTATGGGCTATGCCCTATGTCTTGTTTGATCATTGTTTGTTTTCTTATGGTCATTTCAGCCCTAATTGTCTTGTGACATTATGAGCAATGTCCCATGTTTGAAACCCAATTTTCATTGTCCACTTTTTATTCACACTTGCTTGATTACATTGTCTTCTATTACATGTTTGTTACTTTTTCTACTAACATGTTTTACTAGCCACTTTGTTTGTATGTTCCTATGTTTCTATCATGCACATCCCCTACCCCTGTAGGTATCATATTTAGATCAGCATCATGTCCTCTATTTTGGGATATATTCTCCTACCAATGTCATATGCACCAAAAACAAGAGGTTCATAAATTGGGTGAATAAATCACCCCTACAATAGCTCAGAGATACAATACAGTTCAACACACTATAGAATTAGCATAGGTAGATAGTCACTGAACAACCCAGAATCAGACTTTGGTCAAAATTACAACACAGACACCAATGCCTAGATGCAAACAAGAGCTTCAGGGGTTCTTGTGTCCTCCCATAAGTTTTAATGTCATGGGGGCACACACAATCATCTTATCAAATCGACACATTTCACAGAAGCCTTCGTAATAATTTTACTATCACATGCACAAACCTCCAGCAAAAAATGCATTTTATCTCCTTTTCAGTCATAACAATCAATACAATCAGAAATAATTTAGGACAACATGAACAAAGCAGGATGCACCATCGTGAAGTGGTGCTTATCGGGAAGAGTTGTGGAAGGTGAGTAACACTAGAACTCTCTCCCCAACACTTGTTCTTTGGCATGAGATCACCCAAAAACTCACATTTGACATGAGATCACAAAAATAAAATCACACTTGGTGTGAGACCACCCAAAAACTTGTTATTGGAATGAGATCTCCTAATACACTCACTCTTCACAAAGCATTTTAGGACACTTTTCCTTCCTTTTACACGTTTTTACATCAGTGCACACTTTCCTTTACACACTTTTACATACTTATGTACATTTCTCTCTAAGGTATCATATACACAACTTTGACTAAAATATTTCTATTATTTTACAGTCCATCCTTACAAGAAGTAAAGCAACTACAAGAACAACAACATGTAAAATGTAATGCATACACTTCACCTCTTAGGTCACTTTGCATCATTCCATGCTTCACTTATCCACTCGGCACATATTTCAAATACATATTATATAGGATAATAAGGTACATATATTTTATATAATTTATGTTATCAATTATTCACTCAACAACATAAAGTGGGGAAAATGTAGGCACAACATCATACACTTGGGTACATTTCTAGGTCTTTGAAACATACTAGAAATCATATGATTCCTAAACAAGAAAACTAATAATTGAAAACTATCTTTGGCCTCTTTTCTTTGTTTTTTATTTTCTCTTTGTTATTCCACACCCTACATCTCAGTCACAATTTTATTGATTTATCTTCTATGGATCCAGACACTAGCACCTAGCTAGGACGGAAATGCTCAAGTGCTTTTGTCCCCTCTAGGTGCCCCCGATACTTTATCACCTTACTCACTTCTTTTAGGTCTCTTTTATATTTTGGGAATCTTTTTCACTTATGGGTTGGCCTTCTGGTTGTCAATTACAAAATTCAAACAAGGTAATCATATAAATACATAGTTACGTGTTCAAAATCAATGACCAAACACTAATAATTACTATCATCACCTAATATTGCATTCAAAATGCACCTAAATAACACCAAAGCATACATCTAGCATTCATTCAAGGGATAAGGGACTACATACTCTACATACACAACATATGAAGTGGAAGTTCATTCTATTCCATCCACACATTTTACTACATTACTACATTCTAACTCCAGCCCTTTATCAAGTGCACTTGCACAAGGGCATCCTAAGGAATCATTTTTACACAATCTCACAAGAACTAAATGGATTCTGATATGTAGTGAAACACTTGGTTATAAGTTCACTCTCAAGGTAACCATTGGGGTCATTCTGAATCCCTATTTAACATCTTTCTTTTTAGGTTTGATTTGGTTTGTGGGTTTGTGTAGGTGAACATATTTTTTACAAGTTATAGGTACCTTCAGTGATCCAAGTGTGAATATCAAATTACCAACATGGAATATTTACAACACATCAGAGCTCAGTTCTAGATACTTAGCATTGTCATGGGTGTTATCCCTTTTCCCCCTTCACAAAATGGACAACTTGAAAAAAATGGACATGGGAATTTTCATGTGATCTTAGTGTAGAATCTAAACAATTCAATTATTTTTCCATGTTCTTGGCACTTGCAGTTGCTTTGGCAAACTTGGAATCATTTGGAATAATTTTCCCCTCTCTAGGCTTCAAGATCCAGATTACAACAAATTTGGGTAAAAAATGGTAAAATTGAGAAAAATTGGCTTTAGGGGCTTTCCATTATGATTTTTCTAACTCCCTAGCCCAAGAAAAATAAAAAAATAGAAAAATGTGAAGAAAACTAGAAAAAGGGCTCAATGTGTGTGTATTGCAGACATTTTAGCTTTTGGAGGCGCTTCTGGTACAAGTTCCTTAAGGGATTCAATTCCCCAAATTAGCGAAATCACCAAAATAAAAAGGGTTTTGGATGAGTATGATGTATTGTGGAAAAGAGTTGATTTCCAAGAACTAGGAGTGTGGATGGTTCATGTTCCGGGGCTCACTTATTCCCCGCATCCCTCATCAGGCTAAAAAGTGAAAAATTGCTAAGTGTTTAGTGTTTTATGGGTTCAAGATGATTTTTAGGCACAAGGGCCCCAGACAGAACAAGTTCCTTGTGGATTGAAGTCCCCCAGAAAGGGCTTGGGAGTCACAAGAAACATGAAGGGGGAAAATAGTTAACCATAGGCAATAGAGATTGTTGTGGGTGTGTGAGGACGAGGCAACCCTAGTTCCTTAAGGAACTCGAGTTCTTTTAAGGTCGAAGTTCTGTGAAATAAAGAAAGTGTATGGGGAGTTTTTATGGAGAAGGTGGATTCTACAGACCGAATGACCCTTACATCCATGTACCACTTGGGATCCAAAACCGAAAACTTTGATTAACCCGAAATACAAAGGAAAATGTTAGAGGAATTAACTAAGAAATATGACTCGTTTGAGCTGGAGCAAGTGGGATATTTTTTTCGAGTAGGGTCATTCCGAAAACCCAAGATAAGAAACTCTAAAGACCTGTAGAACAAGGCTAAGGAGAGTTGAGTGGGAGAATTAATTAGAAAGACTTCGCAAATAAATCAATTAAAGCAAGTAGAAAATGCTGCATCAAAGAGAAGAGAAGTAGAGGATCCTTAAAACCACATAAGCAAGGTGGTGAGTAAACTAAAGTAATTCTCGAAACCTATAAAGGGAAAAGTTGGGGAGTTTTTCACTAAACCAAGGTTCCACTACTTTGAAGTGGTACTCATTTAAAATTCCAAAGAAAAGTAATGGTAAAAACCAACATAGAAGGGTAAAAGTGATGTGGGGATATGATATAGCACTAATGATAAGCAAGTGGGGCTCATAAACCCACAAGTCAACCATAGCTACCAAAAACCTACACTGCCATAACTTTTGACTCAAAACTCCATTTTCCACAAAATTAGACTTTTTGGAATCATTTCACACTCTTCATCATGGAATCCAAATCAGATTTTGAGGGGAAGAAATGGGTGAAATGAGAAAAATGTGGGGATATCATATTTCCTTGGGCTCTAAGAAAAAACCCATCCAAGTGTCAATCATCCGTTACTAGTAATCATTTTTGAGCTTTTAAAATGGTTGGGACCACTTAAAAAGAGCTTTGTAATTCTCTCTATCTCTTCTCTCTGGGATCAATAAATGTAAGTGATAAGGAACATTTTTAGGGGGAATATTTTTGTAATGGAACTCTGTCAAAATCATTCCAAAGTAGTTTTGAGTTCAGAGGCTCTCGATCTAAGAAATCAAAGAAAATCCTTTCCTTTCTCTTACAATTGTAATTAATTATTCAACCATTTAATTAATAAATCCATGTTTTTTTCTATTCTCTACCCTAGCTGTGTTTTATTGCATTTTCCTTTCCTTTCATTGTATATTCTAGGTTTTTGTGCATTCTATGTTCTTCTTGTAGGTTCAGATTTGTTGTGCTCCATGGAAATGATGTTGAAAAATGTAGTTAGGGACTGTGTCACTTGTGTCTGACCTCTCTCTTTCCCATTCTTCATCTCATTTTCACTCATCTAGATGTTTTCCCATTCCTTTCTTGGTGCAATCACCTTTATAGCTTAGGATTTCCATTTTCATGCAATCTCTCTCTGGTCCCTTGGAAGCTTAGGATAGAAGTAGATAGTATAATTTCCCTTATAAGAGTAGTTTATAGAAGTAAGATAGGGTAGAGGAAGTCTACCTTCTCTAGAGGTTTGTCTTGGTTACCAGTTCCACAACTGAGAGACAATCCCATGTTACCTAAAAACATTGGTTTCTCATTCACATATTCATGATAAAAACCATAGGGTGTTGTTTTTGGAGATAATAGTTTCTGGCATACTGGTGGGACCTATTGAAAGCTCAAATTTCATAGGTGTGAAACAAAGTCTCCTTTGAAGGTGTTCCATTACACATTCTTGTTTGCAACTCTATTTTACTAAGTTTGGATGTGTATCTTAATGAATTTCAACCTTTAAAAGCTTTGCATCAAAACATCTGATGATTCCCAACATTCTATTCACTAGTTTAGCAGTCTAAGAACCTGAATTTCATGAGAAGGATCCATATAAGATAAATAGAAAAAGAGGAAGGAGTTTATTAATTCATACAATTATCACCTAGAAGGGAAGAAGGGGCATAATTGTTCGAGAGATTTCCCTCACCACCAAATAGGACTCTCTCTACTCCACCTCTTGATAGACACTTCTTGAAATCCACTATAATTTTGAGACCTCTCATGGAAGCACCACAGAGAAACCTACCATTTTCCAATTTCATGGGTGGAAGCCCTCTTGTTCTCAATACACAACATGACATTCCAATGGCTGCACTCAAGAGCATTCCATATTTTATTGGTGAAAATCAAGTCTCCCTATTGAACATATCCAAGACGTTACAAATGTGTGTTCTCTTCATCTAATTACACATGATGATGTAGCAATTAGGATACTAGCATATTATTTCAAGGGTAAGGCACTTCAGTGGTATAGAATCCTGAGACCTAGATCCATTCCTAATTGGGATGAACTTGGCACAACCTTGTGTAATTATTTTGAAGAAAATCAGATCACATGTCCTTGGAGGAGCAACTTACAACAACAAAGAGAGCACCTAATGAGTAGATGACTGATTTCAACAAAAGATTTCAAAGGACCTGGGATTAGACTCCTAAAGTGGTAATACCTACACCTTAGTATGTTTTTCTTTATTATTAAAGGCATTGAATACAAAACATTTCAGTCATGATTCAATCCATGGGGGTAGGACATTACCAATTGCATATAATATTTCCATTAGAGCTAAGAATAGTCTAATCTAGGCTAGGAAACTTGCTCCTAGGCCTCCAATGCCTTTATATCCTAAAATTGAGAATCCCAACTCTAATCAAACACCTGAGTTAGCACCTATCCCAACCCCATGAAATTAAAACTCTAATGAAGCCTCCACTTCTTCTAAAACCTCAACTAAACTACAAGAGGTAATGAAACAACTATAAAGTTTTGGGAATGAGTTGGTATCACTTAAGAGAAAACAAGCCCATAATTATAGACCTTACTAGTCTCCATACCAATCAAACAAGCCTCCATATCAACCAAATAGACCTCCTTCCCAAGTTGCAAATCAGAATCAAAGCCAATTTCCTTCTGCTAGGCCTTTTCAACCATATAATTCAAATACTGACCTCTTTATCTCAAGCTCTAGTTCTGTCCAAAATAAGATTACACAAGATTATGAGTGGTTTTTCCTTGTAATCATCCACATAACCAAGCAACATGCCCAAATGGCATCCTGAACCAAGATCTGATGGTACAAAGTGCATTTGCTTCTCAAGAAACACCTACAGAGGAAAATCAATAGCAGATTTTAGACCAAGAAACACCTCAAAATGGAACTTCACTTATGAATTGGAAAGTGAATAACTTTTTTGGAATGAATCGACTCTTCCACAATGTGTGGAAGTGAACACTAGGTCTAAGAAGATATCTATTTCCCTTGATGGTAAAATTGATGTGCGGAGATGCAGATCGAGGAAGTCTCACTCCAAGGTTTTGACACAAGCTAGCCTCGTATTATACTCATAGGTCGCGCGAAGGGTGTGAACATCACCATCCACTTTTTCAACATTGAAGGTCATATTCTGTGAATCCTTCAACGGATTGTTGACACACTTCATATATTTAGCTGTGAATGCAAATGAAAGTTTGCACCACGACCTCATTTCTCCTTTAGCCATCATGAATTTTTCCAAGATGAAGTGTTGCGTAACTACAAAATTCACCTAGTACTATACTACTTATGGTAATTCATGTAGGATGCACTAATAAATTTTTAAAGCCTCACGTAATCTCTTGTACCATTTGTTCATCCGATATTTGTAGGCATTTGTAATGGAACCATCATAAGTGAACCTGTGAAAATTTCACCACAGGAGATGAGTGTGCCGGTGGGTAAACCCACATGTTCCCATCTAGTCAATCAAGGATTCAAAGTTCCCAAAATATGATGAAACATAATATAGACTCCCACGTGATCTTTGTTTCAACTTCATTTTGTTCATGTTCTTCCTCAATGATACTCTTTACAATGAATTGCGCAAAGTTATAGTGCACCTGTTTGGATACCCTATATACAATGTACAAGAATATTTTATTTATATCTTTCCACCATTCTAATGCACCTAATTTTTAGTTGATGAGTCATGTTATAACCCTTAATGCTGGGTCATCAAGGTTTGAGATAATCGATCCCTTCCTCCCTTCTCATAGTTTAACTACTTCACCAATTCTTAAATTTTGCATTTCTACATAAGTCAAGTGCCATGTCCTCACTAGTGTTCTACAAGCCTATTAATCTTCTAATAACTTGGCATGTAATTCTCATTATCCTCCCCACAAAGTAAAAGAAGTAATCATGCACCCGTGACATTAACCACTTTAAGAGAAGAGTGGATTTGCGAAGAAAGGAAACTCCTACAATCTGTAAAACTCTATTTTTATGAAAATCATGTTGCACAAAGTCATCCGCCCTAGGGTTTAGAGATTGTCTAACCCTAAAATGTCTTTGACTATATCCGCCCACATTGAATTATCATGTTCATATATTTTGTGGTTGAATTTTCTAATCTTTTACCCATACAACTTTGAACTCCACTTCTCTTCTTTAATCGATTTGGAAGTCTTGCATTACGGAGTATATCTATATGGGTTCCTCCTTCTCCACTGATGTTTTCTTGGTTCATGTCTTATTTGGTGTTATTTACTTTGTGCCCTAGGTTTTTACTTCTCCTTGTCTTCCCGAGCTCTCCAAATTTGATAGCTTCACTTTCATGCAACCCCATGCTACCTCACTATTTTCTTTTCCCCTTGCTACACCATAAGATCTTGTTACTGATTCACACCACACCACTAGTTCATTAAAATTACTTCACTCCCTTATCACACCTTTGTTACACTTCAATCACTTGGGAGCATAGACATTTCTAAAGGAAAGGTAGTTAAAATGACTACCCTCACCCCATATTTATACTTTTCGAGACCTCAATGTCCTTCTGACCCATGAATCTTAACGTTACTCGTTAATAAAGTACCATGTCCCCTTAAATAAACTTTTGGGACTCCACAAATGCGCTATAGTAATAACCTTCTAGCATGTTATCATTACTTCTCTGCTATAGACCTCCTCCATGCGCCTTATTGTATTGAAGTACTTAACCTTTGTGCCATCTACTAAGTAATTTCCCATGCTTCCACCTACCTCATGTTACACTTTGTGATCATTTGTTTTCTCTCTGTGTGGTATTTAATCCACTAAATTTTTCTCGAGCCCTCTACTACAACAAAAACTTGAACACCTTATATACCACACAAATCATTTTTCTACCTTTGAACTAATCATTCCGAATGAGTTTTGATCAATCCAACTTCCTTTATAAAATTTTCAACCATTGTCTATACTATGCTCCAATCCACCCCACACTAAAGGTATGCATGATCCTCTACACAATGGAATCACTTAAAATGTAATTAGGTATTGACGCACCAATGCGTACATATAACACATAACGAAAAATAAGCATAAAGATGATGAAAGGAAACACATATAAAGGAAAATGTATCTAGGGAAATTCTAAGATAAATGGAAACACTTCATTATTTACAAACACCAAGAAGAGTATGGATTTAACCTATTCTTGCTAAAGAAATCGAGAAACTATGTGCCATCGAAAGATTCTAACTAGTAAGTGTTTGAGTCAAGTATATAGGTCACAACATATGGTCCCAACCAATGCACTTGGAACTTTTCATTGTGGTACAAAAACTTGGAGTCATAAAAAAGAACCATCTGTCCAACCTCTAACTTTTTTTCTTAATGTGTCGATCATGTCAAGCCTTTTGTCTTTCTTTCTTTGTCCTCTATCTCTATCAAGCTATAATATGCCTCTCATCCAATTGCATCAGTTTTTCTATGTGATCTTCAAGTTCTTTCTCATTGTCCAATCCTCCTACATGCGTAATACACAGGGATAGTAACATGAACTCAATCGGTAACACTTCTTTCGTGCCAAACACCAACTGAAAGGGTGTGGCATTATCTAACCTTGTATAGGTTTTTCTATATTACCAAAAAGAAACAAATACTTTATTGTCCCAATATTTCCTTCCAAAGTCACATATCTTTGTCAATGTATGGTTTAAAATCTTCTTGAAAACTTCAATAGTCCCATTAGCTTGTGGGTGATAGGGTGTAGTCTTATGATGGGCTACCATAAACTCTGCCAATAATATCCTAACAATCTCATTCAAGAAATGAGTACCCCTATCACTTGTTAGAATTAATGGACATCCATACCTACTTATGATATTCTCCCAAAGGAACCTTCTTTGTAGTAGCTATAGTGTAGTCCTTCATAGGTTTTGTTTTTGCCCACCTTGTGAGATAATTTGTACAAGTAATGATGTAGTGCAACCCTGTCCTCTGCACCGGTGGGGAAATAGGACCCATGAATTCAATTGTCCATTTTTCAAATGGTTCCACCTTGCTATAGGCATCAATGAAAATTCATCTCTATTCCTAGGCTTTTTAAGGTGCTAGTAGTGATCACAACCCTTGGAAAATTCCTATAAATCCTTGTACAATATCTCCCACCACAAGCCAACCATCATAATATTGCATGTGGTGGCTTGACCTGCATAGTGACCACCAAAAATCTCCCCATGAGCTTCCTCCATAATACCCATGCACTCATGTTCTAGTACACACTAGCGTAAAACTCATCCCGACCAATTTTTATAAATCTCCACCCATCAACATGTAAGGTGTAAAAAAAATTGCAATTTATTTTATTTCTATATGCTTTATTCCGTCAGCACCACATCTATTCATAAAAATCTAGAAATATCCTCTAAATCAAAAGGCACACATTATAATCTAAACAATTTGTGCATCCGACATTGTGTCTTTAATGCTCTGCATGTCCTCACCTAAAGTAATTCTTGAAATATGGTCAAGTCCTAAATTTCACTTTCTTGGTTTCACTACTACCAAAAATTCAAACTCCTAAAATAATAAGACCCAACAACATATACGCCCCTATAATACGGAATTTTTACTAAATACTTGAGTATCATGTGATCGTGTAAAACATAAATGGATTTTCCTACAAGGACAACCTAAACTTATGTAGCGCATAAATCATAGACAACACCTCGTGCTCCGTTGTTGTGTAATTATTCTCAGCTGGAGTTAATTTTCTACTTACAAAACACAAAGGGTGATAAAAATACCTTATCCAATTTGTGCTATAATTTCTCTAATTGTCATACCCAATGCATCTACATGCACGTGAAAGGGCTTATCCCAAGAGGGAATGCGTAGAATGGGTGCAGTGGTAAGACTCTCTTTAAATGTATCAAAAGCCACCATTGCGCATCGTTCAAAGTGAAAGTTTCCCTTATGTCGTAATAGTTATTCCAAGGGCATGGAAATCTTGGCATAACCTTTAATGAAATTTCTATAGTAGCCCGTACGCCCCAAAAATCTATGCACTTCACTTTGATTGGTAGGCTCCTCTAAACCCAAAATAACAACTTTGGTAGGATTCACTAATAACCCTTCTTTACAAATAATATAACCTAACAATATACCAAAAGGAGTAACAAAGACACATTTATTAATATTTAGAGAAATCCTTAACTACCTACACCTTTCAAACATTAATCTCAAGTTTTCAAAATGGTATTTGACCAATCCATACACTTGTCGAATTATCCAAGTAGACTTGTAGAAACTCATGAATAAAGTCTTGAAATGTTTGCACCAAAATGCACGAAAATACATAAGGCATATTCTTAAGCCCGAAGGGCATAACATTGTAAGAAAAAAATCCCCACTCAGTGGTGAAAGTAGTCTTCTCCTGGTCTTCTCTTGAAATTCTCACCTGGTGATACCTTGAGAATCCTTCTGTAAAATATTAGATCTCACGCCCAGCTATACCTTCCAAGATCTCCTTAATAAAAGGTGTTGGAAAAGGATCTATCACATAAGCATCATTTAATTCTCTATAGTCTACATAGATCCGCATCCTTCTATATTTATTGATACTAATCACCATGGGGCTAATCCATTTAGACTCTTTAATGGCCTCAATTATCCTAGACTCCAACATTTTATCAATATCCTCTTTCACCTTCATATGTAGATTAGGATTCATCCTATAAGGCCTTTTCCTAATCAGGTGTGCACCTTCCTTTAACTTAATCCAAATCTCTCCCAATGAGTGATGAAATCCCTTTAATTCATGGTATCTAAGTGAGAATAAATCATGGTAATCACGTAGTAGCTCAATTATATTTGAAACCTCTTGGTCTGTCTAGTAATCACCAATTGTTGCTTCTTTTGGCTCCTCTTCTGTACCAATGTTGACCTTCTTTTTCTTCAAAGGCTCATGGTAAGTGTGTGCCTTCTCATCTACACTATCTAAGACATCGTGCATACCCTCTATATGATCAATATCTTGGTTCTATATTTCTTCATCTTCTATCAAGTACACCATTTTTCCCTTCTCTTTTTCTAGGAATGCGTGATCAAATTGTACTTCATTTACTTCTTCTTTCATTAAGCACACCCCCAAATCAATCTCCCTATCAAATCTAAAATGAGGTCCTCAACCTTGGCACTATCTCCTAGAGTAAGGTGCTTGACTACCTACAAAGATTCATCTGCAGTTGTTTTAGAAGATAGATACTTGAAATTCTAAATAATACATGTCATCAACTATTGACAATTCCCTGTCTAACGATGTGACTCCAAATAGACATACCAAGCATGTGGACAACCCCGCAAGTTGGAATAGAAATTATACATCCAAATGGAAGGGGGTAAAGCTTCGACCCTTCCATTTAGGCCTTCTCACATTCCCGAACATGGTGCAAGGTTAATTACTTCCAACGATAGTCACATATCCTTGAAGGTGCATTATTATGGAGAAATCTAATAGAAAACATGATTCTTACCTCATGCCACTCTCTAAGGTTATCCGATGACTCATCCACTAATGCATTATTGTCCCATGCAAGGTATAAACACAAATATTTCTCCACTCTACCTCGTAGGTCCACTGGACTTCCATAGCACACAAAAAGAAATCAAGGTTACCTTATCTAATGTAGCTTGGTAACTTTCTTCCTCCTAAATGCCTAACTAAACGTGCTCGACAACACAAGTCATAATTCCCTCAATTATCTTCCAACCAAGTCATAGGTCCCACGTTCCCAATTATCACATGCAATGTTATTCGTATCACTTATGGACTGAGAATCATCCCACTAAATGAATCCTTTTCCGATGGCTTAGTAACCTCTAGGTATTTGATGGTGCACACATAAATTTTATTTAAGTCCTCTTCTCCCAAAGGATTGACATAAGGTGTAGACCTCCCATCTTCTAGTGGAATAATCATGTGATCCTTCTAGTTTTCAAAGCTAATGTACCCCTGATTGAAGTGAAAATATGTATTCTTCACATAACACCAAGGGAATCCAAGTAATTCTGGAAAGCTATCCACCTTGACAAGTGCTAATACTTCAAACTCCCCAGTGAACTTGGCCCCTTGAATGGTTATGGAAGCATCCTTTAAGACTCCAATGGGTGTATCTTTAGTCCTATTTGCCATGTACAACACATTGGAGAATGGCTGCAATGGTGTTCTCCCCCTGATTCCACACATCTAGAGTAAGAACATTAACCTCTACACCTGTGTCAATTAGTATGTTTCTCAAGATCCATCCATTAACTACCACATTCAACATGATCTCCTTGTCGTAATCAAGACTATGAGGGGGAAAATTAGCATGTAATATTTGCCTCTTGCACTCATTTCTAGCATGTGATATCTTCCTCTCAACTAGTCTCCTAACAGGGAATGATGTTTTCTTGGTGTAACATATTACATACTTTTTAACATCATCCACATATTTCTGAGGGATCTCATCATTATTTTCTTGTTCCAACTTCCATGACTACTCGCTCAAGCACTAGATTTCTCTTTGCAAACTCCAAATCACCTCCATAGTCTCTTGGTAAACCTCCTTCTGATAATTTAGATTAGGGTACTTCCCATGAAATACATCTTCCCTTGTGATGAGAGGCATCTACTTTGGTATTTCTTTGGTGTGTGCATCTTTGTGCATGTAGTTACTAATACAAGCTCCAACACAGATTAGATGTTACCATAGGTATGAACATGGGTTTAACACATTTTACACTATCCATTCATGTGCCCTTGTCCTTCTTATAATTCGCTGATGTGATTATAAAAATTAGGAACTCCTCATAATTATTTTTCTTTCGCACCATGAGCATTGTAGAAAATCTAGGCACTCACACTTATAGTGATTCGTAGATCCATAATTATAACAAGTTCCATTGGGAAATTCACTCTCTCCACCATGACCACCATGACCTCGAATCCTCGTGAAAATTCCTTCCCCTTCCTCCACCATCTTCACACCCTTCATGTTGATGCCCCTCATTTTTAGAACTATTTGTAATGCTAGTCTGGCACACACCAATATCAATGACATCATGAATTTGATTTATCAACCAACATTCCTTCATTTCATGAGTAGTGGAATTACAAATCTTACAATAGCAAGACACATTCTTATGGAGTGCATGTTGTAAAAAAGGGAATCTAATTTGATCATGATCCTCATGATAGATATCACAATCTAATGACATGACGCAAACCGAATTTCAAGGGAAACTATCCTTAGTGTGTCAATCTATTTCATAATTTGTACACCAAAGTCCATTGTGAGTCTCATGTGCTGAATTTGTAGACAACTTCTCAAGTTACTTTTCCATGGAAGAAATCGTGCTTCTAGAAAGGGACTTACCCCAAAGATCATTGCTCCCGACGACCTTAACTCAAAAAACCACATCCAAGGCTTCACGTGGATCTGTAGAAGTCTTATGTGAAAGCACTTGTCTGAAAGGTGTTATCAAGCCTCCAAAGAACCAATGAGAATGTTGTGAGGGATGTATATCATAAGATAACTTTGAAAATATTTTTTAAAGTGTACATCATACTCCCAAACACTCTCTGTCATACCCTGGAAAATCTCTTTAAGTGCATTAATGCTCTTTTCTTCAAATTTAGGAATATGAAATTCCACTAAGAAGGCATCACACAACACAATATAATCCACCGATGTCGATGTGGTTCATATTTTTAGTACCATCTATGCGCGTGCCCCTGCAACATAGTTACAAACTAGCTTGCCTTCCTCTTTGGGGTAGTGATCCCCTTAGCGCACCATAGCAATTCACACTTATGTACATGCTCTGCAACATCCTCAACACCTTTATAATCTAGAAAATGAAGAGACATCTCATAAAATACTTGTTGATGGGGTTATGGTCCTTATCCATAAGATCCAAAACCCTAATTCCTCCTATGGCCCCTCCACCACAAAATCTACCATATCCACTAACTCTCGATCCACCAGATCCTATAGATCCACTAGATCCTCCCTTGTAGTAGGTATAAGGACAAAAATAGTGCTACTATGCATTCTAACCATTTTGCTAAACTAAGCTCCAACAGTCTGTGAAGTTGAACTTCTTCCAGATGTGATACCCACACTCTACAATCCTATGCATTTTCCAAATGAAACTCTTGATGGGATACCACCAAACATAGGAAATGTTTGTGTATCCATAAATGAATTCAATGAGAAATGATATCTACCCGATGCTTCTTTATTACCAACACCACCACTAACCGGACTAGCAATAATTGTTTTAGAAATTGTAAAATAAGCACAAGGGCTTGGTTTCTAGATGGGTCCAAATGAGTTCCTATGGTCCGTCTCATTTCTCCTTATGACTAGCTCTCATCAAAAGTTGAGGGGTTATCCTTTGTGTTTGCTAAGATGGGGTAACATTGATCGCTTCAAGTTCCATGTCCTCCATGTGAACCTCAAATACTTCCCATAATGTCAACCTCTAAACATCCAATGCTCCCTGTAATATCATGTTCTCTCTCTAATTCCCTCTCTCAAGATTTTATTACTTGAGCCACCTCTCCTTTCTCTCCACTTTTGTCGTAGAATCTTCCATTTCTCACCACACATGCCTCCTGGCTTGCACCTAATGGGAGTTTAGCTAGCCATAGGAAATTTTTATAAACTTAGAGTGACGATCAATATCTTAATGGATAATGGTAAATCATGTAAGAAATATCCCTTTTCTCTCACAAGAACTCAAACTTAGCAACCTATAGGAAATAATAAGTAGAAACTAGGTACTCCAACCGTAGCTAGTCAAAGCCAAACCACTCCACCAATAACCAACAACACGAGTCCAAATTATATCGGCATGATGTAGCAACTGATAATATTCTTGGGTCCAAACACAAGCTTAATAATACCAAATATTCTTCAATGCATACACTAACAAACATTCATACAACTCTACTGGGAAATAGTAAAAGAATGTCTCATAGATCTCATTATAAAAATGATCATCTACCCATTTACATGCATCAAATGCAGGTCTAATGTTGAATCACTATGCAAACTCACCCTTCGTGTTCTTATGCCAAGTTTCCACATCATCCAAATTCAAGCATTCCGCCATTACACACCATTCTTGTAACAAATTCAAAAGAGGTATCGACAATGGAACCAAGATGTAGTCACTTTTCCCAACCCTTTAATTCCCATGTGTGCTAGCATATCACCCATCCTAATTTGGGCACTCACTCGAGGTGCACAAAGGTACCATGCCCCTCTTCTATGTGAGATTTGTCAAGAATTTTACCATGAATGGCATAAAAATTCACAAACATAAATGCATACATCTTACAATAGAGATAAAGAAACTAGATCCAAGCTTAAATGATCCATATTATGATTCTAAATATTAAAAAGAACATACATGAACTAGATCTGAACCATGAACACAATAAATAACACAAACACTTAGATCCATTGAACATTGATATTTAGAACAACACCATTATATTAATTCACCGTTGTTTATAATACCCAGATACATGATAAGATCCATAAACCAGACTAGATACATAATTAGTGTTACATTCTAACCCTACAATGGCTCCATTTTAGAAGTTACAATAGTAATCACACACATCTCTTCTATCTCTCTATAATCTCATGTACATACATTCTCCCACACATCCTTGTTGTCGTGCAAATCAATACATATCAAATGACTCATAGGAATCTTCCCTTACTGACTTACTCTTTACTCAAGAGAAAACCACATGCCAATTTTCATCATGCCTCACCATACTCAAGCATCCTCAGCATGTAAGTGCCAGCTAAACCATAACTAACTCCACTTTACATCTCTTAATCTTGTCATGATAACCATATCCTAGAATATTCTTTCATTGGGATGCAAGTCTCTATGTTTCAACCTTATCCTCAATCAATTCAATTTCGCCGCATATCCATGTGTTTCTCATTAAAAATCTAGTCGTGGTCCAAAACACGGTTAAGTCTTGAGCTGTTTAGCTTGGTTGTGATCCTTCACGCTTTCCTTGAAGTTACCTCCACGCAAGCCTTTGTGCCTTGCTAGCACATGACAGAACCTTACGCACCTTAGGTTCTTAGTCTCCTTAGGGTCTCAACACGGGGGGATGAACACACTCATCCTTGAGAAAACAAGGATGAAAACACATGGTGGGAGGGAAGACACATGTTCCACAAACCGAAACATATTCACAGATACATTTCCATGTGGAACAATTAGAAAAAGAACCTACAAATAATGTGAGAAATCACAAAAAACAAACAAACAATGAAAAAGAGAGGCAATAAAAATGAGCCAAGGCAGAGAATAGCCAAAAAAAAATTCTTCTATTGCTTCCAAGAAATGCACAATTGATTACAATGGTGGATGAGGCAAATATCTACATGAAAAAGCTAAATTTGAAGGCCGTAACTCAAAATGTTAAAGAGAATAGTTCTAAAAAATGAACTTAGCAAACTAAGGGGGTCCAATCATTACAAAGATAATTTATCTCCTATTTATAGAAAAATAAGGAGATAAGAGGAGAACAAGAGGAGGGAAAGTTAGATTCAAAACCTAAAACACTACCAATAAGCAATAACTACCTACAAATCCACCTATAAGGATATCAGATCCTCCTCCCCATGTTGTTTTAACTTGTGTATGAAGGAAGGAGACTGAATCGGATCAAATCTAGGTGGTTGATTTGATTCAAGCTATGCATTAATGGATAAAACATGTTTCCCTATTTTCTACCTAACAATGCCACCAAAACTTGATTTCTAACAAGTTAGAGTGTAGCCCACATTAGTAGATTTACAATGAGACCAAGAGTGCATGAATCGAGCTCTATAGAAAAATTTATTATTATTTTAAGATCTATAGTGTAAGATGAACACGCAATTACATGTGGCATGCACTTTGAATTCTTTGAAGGATTCAGATTCACTATTCATTAAATTTTTCTTTTTGCCATGTTTTGTGCATTGGTTTATTACAAGCATTTGATGCCTAGTTAATGCTCTTTAATAAGTTCGTGTAACATACTCAATTTGACAATTTTCCATGTGGAATAATGACTAGTGGAGGAGAATACATGAGATGCATGCAAATGCAAAAGACGGTGCAAAAAGGGATACAAGTAGAAAAAGAGTGCATATCTACAAAGATGTAAGAAAGGAAACAAAACTTGGAAAAAGCATGTAGGGGACATAACGACATTAGAGGGAAAGTCGGATGGTATGCACAAGGAATGTATAATGAACAGGAAAGAAATTTGGCGCACAAGTGTTACGCATGAAGGGGAAATGAAAAGGGAAAAAATGAAAGGGAGAGTGAAAACTGAGGAAGCTACAGAGGGATTGTAGGGAGAATGAGAAAAAAGGAAGAAGTGGGAAGAGTGTGCAAGGGTGCATGGGAGAACTACAACCAATTAATGTGCAAAAGAAACAACCAAAGTGCACATAACCTTAAATCCTAAACTTTAGAGTTGGAATGGGGATGTAAGTTATAAAATTAACTAGGGGAGTTATTTTGGAAAATAATTTGGTGACTTTCGGGGACATTTTCCTACTAAATGAAGGATATACGTAGCCTTAGAAGCATTGATTAGTCATGGAGACAACTTTGAAAACATGAAATTCTACTACAACTTGAAGAACTACCCGAAGTCACTTAAAAACACCTGTCTAATCTCGAATGAAAATGTTGCTCTCATATGAAGATTTTCTGATTCGGATTTATGAGAATGGAAAACTATGCATAGATTGTTAGAAGATCCCTAAATCAAATTGGAATACTAGAAGCAAAAAATGATAATGCACAAGGAGCATGTGAGAGGAAATAACTATGTACAAAAAAATGTGTTGAACACACTTGGAGGAATTAAAACTATTCTATTATGTACATGATGTAGAAGGACAACTTAATGAAAATGCTTGAGATAAATCCCATTGACTAGGATTGGTAATGCATTTCCATCAAGGTGAGACAACTCAAAAGAGTTATCCTCCTTATAAGAACTGATGATGTATGGGCCACTCCAAAGTGCATCGAAATTTGAATGACACCCTGATTTGGCTCTTTCAACATCCCATTTTAAGACTATATCACCCATCTTAGAAACTTGCGGTCTAGTATTCCTGTCAAACCACTTATTTGTTGATTTTTGATGTTGTTCCAACTTGATCATGGAATTGTTTCTCAATTCTTCAAGCTCAATGAGCTTTGTCATTCGATTTCTCTCTAGTCCACACCCTTTAATTCCAACTATTGGGAAAGTAATAATGAAATAAATTCCAAAGATAAAGGAATTCTAGCCTCCCTACCATAGACTAGTTTGTAGGGTGAAGTACTTAATGCCTTCTTTACCATGATTCTATCTCGCCTAAAGTGCACGTCATATATTTGTATGCCACCACCTTTGGTTGATATTCATTACTTTCTTTGTGCTTCGATCGATTCTTATAGGTTGACTATGCCAAGCCATTCCCCTAAGGCTAATAGTTTGATGAAGTATTCAAGTAGATCCCAAGGCTAAGAGCCCGATGATAAATTATTGCACCAAGGAAGGCCTTTGCATTATCATATATAATGGTTTGAGGAATATAAAACTTTGTTACAATTCCTTTGAGGAATTCAAGAATGACTGACTCTGTTGATTCCTTGTGTGACAATCTCTTTCCATCTAGTGAAGTAGTTTTTAGCTGCAAACACCCACTTGTGGCTAGTGCTTGAGGGTGGATTAATCATGCATATGAAACCAAGACCCCATTACATGAAAGGATGATTCACTTGAATTGGTTAGAGGGGAATCATTTCAAATTTCTTCTTTCCAACAAATAAATCACATTATTTACATTGTATAACCCACTTGTGCTTGTCTACAAAGAGAGCATTCTAAAATTATCTTGCCTTGATGATCTTCATCAACGTTTACTTGGTAGAGAAGTGTCCACTAGATAATCCATCATGAAATTATGCTATTACTTCATGAATATGCACGCGTCATCATTACATATAAGAAATACACCATCTATGTTTATTTTGAAGATAAGTCTATCAATCACCGCTTATGGAATAAATTGAAGTATCGATGTCTTCTTTTTTGTAACATTCCCAATTTAAGACTTTAGAAACAAGGGAATTTTTTATACATAATGTTCTCTGTTCTAAATAATCATAACTTAGAACACACATTCCATGCCAATCAATCTCATCACAGATAACCATCTGCAATCAGAATCGTAAATGACTCGGTGAGCTACCGATCTCTCATTTCATGACTCAATTAACAACTAATCTCTCATGTTACTTAAGTATTGAATACTTTATGTATACCAAGTATACTTGGTTCTCTTACCCTATTTTGGGTACTAAGTGTTCTATTTAAGAAACCTATTTGAATATTTGTTACCAATATTCATCTAAAATCACATTCCTTAAACTAGGTGACATAGGACAACGCAACCAACAGCTTGCGATACTTTGGAAAAATATTTCCAACATATTGTTCATGTTACTATTCCTAGATGGCATACTCATCTAATCAAAATACGTCCTTCACCCCACTCATCTATTATCTAGAATGGTCTTCACTAACTTCAGTCAGTCCACTTGTCTAAGGTTTTACCCTAACGCAGGTTAGTGATATGATTTAGAATAGGGAGTCACTCATGATGACCTAGGGTATATAGACATACCCTATCGACCTAAGTCAATAGGATGTGCCTAGTTATCCTAAATCATTGTGAGTCATTTCCTATGCTAGATTATAACTCTAAATTGTCCTAGAGAGAAACTAAGTTCAAGTCCAAGTTTGGGTAGGTCTAGATGAACCAATGCTGAAGGGTGTTGCAACATGTCAACTATAACCCTGTATCCTTGTGAAGACCCAAGTCTTCACAAAGGTACATTTCTATAGTTGGTGTGTGCCAACATCCGATATAACCACTTCATCTCAACATACACACCTCAAGGAATCATTTCCACTTAATTAGTTTAGGATTAAGATTCGATTATAGCAACCTTACATAATCTGTAATTCCAACAACCTAAAAGGTTTCCATTCCCATTTCGAGTTGGTTAAATAATACGTAACTTCAAATATTAATGATTTCTTAAAGTTCAATTAACTTTTTCTCAACATTTAATTAATTGAATACAACATCAACTTAAATCAAATGATCTAATTAATGTGTCTAAACCATTCAAGGAATGTATAATAACCAAAATAGGTTCCCATATAAAATACTTCATACCTATGAAGTCTAAATGTATATCAAACGCACATATTATTAGTTTATTTAGAATCCTCTTTAGAAGAGGAGAACCTTCCTTATTATGGTTAAGTATTCCCATATTCAATTTACACATCATGACATTATAGTAACACATTCATAACATCATAATCCACCATTCAAGATTAAGTAAGGAACATTAATACATACAACTTAGTAAGTTACATTAAAGTAAGGGAATTTTTACTAACTCCCCATTTATCTAAAAAAATTACTGATATCAAGAATAAGGATCCAATCAGATATAATAACAATATCAAGGATAAGATTACAAATTTTTCCTTCTTATTATGAGCAAGAGAATATGCTTAATCATGTTTAAGTAACCTTAGTCTTTCCAATTCATTGAAATAAAATACACAACTTACAAAACTATGCATTGTTGAAATATTTCATGAACAACATCAAGATCATTTAGATTACAACTTTTCTTCCTTCAATACAATTCAATAATAACTCAAAATTTCTCTATAATAGTCCAAACTTTAATTCAACAAATACATCATAAAATTATATTTCCTTACTTTATCACTTACAAATTCCATCTGTAAAATTGCTAGCATGGGTTAGTTCAATGAACTTAGCATGATAATCACTAAGCATTAAAATGAAATGCTTTTAACTAATCTGTTTCATTAAACCAACTCTGCTTTAATGAAATAGTGTGATCAAGAAGACAAATAAATCATAGCAATAACAACCTTAAAAGAAGAACAATTAATCTTTTAAATAACATTCAAGAAATGACATGATGTAATATACAAACTAAAACATGTTATCAGGTAAATACCGTTCCTTCCAATACATTTATCCATCTCAAATAAAAGTACTTTCTAATTATTTCCTGCACAAATCATCTTAATTTAGAAATACAATTGCAAATAAGAGTCTCACAAAGAAGATGTGGCATCCTAATCCCTAATGCAAGGCATAGCCTAATTTATCAAGTTAGACCAAATATCAACATTAAGATAAAATTTACTCAATGTACATCATCTCACATTTTCCTTCTATCTCAAATATTACAAGCATTGACATTAGTCAAGAGAATAAGAAAGTAGCAATGACGACTACTCAAGACATTAAGGATAGTAGAGCAACCGATCTAATAAATCAATGACTCAATTTACCCAAAGAAGCATGACTGAGATGAATAGTAGTAACTTCCTAAAGAATTTGGTTAGCTGAATCACATACGTAACTTCGATCAAAGAACACAACCCGGAACTTCCTATTATTCCCAAAGATAGTGGTCATGTTTTTCCTTAAGGACGTAAGAAGAAGAAATCAAAAGCCAAGATCGAAGGGAACTCCAACATCCTAACATATAGGACAAAGGTAGCAAAATACAATGTAGGCCTTCAAGTACTTCCCATACTCCTTAAAAGAGGAAACGCACAGAAGAAGAGACCAACAAAATGTGCGATTGCTATGATAGAACATAATTGAACATGATTTCTCTTCATAGACATCCAATGACTAAGACATTAAACCGGACCAAAAGGAGATGCAACGAAAAAAATTTCAAAACACCATTTGAGAACTTACAGTTCTAAAAGTCACTCAAGGACATTATAATTTCAGTTAAGGACCACAGTGTGACCAATTCCTCCAATGATAGAAACAAAACAATCAGCTAGATAGATTCTAAAATGAGTCCTCACGGAAGTGAAAGACATACATTACATGAAAATACAAAGGAGGCTCATTCACAATTCCATTCCAAGAAGATATAGCCCCAGATTGACATAACTTAGTTATAGGCGTGCAAATTATTAAAAATTAATTCCCTCCAATCTCGTTCAAAGATCAAAGAATAGAAGAATCCGAAGACTCCTTGTTCAAAACTGATTTTGATAGTCCAACACCAAGAATTGACAACAATTTTAAGGATTATCATAATGTTCCCGATATCCCAATCAGGATTTTTAACAAGTTTCCTTGAGAAAGATAGTCATACGTCAATCCAGTTCAAAGACAACTAAACAAAAACAATCAACATCTATTTCTATAAAGCAAGAACAGAGTAAAAAAACTCAACAGATCTACAAGGACGTCCCAATGTTAACTCCAACAAGGCTGACCCTCAACACATCTCCAACCAACAAGCTCTCCCTCTCAAAATTTTCGTTCGAGCTCAAGATATTTTAAGAAAAATAGTACTCATAAAGATCGAATAAAGGCTTCTAACATGGAAATACCAAGCTCGAATGCCTAAAAATCACAATGCCCAAAGTGTTGGTGCCTGATTTAATCTCCTTCATAACTTGAGCAACATCATGGATTTTACAAGACAATTAGAGGTAGATAAATGATTTATATGTCATTTTGCAGCTGGGAAGCAATTTATTTGACTTGTTAGCACTCAGGATTTGAAGAAGTGGGTAACACCTTGAAAGGATTTTTATCTAATCCTCACTATTTTAGGTTGCGCCTTTCAACCAAGGTAAGAGAACCTATATGCAGCCTCTTTTTTGTGAAGGAGGTGGAGATATCCTTATATTGTGCATATTGTATGGAGATGGCCTTGGGAAAACATGATCAATTTTCCATTATTCAAACTCAACGAGCTATCACTATTAAATAATGGAAATGCTTTCAAGACAAGGTGAGGCTACTAGAGACATGGTATCATCCTAATTTGATTTGTGCATTTTTGTAAACGGATTGTATTCTTTTGTTGATACACGATGCAATACAAGGGTAGTATGGGGTGGGATTAGTTGTTCATAATGAAATTTTTGGTGGGAAATTTTAGACAAGACTAACCAGAATTTGCCAAATTCTTTGAGGGCCTTTACAAGAAATTTGTAAGACCCACATAGTAGAATGCTTCAAAAAGGGTTGAGATACTCCTTCAACCGTGATACATGTGCACCAAATGGAGGCCTAGATCTGCACTCTTCCACACAATATTTGATAACCTACCACAAAATATTGAAGCAGATGAACCAACAAAGCATCCAGAAATCTCTATTTTATCATGACCTAAGGTACACCCAAAGGTTTACAACAATCTCTAAATTCAAGGAAGGTAAAGTGATTTTAATTTTTTTAATCTCTTTATCAAATGAAATATCTTTTGAATGTGAGATTGCAGATGCCACTAAACTATCAACAAGAAATGAGACCATGTATGATCAAAAGAGTTTTCAAACACAAGACTGCAATAGGAGTAAGAAACACAAATTAAAAACATTCTGGAACATAAGTGCATGTAAATTTTGCCAAGAGACAACACAAAATAATCAAAAATGATCAAATCTATCAGCAGGGGAATGTTATAAGAACAATCTCAGAGCTTGTTGATGGATTTACAACTGAAACCAACTCAACATGATATAAATCTGATGCAAAAGGAATTAGAAATGGTTCTCAGGTGGTTTCTCAGAGAATGGGCTTCTTCCCATATTTTCCTGTGAAATTCTAAGTTTTTCTGACGTTTTACATGTCTCAAAACATGCATTATATAACTTTCAATTACATTTTATCCTTCTTTCCTAAAACAAGAATATGCCTAGCATCAAGTTTGTTATAAAATTCCAACATGATTCGTAGATAGGGACATTTAACAAATTTGCAAAAAAAGTTGTCCGGTGTTTCTCAAATGGCGAATCATTACAAATCCTTCATCATTATCCATTATGGAGGCACGTTTTTCATTCTCCAAGCATGCAAACCCCTTTCATTTCATCATTTCATCCTTATCATTCCAAAATTTGATTCTGCAACTTTATAATTTGATATTTCACGTTTTACATGGGCCTGAGTAAAAATTTATTTTAAAAACACCTCAAATCTATAAATTAATCCCTAAAACCACTTGCATTGATCTTTTCAGCACAAAGGACACAAATTCACCAAAAATTCGATGAAAATGATGCAAAATTCACATTTCCACACTTCCTAGAGCAAAAATGGTGGCCAAAAATGAAAATGTACAGTTACCCTTGATCTGCTCTTTCTCCTTCAATCTGGGCCCTCCACGTGTCAAAATATGATTGGGAATGAATTCAGCTCATTTTTTGACTTTTTAACATTTTTAGAAAAATGGAAAAATGGACTTTTTCTCCGCCCCTCCGCCCTTGAAATTTGGTGATGACACATGGCATATGGTGGGTCCCATTGGGATCGCGGCTCAATTCTGCACATTTTGACCCTTTTTTTGAATTGAGAAAAATTACTTTTTTCCCCGTGGGCCCACACCTCCACCTTTGTCCTTGACACGTGTCATGCTCTCTATCGCTAAAATTCCGTGGGCTTATTTCATGTTTAAACCCCTTTTTTCGCCAAGGGAAAATTTTCCATTTTTCTTCCACGGCCAACGCCTCCGATTTCTCCCTGCCACGTGTTGGTCATTGGTTTATCGCAAAGCCACGCCTCAAATCTTCCATTCTAAGTCTTTTTGCAAAAGGGAAAAAAATTCATTTTAACTCCACCAGCCCGTCGACCCGCTCTGTCTTCACCGCGTGTCTTCCCATGGCTTCATTCGGACCCGTGGCTTAATTGTTTGTTCTAAGTCCTTTTGCAAAAAGGGAATAATTTCCCCTTTTCCCCTCTCGGCCCGCACTTCCTTCTACACCTTCCATGTGTCTCCTTTTGTGCCGTTGCGGACCCACGACCCTTTCCACACCTTTTTTCCTTCGCCAAAGAAAAGGAAAAATTTGCCTAAGTCTTCCACCGGCCTCCCATTCCGACTTTGCATGAAAATGAGATACATGTTGTCCTCAGGACCTGCAGAGCTATAGGGAATATTTGCAATTTTTTCCAAAAATAAAAACACTATGTTTTTAGAAAAACCAGCCAAATCTCATCCAACCGAAGCAGCCACATGTAAGGGACGGTTTGAGCTTAATTTTGACGGGTAAATGACACCCGTATAACCGTAAAAAACACAAAATTTACTAGAGATGCCAAATTTGATTTTTTCTTCATGGGTGAAGGATTTTTTGGTCAAAAACAAAGGGAATGCATTTTAAAGCAATTTTCGACCATGGCAAAGGATTTTTTAGGGAAAAAATGCAAAAAATGAACAAACATGAGCTCCACAAGCCGAGAAAATGGAAAAAATGACAGAGGCCCGTGGATTTGGAATTTAGGGCACAATGTAAGGCACACATGTATTTTTCTTTCAAAATGGGGAAAAATAATAAGTTTATGAGCTTTTGAAAGCATTCAATCTAGAGAACAAAGTTTGCAGAACCACCAAGTTTGAAGAAAAACATTTTTTGAGCATGTAGAACAAAGGGGAAAGATGGGAAAATAATAGAGGATCAAAATGGGCACCAACATCGGCTCCTGCTCAAGGATGGGCACTCTTAGTGAGTGCCACAAGAACAATAAGTAGACCAAGTGCCAAAATAATCCATTGGGAAAAGGATTTATGAGCCAAAATCACCAAAAAACTAGCTAAGAACTCGACAAAAATGGCTGCCACACACCAAGGCAAACCACAAACTGACAAAACACCAAAAATAAAGTGAAAAACCAAACAATATACATTGTACAAGTTGTGCATACCTCAAATTTGGGGATTAATCCAAGAAATGCTTTAGATTCCTTCCATTAACAAGTAGTTCAAGCAATTCCCCATCTAAATCTTTGAGAAAAAAGGTATTCTCACCAATTCTGATATCAATGGAGTAAGGGCCCATCCATAATGCATCAAATTTTCCATGTTTTCCCTTATCTTCATTTCTATTGTCCCATAACAAAACTAGATCTCCAATATTGAAGGCCCTAGGAGTAACCTTCTTATCAAACAATCTTTTCAACTTCTCTCTAAATTTGACATGCCTTTGGTGGGATGCTCTTCTCTCTTCATCTAGCTCCATAATCTGATTAATCCTTGCTTCATATGGATTGACCTCTTGATCCTCAAGCTATTGAAAAAAATAAAATGAAGATAACTACAGATGTAAGGGCAGTAGAGCTTGAGTTCCATACACCAACTCAAATGGGATCTTACTAGTAGCTCTCTTGGTAGTGATTCTATCAACCTAAACTACAAATTTTAGTTGTTCACCCCATTTTCTCTTATTCAACTCCAAGGTCCTCCTAATGATCTTTAACAAATTCTTATTGTTGGACTCATCTTGTCCATTTCCTTAGGGATTATAGTTTGAAGAATAAGTTAGATTGGTTCCATACTCCTTGCACATTGCCATCAAAGGTTTATCTCTGAAACACATGGCATTATCAGCCATAATTTTGACTGGCACACCAAATCTGCATATGATATTATTCAACAAGAAGTCCATAACAACTTGGTGTGTTGCTTTCTTGGTGGGGATTTCCTCTACCCACTTGGTGAAGTAATTTGTGGCTACAAGGATCCATTTATGTCCAACACTAGAAGGGTCTGAAATCTCACCAATGAAGTCCATCCCCCACTATTTGAAAGGAGCTTCAATTGATATAGGCTACAAAGGAAGGGAGCCTGAAGCTTTCATTCTTCCAAAGAAACGTTGAAGCTTTCACATTTTCTAATCAACATGGTTGCATCTTTGAAGAGAGTAGGCCACCAATAACCAGCTCTCAAAAATTTGTGTGTTATAACCCTTCTAGAAAAGTGTCCTCCACAAAATCCCCCATGGAAATCAAAAATTACTTTGGGAGCTTCATCTTCAGTTACACATTTCAAGAGGACACCTTCAGGGTTCTTCCAAGCTAGGCCAAAGTCAGTGATGATGTATTTTTGAGAAGCCGAGTTGTTTTAAATTTTGGGTTTGCCTACCTTGCCCTAATTTTTCATGACCATTTTTCTTAGAAAATGTTTTATTTGTCATTGTCGATGATCTGTAATTCATTTTATCTAGTTGAATGCCTTCAAAAGGCACTTGATGTTGTTGTTTTGCCTTATATTTGAACAAATTTCCAAGTTACCCTCCTTCGTGCCCTAATTTTTTCTTCCCCATGGGTTGTGTCATTTTTTCTTTGTCAAAACATGCAAAAAACTCGATTTGATCGAATTCCATTTATGTGCAAGTGAAATCCTACTCCCTAGGTTGAAAACAATGTAAAATCATGTTTCATTTGATTTAAAACCAAGAAATCTGCCTTCCTCGTGAAAAAATTCCATTTCTAGGGCATCCTCTATATTTTTTACATTTTGACGGGCATACGGGTGTCAATTTCTCGTCAAAATTCATCTTCACATGTTATTGCTAATGTGGCAGGTTTCCTATTGGCCAAGGATGTACCGGAAAATGTCTTAACTTGTCACTTTTTGACTTTTGGCAAAAGGAAAAAAATTGTCCGCAACCCCACATTCTACGATAAAGTGCCTACATGGCACATTTTGATTGGTTGGAGGGCATGTGGGTGGAGGAAGGACTTGGAATTTTTTTTTTTTGCCTCGGATGCTAAGGTAAAATTTTGACCCAAAGGCCCACCTCCAATAAGAAGTGGACACGTGTCCAGGAAAGTTAGCATGGAGGGGCGAGTTTGTGAAAATTTTGAAGTTTTTAACTTCAAAATGTTAAAGTTAAAATTTGGCCCGAGAGCCCACGACCAATTGGAGGAAGACACATGTCCAGGAGGCGAGATGGAAGAAGGGGCCGAAGGAAAATTTTATGAATTTTTTCCTTTATGTTTGCAAGGTAAAAAATGAAAAATGGGCCCGCCTCTAATGAAAAGTGGACACATGTCTAGGAAGGTCAAACGGAGAAGCAGGAACTTAGAAAAATTTGTTGTTTTTGGGCTCAAAGTTACAAAGGAAATTTTTTTCCCAAAGGCCCGTGTCCAATTGAAGGTTGACATGTGTGCAAAATTTGGCGGAGGTTTGGGGCGCGGAGGAAATATTGAAAATCTTACAAATTTTGGTGAAATTTCTCAAAGTCAAAAATTGATCCGTGGCCCCGACAGGAAAATTTGGAAGGGTGCCCCCACATCCAATCAGTGGATGACACGTGGAAAATTAGAAAGGGAAAAAATAAGAGTGTGGACCCACAAAAGGTTGTAGTGTTTTCAGAGGTTTGAAGGTAGAACTTGGAGGGTCTGCTCCGCAGTGAATGGGAGACCGCCACGTGGCAAGGGAGTGAGAGGGTGTTCAGGGCCCATGGGGAATGTTGAGAAATTTTTCCTTTTCTCAAAAAAGTGCCAAAATTCATCAAATTGGCCCGTAGGTTTTGGTGGGGCCCACATGTGGACACGTGGCGGGTCTAGGGGGCAAGCGGGGAAAATTGTCAAATTTTTCCAAAGGCATAAAATGGTTACAAATGAAAATTTTAAAGGGAAGGGGCCCGCGCCAATGGTTTTTGGACATGTGTCCACCTTATCCAAAGGAAAAAAAGGGAAAATTCATGAATCTCATCCTCCACGTGGAGGGCTAGCATTAAAGGTTGAATAAAATCAACGGTCACTGTGTAATTTCATTTTTGGGATGCCATGGGAGCTCCAAGGAGCTTGGAAATTGTGTTTCTTCATCAAAATGCATGAAATTTTATATGATTTCACATCCCCTCAGCATTCTAAGTGCAATGGAATCATTTTTATTAGCTAATTTGGTGCCCTGTGGTGTTTTTCATGAAATTTTTGCCCTTGACCCGTGAAAAAATGTGAAAGGTGAAAATAAAAGGTTGTAGAGGTGAAAAATGATGAAGTAAAAGGTGAGAAATGATTGCAAATGCATGTTGGCATGTCTGAATGCCAAAACATGACCCTAGGATGGATAAGGATCTGAATTCATGTAATATTTTAAACTATTTATGCATCCCTGGCATTTTACGAGTTGTTTTATAGTTTAATGTCATTTTCATGAAATGGATAAAGTTTCTTGTAACAAATTTGATCCCTAAGCATATTATTTTCTTGGGAGGCAAGGATCCAAGCTGGCATGAGATATAAAATGTATTTTTGAAGCATTTGTAAAGAAGGAGGGAGACATAAGAGAGAAAAAGACCTATAATTTTCAAGCAAAAAGGCTGGAAGAAATCCATTTCTCTAGAGAAAACTGCCTGAGAGCCATTTTCAATTCCATTTTTGTATCAGATTTCATCATGTTGAGTTGGTTTCAGTTGTAAAGCCATCAATAGGCTCTGAGATTGTTCTCATGACTTTCCCCTGCTGATGTATCTGATCATTTTATGGATTATCTGGTTCATTCTCTTGGCAAAGTTTGCATATACTTATGTTTCAAAATGTTTTCAAGTTAATGTTTCTTGCTCATGTTGCAATCTTGTGTTTAGAATCTCTTTGATCATACAGGGTCTCATTTATTGTTGATGGTTTAATGGAATTTACAATCTTATATTTAAAAGAGATTTCATCTGATAGAAGATAAAAAGATTTAAAATCATTTTACTGTCCTTGAATAATGAGATTGTTTGTAAACCTTTGGGTGCACCTTAGGTCATGATTAAACAAGGATTCTTGGATACTTTGTTGGTATTTTGCTTCAAGATTTTGTAGCAGGTTATCAAAGGTTGTGTGGAAGAGTGTAGATCTAGGCCTCCATTTGTGCACATATCCTAGTTGAAGGAGCATTTAAAACCTCTGGAGGTATTCTTGTTGTGTAGGTGTTACAAATTTCTTGCAAAGGTTCTCAAAGAAGTTGGTAATTCCCAAGCTAGTCTTGTCTAAAACATCTCCCCACAAAATTTCATTCAAAATAACTCATCCTACCTATACTACCCCTACATTGCATTGTGTGTCAACAAAAGAATACAATCCTTCCACCAAAATGCACAAATTATATCAGGGTTTCATCATGTATTTAGCAGCCTTAGCCTTGTTTTGAAAGCATTTCCATCATTTAGTAATGACAACTCCTCCGAGTTTGGTTAATGGATGTTTGATCATGTTTTCAAAAGGCCTCTTCCATACCATATGTAAAACACAAGGATATCTCCATCTCCTTTACCATATAAGGGATGCAATATAGGTTATCTTTCCTTGGTTGATAGGCACAACCTAAAACAGTGAGGGTTAGATCAAAACCCTTTTGAAGGTGTTATCCACTCCCTCAAATATTGAATGCAAATAAGCAAATAGGTGTGCTCCCCAGCTACAAATGACATATAAACCATCTATCTATCCTTGAGTGTCTTGTGCAAGTTCATGATGTTGTTCAAGTTGTGAAGGAGATTAAATTTGGATACCAACACCAGAGTGGCACCGCTGGGGAATTCTTGGAATTTCTTGGTGGTTTTGAAGTGTTTGAAAGGTTTGAGCATTTGTGTGATCAATTATTTGAGTTTTTACATTCTTGAAATATCATTTCATACTTCAGGTCTGCATGTTTTGGGTAAAAGTTTGAGCTCAACATGCTCTTCTCATTTACCAAAGAATTTATATATTTTGGATGCATTTCTTTTGGTTGAATTAAGAAGAAGAAGATATGATTTCTAATACCCTTGCAAAGTTTTCAGTCATAGCAAACATTTTAGAGAATATTTTAGTGCTTTCTTGGAAAACTAAGGTGAAATTCCTTTTGTGGCGACTCCATGTTATTTGGATCTTGAAATACTAGTTGTCTTATACATCTCTCTGTCATTTGAAACTTGTTGTTTAAATATATCAAGTGGAGGAAGGAGATCCCTCTTCATCAAGGACTCTTCTAAGAATTTTCTCACCGAATCAAGAAGCTAAGAAATAGAGGGAAGAAGAGTGTGGAAAGTGGTTGGTGATTTGGTGCAAGATAAGAGATCCCCATAGTTGAAGTTCAAGGAGAGCACTGTTATTGAAGATTATAATTAATCTTCAAGTAGATATGATTCAAGAAATTTTCTTGCTGATTTGCATTCTCCATCAGGTGAGGGACCTTCTTGTGTATTTAAAAAACTTGCTCCTAAATATGCTCCTATGGTTTCTAAGTTTACTAAATTTTATCAAGAGAGAAAGCCTCTAAGGGGTTTTCATTTTAAAGATCACTCATCTATTCCAATTAGACCCATTACTACTCCTCACCATTTTTTTTCACCTCCAAGATCACCCCCACCAAACAATATGGCTCACCCTAGACCTCCATTTGTTGTTAACACTTTTGGTCCTATAAATTTTGGAGGAATGTATGGTTACCCAAAAGCTGTCCCACAAGATGTGAGAAGTAGGTTACCAAAATTCCAAGGTAACAATGCCATTACCGAAGATCATCATCTCAAACTGTTTGATAATATGATGGAAGATTTTGAGATAGAATTTAAGGATGTGTATATCAAGTTGTTTATCCATACACTTGAAGAAGATGCTAGGGATTGGTACAAGGCTCTACCGATAAATCTATTGATTCATGGATTGAGATGAAAATGCATTTAGGTTGGAATATGGTGACAGGATCGATCCTAGATTTCTTTGTTTGAATTTGAAAATATCAAGAAGAACCCGAATGAGACAAAGTGCATGACTTCAATACAAGATTTAATAAAAAATTGAGAAGGCTACCTATAATTTTGAGGCCTTGTGATGAATCTTGCTTGATCAAATATGCAGATGCATTTGATAAAAAGGCAACCTATTACTTGAGAGACAAAAATCCCACAAACTTGAGGCAATATTTAACCATGGCACTTAAAATTGAAAATACTATTAAAGCTATTGGTAAAACACTTAAGAGGAATGGTGTGAAGCTGATAAACCCTGAGAATCCTCAAGCTAGAAAGGGTGCTGATTTAGAAGATGTTGTCAAGACTTTGGCAAGGGTTGTCAAAGAAATTTCTTACAAATTAGCCTGGGCTGAGAAAGGAATTGGGAAAAGTTCACAAGGACAATAAAGAACTCAAAACCATGATAGATTTGGCAATCAGCCTAGGGGTGATCAAAGACAAGATGATAGAGGTAAAGGGCTTGTTCGATCTGCAAATAGATTAACCCCAAGAACATGAAAATAAAGTGGTGCTCCGACCCTCTAACTACAAGAGTTGTTGTTATTCAAGAAATTGCTGATATGGATTAGTGTGATAAATGTTTTCTTCCTCACCCTCCATGTGAAATGGACCAGCAAGTTGTTGAAGATGATAATGAAGATGAAATGGATGATGAAATTTGTATGATGGGAAGCTCTTCAAGCTCACAACAAGCAACAACATCAACAGATGTGATAAGTGCAAGAACTATTGCAACCTTTTGGGATTGCATAGAGTGGGTACCAATTTTTTCCTTCTCTCAAACTCATGAGGTTGATGTTGTTCAAGCCTTTGAAATTCCTAATAATGAATTTGAATATCTAAGGGATTTAATGATCAAGAAGTATGATGGTGGTATTCCTTCAGAGGAAGATAGACAATTGTTAATGAATGTTGTGGTTGGTCAAGAGAAAGAGTACAATACTAGAAGTAAAGTTGTTAGAGGAGCTGGTCCTCAAGCCAAACCAAAGACACCCTTGCTCACAAGAATTCCCAAAGACAATGATAGAAAAGAAAAAATTGCCAAGAACCCTACTGTCCCATGCAAAAATATCAGTCCTCTTCATACCCAGGCTTCCAAGAATACTTCTCCATCTGATGAACATTATTTTTTCCCTTCCAATGTTTTTTTACCAAAGAGTGTTCCATATGATATTGCCCAAGTATTGAGAAAAATAAAATTGATTGTTCACATCATTGAGTTTCTTAGTATACCCGAGCATAAGAAGAGAGCATTCGAGTACTTGGGATTGAAAGAAGAAAAATATTTCCCCACGTAGAAATGTAAATGTTGTTGAGACTCCTCTTTAAAGAAGTGTTGGCCTTAAAAAACCACCACCAACGAAATATCTTGGAGAGGCACTGAAGTATATTTGGGGACATCCTGGCTGATTCCAGTTGAATGTTGATCCATTTTTACAACTTTGCTCATAAAAGATAAGTTGTTTCACAATTACATGTTTGATTCCGGTGCATCATGGAATGTCATACCTCTAGAAGTCATGAATGAGTTGGATATCAAAGTGAAAACAACATATGGGAAGTGTACAACCATGGAGTCAAGGGAAGTTCGGGTTGTTGGTTGGGTGAAGGGTTTAGTAGTGGAACTTTGCAGCTCTATCCGGGTAAGAATTTAAAACTTAATGTTGTAATTGTTTACATCGCCCTGTCAAATGGGGTATGCTTTTGTCAAGAAAATGGGCTGCAAGTGTTTGTGGTAGTGTTCAAATGGACATGTCTTTTCCACCATTCCCATTGAGGGCATCCTTGTCAAACTCTATGGTGAAAAGAAGAGGTTGCACTTGATCAAGATCCCAACAATGCTTCTTATGAAGTGTTGTTTGCTGATGTGGATGTTGACAACTTCATTGGTTTTGCTGATGGAAAGGAGAACAAGATGGACAAATCAGAATACCTTGGTATGGTAGGTTCTCCATGGACCTTCTTTGTTTGATGGAGCTTTCTCCAAATATGAAAACGGTGCTGGTATAATGTTGGTTTCTCCTAGTTTGGAAGAGTTTCCTTCTTCCTTCAAACATAATTATGAATACACTAACAACATAGCTGAGTACGAGGCATCGTTGTTAGGGTTAAGGATTGCATGGAAATACAGAGTGAAGGATATTGTTACCAAGGGGGATTCAGAGCTGGTGGTTGTCAAGCAAGTAAGAAAGTTGTATGCTACAAAAATCAGCATATGAAACAATATAAGCATGTTTGGGACTTGATTGAAATGTTTGATTCCTTTAACATTGTTTACCATAATAGAAGTCTTAATGCTGTTGTTGATAAGCTTGCTGTCCTTGGTTCTAAATTTGACAATTGCACCATTTCACCTTTTTGTGAATATGACATCAAGTAATAACAAGGTCACTGTCCCGGATAATGTGAAACATTGGCAGATTTTTGATGATGATGCACAAGTGTTGAGATTCTTACAATCCCAAGGTGAGTTAGCTGGTAAGAAAATTGATTGGGAACCAATGGTATGTATGAATTAAGGTAGATAAACCTTGTTTGACAAGGATATTATACAATTGAAGACAAACACCATCCCCAAAGGTCTTGTTGCACTTGAATCCAATTTTAACAATGTTGATTGTATCATAAATAGAAAGATGTCTACTTCAAGGGATGTGGAAGAGAACAACTTGGGAACCAAGGATAAACCAAGGAAGGTTTGGTTGGGAAATAATTTAAGCAAAGAAGAAAAACAATCCTATGCCCAACTTTTAAAGAAATATCAAGACTGCCTTGCTTGGTCTTATTCAGAGCTAAAGGCATATAGAGAAGACTTGTTCCAACATGAGATTCCTCTTGAGGCCAAAACCAAGCCATTTAGACAAAAAAAAGGCCTATTAACCCACTTATTTCCATGAAAATGCAAGAAGAGTTGAAGAAATTGAGAGATGGTGGTATCATTTAGCCTACTAGATACTCATCTTGGGTGGCAAACCTTGTGCTAGTTAGAAAGAAGAATGGTGATATCAGACTTTGTGTGGATTTTAGGAATCTAAAAAATAATATATGAAGGAAAATTACCCCTTTCCAAACATTGAGAATATGTTGCAGCTTGTGACAGGGTTAGAAATGCTTTCTACTTTGGATGGTTTCTCCAGATACAATCAAGTAGTTGTCAAAGAATCAGAAAGACTTAAGACAGCCTTCACTACTCCTTGGGGGACTTATGTTTTTGAAGGACGCCTTTTGGATTGATGAACATTGGTGCTAATTTTCAAAGGGCTATGTATGTTGCCTTTGCTAGTTATTGTTAATGCAAAATCACAGCACCCCTGGACGCACATCAGGCTTCTAGGTTGATGTTCAGGCATCCAGTGTGATTGCACAACATGGAAACCTCTCTCCAAGTGTGGGGACTTGTGAAACTGAGAGAGGAATCTCTAGATTAGAGGATGGTTCCTCAAACTCCTCTGATTTAGATCTATATTTTGTAAAACTATAGAGGTTTAGATCCTAATCCTATTCTAACTTGCAAGGAGACAGGGGTAGAAGTGCAAAAAAAAAATTGAAACTAACTAAAGATGGTGATGCACCAAAAGGAGTGGTGAAACATATTTGTCATGCAAATAGACACAGACCAAAGTTCATAACATAAGACATACACAGACTGATAATGTATAATTTAGCATCTGAAATCAAGCAAATAATACAAACAGAGGATTGAAACCCATTCACAGAGCTTGCATTATCAATTTAATATCAAAATACGCATTACACCCTCAGAGAGGTAAAGAAAACTGTTACAATCCTTGGAGAGGTCTGATACTTCATCAATCCCTTGAAGGAGGTGAAAGAAGAAGTCTGCTATGCCCAAAAATGTTCCTCTCTTTGAAATGAGCCCAAAACTGGCTTTTAAAATGCAAGGGTCGAACCCAGGGAACAGGAAACGTACAAAGGCATGGGAGCCCATTCTTTCTTGACTACAGGTGTATTAAAATGGCATGGAGGACCTTACAAACCCATACCCTATCATTTTGACCGGATTACAGGAGAATGCGACCCATTCTGCATTAAATCTGGTCGCTGGAATGTCATTTCTAGCCATGAACACGCGTCAGATCCGTTTCTCGATTTTCTTCCTCCAGACTACTCCAAAACGCAAGATTAATCCTGGAATCATGTAGATAATTTTACCAGCTTTCCGTTGATATAAAGAACGTGCAAATCTGAGCTCTGGATCGAAAGTTATGGCGATTTGAAGATCTAGGGCACAAAACAGGCGACAGCGTGTTTTGAAACCTTTCCCGCGCTCTGCCACCTGGATGACACGTGGCAGGCGCTGAGTGGACGAGAAATTCTCTCTCCTCCATCTTTCGTGGGCTTTCCTTTGAAATTTCCTTGTGGGGCCCTTAACTGGACACGTGGCGCTATTTCATTGGTTCGGGCTGACCCTTTAAAACTTGCCCTTTGACTTTTGACTTTTTTCCTTGAGACACGTGGCGGCTTCTGATTGGTTCTCGGCCCTGCGGCTCTTTCGCGCCCTTCGCACCTTTTCGGCCCACTTGACCCATTTTTCTTTGGACTGTCTTGACCCTTTTCGCCCGGTTCGGCCGGTTCGCGCCTTTTCGGCCCGCTTGTCCCATTTTGCTTTGGACTGTCTTGACCCTTTTCGCCCGGTTCGGCCGGTTCGCGCCTTTTCGGCCCGCTTGTCCCGAACTGTCCCTCTTAGCAGTTAGTCGATTTTCTCCCTCCTTCGGCCGGATCGGCTTTTCGCGCCGCCGCGTACTTTTGTCCCAGATGTCCCTGTTGCTATTTTGGATCGCTTGTGCTCATTTCGCCGATCCGCGCCTTTTGTCCCAAATGTCCCGACTGCCCCCTAGGACTAGGACTTAGCCAATTTCCACAAATTTTTCTGGATCAACCTACTTGCTTTCTGCAACTTTTTTCCGTGTTTTCTCAGAGCTTGCTCCTTTCTTCTTTGGCCAGGGGAGTTAAAAAAATCTGAGAGAACCTCCGAATCATGATGTTTGCTCTGAATCAATCAATGTGCCTAGGACTTGAATATTCTGATGCATGTTATCAAAATTACCCGGGGGTGAATTTTGGATAACAATTTGGTGACTCAGCGGGATCATCTGCCTGCTAGATGGAAAGACCAGTTGCCTGAAGCAATCCATTGGGCATGGAGTCATCAAATATTCTGTTAGAATCCAAACTGACTCAGAATGTGCAAGGGGAAAGATGGAATGTGACCTGATGAAAGCAAAGAAATTGTAAACATCTCCATGGACAGCAAGTTGTGCCAAGGCACTTAGGGAAAACAAAACTAACCTACAGCAAAACAATGTGCACAAGCACTTGGAGGAAAGAAAATCTAATCTAATATTTACAGATGTAGTGAACCTCCCTCTAGAAGCAACGCTTGAGATAGATTCCATTTACTGGAATCTGCAGTTCTTCACCATCCAATGAGGCCAATTGGAAAGCATTGTTGTTCTTGCACTTTGTGACCATGTATGGGCCACTCCAAATGGCATCAAATTTTGAATGCCTTCCTGGTTTTGCTCTATCCACATCCCATTTCAACACTAGATCTCCTACTTGAAAAATTTGTCTTTGGCCTTACTATCAAAGGTCTTTTTGATCAAAGCTTGATCATTTTCCATTGCTTGGGATGCCTGATCTCTGATCTCTTGCAGCTCCATCAATTCTGCATACCTCACCTCCATGGGCTCAAACTCTAGCAACTCTAGCTATTTCATGAGTTCCAACGTTGGCAACTCAAGTGACATGGGCAAGATTGCCTCTCTTCCGTAGACAAGCCTAAATGGAGAGTTACCTATGGATCTTTTGGGAGTTATCCTATCAGCCCATAAGGCTGATTTCAGTTTGTTATGCCAAGCCCTCTGATTCTCATCAAGAGTCCTCCTAATGATCCTCAGCAAGTTTTTGTTTGTAGACTCGGCCTGGCCATTACCTTGAGGGTAATAGTTTGATGAAGTGCTCAGGTAAATCCCGTTCTTGACAGCCCACTCAGTCACTTTAGATCCGATGAATGCCAATGCATTATCAGAGACTATTGTAGCAGGTACACCAAATCTGGTAGTTATCCCTTCGTAAAAGTCCAAGATGCTAGACTCATTCACCTCTTTGAGTGCTACTGCTTCTGTCCATCTGGTGAAGTAGTCTGTGGCTGTCAAAATCCATTTGTGCCCTTGGCTCGAATTGGGATTGATGACTCCAATGAAGTCCAAACCCCACTGCATGAATGGCTGATCTACTGTAATTGGATGCAATGGAAGGGCAGCGAGTCTCTCTTTTCCTGTGAAGAATGCACAATTCTTACACCTCTTGATCCATGCATAGCAATCACTGAAGATTTTAGGCCAATAATAACCAGCCTTCATGATTTTTAGAGCTGTCACTCTTGGTGCAAAATGGCCACCAGCTGGTCCATTATGAAATTCTTCCAACACCCTTTGAATCTGACCTGTGTTAATGCATCTCAGCAGCACTCCATTCACGTCCTTCTTGAACAAAACTCCATCAATGATGGTATATGGAATTGCCTGCAACCTGAAGTATCTTCTTTTTGCTTTGCTCATTTCTAGAGGGCACATGCCCGTCTGTAGGAAATGTATCATATTCTGAGTCCAACAGGGAGTGGACACATCATCATTTTCCTATTTTTGATCATCTTGTAATAGCAGGACAGCGTCTTCTTCATCTTCTGGGTTGTCTGGTTGTTTGGAAGCGAGCTGCTCACACAAACCTTTGCCTCTTACCAGCTTGGTGATCTTGATCTCAATGTCATACTCCATGACACGGGTGATCCAACCTGCCCTTTTCTCATTCAAATCCTTGTTGAGGAGGAAGTTTAACCCCAAAGATGTGAGACCAGCAACTCGTACCTTGTTGTTTGAGACTAAATGCTTGAATTTCTTCAAGCTTCGACATCGCAAGCACATGCTTTTCAATAAAAGAGTACCTCATTTCGCAAATCACCTAGGCTCGGGTGAAGAAGGCAATCGGCTGCTCATCATTATCTTTGTTCTCATTGTACTGTAATGGCAGAAATAGTGTCACCACCTCCAAATGCATAGAGGATGAAATCCTTGGAAAAGTCCGGGTTGATGAGAGTGGGTGCCCGGGAGATGGCTTCTTTGATTGCTTCAAAACTCTCCTCGCTTTCGCCGTCCATTTGAAAGCCATGCTTTTTCTTAACATTTTGGTGATGGGCTTGACAAGGGCTGCAAAATTTGGGACAAACCTCCGAACAAAGTTTATCCTTCCCAGGAAACTCTGAAGGGCTTTCTTGTGACTTGGCAATGGTAGAGCTCTTATGGCTTCAACCCTCTCTGGATCAATTGCTAATCCTTCCTTGGAGACAATATGGCCAAGGAGCTTCCCTTCATGTGCAAGAAAGATGCACTTCTTAGGATTCAAAGACACACCGAACTTTCTACACCTCTGAAACACTTGCCTGAGGTGAAAGAGATGGTCTGCAACATTCTTTGAGAAGACAGTAATATCATCTAGGTATATCAGCACTATCTTGTTGATCAAGCCTTTGAATGCCATATCCATAGCTCACTGGAATGTTGCTCCGGTGTTTGACAGTCCAAATGGCATCTTCTTGTAAGCATATGTGCCCCATTTGGTTGTGAAGGCTGTCTTGAACTGGTCTTCCTCCTTTACCATAATCTGATTGAAGCCTGAGTAACCATCAAGTAGTGAAAACCTTTCTGAACCAGCTACGACCTGCAATATTTGCTCCATGGAGGGGAGTGGATAATGGTCCTTGAGAGAGGCTCTATTCAAATCTCTGAAGTCAACACATAGCCTGATCTCTCCACTTTTCTTTCTGACTGGAACTAAGTTGGCAACCCAACTAGAATGCTTGATTGGGAATATAATTGCTGACTCAATCAGCTTGTCCAATTCTTTCCTCATGAGAGGCTCCATGTGTGGATTGACTGGTCTCTGTTTCTGCCTGATAGGCTTAGTATTTGGATCCAACTCGATTGTATGCTGAGCTAAGTTGGGATTGAACCCTTTCAAGTCTTCATAACTCCAAGCAAACACGTCAGGGAATTCTTGACATAGCTGTATGAACTCATACCTTTCCTGCTCAGTTGTCATCTTTCCAATTTGCAATGGCTTGTTCTCTTCTACCAAGATGGATACCGAATCTTCTCTCTTGACCTGAATGTTTGCTTTCTCCTTTCTAAACTGATCATTGGGGTTAAAAATGGACTCCAAAGTGATAAGTCCCTTGGGCAGCTTGTCAATTCTCAGCTGTATTACCTGGTCACCATATTGCTGTTCCAACTTTTCTTGATTCTTAGCTGAGAACTCAGCTTCTTCTTGCAAGAAGTGGATGATTTGTTGGTCATTCTCAAATACTTGCCAACTGACATCGTTATCCGGCACTGAAGGCCTCACAATCACGTGGATGTTTGGCTGTACCTTGTCTTGTTGAATGTTTTCTATAATGTCAAAGGCTGCCCCTACTGCTGCAAGCCTGTCAGCAGCTTGATTCTCTTTCCTAGGGATGGATTTGATGCCAAAGCCCTCAAAATCTTCCATGAGGTCCCATACCCTGTTCTTGTAGCACCTGAGTAGATCATTTTTGGCGGCATGCTGTCCCTTGACCTGATTTACAATCAGCTCACTGTCCCCAAAAACTTGCAAGATCTTTATTTTTCTCTTTATTGCCCAATGCATCCCTTGCACCAAGGCTTCATATTCAGCAGTGTTATTGGAGCATGCAAATTGAAATCTAAAAGCTGAATAATACTTTACTCCTTGAGGTGAAATAAGCATGGCTCCACCTCCTGCGCCTTGTCTACTCCTTGATCCATCAAAGAACAGTTGCCATACCTCATTGTCATCCTTGTGGTTTGGCTTGGTGATGCTAGGAATAGGTTGACTTTCTTCGTGTATACAATAGACCCCTATCTCAGATTCTTCTACTTCTTGATAAGGATCAAAAGCATGTACCTTGTTTGCCCATTCATCAAGAGTCAAATCTGGGATACTTCCAACCTTAGTGTCGGCTTCATCAGTGCCAGGGTGATCTTCTTGATCAAATGCTGAGCAATTGGTATTAATATGACTTGGAGTATAGGGCTCAATGTGGAAGTCTGCAATAGGTTCTGACCTAATTGTAGCCTTAGTTCCATACCTCGTTCTGAACAGCATGTGTGACCAATCAGCGGACAAATATCCCCCAATCTTGGCAGTAAAGTCCCTTGACAAACAGAGGGCAAAGAGTGGTGGAAGGTCTATGACTGATATATCTTGTAAGACAACAACATTTGGACATGCATGCAAGGTAAGACTCAAATTTCTAATCACTCCAACTGTTGCTATTGCTGTCCCATCCAACTGCACTACTCCCTTAGATGTTATTTCATACTGGAGCCCTAACTGATCAGCTATCTGTTTAGGCATTACTGAGCTACTTGCCCCGGAGTCTATCATGCAATTATGCACTAGCTGATTTCCAATGATTAACGAAACATAGAAAGGGGGAGGCTTCAGCATTCTATCTTGTTGTGCTCCATGATTTCCTTGAGGCTGGGCAGCATTTGTGAGTACCTTCTCTTGCATTTGGACTTGTTGATTTGAAGTTGGCCAGTCTTTCATGGCAGCTTGTAGCAGATTTCTTTGGCCTGGGATGGATAGGGATTCCCACATAGATATATTGACGTTTGTCTTCTTCATCTGATCAATGATACTGAATGGTGATGAAGGATCTCTCTGCTGTCCCTTGGTTTGCACATTTGCTCCTTGTATGTGGGCAGCAACAGCTGGCATTTGAGTTGGCCTAGGGGCTGTTCTTGGCTGCCCTTGTGCATTTGAAACTGGGTTTTGCTTGCCAATCATTTGTGGAGCTGTGGAAGGTTGTGGATTGGCTGGGGCTAATGGCTGTTGTTCACCCAAATTTCTCCTTTTTGACCTTGTGTTGGCTGCAACACCTTGAGAAACTGCCTGATTCATGCCACAGAAATCCTCTGCTTGCCAATTTACCAATGTGGTGTCATTTGGGGCTGATTGCTGTTGGAATGTTTCTTGTTGTTGGCTGTTTTCTTGACTACTCTCACCCTCCACACCAGCACTTGTTACCATTAAAGCTTGAGTCAAAGCACCATTGAAGCACATGGATTGATTATGAGGCTCATTACATGGAAAACACCAATCATACTCCTGGGCAGTGTTGTTTTGTGCTGGTACTAATGCCTTAGAGGCAGATATGGCATTTGGATTATAGGGCTGGAATGGTCTATTGGCAGGAGGCCTTGTTTGATTCATATTTGCAGCTAGATTGGGTGGCCTTTGAGGCTGATATGGCTGCCTATTAGGTTGAGCTTGAGGCTGATACGAAGGTCTAAAACCTTGAGCTTGCTGTCTCTTGAGTGTGACCAGCTCATTACCTAAATTTTGCAGTTGCTTCATGACTTCTTGAAGCTCATTTGGGGCACTTGGAGATGAAGTGGAAGCTTCATTTGAACTCTGATTCCTAGGAGTGGGAATAGGAGCTAAGACAGGTGCTTGACTAGTACTTGGGCTCTCTAAACTTGGATATAATGGCATTGGAGGCCTAGGAGCTAGCTTTCCAGCTTGAATCAGACAATTTTCAGCTCTAATGGCAATACTATAAGCAACAGGGATAGTTGTGCCTCCCATAGATTGAATCAACATAGAAATATCAGAATTTAAAGCTTTAAGGTAATATAGAAAAGCACCTTCTGCTGTTGGCTTGACTGCTACTGGAATCCTATCCCAAGACCTTTGAAATCTGAAGTTGAAGTCAGTTAGCTGCTCATTGGAAGCTCTCTTGATGGTTGTCAGCTGCTCCAAAAGAGACAAGTTGTCTCCCTTCTCTCCAAATTGATTGTGAAGTGCAATACACAGCTGATTCCAGTTTGTGATAGAGCCAGCTTCAAGGCTCCTAAACCATTGCAATGCTTTTCCCTTGAATGAGGATGCCAGCAATTTGACAGCTACTTGCATTTCATTAATCTCATGGATTGCACAAATGTTAGCAATGTCTTTGACATGATCACCAGGAGTGGTCTGATTTTCTCCAGTGAAGTATGGAATGTTCTTCAATGCTGCAACTGGGATTGGATTTTGTGCATTGAGAGCAAGTGGGCTGCTGCCTGTGAAGTTGACATAGGGGTTCACTGGTTGCGCCATTCTGATTGGTCTTAAAACCCTTGTATATTGAAAGAAAGGCCGCTGTGTGGAGGAGTTGAGAGAGTTCTGTTTGGTTGAGATGGAGACCTTTGAATCCTTCTTCCTCTTTACCTTCTTCTTGGAGATAATTGCAGGTATTCAAACAGTACTTCTTCCTCTCCAACTCTTGACCTTGTGATTCTTCTCATAAGCTTTCAGGCCTGCGCTGCTGAAACCAGTTGATTCTTCCCCTTGGAGTCGCCAGATGTGCGATTTTTAAAGCTCCTTCAAAGCTGGAACTTACAACAAGTGCACATCAATCTTGCTGCAATGAAAGTAAAGACCTCTAAGGTCCCACCGGGCGTGCCAAAACTGTTAGTGCAAAATCACAGCACCCCTGGACGCACATCAGGCTTCTAGGTTGATGTTCAGGCATCCAGTGTGATTGCACAACATGGAAACCTCTCTCCAAGTGTGGGGACTTGTGAAACCGAGAGAGGAATCTCCAGATTAGAGGCTGGTTCCTCAAACTCCTCTGATTTAGATCTATATTTTGTAAAACTACAGAGGTTTAGATCCTAATCCTATTCTAACTTGCAAGGAGACAGGGGTAGAAGTGCAAAAATTGAAACTAACTAAAGATGGTGATGCACCAAAAGGAGTGGTGAAACATATTTGTCATGCAAATAGACACGACTCAAAGTTCATAACATAAGACATACACAGACTGATAATGTATAATTTAGCATCTGAAATCAAGCAAATAATACAAACAGAGGATTGAAACCCATTCACAGAGCTTGCATTATCAATTTAATATCAAAATATGCATTACACCCTCGAGAGGTAAAGAAAATCTGTTACAACTTGAGAGGTCTCGGTACTTCATCAATCCTTCAAGGAGGTGAAATAAGAAGTCTCGCTATGCCCAAAAATGTTCCTCTCTTTGAAATGAGCCCAAAACTAGCTTTTAAAATGTAAGGGTCGAACCCAGGGAACAGGAAACGACAAAGGCATGGGAGCCCATTCTTTCTTGACTACAGATGTATTAAAATGGCATGGAGGACCTTACAAACCCATACCCTGTCATTTTGACCGGATTACAGGAGAATGCGACCCATTCTGCATTAAATCTGGTCGCTGGAATGTCATTTCTAGCCATGAACACGCGTCAGATCCGTTTCTCAATTTTCTTCCTCTAGACTGCTCCAAAACGCAAGATTAATCCCAGAATCGTGTAGAGAATTTTACCAGCTTTCCGTTGATATAAAGAACGTGCAAATCCGAGCTCTGGATCGAAAGTTATGGCGATTTGAAGATCTAGGGCACAAAACAGGCGACAGCGTGTTTTGAAACCTTTCCCGCGCTCTGCCACCTGGATGACACGTGGCAGGTGCTGAGTGGACGAGCAATTCTCTCTCCTCCATCTTTCGTGGGATTTCCTTTGAAATTTCCTTGTGGGGCCCTTAACTAGACACGTGGCGCTATTTCATTGGTTCGGGCTGACCCTTTAAAACTTGCCCTTTGACTTTTGACTTTTTTCCTTGAGACACGTGGCGGCTTCTGATTGGTTCTCGGCCCTGCCGGCTCTTTCGCGCCCTTCGCACCTTTTCGGCCCACTTGTCCCATTTTTCTTTGGACTGTCTTGACCCTTTTCACCCGATTCGCCGGCCGCGCCTTTTCGGCCCGCTTGTCCCAAACTGTCCCTCTTAGCAGTTAGTCGATTTTCTCCCTCCTTCATCCGGATCGGCTTTTCGCGCCCGCCGCGTACTTTTGTCCCAGATGTCCCTGTTGCTATTTTGGACTGCTTGTGCTCATTTCGGCCGATCCGCGCCTTTTTGTCCCAAATGTCCCGACTGCCCCCTAGGACTAGGACTTAGCCAATTTCCACAAATTTTCCTGGATCAACCTACTTGCTTTCTGCAACTTTTTTCCACGTTTTCTCAGAGCTTGCTCCTTTCTTCTTTGGCCAGGGGAGTTAGAAAAAAATCTGAGAGAACCTCCGAATCATGATGTTTGCTCTGAATCAATCAATGTGCCTAGGACTTGAATATTCTGATGCATGTTATCAAAATTACCCTGGGGGGGTGAATTTTGGATACTTGATTATATCAATGAGTTTATTGTAGTTTACCAAGATGATGTGACTATTTTTTCAAGGCAGCAAGGAGACCATTTGCAACACCTAGAGAAGATGCTAATCAGATGTAGAGAGTATGGAATTTCCCTTAATCCAAAGAAGTGTCATTTTGGCATGCAAAAGGCCAAGTTTCTGGGACATATTGTGTCCAAATAAGGTGTTATGATAGACCCTAAGAGAGTAGAAGCAATCAGCAAGGTGCCTATTCCAAGAACTAAGAAAGGTATCCAATCTTTCTTTGGCCAAATCAATTTTATTAGAAGTCTTGTTTCCAATTTTGCTGAGCTAACTCTTGCAATTCCAATCATGTTAAGAAAGGATCAAGTTATCAAGTGGGAGGAGGCTGCCATTCAAGATTTTGAAGGAATAAAGGATGCACTTAAGCATGCACCTGTTTTAGCAGCCCTAAACTACAAGACACCTTTCCAAATCTTTTATTTTGCCTCTGAATTTACTATTGCTTCAATCTTGTTGCAAAAGGATGAGGATGGAGCTAAGAGGCCTATTGCTTTCTTTAGCAAGGACTTAAGAGCATTTGAGTTGAAGTATACAATCATGGAAAAACAACTGTTTGCACTAGTAAAAGAAACAAATATTTTCGGGCCTTACATATTGAGTTTAAAAGTTGTTGCTTATGTCCCCCACACCATGGTTAAAGACATCTTATCAGACATGGAGATATCAAGCAAGAGATGTAGATGGGTCAACAAATTACAAGAATATGATATGGATATCCAAACAACAAAGCTAGTAAGAGGTTTGGGTCTTGCCAAGCTCATGGCTGAGAGTAATTTGCAAAATGTAGAAGTGAATCAGCTAGAGGAAGAAAGGGTAGATCTTCTTGACAAGTTGGTAAATTTTGAGTGGTACAAAGATGTGATTTTCTACCTCAGACACCTATGTTGTCCTAGTCACTTGAATAAAAATCAGAAAAGGGCCCTCAAGTTGGCTTCTCAAAAATATATCATAACAAACCTTGGGCTGGCTTGGAAGAACCCTGAAGGTGTCCTCTTGAAATGCATAACTAAAGATGAAGCTCCCAAGTTGATTGTTGATTTCCATGGGGGAGTTTGTGGAGGACATTTTGCTGGGAAAGTGACAACACATAAGATTTTAAGGGCTGGTTATTGGCAGCAAACTCTTTTTAAAGATGTAACACAATTGGTTATAAAGTGTGATAGTTACCAACATTTCTCTCGAAGACTGAAAGCTTTAGGCTCCCTTCCTTTGTAGCTAGTATCAATTGAAGCTCCTTTCAAACAATGGGGAATGAATTTCATTGGTGAGATTTCAGATCCTTCTAGTGCTGGTCATAAATGGATCATTGAAGAACCGACTATTTTACAAAATGGGTTGAGGCAATTCCATCTAGAAAGGCAACACACCAAGTGGTAACGGATTTCCTATTGAATCATATCATATGTAGATTTGGAGTTCCAGTTAATAGTATCTCGATAATGCCATGTGTTTCGAGCCAAACCTTTGATGGCAATGTGCAATGAATATGGGATAAATCTAACTTATTCTTCAAACTACAATCCATAAGGGAATGGACAAGCTGATTCAAGTAACAAGAAATTGCTCAAGATCATTAGAAGGACCTTGGAAATCAACAAGAAGAAGTGGGGAGAGCAATTGAAATTTGTAGTTTGGGATGATAGAATAAATCATAAAAGAGCAACTGGTAAGAGCCTATTTGAATTGGTGTATGGAACTCAGGCTTTGCTACCCTTACACCTATAATTATCCACTTTTCAGTTTTCCCAATAGTTGGAAGATCAAGAACATGGCCCGTATGAATCAAGAATCAATCAGATCATTGAGTTGGATGAAGAGAGAAGAGCTTCTCATCAAAGGCATATCAGATTTAGAGAGAAATTGAAGAGGTTGTTTGATAATAAGGTCACTCCTAGAGCCTTCAGTGTTGGAGATCTAGTTTTGCTATGGGATAGTAGGCATGAAGACAAGGGCAAGCATGGCAAGTTTGATGCTCTATGGATGGGCCCTTATGCCATTGATATCAGGATTGGAGAAAATACATTTTTTCTCAAGGATCTAGATGGGGATTTGCTGGAGCTGCCTATTAATGGTAGACATTTAAAACACTTCTTGGATTAAATCCCCATATGAGGTATGCACAAGTTATACATTTTGTATAGCCTCTTGTTTTGCTTTGTTTTTTGCTGTTGTTGGCTTGTGGTTTTCCCTTTTGTCCTTGGCAACCATTTTTGGTCTAGTTTTCTCGACTGTTTTTGGTGAAATTTCTAGTTTTTGGGCTTCTCTACATTTTTAACTCCTTGCCCAATGGATTTTTGGCACTTGGTATACATTGTGATCTTGTGGCACTCACTGGGAGTGCCCATCCCCAAGTAGGAGCCAATGTTGGTGTAAATTCTGGGTTTGCCTACCTTGCCCTAATTTTTCATGACCATTTTGCTCAGTAAAACATTTTATTTGTCAAGCTGATGATCTGTAATTCATTTTTTCTAGTGGAATGCCTTGAAATGCCCTTGATGTTGTTGTTTTGCCCTATATTTGAACAAATTTCCAAGTTCCCCTCCTATGCCCTAATTTCTTCTTTCCCATGGGCTGTGTCATTTTTCCTTTGTCAAAACGTGCAAGAAACTCAGATTTGATCAAATTCCATTTATGTGCAAGTGAAATCCTACTCCCCAGGTTGAAAACAATGTAAAATCATGTTTCATTTGATTCAAAACCGAGAAATCTCTTACTCGTGAAAAATTCCATTTCTAGGGTAACCTAGGTTTTTTTATATGTTTTGACGGGCATACGGGTGTCATTTTCATGTCAAAATTCATCTTCACATGTTATTGCTAACGTGGCGAGTTCCTATTGGCTGAGGTTATGTGGGGAATGTCTTAACTTGTCACTTTTTGACTTTTGGCAAAAGAAAAAAATTGTCCGCGGCCCCACATTCTACTGAGAAAGTGCCTACGTGGCACATTTTGATTGGTTGGAGGGCATGCGGGTGGAGGAAGGACTTGGAAAATTTTATTATTTTTTCCTCGAGATGCTAAGGTAAAATTTTGACCCAAAGGCCCGCCTCCAATAAGAAGTGGACACGTGTCCAAGAAAGTCAACATGGAGGGGCAGAGTTTGTGAAAATTTTGAAGTTTTTAACTTCAAAATGTTAAAGTTAAAATTTGGCCCGAGAGCCCATGACCAATTGGAAGAAGACACATGTCCAGGAGGCAAGATGGAAGAAGGGGCTGAATTTTTTTTTTCTGAATTTTTGCCTTTATGTTTGCAAGGTAAAAATGAAAAACGGGCCCGCCTCCAATGAAAAGTGGACACGTGTCCAGGAAGGTCAAATGAAGAAGCGGGAACTTAGAAAAATTGTTGTTTTTGGGCTCAAAGTTACAAAGGAAAAATTTTTCCCGAAGGCCCATGTCCAATTGAAGGTGGACACATGTCCAAAATTCAGCGGAGGTTTGGGGCGCAGAGGAAATATTGAAAATCTTACAAATTTTGGTGAAATTTCTCAAAGTCAAAAATTGATCCGTGGCCCCGACAGGAAAATTTGGAAGGGTTCCCCCACATCCAATCAGCGAATGACACATGGCACATTAGAAAGGGAAAAAGAAGAGCACGGGTTAGCAAAAGGTTGTAGTGTTTTCAGAGGTTTGAAGGCATAACTTAGAGAGTCGGCTCCACAATGAATGTGAGACTGCCACGTGGCAAGGGAGTGAGTGGGTGTTTGGGCCCACGAGGAATGTTGAGAAAATTTTGTTTTTCTCAAAAAGTGCCAAAATTCATCAAATTGGCCCACAGTTTTGGTGGGGCCCACATGTGGACATGTGTCGGGTCCACGGGCAAGCGGGGAAAATTGTCAAAAATTTTCCAAAGGCATAAAATGGTTACAAATGTAAATTTTAAAGGGAAGGGGCCCACGCCAATGGTTTTTGGACACGTCTCCACCTTATCCAAAGGGAAAAAAGGGAGATTCATGAATCTCATCCTCCATGTGGAGGGCTAGCATTAAAGGTTCACTAAAATCAACGGTCCTTTGTGCAATTTCATTTTTGGGACGCCATGGGAGCTCTAAGGAGCTTGGAAATCACATTTATTCATCAAAATGCATGAAATTTTATATGATTTCACATCCCCTCGGCCTATTGAGTGTAATGGAATCATTTTTTTGAGCTAATTTGGTGCCCTATGGGGTTTTTCAAGATTTTTTTTCCCTAGACCCGTGAAAAAATGTGAAAGGTGAAAATAAAAGGTTGTAGAGGTGAAAAATGATGAAGTAAAAGGTGAGAATGATTGCAAATGCATGTTGGCATGTCTGAATGCCAAAAACATGACCCTGGGATGGATAAGGATCCAAATTCATGTAATATTTTAAACTATTTATGCATCGCTTGCATTTTACGAGTTGTTTTACAGTTTAATGTCATTTTCATGAAATGGATAAAGTTTCTTATAACAATTTGATCCCTAAGCATACTCTTTTCTTAGGAGGAAAGGATCCAAGCTGGCGTGAGATATAAAATGTATTTTTGAAGCATTTGTAAAGGAGGGAGACAGAAGAGAGAAAATGACTTAGAATTTTCAAGCAAAAAGGTGGAAGAAATCCATTTCTCTAGAGAAAACCACCTAAGAGCCATTTTCAATTCCATTTTTGTATCAGATTTCATCATGTTGAGTTGGTTTCAGTTGTAAATCCATCAATAGGCTCTGAGATTGTTCTCATGACTTTCCCTTGTTGATGTATCTGATCATTTTCTGGATTATTTGGTTCATTCTCTTGGCAAAATTTACATATACTTATGTTTCAGAATGTTTTTCAGTTTATGTTTCTTGCTCATGTTGCAATATTGTGTTTAGAATCTCTTTGATCATACAGGGTCTCATTTATTGTTGATGGTTTAATGGAATTTGTAATCTTATATTCAGAAGAGTTTTCATTTGATAGAAGATAAACTGATTTAAAATCATTTTATCGTCCCTGAATAATGAGACTGTTTGTAAACCTTTGGGTGCACCTTAGGTCATGATTAAACAAGGATTCTTGGATACTTTGTTGGTATTTTGCTTCAAGATTTTGTAGCAAGATATCAAAGGTTGTGTGGAAGAGTGTATATCTAGGCCCCCATTTGTGCACATATCCTAGTTGAAGGAATATTTAGAACCCATGGAGGTATTCTTGTTGTGTAGGTGTTACAAATTTCTTGCAAAGGTTCTAAAAGAAGTTGGTAATTCCCAAGCTAGTCTTGTCTAAAACATCTCCCCACAAAATTTCATTCAAACTAATTCATCCTACCTATACTACCCCTGCATTGCATTATGTGTCAACAAAAGAATACAATCCTTCCACCAAAGAGCACAAAGTATATAAGGGATTCATCATGTCTTTAGTAGCCTTAGCATTATTTTGAAATCATTTCCATCATTTAGTAGTGACAACTCCTTTGAGTTTGGATAATGGATGCTTGATCATGTTTTCACAAGGCCTCTTCCATACCATATGCAAAACACAAGGATATCTCCATCTCCTTTACCATATAAGGGTTGCAATATAGGTTCTCTTGCCTTGGTTGATAGGCACAACCTAAAACAATGAGGGTTAGATCAAAACCCTTTTGAAGGTGCTATCCACTCCCTCAAATATTGAATGCAAACAAGCAGATAGGTGTGCTCCCCAGCTACAAATGACATACAAACCATCTATCTATCCTTGAGTTTCTTGTGCAAGTTCATGATGTTGTTCAAGTTGTGAAGGAGATTAAATCTGGATACTAACACCAGAGTGGCACCACTGCTGGGGACTTCTTGGAATTTCTTGGTGGTTTTGAAGTGTTTGAAGGGTGTGAGCATTTGTGTGATCAATTATTTGAGATGTTACATTCTTGAGATATCATTTTATACTTCAGGTCTGCATGTTTTGGGTAAAAGTTTCAGAGCTCAGCCTGCTCTTCTCATTTACCAAAGCAATTTATATATTTTGGATGCATTGTTTTGGTTGAATTGAGAAGAAGAAGATATGATTTCTATACCCTTACAAATTTTTCAGTCATAGCATACATTTGATGAATATTTTAGTGCTTTCTTGCACAACCAAAGTGGAATTCCTTAGTGGTGACTCCATGTTGTTTGGATCTTGAAATACCGGTTGTCTTATACATCTCTGTCATTTGAAACTTGTTGTTTAAATCATTGCCTGGAGGAAAGAGATCCCTCTTCATCAAGGAATCTTCTAAGAAGTTGCTCACCGAATCAAGAAGCTCAAAACTAGAAGGAAGAAGAGTGTGGAAAGTGGTTGGTGATTTGGTTGCAAGAAAAGAGATCCCCATAGTTGGATTTGAAGGAGAGCAGCCTATTATTGAAGATTATAATTCTTCCAAGTAGATCTGATTCAGGAAATTTTCTTGCTGATTTGCATTCTCCATCAGGTGAGGGACCTTCTTGTGTATTTAAAAAAATTTCTCCTAAATCTGCTCCTGTGGTTTCTAAGTTTGCTAAAGTTTATCAAGAGAGAGAGCCTTTGGGGGGTTGTCATTTTAAAGATCACTCATCTATTCCAATTAGACCCATTACTACTCCTCACCAGCTTGTTTCACCTCCAAGATCACCCCCACCAAACAATATGGCTCAGCCTAGACCTCCATTTGTTGTTAACACCTTTGGTCCTATAAATTTTGGAGGAATGGATGGTTACCCAAATGCTATCCCACAAGATGTGAGAAGTAGGTTACCAAAATTCCAAGGTAACAATGCCATTACCGATGATCAACATCTCAAACTGTTTGATAATATGATGGAAGATTTTGAGATAGAATTTAAGGATGTGTATATCAAGTTGTTTATCCATACACTTGAATAAGATGCTAGGGATTGGTAAAAGGCTCTACCTGGTAACGCTATTGATTCATGGACTAAGATGAAAAATGCATTTAGGTTGCAATATGGTGAAAGGACTGATCCTAGATTTCTTTTGTTTGAATTTGAAAATATCAAGAAGAGACATTCCATGACTTCAATACAAGATTTAATAAAACATTGAGAAGGTTTCCTATCATTTTGAGGCCTTGTGATGAATCTTGATTCATCAAATATGCATATGCATTTGATAAAAAGGCAGCCTATTACTTGAGAGACAAAAATCACACAAACTTGAGGCAAGCTTTCACCATGGCACTTTAAATTGAAAATAATATTAAAGCTATTGGTAAACCACTTAAGAGGGATTGTGTGAATATAATAAACCCTAAGAAGCCTCAAACTAGCAAGGGTGATGATTTATAAGATGTTGTCAAGATTTTGGTAGGGGCCGTCAAATAAATTTCTTACAAATTAGCCTAGGCTGAGAAAGGAATTGGGCAAATTTCACAAGGACAACAAAGAACTGAAAACCATGATAGATTTGGCAATAAACCTAGGGGTGATCAAAGACAAGATGATAGAGGTAAAGGGCCTGTTGGATCTATAAATAGACAACCCCAAGCACGTGAAAATAGAGTGGTGCCTAACCCTCTAACTATAAGAGTTGTTGATGTTCAAGAAATTGCTGATATGGATTGGTGTGATAAATGTTTTCTTCCTCACCCTCCATGTGAAATAGACCAACAAGTTGTTGAAGATGATAATGAAGATGAAATGGATGATGACATTTGTATGATGGGTAGCTTTTCATGATTACAACAAGAAGCAACATCAATAGATGTGATAAGTGCTAGAACTGCTGCAACCTTTTGGGATTGCATAGAGCAGGTACCAATTTTTTCCTTCTCTCAAACTCATGAGGTTGATGTTGTTCAAGCCTTTGTAATTCCTCATAATTACTTTGAATATCTAAGGGCTTTAATGATCAAGAAGTATGACGGTGGTATTCCTTCAGAGGAAGATAGACAATTGTTAATGAATGTTGTGGTTGGTCAAGAGAAAGAGTACAATACTAGAAGTAAAGTTGTTAGAGGAGCTGGTCCTCAAGCCAAACCAAATACACCCTTTCTCACAAGCATTCCCAAATAAAACCCTAGAAAAGAAAGAATTTCCAAGAACCCTAGTATCCCATGCAAAAATATAAGTCCTCTTCATACCTGGACTACCAAGAATACTTCCATCCATCGATGAACTTTCTTATTTCCCTTACAATGTTGTTTTACCAAAGAGTGCTCCATATGATATTGCCCAAGTATTGAGCCAAATTAAAGTGAGTGTTCCCATCATTAAGCTGCTTATAATACCTGAGCATAAGAAGAGAGCATTCGAGTACTTGGGATTGAAGGAAGAAAAATATTTCCCCAAGTAGAAATGTAAATGTTGTTGAGACTCCTCTTCAAAGTAGTGTTGGCCTTGAAAAACCACCACCAATGGAAGATCTTGGAGAGGCACCTGAATTATATTTGGGGACATCCTTGGTTGATTCCCAATTGAATGTTGATCCATTTTTCACAACTTTGCTCATGAAAGATAGGTTTCTTCACAATTGCATGTTTGATTCTGGTGCATCATGTAATGCCATGCCTCTAGAAGTCATGAATGAGTTGGATATCAAAGTGACAACAACATATGGGAAGTTTACAACCATGGATTCAAGGGAAGTTCTAGTTTTTGGTTGTGTGAAGGGTTTAGTAGTGTAACTTGCAGCCTATCGGGTAAGAATTTAAAACTTGATGTTGTAATTGTTGATTTCCCTGCCAAATGGGGTATGCTTTTTTCAAGAAAATGGGCTGCAAGTGTTGGTGGTAGTGTTCAAATGGACATGTCTTTTTCCACCATTCCCATTGAGGGAATCCTTGTCAAACTCTATGGTGAAAAGAAGATGTTGCAGTTCATTGAAGATCCCAACAATGCTTCTTATGAAGTGTTGTTTGCTGATGTGGATGTTGAAAACTTCATTGTTTTTGCTGATGGGAAGGAGAAGAATCTAGAGAAATATGAATGCCTTGGTATGGTAGGTTCTCCATGAACCTTGCTATTTGATGGAGCTTGCTCCAAATCTAGAAATGGTGTTGGTATAGTGTTGGTTTCTCCTAGTTTGGAAGAGTTTCCTTTTTCCTTCAAACTTAATTTTGAATGCACTAACAACATAGCTGAGTATGAGGCATTGTTGTTAGGGTTAAGGATTGCATGGAAATATGGAGTGAAGGATATTGTTGCCAAGGGGGATTCAGAGCTAGTTGTCAAGCAAGTAAGAAAGTTGTATGCTACAAAAAATCAGCGTATGAAACAATATAAGCATGTTGTTTAGGACTTGATTGAAATGTTTGATTCCTTTAACATTGTTTACCATGATAGAAGTCTTAATTTTGCTACTGATAAGTTAGTTGTCCTTGGTTCTAGATTTGACAATTGCATTGTTTCATCTTTTTGTAAATATGACATTGAAGTACTAACAAGGCCAACTGTCCTAGATAATGTGAAACATTGGCAGATTTTTGATGATGATGCACAAGTGTTGAGATTCTTACAATGCCAAGGTGAGTTTGCTGGTCAGAACATTGATTGGGAACCAATGGTATGTATGAATGAAGGTAGAGAAACCTTGTTTGACAAGGATATCATACAATTGAAGACAAAAACCAGCCCCAAAGGTCTTGTTGCACTTGAATACAATTTTAACAATGTTGATTGCATCATAAATAGAAATATGCTTGCTTCAAGGGATGTGGAAGAGCACAACTTTGGAACCAAGGATAAACCAAGGAAGTTTTGTTTGGGTAGTAATTTAAGTAAAGAAGAAAAAAAATCCTATGCCCAACTTTTAAAGAAATATCAAGACTGCCTTGTTTGGTCCTATTCAGAGCTAAAGGCATATAGATAAGAATTGTTCCAACATGAGATTCCTCTTGAGGCAAAAACCAAGGCATTTAGACAAAAACAAAGGCCTGTTAACCCACTTATTTCCAATAAAATGCAAGAAGAGTTGAAGAAATTGAGAGATGGTGGCATCATCCACCTACTAGATACTCATCTTGGGTGGAAAACCTTATGCCGGTTAGAAAGAAGAATGGTGATATCATACTTTGTGTTGATTTAAGGAATCTAAAAAAATTATCTATAAAGGACAATTACCCCTTGCCAAACATTGAGAATATGTTGCAGCTTGTGACAAGGTCGAAATGCTTTCTACTTTGGATGGTTTCTCCTGATACAATTAAGTAGTTGTCAAATAATCAAAAAGACTTAAGACAACCTTCACTACTCCTGGGGAATTATGTTTTGTAAGGATGCCTTTTGGATTGATGAACTCGATTCTACTTTTCAAAGGGCTATGGATGTTGCCTTTGCTGGTTATATCAATGAGTTTATTACAGTTTACCAAGATGATGTGACTGTTTTTTCAAGGCAGCGATGAGACCATTTGCAACACCTAGAGAATATGCTAATCAAATGTAGAAGGTATGGCATTTACCTTAATCCAAAGAAGTGTCATTTTGGCATGCAAAAGGCCAAGTTGCTGGGACATATTGTGTCCAAAGAAGGTGTTATGATAGACCCTGAGAGAGTGGAAGAAATCAGCAAGGTGCCTATTCCAAGAACCAAGAAAGGTATCCAATCTTTCTTTGGCCAAATATATTTTATTAGAAGGTTTGTTTGAATTTTGTTGAGATAACTCTTCCAATCACAATCATGTTAAGAAAGGATCAGTTAGTTAAGTGGGAGGAGGCTTCCATTCAATATTTTGAAGGAATAAAGAATGCACTTAAGCATGCACTCGTTTTAAAGAGCCCCAAACTACAAGACACCTTTCCAAATATTTTATTTTGCCTCTAAATTTACTATTGCTTCAGTCTTATTGCAAAAAGGATGATAATGGAGCTAAGAGGCCTATTTCTTTAGTAAGGCTTTAAGAGTAGCTGAGTTGAAGTATACAATCATCGAAAAAAAAGCATTTGACCTGGTAAAAGAAACAAACATTTTCAGGCCTTACATATTGAGTTCAAAAGTTGTCTCTTATGTCCCCACACCATGGTTAAAGACATCTTTTTGGACATGGAGATATCAAGCAAGAGATGTAGATGGGTCAAAAAATTACAAGAATATGATATGGATATCCAAACAACAAAGCTAGTAAGAGGTTTGGGTCTTGCCAAGCTCATGGCTAAGAGCAATTTGCAAAATGTAGAAGTGAATCAGCTAGAGGAAGAAAGGGCAGATCTTCTTGACAAGTTGGTAAATTCTGAGTGGTACAAAGATGTGATTTTCTACCTCAGACACCTATGCTATCCTAGTCACTTGAATAAAAATTAGAAAAGGGCCCTCAAGTTGGCTTCTAAAAAATATATCATAACAGACCTTGGGCTAGCTTGGGAAAACCCTGAAGGTATCCTCTTGAAGTGCATAATTGAAGATGAAGCTCCCAAGTTGATTGCTGATTTCCATGGGGGAGTTTGTGGAGGACATTTTTCGGGAAAGTGACATCACATAACATTTTAAGGGTTGGTTATTGGTGGCCAACTCTTTTTAAAGATGCAACACAGCTGATTAGAAAGTGTGATAGTTGCCAACGTTTCTCTAGAAGACTGAAAGCTTCAGGATCCCTTCCTTTGTAGCCGATATCAATTAAAGATCCTTTCAAACAATGGGGAATGGATTTCATTAGTGAGATTTCAGATCCTTCCAATGCCGGTCATAAATGGATCCTCTGTAGCAACTAACTATTTTACAAAATGGGTTGAGGCAATTCCATCTAGAAAGGAAACACACCAAGTGGTAACGGATTTCTTATTGAATCATATCATATGTAGATTTAGAGTTCTAGTTAAGATTGTATCTGATAATGCCATGTGTTTTAGAGCCAAACCTTTGATGGCAATGTGCAATGAATATGGGATAAATTTGACTTATTCTTCAAACTACAATCCACAAGGAATGGACAAGCTGAGTCAAGTAACAATAACTTACTTAGGATCATTAGAAGGACCTTGGAAATCAACAAGAATAAGTAGGCAAAGGAATTGAAATTTGTAGTTTGGGCTGATAGAATAACTCCTAAAAGAGCAACTGGTAAGAGCCCATTTGAATTGGTGTATGGAACTCAGGCTTTGCTGCCCTTACACCTGCAATTATCCACTTTTCAGTTTTCCCAACAGTTGGAAGATCAAGAACATGGCCCGTATGAATCAAGAATCAATCAAATCATTGAGTTGGATGAAGAGAGAAGAGCTTCTCATCAAAGGCATATCAGATTTAGAGAGAAATTGAAGAGGTTGTTTGATAAGAAGGTCACTCCTAGAGCCTTCAGTGTTGGAGATCTAGTTTTGTTGTGGGATAGTAGGCATGAAGACAAGGGCAAGCATGGCAAGTTTGATGCTCTATGGATGGGCCCTTATGCCATTGATATCAGGATTGGAGAAAATACATTTTTTCTCAAGGATCTAGATGGGGATTTGTTGGAGCTACTTGTTAATGGCAAACATTTAAAACACTTCTTGGATTAAATCCCCATATGAGGTATGCACAAGTTGTACATTTTGTATAGCCTCTTGTTTTTCTTTGTTTTTGCTATTGTTGGCTTGTGGTTTGCCCTTTTGTCCTTGGCAACCATTTTTGGTCTGGTTTTCTTGGCCTATTTTTGGTGAAATTTCTAGTTTTGGGCTGCTCTACATTTTTGAACTCCTTTCCCAATGGATTTTTAGCACTTGGTCTACATTGTGATCTTGTGGCACTCACTGGGAGTGCCCATCCCCAAGTAGGAGCCAATGTTGGTGTAAATTCTAGGTTTTCCTACCTTGCCCTAATTTTTCATGACCATTTTCTCAGAAAATGTTTTATTTGTCAAGATGATGATCGTAATTCATTTTTTCCAAGTGGAATGCCTTCAAAATTTCCTTGATGTTGTTGTTTTTCCCTATATTTGAACAAATTTCCAAGTTCCCCCCTTCTATGCCCTAATTTGTTCTTTCCCACGGTCTTTGTCATTTTTCCTTTGTCAAAATGTTCAAGAAACTCGATTTGATCGAATTCAATTAATGTGCAAGTGAAATCCTACTCCCTAGGTCGAAAACAATGTAAAATCATGTTTCATTTGATTTAAAACCAAGAAATCTACCTTCCTCATGAAAAAATTCTATTTCTAGGGCAACCTCGGATTTGTTTACATTTTGACGGGCATACAGTGTCATTTTCCCATCAAAATTCATCTTCGGATGTGTGGGGAAATGTCTTAACTTGTCACTTTTTCACTTTTGGCAAAAGAAAAAAATTTGTCCGTGAACCCCACATTGCTATAGTAAAGTGCCTACGTGGCACATTTTGATTGGTTAGAGGGCATGCGGGTGGAGGAAGGACTTGGAAAATTTTAAATTTTTTGCCTCGAGATCTAAGGTAAAATTTTGACCCAAAGGCCTCGCTCTCCAATAAGAAGTGGACACGTGTCCGAAGAAAGTCGCATGGAGTGGCGTAATTTGTGAAAAATTTGAAGTTTTTAACTTCAAAATGTTAATGTTAAAATTTGGCTTGAGAGCCTCGTGACCAATTAGAGGAAGACACGTGTCTAGGAGGCGAGATGGAAGAAGGGGCTGAAGGAAATTTTTATGAATTTTTGCCTTTATGTTTGCAAGGTAAAAAATGAAAAATGGGCCCGCCTCCAATGAAAAGTGGACACGTGTCCAAGAAGGTCAAATGGAGAAGCAGGAACTTAGAAAAATTTGTTGTTTTTGGGCTCAAAGTTACAAAGGAAAAATTTTTCCCGAAGGCCCATGTCCAATTGAAGGAGGACACGTGTCCAAAATTTGGCAGAGGTTTGGGGGCGGAGGAAATATTGAAAATCTTACAAATTTTGGCGAAATTTCTCAAAGTCAAAAATTGATCCGTGGCCCCGACAAGAAAATTTGGAAGGGTGCCCCGCATCTAATCAGGGGACAACACGTGGCACATTAGAAAGGGAAAAAAGAAGAGCATGGGCCCGCAAAAGGTTGTAGTGTTTTGGAGGTTTGAAGGTAGAACTTGGAGGGTTGGCTCCGCAGCGAATGGGAGACCACCACGTGGCAAGGGAGTGAGCGGGTGTTCGGGCCCATGGGGAATTTTGAGAAAATTTTCCTTTTCTCAAAAAAGTGGCAAAATTCATCAAATTGGCCCGCAGTTTTTGGTGGGGCCCACATGTGGACACGTGGTGGGTCTAGGGGCAAGCGGGGAAAATTGTCAAAATTTTCCAAAGGCATAAAAAGGTTACAAATGCAAATTTTAAAGGGAAGGGGCCCATGCCAATGGTTTTTGGACATGTGTCCACCTTATCCAAAGGTAAAAAGGAAAATTCATGAATCTCATCCTCCACATGGAGGGCTGACATTAAAGGTTGACTAAAATCAATGGTCGTTGTGCAATTACATTTTGGGACACCATGGGAGTTCTAAGGATCTTGGAAATTGTGTTTCTTTATCAAAATGCATGAAATTTTATATGATTTCACATCCCCTCAGCCTTTCTGAGTGCAATGGCATCATTTTTATGAGCTAATTCAAAGGTGCCGTGTGATGTTTTTGATGAAATTTTTCCCTAGACCCGTGAAAAATGTGAAAGGTGAAAATAAAAGGTTGCAAAGGTGAAAAATGATGAAGTAAAAGGTGAAAAATGATTGCAAATGCATGTTGGCATGTCTGAATGCCAAAAACGTGACCCTGGGATGGATAAGGATCTGAATTCATGCAATATTTTAAAATATTTATGCATCCCTGGCATTTTACGAGTTGTTTTACAGTTTAATGTCATTTTCATGAAATGGATAAAGTTTCTTGTAACAAATTTGATCCCTAAGCATATTATTTTCTTGGGAGGCAAGGATCCAAGCTGGCATGAGATATAAAATGTATTTTTGAAGCATTTGTAAAGAAGGAGGAGATAGAAGAGAGAAAAAGACTCATAATTTTCAAGCAAAAAGGCTGGAAGAAATCCATTTCTCTAGAGAAAACTGCCTGAGAGTCATTTTCAATTCCATTTTTTATCAAATTTCATCATGTTGAGTTGGTTTCAGTTGTAAAGCCATTAACAGGCTCGAGATTGTTCTCATGACTTTCCCCTTTTGATGTATCTAATCATTTTATGGATTATCGGTTCATTCTCTTGGCAAAGTTTGCATATATTATATTTCGAGAATGTTTTCAAGTTAATGTTTCTTACTCATGTTGCAATCTTGTGCTTATAATCTCTTTGATCATATAGGTCTCATTTATTGTTGATGGTTTAATGGAATTTGCAATCTTATATTCAAAAGAGCTTTCATCTGATAGAAGATAAACATATTTAAAATCATTTTACTGTCCCTGAATAATGAGATTGTTTGTAAACCTTTGGGTGCACCTTAGGTCATGATTAAACAGGGATTCCTGGATACTTTGTTGGTATTTTGCTTCAAGATTTTTTAGCAGGTTATCAAAGGTTATGTGGAAGAGTGCAGATCTAGGCCTCCATTTTTGCACATATCCTAGTTAAAGGAGCATTTAAAACCTCTGGAAGTATTCTTGTTGTGTAGGTGTTACAAATTTCTTGCAAAGGTTCTCAAAGAAGTTGGTAATTCCCAAGATAGTCTTGTCTAAAACATCTCACCACAAAATTTCATTCAAACTAACTCATCTTACCTATACTACCTCTGCATTGCATTTTGTGTCAACAAAATAATACAATCCTTCCACCAAAATGCACAAATTATATCATGGTTTCATCATGTCTTTAGCAGCCTTAGCTTTGTTTTGAAAGCATTTCCATTATTTAGTAGTGACAACTCCTTTGAGTTTGGATAATGGATTCTTGATCATGTTTTCACAAGGCCTATTCCATACCATATGCAAAACACAAGGACATCTCCACCTCCTTTACCATATAAGGGCTGCAGTATAGGTTCTCTTGCCTTGGTTGATAGGAAAACCTAAAACATTGAGGGTTAGATCAAACCCCTTTTGAAGGTGCTATCTAATCCCTCAAATCTTGAATGCAAACAAGCACATGGGTGTGCTCCTAGCTACAATGACATACAAACCAAATATCTATCCTTGAGTGTCTTGTGTAAGTTCATGATGTTGTTCTAGTTGTGAAGGGTATTAAATCTGGATACCAACAGCCAACTTGAGGGCTCTTTTCTAATTTTTATTTAAATGATCAGGACAACATAGGTGTCTGAGGTAAAAGATTATATCCTTGTACCACTCAAAACTTACCAATTTCCCAAGAACATCTACCCTTTCTTCTTCTACTTCATTCACTTCCATAGTCTGTAAGTTTCTCTTAGCCATGAGCTTAGCAAGACCCAAACCTCTTACCAACTTTGTGGTTTGGATGTCCATATCATACTCCTGCAGTTTTTTCACCCATCTACATCTTTTACTTGAGATCTCCATCTCTGATAAGATGTCTTTTACCATGGTGTGGGGAACATAAGCAACAACTTTTGAACTTAAAATATAAGGCTTGAAAACCTTTTTTGCTTTTACCAAGGAAAATGCTTTTTTTTCCATGATTGTATATTTTAACTCAATAGCTTATAAAGCCTTGCTAAAGAAGGCAATAGGCCTCTCAGCCCCATCTTCATCCTTTTGGAGCAAAACAAATGCAATAGTATTTTTAGAAGCAAAGGAGAATATTTGGAAAGGCTTCTTGTAATTCAGAGCTACCAAGATAGGTGCATGTTTAAGTGCCTCTTTGATTCCTTCAAAATCCTAAATAGCAGCCTCCTCCCACTTGATAACTTGATCTTTCTTTAACATGCATGTGATAGGAAGAGTCAACTCAGCAAAATTGGACACAAACCTTCTAATGAAATTGATTTTCCCAAAGAAAGATTGGATGCCCTTCTTCATTCTTAGAATTGGCACCCTGTTGATTGCTTCTACTCTCTCCAGATCAATCATGACACCAGCCTTTGAAACAATATGACCAAGCAGCTTGTAGCTAGAGAAACCATCCAAGGTGGACAACAATTCAGATCCAGTCACTAACTGTAGCATGTTCTCCATGTTTGGTAAAGGATAATTGTATTTCAATGAATCTCTATTCATATTTCTAAAGTCTACACAAAGTCTGATATTTCCATTCTTCTTTCTAACTGGCACAAGGTTTGTAACCCAAGATGAATACCTTGTGGGCTGAATGATCCCTCCCTCCTTTAATTTCTTCAATTCATCTTGCATTTTCATGGAGAGGAGTGAATTAATTGGCCTTTGCTTCTATCTAAATGGTTTGGCATTTTTCTCAAGAGGGATCTCATGCTGAAACAATTCCTCTCTATATGCTTTCAACTCTGAATATGACCAAAAAGGTAGTCTTGATATTGTTTCAACAATTGGAGGTAGGACTATTTTTGTTCTTTGCTTAAACTGCTGACCAACAAAACTCTCCTTGGTTTTTCCTTTGTTCCCAAGTCATGCTCTTCCACATCCCTTGAGGTAGATATGTTTCTATTGATTATACAATCAACATTGCTAAAATTTGACTCAAGAGTAATAAGACCTCTAGGAATGGTGTTAGTTTTCAATTGGATAATATATTTTCCAAACAAAGTCTCTCTCCCTTCAGTCATACACACCATTAGTTCCCAATTAATATGTTGATCCAAAAACTCACCTTGATTTTTTAAGAACCTTTTCACTTTAGCATCATCATCAAACACTTGTCAATGCTTGATGTTGTCAGGGACAACTAGCCTAGTTAACACTTCAACATTGTACTCACAATAAGGTGAAATGGTGCAATCTCTAAATCTTGATCCCATCACTGCCAAATTGTCAGTAGTGGCATTCAAACTTTTGTCATGGTTCACAATATTGAAGGAATCAAACATCTCAATTAGATCCCAAACTACATGCTTATACTATTTCATTCGCTGATTTTTTGTAGCATACAGTTTTCTTATTTGTTTGAAAACTATCTTTGAATCTCCCTTTACAAGGATGTCCTCGACACCATACTTCCATGTAATTATCGACCCAACAACAAGGCTTCATACTCAGCAATGTTGTTAGTACATTCAAAATTAAGCTTGAAGGAAAAACAAACTCTTCCAAGATAGGAGAAATCGTAATTATACTAGCACCATTTCCAAATTTGGAGAAAGCTCCATTAAATAGAAAGGTCCAAGGAGAACTCACATGTTCAAGGAAATTTGAATGATCCATCTTGTGTTCTTTTCCTTCAGCAAAACTAATAAAAATTTAGCATCAACATCAGCAAATAATACTTCATAAGAAGCATTGTTAGGGTCCTCAATTAGATGCAACATTTTATTTTCTCCATAGAGCTTGACAAGGCTGCCCTCAATGGGAATGGTGGAAAAATACATATCCATTTGGACACTCCCTCCAACACTTGCATCCCACTTTCTTAACAATAACATACCCCATTTGGCAGGGAAATCAACAATTACAACATCCAATTTTAAATTCCTCCCAAGATAATATGCAAGTTGCACTACCAAAACCTTCACACAACTAATAACCATCACTTCTCTTGAGTCCATGGTAGTAAATTTTACATAGGCTGTTGTCACTTTGATATCTAACTCATTCATGACTTCTAAAGGCATGACATTACATGATGCATCGGAATCAAACATACAATTTTGAAGTAGCCTATCCTTTATGATCAAAGTTGTGATAATGGATCAACATTCAATTTGGAATCAACCAAATATGTCCCCAAATATACCTCAGGTGTCTCTCTAAGATCCTCTACTGCTAGTGGTGTTTCAAGGTCAACAATTATTTGAGGAGGAATCTCAACAACATTTACATTTCTACCTGGAGTAGTCTTCTCTTCTTTCAACCCCAAGTACTCAAATGCTCTCTTCTTATGCTCAGGAATTCTAAGCAACTCAATGATTGGAACACTCAATTTGATTTGGATCAATACTTGGGCTATGTCATAGGGAACACTCTTTGGAAAAATAGCATTGGAAGGGAGACAAGAAGATTCATCAGATGGCATGGGATTCTTGGCAGCTTGGGCATGAGGAGGACTGTAATTTTTGCTTGGGACAACAAAAATTTTGGCAGGTTCTTCTCTCCTAGAAGCTTCTTTGGGAATGCTTGTGAGCAAGGATGTTTTAGGTTTGGCATGAGGCCCAACTCCCTTAACAACTTTTCTTCTAGTGTTATAATATTTCTCTTGAGCTACACCAACATTCATCAATAATTGTTTATCTTCCTCCAAAGGAATACCGCCATCATACTTCTTAATCATCAAAGCTCTTAAGTATTCAAAGTCATTGTTAGGAATTTCAAAAGATTTCACTACAACAACTTCAATAGTATGAGGAGGAAGAAAGACTTATACCCGTTTGATACAATCCCAAAAAAATTCAGTGCAGTACTTACAATTATTACTTTAGTAGATGTTGATCCTCCTGTGGACTTGAAGAACAGCCCATCATGTAGATATCATCATCAGTACCATCATAATTATTAGCTTCACCTTCTTCCTAGTCCACTTCACATGGATGATGGGGAAAAAAACACCTATCACACCAATCAATATCGTGAACTTCTTCAACAAGAAAGCAACCCTAGCTTAGGGGATTAGGTAACACTCTTCCCTCGTGTGCTTAAGGATGTCTATTTGCAGACCCTATGGGTCATTTCCCCCTATCATCTGCCCTTTGATCACCTCTAGAATGATTGGAAAATATGTCATGGTTTTTTGCTCTTGGGTGACCTTGTGAAGTTTTCCCAATTCCTTTCTCAGCTCTTGCCAACTTATATGAGATTTCTTTGATCGCCTCTACTAAAGTTTTCACAACCTCCTATAAATCAACACCCTTGCTATCTTGAGTTTTTTTAGGGTTTATCAACTTTACTCCATCTCTCTTGAGAGGTTTCCCAATTACTTTGATATTATTTTTAATTTGAAGTGCCATGGTGAAATATTGTCTTAGATTGGTAGGGTTCAGGTAATAGGCTTCCTTTTTATCAAATGCATCTACATATTTGATTAAACAAGACTCATCACAAGGCCTTAGACTAACAGGAAGCCTTCTCAAAGTTTTGTTAAACCTTATGTTAAATTCATGGACTGATTCATTAGGGTTCTTCTTGATATTCTCAAACTTAGACAAGAGAAATATAGGATCAGTCTTGTCACCATATTGCAACCTAAATGCATTCTTCATTTTAGTCCAAGAATCAATTGAATTGTCAGGCAGAGCCTTGTACCAATCCCTAGCATCCTCTTCTAGTGTATGAATGAACAATTTAATATACACATATTCAAACTCTATCTCAAAATATTCCATCATGTTAACAAAAATTTTGAGATGCTAATCACCAGTTATTGCATTGTTACCTTGGAATTTTGGAAATCTATTTCTGACATCTTATGGGACAGCATTTGGGTAACCATCCATTCCTCTAAAGTCTATAGGACCAAAGGTGTTAACAACAAATAGAGGTCTAGGCTGAGCCATATTGTTTGGTGGAGGTGATCTTAGGGGTGACACAAGCTAATGAGGAGTGCAAGGTCTTTGGGGCTCAAGAATGTGATTCACAAGATTGGTATTCTCTAAGTGCTGATTTTCTTGGAAAGTTTTATTTGAATTGAAACACAGAGGTGTAAATTAGAGAAGGAACTTACCCGGTACAGTAGAAGGACCTTCACTAGCTGAGGCAAACAATTTTATGAGAGGATTTCTTGAATTAGAATCACTTGAAGAAGAGTGATAATCCTCTACCAAAGGCTGATCTCTCTCACCAATGGATATATCTTTTCCTGATGTCTGACCTTTAACAACCTTCCAAACTCTTCTCCCTTCCAACTCTGAGTTTCTTGAATCTGTAAACAACTTCTTAGCAGAGTCTCTAATGAAGAGAGATCTTCTTCCTTCCATTTTTCAGAGATTAGCAACACCAAAGTAAATGACAGAAAGGTAAGACACTGGTATTTATTAAGATCAAATCAGCATGGAGTCGCCACTAAGGAATTTCACCCTAGTTGTGCAAATGCACTAAAATAATCACAAATACCTATCAAAGCATTGAAAATATTGCCAAACTTTATAGATCAGACCTTCCTTTCTTTGAATTTATCAATCAAAAATGCAAATGAAGTGTAACTATTGCTGGAAACTGATAAAATTTTCAGGCATAACTTATATCTTCACTCAATCCTTACAAATTTGATTATAAAATGAGACTCAAATTTGTATTTGCACATAAATCATAGAAGAAGTACTACCAAGGATCTGAAATGTAGAAATATTGAATAATGTCCTTGGAAACGACACCATTTGGGTTGTTGACGGGATAAATAGACATGGATTGGAAAATGAATTAGCAAATCAATCTCAGCAGTGCAAATTATTTCCCAGGAATTCAAAAAAGTCCTCAAAGAACGGCGCCACTTGGGTTGTTGATGGGATAAATAGACATGGACTAGAAAATGAATCATCAAATCAATCTCAGTAGTGCAAATTATTTCCTAGGAATTCAAAACAAGTCCCCGGCAGTGGTGCCACTTGGGTTGTTAACGGGATAAATAGACATGGACTGGAAAATGAATCAACAAATCAATCTCAGTAGTGCAAATTATTTCCAAGGAATTCAAAAAAGTCCCTAGTAGTGGTTCCACTTGGGTTGTTGACGGGCTAAATAGACATGGACTGGAAAATGAATAAGAAAATCAATCTCAGCAGTGTAAATTATTTCCCAAGAATTCAAAACAAGTCCCCGGCAACAGTGCCACTTGGGTGTTGGTACCCAGATTTAAACTCCTTCACAACTTGAGCAACATCATGGATTTTACAAGAAGGTTAAAGGTAGATAAATGATTTATATGTTGTTTTGTAGCTGGGGAAGTAATTTATCTGACTTGTTAGCACTCAGGATTTGAAGAAGTGGGTAGCACATTGAAAGCATTTTGATCTAATCCTCACTATTTTAGGTTGTGCCTTTCAACCAAGGTAAGAGAACCTATATTGCAACCTCTGTTTTGTGAAGGAGGTGGAGATATCCTTATATTGTGCATATTGTATGGAGATGGCCTTGGGAAAACATGATCAATTTTCCATTATTCAAACTCAATAGAGCTGTCACTACTAAATGATGGAAATGATTTCAAGACAAGGTGAGGTGAAAGAGACATGGTATGATCCTTATTTGCTTTATGCATTTTTGTAAATGGATTGTATTCTTTTGTTGATACACAATGCAATGCAGGGGTAGTATGGGGTGGGATTAGTTGTTCTAAATGAATTTTTGGTGGGAGATTTTAGACAAGACTAACCATAATTTTCCAAATTCTTTGAGGACCTTTCGCAAAAAAATTTGTAAGACCCACATAATAGAATGCTTCAAAAAGGGTTGAGATACTCCTTCAACCAGGATATGTGCACCAACTAGAGGCCCAAATTTGCACTCTTCCACAGTAATATTTGATAAACCCGCCACAAAAGCTTAAAGCAGATGAACCAACAAAGCATCCAGAAATCTGACTTTATCATGACCTAAGGTGCACCCAAAGGTTTACAACAATATCTAAATTCAAGGAAGGTAAATTGATTTTAAATCTATTTATCTATTTATCGATGAAAACTCTCTTCAATGTGAGATTGTAGATGCCACTAAACTATCAACAAGAAATGAGACCATGTATGATCAAAAGAGTTTTCAAACAAAAGACTGCAACATGATTGAGAAACACAAATAAAAACATTCTGGAACATAAGTGCATGTAAATTTTGCCAAGAGACAACACAAAATAATCCAGAAATGATCAAATCTATCAGTAGGGGAATGTTATAAGAACAATCTCAGAGCTTGTTGATGGCTTTACAACTAAAACCAACTCAACATGATACAAATATGATGCAAAAGGAATTAGAAATGGTTCTCAGGTGGTTTCTCAGAGAATGGGCTTCTTCCCAAATTTTCTCGTGAAATTCTAAGTTTCTTCGACCTTTGCATGTCTCAAAACATGTATTATATAATCAAGCTAATTACATTTGATCTTCTTTCCCAAGAAAATAATATGCCCAACATCAATTTTGTTACAAAATTCCAACATGATTCGCAGATAGGGACATTTAACAAATTTGTAACAAAAGTTGTCAAGTGTTTCTAAAATGGTGAATCATTACAAATCCTTCATCATTATCCATTGTGGAGGCACGTTTTTCATTCTCCAAGCATGCATACCCCTTTCATTTCATCATTTCATCCTTATCATTTTAAAATTTGATTCTGTAACCTTATAATTTGATATTTCACGTTTTGCAGACGGGCTCGAGTAAAAATTTATTTTTAAAACACCTCAAATCTATAAATTAATCCCTAAAACCACTTGTATTGATCTTTTTAGGCAAAAAGACACAAATTCACCAAAATTTGATGAAAATGATGCAAAATTCACATTTCCACACTTCCTGGAGCAAAAATGGTGGCCAAAAATGAAAATGTACAGTTACCCTTGATCTACTCTTTCTCCTTCAATCTGGGCCCTCCACGTGTCAAAATATGATTGGGAATGAATTGGGCTCATTTTTTGACTTTTTAACATTTTTAGAAAAATGGAAAAAATTGACTTTTTCTTCACCCCTCCACCCTTGAAATTTGGTGATGACACGTGGCATATGGTGGGTCCCATTGGGATCACGACTCAATTCTACGCATTTTGACCCTTTTTTGAATTTGGAAAAAAATCACTTTTTTCCCCATGGGCCCACACCTCCGCCTCTATCCTTGACACGTGTCATGCTCTCTATCGCTAAAATTGTGGGCTTATTTCATGTTTAAACCCCTTTTTTCGCAAGGGAAAAATTTCCATTTTTCTTCCATGGGCCCGCACCTCCGATTTCTCCCTGCCACATGTCAATCGCTAGTTCATCCCAAAGCCACGCCTCAAATATTCCTTTCTAAATCTTTTTACAAAAGGGAAACATTTCCATTTTTCCTCCGCTCGACTGCTCTGTCTTCGCCACGTGTCTCCTCGTGGCTTCATTCGGACCCATGGCTTAATTCTTTGTTCTAAATCCTTTTGCAAAAATGGAATAATTTCTTTTGCCCCGGCCTCAAGCGCTTCCTTCTATGCATGCCACGTGTCTCCTTTTTTGCGATTCTGCAGACCCACGACCCTTTCCACACCTTTTTCCTTCGCAAAAAAAAGGCAAATTTTGCCTAAGTCTTCCACTGCCTCCCATTCTCGCCTTTGCATGAAAATGAGATATGTGTCCTCTTCTAGAGTCATGGGGAATATTTGCAAATTTTTCCAAAAATAAAAAACACTAAGTTTTTAGAAAAAACCCACCAAATCTCATCCAACCAGAAGCGGCCATGTGTGAGGGACAGCTTGAGCTTAATTTTGACGGGCAAATGACACCTGTATAACCGTCAAAAAACATAGAATTTACAGAGATGCCCGAATTTGATTTTTTCTTCATGGGTGAAGGATTTTTTGGTCAAAAAACAAAGGGAATGCGTTTTAAAGCAATTTTTACCATGACAAAGGATTTTTGAGGGAAAAAATGCAAAAACAAATAAACATGAGCTCCACAGGATAGGAAAATGGAAAAAATGACAGAGGCCCGTGGATTTGGAATTTAGGGCACAATGTAAGGCACACATGTATTTTTATTTCAAAATGGGGCAAAATAATAAGTTTATGAGCCTTTGAAAGCATTCAATCTAGAGAACAAAGTTTGCAGACCACCAAGTTTGAAGAAAAACATTTTTTGAGCATGTAGAACAAAGGGGAAAGATGGGAAAATAACAGAGGATCAAAATGGGCACCAACACCTGGAAAAGAATAATCCAAAGTTTCCTAAGAAGGACCAAATTGAGTACCCAATTTAAACTGACAAGTTTAAAAAGTAATAAACCTTCAATCTTGTTTCTATACAAGGAGAGTCCAAAAAAAACAGAGATTCCAACATTACAAAACTACCAACTTCTATCACATACTTTGAATCCGAAGAGTAGATATAGTATATAGAGAGTTCTATAAGAGGCACACATTACTATTTTCATAAACATATTTAAGCTCCCACAACTCGTAATCCAAGTATGCATATTCCTACATTTCCAATAGGAGATTATAACTTCCACAAAATCAAGAAGTTACAATGAAGTATACTATTACATTCTACAACCCAAGCGAAAGATTTGTTCAAAATCGAAAGACAGATTATTTCCATAACCCATTTTTGAATAGATAAGCAAGAATCATGCATGTACTTCATTACTTATATCACCACAAGATTTAAGGTGAAAATCAACAAAGAAATAAACATGCAAGAAATACCATGGCTTCCTTTTCAAACAAATATTCCACATCAAAGAACACATAATTATTCAAGCAAGGAAACCAAATAACCATCTTAGAAATAAAAAACCCAATTATCTCAAGAGAGCAAATTTTTTTTAATGAAGACACTCAGAGAAAAGAAGAGCATCTTAATGGATAGGGACTATCATGCTTGATAGTTCTTATGTCTTTTTGAAGAAGATTTTCAATGAGCCTTCACAACTCCTCCAAGAAAAATCAACAACCGAAACATCTTTCTCAAATGCCTCAAATACTTCCATTGGATTGAAAATAATCCAAGAGAGTCGAAATAGCAACAAAATAAAAGTAGAACTCGCTGGTTCAAGAACCAGATAGTTCCATGAGGAGAAAAATCGAGAATGTAAGAAAGACTAAACAACTCCCAAAAATCCACTTGCATGGTTTCCAAGGTGGTTTGCTCACGAAAAATGATTACAATTAATGTCATTAATTCCCATTCTCCTACCTAAATATCCACGCCACTACCATCCAAAATTGGCGAGTCCAATTTCAAAACGAACATGCATATTTAAATTTAGAGATGGTGCCAGCTAGGATCCCTTCCAAATTCCATGTCATTGTCAAATTGACATTACATAATGATCTTAAATTCAAAAATAAAATCAAATTAAATAATTAGGAACCATCGCCATACCTCAACTTTCCATACGACCCCTTAGGTCCCCTTCTATCCCCACATTAGTTTAGGATAGATATCTTAGCTTAGGATATGACCTTAGGTTATATGCCATCTTAGGATAGGCCATTATTCATACTTGTAGTCATTTTTACCCCCATTGCATAGATAAGAAATCCTATGTGCATCGGCCTATTACCCAACGGGGTTGGGAACTCACCGGGGCACACACGAGTGCCGAGTCTCTCTTTTATGTGAGTTTAATGGGAAACATCATCTATGATCTAAGTGTGAGATATTTTGAAAGGAAATAAGACATACAAGCACCATAGAGCTCAGAACGGCTTCTAGATCCTTACAGTTATTCCAGACATAAAGTAATTTAACAGATAAAAGAAATTACACCAATACAGAAAGGAAATCATACAAGCATTCATACTAGTTCATAAACATAAATGAGAAAGAACTATGAAGAAGGATGTATGTATCAAAACCATTAATGCTCATATTCATATCAACTGGTAACCTTATTACATTCATTAGGCCATTACAGAATGTCACAGAAAGGTAGACCGTAGTCATGCATTATAACTGGACTCATATAACTAGGCCTACAAAAGAAAATTTATAATTCCCAACCCCTGATACATTCTTTCCTACCCTTATTTTCCCAAACTAGCAGAGTCCTTGTAGTATTTCTCTGAGCTCCACCCTTTCTCTATATGTTCAAGTGTGTCTTTTACTTCTACAGGAACTTGTATATATATCTTATTTGATCTACCAACTCATTCTCCTACGGTCTCAGATCCATCGCCAAGTGTCTGAATTTGGTCCTCCAGGAGTGCATGCTTTTCTAGGCCTAAGCTCACCACTATGTGCCATGGTGTCCTTCTATTGCCCAGTGGCACCTTATCCACTCCGCATGTGCGGTCAGGTCACATTTTCCTTGTATCCAGCCCAAAATTCCCAATATGGATAAGTCCGGAACCTTGGGTTTTTCGCAGACACGTCACGGGTTTCCTTAAACCCTTCCTCGCGCACCTTCTCCTTGTGCACCTTTCGTAACTAGGCCTTGCACACCTACACGCACTTTTTCACTTGGCCATTATTTCGTGGTCCCAACACCACCCCACACTACGCCTGTTCTCTTCCCATGGGAACACTTCTTAAATGAATAAGGAATCATAGCAGGCTTACGCCTTGGAAAAATAATAAGGGGATGAAGAATCTGGGAAAGAAGAAAGAATGGGACAGTGATGGCATCACTGTAATAAACTAGGAAAATCTTTCTGTAAGTCAGCCTCCAACTTGTTCGGGAATCGACTTCCCCTACGCTTCTCGGAAAATATTACCCACCAAGGCACTCACCTGTTCAAAACCTAGCCCATCCCCTTGTGCGCTCATGGTGTCAACAATCTTTTCTAACTCCTTGCCTACATCCTCCAATGCATCCATCCTTCGTGTAATCCATGGGTATAGTTCCTTTAACTAGTTTTTGATTAAACCCCTTAAGGTTTTAATGGCCTCGGATTTCTTTTCGACCTCGGCTAGGATATTTTCCCGCTCCACTCTGTTTCCCTTATTTTTCTCCTAGAACTCTTTAAGTTCCGCTTCATCCTGGCGACCAACATGCTCACCACTTTGTCCCTATCTCGCGTAGTTGTCATACGTGGCCTCAGCATTCTAGGAGGTAATCTTCACATCAGCATGGACCTTGCTATATTTTTCTATGAGTGCCACAAATTTCAACTTATCCTCCTTCTCTAAGTGTGTGGCCACCTCTTCTGTAGACTCCAAAGCTAGCAGTTATGTCTCTATGGTGAGGGCTCTTGTTAAGTCCTCCAGAACTCTAGGAATTTGCATACTTCCGCACGGTAGGTGCTAGGTCTAGATGCTTCAACACTATGGTATCTGTAATGGACTCCACCTTTTTATAAACTTTATGCACTCTAGCCTTTTCATCCCTTAACTCTTGTTGCCACTGGGCATTAATCAACTTCTCTTGGCTTAGCTCTTTTATCCTTGTAGCTAGCTCTTCCTCTTTCTTCTTTAGCTCATCCTCCAGATATTTGATTTTATCATTCCACCCAAAGAGTCTAGCTTTGACCTCAATGGAGACCTTGTTGAGCATGTTGCACAGTTGTTCATCTGAGAGCTACTGAGCATTCACCAATGGGTTGTCTCCTTTTGATTCTGGCAATGTTATAATTGCCCCATTGCTTACTTCAAATTCTAGCTCATCAAGATGGGACTCAAATGCCCATGAGAGCATCTTCCTTGTCCATAGGTAAGCAACCTCCTTATCAAAAGATGACATCGCCACGAGCTCCTCTGCTGGAATTGTGCTTTGGAATTACATGTGCAAAAATTTGTTGGGGTCATTAATATAACCCATCCCTGGCCTCTCCTCCTCTCGTGTTCCTTCCTCCCATGTGTGCGCCCTTAGGAATAACTACAGTTAGCAGTGGGGCCTCTAGTGCTTTTGTGGTCCTTTTCTGTGCTCTCTTCCTTATCCTCATTCAATACCAGCTTAGCATTGCATTCTAACTCCTCTTCCACTAGGGTCTCCATGATATTTGATGCTTCTTCTTCTTCTACCTTGGTTACTGTTCTGGGTAAGCATTGGAGTCCTCTCGCTTTTATGTGCTGACCTCCTCACTTCTTCCTGTGTCTTATGTGCCTTCCCCTCCTAGCTACCCTTGCGCCGCATGAAACAAAACCCCTATTCTTCTTCTCTGCCTTCTTCTTCTAAGTCATGCACGTCGAAGATGGGTGGCTCTTGATCTCTTCTAGGATCATCTTCTTCACTTCCATCTTCCTCATCATCATCATCTTTTTCCCTATGCACCTCTCCAAACTCCTAGTTTCTTCTAAGGCGGTCTCTTCTTCTACCCTCTGCTTCTTCCTAACTAGGGATTCGGTGTAGGTGACTCTATCTTTTCTTCCTCCGATGACTCCTTGTCTAACGGATTTTCTGGCTCGAGTCTTCTCTTTGATTATGGACTTCTTCTTGCGTGAGTACATGTTGGTTCTGGCACTTGTCCCAGGGGAGCCTATTACCTGTGTTTCCACCACACTTGGTATTTTCTTCTCTGGCTCTTTTTCCTCCCGCCTGGGCATGGGTCTCTTCCTACTAGTTGGGTCCTCAAGTATGGATATCTCATTCTCCAAGTACATGCCCTTCTTAGCTTTGGGTCTTATGTGGAGGTATACACATGTCCCAGGATCCTCTGTAATGGGAAAATTCATGGGTCTCACCATTTGGACCTCATGTGACACGTACCTCTCCACGTATGCACGCTTGTTGGGGTAGACCAACCCTTTGCACATTTCCCTATGGTCTCAGTCCAGATTTCCAAGGTCCAACCTCAACTTCTTGGATTCTTTGAACTTGTTCACTCCCACTTGGAAGTGTTGAGATGTGAAGGCAAAAGGGAGCTTGCACCAAGGGCTCCATGTCTCATCTATTAGTTTGAATCTACCCAGGCGAAATGTTGGTACATAGAAAACTTTGCCTCTCCCTTTTGGCCACTTACATTTGTTCAGGGATCCTCCATTTTACCCCGAATGTGTTCCTCGATTGCGTATACCATTTCTCCAAGTGTACCTTGTGCATGGTCGTCATAGTGTCACAGGAGTACTTTTCAAATCTCTTCGTGGGTGAAGGGTCCTCAGTAGGGTACTCCCACACAAATTTTTCTGAAGCATCTGGTACTCCAATCTTTGAAAACACAATGGTTAACAAGATATTACCAAAAAGGATTTTGTCACCTTCCTTCATGTTGCTGACAATATCATCTGCAATGAATGTGAACAAGTTGTAGATGGTGCCCTCTAAAATTTTCCTGCAAACATGTAACCATGCCTTGTTAACCTAGGTCCATCTCTCCTAGCCATTTAACTTTGTCACAAGGTGTGCGGCCATCTTCATCACTGGGTCCTTGATGTCTGAGATATCATAGTACCTCGACCCCTTTTATATGCATAGGTGGCGACAATCTCCTTAATTGCCTCTTTTTCACTTAAGTCATCCTCCAAACTATCTCCTTCATAGATGAGGCTTGTGAAATGTGAAATGAGCTAAGGGGTAATGTACATCTTGTGCCCTACGAAGTGGAAGTAGTATTCGTGCATGTGCACCATCAACCATTGATAAAGGCACTGGGTTTCCTGAAGTAGGGAAACTCAAAGAGTTGTAATAACCCTAACTTCTCTAGCTTGACCTTTATATCATCGTCATAGATGGGCAGACCCTCTAGTGTCCTTTTATTTGTTGGGTGCACTAACTCCAATGCCATATCCTTCTTGATTGTGCTTGAATGATGATTGTAATCATTTACAGACATGCTTCTCAAATGGGACTCCCACTCCTTTCCCAAAGCAATACTCCATCTGGGTACTACATTTCTACGTACCACTCTTCATTTGTATGTGTGATAGTTTCTTGTTGCTTTCCCTTTCCCTTTCCCTTCTTAGGTGTGCCAACTGGTTTCTTGGGTGCCATTTCTTAGGTTCTCTTATCACTTTAATCACTTATTGTTACTCTATTCTTCCACTCCCTCCAACCTTAGATATCGAACCTGAAAAGAAAACCCTTTAAACTTATGCCCTAGTTCTTCAAACCCTAATTGGGATAGTTCCTTCGTAAACAACGCCTTCTCACTTTTTCTCTTACGCCCGTGAAATCCCTTCTCTTTGGTTTACAAATCCAACTAGTTACTCATGCTCACACTTTTCAAATTTTTCTTCACACGGATCAGTTTTGGAAGCCCTAGTTTACAAAGATGCACAAGTGCTTCTTTCTCCTTATACACAAAGTGAATAATGAAATGTTTGAACCTTTACTTAGTTTTTCCCACTTTTAAGCATTAAATGCTACTTCACCTACCACTATACTTTTAACATTTAAAGCAGATTTTTCAAACAAAGCCTCACTTTTACACCCTAACTTACGCACCCAACCTGCATGGGTAATCCCCAACCTTCTGGCACACAACCAATCCATCTTGACAGGAGACTCTTGCGTGTGCGTCACCTATGTCGAAGGCACTTCTTCTGTCATGATTTTTTTCTCTCATGCACCTCATGTTGTTTATGCACTTCTTCCTTCTCTGTACATGGGATATGAAAGTAGCCTTATCTTGACACCATCCATCCTTTTCCACATTTTATTTCATGCACCTCTTTCAACAGGTCCATTCAACCAAGATTTTCAACAAAATCCTCCTTGGTACTTTACTCATGCTTTCCTTCACATCTCTCCACCCCACACTTAAATGATGTGCGACCCTCTACACATTCAAAACCCTCAAAAAGTAATAAGGTTACTAGTGCCCAAGGTGCAAAATAAAACAACAACACGAAAGGGAAATACAAGAAAGGAAAATGCATAAAGGAAATTCTAAATTATATGGAAAAATAGCCTTATTTACAAACAACAAGAAGCTTTAATTATATTAGGGCTTCAATCTACTCCCATTGAAGTGTCTAGGAAATTTCGCTCCATCCGAAATTTGAATCGGCATGCTTGCTTGAATTAAGGATGTATGAGATTGTGTAGGGAACTAACCAATGGACTTTTAACTACCCAGGTGGTGGCATAGAAACTTAGAATCATACAAGAAGACCATCTGCCCAACCTCAAATTTCTTGTTTCTAATGTGGCAATCATCCCATGATTTTTGATTTTTTTCTACTATTTGGATCCACCTAGCAAGTGATCGTCTTTCATCCAGCTTCATCAATTCCTCAATTCTCTCTTCCAACGCTTTCTCATTAGCCAACCCTCCTGCATGCGTTATTCGCAGAGAAGGTATCATGAACTCAACCAAAGAACAACTTCCATGCCAAACACCAATTAAAATGGTGTGGCTTTGTTCAACCTTTTATAAGTTGTCCTATAAGCCCATAATATGGCTGATACCTTGTCATCCTAATCTTGTCTTCCGACATCACAAATTTTTGTTAGGGTATGACTCAATATTTTGTTAAACACTTATGTGGTTCCATTTTCTTGTGGGTGATAAGGTGTAGTATTGTGATGAGCCACCATGAACTCTGCTAACAAGATCCTCATGGTCTCATTTAAGAAATATGTACCCCTATCATTGGTTAAACTTAAAGGGCATCCATACCTTGTGATAATGTTTTCCCATAAAAATTTACTGCTGTAGCTACGTTGTGTAGTCTTTAGTTGGGGCTACCTCTACCCACCTTGTCAAATAGTCCATGCAAGTGATTACGTAGCGTGATCCATTCCTACACATTATTGGTGTAATAGGGCCTACAAAGTCTATTTCCCATTTCTCAAAAGGTTTAGTGCTAGGGATAGGGTGAAAAGGCATTTCATCTCTTTCCTGGCTTACCAATGTGTTGATAGTGGTCACACACTTTACAATAGTCCTTGCAATCCTTATACAGAATTTCCCACCACAAGCCTGATATTAATATTTTACGTGTGGTTTCATCACCTACATAATATCCACTCGTGCATTTCTTCTGTGTTCTTCCTCTATGATGGCAAGGTGCTCATGCTCTAGCACACACCTGCACAAAACTTCATCATGCCTTAATTTGTATAAGTCCCCACTAATCAACATGTAGGGTGTGGTGCGTATGGCTAGTTTCTTCTTCTCTAATGTCTTCATCCCTTCCGATGCCACACCTTCTTTTAGAAATACTACTCCTCCAAATCCGAGGGCGTGCACTACAACCTAAACAATTATGCATTTGGGATTGTATCTTCAATGCTCTATGTGTCCTCTCCTGAATTAATCCTCAAAAAATGATAGGTCCACAGTTACTCTTTCCAGGCTTCACAACTACCATGAACTCAAATTCTTGAAATAACAACACCCACCAACATATGCACCCTTATAGAATGGGCTTGTTCACCAAGTACTTTAATGCCATGTGGTCAGTGTAAAACATACAAGGAGTTATCGGTAGATACCGTCTCGAACTTATGAAGTGCATAGATAATTGACAATGCTTCGCACTCAGTCGCAGTATAATTTTGTTCTACTGGTGTCAACTTCTTGCTTACAAAGCATAGGGGATGGTCAATAATTCCCTCCTTAGGTTGTGCAAGCACTGCCCTAATGGCCATTCTGGAGGCATCTACATGAGCATGGAAGGGCTTATCCTAAGAGGGAAAATGTAATATGGGTGCAGTGACAAGCCTATCCTTTAATGTATCAAACACCTTTTGCTACATCTTTTCCCAATGGAAGGCACTTTTATGTCTAAGAAATTATTCTAAAGGAAAATATCTTTACATACCCCTTGATGAACTTCCGATAGTAGCCCACGTGTCAAAGAAACCCACGCACTATGCTTTGGCTAGTAGGTTCTCCCAATCCCACAATCACAACAACTATGGTAGGATCTACTAGCAAGCCCTCCTTACATATGATATGCCCCAATAACATTCCAAAGGGGGTAGTAAATACACACTTCTTAATGTTGAGGGATATCCTCAACTGTTTACACTTCTCAAACATTAGCCTTAGATTATCACAATGGTCTTTTACCAGCCCATACATTGTCCAATCATCCAGCTTAGACTCAAGAAATTTATGGATGAAGTCCTAGAATGCCTGTACCACTATGCGCGAGAAAACAATAGGCACATTATTCAACCCAAAGGGTATGACCAGTGTATGAAAACTTCCCCATTTAGTGGTGAAATTTTTCTTCTCCTGGTCTTCATTTGCAATTTAGACTTGGTGGTACCCTAAAATCCATCCGTAAAGGAATAGATTTCTCACCAAATGACTCCCTCCAACATTTATTCAAAGTGAAAGGGGTTAGAAAAGGATCGATGACACACACTGCGTTCAGCTCCCTATAGGTCATGCATATCCCAATCCACCCATCCTTCTTGATGTTGATTACCATTGGACTTATCCATTCCGATTCTTCCACAACTTCAATGATCCTAGAAGCTATCATTTTGTCTATCTCTTCCTTTACCTTCACATGTAAATTGGGATTCATCCGGTAGGGTCTCTTCCTGACCAAGCATGCACCATCCTTCAACTTTATCCTCATTTCCCCAAGGAATGGTGGATGCCTTTGAGCTCATGGTACCCATGTGGAAATAAATCCTCAAATTCACACAAAATATCAATGATCTTAGAGACTTCCTTCTCCGACTAGTAATCTCTAATGATAGCTTCCTTAGGTTCTTCTCCGAGCTGATGTTAACCTTTTTAGTTTTTAAAGGTTCATGGTGGGCACGTGTGCAAGTATCAACACTGTCCACTACCTCACACATCCCTATAGAATGGTTAGCATCCAAACTTTCTACTTCCTCCCCATCAATCACATAAACAAGCTTTCATTTCTCCTTTTTCAAACACGCGTGCGCAAATTGATCCTCCTTTGTTTCTTCTTCCTCAAAGTGCTTCCCCAAACCTAGTTCACTAAGTAAGTCCAATAGCCTATCTTCTGTCATGGGACTATCCCCCATGGTAAAGTGCTTCACAACTTGTAATTCCTTATCAATTGATGGCTTGGTACTTTGATACTCAAATGTTTGAACTAGGTCAGCCACTAGTTTTTGCCAATTTCATGTTTGGCGGCATGTCTCAAAATGTATGTACCATACGTGCGTGTAACCCTGCAATGAAAAATATAATTTGTGTACCCAGAGGGATGGTGGAAAAGATTCTACACCTTCCCTCCAGGTCCTTTCATAGGATTGGACATGGAAAGAGGTAGGATCCTTACCATGGTAGTCCTTGATGGCGGTGGGTGCATTGCTTCTAGAGAAATGAACACAAAAGGAAATTCTCACTTCGCGCCATTCCAATAGATTATCTTGATGTGTCACCCACCAACGCACAACACCTAGTAGGATGTAACTTAACATCCCTCTTCTTTCATTTTCTTCCTTCCACTGAGATTCCATTCTCTATAAAAATACCTCAGGGGAGGCCCCTCCTGAGTACTTAGGTAGCTCTTTTCCTCCTAGATGCCTGACTGTGTACACCTTTGTCACCTTTATCACCGATCCTCTTAAATTCTATCTAATCAATTCGTAGGTCCCATGCACCCAATTATCACATGGTATACTAGTGGTGTCACTTACCAACTGAGCATATTTAAATCGGATAACTTTATTAGTAGGATGGATTATCTATGGATCCCTGATTGAGTGCACATATATTCTATCCAGGACCTCTTCTCCCAAGGGTTTAGTATAGGGTGTTGACTTCCCATCAGCTAGGGGTATGATGACTCACTCCTCCTCATTTTCAAAGTTGATGTACCCTTTATTGAACCAAAGATCCGTATTGTTCTTATAACACCATGGGCACCCAAGTAGTGCTTGGGAAATTGTCTGCCTCGGTGAGCACCAAGACTTCAAAGTCCCCAGTAAACTTAACTCCCTGAATGGTGATAGCCGCATCTTTTAAGACACCAATGGGCATTTCCTTTTTTTTTTTTTCCATATACAACACATTCAAAGATGGCTGTAATGTAGGCCTTCCCATATGATGCCAAGCATCCAAAGTGTGAGAACATTGACCTCCATGCCTGTGTCAATGAGGATATTACTCAACATCCATCCATCCACTACTGCATTCAACGTGATCTCTCTATCATAGTCAAGGTTGTGAGGGGGAAGGTTTGCATGCAAGACCTACCTCTCACACTCTTCTTTGGCACATGGTACCTTCTCCCTCAACCATGCTCCTAGTAAGGGAATAACATTCTCTTGCCTTAGAATTTTACATACTTCCTTGACCTCATCCAGGTCATCTCTTGGCACCTCGACCTTCCTCCTTTGCTCCTCCCTCTTGGACTGCTCTTTTAGACACTAGATTTCTCCTTGTAAACTCCAAATGACATCTATGGTATCTTGATATACCTCCTTCTGATGAGTAGGATTTGGGTACTTTCCATGCACCACTTCTTCTCTTGAAACTAGAGTCCTCTGCCTTAGTATTTCCTTTTCATATGTGACCTCTACTCTTGTTGTTACTAAAACAAGTTCCAAGCCTACATTACGTGTCACTCATGACATCCATTATGCATCTATCTTCTTAATGCTTACCATTGCAATGCCCTTGTCTTTTCGTTGCTACTGATTCATGTGCTCAAATAACTCAGGGAACTCTTCATAATTTTGTTTCTTCCCACACATGAGCATGAGTATGTACAGGTAGGTATGGGCACTCGTTTGTAATGATTTGTAAACCCATAATTAAAATAGGTTCCACATGGGAACTCACTTCTTCCTCCATGGTTACCATAACCATGGAATCCTCCATAAAATCCCCTTTACGCGTGCCTCCATTTATGTGCTCCTCATTATGGCAATCATCACCTTTAGAACTTCTAGCAATGCTGGTTTGGTGCACCCAATGATCAATGGCCTCATGGATTTGATCAATAAGCCTACAATCCTTAGTATCATGGGTTGTAGATGTGCAGATCTTATAGTAGCAAGACACATTCTTTTGAATTGCATGTTATAACAAGGGGCATCTACTTGCATCATGGTCCCCATGAAAATCCTCACGATCTACTATCACAACACATAATGTCCCTCGGGGAAAATATCCTTGACATGCCCCTCTACTTCATAATTTATACACCATAAACCACTGCACGTCTCATGGGCTGAGTTCGCAGATAACTTTTCTAGCCGCTTAGCTATAAAGAGCAATCTAAGCCTCCAAAACATGCTAATACCAAAGTTGTCAACATTGTTAATAGCCTTGGCATGTAGAGCAGCTTCTAGCACCTTGCGCAGGTCTATGAAAGTCTTATGAGATAAGACCCTTCTAAAAGGAGTGATCAACCCCCCAAAAACCCACCTTTGGGCGTCTTGTGAAAGGTGAATATCATATGATAATTTAGACAAGAGATTTTTAAAGTGCATATCATACTCCCATACACTCTTTTCCATTCCCTGTTGAATCTCCTTCAGGGCATTGATGCTCTTTGTTCAAACTCATGGATGTGGAATTTTACCAAGAAGGCATTCTTTAAATTAGTATAGTCCACCACTATTTGATGAGGTTCATATTTCGTATACCAGCTATGTGCACACCCCTGGAACGTCATTGCAAACATACTAGCCTTTTCGCTCCGAGGTTGTGATCCCCTTTGCACCCATATAAGCTCACACTTGTGAACATGTTCTACAACATCTTTAATACCTTTGTAATCTAGAAAATGTAAATACATCTCAAAGAAGACTTGAGGGGGTGCCTGGGGCCCTTGTCCTCCCGAGCGAGCCTTGGTTCCCTCTAGTTTTCCTCCCGACAGATCCACCAGAGTCCACTGTGTTCTATGCCTCATAAGCCACCAAATCCACCGTAACTACTAGATCCACCTGTGTCCTATTCCTCCGACCCACTAGATCCACTAGAACCACTAGTTCTATAGTAGCCATAGCAAGTATCCCCAAGGTTCCACTGAACCGTGTCTTTGACGGTCTATGATAATGCCCCACTACCACTATTATACCACGCTCCAGCCCCAAACATGAGATCGAAGGATTGTATACTTGCTCTTTATCCAAAGGCTCCTCTAAATACTGGAATATGTGTAGCCATAGAAGTGGGAACTGAAAAATTATATCTCCCAGGTGCGAGATATTTTAGTTCCACCGATACCAATTGGGTCAATAATACTCTTTCCTTGATCTAGAAAACCAAGTGCTAGGGTTTAGTCATTGGGTGGGTTCAAATACGTGCAAACGAATCTTCTCTCTCCACACAATGAATTCTCATCGAATTAGAAGGGGTCTCTCTTACACACTTTCTAGGATGGGGTAGCGTAGACTGTTCAGGTTCCACATCCTCTACGTGAACCTTAACTCCTTCCCACAACATCTTCCTCCATAGATACATCACACTTACAACCTTGCATTGTCTAGAAATCTCCCTTTCGGATACTTTGCTATACTTGAGCCATCTCTTGTAACACTTTGAACTATTGTTACTTCCTCCTGAGTATTCAAGTGTTGATATATGATTTCTTCTGTATAAGGATGTGTTCCTTTGATTGTGAAGTCATGCTTGATATTGATTGTATCTTCTTTGCTCTTGAAGATCTTTGACTAAGTCAGGATATGCTTGGACTCTTTTATTTCTTTCATTTTTAGCACCTGAGTTCAATCTGATTTCAGGATGAATTGTGGATTTACCCATCTTTATGACTCAGCCTTGGATCAGTGGCATTGATCTAAGAGATGTTTTAAGTTTATTCTGGATGAACAAAAATTATAGACCTTACGAAGGTTGCAAGGTCTGAATGTGTTGAATAAGCAATTCGAGTCTAACTCAGGCTGATCATGTTAAATGAATTGGTTCCGATATCGTAATATCAGGAAGGTCTAGACCTTGAGCCAGGTAATAAATTTTGGTATATACTGCTAGCTTATTATCAATGTTGGATAGAATCCATTTCAGAATGTATATCTGTTGGTTCTTATACTGAACAATTCTATTTGTTATACCTAGACTGGATTTATTAAGGTTAATAACCTAAACCTAAACTATAACCTATGGGTTGGATTAGTGCTAATCTAACCTAGCCCTAAACTATAAGCTAAATGTTCCTAAGGTTAGCGACCTAGCACTATGGAAGTAAGACTAAAGTATTACCTTATGATCTAACCTATGTTTCTAACCTAACTAATGATCATGGATGAAGGGGGACCTATGAAGGGGTGTGAGCCATGGGCGATAGTTTCTATGGCATTTATGAGATGGATAAGGATGAAGGACTTGGGATTTGGCAGAGGTTATAAATATCTAGTGAGTCCGACGTGGCAGAGTCGCCAAATCTGGGAATGGTCTTTGGTTTGCATTTGTCAATCGCCAACTATGGCGGTCGGTGGCAATGGAGATTGGGTGGGAATTTTGGAGTTAATGTCATTAATGAACTCGGTTCCCAAGCATGGATTGCTCGGGAAGGCATGCAAAATGGAAAACTAGTTGGTTGTTTGGTTTTCCATATGCTCCAGTTTTCTCTCTGTTTGATCACTGGTTCTTCGAACCAGTCTACTTGGTGTTGCATGGCAACTATGAGAATAACTAGCTCTTTTCTCTGTCGAGGAAAGTTTATAAGGCATGAGGGTAACAAATTATTGTTGCTGAATCTATCGTGGAAGAAGAGGAGAAGGCTCGAGCTCATTCAGAGGTCTTCTTCAGATTTTTAAAGTGACATTACCAGGCATGATAGGCCCTGACTTTTAAAAATCTTGCTTTACTTCAAATGCTTTCATTAAAACAACTCTGTTCAGGTGATTTCAGTTCAGTTGGTTTGAAGCAATGTTTTGGTTCTTCTTTTCCTATGGAATTATGAATCTCGGGTTTTTCGAAGACCTTGATGGAATGGTTACTGTATTTATTCTTCCTTTTGGATTCATTTGGATTAAAGACCGGCTGTGCTCTTATTGTTGATTGAACCCTGTTTATTCTTGCTGTGAATACTTGAAGTTCTTCTGTTGGGAATGCTTGCTGTGATTATTCTACTTGATTGTGACTATTGTAGAAGTCCTTACTGAGTTTGTGATTTTGGGTTAGAATCTGTTGAAAGTAGCAAGGATTAAATACAAAAATGACTCAGTGAGAGTCTTTGTAATGTTTCGTATGTTTCAACTTCTGTTGAAGTTTTGTAGTGGATACTTTTAGCATGATATGGTTGGAATTCTTGAAATTGATAGTATGTTACGACTTCTGTAGAAGTTTAGTTGAGAATGCTATATGGTTTCGACTCCTTTTGAATCCTTGAAACGTAACTTATGTTTTTAACTTCTGTAGTAGTTTCTTTGTGCATACTATTGGAATCCTTGAAATGGGTAGTATGTTATTGACTTCTGCGGAAGCTTGTTGTGGATACTCATTGGTTTTGAGTCTGTTGGAGTCCTTGAATTGTTGTCATATGAATTTGACTTCAATCAAAGCCCTGGTTGTGAATACTATTTCTTAGTTGTGAATACGGTTGGTATTGACACAGTTGGAGTCCTTGAAATGTAACTAGTGTTTTTGACTTCTGTATAAGCTCAGTTGTGAATACTTATTGATATTGATTCTGTGGAATCCTTAATATGTATCTTGTATATGACTTCTAAAGAAGTTTAGTTGTGTAGACTGTTGGTTTGATTCAGTTGGAGTCTTGAATGTTTTCGTATGAATTCAACTTTAATCTTAACCGGGCTGTGAGTTCTTGTGGGATACGACTCCGTTGGAGCCCTTACAGTAATTCCATGTGAACTCGACTCCTGTTGTAGCCTTGATGTGTTTGTGGGATGGCTCTACTTAGGTTAAAACTTGGATGAGCTTATGTAATGGATGCGACTTCTGTAAAGTCCTTGTTGTACATTCATAGAGATTAGATTCAGTTGAATGAAGTTGTGCATGTTTGTGTTTAGACGTAGTATGAATATCGCTGTATTTGCATATGGAACATCATTTGTTTTAAGTGTTATCTAGTCTCATGGCTGACTGTGATAAAAAGCTCCTAGCTGTGCTCTGTTAAACAATGGCGATGGGTATATTCATGTTGTTGAATGTTATAAAAAAGAATTGTTGAGTCTGTTATGGTTGGATTACTTACTGTTGCTTGGCGCGAGAGCTCTTGAATTGCTTAGTAGCTACAGGTGACTTTTATAATTGGATTTAGATGGAACTGTAGTTCTTCTTGTAATCTCGACTGTTTAGTCGCATGCGTAAATGTATTTGCATTAATCTAAAGGAATCGGTACAGTCTAGAATGTTATTGACTTAGGATTCTGATGGACTCTATTTCTTTCTTCTAGACTGTAATTTATATGTTGATGTATAAATAAGTTGAATAGGAAAATTCTCTCTCTCTCTCCTAGTCAGGAAACCTTGTGTGCTTTCTTCTTGCATCCTTTTGCGATCTCTACGGTAAGGGCATAACAAGAATAAAATGTGGTATTGTATGGAGAGACTGGTATAAAATGTGTGTTGCTGTATAAATGGGTATACTTGTCAATACCATTGAAATGTGTTATGATGATAAAATAATTAAGACAATGAGCTTGTTGAATGTTTTAACTGCCTTTGAGAAATTGTTAGAAACAATCTTGTAGGAGTTTTGCTATCTTTAGAATGGTTGTATTCATATGTTCTTAGTCTCTAACATATAGGATGATTAGCCTAATTTAAGTTTGGAATGTGAAGAAATGATTTCATATAAACAGGTTGTTTAATGAGAACAATTGGTGGATTGCAATTGTTTTAAGAATTAGTGCTTATCATGCTCAGTTCACCGAACCGGACCGTGTTGACAATTTTTGCAGATGGTTGCCGTAAGTGGTAAAGACACGCAGATCTGATGTGATGTTCAGATTGTTTAATTTGGTTTTATGATGAATTCCAATTTGATTCTCTAAATGTACTACTTGAAGAAAGATGTTCTTTTGCTATTGAGTATTGTATCAAATATCTTTGAATGCATAAAATGTATTTGATTAGCTTAGAAATGAATGAAATGAGGTATTTGTTATGTATGTGTTTGCATTCATATCTTTATGGATTGAACTTCTTCGGTTCGAATGATTTTAAGAGCATTGTTATTATTGTATACCTTGGAGACATTTGGGATTCTCTAAGTAAGCTTTGCAAAGATTATGTGATTTGAATACTTGTGTATGTTTAGTAGTTCGTTATGTTCTATCTAAAGCTAAATTAGAATTTAGATCACTGTCTTTCGAGAAGCTAAGGTTAAAATAAACCTCAACAAGAAGCTAAACGGGCTGAATAAATTATTACTTCCTAGTCTTGATCTAAGTCAAGACAATGTTTAATTGGATTTTTAATCACTATATCTCAATACTAATAAGTAAGATATATTTTAGTTATGAGAACTGATATAAACCAAAAAGGGTATGGTTAGCAACCTTATGTGAAGATTAAGGGCTATTGTCCAGTTTCGTTGATTTAGATTTCTGTTTTTCAATGAACTCCTTGATGGGACCTCAAGTCTTAATAACTTCTCTTTGTGAAATGGGTTTTATTAAGAAAGGTAATTCTAAGGTGAGGAACCCAGGGGTTGGGAAAAGACTACCCTAAAAGGAGCGTCTTAAAGTATAACTTTAACTCAACGTATGTAACACCTTAAAAATAAGTAGATCTTTTCGAGGTGGATTTGAAGGTTGATGGCACAAGTCAACTGCAAGGTTGTACCTTCGAGAAGATTAGGATCTTCTCGAAGATACAACAATGCAGGTGACTTATGGCGACACCCTTTGCATTGATCGTTAAGATTTACACCTTAAACTCGAACAAGTTTTACTCTGGGACTGATTAGGAACGTGGTCATGTTATAAGGCTGCCCCAGGAGACTCGGGGTATCTTGACACACTGGGTTAACTAGGGTTGACCCAGTATGTCAGCGTATCCCTAGTCCTCGGGAGCATCCTATAACGTTGTCATATTACTAATCCGTTCCTGAGTGAATAACTTGGTCAGGAGAGACTGACAGAAGTCGGTATAAGACATTCTACATAACATAGGAATGGGGTGAAGGACGTATTCAGATTGATGAGTATCTTTGTCAAGGATACGAGACATAAGAAATATGATTAAAATCTTTGGCCAAAGTATCGCAAGCTGCTGATTACGTTGTCCTATGTCACCTAGTCTAAGGGATGAGATGCCGATGAATAATGGTAACAATTATTCAGATAGGTTCCTTGGATAGAGCATTCTGAATCCCAAATTAGGGAAGAGAACCGCAAGAGTGATGTGTTAAAATAAAAATGCCAACTCTTGATACTCATGAATAGATCGGTAGATTACCGAGTCATGGAATGAATAGATTGGAGGTACTCCAAGTCATTACAGCAGCATATGGTTATCTATTATAAGAATGGTTGTTTTGATTTGTGAGTTCTAAATTATGTATTTAGAACTAGGAAGCATTTATCAAAAAAAAATTCTTGTTCTATTGTACTAAAATGGAGATGTTACATATCTCCTCCCTTTCTTTCTCCATTGTAATATATACCATCTTCCTCCACCCGAAATTCCTCACCCAACACTCGAATGTTTTAGCCATCCATTGGAAATGTCTCTAAAATCAAAGTAATAATCAAGATCTTCATTGCTAGAGGGATAACACGTAGAAAATATCCTCTAGGATCCCATAGAAATTCAAACTCAACAACTTTGGGCAAGAATATGTGCAAATAGCATACTCCAGAGTGTAGCTAGCCAACACACCCTTCCACTAATTATCCACAACATGAGTCCATGTCAGATCTACATCCTGCATGACCTCGGTATTATTCTTGGGTCCACACGTGTGATCTATAATACTAGCTTGATCTAGACGCATATGCTGAGATCCATTCATACAGTTCTACTGGGAAACAATAGAAAAATGTTTCATATAAATCATGGTAGAGGTTCTCTTCTACCCACCTATGTGCATTAAATTCAGGTCCAATGTTGAATCTCTGAGAAAATTCATCCTCTATGCTCTTGAACCATGATTCAACACTTTCCAGAGTTAAATGTTCTATCATTACTCATTACCTAGATCATGATGTATGCCATTTCCCACTACAACTTCGAAAAGATGTCCCAAAGAACGGAACCAAGATGTAGTCATTTCTACCCCCATCACAAAGAAAATAAATCCCATGCACACCACCTATCACCCAACGGGTGCTACATGCTCACCCAAGGCACACGTGGGTGTCAAGTCTCTCTTTTATGTGATTTTAATGGGAAACATCATCTATGATCTGAGTGTGAGAGATTTTGAAAGGAAATAAGACATACAAGCACCATAGAGCTCAGAACGGCTTCTAGATCCTTGCAGTTATTCTAGACATAAAGTACTTTAATAGATAAAATAAATTACACCAATACAGAAAGGAAATCATACAAGAATTCATACTAGTTCATAAACATAAATGAGAAAGAACTATGAAGAAGGATGTATGTATCAGAACCATTAATGCTCATATTCATATCAACTAGTAACCTTATTACATTCATTAGGCCATTACAGAATGTCATAGAAAGGTAGACCATAGTCATGCATTATAACTAGACTCATATAACTAGGCCTACAAAAGAAAATTTATAATTCCCAACCCCTAATACATTCTTTCCTACCCTTATTTTCCCAAACTAGTAGAGTCCTTGCAGTATTTCTATAGAGCTCCACCCTTTCTCTATATGTTCAGGTGTGTCTTTTACTTCTGCAAGAACTTGTATATATAGCTTCTTTGATCTGCCAACTCATTCTCCTGCGGCCTCAGATCCATCGCCAAGTGTCTGAATGTGGTCCTCCAGGAGTACATGCTCCTCTAGGCCTGAGCTCACCACTTTGTGTCATGATGTCCTTCTAGAAGCCTCTACCATAGGGTATATTCCTTCTTGGGCCAACCTGTCGCTAGGTTGGCACCTTATCCACTCTGCATGTGTAGTTGGGTCACATTTTCCTTGTATCCTGCCCAAAATTCCCAATATGGCTAAGTCTTAGAACCTTGGCTTTTTCCACGTGTGCTTGTTATGGGTATCCTTAAACCCTTCCTGTGTGCTTTCTCCTTGTGCGCCTTTCTTTAACTAGGCCTTGCACGCCTACGCACCCTTTTTGTACTTGGCCAATATTTTAGGGGCCCAACAATACCAATATAATATTAGGTAATAGGTTAGAAATATACCTATTATCACCTTAAGTTGTTTCAAATCCCTAACCTTAAAAAACATGAAACTTAGGTTAGGTTGCAACAAGATTAGCATAGGCATAGACATAAGGTAGATCTAGTTTACCTTAGGTTAGAATCCCATTAGGATAGATCTTATAGATTTAGGACTTAGGATTTACCCTCAATAGTCCTCAAGTAGGCCTCTTTCCAACTTACACCATTCAGCATTTGGGAGGAGTTGACAAGAAGATTTGAGCACATAAATTTCAGCATAAATTACAACATGAACTTCTAATAAGATCAATGAAATTGTAATCCTACAAAGGCTCAGTTCTTTTATTTCCTTCAACCTTTGAATGTCAGTTTGCCATATAGATCAAATAAGAAGAAATAAAACATACCTTGGATCAATGGAATTGATCCAAGGTCTCATTATTATAAAGAAACAAATTTGCAAACCACTTTACCAATCTACAACCTCTAACAAAATGGATTCCTTGCAAGCAACAATATTTTAGTAATTGAATCTAAGAAAATAAATAATTTATCCATGGCAAGCATGATTTGAACAGTTAAAATAATACACCTTCTTGACAAATCACATGTTAACGCTTACATTGCAAAGAGGAGAAGTTGACATTTTAACATAGGTGTTACATACTTCCCTCCTACAAAGAATCATCATCCCGATGATTAATTTATTTGAACAAATTTGCATCAAGGATAATCCATTTATTAACTTTCTTTTCACATGTTCATAACATATTTGGATTTAAATTTTTTCCAAAATCGACATTTATGTAGCTATTTATTTCAAACAATGAAATATCTATCCAAAATCTGGAAGATTTATTGTCATAAAAGAATAAAATCACCAAAGTGTCAATTCTATCCAAATAAATATGGAAAATCAGTTTTCATATCTTATAGATTTTCACAAGTTGCACTATCCTTGTTAAATGGTCCCATTAGACCTTACATTGACTTATTTCATGATTTTGTAAGTGCAACTAGCGAGTTTCCAACACTCATATAGGCTTAACCATTATTATTCTTGGGTCTTGGACCTACAAGGAATTCCAATTTAATACATGTGATAAATTTGAAACATATTTCTTAAGCAAATAAATATGGAAAACGTCATGCATTTATGACAAAGCAAGAGGTAATGCTAAACAATAAGCTACATGGTTGATTATTTCTACAATTTCAAAGGGTCCACATAACGAGGTGATAACTTGGCACCTTGCCAAAATTTATAGAACTCTTTTCGGTTTAACTGAAGAATGACCTTCTCACCAAGTTCAAATTTCCTATTAACTTTGTAACATCCTCATTTTAGACAATAGAACAAGTCAATTCATTTTTTTTTGATAAATGCATCCTGGTTCTAAATACATAATTTAGAACTCACAAATCAAATAACCATTCATTAACAGATAACCATATGCAGCTGTAATGACTCGGAGTACCTCCGATCTATTCATTTCATGACTCGGTAATCTACCGATCTATTCATGAGTAATAAGAGTTGGCGTTATTATTTAACACTTCACTCCTATGGTTCTCTTCCCTATTCTGGGATTCAGAATGCTCTGTCCAAGGAACCTAACTAAATAATTGTTACCATTATTCATCGGCATCTCATCCCTTAGACTAGGTGAATTAGGACAACGCAATCAGCAGCTTGCGATACTTTGGCCAAAGATTTGAAACATACTGTTTATGTCTCGTATTCCTTAACGGCATACTCGTCAATCTGGAATACGCCCTTCACCCCATTCTTATGTTATATAGAATGTCTTACACTGACTACTGTCAGTCCTTCCTTTCACAACTTAATCACTCAAGACAGATTAACAAGGTGATAATGTTATATGGATGCCCACGAGTATTAGGGATACGATGACATACTGGTTTAACCCTGCAGTTAGACCAGTGTGTCAAGATACCCCGAACCTCCTAGGCAGCCTTATAACATGGCCACATTCCTAATTGGTCCCTGAGTAATTCGTCGAGATCAAAGTGTAAATCTTAGCGATCAATGCAAAGGGTGTCGCCATAAGTCACCTGCATTGTTGTAACTTTGAGAAGATCCTAATCTTCTCGGAGGTACAACCCTGCAGTTGACTTGTGTCATCAACCTTTAAATCCACCTCGAAAAGATCTACTTAATAATATGTGTTACGCACGTTGAGTTTTAAATTACTTTAAAGACTTTCCCCATAGGTTAGCCTTTCCCAATCCCTGGATTCTTCGTCTTAAGACGACCTTCCTCAATAAAACCCATTACATGGTAGAGGTATTAAGGTCAAGCTCTCATCAAGGAGTCATTAGAATACACATGATTCTAAAACAACAGAATTGGACATTATCTCATTACCTTCATATGAGATTGCCATCTGAACCCCATTAGATTTATTTCAGTTCTCTTAACTGAATTTATATCATACTTATTAGTATAAGGATATAATTGGTTAAGAATCCAATTTAATGTTGTCCCGCCACACTAGGACTAGGGATTAGTAATTTACCTCACTGGATTAGTGTTCTATTTAGGTTCGTTTTAACCCTATCTTTTTAAAAATACAATGATTTAAATTTCAATTTAGCTTTCAATAGAAAAAATTAGAACTACTAAACACTCATAAGAATTCAATCACATTTTCTTTAAGCTTTCATTGTCAATCACAAAAGCATCCAATTACACAAAGATAACATTGCCACTCTGGTATATAAACCGAAGAAGGTCAACTATCAGAATTAAGAATACAACACATAAGTATCAATACTTATTTTTATTCCTTTCATAACTGTACAAATACATTTTATGCAAGCAGCATACTTGATACAATGCTTAACGGAAAAGAAACATCTTTCCACATATAGTACATTTAGAAAATCAAGCTGTAATTCCTTATAAATCAAATTAAACAATCTGATCATCCTGTCAGATCTGCATTGCTTTTACCACTTACGGCAACCATCTGCAAAAATAGTCAACATGAGTCAGTTCGATGAACTGAGCATGATAAGCACTAACTTTTAAAACAATTGCAATCCGTCAATTGTTTTCATTAAACACCCTGTTTAAATGAGTTCCATTAACCAAACAAGTAAACATATTCAGACTATGCCCTTGTAATACAAAAATGACTACAAACGTGTAACTCTATCATCGTTACCGAATAGTCCTAAACACTTCTCAATTATTTCATCAATATTTAAGAATCAAAGAACGAAAGTATCCAAAACAATTATCTTAAATCCAAGATCAGCAACAATGGACAGATCGTTAATTTCATCAGGAAATGGAAATATCATAACAACTCTTGAGTATATCAATATGTTAAAAACAGCTCCTACTGTTACAGATATCAACATGTATATAATAATAGAAAAGAAAGGAACAAATCATTCACACTTCCTTTCACACAAGTTCACTACTGTACCGTCTCCTCATATGGAAAGCATTCATCCGGTAAGTATACGAACAAGTCCGACAAGCCACAAGAAGAATTGCTGTTTAAATAAAGAAATAAAACACAGCAATTAAATCAGTCGATTCCATCAACAGCACACTGTTAAAATAAGGCAACTACAGTACAGTAGCCCCCATGCCGAACAACATGGTCTTTCTACCAGACAGACTCAGAATGACCTCACGCAAGAAGCGACAGGCAAGAAGACAACTACTGCCGTTACCTATTTAGGTACAGTTAGCTCCTAAATTCATTCATGCTCAAAAATGGATATCAAAGTAAGGAAGGCGTAACACGCCTACTATCCCAATAACAATCTACAGCCTCTTCAATCCTTTACAACACTGTATGGCTTTTGTTCCCAAGGTCGAATTCAAAGGAACTCAATTGTTGCCACAGTCAATAAGAAACTCCAACTCCTTTTGAACAATGACATCTCCCTACGACTTAGGCAGAGAGAAGTTTAAATGAAACCCACGCATCACACACAGCCACATCAACTGGCATGAAATCTAAACACAACATAGAATATCGTAGCTACATCTGAATGAAATCAGAGTAGAAAGTATGGTATCCATGACCTACTTCATAAAGCCGTTATACAAGATGTCAAGCTATTCACAGAAATCCATCAAGGCCATAAAAACATCACATGTTCAATCTCAGGCTTATACAAAAGCCAAAAGAAACAAGATATCCACCACAGGGTCAAACAATAGAATAAACCCAACAGTCCTAATTTGAAGCGATCACACTGGTTATTTATCAAGAATTCAACCGAGTCTATACAACAGTATTCAAGATAATAAAGAAGAATAATTAATGATTCCATCTACTCCAGTAATGATAAACATAAAAGAACAGGCTTCAATAATTACTGATTTCGTAAAAAGAACCAACTGAACCTTCTTCAATATTTTTGAACAAGCTTACACAGAAGGAAACGAAACAGTACAACCGGGGAGTCTATACCCAAAATTCTACTATAGTTAACAGAGGTCGAAAGACCTGTTACTTCTTCAAGACTTCAAACAAATCAATATCCAACATTCAAATATATAAATGTATAGCTTCCACAGTGGTCCATTTATACAAGTCATTCAATGGACTCTACAGAGCCGTTCCAATATATAATATACATATATCCATAATGCATACTGTAACGGTTAAATCTTGTTACCCCAACGAAAAAGGAAAACAATTCCAAAAGAGTTGCAATAAGATACTGTCACACCGAAAGATGTTTATTCTCAAACAACCTTCAAGACAAAACGAAACCCAACAGCATCAATAACTACCTTCATCAAAACCCACGACAGAGCTTACAAAGATTCAATAAAACTGAACAATCATACGCTATCCATCAGTATCCCTTCTAACAATTTCCACAACAAGTATTAACAAAATATTTATATACATTTATATATACCAACATGCATCAATAGCCTGCACCCATCGGGAGGACAATTCATGGACTCACACAGAGCAGGCCTAGCACAAAATCTTGCCATATTTTCGCATATAAAAGCCAGAATGCAAAACACCCAGAAATATATAGCAACCGTTCGATTATATCAACACCCATCAAGGGATAAACGAAAAATCGAACCAGAAGAGATACAGTACCAAAAATCACACAAGACCACCAAGGAAAAAATCATCTATTTCCACAAATCATTTGAACAGAGTTGTTCTAATGAAATCACTTGAAAGACAACAAGATATTTAAAGGTTAGGGCCTAACATGCCTGGATTTTTACTCAAAATTCCGAAGCAGACCACTGAAAGAGCTCAGACTTCCTTTTCCTTTTCCAAGTTAGAGCGACCAACAAAATTTTGCTATCTCCATAACATATATATTTCCCTTGCCAGAGAAAAGAGTTAGATATTCTCATGTTCGCCATGCAACACAAAGAAGGCTGGTGCGAAGAACCAGTGAACAGGCAGAAGGAAAACTGAAATTCGCGACAAGCCAAACAAACCAACAACTTCCCAGTTTGCATGCCTTCACGCGAGTTCCGAGCTCGACTACCAAGCACATTGAATGCATTTACACCAACTTTCCCGCTCAAACTCCACTGCCACCGACCGCCAAAATTGGTGACAGTCAAATAGAATTTCCATTCCATTTTTAGTTTTGGCGACCTGCCACGTCGACACAAGTTAGCCGTTCCTAAAACCTCCACCAAGACCTGTTCCTCATACTTATCCTTAGCATTTAATGACATAGAAAACGCCGCCCATGGTTCACACCCCTCCATAGGCCCCCATACATCTTGTTCAATAGTTAGGTTAGTATCTTAGGTTAGAATTTAGGATAATACTTATTCTAACCACATTACACATAGATACTAACTTAGGACATTAGCACTTAGCCTAGGTCTAGGTTAGATTAACACTAATCTAACCCCTAGGTTAGGTTTAGTTTTAGGTTACTAACCATTAATAATTCCAGTTAGGTCTACATTCTGTACACTCAGAAAAAGACCTACATCATACCTTCTTGAACAGGGTTAGCTCCTGTCCTGCCTCAGGCCGCGGAATTGTATGTAACCGAATTATTACCTGGTCCACGATCGAGACCTTCCAGATATACTTCCATATCGGGAACCAATCCATTTCACATGATCAGCCTGAGTCAAACTCTGGACCAGCTTATTCAATGCTTCTAGACCTTGCAACCTGTTCAAGGTCTGTGATTTTAATTCATCACGAACAGACTTAGAGCAATACTTGGATCAATTCCACTGATCCAAGATTAGATCTTAAAGATGGATAACTCTATAATTCATTCCGAGATCAGATTAAACTCAGATGCAAAATGAAATAAATAAAAGAGTCTAATCATATTCGACTCGAGTTAAGGATCTCGCAAAGAAATTACAAGTACATATCAAGCATGATTTCTAAATCGAGGAACACATACTTTTATAAGAAATCACATATCAACACTTGTATGCTCGGGAGGAAGTAACAACGAGTTCAGGGTGTTACATAACCCGCTTTAATTCAGCATAACTCGTTTTCCTATCTTCTTCTTCTTTCAAGCATTCAAGAATCATTTTAACTTATTGTTCCATTTCCGTAAGGATTTCAGGTCTAATTACCTCCCTATCCTCAATGTTGTCCCAACTCACGGGGTTCTACATTTCCTTCCATTTAATGCTTGAAAGGTGGCATCTTTAGAGATGTGTGATATGTGTTATTGTATGAAAACTCAACTAATGGAAGGTTCTCTTCCCATTTATACTGCTGATCCATATAATACATTCTTAACATATATTCTAAAACTTGATTAATTCTTTCAATTTTTCCATTTATTTTACGGATGATACGTAAAACTAAAATTCAACTTAGTTCCTAAAGTTACATTAAGTGTTTTCCAAAACCTTGAATTCATTCTTGGATATCTATTAGATATGATTAATTCAGTACTCCATGTAATCTAAAATCTCATGAATAAACATTTTTGCTAAAATAGGTGAATCATATTTAAGATTACCATCAATAAAGTGTGCTACTTTGGTTAGTTTATCAACAACTACCATAATAACATCATGCTTAATTCTTGACATAGGAAACCCTTGTAAAAATCCATCCTTATCACTTGCCATTTATACTTTGTGGTATCTTTGTGAGGATAAAATAAACCAACTAGATGCATATGTTCGGCTTTAACACGTTGACATTCTAAGCAATGTGTAACAAATCAATTACATCCTTTTTCATCCCCTTCCGGAAATATTGTTTTTTTATATTAGCAAGCATATTTTTGGTACTGTGGTGTTTAGAAAAAGGTGAATTGTGAAATTCAACTAAGAATTTATTTCTTAAATCCTTTAACAAAAGTACGTAAAACTTATTTTCAAATCGTAAGATCCCTTCATTATCAAAGTGAAAACTTTATATCTCACATCATCATTGGGATCTGCAGTAAGTGTTGTTCTTACTTGCTGAAAATAAGAACAGGATTCCGAATACTATTTACTTCATCTTCAAGCTGGGTTCTCACTATTATAAGAGAATAAATATGCTTCCTACGACTTAGAGAATCAATTACCCTATTTTCCTTGCCTTTAATGTAACTTATGTCAAACTCATATTAAGATAAAAATCTAACCATCTTCATTGTCTTGCATTCAGATTTGGTTGAGTAAAAATATACTTCAATCTAAGGTGATCGGTTTTTAATTCAAAAGGTTTACCGAGTAGGTAATGCCTCCAAAATTGAATTGCATATATAATGGCAGTAAGCTCTAGATCATGTGGAGCATAATTCAGCTCATGTAGCTTGAGTTTCCTAATTTTGTAAGCTATGATATGATCATTTTGTAACATAATACCTCTAAGACCTTCCCTAGGATGCATCTGTTACCATAGTAAAGTCTCCATTAGGATCAGGTACAACCAAAATAGGTGTTGAAGTTAATTGATCCTTCAAAGTTTTAAATGCAGATTCACATTTCTCATTCCACACAAATTTCTTATCCTTTTTGGAAAGAAGTTATGGGTGCAACAATTTTGGAAAACTCTCTAACAAATTTACTATAGTAACAACAAGACCCATGAAGCTTCGACTTCATGTAAATTCTTTAGTGTAAATCACTTAGTTATAGCTATAATTTTAGCAAGATCTACAACTATTCCATGTTTTCTTATAACATGACCCAAATAGTGCATTTTCGTGTCATAGAAAGAACATTTAGACAACTTACTAAATAACCATATTTTTCTCAAGATTTCCAATACTATCTTCAAATGCTCATGGTGTTCTTCCAAAAATTTGTCTAAGTATTCTTAAAAATATTGTTCATTAAATTCATAAAAGTGTAGGTGCATTTGTTAATCCAAAAGGTAAAACTATGAACTCATAGTTCCCATACCTTGTTTTAAAAGATGTTTTATGAATGTCCTCATCCTTAATTAAGAATCGATGATATCCCGATCAAAGATCTATCTTAGAATAAACGATGCTCCATGCATCCGATCAAATAAATCATCAATTCTAGGAAGTGGCTATCTATTTTTAATTGTTGCTTTGTTTAACATTATGTAATCAATACACAACCTAAGTGTTCCATCTTTATTTTTCACAAAATTACGGTGCTCCCAAGGTGAAAAACTCAGTCTAATCAATCCTTTGGAAAAAACTTCTTGCAATTTGTGCCTTTAGCTCTACTAATTCAATAGTAGTCATCTGATAAGGTTCCTTAGAAATAGGTTTAGTTCTAGGTTTGATTTCAATTGTGAAGTAAAATTCCCTTTTGGGTGGAATACAGTAATTCTTCCGAAACACATCACTATAATCTCGTAACAACGTGTAACATTCTAAGAGATCATTGTTTTCTTCATTAGATTCTAAAATTTTTAATGCATACAATATACAACCCTTATTTTTGGCCTTTTTAAGTTGCATAGCCGACAATTTCCTAACTGAAATTTCACATTTCACACCCTAAATCTCTGTTGTTTTATACAAGTCATCTAAAAAACTAATATATTTTTCATAACAATCCAATTTCTCTTTATGCTTAGCTAGCTAATTAACACCTATGATTACATCATAAGACCCCAAAGGAGCAACATAAAGATTAACTTCTGTGTAAAAACTAGGTAAGTCTATGACTACTCCAAAAAGACACATACTAACTATATGAATTGCATTATTCGCATAATGTACCATCCATGATTTATCCATTTTCCATCTTTTATTTTTAATTTCGATGCTAATTTACTAGAAATAAAACATTCAGTATCTCCCGTATCAAAAATAATAGTTACAGGTATGTCAAATAACTTACCCAAAATTTCTATGGGTGTCACTTGCTTTTCAACTTGTTTGTCAGCTACTACAATGTGTATCTTGTGCTGCTAGCTACGGTCATCATTTTTCAAAGTAAATTGATTTGTGTAATGATCCTTACCATAATTGTAGCAGCCTCCTACATGTCCCATTTTAGTCTCAAATTTATTCCCAGCCTTAAAGTTATCATTCTAACCTCCACAGGACTTATGTTTGTTATTATTGTTCTTGACAAAGTTATTGCGTACATTAGCAACAATATTATTCATTGATGTTTTCTTATTGTTATTCAAGCAAAGAACTTACTTTTCATACCAAACTTCTTCTTCGTGGTCCTTTCTTAGGTGCCAAAGATGATGAAGAGGATTTGGTAACTTTCTTTCCTACTTCCTCCTTATGAGCGAAACTACCTTTAATTTTTGTTCTGTCGTATGACTTTTCAACAACCCCTTCTATAGTGGTTGATCTATGAACATATAACTCTCCCCTATAATGGGATTCAATCCCATGATAAACTTTCATATCCCGAACTTCTCGTCGGTTTGATCGAGGTACATACTTAAGAAGTTTAGTAAACCACTCCTAGTACTTTGTTATTGTTAATTTTCCTTGGGTTAAGTTCTTAAACTCGGTCATTTTCTAATCATAGTAAAGTTGTGGCAGCCATTGTTGCCTAAAATAAATTTTAAATTTATCCCAAGTAATATTAGTTTCATCAATGTTTAATTCAGCCTTACGGTTATCCCACCATGAAGATGTTTCATGGGAAAGTTGATATGCTCCCCATATTGCCTTTTTTTTCTTTGAGAAGTTCCTTATTGCAAATTACTTCTCCATTTCACTACACCAATTCTCAGCCTGTGTGTCCCAATGTGGTGTCATCAAACTTAGGTGGAATTATCCTTTTTATATCATTAGTGAGTTTAACTACTAGTCTTTCCTTTTTATTTTTTGGCTAATTCGACATGTTTACATTGTTATTATTAACACCCAAATTCCCCAAATTATTGTTGTTTGTAGGAGGTGGCTGATTTTTATTACCATAATTTTCTTCCTCCTCATTTCCCATTACTTGATGTTCAAGTACAATCAAACAATCTCTTTTTCCAATAGGGCAGCAAGGATCTCATTGAGTTTTTGGGTAGTTTTTTCTTCTCCACCAGGTGGTGGGTTGTTTGCAACATTTTCTCTTGTTCTAACCATTTTCTCGTTAACAACAAAATTTAAGTTTTATTAGATTATGGACACAATAGGTCCAATAGTTGTAAACCTTCACTCTAATACCAAGATGTTACATTCCCAATTTAAGACTTTAGAAACAAGGGAAATTTTTTTATACATAATATTCTCTATTCTAAATAATCATAACTTAGAACACACATTCCATGCCAATCAATATCATAACAAATAACCATATGTAATCGTAAATGACTCAATGAGCTACCGATCTCTCATTACATGACTCAATTAAAAATTGATCTCTCATGTTACTTAAGTATTGAATACTTTATGTATACCAAGTATACTTGGTTCTCTTACCTGTTATGGGTACTAAGTGTTCTGTTTATGAAACCTATCGAATATTTGTTACCAATATTCATCTAAAATCACATTCCTTAAACTAGGTGACAGAGGACAACGCATCCAAAGTAGCTTGCAATAATTTGGCCAAATATTTCCAACATACTATTCATGTTACTATTCCTAAATGACTTATTTTTCTAATCGAATACGTCCTTCACCCTACTCATCTGTTATTTAGAATGGTCTTCACTAACTTGATCAGTCCACTTGTCCAAGGTTTTACCCTAATGCAAGTTAGTGATATGATTTAGATTAGGGAGTCACTGCAATGACCTAGGGTATATAGAGATACCCTATTGACCTAAGTTGATAGGATGTGCCTAGTTATCCTAAATCATTATGATTCATTTCTATGCTAGATTATAACTCCAAACCATCCTAGAGAGAAACTAAGTTCAAGTCCAAGTTTGGGTAGGTCTAGATGAAGAAATGTTGAAGGGTGTTACAACATGTCAATCTGCGAACTCAGTATCCTCGTGAAGACCCAAGTCTTCACAAAGGTAAAGATATGTAGTTGGCGTGTGCCAAAATCTAGCAGAACCACTTCATCTCAATGTACACACCTCAAGAGATCATTTCCACTTAATTAGTTTAGGATTAAGATTAAGATTACAACAACCTTACATAACCCTAATTTCAACAACCTTAAAGGTTTCCATTCCCATTTCAGTTGGTTAACTAATACGGAACTTCAAAGACTAATGATTGCTTAATGTTTAATTAACTTTTTGTTTAAAATTTAATTAATTGAATACATCATCACCTTAAATCAAATGATCTAATTAATGTGTCTCAACCATTTAAGGAATGTATAAGAACCAAAATAGGTTCCGATATAAAAGAATTCATACCTATGAAGTCTAAATGTCTATCGAACCCACATATTATTAGTTTATTTAGAATCCTCTTTAGAAGAGGAGAACCTTTCTTATTATGGTTAAGTATTAGAGTTTATTATTCCCATATTCAATTTACACATCATGACATTATAGCAACATGTTGATAACATCATAATCCACCATTCAAGATTAAGTAAGGAACATTAATAGATACAACTTATTAAGTTGCATTAAAGTAAGGGAATTCGTACTAACTCCCCATTTATCCAAACTTTTGGACCCTTGTAATCTTAACCAAGTTTGAAGGCGCATGGGCGCATAGGGTCCCAGTTATGAAAAGGTGCGCAAGGCAAAAGTGCATGAGAGAAAGGCTTAGGGAAGCACATAGCACGCACAATGCGTGAAAGGAGGCTTAGGACTTAGTCAATTTGAGTGCCCAGGGCTGAACACGTAAAAAGTGTGATAAGTTGCACATGGATAAGATGCCAGTCTAGCGATAGGTGGCCTAGGAAAGAGCATGCCCCAAATGGAATCTTCTAGAAGAACATCATGAGATAAAGTGGAAAGCTCAGGCCTAAAGAAGCATGCTCGCATGGACCACATTCAACACTTGGCACCAGATCTGAGGACGTTGGAAGGCAAGTTGGTAGTGTAGGAGAATTATAAATACAAGTGCCTGTGGAGTAAAATAGATATCAAGAAGTATGAGATATAGCAGGTTAGAGAGTGAGCGAAGCTCTACAAAATTACTATGAGTGGATATTTGTATTCAAAAAGAATGCACTAAGCATGGAGTTGTAATTTTTCTTTTTCTATTAGCTTAGTTACATACATCTAGTGATATGCATGACTGCAGTCTGCTCTCTGTGACACTCTGTAATGAATCAATGAATATAATGAGGTTACCTATTATAAATAGACATGGATATCAATGGTTTTAATGCACTTTTCTCTCATATGAGTTCTCTTTCCTTTCATGCTATGTATGAATGCTTGTATAATTCTTTTTGTCATAATGCATGTTTTGGGTTCTGTTAAAGTACTTAGTCTAAGGTGACTGCAAGGATCTAGAGGCCATTCTGAGCCCTATGGTCCTTGTATGTTTCAACCTCCCTCATTAAAACTCTTACACTAATCATAAATGATGCTTCCCACTAAACTCACATAAAAGAGAGACTCGGTACTGCATACCTTGGGTGAGTGCTCAGCTTTTGTTGGGTGATAGGCCGATGCACATGGGATTCCTTAATTTGGTGATAGGAGTAAAATTGACTACATAGAAAATTTACCGATATCGGGAATAATGATCCAATCAGATATAATAATAATATCAAGGATAAAATTACATATTTTTCCTTCTTATTATGAGTAAGATAATATACTTAATCATGTTTAAGTAACCTCGGTCTTTCCAATTCATTGAAATAAAATACACAACTTACAAAACTATGCATTCTTTGACATATTTCATGTCAACAACATCAAGATCATTTAGATTACAACTTTTCTTCCTTCAATAAAATTCAATAATAACTCATAATTTTTCTATAATAGTCCATAATTTAATTAAACCAATACATCATAAAATTTATTTCCTTCCTTTATCACTTATGAAGTCCATCTATAAAAATTGCTAGCATGGGCCACCAATGAACTGAGAATGATAAGCACTAAGCATTAAAACAAAATGCTTTCAACTAATCTGTTTCATTAAACCAACACCGCTTTAATGAAACGAATGTGGTCAAGAAGACAAATAAATCATAGCAATAACAACCTTAAAAGAAGAAAAATTAATCTTTTAAATAACATTCAAGAAATGAAATGATGTAATATACAAACTAAAACATATTATCAGGTAAATACCATTCCTTCCAATATATTTATCCATCTCAAATAAAAGTCCTTTCTAATTATTTCCTTAACAAATCATCTTAATTTATAAATACAATCGCAAATAAGAGTCTCACAAATCAGATGTGGCATCCTAATCCCAAATGCAAAGCATAGCCTAATTTATCAAGTTAGACCAAATATCAACATTAAGATAGAATTTACTCAATGTACAACATCTCACATTTTCCTTTTATCTCAAATATTACAATCTTTAACTCTAGTCAAGAGAACAAGCAAGTAGCAATGACGACTACTCGAACATTGAGGGTAGTAAAGCAACTGATCCAATAAATCAATGACCATATTTACCCAAAGAAGCACAATTGAGATGAACAGTAGGAACTTCCTAAATAACTCGAGTTAGTTGAATCCCATACACAATTTTAGAGTAGAGAACACAACCTGAAACTTCCTATTATTCCCAAAGATAGTTGTTAGGCTTCGACTTAAGGACAAAAGAAGAAGGATTCAAAATCCAAGATCAGAAGGGAACTCCAACATCTTAACATATGGGATGAAGGTAGCAAAAGACAATGCAGGCCTTCAGTACTTCCCATACTCCTTAAAAGAGAAAATGCACAGAAGAAGAGACAAACAAAATGTGTGGTTGTTATGATAGAATGGAATTGAACATGATTTATCTTCATAGACATCTAATGACTAAGACATTAAACCAGATCAAAAAGAGATGTAATGAAAAAATTACAAAATGCCATGCGGGCACTTAAAGTACTAACAGTCACTCAAGGAAGTTAGAATTTCAGTCAAGGACCATAGTCTAACCGATTCCTCTAATGATAGAAACAAAACAATCAGCTAAACGGATTCTAAAATGAGTCGTCACGTAAGTGAAAGACATAAATTATATGAAAAGAAAGAGGAGGTTCATTCAAAATTCCATTCCAAGAAGATACGGTCCCGAATCGACATAGCTTAGCTATATGCATGCAAGTTATTAACAAATTAATTCCCTCCAATATCATTCAAAGATCAAAGAATGGAAGAATCCTGAAGACTCCTTGTTTAAAACTGATTTCGATAGTACAACACCAAGAAATGACAACAACAAGTTCAACGATTATCATAATGTTCCTGATATCCCAATCAGGAGGTTTTAACAAGTTTCCCTGAGAAAGATACTCAGAGGTCAATCCAATTCAAAGACAGCTAAACAAAAACCATCAACATCTACTTCGATAGCAAGAACAGAGAAAAAAACTCAATAGAGCTATAAGGATGTCCCAACATCATCTCTCGAAAAGGCCGACCCTCAACACATCCCCAACCAACAATCTCTCCCTCTAAAACTTTTAGTTCAGATCTCGAGATCTTGTAAGAAACATAGTTCTCATAAAGATCAAAATAAATATTTCTAATACGGGAATCCCAAGCTCAAATGCCTAAAAATAACACAGTTCCGTGAAACGAGTAATCCAAAGTTTCCTAAGAAGGACCAAATTTGAGTTCCTAGTTTAAAATGACAATTTTAAAAAGTAATAAACCTTCAATCTTGTTCCTATATAAGGAGAGTCCAAAAAGAAAATAGAGATTCCAACATTACAAAACTACCAACTTCTATTATAGACTGAATCCAAATAGTAGATAGAGTATACATATATTTCAAGAAGAGGCACACGCTATCATCTGTTTCCATAAACAAATTTGAGCTCACACAACTCATAATATAAGCATGCATATTCCTACAATTCCAACAGAGATTATAATTTCCACAAAACCAAGAAGCTATAAAGCGAAGTATACTATTACATTCTATAATCCAAGCTAAAGCTTTGTTTTAAACTCTGAAAGAAACATATCATTTCCATAACCCATTTTCAAATAGATAAGAAAGAATCATGCATGTACTTCATTACTTATATCTGTAGACACTAAAATTAGGTCACATTCTCCCTTCGTCCCTCGACATATAAGCCCCTTTTATTACATTTACCTAGTCATGACCCCCTTCACCCCACTAATATTAATTTAATTAAATTAATGCTTTATCCTCACTATATTTATTATTTAAATATATTATTTAAATAATATCTACACATACAATTCACTTAGACACATCACCAAGTTAACTCAATCTAAGACCTATTCTTAGCAAGTTACCATAAGTAACTAAGACTTACCCAAACCCTAAAAATCAATTCCTACATTCCCTCTAACCATATTCCCGCATGATCACAAGAGGCTCTGAGTCTAATCTGTGGGATAATGACACAAGATCTAAGGAAATCAGGAGGATCTCCCTAAGTTTAGTAAACCTAGGAAATCCCACCTTGATCAACGTCGCATTACCCTAACGATCTCCGATTAAGCCGGACTTACGTCGATTACCCTTTTAACCCAAAACAACCTTATTCTCAAGGTTGGAACTTAGAAATTGGAATTTGGAAGCAAGAAAGTTGACGAACAAGAACAAATCTTAGAGAGATAATGCACCTTCAGAGAACCAATTCCAGTAAAAACTCACATCCAAGGAAGGAGATTGAGGATCCTCTTTCTGCATCATCCAAACCACGTTATGATCTATCTAAGCAAAGAGGAGTGTGAATGTAGCCCATGCAGAAGATTTTATTCAATTGGTGATCACTTATAGCCTTCAAACCCATCATCAGCACCTCCATCCTTCACACATAGACCTTACAAAACAAAATCCAAGTAAGTACAACATCATACTTTCCTGGTTATTGCATTTCATCATTATTTTATCATCCTTTGTTTAGCTTGCTCCCTATTGACCTTCTCCAACATTTTCACCTCCATAGACTCATTCAAACCTCGAAAAATCCTATTCCAGTCACCCAATACCTCGTCCCGACCAACCAAAATCCTTTTTGTAATCACAAAGGAGACCAAAACCCTGTTCTGTGACATTTCCAAATCTCACAATAACCGGCGCCTGTTATACCTAATTGCGGTCAGTCACCCCTAACCGATGCCGGTCTCTCGAGTTTTCCCACACATCCTTAAACAAAGACCTACCAACCTAATTTTACCTCACCCTTACTCACTTGTGACCTACCCGAGACCTTTATCAGACCTACAGAGAACCCAGAACCAACCATTTGACCTTTGGATTCTATTATATCTTAGCCTGTTAGATTAGATCTATTTTCTTATTGTGTTTTTAAGTGAGATACCTAAATCATTTTAAAAATAACAATAGGATTTACTTTGTTTATAACATTGATTTGTTTAAAACATTGGACTAACAACCATCTAGGAAGTACCATGCTTCCCGGATCTAGCTCACACTAGGTAGTTCACTACCCATATTGTTTAATTCTTTCTGGTGATCTTGCTTTCATTACGGGTAATTCCTCCTATCCAAAATGAAGTTATCATGGTTATTTGTGGATTCGGAAGTGATATGCGCGTAATAACCCATCAACCAAAATTTGAATAGGTATTCCTCCTATGCTCGTTACCCTATCTGTTTCGTCAACAATTCAAAGAAATAATCTAAGAAAAGGTGTAACAATATCACCACAAGATTTAAGGTGAAATTCAACAACAAATAAATAGGAAAGCAATACCATGAATTCCTTTTCAAACAGATATTCCACATCAAAGAACACAAAATTATTCAAGCAAGGAAACCAAATAAACATCCGAGAAATAAAAACCCAATTATCTCAAGAGATCAAAGTTGTTTTAATGAAGACACCTAGAGAAACTCATAGGAGCTTAATAGATAGAGCCTATCATGCCTAATAGTGCTTGCTTTTTTGAAGATTTCAGTGAGCGTTCACAACTCATTCTTCTCCAAATGAAATCAACAACCGTGAAACTTCTTTCTCAAATGCCTCAAATACTTCCATTGGATCGAAAATAATCCAAGAGAGTCAAAAATAAATAAAAATTTAAATTAGAAGCTGTTAGTTCGAAGAACCATATAGCTCCATGTGGAGCAAAATCAGAATTCATGAAAGACCAAACAACTCCCAACAAATCCGCTTGTATGGTTTCCAAGGTGGTTTTCTCACCAAAAATGATGACAATTATTGTCATTAATTCCTAGTCTCTTGCCTAAATCTCCATGCCACTTTCATTCAAAATTAGTGATTCCAATTTCAAAACAAATATACATATTTAAATTTAGAGATGGTGCTAGCTAGGATCCCTCCAAATTCCATGTCATTTTCAAGTGGCGACAAGACATAATGATATTAATTTCAAAAATCAAATCAAATTAAAGACTTAGGAACCATCATCATCCTTTAACTTTCCGTATGACTCCCTTAGGTCCCCTTTTATCCCCACATTAGTTTAGTATAGATATCTTAGCTTAGGGTATGACCTTAGGTTAGTTTATAAATATTTACCTTAGGTTATTTGCCACCTTAGGATAGGTCATTCTTCATACCAATATAGTATTAGGTAATAGGTTAGAAATATACCTATTATTACCTTAGGTTGTTTACAAATCCTAATCTTAGAAAACATGCAACTTCGGTTAGGTTGCAACAAGATTAGCATAGGCATTGACATAAGGTAGATATAATTTACCTTAGGTTAGAATCTGTTAGGATATATCTTATAGATCTAGGACTTAGGCTTTAGCCTCAATAGTCCTCAAGTAGGCCTATTTCCAACTTATGCCATTCAACATTCAAGAGGAGTTGATAAGAAGATCGAGCACACAACTTTCACAGAAAGTACAAAGCATGAACTTCCCGGAAGATCAATGAAATTGTAATCCTACAAAGGCTCAATATTTTATTTCCTTCAACCTCATGAATGTCGGTTTGGCATCTGAGATCAAATAAGAAGAAATAAAACATACCTTAAATCAATGGAATTGATCCAAGGTCTCATTATTATAAAGAAAAAAATTGCAAACCACTTTACCAATCTATAACCTCCAACAAAATGGATTCCTTGCAAGCGACAATATTTCAGCAATTTAATCCAAGAAAAGAAATAATTTATCCATGGCAAGCATGATTTCAATATTCAAAAGAATACACCTTCTTCACAAATCACACGTCAATGCTTGCATTGCAAAGAGGATAAGTTAACAGGTTTAACATAGGTATTATATTTTTTCTTTCTTAAAACCAAAGTAGGGTATGCACCAAAGGAAATGCAAGTTACCATGATCTCCATCCAATTGCATGTTCGGGACTTTCAATCTCAATTTCTATATGCAGGAGCTCCTCATCTAGGAACAATTAAGCCTCATGATTTTTGTGTTTGTCTTGAGTAATCTACTTGCAGAGTATGTTACATCGATAAGATTAGTGGATTTGATAGTCACAATAAACTCCATGATGTTGGTCACCCATCTAGCTCTTCACTCACCTGATTTCTTCTCCCATGATGAAGTCTCTCACACCCAGTGTGAAACTAGCGATTTAACATGATTTATGGAAATCATAATTTTGAATTTCTTTAGCATGCACATGATGGAAAAGACATGTTTATACGTGTGACTATATTTCAATTAATAATCCTTTAGTGTTTGACTAAATAAATCTACGGCTTCTCCTGTCATTATTCATTTTCTTGTGTTAATATAGAAGAAACACTCACATAAACTCCATTAGCATAATAGATGTAATCCTTGAATAATTCGAATTTATGAGTGTCGAGTGTCAAAACATTTATTACTTTATTTTGTTAAATATATCTTTGTTTTCCCACACTGACCTTAAACAGAGACCCGCCCACCTAATTTTACCTCACCCTTACTCACTGTGACCTACACAAGATCTTTATCGGACTTGTAGAGAACCCATAACCAACCATTTGACCTTTGGATTCTATTCTAGCTTAGCCTATTTGATTAGATCTATTTTCTTATGGTGTTTTTAAGTGAGATACTTAAATCATCTTGAAAATAACAATAGGATTTACTTTGTTTATAACATTAATTTGTTTAAAATAATGGATTGTGACCATCTAGGAAGTACCATGCTTCTCGGATCTAGCTCATGCTAGGTAGTTCACTGCCCATATTGTTTAATTATTTCTGGTGGTCTTGCTTTCATTACAGGTAGTTCCTCCTAGCCAAAAGGAAGCTCTCACGGTCAGTTGTGGATTCGGAAGTCATACGTGCGCAATAACCCATCAACCGACATTTGAACAAGTATTCCTCCTACTGCTCGTTACCCTATCTATTTCATCAACAATTCAAAGAAACAATCTAAGAAAAAGGTGAAACATTTTGGCACCCGGTGGGACCCATCAGGGTTCCTTGCATTTCATTCATTCCTAGGAAAAAATTGTGTGTTTGTTTCCTTTCTAAAAAAAAAAAAAGCATACACACTAATTTTCTTCCCTAGTAATCCACTTCTTCTTTCTATTTGCTCTAAAGGAAACTTTTCTTTTGGTGTATTTAAAAAGAATCATTTCTTCATGTTTTCTGCATTGTAGTGAAAGAGCATCCCTCTTCCTCTTCATCTTATTGTGTCATCCAATTTCACATTTTGATTTGGGTTTAAAAACAATCACATTTCATTCTAATTTATTGCATTAGCTCACATTAAATGAGGGCAACCTATATCTTTGGAGGTCATGACCGGTGATGGTTGTGAACGAATCATAGAAAAGCACTTCTATCCTTTTCTCTTTCTAGAGTCTTACCAAACCACACAAAAATTCAAATACATACATTCTTAAACAACATCTTACCTAGAAGAAGTTGTAGGTGATCACACGATCATGACACAATGGGCACCTAGCTCGCTGCTCTGTCGAGTCATACTTCAAAGCAAAGCCCACCCCCACCATAACATACCTAAAACCTCACCCTTTAGATCTCCTTCTTTGTAGGAAGCCATCCTCACCAAAAACTCTATTTCACAATTCATGTGTCAATCCCTAAATAGCATAAGCTAAACAAACATAATAGAAAAGGCACTCTTAGGATCACATTTTCTTAGTGTTTCTACTTGGCTTACGTTTTGAGGTGAAAGATCACGTTCATCACTTTTTTGTTCATCCTTGCACATGCTCCTCATCATAGCTGGTGTATTTTGGCTTCACTTGAGTGTGCCTGGGCCATATCACCATCATTCCCAGAATTCAGGTCGATTCCACATCAAATTTTAATTCACAACCACTTTTTCTCATCACTATTTCAATTTCACAGTAACCATCATCGGTTACCTCTGACCACCATCGGTTAAACCCAACCGACGTCGGTTCCAGGTCCTTTTGCTAACCTACTCAAAAGGATAGTTTCACTTCACTTTTTCCACTTTCCATAGTCTCTGTCACTGTCATTTTTCCATTGACATTTTACACATCCCCAGATTTGGCATACTTGTCAGATTTTGCCTTCTGCCTCATTGTTTACTCACTTTGTCTATTTTCTATAGTGGTCAAGTGGTTACCCCTAATTGACGTCGGTTTTCCCTAACTGGCATTGGTTAGCTTGTTTCACATTCCACCCACCATTTGTTACTTCATCCATTTTTTTTTATCAGATTCACCTATTCTTGTTATTCTCTGTATCATTTACAAAGAAGCAGCCCTACCTGATCAATACTGGTTCACATGGTGCTAACCGAAGACAAGTAAATGCCCTCGTGTTCCACGCTAGTTTCCAACCACTCCACCTAGTCCTTCACCACCTTCTATTTTATCACTAGCCATGGATCCTATCCAGCCTACTAATATCACTACCGAGAGATGAGGAGTTTGCATGACTCCTTGACCAGAACCCTGCTGCCTTGTAGTTTTACCTCTCCCACTCATCCACTCGAGATGCCTCGAGTCAGTTGATATACGGCATGCCCATATCTATCCCCCGACTCTCACACCCACTTCCACATCAGCCCCATCTGGCTCCGTGCTACCCACATCCACCTTACCCCTAGTTGTTTCATAGTTAGGTTCTATACCTGCCATGACTATCATGTTTGTTATCTCTGTGGCACCCATTACATCCACCATACCCTCGATGATTACCCCAAACACAACCTCATCCACCCCTCATGTCTCACACATACCTGTAGCTACGTTCCCACCTCTAGTGTCGGTGACCCCTACCCCATTTCAGAATGTAGTTCTTTCCATTCCACAATCATTAGCCCCTATTGCCACTAGGGTTACCATGACCCTTCCACCCCCATATACATACTACCAACAACCACCTGTTTCATCTATTATTCATTCTAGGTATGTACCCCCTATTTCATTACCTTCTTCTCCACCACCTTACATGGCAGCCCCATACTGGAATGCCACCCCATTATATACCCAAAACCAACCTCCTCATGCTATAGGAGGCATCCGATCATCTGACCCACCAATGACCTAATTAAATTGATGATGGATAAGATCGGGTTTCTTGGAGGCATCGGTTTTGGCTCCTACAACACTCTCACCTATGATGAGATTTGCAATGAGCCTATTCACCCATCCATTCCTATCCATTCATACCCTGTGCATTGGGAAATGCCTAAATTCAACCACTTCAATAGTAAGGAAGACCCACAACAACATTTGCACTCGTTCAAACATGGGTGTTATCTGATTGCTCATGATGATGCCTTACTTTTGAGAACTTTTCCCATGTCCCTCACTGGACCTGCATTAGATTGGTATAGTGGGTTACCCAAACACTCCATATTTTCATTCAATCAGGTAGCCCAAGCTTTTTTGGATCATTTCTCTATCAATATCACCAAGAAGGTTACCATGACCGATCTATATTCCACACGTCAATACTGAGGATGAATCTATCATAGATTTTTCACTCGTTGGTAACCTGATCAATCAACTTACCTTCCATCATTTGCCACAAACTAAACTCATCGAGCTCTTCACACGAGCTTGTACCAGACATATCTCCCGACCTGAGGTCAAACTTTCCAAACATTCGATGAGGCATTCACTATGGCATGAAAGTTAGAGATTCGGGCCATCGAAAGAGAAGAAAATCCAATTACTAAAATAAAATTTGGCATTCAAGTGAATGAAACCTCTTCTTCTTCAAACCACCAACCAATTATTCAAAGGCTAAAGGTATCGCTAATGCAGTGGTACTCAAGGCCGGCCCAACTCATCCATCTAATCAGGCTACACCCTCATCTAATCTATCACCCATCAGGATTTTTGATTCGGACAAGAGTAGTGAAAAATATACCCCAATTGGGAACCTTACTCTTTATCTTAGAAAAGCTTATCAAATTTTAGTGCCATCACCCTTCCACCCATAAAACCACACACTGGTTTTGACCCTGCTCGCCCCATGCCCATGTGGTATAAGGAACAAGATTTCTATAACTATCACTGAGTGAAGGGTCATAGTGATGGCAACTACATCACTTTTAAGAATATTGTCCAAGAAATTCTTGAGAAAGGTGAGTTGTTTATGGATAATCCCAATGCCACCCCTAACCAAAATCTACAAATCTTTAAAAAACCATTTCCCAATCATGCCCCTTCATCTAATCAAACCGGTGAGACATCCACTCATGATACCCATACCCGTGAGGTTCACATGCAATCTTTAACGAGGTACCTGTCACCTCTTAATTACCTCACATCCCTTCCATAGAGGAAATCCTAGCCGAAATCCTCCTTCCACATTGGAACCAACCATCCATTATTCCTTCACCAATAGAAGAACACCTTTCATCTCCTACATCACCTACGGAGGAGTCTTCTGCTAACATTGAGACCATCTCACCCCTAGCTTCTCCACTTAGAGAACCTTTACCTACCATGTACCTCCTCAACCCATAGAGGAGCACCCATTACCTCCTCCACCCATAGAGGAGCACCCATTACCTCCTCCCCCCCAGAGGAGCACCCATTACCTCCTCCACCCACAGAGGAGCACCTATCATTCCTCCACTTATAGAGGAACTCCCATCATCTCTTCCACCCATCATAGACCCGGTGGAGATACCTTTGCCTCTTGGTGAGCATTCTCCATCAGCTACCCAACATCCAACAGACCTACTTTCAGCTCTCTTACCCATGGAAGATGAAGCTGGCTGATTCCCCATCTCTAAGATGCATTTTATAGGAATTCCCATTAGGTCCTCACTAACTCCACCCACAAACGTGCCATTCTCACGTTTGGCTGATCACTTGGATTATGTGGATAGGGCTTTATTATGGGGTGCCTCTTACTCCTGTCTCAACACAGATGCAAAGATCCCTCGATGACACCTCCACTATCTACCCAAACACATTTCCACCCATCAAACACATCTAACCACTTTATGTCACTGACCCCTTCCATGATACCTATTAGCACTCACACCACACCCTTACCCATGCTGACCTATATCTAAACCCAAACCCATACCCACAACATTTACCTCCACCAAACCTATTACCACTTTAGGGGTCACCCCGATCACTAGCCTTACTCATCCACCTATTAAACTAGATTTAGCTACATCCTCCAACGTCAATACCACACCTACCCGACACCCAAACCAAAGAAACAAACTCATCGGCCTCATACCCCGACTACACCAATCACACCCGCACTTGTCCCATCTACCTTAAGACCTCAGCTTACCCAACATGGTCAAGCACCCTTCACCCATCCATAAACCAATAACACAACCACCCATTCCTTCCTCACAAATCTCTAACCTACCCAGGCACACAACATGACTCATACCCACACCTGTAGTCTCTTTACCACCAATACCTCGATACCTTCAGCCATTGCTTCACTACCCACTACACTTCAGTCATTGTCCCTCACACCCCAAGCATGACCCACGTCATCTACCTTCATAGCACCCCCATTATCCCCATGGGTAACTCACCCTCTTCCTCCATCTACTTTTCCTTCTAGACCTTGTACACCCACATCACCTTTACCCAAGAAGGTGTAACCCAAAAAACAAAACCCCACTACCCCACAATAAGGTAGTCAAAACAACCCCACACCCTCTACCCATCCATCTCTTATACCCCTACCCAAACGAACCAGTGATACCTCAAACCACACGGCACCTAAACCCATAGCTCGATTGTTCCTACTCTTCCAAAAACAATTCCCCAGATAACCAACCACCACCACTACACCAAACCCACATTCACTTCCCATTGTGATCCACTAGCGAGGTCCTATGCCAAAATTTTAACCAACCTCCTCGAGACTTTGTTATCACATTACCACCACTCGACCTTATGACCCCCTCAAACCCAAGCCAAAGGGTTTGATGATACAAAATTTTTGCATACCATGTGTCTTTGGGGCATGATGTGGAGAACTACTGAGGCCTTGAAAACCATCCTTATCGATTGTGTCCACCGAAACCAACTTTGATGATGATGATGACCTTCTTGATGAGGATCTACTTCACCTACACCCATTCCCACACTTGCCCACTCAAACCACAACCTCCACCCTCATGACTCTAGAACCACACACAAAATTTGAAATTAACATGGTTCACATCGAGAGAACTTTGCCACGCCACCACCCAAATGTCATTTGCCCAAGCTGACCTCACGAGGGCTTTTCTCCTCCTCAGTAGGTTTTTCCCTTCATGTCATTATACCACTTACCCTACACCTTCTCCATTTGAAACTTCCCTCAAATCAACATGGTACACGTCACTACATGTGTGTGAGAAGGGTAAAGAAAAGGTAGGTGACCCACCTGACCAATCCTATACCCAACATACCATCTGCACCCATACCTAAAGATAACTATCTGTGCCCCACATACCCCATTTCTAATGGCATCACACACATCGCACCATGCTCGAACAACTACACCAATCTCCCCTCAAAATGTCCTTATATGACCTCATCAAACCTCGAGAATCCCATCGTCAAGCCCTCATGGAGGTTCTTAATCTATTGAGGTTTTACCCAATGACCCTACACCCGTAGCCTCCATTATCACACCCCATCATGTAGCCTCTCTCACCAAATTACCACCTTCATCCTCACCTCACCTTGTTCACCAAGTGGCCTCCCTTAGCTTCTCAGAGGAAGAGATCGCGCCATACCAAAATGATGACCGGACCTAACCCTCTTCATCTCTATCCACATTGATGACATACGGGTATGCCGTGTGATGATTGATGGAGGTGCTAGCATTAACATCATTTCATCCCATGCATTTTCTCAAAATGCATATACTAATAATTACATGCATAAACATCTGGTCATGTTGCGTTCATTGATGATGCTTTATCACCTCCACACTAGGCACTTGTCATCCTTCACGTTCGTGTGGGCCCCACACTATTCAGAATTGTTTTATGTTTTGGAGGGAATTCAATATAACTTGTTGCTTGGTAGACCCTGGATCCGTGTCATGGGTTGTGTTCCTTCCACTTTGCATCATTGTGTAAAGTTTGAACATGAAGGACACACTTATACCATTCATTGACCCATCACCTTTCAAAACATGTAACATGCTTTACCGACCCAATGATGTGCTCATACATCAAGCCATCTACCTCATGACCAATACTCTTCACTTCACCTACACCCCACCTACTAGTCTACCATTGCTTTCTTTCACACATACCTCCTCTATTCCTACCCTTTGCTATAACCTCCATGGCTGACCCATTAGCTTCCCGATCCATTAACTCCACCCTCGCATCGACCTCGACACATCATCCATACCATTTACCCACATACCGACCACTTTGATCCCTTGGAAGGTGTTTTGATGCCTCACTCTGGGGAGTACACTATATAGTGTCAACACATTCCTTACTCTGCATGAGTATGGAAGCCTTCACCAACACCCTCACTATGATCACCATATAGGAGAACACCTCCTTTATGGTCCTCCTCATCTTTGTACTAGTCTCACCTATGGGGGACTTGATACTACCACCTACACACCTGAACCACCATCATAACCCCACCCATTTTCCGTTGACTTCAATCACTTACCAATCATTGTTTCACCCACACCTTCTTGCACCATTGTGCGTGGAAGGGTTTTGGTTTTGGATTTTATGAGCAAGGCCACCATACCATTATTCCATGTACCACCCGTAAACATAATGACCGGAGTGGTATCGGCTTCCCTGAACCTCTACCAAACAGGCCCGCATTGAACTCATTGAGGACCCTAGCCCTTCTCCACCTTCATCACCACCCTCACTGATGGAGTCGATGGATCTGAATCTATCCCTCCTAACTTTTTTTTTCATAAACACCATTTCCTTGGGGCCTTTGACTTATCAACATGAAGGTGAGGCCCCTTCCACTCTCCCATTCCTGTATCTGAGATGATCGATGATGACACACCTACCATTAATGTCATCGTTAATGTCAGGATGATGAATCCATACTCACCTACCTTGGTGTAGAAGACTCATATATTCATCATTCGTTACCCTCTGAGATGTAAACCATGTTGAATGAATGACTATCGAGATCAACATTCATACTCAGGATGACCCACACATCCTAAAAGATCGGACAATCTTTAGATCTTTCTTTGAAAGGAAGCCATCACTTCTTTTCTCTGAGATCATAACCATGCTTTCACTTGGTCTTACGTAGACATGCCCGGTATTGACCCCACCATAGTGGTCCACAATATCGTAACCATTCCCGATGCCAAACCTATCAAACAAAAAGTTGAGGAAAATGCACCCTCGCATTGCTCTTCTTCGTCAAAGAAGAACTTCAGTGCCTTCTTTCCATTTCCTTCATCTTACCCATTGATTATCCTCGTTGGATTTCTAACATTGTCCTATTACTAAAGCAATAGGGGACTCCACATTTACATGGACTTGTGACCTCAACCTCACCCCGAAAGATGACTTTCCCTTGCCCGGTATTGATCAACTGGTTGACCTTACCACTGGTCACGAGATGCTCTCACTCATGGATGGTTTCTCGGGTTATAACCAAATTTTCTTGCCCCAGAAGATCAACACAAGACCACATTCATTACCCCTTGGGAACCCTTTTGCTATCGAGTCATGCCTTTTGGCCTTAAAAACGTTGGTGCTACATATCAGTGTGTTATGACTTACATCTTCCATGATATCATGCATCACATATTGGAAGATTACGTGGATGATCTCTTGGCCAAATCTAAATGTCATGCGTTGAGCACCTCTCGTTGTCCTCAAAACCATCTTTGACCACCTCATTAAATATTACATCCACCTTCAACCTAAAAAGTGCATCTTCGTGGTTCTCTCAGGAAAACTCCTAGGATTTATTGTTTCCCTCCATGGTATAGAAGTTGACCCTGCTAAAGTCAAGGCCATTTTGGAAATGCCTCCACCCACTAACCTTAAACAACTCCGTATAGCTGCAAGGTAAATTGCAGTCCATTCCATTTCATTTCACAACTATCTGATCGGTGTCAACCATTTCATCATCTACTTAGGAAAGATGTCTCCTTTAAATGGGATGATGACTATCACAAAGCTTTTGAGGCCCTAAAACAATACCTTCTCCAACCACCCGTACTCATTCCACCTAAATACGATCAACCTTTTTACCTATACATATCAGCTACCGATCATTCCTTGGGAGCCATGCTCACTCATCGCGATGAACAACATAGGGAGTAGGTGGTTTATTACATAAGCCATACTCTTTTGGACTATGAAACCCGATATAACCATCCAGAAAAGCTTTTCTTAGCCTTAGTTTTCATTGCCACCAAACTCTGCCATTACCTACTCAACCACAAAACCTATGTTGTGACCAACACCGACCCTTTACACTTCATGTATGCCAAACCTTATCAAAATCAGTGTGCTTGCATGATGGCTTATGCTTTTAGCTGATCTTGACCTGAATTCATTCACCAAAAGTCCATTAAGGGCTAGGATATCACCGACCAACTGGCTGATGCACCTATTTCCGGGGACCAACCCTCTAATTTTGACTTTCTGATGAATCCATTGCTACCCTTTCCTGGATGAACCCCCTTACCAAATGACATTGTTCTTCGATGGTTCCAAGTGTTAGCGTGGGGGTGGGGCTGGTGTTATCCTCATTCCTCTGGATGGAGAACCCATGCCTTTGTCTTTCAAACTAGACTTTGAATGCACCAACAACATTGCTAAGTATGAAGCTCGTACTAGGTCTCAGACCACCTATGCCCTAGATGTCAAATCAATCCACATCTTTGGTGATTCACAATTGGTCATAAACCAAGTCAATGGTATGTACCAATGTCATAATGAGATACTTCAAAAGTATAAACATCATGTAGACATACTTTTGACCACCTTTGATCGTTACACCCTTCAAACCATCCCATGTTCAACCAACAAATTTGTAGATACCATGGCCTGCTTAGCTTCCCAAATACCCGCTTCCCCTACCGATTCCAAAATATTTGTCACCATACAATGCCTCCATTCACCTTCTTATTTACCTCATGATGTTTACTCAATCGGAAATGACACCCCTGACCGAGTGACCTTTGGTATAAACAATACTCCGACTACCTTTCCCTCTCCATCTTACCTCCTGATCTCACCTGTAATGGACAACGCACCTTCCTTAAAAAGGTCTCCCATTTCGTTATCTTGGGGGACTCCTCTATAAGTGTGGCTTTGATGGTATTCTCTTACGATGCCTCACAAGTTTGAAATTCCTTATACCATTAAGGAGGTTCATGATGGCATATGTGGAGGTCACTTTAGTGGCCTTGTTGTTGCTAAGCGTATTCTTCACCTAGGCTACTCTTGGTGACCCTTAACCATGATTGTTGTGACTATGTCAAACATTGTGTGAAATGTCAACAACATTCCAACCTTCATCATACACCCAGTCATGCCTTACAGGTCACTCGTGACCTTTGGCCCTTCTCTCAATGGGGTTTGGATCTTGTCGGAGAAATCAATCCTCATTCTTCCCAACGTCATCAATGGATCATAATTGCTACCGAATACTACACAAAATGGGTGGAAGCCATACCACTCATCTCCATGAAAGCTGAGAAAATATGTGAGTTCATTAACCATCACATCATTTTCACTTTGGTGTCCCTCATCGCCTCATCACTGATAATGGAAAACAATTCAAAAACAAAACATTGCAAAAACTTTGTGATGCCTTGACATTCAGCTTAGTTTCTCCTCACCTTATTACCCACAAACCAATGGCCAAGCTGAATCCACTAACAAAACCCTCAATAAAATTCTCATGAAAGTGGTTGATGATACTGGGAAGGATTGGCATACGCACATTCCTTTTTCTCTATGGGCATACCGCACTAGTATTCGCACTTCCACTGTGGCTACACCCTTTTCTTTGGTCTATGGTACAGAGGTTGTTCTACCTCTCGAAGTCTAGATCCCCTCACTCCACATTTCTCTCCATGACATGCTTACTGATGATGACTTTCATCAGGACCACTTAGCACAACTAGAGTTATTAGATGAATGTCATCTTAATGCTCTGGATCACCTTCAAGTTTACCAACAACGTATCAAACGTGCTTATGAAAAATGTGTTCATGAATGAACCTTCCAAGTGGTGACCTTGTTTTGAAAGAAAATCAACACGTAACCAAAGAAAAAAAAAAGTAAATGGGAAAATTCACTCCTAATTGGCTTGGACCATACATCGTAACTCATACCTATGGATCGGGTGCCTATCGTTTGTCCTCGCTTGAGGGTAAACCTGAACCTGAGCCCCTTAATGCATTGCATCTTTGACCATTCTATTGTTGACTCATTGTCCTACCTCACCCTTTGTCTCTCTCCATGCTCGTCCCTTGAGTGCTATCCACTCCATCCACCTCCCTAATGATTAAACAAGAATCATGTGAGTACCCATCACTTGTTATCTTCTCTTGAATATGTGTACCATGGACACTACACATAGCATGATTCTCATGGATACTTTTCATCTACCTTTAGATGAGATCCCATGGTTGTTCCACCTCACCTTTTGAACAAGAGTCCTATCCTTCACCTTGGTCTTGTCCATGATTTCAAAGACCTCAATGGGACCAAACTCCTTGAGTCAAACTTCTAATAAAAAGATGACTCCCTCAAAAGGACATCTTCCTCTCGACCAAATTGCTACTATAAATAGATTGCTCCCTCGAAGGACAACTATGTGAAGCTTAAAAAAAAAAAAAAATGAAGAAAATGAGAAAAGAAGCTTCCCGCATCGATCAGCTTCATGAAGACCTCAAGGAGTACCATATTATTTATCCCATATAGACTTCCCACATCGATTAGTCTATCAAAACAAAAACACTTTTTAGTCATGGACTTGCCCATTGTGACCTCGGACCTCTTGCCCAAAAGACCTGTCACTCAAAACATATACAATTAACTACCTTTCACCCACCTTACCATTTCCACTCTCATTTCCTAAATTTCCTTAAGGGACATCTTGGAATTTTGACATTTGGTGATCTGTGACTACTTTCACCGTAGAACAGTTAATCATGCAATGCCTTTTGGGTCTTGTATTCATCACCCCTTTTCAAGGTATGATCTACTCGGTATGATTCTACCCAATCAGGTGGCTTTATTTCCCCCCTCTTATCTTTTAACCATCTTTGTTTACATTTTGATTACCTTATACAGGACTTGGTCCTCGATGCTTACCTTTGGGGTCATCCTCCCCTTTCACCATAATCACCCTCACCTGCAACATTTTAACTATCATCTACCCACACCTATTAAACCTAAACCCACTACATGCCCACAAACCTACCAACTCATTTTCATCTTCTTCCCTAGCTCATGGGAGAACTACATCGGCCTGAGGTCCCTTTTTGCCGGGACTATGTAGGTAGCACTCCGAGGGCATGGGGCCCTTGGAGGTTAGCTCGGCCACTCTCTACCCTAAACAATTCATTAACCATGCCTAACTCACCATTTACCCCACATTTCACTTAGTTCCCCTTTTCTAACAAAATTGGAAATTAAGCCACATACATAACAAGTTGTTTACCATAGCATACATTTATTACACCTACCATCTCTCTATCATCACTATGCATAGATTATACAACATTTCACATATGACCCATAGTATCATTCATTGCAAACCATAATGAATCATGCCTAAACCAACTTGACTCGATCCATGCCTAAAACCAACTTGACTGATCCATGCCTAAACCAACTTGACTCGATCCATGCCTAAACCTAACTTGACTCGATCCATGCCTAAACCAACTTGACTCGATCCATGCCTAAACCAACTTGACTCGATCCATGCCTAAACCAACTTGACTCGATCCATGCCTAAACTGACTGACTTCGATCCATACGACTCGATCCATGCCTAAACCAACCTGACTCGATCCATGCCTAAACCTGACTGACTCGATCCATGCCTAAAACTAACTTGACTCGATCCATGCCTAAACCGACTCCATCATGCCTAACTCACCTAATCCATTCATATCATAATGAAAGTAAAATAAAATACACATCACAACACATAATCATCTGAACCTCATACATCTCATCATATAAATACTATGTATCACAATAATGTACACTCATCTCAAAAAAACATGTGTCTCTCTCATCATCGTTGGCATTCATCAGACACAATTATCAATCAATACAAAAATATCTTGGCTCGTAGGTGGTATCATGTACAAAAAAATAATAATAAATACAAAATCTCTTGCACACGAGGCCGGTCTCATATATAATCCATACAAAAATGACTCAGCATGCAGGCTAGTCCATAGCAAGTCAATCATCTCCCCATCTGATGTGGGAATGCTCCCTGTGACTGTGTCTCTCCGACCCCTCTCTGCCGCACTGTCTAGTGCTCGGCACCTACCTCACCTCCTTGATGGCCCCTCACCTAGGGCTGGCCTCTGCACACTAGTGGCCTCACCACGACCCTATCCCTGGGCTTCGGCCCCCTGTACTCTCCACACTGTGAGTGCGGGATCTAGTCCTCTCACTGGAGGCCTGTTGTGCTCTGTACTCGGCATAGGAGGGCACATCTAGCCCGGTAGCTAACAAATGATCCTGATAATATCATGCCTCTGCTAGGGCATCCCTGAATCTGACCATGGTCACTTTGTCTGTGGGGTGCCATGGGTCTCCTACTGTGTGGATGTCCTGTACCATGGGACCCTATCCTAGAATCTACCTTGTGCCCTGTGTCGGTACCATGGCTGAGACTCGGCCCCTGGGAATATGTGCATGTGCTGAATCTGGGCTGCGGAGTAGTAATCTGTGCTGTGCTTCTCATTAGCTAGCTCCTAGACCCGTAACCTCTCCTGTGTTGTGGCCCTAATGGTGGCCCTGTAAATCCTGTACCTATGCTATAGGGTGGCTATCTGCTCTCCCCTCCACCTACCTCCTCTCCATCTCCATCTCCCCCTGCCTCCACCTGTGCAGGTACCTATCCCTGCCCTACCTGAGCCTGCAACATCGCTATCTGGGCCTGTAATGTGGCAACTATGCCTCTCAAACCTACTATCTTTTGCCCTGCATAATCCCAAGCTGTGCATCACCAAGAGTAGCCACCCCCTGTAGGGTGTCCCTCTGCATTGTGATGGTGGCTAAGTCAGGTTACTACTGGCCTAGCCTCGGTGGTATGGCTCTCATTTGTCTGCACCCACCACTACTATATCCATCTCTGCCACTCTGGCATCATCAATCTATGAATCCACTTGGCTGCTCCTCTATCCGGTCGGCCTTTGGTGGGTCATGGTGGTGGAGACATAGGTCTCTCCACATCATCTCTCTTATATTGTGGGAATGGAGGTGGTACATCCTGGACTAACCCAACTGGTGCACCTAACCCACTCTATGGGTATCGCTCATGCTCTCCTGCTCTCCTCCCCTCTATCCATAGATATAGTTGTAGCCCATCTAGCTCTCGTGGCCATCTTTCTATATGGGGAAGCCCACATATGGCCTCCAAATGATGTCCACCCCTGGACAACCCCTCCAACAACCTCCTGTAGTAAGCTACATCATGAGTAGCTCTGGCACCTCGGGCCTCTCCAATGGCTGGTACCCACCGCCTGTACCCAACTCTCAAAACTCTCCATGGGAATGCATCTTCTGGGGCATCCCCACTAGTCAAACACAAACAATGTGCTCGTAAGCCCAACAATGTAGTAGTACGTGTCTGATAGATGTTGAACCTCCATAGTCACCCGTAGGCCCATAGCTCTCTATATACCTGTGTCAGCAATGTAGGTGCCCATGTGAACCATGTCCATTTGTATCACCATGTCATGAAGGACTCCCATCAGTGACCTCGGGAATCTCCCACCCTCTGCATCCGGTAGTGCGAAGCAGCACACTACCTCCATCAAAAGTACCACTAACCTCATCTCCTCTGGATGAGCTCTATACATCACTCCATAGCTCATGCTAGCGCTATGGAATGTCAGGTCTACTACACCCTCACCAAAAATGGGTGCTAGTAGCTCCTCAGATGCCTCTGAAGAGATAGAATAAACTTGGGCCCCCAATATGGGCAACCGCAGGATCCTGTAGATGTCCTCCAGGGTGATCGTCATCTCACCCATCGGCATATGGAAGGTGTTGGTCACCGAGTCCCATCTATCGATGAGGGAAACCATCAGACTCACCTCCCGGACTACATGCGGTAGCACCTCACCCCTATCAACCCCACCTCTGCTGACATCTGTCACTCCTCTCTGCATGTCGTGCTCACCCATCTTTATCAATAATAAGGGTGGCACCAGGCCCTCATCCATAGCTCATCTCGGGCCTGCATCCCACAAGAACAATGTATTAGTACACCTTCCCAACTTACCCTATTTCACCCCACATCCGACCTAATCTCTTTCCCCACCCCCATCCCATTGGCCCTTGTCACTAATCCAACCTACCCAAACCCATCTACCCTACCTATCTACCCTAACCCTCACCCAAACCTACCCAAACCCATCCACCTAAAACTATCTACCCTACCCCTCACCCAAGCCACCCTAAACCCTTCATCTCCCTTAACCCTTTTCCCTCTCACCTAATCCTTTCCCACCCTGCCCTTACTCTATTCCCTTTTTTTGTCCCAACTTAACCTTAGGTTGTGACCCGGTTATCCCTTGACTGACCATGGTCTCCCCTTGACCGGCATCGGTCCTTTGTTCTTGTGGCCGATACGGTCACTACCTGCCACCACGTCGACATTGGCCACACATGGTGATGTCGGTCATGTCTTTGTTGTGCCACCACCATGACTTCCCAACCCTACTTTTCCCCCTCCTACTCTACCCACTTAAACCCCTCCTTACACCCCTAATTATTCCTATACTACCCTTTTACTCTACACCCTACCCTTCCCCATTCCCATTTCCCCCTTTTTCCCTTATTTTCAAATTTCTTCCCCCCCAAACCCCCATTTTAACATTTTTATATTTTAACCAATTTCACTAAACAATCAATAACCAAGGTTTGGAACTTACCACATCCCATTGCCATCGTGGTGGAACCTCCGGCCTCCGTGCCGCTCCTCCCGATCCCTCTCCGAGCCTCCACCATCCTCGAATGACCTCTCACTCTCCCAACCAATCACCTCGCTCGATCCAATCTTGTGGCCCCACCTCTCGCCCAATCAATCTCACCTATGTGGCTCACCAACCAAGCTCTCTGATGTTCTCTTTTGTCCTCTTCCTCTTTTCTCTCTTCTTGTCCTTTTCTCCTTTTCACAATGCACAAATGAATTTTACAAAATGTGGGTTTTTCACTTTTTATAACCTACCCGACTCAACCAATGTTAGTTAACCCTTGACCGATGCTCGGTCTATTGCCCTAGACTATACCATGCCGTCGGTTCCCTACACCATCATCGGTTCATACTGACCGATGTCGGTTACCTGCATACTCATTGCCCTCACATTTACCTCATTTTCCTTACCTCCCCTTTCTTTTGCCTCCCCTACACCTACCTGGACCACTTTACCTTCACCTCTGGCCCTCCACCTTCTTCAACCTCACCTCATCCATTATTGAAGCCTCATTATTTTACCCCTACCTCGGCCTTACCCATGTTGTGACCTATCTACCTAGACCTGGAAAATTATTTGTGACCTTTGAACCAATGTGCTTGTTATACCTTGCGACACCATTACCCATGTTGTTTGACCTCGTGCCCTTACCTTGCCTATTTGCCATGAAGTTTATCTATCTGACCCTACCTTTGGTGTACCAGAACATACCTAAATGTTCCTGCACCTAACCTACGTTGTGTTTCCTGACCTTATCCTATACCTTGGATACCGGATTCACTTCACCCTTGTTTGGATAAACCTATCGACCTTAGACGATGTAGAGTTTCCTGCTCTTGACTTGGTAGCGTCTTTGTAGTTTATATGTGTGTGTGTGCATTTGACTGTTGTTACCTTTGACCCTGACCCATTACCTAGATTTCCCGAGTAGACCTTTCACCCTTTTCCCCTGCACCCACTTGCCTTTTCCTCACATTTACCTTTTATCAAACCACTCACCACCTGCTTCAGCCTGTTGCCTCATCAGTTCTGGTTTGAGGGGATCACCTTCACCCTCACATGGGGCAACCACATCTTATTTTTGTTAGCATCACTTACCAATACAAGCTACGCAACAAAAAGGGGAAAAATGTAGACACTAAAATTAGGTCACACTCCCCCTTCGTCCCTCGACATATAAGCCCCCTTTATTACATTTACCTAGCCATGACCCCCTTCACCCCACTAATATTAATTTAATTAATTAATTAAATTAATGCTTTATCCTCACTATATTTATTATTTAAATATCTTATTTAAATAATATCTACACATATAATTCACTTAGACACCTCACCAAGCTAACTCAACCTAAGACCTATTCTTAGCAAGTTACCATAACTAACTAAGACTTACCCAAACCCTAAAAATCAATGCCTACATTCCCTCTAACCACATTCCCGCATGCTCACAAGAGGCTTTGAGTCTAATCCATGGGATAATGACATGAGATCGAGGAAATTAGGAGGATCTCCTAAGTTTAGTAAACCTAGGAAATCCCACCTTGACCGACGTTGGTTACCCCTAACCATCACCGGTTAAGCCGGACCACCATTAGTTACCCCTTTTAACCCAAAACAACCTTATTCTCAAGGTTGGAACTTGGAACTTGGAAGTTGGAAGAAAGAAAGTTGATGAACAAGAACAAATCTCAGAGAGATAATGCATCTTCAGAGAGCCAATTCAGCAAGAACTCACATCCAAGGAAGGAGATTGAGGATCTTCTCTGCACAACCATCCTAGCCATGTTCTGATCTATCTAAGCAAAGAGGAGTGTGCATGCAGCCCATGTAGAAGCTTTTCTTCAGTTGGTGATCACTTGCAGCCTTCAAACCCATCATTAGCACCTCCATCCTTCACACATAGACCTTCAGGAATGAAATCCAAGTAAGTACAACATCATACTTTCTTGGTTATTTCATTTCATCATTATTTTATCATCCATTGTTTATCTTGCTCCTATTGACCTTCTCCAACATTTTCACCTCGTAGCATCATTAAAACCTCGCAAAATCCTATTCTAGTCACCCATTACCTCATCCGACCAACCAAAATCCTTTGTGCAATCACAAAGGAGACCAAAACCCATTTTGTGACATTTCGGATCTCACGATGGTGGCGCCGTTATACCTAACGTGGTTGGTCACCCTTTGGCCACGACACGGTCTCTGTGTTTTCCCACACAACCTTAAATAGAGACCTACCCACCTAATTTTACCTCACCCTCACTCACTTGTGACCTACCCAAGACCTTTATCAGACCTGTAGAGACCCAGAACCAACCATTTGACCTTTGGATTCTATTCTAGCTTAGCCTGTTAGATTAGATCTATTTTCTTATTGTGTTTTTAAGTGAGATACCTAAATCATTTTAAAATAACAATAGGATTTACTTTGTTTACAACATTAATTTGTTTAAATAGTGGATTGACAGCCATCTAGAAAGTACCATGCTTCCCGGATCTAGCCCATATTGTTTAATTCTTTATGGTGGTCTTGATTTCATTACGGGTAGTTCCTTCTAGCCAAAGGAAGCTCTCATGGTCAGCTGTGGATTCGGAAGTCATACACGTGTAATAACCCATCAACCGAGATTTGAAAGCAGGTATTCCTCCTATGCTCGTTACCCTATTTGTTTGTCAACAATTCAAAGAAACAATTTATCCAAGAGAGTCAAAAATAAAAACAAATTGAAATTAGAACTGTTAGTTCGAAGAACCATAAAGCTCCATGTGGAGCAAAAATCAGAATGCATGAAAGACCAAACAACTCCCAACAAATCCACTTGCATGGTTTCCAATGTGGTTTTCTCGCCAAAAATGATGACAATTAATGTTATTAATTCCCGAGTCTCCCACTTAAATCTCCATGCCACCGCCATCCAAAATTAGTGATTCCAATTTCAAAACGAACATGCATATTTAAATTTAGAGAAGGTGTCAACTAGGATCCCCTCCAAATTCCATGTCATTTTCAAACCGACAAAGACATAATGATCTTAATTTCAAAATCAAATAAAACTAAAGACTTAGGAACCGTCATCATCCTTCAACTTGCCATATGATCCCCTTATGTCCCCTTTTATCCCCACATTAGTTTAGGATAGATATCTTAGCTTAGGGTATGACCTTAGGTTATTTGCCACCTTAGGATAGGTCATTCTTCATATAAATATAGTATTAGGTAATAGGTTAGAAATATACCTATTATTACCTTAGGTTGTTTCCAAATCCCGATCTTAGAAAAAATGCAACTTAGGTTAAGTTGCAACAAGATTAGCATAGGCATTGACATAAGATAGATCTAATTTACCTTAGGTTAGAATTTTGTTAGGATAGATCTTATAGATCTAGGACTTAGGCTTTAGCCTCAATAGTCCTCAAGTAGGCCTCTTTCTAACTTACGCCATTCAATGTTTGGGAGGAGTTGACAAGAAGATCGAGCACACAACTTTCAAAAAAGTACAACATGAACTTCCAAGAAGATCAATGAAATTATATTCCTATAAAGGCTCAGTATTTTATTTCCTTCAACCTCTCGAATGTCGATTTGCCATACAGATCAAATAAGAAGAAATAAAACATACCTTGGATCAATGGAATTGATCCGAGGTCTCATTATTATAAAGAAACAAATTTACAAACCACTTTACTAGTATACAACCTCCAACAAAATGGATTCCTTGCAAGCAACAATATTTTAGCAATTTAATCCAAGAAAATAAATAATTTATCCATGGCAAGCATGATTTCAATAGTGAAAAGAATACACCTTCTTGACAAATCACATGTCAATGCTTGCATTGTAAAGAGGATAAGTTAACAATTTAACATAGGTGTTATATTTTTGGTTTCTTAAAACTAGTAGGGTATGCGCTAGAGGAAATGCAAGTCACCATGATCTCCATCCAAGTGCATGTTCCAAGACTTTCAATCTCAATTTCTGCATGTAGGATCTCCCCATCTAGGAACAATTAAGTCTCATGATTGTTGTGTGTGTCTTGATAATCTACTTGTAGAGTATGTTACATCGATAAGATTAGTGGATTTGATAGTCACATCAAACTCCATGATGTTGGTCACCCATCTAGCTCTTCACTCACTGATTTCTTCTCCCATGATGAAGTCTCTCACACTAGAGTGTGAAACTATCACTTTAACATGATTTATGGACATCATAATTTTGAATTTCTTTAGCATCACATGATGGAAAAGACATGTTTATCTGTGTGACTATATTTCAATTCATAATCCTTTAGTGTTTGACTAAATAAATCCACTTGGCTTCTCTTTTCCTTATTCATTTTCTTGTGTTAATATAGAAGAAAACTCACATCAACTCCATCAGCATAAGGGATGCAATCCTTTGAATAATTCAGATTTATGAGTGTCGATGTCCGAAAAATTTCTTTCTTCGTTTTGTTAAAGCTCTCTTTTCTTCGTTAGCTACTTGAAGTTTGTATCCTTCTTGAGCATGAGGGTGATGGGCCTATCTAGTACTGCAAAGTTATGAATGAATGTCTGACAAAATTTCTTTTTCCTAGAAATGACTACAAGGCCTTCTTGTGCACGAGAAAAGAGAGATAAAGGATGGTATAAACACATTGAGGATCAATAGTGATGCCATCTAGGAGACCACATAGCCCAAAAATATTTACGTGTCAACAACAAAGTTACATTTTTTGGGTTAAGAGACACCAAAAATTATCTGCGCAACTCTCAAATAATTTTTGCACATGCATCATGTGATATGCGCTTTGCTTTGAGAAAACAATTATGTCATCTAAGTAAAATAGGATGAACTCATTGATATATCCTTTGAATTCAATGTCTATGGCTCTCTAGAATGTTGTTCTTGCATTTGAAAAACCAAAAGGAATCTTGTGATATTCACATGTTCTCTAGGTATTTGTAAATGTTTTTTAGAATTGATCTTCTTCCTTGATTGTGATCGATTGAATCTCACGAATACCCATCAAGTATGGAAAATATTTGCGTGCTAGCCACGATCATAGAATATTCTCCATATAAGGTAAAGGATAATGATCCTTTAGGGATGCCTTATTCAAATATTTGAAATCAACAAAAAGTCTAATTTCACCATTCTTCTTGTGTATTGGAATTGGATTTACAACCCAAGTAGAGTATTTGATAGGAAAAATATGTTTTTCCTTAATGAGTTTGGATAACTCATTCCTCATGAGGGCTCTATCTTTGGATTGATTGGTCTATGATTTTTATGATGGGCTTGATACTTGGGTCAAGGTTAATGGAGTGTTGAGAAACACTTGTATCAAACCCTTTGAGGTATTCATACTCCCATAAAAATATGTCACTATATTTTTGACAAAGAGAAATGAAGGCCTTTTTTTCATCATGCGTGCAATATTTTCAAGAAGAAATTATTTTCCACGTGCAATAGTGAATGGAATGAAGTCTTCATTCTTTGCATGCCTATATTTTTCTTTACCCTTGAACTCTTCATCAGGGATAAACATGTTCTCTAAGGTGACAAACCATTTAGGAAACTTTTTTGTCTTGAGTTGAATCACTTGGTCACCATATATGTCATCCAAGTCAACTTACATACTTAAGGAGAACTCAAATTTAATTTGAATGAACTAGAAAATTTGTGCATCACTATCAAACACTTTCCAGCTAGTTTCATTATTGGAATGGATGACCTGACCACCACTTTAATGTGCTACATGCTTCATTTTATAAAATCATTAATAGGTGAGATTTTTGAACCAAACGATGCCATATGATATGCTTCTTTGTTCAACTTTCTTGGCACTACTTACAAATTGAGTGCCTTAAAACTTTCCAACATGTCCCAAACTCCATGCTTATAATCTTTGATAAGATTCTTCTTTGTTGCACAATTTTTGGTGACTTGGTGGATAAAAACTCTATTTCCCCAAATATTTTCAAATATTTGATCTTTCTCTTCTCAACAATAAGAATTCCATGCACCAATGCTTCATACTTTGCTATATTTTGGAGCTTGAAACCTACATCTTGTGTGTGAAGAATTCTTTTTCACTTTTAGGAGAAATGAGAACAACACATGTGCCTACACCATTTCTACTTCTGGAGCCATTAAAAAACATCTTCCATTGTCCATAATTTTCTTCACTTTATTTAAGCGTGCTAGGAAACACAACTTCCTCTTCAAGGATATAGTAAGTACCAAGGACAATAACAAGATTTGTATCATAGGGATCAAATTCATAGCACCTTTTGGCCCATTCATCTAGAAATACATCAGTTACACGAGGAGTGATGGGTCATTCTTATGAAATTGAATCTTTCTCTTTGCCTTCTTCTTTGATTAGGAAATTAGTTTGAATAGGAGATGGGTCATAGGACTCAACATGATAAGAAAATATAGGATCAACATATATGGTAAAATGAGTACCATACCTTGGTTTTAGTAACATATGAGACCAATCTAAAGATGAGTAACCACCCACTTTAATGGTAAAATATCTTGATAAGAAAATGGAAAACAAAAGAGGTAGATCAATGATTGATAGGTCTTGAGTTATGGTTAGGCTTGGGGATATATGAAGGGTTAACTCAAGATCCTTCATGACCCCTACAATGGTGAAAATTGAACCATCAAGTTACAAGACTCCTTTGGACATGGGGCTATACTTAATTCCTAATACATTAGCAATTTTCATAGGCATAATTGAAGTACTAGCCCCTGAATCAATCATGTAATTGTGTACGGGGTGTTTAAATAATATCAAGGACATATAGAAGGGTGGAGTTTTGAAAAAATTCTTACTTGTTTCTCCTCTACTTGAAATATATTAACAAAATATTGTGGTGTTTGGATAACTTGATCAACGTATAGGAGTTATGCAGAGCTTGATTTAACAATTCAAACTAGGATGGAATGGCTAGGGCATCCCACATTGTGACATTTACATCTATCTTCTTCCTTTGGTCCAAAATGTTGAATGGAAGTCCCATAGACTTGTGCATTTGAGGCACACTGACATATTTTCTTGATTTTTAAGGTGTAGAGGTAGAGGGCTTCACTTGTGCATAGTCTTGACCTACCAAATGATGGGTGAGTGGTGATTTAATTAGAGCTTCATGTGGAACATCATGCACAATAATTTTCACACCCAAACTATTAGGTTGATGGGTTGTATCTATTTTCTTCTGAAGATCAATTTGGTTAGTAGGAAAAGAAGGTTATGTACTAGCTTTGATCATTCTCTTCTTGTACCTTGTATTGTTAGAAATTTGGGTATGTAGCCTGGATAAACTCTCTACAGGTTTTTTGATTACATAGAAAGTCATAAACCCCAAATAACATAAGGTTTGTCTTAGGAACAACTTCTAAAACTTATTCATTTTCTAGATCGTGCATGGTAGTGGAAGGATCATAGTTTGAAGTAGTTTGAATCATGAATTCTTGCACATGCATGTCATTAGCATAGTGGTAATGACTGTGTAGTAAGTCACAAGGAAAGCACCATTCTATCTCTTGGACCATATTGTTTTGTAATGTAACTAGCATTTGACTTGTGTTGGGTGTTGGAAGAAGTTGTGCCAAGGCAACTTCCTAAAGAGGAAGGTGTGCATTAGCATGCCATCTATAATTTTTTTGGTTCTACCCATATCTTTGATTTGGATATTGATTTATGAAGGGTTGATGAATATGATTATATCCTTGATTAGAATTGGTGTTGAAGGATTGCGCTTGCTACATTTTTAAAGATATAACCTTATTGGACATATTTCTAATCAAGGATTTCATTTCTTCATCCTCTTTTTATTGCATAGGAGAATAGGATGTGGAGGCACTAGGATGGGAATTCTACTCGGGAATAGTAGAAATAGAAGGCTAATGCACTTGAGGGATTAATGGGAACTAGGGATTGGATGGTCTAGGAGATAACTTCCCTACTTGAATAAGACTATTCTTACCCCTAATTACAATGTTATAGGAAGCTGACAATGTTCTACCCCCATAGACTAAATCATGACTGAAATATCACTATTGAGCCCTTAGATAATAAATGAATGAATGTTGGGCTATAGGTCTTACCACCTAAGGGATTTTATCCCATATCCTTTTAAATCTAGAATTAAAATAAGTTATCTGCTCATTAGGGTCTCTCTTTGTTGTTGTCAACTACTCTTGTAAGGATATGTGGTCTAAATTTTCTTCAAAATAGTTACAAAGAGCTTAGCCAATATCATCCCAATTGGTAATGGATGCAGGTCTCAAACTTCTATACCATTGAAGCACTCTACCTTAAAGTGAAGATGTTAATATTCTAATAGCTACATCATCTTTTGTAACCAGATAAATAGATCATACATTTGTGACATCTTGAATGTGCTCGATTACCATACTAGTAACTTGATTCTCACCAGTGAAGTATGGAATAATTTTGAGTGCAACTAGTGGCATCTCATGTTGCACATTAAGAGTGAGAGGGATTCCACTAGTGAAGTTAACAAATGGTAAAATCCTTTGTGGTGATGTTATGACTTCGATGGAGTGCGCGGAAGGTCTACCAAGAGGAGTGGGAATCATGTGACACACTAGAGATGGGGACGCACACTTAGTTGCTCTACTTCCTCTTCTTCTTGGTGATATGTGGAGATATTCAAAGAAATCTTCAGTTATTATGCTTTGTTTGGTACATATTTTTCTCATAAAAAACACTCGAACTACTGAAATCAGTAGATCTAGATGTTGGGAGTCATCAGATGTGTTGAAATAAGCCTATGTAGGTTGGAAATCACTAATTCAAACACCATAACTTAGCAATAATGAAATTTAAGCTTTCAATACTTATCCCACCAGGCGTGCCAAAAACTATTGGAGCTCATAATTATACCCATCCCAAATCAGGATGAACTACGATTTTGAGGCAACATGAGATTGTATCAAAGTTATGAGACCTTGCATGAAGAGATAGACCTCAAGAGAAGGCCAGTTACTCTACCTATTTCTAATGTTAAAACTAATCCCAATAAGGTAAATGTAACTATTTAATCTTATTCTATCATTCCAAGGACTAGGGTGAGAAGGAGATGCATGGAAAGGGAAATCTAAGATAAAGGATGTGATATCTCCAAAAAGAGGGGATGAATTTAACACTCGGACTTGAGAGAAAATGGAGGAAAAAACATGTAGGGAGGTAAGATATTAATACCAAAATATGAAACATGTTCACAAATCTATTTCCATGGGGCATAATCAGAAAAGGAACCTACAAGGGATGTGAAAAACACAACAAACAAGAAATGCAAAAGAGAGGCAAGAAGATGTAATAAAAATGATCCAGGGAAGAGAATAGCCACAAAAAAAGATTCTCTTGATTACAATAAATTCATAGTCAATTACAATGGCGGATGAGGTAGATATCCACATGAAAAAATCATATATGAATTCTTGCAAATTAAAATTCTAAAGAGTAGAGTTTTGAGTAATACACTTAAAAAACTAAGGTGATACAATCCTTACAAAGAGCATTACTCTTATATTTATAGAAAATAAGGAGAGAAGAGGAGAAGAGGAGGGACACTCGGATTCAAAATCTCAACCACCAATAATAAGCAATAACTACCTACAAATATGCCTACAAGAATGTCAGATCTGCCTCCCATGTTATTTTAGCATGTGGAAGAAGGAAAGATACCAAATCAAATCAAATATGGGTGGTTGAGTTGATTGAAGTTGTGCATTAATGGTTGAAACATGTTTCCCTATTTTCTACCTACTAAATCCTGTTAAAAACTAATTTCTAACAAGCTAGAGTGTAGCCCATGTCAACAACTTTCCAATGAGACCAAGAGCACATGAATATGAGATCTATAGAAAAATTTATTGTGATTTGAATATTTGGAGTGCAAGATGAACATATAATGACACGTGGTGTGCACCTTTGATTGGCTGAATTATTTGGCTAACTATTAATTTTTTTGTCTTGTCTGCCACATGTCACACCTTGGCTCATTACAAGGATTCTATGCCCATTTGGTGTGCTTTGATAGGTTGCGTGTAACACACTCAATCTAATAATTTTCCATGTGGCAGAATGACTAGTGTGGGAGAATGCATGAGACACACATGAATGTAGAAGATGGGCATGCAAAAGAGATGCACATGGAAAAAGGGTGCATATTTATAAATATGTACAAGTATGCAAGTATTGACATGGTAAGAAAGGAAACAATGCAAGGAGAAAACATGTAGGGGACTAATCAAAATGGGGATGTAAGTTTTCAAAATAACTAGGGAGTTATTTTGGAGAACATCCTCTAAAATTGAAAGTGTTGGACCTAAACTCCCAATACATTGAAACATATAAATCATGTCTATATCCAATATGAACAACACCATCTGCCTATTTCCTCCAAATCTAAGGCTATGGAATTTTGCAATGTCCTACATGGACAACCTCCTCAATATCTCAAGTAATCATGCCACATCTAGTGATCTTAATTTTCAGATCCTCCATGTCACTTGTAAAACATCAAAAAACATGTAACCATCAAATATGAATAAAAATCCTTCATACAAATAATTCACATGCATATACAAATATAAAAACACCATTTTCCTACTACATCAGCCCCTGCTATCAAAATACCATTGGCCCTTAAGAAATTATTTCCACTTCTATGGATAATTGACCCTACTGGTGAAACACCATTTGCTAGGGTAGAATTTCCTCTTATCTAGATGCCATCAACTATACTATTGGTGGTCATCACAACATGGTTGATCCCATCCATTTCAAGGTACCTAACGACCTCAATATTTAAAATCTTCCCAAACCCACATAAACCTCAAGTTAATATACAATTTGAATATATTTGGGAAAAAAATTCACTATATAAATTGGCCCCAACATGAATTTTTCCATTATCATCCTAGTTACTCAATTTTAATTCATAAGTAACGCCTACCATGGGATTCACACCACCGTGTTCCCATCTCATCCGCCCTATCATCCATATCATAATCTCACCATCATCACTAAAATCAATTGATTTGTATTCCCTTAGAGATCATTTTAACTTAATCTCAAATTAGAAAAGTGACAAATGAATTCATCCCTTTACTATTTAAAGTAATTTTTATAACAGGTTTTCATCATGACTTCCTCCAATCTTCAAACATTGTAATATTTTACACTATGAAACCTCAAATAATTTTGTAAATTGTGCTAAATTTGAGGTAAAAATCCAATATTTTTAACATATTAAAATTCTCTACATAAACCTTTCATTGGAATCCCCATTTTTCCATCATTTCAATGATCAATATCATCCCTCCCATGGCCCTCCTAGCTAGGTGATTTATGTCTTATTTTACTTACTATATTCTAGTATCTCTTTCCAATCTTTCTTATACAACGTTCCAATTTCACCTACCATATGAAATCCAAGAAATACATGTAGGTAAGTATGGGGTAGGTATATTTCATTTAGAATTCATTACTTTTTAGTACCTTCCATTTTAACTCTTTACTTTCTACATTTTCTTTCAATTTCATGTTCCATATATATTTTCCCAAAAACCATCTCATGTTGCACTATTGTGACATGTAAATATATTCAATAGGTACATATGTATACACCTTTTTCTTTATGATTTATAACTTTTTATTTTGTGTAAGGGTTGCTTTGATGCATTCTTCCGAGTAGGTGCGGAAGAGGCTTGTTGGGATTAGGATATGATCGTACTTGTCCATGTGGGCTAGAAAACAACATTTTAGAGATGTCACTATTATCCTTATTCAACTTATGCATGCCTAATTTATTCCCTTTTGTACACATTACACTCATTATGTCTACTTGTGCCATCATGTCCACTTATGGTTCATGCTATTATCCTTGGTTTTGGTCACCTTGAATGTCTTTCACCTACCCCATCCAAATTATGGACTTTGTTCCTAATGATTAAAAACCATGAAATTAGGGCATCCACCAAGGATGATTCCATTACCAATTAGAAATCACATTGGTTATATATACCCCATACTTCCTTCTTAGTTTCATCAATTAACAATCATTTGAACACACCATACTTACTTTTTCTCACACTATTTTTCACTACATGTGCACTTATTGGATGACTTTGGAGTCTTAAAGCTCACTTATTTTTCATTTGTTTTACCACAATGAGTTAGTACTAGAGATCTTCTTGTTGATATTTCCTCTTCTCTTCCCATAATAATTCTCTCTCGGTGATGTTGTCTCTGGGGAGGACTATACATTAGTGTTCACACATGCAATAGGTAAGTATTTCCAACACTCTTTAGTATTTAATTTATTTATTTATGTACTAGTTTTTATTGGTCATTCATTAATATGATTTAGAGTTTATATAGGTTTTCATTTATCTATTTATTTGTATTATTTTTATTATGCCCCCTAGTTATCTCTCTTCTATTTCAGAATCCTAGTAGGATACGTATATTTATCTTATTTGTAGGACTTAAAACATATGTCTACCCTAGGGACAGGATAATATCCTCTAGATTTATGAATCTAGTGCTCTTTGATACCCTTTGTATCTATAGGATGTGGATGGTATTAGATTGGATCCTAGATTTGAGAACCCAACTAGGAACCTCTTTTTACCCATCATATAGAGAGAGATATTGATGAGGCAAACCCCTCCCATAATGGTTGTGTGAGAGACTGTGAGAATGAATACACCAATTGCCAAAACCATTAGGAGAGGTATCTTGACTAGAAGAGAGTGGTGGAATATGAGAAATGATACAAGGTGAAATACCCTAATTGTGCTGAGAATAGTCTAGAGGTGGGCCAATTTTAGTGCCACTTTCAAGCGTGGACTTGAATATGTAAGAAAAAATTAGACACAATCATTGTTTTGCTAAAATCTAAAAGATTACAATCTAAAATTGTATGATAAAAGGAGCAACATTTCTCTCTTTCTAGATAAAAAATTTATTTACACTCTTAAAGAATGAAAACTTTGGTGAAGGCCTTGGGAAATCCGGACCAATCCTAAAGTAAAATATTTTTCCAAAGTAAGTGTTTCAACCGAAATGGTTAAAATAATTTATGAATATAGGCATAGATGATAAAAGATTTTGGAAAGCCCAGAAAATGTGTATGTTTTGAATCTATTTGTACTCTTCCTCTATACTCATGTGTGCAAACATATGGTAATCGAAATGTACAAGTTTTCCACTACCCTTTGTGCTAGCCTATCATGTCGTAGTATGGTCTAGGGCACAATCAATGAAGTGTGAAATATTTTACGTCCCATTAAGGTTAGAAAGGTTGAAGTAGATGTATTATCAAGTAAATAGTATTGAGAGCATAAGTGTTTTAACATAAATGAACAATAGATTTGATTATTTACCAACTACATACTACTCATATATTAATCTATACTTGCACCTTTACATTCATGATGTTTAGTATCCTACAAAATCATCCAAGAAGATCAAAAGATACAAGCTCTTTCCTTTTTAACTCTCATGACTCTTACATTGAATCCCTAATGGGTATTTATACTAGCGGGAATTTCCATTTAATAATATTCCAAAGGCTAATAATAGCCCTTGAGTGATAACTGTAAGTTTAACTAGTACATCTAGTTGGTGGATAAAAAATAGCCACTCACCACCTTACTCTTGCTCGTATGGTGGTACTTCTAGAAGATCGTTGTTTTTCTTTAGCCAAGTTCTAATATTAACTAATATCTTTTTAGCTTCATGAAAGTGATCCAACATGTGACTTAAATTTTATCTTTGGACTCATTTTTTATCTTTATCCTCTTTCACCTTCCATATTTTCTTCCTAGCTTATTCTCCTACATGCTCCTCCATCTTTGTCGGTGTTTCCCTTACCTTGAGTGGATTTTAGTTCATTTTTGAGAGATTATTCCTATGATGACTCTTTTTATTTAAACATGTTCTTCCCTTATTTTATAATGTGAACATCCTCTTCAAAATTTCCATGCATACCGCATAAAAAGGTGGATCATGAATAAATAATATTTAGTCCCCTAAGGACTTAAGGAATAAAGAATACAAATATATGGGCCCAACATCACCTCGTACTAAATTTTTGTCTATCCTTAGGAATAACTTTATTAGGAATCATAAAATAATTCTAGAACCTTAATCCTTAAAAGGTCTTCATGTTCTTTCCAATGAGTGATTGCTTCATGAAGAAGTTGGTCCAACTTTGTGGCTATTTGGGTAAAAATTATAGTGCATTTTATTCTTTTAGTCATTGTTCTTCATATATGATTAATGTTTTGGTTCAATTCCTAACATGTGGTCTCTAGATCTGTTTCTACTTCATCAGTTAGCCTTATGAGCTCTGTCAATTGTTATTTTACCCTCTCTATTCTTTACGTGACATCCTTACCAAAATTTTCACTTTCTTCCATTATTTTTTTCTATTAGAAATGTCCAATGAGTCGTCTTCTAGCTGATTTTTAATGGTTTCTAGCTTCCTAACTAGTTCTTTTATGCATGCATTGATTATTCACGGTTTCCTATAAAGCCCCTTAATCAACTTTTCAGCTTTCTCTCTACCTTTAGCCTCTAACTTCCTCATGTTATTCTCACATACTTAGATTTTTTTTGGTTCCAAATGATTATGATATTTTTAATATCATCCTTTTATTTTCTTCTTGTTTATTGTTCTTTTTAAATATATTTGAATAACCTATTTATGATTTGTACTATATCATAGATTTTTTATCCTACGACAAGTGGGATATATTCTATAAGCTTTGGGGCTATTGCTAACTATCCACTCCCCAATGCGTTGACTTTAAAATCCACTTGCTCATATTTCTCTTTGAGGGGACCTTGTTTTCATGTTGGAACTCATGTAAATTTATACTTGATTAGATGAGACTTGACTCTAGTTTCTATTTTCGGGCCTTGTATATCCTGGACTCGTTGATGTTTTATAATTTTTTAATACTACCTTCATAATTTTTTTAGCAATTCTTCCCCGCTTGAGTTTCGGAAATGTTATAGGTCATGGCAAGGATGATATGATCCCCTCCCTCTATTGGAATGGTGTAGATGATGTCATTTGGTAGCTTGTTGAGTGGCTCCTCGGTACATGCATCCAAATAAAATGACAATCCAATTTTCAAGCACTCTATTTCCACGGTATTTTTAAGGCAAACCCACTAAAAAAATTATTTAATGTTATTCCCCTTTTGATATTACACACGCATCGAACCTTTTTCTAGGTTTGGGTATGATTGCGGGTCTACCTCTTTTCATCTATATCGAAATATTTTTGTATTGGCATCTTTCCTTTACTTTATTGGGATTACTCTACTTCTACATCAGCTCTGCAACCTCTTCATTCCTTATGAACACATTTATCGCTTTCACTTTTTCATCCTCTTCTGTGGTTATATTAAACCTAAATCAATTTTGAGGGTGACCTTTGAGAATATTTTGGTTGTGCATCGTGTTTATGTTCTCCAATGTTCACTTGGCCCACCTTGAGATGTAGCTTAGGAAGGAGAGTGCTACACTAGACCTTTGATGTTGAGTCCATCTTGATCCTATAGTGACTTTGTTATTTTGATAGGGCCTATTATGGTTTCTATGCCATTGGATTTCAAATTATCATGTTTCTTTTTTTCCTCCTACATCATGTTAGGCTCTTACTTTGGGTTTAGTCTCCTCTTCTTCTTGGTTTGTCTTGATTGCACACATGTACTTTCTTTCTCTTTTTGTACAATTATTTGGATGCTCTAATTTATCCTATGCACTCTGTTGTGTGCACTTAGGCATAATAATATATTCATCTAGTTCTTCTTCATGTTCATATTCATTAGATGCCTTTTAATTTGGACATAGATAAAAGAAGAGTTTCTGCGGGTCATTATTCACCACAACAAGTATTCCACTAGTGAACTGAAATATTTCTATCACCTTTCTATATTCATGGGCATCTCAATCATGGTTTTTATAATTTTTATGTACTATATATATTTCCTCATCAAATATTTATGGATACTTTTTGATTTATTTGACCTCCTTGATCCATTGGATAGATCACATAGAATAGTAAGTTATTAAAGCATATGGAAATTTGGACCACATGGACCAAGTCTCATTAAACCTTTTAAAATTTCCTTTGTATAGTTCATCATAATAGTAAACCCTACCTCTCTAACTAACTATTTTGGTAGTTGGTGTTGGATTCTCCAATATTTCTCAAATATAGTGTGGAAGTGTCTCCACCAATTTTGAACCATCCCTTATATGCATTGTTGATTGTGGTGGGTGCCATGACTTATTTTTACATGACGGGAAGATATGGATCCTTTAATGGGTATATCCATGTTTTCTACTTATCCCCATTTGGCATGTCGATTTCATCAAATACTATTAACATTAAGATTATGCTCCATCAAAATTTGATTTTTTTTTCTCACGTACTAATGTTTTGTCTTCATTTATGCTCTACATGAATATTTGTGAGATATCACATTCCATTCCTTGGACTAACTTATGCATGATGCATATGAATCTATTATTTACTTCACTCCATCTTGTTCTGTTGTTAATATAAAGTAATTAATCATGTCATGACTCTTGTGCAGGGTATTTTAGTTAATCGATGGACATGGATTTTCCCCATGCTTGTATCTTGAGGAGTTCAATAATTTTATTCACCCCCTCATAATATCTTAAGGCTTGCACTAAATATTCTCCTTTATTATTTATCCTTGTTATCCTACTAATAAGGTAGTATGAGATTCTCATGCACCTTCCTGGAATGTAAAAATACCCATCTCTTATGTGTGAGATAAGGTATTGGAATAGTTTAGTAGGTTTGTTGAAAATGGATAGGTTGAGTAACTAGAGTACCCATGTCTTCTCCAACATATTCCTTATGTTATTATCATATGCCTCATTCCCCAAACTATATTTTGGCATGTTGCTCACACCATTTAATTTTCCAATGTTCCATCTAGCCTATGCATAAGATGGTTACAATTTGATATCTTTATTGAGGTTGCATGATTTTTCCACAACCCAATTCTTTCATCCTCCTTTGAGTATTGCATTTCAACATTTATAGTTAGTGTGCTAGAAATTTGTTCCTTTTTATTCTTCTTAATAGTTACCATATTATTCTTTCCTTATTTGGAATGGAAGATCTTGTTCCTATCACCTTTTTTGGTATTTAGTTTATAATAATGACTTCTTTGTCACCTCTTTTTTCTTCTTTGATTATTGTGGCCTCTAAGTCACTTCGAGATATTGAACTTGACATACTCATAGAGAATGTACTTATTAATCATCACTCATACCATTTTATTTTTAGGTCAAAAACCACTTTGGTGATCCTGGAGCGATTGATTTCACCAAATTTCATCATTCTAATCAAGGAAACTTAACCTCCACATTAATGGTGTCCGAAAGAAAGTTATTATTTTCCTATTAATCTAACATTTCCTATTTAACCTCGTTACTATTGCAAAAGATTAAATTTATGTTAATGACAGTTTATTTTTATAGGATCAGATTTTAAATCACTTTTTCACATCTTTTCTTGTTTTCACCAAATATCTCATTTTTACTACAATTTATTTAAAATTAAATACCACTCCTGTTTATATCCCTTTTCATAAGGAATAAATGTTCTTTTCATTTATTCCTCACATACATGAGCTTTTAGTTCCCAATCTTCCATTAATGCCCAGTTTTTAACAACTATATTTTTCTCCTTTTTCTCACTTGATTCTTAATATCTGTTAAGTGTGTGTCGTGGGATTCTTCATGATTGATTTTTTTCTTCATGCCTCCAACTATGTTAGTTAGCTTATGTTCCCGGCTAGTGTAACTCTCACTTGTGCACTTCCTTCTTTTCGTGTGCTTCCTTTCCCCTTAGCTCCTTATAAAGATAACATCCCTCTTTAAAAGATTCATCATTCCTTCATTCGCTTCACTTTGTTATTAGATCATCCATTCCTCAATAAATTTCCTATTGTACATGTAATTTAATAATATTTTTTTCCATTTCACGATCCTTGCTTTTATTTTGATCGTATATCCCCCTTTTTCAGCATCCCCCTTTCACCTGAAAGCCTCTATAGTCACACTTTGTACCATTTAGCATCTTGCATCCTCCCATTGAAAAAAAAAAATCATGGTTATCCATACATTACTACTGAGGCGAGTAATTACATGTTTAGTCAAAACAACACAACTATAAAATAAATTACACAAATTTCCTGTGCTTATTATATACATGAAATAAATTTTAATCTACTAAATGAAATAACATCTAATCTAATGGCATACAACTTATTTTATTATAAACCCTTTTTACTAGAAATAGGGTTTTGGACCACTTCCATTAAAGTATCATGGTAGAAGGATGCCACTAAGTTCCATTAGTTTACATGCCCTAATTGGAAAATTTCCACTATCTTATAATCACCTAGCCAATGGGTCTTCAGTTTCCTAGGGTGGTGGGTAAAATTTGAGTCATATAGTAAAAATTTTATGCCTACCGTAACGGTCTTATTTTTAAGGTTTCGATCATTCCACTTGCTTTTAATGTCTTTCTCAATATTTTGTGACCATCAAAATTATAACCTAGTTTCATCTAACTATAACATTGGTGTCAAGAATTTAATAATAAAATCTTCATCATCCAAGTTGGAAATTATCACAATTGATAGGGATTGTTCTAAAAATCTATTAGTGAAAATGACTTTGTTCCATAGACAAGATGAAAAGGAGTCTCTTTATTGAGGTGTTCATATGTTGTTCTATAGGCATAAAGAATCTGCTAAGACCTTATCATCCCAATATTTATACCCCATGTCACAAATATTTGATAAGGTATGAATCAAAATTTTATTGAATGATTCAACTTTTATGTTATCCTACACATGATAGGGTGTTGTCTTATGATGTGTTACTACAAAATATTGTAATAAAATCATTATATTATCATTCAAGAAGTGTGTCCGTCTATAGCTTTTCAATCTTAACGAGAATCCAAATTGGAAAATTATGTTTTCCCATATAAACCTTTCCATTTTCATTATTGTGAAATATTTGGTTGGTGTGGCCTCTACCCACCTAGTTAGAAAATTAGCGGATAAAATTATATATGGTTCTCTATTTCATCATGCAATAGGATTGATAGGTCCCACAAAGTTAGTTTCCCATTTTGCAAATGTTTCTTGCATGATTACAGGTATTAGGGGCATCTCGTTACACTTGCTTGGTTTTTCGAATCATTGACATTGGTCACATTCCTTGGTGTATGCCTTAGCATATTTAAATAAACTTTTCCACCAGAGACCTACATTTAGAATTTTACACACATTTGCATCTCGATGTAGAGGCCTCTTGTTATCCATTCATGTGCCTCTCGAGAGAACATATTTCCTTTCATGATCCATGACATATAACCATAATATCTCATCATGAACCATCTTGTATAGTTTTCCTCTTATGAACTAATATAACATGACTTTAAAAACTAAGTACTTCCTTTGACTCATTATATAGCCTTTTGGCCTGCACAACCCCATATTGTATAAAATAAGTTATGTCCTCTAATTAATCAAAAGTAATTTGTATTTGGAATAATTGTGTGTCTACTTTCCTTATTCTATTGGTCCTTCCTCTTCTTGGTGTTGATACACAATAAATGATCGAACTCGTATTATTTTTCCTCGTTTCATAACCACCAAAAATTATAACTCTTGAAAAGTATAATCCATCTATAGATCGTCCCATGTAAGAATTATTTATTCACCAAGTGTTTGTGAGTAATGTGATATATAAAGAACACAAAGGAGGTTACCCAAAGGTAGTGTCTAAATATCTAAAGTGCATAATCCATTCATAGTCCTTATCACTTAGTGGTAGTAATCTTTTTGTGTGCATAAATTTCTGAAATTTTCAAAGTAAATAAGATGGTCCAAAATCCCTTCTCCTTGATGCCCCAGTATTTCTTTAATATTAGTTCTTGATGCATCTACAAATTGTTCCTATCTACAAATTGTTCCCTTCTCTTTGATGCATCTACATGGAATGACGTGTTCCTATCTACAAATTGTAGAACGAGAGATTCTTTTAATTTCTACTTTAATTTTTAAATGCATGTTGTTTTTCTACTCCCCACTCAAAGTTTCATGTTTTCATATTATCTTTTCCAGCAACACTGCAAGTTTTAAAAATCCTTGATAAAATTTATATAATATACGTAATTTTCTAAGAATGCGCGGAATTATCTCTATGTTTGTGGAAGCTCAAGGTGAAGTTCACAATAATATTTTCCATATCTACTAACAATCCATCATTGCATATTATATGTCCTAACAATTTTTGAATTGCGTTGCAAACACGCATTTCTTCAAATTGAGGAAAATCTATAAATGTAAACAATGCCCAAACATTAATCTCAAATTATCAAAATTATCCCACACCAAGGCATATAGGTAAACTTTAAGTAAATTTAGTAAAAATACTCAAACATAGTTATAACAATGTGTGAAAAGACATCGAGTGCATTTTAAAATCAAATGATGTGATTTGTATAAGCATGTGATCCCCATTCAAGTAGTAAAATTTATTTTCACCATATATTTTCTACAATTTTGACCTAATGATAGATGGAGAACCCATTTATGAAAGTATAAATCTCCTTGCATGCTACCCCTTCTAAAATCTCTTTAATAAAGTGTGTAGGAAATAATCCAATTATGCATATATAGTTGAAATCGCAATATTCCAAACAAATTCTTATGCACCCATATTTATTTATTCTTATAACCATAAACTTATCCATTTATATTCTTCCATAGGTATGATGAATCCTAAAAATATAATGTTGTCGAGTTCTTGTTTTAATTTTACACGCATGCTTGAATTCATCTGGTATGGGTGTTTTCTAACTAGTTTGGCTCCTTCAAATAATTTTATTTACATTGTTCCTAGAGATGGGTGTAAACCCTTCATCTCATGGTAGATTCTAGGAAATATATCCTCGTACTCATGTAATAGTTCAACAATTTTTTGATTCCCAATTCACTCTAGTAGTCACAAACCATTTCCATTTTGGTTCATTTTCACCGCCTATGTTGACTGTATGGATTTGAATAGTTCATCCTATGGCCAATTCCCTTATTATTTCTTATCTATTGCTTCTCTTGACCCATAGCAGGATTCTACATGTAAATAAAAATTATCTCCCTCATCTTCTATTTTTAGCACCACTTTTTCTTTACCTTTTCTTGCACAATTCTCATTCTTCCATAGTTCATCTTCTTCTTCATTGGAAAATCTATCCACAAAGTATTAAATGAATGTTTTAGTTAACACAAACCCTTATCCTTATGTAGAGCCAAAATAATGTCTTTTATGGCAAAATTTTCCATAAATACTTTTTCTTTTATACATTGAAGAAGATAATTCTAACGAGGAACCGAAGAGGTAAATGAAAAGGTATGTAGAAAACCTTGTATCATTTTTGTCCAGAACTTAATTCTCTATGTAAGTTTCACTTGACATACGATGTACATGCATATACACATAGTATATGATAAAATAAGTGTTTCCATAGTGCATGTTTAAGTTTTAGTGGTTTTCCATATCTCTATACATTTATGTAGATGTTCTTCTTTGTTGACTCCACTATATCCGGGATATCTTTGTGTGTCATTGTTTCACTTGAACCCGGCCCTCATGGCCTCTTTTGGTTTTTCCATTTTAAAACTCTAGCCCATATGTTTCCCAATTTCTTTTTGTGGTAGAATTCAACAAATATACTATACGATTAAGTCTCACCTTTTCAATTTATATATAGGCCTCCATTTGTTTGAGGAAATCCTGAATATTTTCACTTACACTAAAAGATGGTGGAGTGTGTGGGTTTTTATTACTAACGGTTCCAATAATTTAATGAATATAATTAGGTTCTTAGATAAATGGGTACCTCAATATGCTCCTAATCATAACACAATCTCGCTCTAATAGTTCATACAAACCATACTCCCAATTTTCATATATCGTACTAGTTACATTAGACATCGATGGTTATCTCCCCACTTTATTTTTCCCTCTAGTGTTAGTTCATAATTTTCCATCCATGTAGCTTGTATATTATATATATGCTCCAAATATTCATATTCTTCCACATTCTCCACATATGATACACTTTGTTTGGGGAAAATGGGAGGATGAAAACCAGACCCCATTTTTAGAGCTTACATATCACTTCTTGAATCATAAGTCAACATTATTGGCATAAAACCAAGGCCTTCCTAGTAGCGTTGGAAAATTATCTTCTTATAATAGTGGTATTACTTCAAAATCACCATGAAATTTTACCCCATTATAAAGATGAGGGTATTACATAGGACTCATATAGGTACTACTTGTGATTTTTAGCCATGAACAATACATGCGGGGATGTATGCAATGTTGTTTACACATTTTATTCCATGAATCAACTGCAAGTATGTTGAATTTTTTTGAATTTGTTGACCAATATTTCATTAATGTTCCAACCATATATATAATCACAAACTAGTATTTATATATCAAAGCCTTCCATCATTGCTAATCTTATATTTTTATTTTATGTATTTCCCAACTATTTCCCTAGAGCCACTTATGTAATTTATGTGACAACCTTTGGCCCAATAAGGGTAATATATCCTGTATGTGCAATAATCTACAAACCTCTTGAAACTTGTTTTTTTATTATATCTTCCTCAAAATATTTTAGCCTTTTATTTTGTATCCTTACTTTGTCTCGGAGGAATTCTATTTCCCTTGAATTTCTCATACCAAGTCTCTTGCTTCTTCAAGAATATCCTTTTGTTTCCTTCCATCAGGATATGGTTTCACAACATTGATTTCTACTTGTTTCACTTTGTCTAAATATGAATCTTGTGCACATAAAATAGTGCACATCTTTACCCATACCTTAGATGAATGTTCCATTATTGGTATAAATTTTGACTTATCTTCATCCACCATGTTCCCTATGATGTTAACAATTCATGCATGTTTCTCACTTTTTTCCTTCATGAGCACATACAAGTCCAGAAAATATTCTACCTTGTGCTCCTTTTGATAAAGTGTGTAAACCGAGAATATTATACAATCATGCTTTGGTAATGGTATGGTGGCCCACACTTTTAGCAATTCCTTAATGGAAATATTCCACCTCCATAACCTTTACATCCTTAACCATTTTTGCCTCATCTAAACCTTTCATGTCCTTCATTAGTATTATCTATTATAGCTTGACGAAGTCCTAATGACCAAGATTCATGAATCTTATCAATAATGTGGCATTTATCTATGTCACATATATGTGCATCATGTATCTTACAATAAGTAGTGAATTTTGTCTTCTTAGCGTGATGTAAAAGGGGGTAGTATTGAGAATCATGGACTCCACATATTTCACATACTAGAAGTATAACCTTCATAGTTTTGTGTAGGCATGCATTTTTGATGTGGCCTTCCACTTCACAATTAATACACCATATCTCACTACATTTTTCTCTTACACTATTTTCCATCAACTTCTCTAGCTGAGTCACCATGGATGTGATTTTTTCCTCCATGAATGGGTTGACATTTGTATCAATATTGTTGACTGATTCAACATGTAGTGACACTTCTAAAGCTTTACAAGGGTTGGTGAAGGTCTTGTGTGATAGTGCACACCTAACTATCACATAAATTGCATGAGTAATCCCCTTATGAATCACTGCATGTGTTGTGTGGGATGCATCTCATATAAAATTTTAGAAATGAGGGTTTTGAAATGTGCATCATAAGAACACATACTTTTAATGAGTTATTTCTTGATCACCTTGATTTCTGAAATACTTTTCTTTTCGAACTCAAGAATATCAAACTCTTTTAGGAATGTTAAACTTAGTTGATCATAATCTACCGCATCTTACAAGGGATCATGTTTCTTATACCACAAATGGGGACAGTCAAGAAATGTTGTTGCTTTAACTAGCTCACTTATCATTGTGAAAAAAATATACCCTTTTCTCACTATATAAGTTCACACTTGTAGACATGATCTATAGCATTTTTGACACTATGGTACTCTATAAGTGTAAGTACATCTCATAAATAATATTCAAGTGTTACTACCTATTTTGATGTATTCACAAGTCTTATTTGGAATGAAATACTTATTGTTGGAGTGATGTTCCCAATCCCACTTCCACTCGTAGGTGAGGGATTATTTCCAGTAATTTGTTTTGTAGGTGAATTTTATTGTATACATATCAATTCTAGTTTTATTGTATCGGCATTCATCATGCCAAATATGTACACTTTTAGAAGATGGGGGTGAGAGGTATTTTTTCGAGTGTTTGTTTCAATTATCGTAGCATGTATGGAAATCTACTACTCATGGTATCTTTCTCCTTATATTTGTTGTTTTATTTCTCACTATCACTTTCAATTAAAATGTGTTCTCCTATATCAGTTGGATGAATTGTGTGAGTAGGTACAATAGGTTGGATCAAGATACCATAAAATTTATACTACCATTCCATGTCATCTAGATCTCATATCATCTCTTTATGCTCTATTACTTCTTCCTGGAGATCCTTGTCTTTTCTTCCTTTTTCCTTACTTAACTAATGTTGTTGGTCATTTCTCGTAGTTATTGGAGTTGAATCAAATAGATTTAATAACTCCTTCTTCATTATCTTTAACCTTTTCTATTCAAATAAAATTCTCCTAAAGGTTCACTCATCTAAGGGATCCATGGCTTGATCCCGATATATTCTTGTCCTTCATATCTCATGTGTCACCCACGTTGCAGAGTGTTTAACCTTACATTGGGAAATTTTATATTCCCATGTCAACCAATATTTTTGAATCTCCAAAGGAAGAAACTATAAGTATGATCCCTACGACTCCCTAAAGAAGTTGAAATATTCTTATTTTACATAAGATAACTTTAAGAATGAATACTCAATGATATAACTTCAAATCATTCATTTCCACCAATACTATACTATATTTGTTCATGTTTTACTATATCTTGCAAGTTTATTATTTTTCTCCAAAGTCTAAGGATGCTTCCAACCCAAATTATTACTTTTCCTAAGTAATAAAAATATAACCATGTATTTAGATGTATTAGTATCTCATAGAAAAATGTCTCATATCATTCATCATAAAGGTTGGCTTTTACCGATGCCCATGTAAAACATTCCACAAATTTCAAATGGTGTTCAGAGAAGGCATATTCAATAGAGTGTAGCCGACATCGATGTTTTCATGTGTTAACTAAAACATCCTCTGTCCACTTCATCCTTACATTATTATAAGGGTTTAGGAAACATAACCAAAGTGTTTTTCATGTAGTTGTACTCTACCTCTGTATTCATGTGTGTGAGAATATGGTAACCAACATGTGCAACTTTCCCCTACCCTTCATGTTGGCCTATCATGTCATAATATGGTCTAGGCACACCAACCTAAAAATGAAAGGTTTCTAGGTCCCATCAAGGTTAGTAAGGTTAAAGTAAATTTATTAGTGATTAAACATTCTTGAAAGAATAAGCTCTTTAACATAAATGAGCAATAGATCCAATTATTAACCAAACCACATACTACTCATATATTAATCAATAGTTTCACATTTTCATTCATGATGTTCAAAGGTGTCCTACTGACTCAATAGGTAAGTTCAAAAGATACAATCTTTTTCATTTTTAAGTCTCACCCCCAATGCATTGAATCCTCATGGGTATTTATATTAGTGGAGACTTTCCTTCACTAGTCTTCCAAAGGCTAATAATAGCCCCTGAGTTACAACTATAAGTTTAACTAGTACATCTAGGTGGTGGATAGAAAATATCCAACTTTTTCCTTATCCTTGCTCTACATGGTGTGGAAGATCATTGTTTTTCCTTATCCAAGCTATATTTTTATCTAATATCTTTTCCAACTTCATGAAAGTAATCCAATCTATGACTTAAAGTCTATGTTTGGACTCATGTTTAACTTTATCCTCTTTCTCCCTACATGTATTCATCCTAGCTTATCCTCGTACATGTTTCTCCATCTCTTTCAATGATCTCCTTCCTTAGATGGATTTTTATTCCTTTCTTACACGCTTATTCCCGTGCCTAATCCTTTTCTTAGCTCTTGCAATTCCCTTTATTTTCTACTATGTGCATCCTCTTCAAAACAATTTATGCATCGCCCTCAAAGAATATTGAATCATGAATAAAAAATATTTAATCCCCGAGGAATTAAAGAATAAAGAATAAAAATATATGGGCCCAATAGATCATAAGGGTTTCAATATTCCCCAAAAAGGGAAATTCAGATTATGAAAACCAAGGTGAATGAGATTGTTTCCAATTGGTAAACCATGATAAATTAAACATAGGAAAAATGAGAAATATTGGGCTTCATAATGGTAGAATAGATGGTATAAAATATGTGTTATCAACACCAAGGAGAAGAGAAAAAGGACCAATGAAAGTTTAGTTTTTCCACCATTGGAATCTTGGGAGAGTAAAATATATAATTTTTTGGAAAATAATTGAGAAATGGAAAATCAAAAAACCATCTCCAGTCCTTCCACCATGGCCTAGAGGAATCCCAATTTGATATGAAATATTAGTGGGAATAAATTTAAAAATTTCTTGATAAGAGATATGATTGCCATTAGCTAGCGAGAATTTATCCTTAGCTTCTGTTCATGTCAAAATCCGTAGATAGGGAATACTAAATATGTCAAAGAATGTTAAAATCCACCATCTAAAAATCCTAAGGGCATGTACCCAAGGAATCTTAAAAAGAGTAACATTTTGAAAGGTAATGATGAGAGACCACCATGCTAAGTGGGACTTCATAGATAACCCCATTCTAAACTCATCCCCATTCCAAAGAAGCTAGGGTTTGATCTTCTCCAAGGAATTCTAAATACTTTTATTAACAAATGAGCCAACTAATTTCACAGGGTATTTGATAAAGAGTATATTTGGGAGTTCTAAACACTTCCATGTCTTGTGACTATGAGGTGAGCCTCAACTAAACAATTCCATAATAGAATTTTCCATTTCTCCATTCTTTCTATATCTCAAAAAATTGATTTGGCATAAATGGAAGTTCCTTGACATCAATATCTAATAAAAATATCCCCAGAGACTTTGAGAAGGAAAAAAATTCTCCCAAGAAAAAAATGAAACCCTTAGCATTCTCTAAGCTAGCCCATAAGAAATCTTGGAACAATTTCTCTATATTTTTGTAAGAGACTTCAGAGGGGGATAAAAATTAAGAATAGTAAACATGAGTACCCATTAAAACTTTGGAACAAATCTTAAATTTCTTGGTTAATGATATGCGTTTCATGATCCAATATGAAAAAATATTTTTAACCTAATTGACAACAAATTTCTAGAGTCGTGAAGGATTTATTTGGAATGAAAAATGGAATCATTAAAATTGGAAGATATAGCCATGTTCAATCCACATTAATTCAAGAATAGATAGCCATGGGGAGGAGGAATAAAAAATTTCCTAGAGTATTGAATATTTTTCCATTGAATTCTCGAACTAGAGGTGAGGAAATATAAATCTATGTAAGAGAAATCATGTTGAACATTAGCCTCATCTTCTATTAAGATGAGAAAGGAGTCATCCAAAAAATGACCATTGATGAGATGACTAAAAGGTAAAATGGGTAGTAAAATTCCTTTCAGCAAGCCACACTGCATGGAATTAGAAAACATATATGAAAATTCTTGTACAACTGACACATATAAAGGAGTGAGAGGAAAACCTTGGAAAATAGACTAAAATATCACAAAAATATCAGAGTGAAGATGATTGACAGAGATATAGGCTGATGCACTTGAAAAATCATGACCACAATGCTAATAATCTGTAGGCCAAAATACAAATGCTTTGAGCATGGCGAATGAAGTTCATTGAATTCTACCATAATATTTCTTACAATTAATTTTAATAAAAGTTTTTTTTTTTACTTCGATCACATTCCATACCATACTAGATTAAAAAATATTATCCAAAGTATATTGGCTCTGGATAAACCTTATTTGTATTGGACTAATAATTTTAGGTAACATGTTATGAATACACAATGAAACAAATTTTGAGATGATATTATCGTAACATTGAGAAGATTAATCGCACCAATTGGAAATGAGATCTAAATACCCCATCGTGGGAATGAATTTTATATTCCCTTTTTGATGAAATAACTAAGAGAATTAGAATGAAATACTTTAGATAGACCTAAAAAGGTAACGACTAACCACACAACAAAGAGTTTTATAAAATTCACACAATAAACAATCATTTCTTAGGGCATTATCATTTTCCATTTGAGAAACTTCCTCAGAAAGATCCTTTATAGTTAGAATTTTATCACAAGCAATCCTTTATGATTAAGAGAGCTTACAAGGGACCAAAAATAATAATTGATCAAGAGAAACTTATCACTCCAGAAAAAGATCTTGAGATTTGACAGATTATGAGAGCCTTCATGGATAACTTTGATTTGTTGTGGTGTATGTTTTCTTTAAGGGAATTAAATATTTCTTTAGAAACCCGATCAACCACTTTGAGCCAATGTAATCAATATTTGATCCGAGTGCTTATTGAATTGTAATCATATGTAATTTTAATGCATTTTTAAAGATTTTATACTTGCCTATGAAAATTTTCATTGAAGGGGGTTTTCTGCAGAGAATTTTAGAAGTATCTCAGCGTAGAGGTGGTGGAATAACTAGAGTTACACCGAATATGGTCTAGTTGACACCTGAAAGTGTATAAAAACATGTCAACTTCTAAATGGGATATGTCCACCATAAAATCCATCTTGTGTTACTATTTAGGTGTTCTTAAGGCCCCAAACTCACTTAATATGGGTAAGGGTGAATCCATCATGAAATAGAGTGGTATTGAGATAAAAATGAGTAAACTAAACATATGGCCGTTATAATTTCCATTCGAGCCTAGAGTCTATAGGGTAGTGGTTTAGAAGGAATGAATCCAACAAGACTTCCACTGGTAATTGAAAATGACTAGGAAAGGAGAAAAAAGGATGCATTGAGAATATGACACAATCAAGGTGCTTAAATACACAATCCAGTCCTTTGCATAAATTAGACCAAGTGTGCAAAATTATGGAGTTAGAATGAAGAGAAACATTAGGGTCATAAAACCCATATTTATTGCGCATATACATCTAGGATGCCCTTTGACTAGCAATCCAACACAAGGATAGAATACCTATCTCAAATCAATAGGAAAATCTACCATATTAAAGTCTCCACAAATGATACAATGTGAATTGGGGATATCTTCAGCAATCTAATTCCATAGTGTCATCCTTTCAACCACGTCATTGGATACATAAATAATAATTACTCAAAAAGTGTAATTCTTGATGTTAAATAACACCCATAGGATGTGATTTTTGGGTCACATACATGAATTAAGATAATGAGTCCACAATTTAATGGTAATAAGTGTCATAATTCCACCATGGATATGCTCTTGATGAATGGCTAGATCTAAGCTATATAGTCAAACAACTTTAGTGATCATGGATAGAAAAAATATTTTCACCTTAACTTCTTGTAAGTATAGAATATCCATCTCTAAAAATCACTTCATAAAATATCATATAGTGTACGTGTGAGGTTATTTTGTTAGACCCATTATATTCTAAGACAAGCAATTTATTGAAAATGAGAGTCCAAAAATATATCCTCCAAGTTTAGACATGAAAGGACACATAATTGTTTTGCAAAAATGATGTTGGTTAGAAATAAAGAATTCACTAGACTCAACTTTCTACATGGTAGAAGGTGTAATATTACCTTCTTCAAGGTGGTGAGGAGGGATATGAGAGTGATTAACTCCTGTTAGGCAAGTAGAAATAATAAGTTGTGAGTCAAATGGAAAACCACCCTTATCTTGTAAAATAGTTTGAAAACCCATTAACTCCACAAAATCCTTGAAAGAAGGGGAACCCTACAATAGTGAGAAAAATCCACATAATTCTTATAGAGAGAAATGAAAACAATATTAGGAAGGGATTATGTAATTGGTATTTGGATAGCTTAAGTTTTAGCATCCTTATAAGTGTTAGGAGTAGAGTAGGGAGTGTGATTTTTGTTATGACTATTTTTTCTACCCAAAATGGTCTAACCATCTTTGCTCGAGGCCCGAGAAGGAATCACAATTGGATTTGAATTTTTGATATGTTCATCTAACAAATGGATATCCCAAATTTTATGGTTTGTAGATTGGCATAAAAAAGAGGTATTGTGAAGGTTAATATAAACCACCCATTGAGTATATTGGGAATCACACACTGGATGTCAATGGTTTCCTTAAGGTCATAAGAGAGGTCAATCTTGACACAAACTAGTCATTGGGGTCTAGAAGCATAAAACTATAGTAGTTATTTGGTAATGACCCTACCTAAAAGGAAGAAATGAGGTACAAAAATAGATAATAGGGCATGTGAAGGCCTAAATATTCCACCCAAACTGGAACCTTAACAGCTTGTATGCTCAAAAACCACAAACTCATGAGCCCATGGGGACATAATGAGGAGGGAGTTGTGAACATACCAAATGGATGACTTATTTAGCACCTTGGTCACATTGATGGGGACAAAAATGGAATAGGAAAAACCATTTGGTCTCAAAAAGAGTCTAACTTGATACAAAATTGGGACCAAGCCATTTGCACCCAAGCGAAAAGTATTATTTCAAAGGTAATCCTTCTAATAAAATAGCCTATCATGTAAAATGATCAAGCCAATAACATGTAAAATTAAACATATTCAATAAGAAATAAAATATTGGGGGTAGAAACATTACCTCAAGGAAAACTTTGTGTAAAACTTTCCGAGTTTCGTCCTAGTGTAGACAAAAAATCACTCACTTTAGGTAATTATCTAGTCTCGATTACATACTACTATTTACATGGTTCCTAAGTACAAAAAGTAATAATTAACCCATGTCTTTGGCCATATTTTGTTGCTTTCTGTTGCTACTTTCAGTCTTGCACCTTTATTGGCCCAAACCTGTCTTTTCATACTTGCTTTTCCTTTATCGAACTAGAGCTCCCTACCAGGACACCAAAGACCAAGCACCCTCATCCCCTCGGATGCCCCTATCCTCTTTGCACTTTACTCTCACCTTTTGGGTCCTTTCTAGCCATTTGAGAATTTTATATTTTTGGTAGTCATCCTTTTTGGGGTTGATTACAAAATTCAAGTGAAGGAACCATATAAATATAAAGTTATGTGATGATATTAAGGGACCAAGCACTAAGCACTTAATATCACCACCTAAGGTTACTTCCATCAACACTTTTATTACTCCATTTGTATCCATATAGCTCCATCACAAGGGACAAAGGCTAGTTCTATACATCACACTTCATAGGAGGGGGCTTCATTATATTCCATGCACACATTATTAAAATTCTACATCTAGGTATTGCTCATTAATCACAAATTGTGAAATGCACAAGAGAACCTAGGGAACAACTCCACACAAACACAAATGCATTGGGTCTAAGTCAGAGTGCAATGTTCAAGTGGTAAGTCCACCATTTTGGCCACTAAGGACAACTTGACCTCTTTATTTGCATCTTTTTTTTTAGGGTTTGATGTTTTGTCGGGGTTTTACAGGTGATTCTTCTATTACAAGTTTTCCAAAGTGCTTCAAAAATCACAAAGTGACATTCACGTGACATGAAGCGAACACATTCAAACATTTAATGACACCTCAAAGGAGGTTCCCTAGTCATTTCCATAGACTTGGTTTCCCATAATTCAGTCGGGGGTGCCCCAAGTGCCCCCATCCTTCTCTAGGCACCCCATTCTACCCAAACAATTCATATTTGTGTTTTCTCAGATCATGTGTGACTGTTTCCTCATCCTATTCAGCTGGTATCCTTTGTGACATAGTCCCACGACATCAAGTAATAAACTAAGGATTTCCTAACCCTCTTTTCACATTAGGGTTTCATATTTCATTACTTATATTGCTTGTATTATTTCCTTTATTTATCTATTCATTATTTATTGCTCCTATAACATTATATTAGGCTAATATATTCCATTTTAGCATAATCATTTTGGTGAACCCGACCTTTGAGTCCACCTTCCATTTGTTAGGATTTTACCCTACTCTTACCATGGCTGAATCTTATGGATATTTTCTTGTGGAACATATTAAATCCATTAATTATCATATCATTGAGCATCCCCAAGATCTTGACTTGCTCTTACATGATTCTCATGAGGAAGCTAAAAATTTGGCAAAGCTCATCCCTTCTACATTTCTACCCACGTTATTTCTACTCAACCACCCACTTTTACTCTTCTACCTATTTCTACCATCGCTGTTTCTATCACTATTCCCATCAATCACTCTTCACCACCTCTTGTTTCTCACACATGATAAGTTTCATCTGTCGGTACTCAAGACTTATCTTCCCTCTATTAATACCTCCAAGTACAAATTCATCAATTATAATAGGCTACTTCTCGTACATCTCCATATTTTTACTCCACTTTATTGCTACATACTACATTCACACATGTTATCTCTACTTACTCACTTCCTCCTAAATTTTTCACCCTTAAGCTTTCCATTTTCAATGGGCATGGTGACCCACAAGATCATATTCAAGCATTCCACTTAGCTTGTCTAGATTTTATGGATAATCATCTCCTATTGGCTAAAAATTTTCCACGTAGTCTCTATGATTATGTGATGCATTATTTTTATGACCTACCTGTCCATTTGGAAACATCATTCACACATCTGGTCGATGTTATTCTTACTCACTTTTCTATCAACATTGTCTCTAATATATCATGTGCCAAACTAGCACAACTTAAACAGGGATCTAATGAACGCCTAGAAAACTATGTTTTTAGATACAAAAACAACTTAGCCATGATGTCAAATGTGCTTGTGGACTTTGAAATCTAGGAATTATTTATCCAGAGTATGTTAGCACCTTTTTAAAAAAGTGTTCTCTTTAAGACATCTCATTCATTTGATCAAGTCTTCCATACACTTAAGACTCTCGAAACCAATCTCTTATCTATATGTAAGATTAAATACCAAGAGAAAGCATCATCCTTCACTTCATTTTCACACAATTCAACATTTAAGCCATGCACTACTGCAGACCCATTGATGTAAAAGTCATGCACAACACAATAGCCACTACTAAAGAGCTTCAATCAAAACCACATCAGCGTACATTCACTAAGTTACCTATGGCCCCACATCTCATATTACAACAACTTATTGAGAGAAATATTATTACACTTCCTCCACCACTTGAATTAGACCCATCATGACCAAAAGGATGAAATTATAGTGAGAAGTTTCAATGAGACTATCATTAATATGTGCAAAACTCTACAAATAGGTGCCTCGGGCTTAACAACATCATCAAAGATCTTATCGATAAAAACAAGATTGAGTTTCTAGAGCCTACAAAATTTGCACCAATCAATGAAAATTGTAAGATAAAAATATTTGATAACCCCGTCTCGAAAACATGAGAAGAAAGCAATAGAATATTCATCTAATCATTCATATCACGGAGTACCTTGTCTTGCATCTAGGGATTTGGGATTTTTAGTTGCGTATAATGACACTTGTCCACTAATCATCTCTTTTTTACCATGATTATCACATGACTTTCACTTCTAATCACTTATATGTTAGCACCTCTATAAGATATGTCTCTATCAATAATACCAAGATTGACCCGTCCCGGCCTATCGATTGTACACTCTATCCCACTTCTCATCATTATTGGTTATCCACTATCGTAAATTTCATATCTGATAAAAAATTCATATGATGTCATCAAAAAATTTGTTATAGTAGGACCTCTTACTATTCTTGTACCATTCCTTGTATGACAAGCATTTGATAGTTGTGACATGATTCTAGGCATTAATTGGATTCATAGGTCTAATTACATCATCTCTATGAATCATTTATGTTTAAAATTCATTCAAAACAATCAATTCATTTCTATTGATAGTGTTTCTCCTTCTACTCCATGGTTACATCCTCCTCTCGCAACGAATAATGTATCATCAGTTTCATTTATCGTTCCATAGAACATAAAACCTAAAGTGAATTCTATTGTAGACACCTAAATTTAGTATATATACCTTCATCACCCGTGTGTGTATATTCTAATCCATCCCCATTTATTTCATTAAATTCCCACCTTATTATCACATCACTTATTAATCTTCATTAGTTAACATTAATTAATTAATCCCCATTAATTAATTAATCAATTAATTATCCATCCACTTGCCCTAATCAACCTTCTAATTAGGATGCTTTTATCCTACACGTAAATCCATTTGCTTTTCTATCTTTTATCCTATCTATTTTTATGCCCTAACTACCCATATCTCATCCCTTGACTTCTTAATCTTTAAAAGAATTAAATCTCGACCAAAATTAGAAAATTGTGCCCATTGGGGAAAATTTTCCCATAATTAGTGGAAACCCAGCCATGTCACCATAAAACATATAAATAAAAGTTATTTCCTCCCATTCAGGATCGAGGCATACACATATCGAGATTTTTTTCAGCACTGTGAACATCTCCTTGTGCTTGAGCATCCTTGAAATAGCTACAGACCTCCTGGAGCTCCTTCTAACTTGATTGCATCAATCATGAACCCTCTTTCATGAGATTATCACCATCCTTATATTATTCTATTTAGTTGTTATCATATTATTGTTATCTTTTCAAATCTAACCTTTTATAGGACCAGCAATAGTCGGTGTTCTATTATCATCTTGTTCCATCATCTCTTCTACTTTTAGGTTTCCCTTTCAGATTATTTCTCTTCATCCTTTCCTCACTCTATCACAGTCACCATCACCTAGCTCAAGTTTTCATCGACTCGGCCCTCTGTCATCATCTTTTCCATCTCCAAAGCCTTACCTATCCTCTGCATATATTATACTTTTGTTTCAGACCCCACATCTACCATCTAGCTCCTCCATTGCAGCATTTACAACCTTGTGCAGTTACCATTTGGCATCCATATCCCCATAGTTTTGCATATTTACATTTTTGGTCAGACCTACACACCAGATCACCATTGACCGACTCGCATAGTCTCGGGTCACCGTCGACCTAGTTAGGTACCATTTAATTTACGTCCATTTATATCAGATTTGTATTTGCCTTACATTTATGTATTTCTACGTTTTGTGTGGCTCGATTCTCGCATAATATCTAGTTCATCGTTATTGATTTTATCATCTCTTATCTAAACATGGGGGTTGACATCTTCCAAGGAAGTTAACACTTCTTAGAGTCGGCATTTTCTGGGCAACCCCCACATATCCCATCTAATAAAATCTATTTCTTAGTGCTTCTTTTTTTTAGGTTTGTCTAGTTATAGCAAGGATATATCAACTAGCTACGTCTGTATCCATCAAATCACATTTGAGGTACCATAAACCCTCCATCATTCGAGATTTACTAGTTTCTTTAGTAACTAGATCATTTATTTATAAAGAATGAAAAACTAGATAAACATTCTTGGCACACCTAGTGGGACAACCCTTTAGGTAATATCTTACATTTATTACTTTTTGTCTTTCCTTTTTATGTCCTCCACTAACACTATAATGTGAGGTTTTGCTTTATTGCTTTCTCATGTTGGGTTTGTGGCTTGGATTGTTCATCGTTCAAGAGTATAGATAAATAGGAAAAGTGTTATCCAGTGTTCCCCTCTTTTCCTTATTTTCTCTTTTCGAATCGTACCTCCTTTTCCTATGTTTCCTCATTGAAAAATCACACTTTGATTTAGTTTTTAAATAACCCTTTATTTTTGCATCCTTCTTTCCCATGTAGCTTAAATAGGGGTTTAACCTTCGCATCTCACACTTTATCACACACTACCTAAAACTCACAAATCAATTAACATATCAAAACATCTCCTTACCTGGTAGACTAATTAGGATTTGATCACCCAACAAGAATCTTCCGAGACTTCCCAAGCCAAAACATACCTGAAACCAAACATAGATTCCTTCTCCTAGGTACCTCATTATCCATTTCCCCTTTTCTTTTTCATACTTTCTTAAACAAAAACATAAAAATAACTATTTTCCGACTTTATTGATTTAAAATGGAACAAAACTTCACCCTAAATGATTATGCAAAAACCTCTACCTCATCCTTATCTCTTTTAGCCCCATCTCGTGAACCTGCTACTCCATAGATCACACCGACCAATAGGTTCTATCCCACCCCCTTGGACTATCCCTGCTTCATCCGACATCACCATGCATGTCTATCCTATTGACATTTCTGTTCCTCATACATCAGATCTTCCCATCCAATCCCAACCATCTTATCATGTTTCTCCTTCCCAATATCATACACCCCCTCAACCAATACGATCTTCACCACTCCCTAAAATTTTCAGAGAGCCCTTTCCTCACCCATCACCAACAAATTTGTTTTCACCAAAAAAATAACCCATTTTCAATCGATACCATACCTCAAACACCTCTACCTCATGCTCCTTTAAATAACTCTAAGCCTTCCTCTTGCCCCATTTATGATTTCCTATGTCGAAAATCCCCAAAACCCCTCAATCATGTCAATCCACTCAATTGGTGGATCTTGTTACACCTACATCATATCATATCAACCCTATCCTTGTTTAATCTAGAATACTTATCCAATCACCACAATCTACCAACATTCACACTTCTCGTGTGTTCTAACAATCAAATATTTTAATCCAACCTTGAACATCCTATTAAATACATCCTCCAGCTTTAACACACCAAGATTCCTTATATCTTTATCCATCCAATTCTTATGTTGTACAACCAAGAACATCCAACACTTATCGTATACCCATATCAACCATAACTACAACCCCCATGCATATCAAATCAATTAGCACCACTCTGCAAACATCTAGAATGATCAATATCTCATGTTTGTCTCCTTCTACCCCATCTACGAATACTTTCACTATAATTCTAGTTCTCAATCATGTTAACTAGAGGGTACTAATCCATCCCTGTCACCTTATACCAATGCCTTCTCTACTTCATCTACCAAATTTTATGTACCTCAAAAATCTTAACCATTCTATTATATCCCTACTTTTGAATATTACACAATCCCCCAATCAATTTAGTATCCACTCTTGGATATCTTTAAACAAACCTTCTTGGATCCACCATTGATAGACCCATTTCTTCCTTCCACATCATACAATTTCAATTCTTATTCAATAAATAATGTACATCAAACACCTATTTCAATATCCACATATACATCTACCATTGATTCCACATCTATATCTACCTCATCCACTCCATCATCCACATCTATTATGTCCTTACCCATAATACCATCCCTGTAAGTGCAGCAACAGATTTACACATGAAATAACACACAATAATATTATATTTCTATATCTTTGCACAACATGTTTGGCTAATATATAGCCAATATAATAGAAGAACTACTTCCTAGAAAATAGGAAGTCAACAAACAACTTACCCGTTTATAATTTTACGGGTACAACAAAACTCTATAATAATATATTGTTGAAACAATATATTATAACAATATGAGTTGTAATACCAACTCAATTACATCACATAATTATAATCTAACTTTAATAATAATGTGAGCACTAATAATATGAAATCCTAACATTCCCCCCCTTAGTGCGAACATGGGAGAAAAACAATTACACTCTCCTCTGCAGTATGCTCACCCCTGTGGCATGTCCAACTCTTTGACTCATGATATTTATCCAAAAGAAAGGCTCTCTCCTTCCATGGTTTTAAACAGTTTACCACAAACCTTGACGTGATAGGAACCTCATCAACTGTCCACCTCGTGTGTTTTTCTGGATCCTCCCACAAACCCTTTCAAGATCCATGAACTAACTTACTCTGGTGCTATTGTTCACCAATATGCTCATACATCACGTAATTATGTAGGAAACACAACTTACATATCACAAAATTACACAATAGAAGATATATTGAAAAAATTTCACATTACTTCCTATAAGAATCGTAATGTTCTTAATCGTAGTCTCTGTCATTGATCGCTGCCACTCGATCTTGAATAGCATAGAAAATTGCCACTACCACTGGAAGCTTTTCTTGACTAAGTCGTTTGTGTACGAATGGGAATGGAACATTGGTATGTATTCCCCCCCACAATGTGAAATTCCACTCATATAGATACTGAGAAGCAAAATGCATCAAAGAACATACTCCTGAATGGATCTTGCTAGTTAGGTCTTGTTGCACATGGTCACTAATGCTAGTGAACATATTCTTCTAGCTGACCATCTTCTAAAGAAGTACGGCAGTCATAGGACCAAGTCAGTCAGAGGATCACTGACAGTCATCTACACTCCAACACAACTCTCTTTCCAACATCCATCAAATACCACACAAAACAGGAACACTGTAAACTGAAGCACACTGAGAAAATGGAAACCACATTGAAAATCATATACTCACACCATACATATGCCACCACATCTTCTGTGTGGCCCCGTCATTGGTGAATGACGAGAGGTCACTGAATGACCTCCAGCCTCCATCCTCCAGTAACATGCTGCTAGCTCAGCCGGGTTTGGATATGAAGCCCATTTGTTTACACATTGTTTATTATATGGTATTCCTCTCGCAATGTGAAACACTTTATTTTCTGGACGTCGGGTAACACCGAAAATGCGTCTCGTAAGGCAATTTTTTACAATTTTTGACATTGACATGATGAGGCTAAAAAAATAAAGGTATTTTTCAAACATCATATTTTTCAATGAAATTTGAATAAATGCAATGAGGATAGAAAAACACACACTTTTGCAAGAAATGACACTCGATTTCGAGGTACCTAGCAAAAGTTATTAAGGTTTTAATTTCTATTAAAAAGGCCCAATTTGAATTAAAATTGGATCAATGATTAAAAAATTACTCCAGATGGAGATAAAATTTATCGTATGACCACTCGTTGGAACTGGGAGGAAATGAGGATTCCAAAAATGTCAAAGGCCCAAAAAAATAGTGTCGGAAAAATATTAATTTGGCTAACAAACTTAATAATTGCCCTTAAAATGCAATTATTAAACAAAAACTATAGTAAAATTAAATTTTTCAAACTATAGTCTTTGCTAAAATTTAAAAAAATAGCCAATCACAAATGGCTGCAAAAACTCACGGCTTCATTGAAGTGAGAGAATGATTTGCTGATAATTCGACAACCAAAGCTCCGTTTTAGAAACCGAAAAATGTGTTGGAAAGGTGCTTTAAATATCTTTGCAATGGTACCAGCAATATTTGATTTCATCACCAGACCTAAAATCTGTTCATGACTGAGTTTTACTTGAATTTGGAGTTGTTCTTCATGCCTGAACTGCAAACACAACCTTCTTTTACCAAATACATCCAATCCGTGAATTTCAGTATGGGAATCAAATGCTCTTGATGTGGAACAAATATCAAGTAGTCAGAACTACACTCTTCTACACCTTAAATTGTAATAGATGTCAAACTGATACCATGGCAGAAGTCTGCAATAAAAATTAGATCCAAATATGTTGCACAACTGAAGACTGAAAACACATAAAAAAATATCCAGTACCCCAATATTCACGACTGGATTTATTGTTGCACATGCAATGTATACTTTTGTTTTAATGCCAGATTTGTTGACATGTTTTGCCTCAAGCTTGGAACATGTTGCATACTTGTGTAGGAATCAAACTATATTGTCCACTACTTGGACTGTCAGCAATTTTGCGCTAGAAATATTCTGTAATAAACATTATTTGTTTACAATCATCCAACGAGTTTGATGCACCTGATTGCTTATCAGGATTTATTCTTTCCCCTTCACTCTTTGTAATTTATCTCAATGCAGAGACCAATGAAGCACAACATACAACTATAAAGAAAGATACTGAATCGATATACACTTTCAAAAATATCTATGCTGAAATAATATAGACTGCATCTGATATATATGTCACTACGGAAGAGAAGAAGACTCTAGCTTAAATCACAAAGGAATAGAACAATGATAAATAATTGACAGAGTCACATGGACAATCTTATCAATACATTGATATGGATTAAGTTGGAAATGAATCAATTTCTCACTTAATTATCACATTACCAGGGCAACCAGAAATTTGGAGAAGCCCTTAAACAACTTTAGCACTCCATGAAGCAATCGGATCTAATTTCTTTCAGCAGATTCACCTGCTCTGAAACCAAATGTAAGTGCAGCAACAGATTTACACATGAAATAACACACAATAATATTATATTTCTATATCTCTACACAACATGTTTGGCTAATATATAGCCAATACAATAGAAGAACTACTTCCTAGAAAATAGGAAGTCAACAAACAACTTACCCATTTATAATTTTACAGTACAACAAAACTCTATAATAATATATTGTTGAAACAATATATTATAACAATATGAGTTGTAATACCAACTCAATTACATCACATAATTATAATCTAACTTTAATAATAATGTGAGCACTAATAATATGAAATCCTAACACATCCATATATCCAATCCCAGTCCCTACATCTACCACATAAATCATTGAGACCATATCCACATCATCCTCCCCTTTTACATCATTTGAAGAACCTTTAAAAGCACTTAAAGTTATGAAAAATTCAAATGATACTTATACCTCATCACTGCAATCAAATCTATCTTAAATTTATTTATACTCCATCAAATAAATACTACTTCATATATATCCTCCAGTGGAAATTGTTATCATTCCTCCTAGGGATGAAACCTCAAAAAAATCATAAAAATTAATGCATTACCTCAAAGATCCCTTATACATTCCTATAAGGAAATTGACATTCCTACCTCTAAAAATACAACACAAAAACCTTTTCATCAAGAACATTTCATTAACTAAAATAGAAACCATTCGACACTAAAGAATTTACCAATACCAAAACTGAATTCAAGCCATCAAGACATCAACATGCTCAAAATTTATCCTCAACATCCAAAGATGAAACACCTCATAAAAATTTGGTTGGATCATGTATGGAGGTCTTCTGACACTTGGTATAAGTTTTTGCAATCACGCTTCTTCCTATTAGGGCCTTTGACCCAAATAGCAAGAAGTCATCATGGTTTAATTCTAACCTCATCTACACATATCATCGTACCCCTAGACATGATATTGAAAATTACAAAGTGTTTCAAGCCATTGTTCATAGCTTCATTAGGGAAGGATACGTCCTTCCTAAACCAAACTAATCTCTTCCTTCCACTTCAACATCCACAACTTTAACTTCATCTATCCAAATGTAAAATTCCCCTTGTTCTTCACGATATTTCATAGACATTTCACCTCCAAATGACGATTCTTCTAAAGAGGATATTTCATTATCCATCAAAGTTGTTTGAGTAACCACTCGGTCTGGTCCACGTGAACCTGAATCATCAACCAACACTAAAACTAAAACCAAAACACCAAAACCTCAAAACAATCCACCCCCATCCTCAACATCCAAATCAGCTAATACATCAACATCTCAAACATTCACGTATAAATCCAAGTGTAATAATTCAAAATAAAGGACATATCATAATGGTAAATCCAAATCCAAATAATATAATCCTTTAACAAAATTGGATTTGTCTTCCAAGACACCTAATCTACCTATCCAGTCTACATCCATGACTAAATCCTAATCCAAAAATAAAATATTGATTTGCCTTCCAAGATACCTATTTTACCCATACAATCTACATCCCTACCTAAATCCAAGCAAAAACATTATTGTTGTCATGCAAATGTCACAGGGAAATTGACAATTTTCCTGCATGACAACAATACCCCTGTGTCAAAAATTTCAACTTTATCCTCTCGAGGCACCCCATTTCTACCCAAGAAGTCGATGACCTCCTAGTTGATGTTAACCTAGTCCCCTAAGTGAATTATGAAAGTCAAGTCAACCCCCCTAGGTGATTTTAGGAGTTCTTGAAAACTACTATTTTTGGGCGATGTTGAGAAGGGCTACCACTGGCCTTCCCAAGACTAATGCAATCCTCGGAGTAGAAATTAGGATCCAACCCCCTAGAGCAGAAACCAAGATCCAAATCCAAAACAAAGGTTAATCAAAGGTCTAGTAACATTATGGAATTAGTTTAGGGAGATTCGAGAAAGGATTTGGAGGTGTTGGGGTAGTTTGATCAAAAATAGGGTTCGCATGCTTAGTGCAATGCATGGGGGACAAAAAGCTACGAACTTTGAGAAGTGATTCTAGGAGCTATGGATTGATTTAGGAGATAAACAAGACACCCTAGGAAATGGAATTAAAATCTCTACAAGATCATGAAATTATAATTTTCACAAAACTTTGGTGCAATAGGTTTATATCTTATCTTTTCCATGCTCAACCCAGAGCTAGATCAAAAATAATATTTTTAGGGCATAAATGGAGGAATCAAGAGCTGAGACCCCAACCATTGGATTAAGAAGGCCATTTTAATTCAATTTCAAATAAATTTTTCTAAAAATTCCATCATGAGCTCAAGTTATCACCGTTTTAAGTTGCTCTCAAGGTGAGCTTGTCATAATTAGTCAAATTTCAATGAGGCCACATGTCAGGTCTAGGAGCCTAACACAATTTGATGTCCCTTTCATCCATCAAGATAATAGACATGAGGTAAAATAAAATGTACCCATCCCTAATAATCCCTCTAGTAACTAATAGAATCTCCTGGATTTCCGATTCACCCTCAAAGTGCTTGTCAAAGCCTATCCCCTCACTCTCTCAGATCGTGACAAATGTCGCATGAAGGTGCGATGTGCTAATTGATGACCCTTACGTCACTTTAGAAAATGGATATGAGGGACATGAAAATTTTCCCATCCCCTTTAATCCCTCAGGTCATCCATGTGACCTCTTGATGAAAAACCCTCAAGAGCTAATGGAGCCAAATGCAAAACCGTCGGATGCCCATTAAGTGTTAGCACCAGCACGATGTAAAAATTTATGTCACTTTCATCCCTTGATTTTTAAGGGACATATAGGACATGAAAATGCACCCAGCCCTCTGTGTACACCTCCTAGTTCCTCATACGACCATTTTCCATCTCCCTACTACTCTCAAGTTTTTAATCCCTAATGCTCAATCATTGGATTCCCTCTAGGTGTTGCATGGAGGTGCGATGTGTAATTTGATGTCAATTTTGTCCCTTAATGCTTAAGGGACATCAGGGACACAAAAATTTTCCCACCCTCTCGGCATGAATTTTTGAATTTCTTTAAAAAAAAGCACTTAGTTTTTTTTCCCGCTTCTTCTTAATCCCAACTTCACATTACCATAGATTTGTGCTTGCTTTCACCTAGTTCAACATTTTTCTCCAAACCAACTCCACCATGGAAACTAAACCCTCTAATCCATGAAAACACACAATTTTTAGACGATGGATTGATCATAAGAGTTCAAGGAATGAAGAACGAAGGAGAAAATTGTATGAAAACCCTCATCGCCATAAATTGAAGATTCAAACATATGTTGTAAATCTGGTGCCACGAATCAAATAATCTGTTTTTCTGCTATGTTCTTCATTCTCAAAGGGCATAAAATCTCACCTTGAATCCCCCTCCTATAACACAAATTACTCACGGTGAAGAAATATCCCTTTCGGGTCAATGAAGAAAAAATCATATTTCCCGTCAAACCGGTAATTGGTTTGAAGAGAAATTTCACAAGTGGAAATAGAAATAAAAACCAAAACAAAAGTTTCAATGGATGTCATGTCCGAACTACCACCACGTAAAAATTGAAATTTTAAAATCTCACAAACAGGAGATCAAGTAAACCTAATATTTTAGAGGGGTGATATTGGGCAAAAACACATATCAAAAAACTTCATTCCACAACAATTTGACCATCAAAAGCCCAATTTCTAAAAATAGCAGGTCTTCTACATGGGAGACTATTATTTCATCCGATTCGCTAATTGAAGAAATTGTGAAGGAGGCGATGAACACATAAGAGGTATCTCTAGAAAAATCATCGAAACAGTCATCTTGGTCCAGAATTGACTCTTACTCAAAATAGTAAGTGGTCCTAAGAACATCTTTTAAAAATAACAAACTAGTCTAGAAGGTGAGAGGAACACAAAGAAAGAGAAATTTGAGTTGCAATATCCAATTGAGGTTTGAAGGAGCTAATTTTTCATACTTACTAAAAATAGTAAGTCATCTCATTGGCACTTACTAAAAATAATAAGTCACTCCAGAGGGTGAATTTCATAGAAGGAGCATCCCAAGAGTTGAACATTCAAATTGGTAGCTATAGTTGGAGTTCAAAGAAGGATTTCCACAATAAAAATATTAAGTTACCCATTCTAGAAATAGTAAGTGTCGAGGAATCATGAAGTACAAATGGACAAGACTGAAGTTGGCCCACCCTTTCTCTTATGAGTAAGAGATTGAATACAATGATGTCTCATTTATGGACTTCAATGATCTTAAGGCTCGCATGAAAACCAAGGAAAGAGGGAAGATTGAATACCAAGTATTCACAAGTGGATTGTTTATATCTATAGGACACATCATGTCTGTACAAAGCTTTGAGTTGGTCTTGTCTTTCTCACACCATTATCAACACGAAACACGAGATAATTCACACCAAAATTGTATGGAACTCGCGATCATTAGTCCCATAACCATATCTCTCACTCTGCAAATCCCGAAATCACCTAGCATGGTCATCATCTCAAAGGAAAGGGTCTTGCATGAGTGGGAAAAATGGATGCCTACGTTCAAGGGGTTGTAATAGGGTCCTAGATGAAAAAGGAAAAATCCTCAAGGATGCTAAAGATGCTTTTGAGATGTGAGTTTTGCAAGGGTTATTCAGATGTAATCACTCTCCTCAATAGGGTGATCAGAGAAGAAAACACAAGAAAATTACAGGATTTGATGGGCCTTTTCATATTAATAGTGAATGAAGGAAAATAAAGAATTGTTTGGGGAAGATCATCAATGACAATCTGCATCTACATTTTCGTAGGTTCCCATGAAAAATAAGTTCAACATGACTTCTTACTTGGTCTATTTTTCGCTAGCTCAAGATCAATGAAGGGATTGTCCCTCACATAGAACATGTCTACACAAGTGCATGCATTTTAGAAACTCCCACAATTGGTAATGGAGAAAATTTACAAGCACTTCACATGTGTGAATAATGCATTCATGATGTACATAGTCCAAAACTTGGAGGGTGATTTTGAAGTAAGTATTTTTCCACAAAAGATGTCCTTAATTAACTTATATGGCTCTTATTTCATACAATTCTCAACTTTCTCCTACCTTTGAGTTTCCAGCTTTGACCAAGCTCTGCTAAGGTTACCCAAGTACCTTAGTGACCAAATTGTACTATTTGAGCTCAGAGGCGGTTCATACAAATAAATAACAGCTCGGGAGTAGGAAAAATAAGTTGATCTCATTCCCCATCTCTCTTGGGGTATTTGAATGTTAGAATGAAAATTACACATCTCATATGGAGGTGGCATTCACACATTTGAATCCACATTCCTACACTTCAGTGCCCAATTTTGACTCGAGATGATCCTAATTATTTCCACATCCTAGACTTGTGCCATGATCCGAAAATCGAAGACTATTGGGCCAATTGCATTGATGAATTTGAAGTATAGGAAAAGAATCATATGAGGATGATAGATGATGAGATGAATAAATTTGAGTTCTCTTGGTATGAAGATATTTTGCAGATGATTGGACAAATATGTATGATCCTCGGTATGTTACGTTTAAGGTTTCTCCATTATCTCAAGTCAATCGACACATTCAAAAGTCGGGGATATAAAGGAACAGACTGAGAAGGTGGTAAGGATAATGAGGGATTGGTTAATGAGAAAGATATCCATGATCATCTAGTCAAGAGGTATGCCTTTAAGTCGAAACAATATTCTTAGTAGTCATCGTAGAAATTTGTGGAGGTCACTTAAATTTCAAGACACTCTAGAGCAAGTTAAAGATGAAGATCCATAGAATTAGAGACAGAGGCTCTTTTGAAAATTCACCAAAGAAGACCAAGATAGAAGAAGGCTTAGTTGCAACAATGCAAGGGGAAGACCCATATGCACATATGCAAGAAGAAGATCTAGTGACAAAAACACAAGCACAGGAAGAGAAATTAGTTTAAGACCTGGTCTTCGAACCACTGAAGCAGTCTCTCCTCTCTTCAACACCTATGTATATCCCATCCAAGATGTGCCTCCTCTTCCAGAGTAGGGAATGATTGATGCACCTGTCATAGATCTTGAGTCCGATGAAATGTTTCCATGGATACATGAAATAATAAAACCTAATTCTCACATGTTTAACAAGTGACGGCCCTTGATTTATCAACAATTTCCTCATTGGCCAAAGGAATAAAAAGGAAGTTTACACGAATGGATTCACGGTTCTACAAAGAGAGAAATAGGTAACCAATATATTGAATTAGCCCAGCCAAAATTGATCAAGACAATAGATGAGATGACACCGATTGATTACAAGATGAGTACAATTCGACAATTCAACTAGAGTTGGCTACTCATGAAGGGTACTTTCACATGTATCAAGTAGTCCTCTCGTATAGTGGTAAGGAACAAGGAATATAAGAAGAATATTGATGAGATAAGGGAAAAGGTGTGAACTCTTTTGTCTTATGAGTAAAATCTAGTTGATCCAAATGCCACAATAATTCCCATTGAAGAAGTTTCACCTTCAAAGCAGCCTTCAATCCATAATCTATCAAGAGGACACATGAGCTCATAATGCAGGGGTGAGCTAATAACTAATGGATCAACTTAATTTCAGAAAAGGGAAAATCGGTGCTTCAAGAGGCACTCAAAATCTTTACATAGATGTGTGTGAAAGTAAACAATATGTGGTCACTCAAATAAGACTTAGAGAAAGAAAGGGATTACTGGGAACCTCTGGGTCCAATATTGAATGAAATGAGCGACACTTATCCTTAGGAGTTGATCGATAAAAGTTTTTGGCACTCTTTCTGAAGAATTTACTCACATATGGGTAAGGGCCTTGGAAATCATATTTGAAGCAATCAATTAAAGAATCACTGAGTTGCATGAAAAAGAGGAACAAGCATACAAATTGTAGGATAGTATCAATCATCAAATTCAAAAGCTTGGAGTACCTACAATGAGAGAAGACACAAATGTCGATGAGTTGATTGTTACATTCAAGGAATATGTCAAGAAATAAGTATGAAATCCATTTTCCTTCACTAAGGATACCCTAGAGTTCCTCTCAGAGATTTAGGCCACCATTGCACTTATCACTAGAGAAACATCCATCATGGTTCGGAAAGTGAAAAGATATCAATAGTGTGTCTGATGGATGGACAGAGACCTTGAGTTGTGTTTGCATTCCTCATGTTGAAAAAGTGGAACCTACAACAGCTCATTTTAGTAAGGAATTTGGAGGGATGAAGATCTTCTTAGAACGCGAGATGGAGACCAGTTAGGGAGTGAGATCAAATCCACCGTAGCGGCTCATTCTTCTACATAATTCTTCTTCTTCCTTCTTCCTTCTTCTTCTTCCTCCTCTTTCTCTCTCTTCTCTTCTCTCCCAACACTCTCTCTCTCTTCAATGTTATAATTTTTCATTGGGGTTTGTACTTTTTGATATATCTTTAAGTGACTTTAGAAACATAATGTAAAATTTAAGTCACCTTGTTTTTATAAAAGGGACTTAAATATTTAATTGGAATATGAACAGTCTAAAGTCAAAATATGGTATTTGAAAATTCACCGGGAAGATGAAGAGTTTCCTCTCTTCTATAAATTGTAATGAGCTCCTCATTTGAGGGTCTTCTTAGAATTCTTAGTTCTTAGTTGTTTTTTGTGAATTCATGAGAGAGAGATCCTTGTGAAGAATCAAAGAGTTAGAAAATTATTCCATTTTCCCCTATTCTCAAATGTCTTTGATTTTCATACTATGTACAATTTCTTCTTAAGAATCAATACAAGAAGAAGGTGTTTGTATCTTTTTTTGACTAAGGTATTTATTGATACTTTGTGCTCATTAAATTGTAATTGGTTTTGTTGTTGTTTGTAGTATTGTTTCTTCCCAATTCTAATGCATGTGATGAAATTTCTTATTGATGTATGTAAGAATATGATTTTCTACTTACAGCATTAGTTTATCCTATCTAACATTCTCATTCTCTTTCCCTCTCTCCTAGAAAATTCCTCTCTTGTAGATATCTGCAAGCTTTTTCCGTAGGTTTAGTGAAGTGCCTCTGTTGGATCCCTAGCCGTAAGGCCAACCAAGATAAAAATCACTTCACTCGTGCATATATATGGAAGGTACACCATTTAATTAGAGAGACTTAGATTCCCAAAGTGTTGGAAAGAAACCCACCAATTATTCCTTGATAAATTTTCTCTCCAATAGTTTTTGGCACCCAATGTGGGGCAGATTTAGCAGCATCTGCACCCAAAAAAGACCTTAAAAAATACAAAAAAAATAGAAAAATCAAAAAAAAAAAAATTGAATTTGAATAGCTATCAAATCCTTATGTCTTCAAACCATGGATATTCCAAGAAATCCTCATGTTGAAAGACACGAGATACTCTTCCACATTCAAGAGGATATTGCTTTAGATTTGTGAGAGGCCATTTGGCATAACAGGAAAAGTGTCAACTACTACTTCATCGCCACAAGAATACTTGACCTCAAAGAATAATGCACCGTTGAATTAGAAAGAAAAAGAAAAATTCAAGAACCTAAAAGAAGAGCATAAATCTCCAAGTTGGTGGATAGAAGATACACTGGAAATAGAGACAAGGAGGACAAAATGATCCCAATTTTTAAGAGTTTCAAAGAAGACAAGAACTGTCTCGAATTCAGAGGTCTCCCATTTGTCACACAACTGGTCACATTGGGAGGTTGAGCATGATAAATCCACTTGATGTTTATTTTCCTTACATCAACGAGAATATTGAGAATTTCATTGATGTAGAGACAGAAGAAGAAGCTAGAGAAAGAGAAGCAAGAGCTGAAGTAGAAATAAGAGCTCAAATTGAAGACATCGAAAGAGGTCAAGAAGAAGCAAATGCAATAGCAACATCCGAATCCATAGCTTGAGAGAGGCTGGAAGATAGAATCAGAAATGGAATTGTGGATTATGACCATGATGAATGCGGGACTAATGTACCATGGGGTGGAAGCACTGACCCACTTGCCCTTGCTCAATCACTTCAAGAGCTACCAAAAGGCTCAAGAAAAACTTTTGAAATTTAGAGGGGATAGTTTTGAACTCCTTGATGAACATGTAATAGCATTCATCATTTTTATGGTGTGTTGGGTGTGGAGTTAGAATATGTATCAGTTCATATCTTTGTGGAATCACTTCAAGAAAAATCTTTCGAATGGTTCTACATGTTACCCCGAGGTCTATCACCTAATGGGAAGATATAAGAAGTAAATTCGAGCATAGGTTCAAATATACGGAAGATTTTTAGGATCTCTTAGTCTAGTTGGTACAAATGGAGAAATATTCTTCTGAATCAATGTGATACTTCATCACCAAATATAACAGGATGATAAGGAGAATTCGAGGAAGGTGTCGTGCCCCCAAAAATAATTTGAAAAGATTCTTCATCAGTGCTTTGCCACTAGAATTTGGTTTCTTCCACAAAATATCCCCGCCTATAAATTTGAGGGAAGAACATGACTTTTTCTAGAAATGTTAAAGGTCCAAATGGAAAAAAAGGGTCAGAGTTCAGCTTAGTTACCACTAATCCAATGTTCTAGAAAATGGCCAATGACTTAATTACCGTAAAGAAAATACTATCTCGTAACACTATACCGAATGCTCCAAGGAATCCAAATCCTCCCAATAGATTGAGAATTAATCCACCTCCTCACAAGATCACTCTCGAAGAACCACTTTTCAATGTTATTTTTGACACCGAGGAGCTAGAGGAAGAAGTAGAGATAGAAGAACATGAAGAATAAGATGTAGGAGAGGATGATAACTATCTCAAGGTTGAAGAAGTTGATGGTGATACACATAATGGCATAATTGAGTACATTGATGGAGATGAAGATGACAATGATGAATAATCCCCAAGCTTCTTGTGTGAATTTTTCACTCGTGCACACTCTAAGAAAGGAGCCTCATTATTAGTATATGTGGTGAAGGAAAAGAAAAATAAAGAATATTCTCCTACATAAATTCCTCAAAAAAAAATCATCAGAAGATAATCACTACTATCACCTTCAATGGAGTCACTAAAGAAAAACCAGACCCACTAGTTAGCAAGGATCACATTGCCACATCAAGTAAGTAATCTTGTCCTTCTCCTAGCTCTATAATTGCTAAAAATAATTCTCCTTCAAATGATATTCCCGCAAAGTCATCTAAAGTACCATCAAACTTTGTATCCCCATCTCACTCCAAGACATTTTCTACACCCATAAAATAAAATCCAACCCCAAAATTAGAAACAAATTTTCCATGTAAATATTTTTTATCCCTTAAACATCTACTTTTCCCACCATAACCCCATTTGATTATGTGGAACACGTAAGCAAAACTAAAGTCCAAATCACGAGCTAGAGTACCTATAAATGCACCCTAACTAATTTGATAGGTTTATATATGTAGTATGTGGTGGTAGTTCTATTTAATAAAGTTCAAATTCCAAAGGTATACTCCCACACCACCTTCAAAAACATGCTAGCCCTCGGTGCCTCCAAAAATAACAAGGTTGAGCCTTTTTACTTGTCACTTCTCATCAAAGGATTTCAACTCAATAATTACATCATAGATTCTAGAGCCTCAGATAATGTGATGCTAGTCAAAGTTGCAAATTCTCTAGGACTCACCTTGACCTGATAAAATGGTTCCTATTATTCTATGGAATCCAAACAAGTGTCATTGGTAGGAAGAATCAAGGATGCACATGTAGCACTAGCTGATTTTCTAGAGAAGAAGGTGCTTCTCACCATCTTGGTGGTAGACATTCCAACATCCTTTGGGATGCTACTGAGCCAAAGCTTCTGTAGAGATCTAGGTGGAGAGATAAAAATGGATTGGCCATCAGTAACTATTCTAGTAAAAGGCGAGACGAAGAAATTACTACCAATAAGGAAGATGAAGCACATGGTATGAAAGTCTAATGATCCAAGGGAAAACATTCTATTTCAAGATAGTAGGATAGGAAAATACTTCCTCACATCAGAAAAAGATGAGAATTTTCCACTTCTTATTAAAGAGGAAGAAGATCAAATATAGACAATGGAATTTGATGGTAGTCACTCAAGTGCAGTTCACGAGCAAGTGTGGTGTTGTGCTCTCCTTGTAGTGAACTGTATCCATTTTCCTTATTGAGAAGTTTTTCACACATAAATGCTTCCATTCGGGATAGAGTTGCTTCTATCCTTTCATTCCTTTGAGAAACAGATAAGGGTTAGGGCTAGGAGGAATACCTGTTGAATGTTGAGATGGTGTGCGCGTACCATAGAGAGAGATCAGATCGATTGCAAAGAACTCCTTTTTGTCTGGGAAGGACTACCTGCAAGTAAGAATACAAGACCACCAGATTCTAATTAGATAATAAGTGAGGGAACTACCTTGGGCCCAGGAAATATGAGACTTCCTTTCGAAGGTGGTCAGTTCCCCTGCTAATATGAATTAACACAAATTCTAACAAATAAGCTATTGTCCATTTACAATTTATTTACCTTGTTAGAACAATAGAGAAAAGGTTGGTCTTGATTTTGAATCACAGTGACCGATGCCGGTCAGTGTCACCGGTACCGGTTGATGATAACCGATATCGGTAGGGGTAGTGATTTAAGGGGTTTGGTGAAGGTTGGCTATAAGATGGCTATATGATAGCTATGGTGTTTATAAGGCTGGTAAAATGACTGGGGATAGGTAATGAGGTGATGGAGAAGACTCAGAGAGTATGGGGGCTGTTCTTGGGGCAATGTAGGGGTAGAGGAATGTAAGTTAGATGGAGAGTGTTACCGGGTAGTGGATCTGGGAGTAGACTTGTAATTACTGTGATTCAGAAATCCAAGAAATATTATTAAAAGAACGTATAAGACTTACTAGTTCCTGATGAAAAATGCAGGTTCCAGGACTGTGATGACGAAGGCAGGGTTCAAGTAGGATGATCTGACAATCCAAGATGAGCTATCTCCTCTCCTGATGCTTGGATGAGTGTCACTGGGCTCTGGTTATTCAGTTGCAGTCTTGGGCTTGATGTCCTTCTCTGCAAACTCCTCTCTTTCCTTCACTTGTCTCTGCTCAGCCAAGTAAATTCTGGATTCTTCCAATGACTTCTCGTTTAGATCAATGAAAAATCCAACCCTTTGTTTTTGGTTGGGAGAGGTCATTTACAGGGAACCGATGGCGGTTACGTAACCGATGGCGGTCGAGTAGGAACCGGTATCGGTCAGGTCAAAGTGGGCTATTTTTAGTAAAATAGCCAACTTTCCCTCCTTTTCTCCCGAGGGATTAGTTGTGGGCTTGGTCAAGTCATTATGAGGTTGGTTTTAGGTGCGGGTGAGGAGTCATTAGTCATGGGTGTGGATGTAGACCAAGTTATAGGTCTTAATTAGGTTAGTTTAGGGTTAGGACTAGGTCATGATGAGGTGGTGAAATGAGGTGGTAGGTATGGCGATGTGGATTTATTAATTATAAGGTAATTAATAAATAATTGTGTAAGGTTTAGGTGATGAGGTTAGGTTGCGAAATGAGATGTGGGGCATAGGGGGTCGTAAGACACAAATTTGGTGTCTATAAGAAGACATAATATGACACCGAGGAGAGGGCACATGGAAGATTTGTGTTCGAAACAAGGCATATTTGAAGGTGTGGAAGGATATGGAAGGAAACACACGCAAAAGATAGATTGATTTGGGACTTATCCATTTTCATGGTTACAAAGCTATTATTGGAGATAGCGTATGGACCACACAATGGGATGGAGACTTACGTAAAACACAAATGTTATTTTTGTAAGAGCATCTACCAAAACCAAGCATGAGTTCAAGTTAATAATAGGATTACTACGCGATTGACTATAAGAGATCTATTATTAACACACTTGCATGTGTGCATGTTATTGTAAAGGCACAAGAAAATTTTCAGCATCCGACCTATTTTAGAAATGCGTAAGCGGTGAAGGAAAGTCCCCACCGTTATAAATATGTATTAATCTATGTAGTTAGAGAGACAATGTGTATGAGATATTTTGAAGTTATGCTACCATATATGATGCGATCATAAACATATGATACTATTTCACCTGATTCTTAGATGTTTCTTCAAAATATTGATGAAACAGATAGGGTAATGGGCATAGGAGGAATACCTATTCAAATGTTGGTTGATGGGTTGTTGTGTGCATATGAATTTTGAATCCATAGCTGATCATGAGAGCTTCCTTTTGGCTAGGAGGAACTACCTGTAATGGAAAACAAGACCACCAGAAAGAGTTAAACAATATGTGCAGTGAACTACCTAGCGTGTGCTAGATCCGAGAAGTGTGATACTCCCTAGATGGCCATCGTTCCACTATTTAAAATAATTTAATGTGGTTAGTAAAATAAATCCAATTGTAATTTGAAATGATTTAGGTATCTCACTTGAAACACAATAAGAAAGATCTAATCTAATAGGATAAGTTGAAATAAGATCCAAAGGTCAAGTAATTGGTTCTAGGTCTCTTGAGGTTTAACAGAGGTCTCTAGAAGATCACAAGTGAACAAGGGTGATATGGAATTAGGTGGATAGGTCACTGTTCTAGGTTGTATGGACAAATATAGAGACCAATGCTGGTTAAGGGTGACCGATGATGGTTGGGTGTAACCGGTGCGATTATTGTGGAATTCTCGGGAATGCCACAAAATGAGTTTTGGGTCTCCTTTGTGATTATACAAAGGGATTTGATTGGTCGGAATGAGGTATTAAGTGGTTTGGGAGGGGTTTGGTGAAGTTTTAATGGGTATATAGAGGGGTGAGTATTAATGGAGGTCCATTGATGGCCAAGAGAACAAAGAAGGACAATATAATGATCAAACCAATGAACCAAAGGAGTACAACATTATACTTACTTGGAACACGGTTCGGACACCTACGAGTGATGGATGAAGGTGCTTTGGTAAGAGGTTGAATGTTGTTGAGGATCACCAACCATTAGAAGTCTCCTACATGGACTGCATGTGTATTGCTTTTTCTTGGTTGAATCAAATATGTGTCGGGTTATTATTAGATGTTTGTTCAAGATAAAATGCTTGATCTCCTTCCTTGCATGTGTTTTCTTGCTGAAATTTTTCTCGAAGATGCGATATCTCTCAGGAATGTTCCCAATGTTTTTCCAACCTTCTACCAACCTTCAAAATAAGGTTGTTTTTGGGATTAAAAGGTGACCGATGGTGTTTCGCTAACTTAGGAGACAATTAAGGGTAACTGACGTCGGTCATGGTGGGATTTCCTAGGTTTACTAAACTAGGTAGATCCTCTTGATTTTATGGGATCTCATGTCATTAACCCGCGGATTAGATTGGAAGCATCTTGTATGCATGTGGGGATGTTCTTAGAGAGAATGTAGGCATTGATGTTTAGGGTTTGGGTAAGTCTTAGTTAGTTATGGCAACTTACTAAGAATAGGTCTTAGGGTGAGTTGGCTTGATGAGGTGTCCAGGTGAGGTGCATGTGTGGATATTATCTAAATTAAGATATTTAAATAATAAATATGGTGAGGATAATGAATTAATTTAATTAGATTAATTAAATTAATATTAGTGAGGTGAAGGGGGCCATGGCTAGGTGAATGTGATGAAGGGTGTTTATTTGTCGAGGGACCAAAGGGGAGTGTGACCTAATTTTAGTGTCTACATTTTGCCCCTTTTTGTTGCATAGCTTTTATTGGTAAGTGACGCAAAAAAAAAAAAAAAAAAAGATGTGGTTGCCCCAAGTGTGGGTGAAGGTGATCCCCTCAAACCAGAACCGACGAGGCAAAAGGTAGAATCGGTGAGTGGTTTGATAAAAGGTAAATGTGAGAAAGGGGAAGGTCATTAACGGTGGAAAAAGGGTTAATGGTCTATGCAGCAATCTAGGTAATGGGTCGTGGTCAAAGATAGTAATAGTCAAATGAATGCACATGTATAAACTAAAACACGATATAAGGTGAAGAGTTGGCAAACTCTACATTGTCTAAGGTCGATAGTTTTATCCAAACAAGGGTGAAGTGATTCCAAAGATATCAAGGTATAGGATATGGTCAGAAACATGATGTAGGTTAGGTGCAGAACGTTTAGGTATATTATGGTACACCAAAATTAGGGTCGAGGATAAATGGTCATGGTAATAGGCTAGGGAAGGTCATTAGGTCAACAACACAGATAACTTGTTGTAAGGTATAACAAACACATGAGGTCAAAGGTCACTAACAATGGTCCAGTTCAAATATCTAGATCACAAAGATAGGTAAGGCCAAGGTAGGGGTAAAATAAGGAGTCCCCAAAGGAGGAAAAGGGCATGCGGTTAATGATGAGGTCCAGAGGGTGAGGTAAATGGTCATGGTAAAGGTTAGGTGGGGTAAATGGTCAGGGTGAAGGTTGGGTGAGGTAAAATGTTGGGTTTTGTGCTAGATAGGGTGATCGATGCCGTTCAAGGGTAACCAATGCTGGTATAGGGAAACTATCCACGATAAGGTAGGGCATGAGACCAATGCCGGTGAAGGGTAAACTGGTGTTGGTTAGGTCGGGTTGGTTATAAAAACAAAAATCCATGTTTTTTGTTATTCATTTGTCATTTAGCTAATTGAGAAAATGACAAAGAGAGAGAAAAGAGAGAAAAGTTTCTAGATGGAATGGAGCATTGAGTTGGTGGTGTGAACGACGGGTGATTGGTTGGTGAGAAGTGGGTCCATAGGATCAGTGCAAGTGATTTGATTTGGTTGCGGGTAGTGATTTGGTGATGGCAGAGGCTAGAGAGGGATCGGGTGGGCCACGTGCATAAAGGTGGCTGACGTGCCACCAAGATGACAAGTGAAGCACGATGAGGTAAGCATCCAATGCTAGTTGTAGTTGGTTAAATAGATTAGATGATTTACATATTGTTGTTGTAGTTTTGGTTTTTGGTTTTGGGGTGGGGAAAAGAATAAAATTTGGGAATGGGGGAAAAGTGGGTAAAATAGGAATGGGGAGGGTAATAAATGGGAGAGGGGGATGGGTTGAGGTGCAAGGGTAGTTTAGGTAATTTAGGTGGGTAAAAGGGGTGAGGGGGAGGTTTTTGAGAAAGGGGGTTTTAGGGATCGCGGGTTTTACCGCGAGAGTGACTAGCGTCGGTCAAGTTAGGCTAGCATCGGTAAGGTTGAACTAGTATCGGTCACTAAATAGGTGACCGATGCGATAAAAGGAGTGATCGGGGTTAGTTAAAGGGAACTAGAACCAGTCAAGTTTTAGGAACAAGGGTCCAAAAGTGATGTGGGCTAGGTGGTTGAGATGGGTAGGGTGAAAATAGGGTGCGGGAAAATGATAATAGGTGAGTATGGGTATGATAAATGTAGATTAATGTATTGTTTATATTGGATGTAGGGGAGAGATCAACTACGCATGTAGGATAGGGTTCCACCCCTACTCATGATAGTGCATGGTGTAGTGACCCTAGAGGAGCTGCAACATGTGGAGGTGGTTGGCTTGAGTGGGGTCTGGTGATACTGGCATGTAGTCCAGTAGCCTAGTTTGATGGTCATGCTTATTGATAGACGACATTCTATGACCAACACGTCCACCGCTGATGGGTGAGATCACTATCACCCTGAAGGACGTGTTCAGGATTCTACGACTACCCATATTGGGTACACAGGTCTACTCTATCTCCTCCGAGGCCTTGGAGGAGCTGATGCTGATGGTGTTTGGTGAGGGGATGGCCGAGATGAAATTCCATAGTGCTAGCATTCACTATGGAGAGATGTACCTAGCCCATCCAGAGGTGATGAGGCTAGTGGTTCTTTTAATGGAGGCAATATGTTGCTTTGCACTACCAAATGTAGAGGGTGGACATTTTCCTCGATTTTTGATGGGGGTACTCCATGACATGATGGTAGATGAGACCTTCTTTACCGGGTGCCGCATTCCCTGGTGTAGCTATACAAAGAGTTGTGGGCATACGGGTGGCTACGCAGGTTCAACCTATGTTGTACCTTCTTACTACATTGTTGGGCTTATGAGCACATAGCTTGTGTGTGGCCAGTAGGGATGCCCTGAGTTGATGCATTCCCACCAAGATTTATTGGGGTACATGTGTGATGGGTGCCTGTGTATTAGAGAGTGTAGGTCTAACAAGCCCACACATGATGTGGCCTATTTTCGATGATTACTGGAGGGGTTGTCCGGAGTGGACATTATCTGGAGGCCATATGTGGGATTCCCCTCATATAGGAATATGCATGAGGAGCTAGCTGAGCTCTAGCTTTTGAGATGGATATAGGGTCACCATGCCAGGGAGCATGAGATGATCTCGGTGGACAAAGTCCACTAGCAATTCAAAGCTACACAGACATACCTCCGCCCTTCCCACAGTATCGGAGAGATGATGTGGAGAGGCCCTTACCTCTACCATAGCCTACAATGCCCACAGGGTAGGAGGAGTAGGTAGTGGACCAGCGGATAGATGATGTCGGGTGCATATACATGTATAGACAGTGGTGGGCATCTCATTTATGATCCATACCACCTAAACCTGGGGAGATAGATCTAGCCACCATAATGGTACAGAGAGACACCCTACAGGGGTAGGTGGCTACATTGATTACCCATTTAGGTATAGTGTAGACACAACTGGAGAGCTCAGAGGTAGAGGTAGCAGAGCTACATGTATAGGTGGCTAGTCTGAGAGCCCAGATGGCCGGTGGAGGGGATGGAGATGGAGAGGAGGGTGATGGTTAGGTGGCAGCCTTACAAACATAGGTGGTAGGTTTACAAGGCCAGTTAGCCATAGCCCAAGCACATATTGGGGTCTTACAGGCCCAGATATAGGCACAGGTGCAGGGGGCACCACCACAGGCATTGGGACTAGGTCCCGTGTCACAGGAAGGAGCGGGACAAGGTCCCGCAGATGTGCAGGTCAGGCCAAGACCTATGGGACCACCACGACCGTGCCTATATCCAGGTTATGGGATGCCTTAGGTGAGACCAGATATACCAGGACTAGGCGATGGTGGTCAGGATAGACTTTCTATCCTATAGAGAGTACCTGCATAATAGGCATCGAGTGAGAGGAAAAGATCATGCACTCATAGTGTTGAAAGCATAGGTGGCCAGTGAACTCGAGGCAAAATCAAGGAGACGCCACCAGCCTTACAAAGACCACCTCTAAGTGAGGTGCCAATAAGGACTCGAAGGCAGAGGTACATACATGCGATACGAGATGGAGGATATCCACCGAGATTCCTGATATGGGGATTTTGATATTTGATGTATGATAGTTATTTTTTGATATATACCAGCCTGCGTGCCAAGAGATAGTTGTATTTTTTATCACATACCATCCTGTGTGCTGAAGATAGCGAGGATGTACGAGAGATTTTGTATATTTGTGAACATATACCGCCTCTGCGTACAAAGATATTTTGTGTTGGTTTATTTTTATTGTAGATGAGACTAGCCTACATACCAATGACATTTTATATTGAGTATCATCCTGTGTGTTAATGATTTTGACATGATGGACATGATGGGACATCCATGTATGTTGTATTGAGATACACACTTATTTATATGATGAGATACATGTTTTCACCCGATTCTTAGATTGTTTCTTTGAAGTGTCGACAAAACAAATAGCGTAACACATGTAGGAGGAATACCTATTCAAATGCTTTGGTTGATGGGTTATTGCACATGTATGAATTCGAATCCACATCTAATCGTGAGATATTCCTTTTGGCTAGGAGGAACTACGTATAATGTAAAGTAAGACCACTAGAAGGAATTAAAGAATATGGCAAAGTGAGCGCCTAGCGTATGCTAGATCCGGGAAGTGTGATACTTCCTAGATGGTTGTTATCCACTATTTTAAAAAATTTAATGTTGTTAAAAAAGTAAATACTATTGTAATTTGAAATTATTTAGGTATCTCACTTAAAATGCAATAAGAAATAGATCTAATCTAACAAAGTTAAGATAAAATATAATCTAAAGGTCAAATGATTGGTTTTGGGTTCTACAGGTTTGATAGAGGTCTCAGGTAGATCACAGGTGGATGAGGGTGAGATGAAATTTGGTGGGTAGGTCTCTATTCTGGGCTGTATGGGAAAATACAAAGACCGATGTTGGTTAAGGGTAACCAATAAAGTGGTCAGTGTAACTAGTGCCCATCTTGTGGAAATCTGGAAATGCCACAAAACAAGCTTTGGGTCCCCTTTGTGATTACAAAAAGGACTTTGGTTGGTTGGGATGAGGTATTGGGTGACTCGGGGTAAGCTTCGGTGAGGATTTAATGGGTATATGGAGGTGGAAATGTTGGAGGATGTCAATAGATGGCTAGGTAAACAATAGATGATAAAATGATGATGAAATGAAATAAACCGTAAAAGTGTGATGCTATACTTGCTTGGATTCCAGTCCCTGAATGCCCGTGGAGTGAGGGATGGAGGTGCTGATGAGAGGTTTGAAGGTTATAAGTGATCACCAACTAAAGAAAAGCATCTGCATGGACCGTATGTAGATTCCTCTTTGCTTGGTTACATCATATCATGGTTGGGATGGTCTGCCCAGAAAAGATGTTTGATCTCCTTCCTTATATGTGGATTCTCACTAGAATTCACTCTCTAAAGATGTGTTAGTGCTTCCAACCTTCTACTTCTTGCTTCCAACTCTCAACCTTGAGGATAAGGTTGTTTTGGGGTTAAAATGGTAACCGACGGTGGTTCCGGCTTAATCGGCGACAATTAGGGGTAACTGCGTCGGCCAAGGTGGGAATTCCTAGGTTTACTAAACTAGGGAGATCCTCTTGATTTTATTATATCTCATGTCGTTAACCTACGAGATCAGATTGGGAGCTTCTTGTGAGCATGCGAGAATGTGGCTAGAGGTAATATAGGCATTTATTTTTAAGGTTTGGGTAAGTCTCGATTAGTTATGGTAACTTACTAAGAATAAGTCTTAGAATTTAGCTTAGCTTGGTGAGGTGTATAAGTGAATCTGTATGTATGGATATTATTTAAATAATATATTTAAATAATAAATATAGTGAGGATAATGAATTAATTTAATTGAATTAATTTAATTAATATTAGTGGGGTGAAGGGGGTCATGGCTAGGTGAATGTGATGAAGGGTGTTTATTTATCAAGGGACCAAAGGGGAGTGTGACCTAATTTTAGTGTCTACATTTTGCCCCTTTTTTTGTGTAGCTTGTATTGGTAAGTGATGCTAACAAAAATAAGATGTGGTTTCCCCATGTGTGGGTGAAGGTGATCCCCCTGAAACTAGGAACTGATGAGGTAGAAGGGAGAATTGGTGAGTGGTTTGATAAAAGGTAAATGGGAGGAAAAGATAGGTGGGCATGGGGGAGAAAGGGTTAAAGGTCTACTCAGAAATCTAGGTAATGGGTCTAGGTCAAAGGTAGAAACATTCAAACATATGCACACGAATAAACTGGAGCACACTACTGAGGTTGAAGAGCAGCAAACTCTACATCGTCTAAGGTCGATAGGTTTATCCAAACAAGGTTGAAGTGAATCTAGTATCCAAGGTATAGGATATGGTCAGGAAACACAATGTAGGTTAGGTGTAGGAACATTTAGGTATGTTCCAGTACACCAAAGGTAGGGTTTGGATAAATGGTCATGGCAATAGGCTAGGTAAGGTCATCGGGTCAATCAAAACAGGTAACAGTGCCATAAGGTATAGCGAACACATGAGATCAAAGGTCACTAGTGATGGTCCAGGTCCAAATGTCTAGGTCACGGTATGGGTAAAATAAGGATTCCCAAAGGAGGACATAGGGATGTAGTAAATGATGAGGTCAGGAAAGGTAAGGTAAATGGGTTGGGTAAAGGTGGGGTTGGGGAAAGGATCGGGGTGAAGGGTGGGGTAAAGGATTAAGGTAAAGGGTGGGGTAAAAGGAAAAAATTGAGGGCAATGTGTAGGTGGGGTTGACCAATGGTGGTCATGGATAACCAACATCGGTATAGGAAAACTGACGATGGTGAGGTAGGGCATGCAACCGATGTTGGTCAAGGGTAACCGATGTCGGTTAGGTCGGGTTGGTTATAAAAACAAAAAATCCACATTTTTTATTATTCATTTGTTATTTGCAAAGTGAGAAAATGATAAAAAGAGAGAAACATGTCCTGGAGGAAACAGGATAGTGAGCCGACAAAGTGTGATTGGATGAGGGTTTGGTCGAGCAAGCGGTGGGTACACGGGATCGGGAGAGGGATTTGATTAGTTAGAGGTTACGAGTAGCTATTTGGTGATGGCAGAGGCCGAAGAGGGATCTCGGTGGGCACCAAAGACAATGACCCAGACATGCCATCGAGACAGCCTACAACGTAATGAGGTAAGCACCTAACTCTACATTGTTAATTGGATAGATTAGAGGGTTGAGTAATTGTTATTTTAGGTTTTTATGGGTTTTTGTTGTTTTTGGGTGGGTAAAAATAAAATTTGGGTATGGGGGAATAATGATAAAAAGAGGGAGGGAAGGGTAGTAAATGGTATAGGTGGGGTGAGTAGAGGTCCAAGGATAGTATAGGTCATTGTAGGTGGGGTAAAAGGGGAAGGGGGTGATTTTTAGAAAATGGGGTTTTGGGAAGTTGTGGGATTTTCTACGACGGTGATTGGTGTTGGTTAAGTTTGGTGACATCGGTTGGGTAGAATTGGTATCGATCACTGTTGTATATATCTTCCCCCCGGGTAGATATAGACAAGCGGAAGAATATGGAAACCAAAGAAATTCAAACCTCAGCCCAAGGCGCAGGAAAGTGGCGCACAGAAATGGATGTCGACAATGTAAAGAATGCGCCCATGGCGCACGGAAATGGCGCATAACAATGAGTGTCAACAGGGAAAAAGTTGCGCCTTGGCGCACATAAGAGGATGTCGACATAAATGTAAATGCGCCCTTGGCGCACAGAAGAAGATGTCAACATAGAAATAGACGCGCCCTTGGCGCACAGAAAGGAATGTTGACACGGAAAAAGTCGCGCCCTGGGCGCAGGTAAAGTGGCGCACGTAAACATGTGTCGACACAAACATATTTGCGCCTTTGGCGCACAGAAAAGAGTGTTGACATGCAAATGAATGCGCCTTTGGCGCACAAAAAGGGTTGTCGACACAAACATATTTGCACCTTTGGCGCATGAAAAGGATTGTCAACATGCATATGGATGCGCCAAGGCGCACCTTCAGGAGGCGCAACATTCTGAGCGCTGACAGGAAGCAGACCCTGACCCAGATATTCAGATGGCCATAACTTTTGACTGGGAGCTCCGATTCACACAAGGTTGGACTTTTCAGAAAGCCTACGGTGTCCTCTACCTAACTACGACTGGATATCTTTAATTGGGTGGGAACAAGTTCTTAAAAATGCAAAATACAGTTTGCCACTTTTGGGGTTTGATATGGTCCTCACCTACCACCATAATGAGATGAATTAGATACAACCTGAGGTGGTTGGGGTAGATTTGGACTTTCTCTCTCTTCTCTCTCTCATTCTTCCTATAAATTGTAAGGAGGGGCTTCTTTCTAAAGGTTGGACATTCTTGTTTTGCCCCTCCCTTCTTCTCTTTGGCAGGTGAATCTGTGGAGTTAAAACCTCCCATTTAAAACTGTAATGCAGCTTTGCCTCTTGGCATTTTGCAGTGTGTTGTATCAATCTTTGGAGCAAATTAATGCATGTCTGTGGATGATTATCAACCCTCTCAGTGTTTATTTGCTTCTTCTTGATCTTTCACTGTAAATCTGGTTATCTGTGCATGATCTTGCATTACATTTTTTTGGTCTGTGTTTATTGGCAAGACAGGTGTTCTTCATTCCTCGGTGCATCACCTCTGTTAGTTTAGGTTTTATTTTCTGCATTTTCTTACCCCTGTCTCCTTGGAAAATTAGATTAGGTTTTGAGTAGACCCTCTGCATTTTTACGTGTGCATCTGAACAGAGGAATAGGAACCGGCCTTCATCCGGAGAGCTTTTCCGATTTCGCAAGGTCCCACACTTGGGAAAAGCTCCATGTTGTGCAATCGCACTGAGATTCTCAACCCATCGAGTTGCAGAGTCCCAGGGGTGCTGTGATTCGACACCAACAGTCACCAAACAGGTGACCGATGCTAGTTACGTGGTAACCGTGGTCATTAAAGGTGAACCGGTATCGCTTACCAAATAGGTGACCGATGCCAGTTTAAGGGTGACTAGAGTCAGTTAGGATGAACTAACACTAGTTGGGATTTGAGGCACAAGGGTCCAAAAGTGATGTGGGCTAGGTAGTTGAGATGGGTAGAGTGAAAATAGGGTGGAGGGTAATGATAATTGGTGAATATGGTCATGGTAAATGTGGATTAATATCGTGCTTAGATTGGATGTAGGGGAGAGTGAAGTTATATATGTGGGACAGGGTTCCGCCTCTACCGGTGACATTTCACGGCATAGCAACCCCTTTGGAGCTGTAGCATGTGGAGGTAGTGGGCTTGAGTGGGATTCATCGCTACCGACATGTTGTTCGGTAACCTAGCTTGATGGTCATGCTCATCGATAGATGGGATCCCATGACCAACACATTCCACCTTCCAACAGGTGAGATGACTATCACCCCCGAAGGATGTGTTCGGATTTTACGGCTACCCATATTGGGTTCCTGTGTGTATTCTATCTCCTCCGAGGCATCGAGAGGAGTTGATTAAGATAGTTTTTGGTGAGGGGGCGGTTGATTTGAGATTCCATAGCACCAGTTTGAGCTATGGAGAGATGTACCTAGCCCATCCAGATGAGACGAGGCTAGTGGTTTTGTTGATGGAGGCAAGTGTGCTACTATGCACTGCCAGATGTAGAGGGTGGACACTTTCCCTGATCACTAATGGGGGTACTCCACGATATGATGGTTCATGAGACACGCTTTTCCTGGGCACCAACATTATTGGTGCAGCTATACAGAGAGCTATGGGGATATGGGTGGTTGCGTAGGTTTAGCCTGTGTTGTACATTTATACTACACTGCTGGGCATATGAGCACATAGTGTGCATGCAACCTATAGGGATGCCTAAAGTAGATGTATTCCCACCTAGATTTGTGTGGGTGAGATACATGAGATGGGTGCTGGTGATAGGAGAGCAAAGATCTGATAGGCCGACACATGATGTGGCCCATTATCAGTAGTTATTAGAAGGGTTATTTAGAGTGGACATTATCTAGAGGCCATATGTGGGATTCCCCTCATATAGGCATATGCATGAGGAGCTAGTTGAACTCCAGCTAGAGAGGTGGATATAGGGTTGTCGTGTCGGGAGGATGAGATGATCCTAGTAGACAGATTTCGATGGTAGTTCAAGATTTTACAGGACATTCCTCTACCATTCCCATAGTATCGAGAGATAACTGGAGAGGACCCTACCTCTACCACAATCTACAGATTCCCACATGGGAGGAGGAGCATCTAGTAGATCGGTGGATAAATGACACTGGATGGGCTGAGACAGTACAAGCATTGGTGGGTAGCTCGGGCCACGATCCATAACACCTAAATCAGGGCAGCTAGACCTAGCTACCATTACAGTGCAGAGAGACACCCTACAGGGAAGGTAATTTACATACTGATTACCCATTGGGTATACTGTAGACACAACTGGAGGGTTCAAAGGAAGAGGTAGTAGAGCTACACATACAGTGGCGGCTTGCGAGCCCGATGGCGGATGGAGGAGATGGAGATGGTCAAGGAGGGGATGGTCAGGTGGCAACCTTACAGGCTCAGGTGGTAGGTTTAAAGGGCTAGTTGGCTATAGCCTAGGCACAAATTCGGGCCTTACAGCTCGAGATAAAGGCACAGGGTAGGGGCACTACCTTAGGCACTCGGATCGAGTCCTAATTCACAGTAGGCATAGGCGAGTTCGCTGTAGGGAAGGTACATGGGACGAGACCTATGGGACCACCACAGACCGTGCCTATATCCAGGTTACAGGATACCCTAGGTGAGGTGAGATACTATCAGGACCAGCTTATGGCAGCTGGGATAGATTTCATATCCTATGCCAAGTATAGGGCACAACAGTGTCTAGTGAGAGGATGAGATCCTGCACTCATAGTGTGGAGAGCACAGGAGGTCAGCAAGCTCGAGGCCCGATCAGGGAGAGGCCACCAATACACGGTGACCAGCGCTAGGTGAGGTGCCAACAGGGACACAGGAGGTCGAGGGTATAGGTGACACAGAGATGGAGGACATCCGGTGAGATGCCTGATATGCGGTCACTTGATTTTTTATGTATACTAGTTATTTTTTTATATATATTAAGCTTGCGTGACGAAGATAGTTTTTTTATCACATACCATCTCAAGCGTTCAAGACAAAGGAGGATATATAAGTGATTTGTATATTTCGAAAGTATATACCAACTGCGTGTCAAGATATTTTGTATTGATTCATTATTTTTGTATATATGAGACCAACCTACGTGCCGATGACATTTTGTATTGTATATTGGCCTATGTGCCGACATTTTGAGATGATGGACATGATGAGATAGGCATGTATATTAAGATACACATTTATTGATTTATATGATGAGATACATGGTATTTTGTGATTTGTTGATGTGTTTATGAGATATTGGTTTATGGCTTGTGGTAGATGAGATATGGATTTGTTGTTTTGATATGGATGGAAATTAGGTGAGTTAGGCATGATGGAGTCAGCTCAGTTTAGGCATGGATCGAGTCAGGTTAGTTAGGCATGGTTGAGTTAGGTTTTGCTAGGCATGGATTGAGTCGTAAGTTTAGTTATGGTTAAGTCGGGTTGTTAGGCATGGTTGTGTCAGTTGGTTTAGGCATGGATATATTGAAAGTAGGTGAAGTTATGATTCATTATTTTTGTATATGAGATGTGGTATAATCCATGCATAGTGATGATAGATAATTGGTAGGTGTAATAAATGTATAAAATATGTAGCAAATTGGTATGCATGTGGCTTAATTTCCAATTTTGTATATAAAAGGGAACTAGGTGAAATGTGATGTAAATGGTGAGTTAGGAATGGTTGATGAATTATTTAGGGTAGAGAATGGCCGAGCTAACCTCCAAGGGCCCCATGCCCTCGAAGCGCTGCCTACATAGTCCCAACGAAAAGGGACCTCAGGCTGATGTAGTTCTCCCATGAGCCAGGGAAGAATATGAAAATGAGATGGTAGGTTTTTGGGCATGTTTTTGGGTTTAGGTTTGATAGGTGTGGGTATATTGTAGGTAAAATGATGTAGGTGAAAGTGATTATGGTGAAAGAGGAGGATTACCCCAAAGGTAAGCATCGAGGACCAAGTCCTGTATAAGGTAATCAAAATGTAAACAAATATGGTTAAAAGATAAGAGGGGGAAATAAAGCCACCTGATTGGGTAGGATCATACCAAGTAGATCATACCTTGGAGGAGGTGATGAACATAAGACCCTAAAGACATTGCATGATTGACATGTTCTATGATGAAAAGTAGTCATAGGATCACCAAATGTCTAAATTCTAAGATGTCCCTTGAGGAAATGAGGAAATGATGAGTGGGAATGGTAAGAAGGGTGAAAGGTAGTTAATTTTTATATGGTATGAGGTAGCAGGCCCTTCGGGCAAGAGGTCCTAGGTCACAACGAGAAAGTCCATGAATACTTTTTTTTTTGTTTTGATAGAATGATCGATGCAGGAAGTCTATATGAGATAAATAATATGGAACTCCTTGACGTCTTCGTGAAGATTATCGATGGGGAAGCTTCGATTGCTCTAATTTTTTTCTTTTTTTTAGAGCTTCACATAGTTTTCCTTCGAGGGAGAAATCTATTTATAACAACAATTCATAGAGAGGAAGATGTCCTTTAGAGGGAGTCATATTTTTATGAGAAGTTTGAATCAAGGAGTTTTGTCCCATGTGAGGTCTTTGAAGTCATGGACAAGACCAAGGTGGAGGATAGGACTCTTATTCAAAAGGTAAGGTGAAACGACCATGGGATCTCATCTAAAGGTAGACAAAAAGTATCCATGAGAATCATGTTATGTGCAGTGCCGTGATACACATATTCAAGGGAAGATAACAAGTGATGGGTACTCACATGATTCTCGGTTTAATTATTAGGAGGCGTATGGCATGGGTAGTGCTCAAGGGATGAGCGGAGAGAGACAAAGGGTGAGGTAGGAAAACAAGTCAATAATAGAATGGTCGAAGAGGCAATGCATTTAGGGGCTCAGGCTCGGGTTTACCATCAAGAGAAGATAAATGATAAGCACTTGATCCATAGGTATGAGTCACGATGTATGGTCTAAGCCAATTAGGAGAAAATTTGCCCCATTTGCTTTTTTTTTCGCTTTGGTTGTATTTTAGGACAAGGTCACCAAATTGGAAGGTTCATTTATGAATATGTTTGTCATAGGCACGTTTGATACGTTGTTGGTAAACTTGAAGGTGATAAAGAGTGTTAAGACGATGTTTGTCTAATAACTCTAGTTGTGCTAAGCGGTCCTAATAAAATTCATCATCAGTGATCATGTCATGGAGATAAATATGGAGTGAGGGGATCTAGACTTCGAGAGGTAGAATAGCCTCTATACCATAGACTAGAGAAAAGGGTGTGGCCATAGTGGAAGTGCAAATACTAGTACGGTATGCCGATAGGGAAAAAGGAATGTGCGTATGTCAATCCTTCCCGTAACATCAACCACTTTCATGAGAATTTTGTTGAGGGTTTTGTTAGTGGATTTAGCTTGGCCATTGGTTTGTGCATAGTAGGGTGATGAGAAACTAAGCTAAATGTTGAAGGTGTTGCAAAGTTTTTGCAATGTTTTATTTTTGAATTGTTTTCCATTATCAGTGATGAGGTGATGAGGAACACCAAAGTGAAAAATGATGTGATGGTTAATGAACTCACATATTTTCTCAAATTTCGTGGAAATGAGTGGGATGAATTCTACCCATTTTGTGTAGTATTTGGCAAAGCAGTGATGATCCATTGATGGTGTTGGGAAGAATGAGGATTGATTTCTCCGAAAAGATCCAAACCCCATTGAGAGAAGGTCTAAAGGTCACGAGTGACATATAAGGCATGACTGGGTGTATGATGAAGGTTGGAATGTTTTTGGAATTTTACACAACATTTGACATAGTTGTAACAATCATGGTTAAGGGTCATCCAGTAATAGCCTAGGCAAATAATACACTTAGCAATAGCAAGGCCACTAAAGTGACCTCCACATATGCCATCATGAACCTCCTTAATGGTATAAGGAATTTTAGAACTTGTGAGGCATCATAAGAGAATACCATCAAATCCATGCTTATAGAGGAGTCCTCCTAGGATGACGTAACGAGAGACCTTTTTAAGGAAGGCACGTTGTCCGTTATAGGTGAGATTAGGAGGTAAGATGGAGAAAGAAAGGTAGTCAGAGTATTGTTAATACCAAAGGTCACTCGGAGTCGGGGTATTGGTTCGAACTAGTAAACATTTTGAGGTAAATAAGAAGGTGAATGGAGGCATTCAGACGGTGAAAAATATTTTGGAATCGGCGGGTGAAGTGGATATTTGGGAAGCTAAGCGAGGCCATGGTATCTCTGCAAATTTTTGGTGGAACATGGGATGGTTTGAAGGGTGTAATGATCAAAGGTGGTCAAAAGTATGTCTACATGATGTTTATAATTATGAATTTTATCGTTACAACATTGGTACATACCATTGACTTGGTTTAAAACCAATTGAGAATTACCAAAGATGTTGATTGATTTAACATCTAGGGCATAGGTGGCTTTAGAGACCTAAGTACGAGTGCTTCGTATTGAGTAGTATTGTTGGTACATTCAAAATCTAGTTTGAGAGAAAAAGGAATGGGTTCTCCATTAAGAGGAATGAGGATAATACCAGCCCCACCCCCACACCGACACTTGGAACCTTCAAATAAGAGTGTCATTTGGTAAGGGGGTTTGTCTAGGTAAAGGGTAGTGATTGACTCATCTGGAAAGTCAAAATTATAAGGTTGATCCATAAAAATAGGTGTGTTGGCCAATTGGTCGGAAATAGCTTGGCCCTTGATGGAATTTTGATGAATGAATTTGAGGTCAATACCAGCTAAAAGCATAAGCCATCGTGGCAACACGTTGATTTTGATAAGGTTTGGCATACATGAAGTGTAAAGGGTCGGTGTTGGTCACAACATAGGTTTTGTGGTTGAGTAGGTAATGGCGGATTTTGGTGGCAACGAAGACTAAGGCTAAGTAGAGCTTTTCGGGATGGTTGTATTGGGTTTCATAGTCCAAAAGAGTACGGCTTATGTAATAAACCACATGCTCCCTGTGTTTTTCATCGTGATGAGAGAGCATGGCTCCAAGGAATGATCAATAACGGATATATATAGGTAAAAAGGTTGATCGTATTTAGGTGGGATGAGTACGGTGGTTGGAGAAGGTATTTTTTAAGGCCTTAAAAGCTTTGTGACATGATCATCATCCCATTTAAAGGAGACATCCTTCTTGAGCAGAGGATGAAATGGTTAACACCAATTAGATAATTGTTAAATGAGACAAAAATGGATTGCAATTTACTTTGTCGGCTACATAGTTGTCAAAGATTAGTAGGTGGAGGTGTTTCAATAATGGCCTTGACTTTAGTAGTGTCAAATTCTATACCACGGAGAGAAACGATAAATCTCGGATCTTTCCGAAAGAATCATGAAGAAGCACTTCTTAGGATGAAGGCACACAATATTTAATGAGGTGGTCAAAGATGGTTTTGAGGACAACAAGGTGCTCAGAGTGACGTTTAGATTTGGCCAAGAGATCATCCACGTAATCTTCCAATATGCGATGCATGATGTCATGGAAGATGTAAGTCATAGCCTACTGATATGTGTCACCAGCATTTTTAAGGCCAAAAGGCATGACTCGATAGTAGAAGGTCCCCCAAGGGGTGATGAATGAGGTCTTGTGTTGATCTTTTGGGGCAAGAAAATTTTTTTATAACCCGAGAAGCCATCCATGAGTGATAGCATCTCGTGGCAGTAGTGAGGCCAAGCACGGTGGTCAATACCAGGTAAGGGAAAGTCATCTTTCGGGTAGGGTAGGTTGAGGTCACGAAATTCTATGTAAATGCGGAGTTCCCCTATTGCTTTAGTAACATGGAAAATGTTAGAAATCCAACAAGGATAATCAATGGGTAAGATGAAGGAAATAGAAAGAAGGTGTTGAAGTTCTTCTTTGATGAGAAGAGCAATGCGGGGGCGTATTTTCCTCAGCTTTTGTTTGATGGGTTTGGCATAGGGAATAGTTACGATATTTTGGACCACTATGGTGGGTTCAATATGGGCATGCTTGTGTAAGACCAAGCAAAATCATGGTTATGTTCTTTGAGAAAGAAGTGATGGCTTCTGTTCAAAGAACATCTAAAGATTGTCCAATATTTAGGATGTGCGGGTTGTCATGAGTATGAATGTTGATCTCGATAGTCGATTCATTCAACATGGTTTACGTCTCGAGAAGGTAACGAATGATGAACATATGAATCTTCGCACTGGGGTAGGTAAGCATAGATTCATCATCCCGACATTAAACAATGTTGATTGAAGGTGTGTCATCATCAATCATCTCAGGATATAGGAAGGAAAGAGTGGAAGGGGCCTTGCCCTTGCATTGATAAGTTAGAGGCCCCAAGGAAATGGTGTTTATGAAAAAAAAAATTTTAGGAGGGATATATTCTTGATCCATCGACTATGTCGAGTGAGAGATAGTGATGAAGGCGGAGTGGGTGAAGAACGTGGGCAAGGGCTAGTGTCCTTAATGAATTCAATGTGGGCCTGTTCGGTAGGCGGTTCAAGGAAGCAATACCACTATGGTCATTATGTTTGTGAGTGGTACATGGGATGATGGTATGGCATCCTTGCTCATAAAATCCAAAACCAAAACCCTTCCATGGACATTGGTGTAGGAAGATGTGGGTAAAATGGCAATTGGTAAGTGATTGGAAGTCAACGGAAAATGGGCGGGTTTTGATGGTGGTTTAGGTGTGTAAGTGGTAGTATCAAGTCCCCCATAGGTGACACTAGTACAAAGGCGGGGAAGACCATAAAGGAGACATTCTCCTATATGGATATTGTAGCGAGGGTGTTAGTGAAGGATTCCATACTCTTTTGGAGTAAGAAATGTGTTAACACTATATAGGTGATACTCCCCCCAGTGAGGCATTGAAAAACACCTTCCAGAGGATCGGTGGTATGTATATAGGTAGCCAATATGGATAATGTGTCGGAGGTCAATGAATAGGTGGAGTTAATGGATTGGGAAGCGACGGGTTACCCATGGAGGTTATGGTAGCGGTAGGAATGGAGGAGGTATGTGTGGTAGAAGTAGCGTAGCTCAGACTTGGTAGGTGGAGGTGTAGGTGAAGCAATAGTGGTGGCAAAGGTAAATGAATTGATAGGTATGAGCACATCATTGGGTCAGTAAAGCATGTTGCATGTTTTAAAAGGTGATGGGTCAGCTAGAATGGTATAGGTGTGTCCTTCATGTTCAAACTTTACACAACGATATAAAGTGGAAGGAACATAACCCATGACATAGATCCAGGGTCTACCAAGCAACAGGTTATATTGGAATTCCCCCTCTAAAATGTAAAACAATTTGGGAACAGTGCGAGGGCCCACATGAATGTGGAGGATGACGGTGCCTAGTGTAGAGGTGATAGCGTCATTTAATGAACACAACATGACCAGGTGTTTATGCATGTAATTGTCAGGTATGTGCATTTGAGTGAATGCATGGGATGAAATGATATTAATGCTAGCGCCCCCATCAATCATCACACGATGTACCCATATGTCATCGATGTGGATAGATATGAAGATGGTTGGGTTTGGGTCATCATTTTGGTGCGGCACGATCTCTTCCTCTAAGAAGATAAGGGAGGCTACTTGGTGAACAAGGTAGGGTGAAGATGAAGGTGGTAATTTGGTGAGAGAGGCTATATGATGGGGTGTGATAATAGAGGCTACGGTTGTAGGGTCATTGTGTAAAACCTTGATAGATTGAAGAACCTCCATGAGATCTTAACGATGGGATTCGAGGTTTGAATGAGGTCATATAGGGACATTTTGAGGGGAGATTGGTGTAATTTTTTGAGCATGGTGCGATGTGTGACGCCATTAGAAATGGGGTACGTGGGACCACAGATAGTGATTTTAGGTATGGGTGTAGATGGTATGTTGGGTATAGAATTGGTTGGTGGGTTAGTTGCCTTTTCTTTACCCTTATGTGCACATGTAGTGATGTGTATCATGTTGATTTGAGGGAATTTGGAAAATGGAGAAGGTGTAGGGTGAGTGGTATAATAACATGATGGGAAAAAACCTACCAGAGGAGAAAAACCCTATGAGGTCAGTTGGGTGCAATGACATTTGGGTGGTGGTGTGGCAAGTTCTCTAATGTAAACCATGTTAATTTCAAATCTTGGGGGTGGCTCTAGGAGAGGTGAGGGTGGAGGTTGTGGTCATTGAGTGGGTAGTGTGGGAATGGGTGTCGATGAAGTAGGATCCTCATCGAGAAGGTCATCATCGTCAAAGTTGGTTTCTGGTGGACACAATTGGATAAGGATGGTTTTTAAGGCCTTGTAGTTCTCCACATCATGTCCTGGCACACAATGGTATGTGAAAATTTTAGTATCATCAAACCATTTTGGCTTGGGTTTGAGGGGTTGTAAGGTCTGAGTGGCGGTAATGTGATGACAGAGGTCTCAAGGAGGTTGGTTAAAATTTTGGCATAAGACCCTGCTAGTGGATCACAATGGGAAGTGAACGTGGGTTTGGGTGTAGGTGTAGGTGATTGTTGAGGAATAGTCTTTAGAAGAGGAGGGGGTCGAGCTATGGGTTTAGGTGCTAGCATGGTTTTGGGTGTCGGTCATGTTTGTTTAGGTATGGGTATAGTAGATGGACGGGTAGGAGGGTGTGTGGTCATTTTGATTACCTTATTGTGGGGTATTGGAGTTTTTTTTTTGGGTTACACCTTCTTGGGTAAAGGTGACATGGGTGTACAAGGTCTAGAAGGAAAATTTGATGGAGGAAGAGGGAGAGTTACCCATGAGGATAATAGGGTGCTGTGAAGGTAGATGACGCGGGTCATGCTTGAGGTGTGCAAGAAAATGACTAAAGTGTAGTGGGTAGTGAAACAATAGTTGAGTGTATTGGAGGTATGGGTGGTAAAGAGGCTGCACGTGTAGGTGTAAGTCGGGTTGGGCATCTGGGTAGGTCAGAGGTTTGTGAGGAAGGAATGGGCTATTGTGTTTTTGGTTTATTGATGGGTGGAGGTTTCTTGACCATGTGGGGAAGCTGAGATCCTAAGACAGATGGGATAGGTGCAGTGTGATTTATGTAGCCGGAGTATGAGTTCTATGGGTTTGGTGCTTCTGTTTGGGTGTCGGAGTAGGTATGGTGTTGACTTTGGAGGATGTAGCTAAATCCAGTTTGATAGGTGGATGAGTAAGGCTGGTGGTCGGGTGACCCCTAAAGTGGTAATGGGTTTAGTCAAAGCAAATATTGTAGGTATGGGTTTGGGTTTAGGTGTAGGTTGAGTTATGGGTAAGGGTGTGGTTTGAGCTATAACAGGTGTCATGGAAGGGGTTGTGATAGAGGTGGTTGGGTTTGGTTTGATTGGTCGAAATATTTTTGGGTAGATAGTGGAGGTATCGTGAGGATCTTTGCATTTGTGTTGAGACGGGAAGTAAAAGGCAGCCCCATAGTAGAGCCCTATCCACATAATCTAAGTGATCAGCCAAACGTGAGAACGAAAAGTCTATAGGTGGAGTTGGTGAGGACCTAATGGAAATTCCCATAAAATGTGTCTTAGAGATGGGGAATTGGCTAGCTTCAGCTTCCATGGGTAAGAGATCCGAAAGTAGGTCTCGTAGGATTTTGGGTGGTTGAAGGAGAATTCTCACCAAGAGGCAAAGGTATTTCAACTAGGCCTATAATGGGTGGAGAAGATGACGAGATCTCTGTATAAGTGGAGGAACGGATAGGTGCTCCTCTTTGGGTGGAGGAGGTAATGGGTTCTCCTCTATGGGTGAAGGAGGTAACAGGTGCTCCTCATGGGTGGAGGAGGTGCTGTGGATAAGGGTTCTCTAAGTGGTGAAGTAAGGGGTGAGATGGTCTCAATGTTAGTAGAATATTCCTCTGTAGGTAATGAAGGAGATGAAAGGTGTTCCTCTATTGGTGAAGGAACAGGGGAGGTTGGTTCCATCATGGAAGGAGGATTTCGAGCTAGGATCTCCTCTATGGAAGGAATATGGGGTAATTGGGAGGTGACAAGTACATCATTAAAGATAGCATGGACCTCACGGGTATGGGTATCATGAGTTTAGGTCTCACCGGTTTGATCAAACAAAGGGGCATGGTTGGGAAATGGTTTCTTGAAGATGTGTAGGTTTTGGTAGGAATGTGCATTAATATTATCCATGGTTAACTCACCTTTCTCGAGCATTTATTGGATAATATTTTTGAAAGTGATGCATTTTCCATCACTATGACCCTTTACTTGATGATAATTATAGAAATCATGTTCCTTATACCATGTGAGCATGGGAACAAGGGTCAAAACCAAAGGTGTGGTTTTATGGGTGGAAGAGTGATGGCTATAACTTTGATAAGATTCTCTAAGATAGAAGAGTAAGGCTCCCGATTGGGGTATATTTCTGTTGTTCTCATCCGAATTGAAAAGTCCGGACATGTGAGAGATTAGATGAAGGGGTAGCTTTGATTTGACGGATGTGTTGGGTTAGTCTTAAATACCACTACATTAGTGGTGCCCTTAGCTTTTCAATAATTGGTCCGTGGTTTGGAAGAAGAAGAGGTATCATTCGACTTGAATGCCGAATTCTTATTGAGTAATTGGATTTTCTTCTCTTTGATGGTCTAAATATCTAAATTTGGTGCCATAGTGAATGCTTCGTTGAATATTCGAAGGTTTGGACCTGTAAGTTTTGTGAGATATTCCTAATATAAGCCCATGTAAAGAGCTCGATGAGTTCTATTTGTGGGCGATTTGAAGGTAAGTTGGTTGATCAAAGCTATGCCGATGTGAGTGAAAAAAATCTATGATAGATTCATCCTCATACTAACATGTGGAGTATAGATCGGTCATGGTAACCTTCTCTACAATATTGATAGAGAAATGATCCAAGAAGGCTTGGGCTACCTGATTGAATGAGAATATAGAGTATCTAGGTAACCCACTATACCAATCTAATGCAGGTCTAGTGAGGGACATGGGAAAGGTTCTCAAGAGCAAGGCATCATCATGAGTGATCAGATAACACCCATGTTTAAACGACTACAAATGCTACTGCGGGTATTCTTTGCTATTGAAACGATTGAATTTAGGCATTTCCCAATGCATGGGTATGAGCGGATAGGAATGGATGGGTGGATGGCCTCATTACAAATCTTGTCATAGGTGAGAGTGTTACGGGAGCCAGAAACCAATGCCTCCAATGTCTACATCTTGTCCAACATCAATTTAATTAGGTCATTGGTGGGTTGTAATGATTGGGTGCCTCCTATAGCATGAGTTGGTTGGTTTTGGGCATATAACTGGGGTGACACTCTAGTGTATGGGGCCGTGATGTAGGTCGATTGAGAATAAGGTAGTAAGATAGGGGTACATACCCGAGTGTATAATAGATGAAATGGAAGGTTATTGATATTATGTATATGGGGGTGGAAGGGTCATGGTAACCCTAGTGGCAACAGGGGCTAATGATTATGGAATGGAAAGGACCACGTTATAAAATGGGGTAGTGGTCACCGATATTGGAGGTGATAATTTAGCTACGGGTATGTGTGAGACATTAGGGCGAGATGAGATTGTGTTTGGGGTAGTTTTCGAGGGTATGGTGGATGTAATGGGTGCAACGAAGGTAAAAGATGCGGTAGTCATAGCGGGTATATGACCTAACTGCGAAATGACTGGGGGTAAGGTAGATGCAGGAAGCACTGAGCTAGATGGGGCCAATGCAGGAGTGGGTGCGAGAGTTAGGGGATAGATATGGGCATGCCGTATATTAACTGACCCAAGGCATCTCGAGTGGACGAGTGGGAAAGGTAAAACTATAAGGTGACAGGGTTTTGGTCAAGGAGTCGTGTGAACTCCTCATCTTCGGTGGCGATAGTGATAGGTTGGATGGGATCCATGGTTGGTGATAAAATGGAAGGTGGTGAAGGACTAGGTGGGAGTGGTTGACAACTTGAGTGAAATACAAGTGCGCTTACTTGTCTTTGAGTTAGGACCATGTGAACCAAGATCGATCAGTAGGGTTGCTTCTCTCAGTAAATGACATAGAGAACAACAGAACAGTAAATCTAGTGACAAAAAGTAGATTAAGTACCAAATGGTATTTGGAATGTGAAACAGCTAGCGATGCCGATGTCTTGCAGTCGGGGTAACCATTGCATTCTATAGAAAATTGATGAGGAGTGAGAAACAAGGCGAGAAGGTAAAATCGACATGGTATGCCAAATCTAATGATGTTTACAATGTCAATGGGAATGATGACAAAGTGATAGGGACTATGAAAAGTGGAAGAAAATGAATAAAAATTTCCTTTTGAGTAGGTTAGAAAAAGGACCTAGAACAGATGTCGGTTGGGTATAACCGACGACGGTTAGAGGTAACCGATGACGGTTAATGTGAAATTGAAATAGTGATGAAAGAAAAGTGGTTGTGAATTAAAATTTGATGTGGAATCAGACCCAAAATTCTAAGAATGATGATGATATGGCCCAGAACACTCAGGTGAAGCCAGAATACACTAGTTGTGATGAGGAGCATGCAAGGATGAACAAAAAGTGAAGAACATGATTTCTCACCTCAAAACACAAGCCAAGCAGAAACACTAAGTAAATGCAATCCTAGGAGTGCCTTTTCTATTATGTTTGTTTAGCTTATGCTATTTAGGGACTGACACATGAATTATGAAGTCAATTTTTTGGTGAGGATGGCTTCCTACAAAGAAGGAGATCTAAAAGGTGAGGTTTTAGGTATGTTATGGTGGGGGCGGGCTTCGCTCTAAAGTATGACTCGACAGAGCAGCGAGATGGGTGCCCACTATGTCATGATCATGTGATCACCTATAGCTTCTTCTAGGTAGGATGTTGTTTAAGAATGTATGTATTTTGAATTTTTGTGAGGTTTGGTAAGACTCAGAGAAAGAGAAAAGGAAAGAAGTGCTTTTCTATGATTCATTTGTCAACCATCAGCTGGGCATGACTTCAGTGTATAGGTTGCCCTCAATTAATGTGAGCTAATGCAATAAATCAAAATGGAATGCACTTATTTTTAAGCCCAAATCGAGATGTGAAATTGGATGACACAATAAGATGAAGAGGAAGAGGGATGCTCTTTCACTACAATGCAGAAAACATGAAGAAATGGTTCTTTTTAATTACACCAAAAAAAAAGTTTCCTTTAGAGAAAATAGAAATAAGAAGTGGGTTACTGTGGGAAGAAAATTCGTGTGTACGCTTTTTAGAAGGGAAACAAACACACAACTTTTCCTAGGAATGAATGAAATGCAAGGAACCCCAGATGGGTCCCACCGGGCATGCTAAAATGTTTCACCTGATTCTTAGATCATTTCTTTGAAGTGTTGATGAAACAAATAGGGTAACAGGCGTAAGAGGAATAGCTATTCAAATGCTGGTTGATGGGTTGTTACACGCGTATGACTTCCCAATCCACAGCTAATCATGAGATCTTCCTTTTGGCTAGGAGGAACTACTTGTAATGTAAAGCAATACCACCGAAGGAATTAAACAATATGGGCATGAAGCGCCTAAGCGTATGCTAGATCCAGGAAGTGTGATACTTCTGGATGGTTGTCGATCCATTTTTTAAACAATTTAATACTATAAACAAAGTAAATCCTATTGTAATTTTAAATGATTTAGGTATCTCACTTAAAACACACTAAGAAATCGATCTAATCTATAAAGTTAAGCTAGAATAGAATCCAAAGGTCAAATAACTGGTTCTAGGTTCTATTGGTTTCTGAGGTCTCGGGTAGATCACAGGTGGATGAGGGTGAGATGAAATTTGGTGGGTAGGTCTCTATTCTAGGCTACATGGGCAAATACAAAGACTGATGTTAGTTAAGGGTAACTGACGGTGGTCGAGTGTAACTGTCTTGAGTTCTTATGGAAATCTAGAAATGCCACAAAACAAGCTTTGGGTCCCCTTTGTGATTGCACAAAGGACTTTGGTTGGTTGGGATGAGGTATTGGGTGATTGGGGTAGGCTTTGGCGAGGTTTTAATGGGTATATGGAGGTGGAAATGTTGGATAAGGTCAATAGGTGGCTAGGTAAACAATAGATGATAAAATGATGATGAAATTAAATAAACTAGAAAAGTGTGACGTTATACTTACTTGGATTCCAGTATTGAATGCATGTGAGTGAGGGATAGAGGTGCTGATGAGAGGTTTGAAGGTTGCAAGTGATCACCAATTGAAGAAAATCTTCTGCATGGACTGCATGTACATTCCTCTTTGCTTAGTTAGATTAGATCATGGTTGGGATGGCTGTGCAAGAAAAGATGTTTGATCTCCTTCCTTGCATGTAGATTCTCGCTAGAATTCACTCTTTCAAGAATTGTTAATGCTCACCAACCTTCTACTTCTTACTTATAACTTTCAACCTTGAGAATAAGGTTGGTTTGGGGTTAAAATGGTAACCAAGCAATGTTTCGGCTTAACCGCTGACGGTTAGGGGTAACCGGTGTCGGCCAAGGCGGTATTTCCTAAGTTTACTAAACTAGGAGATCCTCTTGATTTTCTCGATCTTGTGTCGCTAACCCATGGATTAGACTGGGAGATTATTGTGAGCATGTGGGAATGTGGTTAGAGGGAATGTAGGCATTGATTTTTAGGGTTTGGGTAAGTCTCAATTAGTTATGGTAACTTACTAAGAATAAATCTTAGGGTGAGTTGGCTTGGTGAGGTGTATAAGTGAACTATATATGTGGATATTATTTAAATAAGATATTTAAATAATAAATATAGTGAGGATAATGAATTAATTTAATTAATTAATATTAGTGGGGTGAAGGGGTCATGGCTAGTTGAATTTGATGAAGGGTGTTTATTCGTTGAGGACCAAAGGGGAGTGTGACCTAATTTTAGTGTCTACAACATGCGATTCGTGATTTTTTATGTTTTGAGGAGAATTTCAATTTTTTTTTATATGGATGGAAATTAGGTGAGTTAGGCATGATGGAGTCAAGTTGGTTTAGGCATGGATTGAGTCGGGTCTTCGACATGGATCGAGTCAATTTTAGGCATGGATCGAGTCGGGTCTTAGGCATGGATCAAGTTAAGTTTTAGGCATGGATCGAGTTAGGTCTTAGGCATGGATTGAGTCAGGTCTTAGGCATGGATCGAGTCAGGTTTTAGGCATGGATCGAGTTAGGTCTTAGGCATGGATCGAGTTAGGTTTTAGGCATGGATCAAGTTAGGTCTTAGGCATGGATCGAGTCAGGTTTTAGGCATGGTTGTGTTCAAATTAGGTGAAGTTGTGAGTTATTATTTTGTGTAATGAATGATAATATGGGTCATATGTGAGATGTGGTATAATCTATGCATAATGATGATAGAGAAATGGTAGGCATAATAAATGTGTGTTGTGATGAGGATTAAAATATGAAGCAACGTGTTATGTATGTGGTTTAATTTTCAAAGTTGGATATAAAAGGGAAACTAAGTAGGGTATGATGTAATGTGAGGAAGATGAAAGATGAATTGTTTAGGGTAGAGAGTTTCCAAGCTAATCTCCAAGGGATCCATTCCTTGGAGTTACGCCTACATAGTCCCGGTGAAAAGGAGCTTTGGCGATGTAGTTCTCCCATAAGTTAGGGAAGAATATGATTAGGTATGAAAATGAGTTAGTAGGTTTTAGGCATGGTGTGGGTTTTAGGTTTGTTAGGTGTGGGTGGGTTATAAGTAAAGTGAGGTAGGTGAGGTCGATTGTTGGTGAAATAAGAAGATAGATTACCCCAAAGGTAGGTGTCGAGGACTAAGTCTTGTTTAAGGTAATCAAAACATAAACAAAGACGGCTAAAAGATAAGAGGGGGCAATAAAAGCTTCACGATTAGTTAGGATCATACCAGTAGATTATACCTTGGAGGAGGTGATGAACGTAAGACCCTAAAGACATTGCATGATAGATTTTCCTAAGGTGAAAAGTACTCACATAATCACCAAATGTCTTGGTTTCCGAGAAGTCCCTTGAGGCAGTAGGAAATGGGAGTGAGAATGGTAAGAAGTGTGAAAGGTGGTTAATTTGTTATATGGTATGAGGTAGCATGCTCTTTGGGTAAGAGATCCGAGGTCACAATGGGCAAGTCCATGACTAAAAAGTTTTCTGTTTTGACTTGTATTTGAGATAGACTGATCGATGTGGGAAGTCTATATGGGATGAAGAAAATTTAACTCCTTGAGGTCTTCGTGAAGCTGATCAATGCGGGAAGCTTCAAATTATCTTTTTTTTTTTTAATGGATTTACATAGCTATCCTTTAAGGGAGCAGTCTATTTATAGCGGCGATTATCGAGAGGAAGATGTCCTTTTGAGGGATTCATCTTTTGATTAGAAGTTTGACTCAAGGATTTGGTTCCCATGTGAAGGATTTGAAGTCATGGAAAAGACCAAGGTGAAGAATATGACTCTTGTTCAAAAGACAGGGTGAAATGATCATGGGATCTCATCTAAAGGTAGACGAAAAGTATCCATGAGAATCATGCTATGTGTAGCGCCATGGTACATTTTTTCAAGAGAAGATACCAAGTGATGGGTACTCACATGATTCTTGTTTAATCATTGGTGAGGTGTATGAAGTGGATAACACTCAAGGGATGAGAATGTAAAGAGACAAAAGGTGAGGTAGGACTAAAAGTGAACAATAAAATGGTCAAAGATGTAAGGCATTAAGGGGATTAGGTTCATGTTTACCATTGAGTAAAGATAAGCGATAAGCACCGATCCATAAGTATGGGTCGCGATGTATGGTCCAAGCCAATTAGGAGAAAATTTTTCCCGTTTATTTTTTTGTTTTGGTGGCGTGTTGATTTTCTTTTAGGACAAGGTCACCAACTTGGAAGGTTCATTCATGGACACATTTTTCGTAAGGCACGTTTGATACGTTTTTGGTAGACTTGAAGGTGGTCAAGAGCGTTAAGATGACATTCATCTAATAACTCTAGCTGTACTAAACGGTCCCGATGAAAGTAATCATCATTAAGCATGTCATGGAGAGAAATGCGAGTGGGGAATCTACACTTTGAGAGGTATAAGCGCCTTGGTACCATAGACCGAGAGAAAATGGTGTGGCGGCGGTGGAAGTGCAAATACTAGTGTGGTATGCCCAAAGGGCAAAAGGAATGTGTGTATGCAAATCCTTCCCAAGTATCATTAACCACTTTCATAAGAATTTTATTTAAGGTTTTTAGTGGATTCGGCTTGGCCATTACTTTACAGGTAATAAGGTGATGAGAAACTAAGTTGAATCTTTGAAGGTGTCACAAATTTTTGTAGGGTTTTGTTTTTGAATTATTTTCCATTGTCAGTGATGAGGTGATGAGGAACACCAAAGTGACAAATGATGTGATGATTGATGAACACACATATTTTTTCGGCTTTCTTGGAGATGAGTGGTATGGCTTCCACCCATTTTGATAGTATTTGGTAGCAGTGATGATCCATTGATGTCGTTGGGAAGAATGGGGGTTGATCTTTCCGATAAGATCTAAACCTCATTGAGAGAAGGGCCAAAGGTCACGGGTGACTTGTAAGGCATGATTTGGGTGTATGATGAAGATTGGCATGTTGTTGGAATTTACACACAATGTTTGACATAGTCATAAAAATCATAGTTAAGGGTTGGCGAAGTAATAGCCTAGGTGAAGGATACGTTTAGCAATAGCAGGCCGGTGAAATGACCTCCACATATGCCATCATTAACTTCCTTAATGGTATAAGGAATTTCAAAACTCATGAGGCATCGTAAGAGAATACCACCAAAGCCACGCTTATAGAAGAGGCCCCCTAAGATGATGTAACGAGATACCTTTTTAAGGAAGGTGCGTTGTTAGTTCACTGGTGAGATCGGAGGAGGTAAGATGGAGAGAGAAAGATAGTGAGTTTTATTTGTACCAAAGGTCACTCAGTGCAGGGTAGCACTTCCAATAGAGTAAACCTCATGTGATAAATAAGAAGGTGATTGAAGTCATTATAAGGTGACAAATATTTTAGAATCGGTGGGCGAATCGGGTATTTGGGAAGCCAAGCGAGGCCATGGTATCTATAAATTTGTTGGTTGAACATGAGATGCGTTGAAGGTGTAACGGTCAAAGGTGGTCAAAAGTATGTCCACATGATGTTTATACTTTTGAAGTATCTCATTATGAAATTGTTATATACCATTGACTTGGTTTACGACCAATTGAGATTCACCAAAGATGTTCATTGATTTGACATCTAGGGCATAGGCAGCTTGGAGACCTAATATGAGTGCTTCGTGATCTCGTGATATTGTTTGTGCATTCAAAATCAAGTTTGAAAGAGAAAGGCATGGGCTCACCATCAAGTGGAATGAGGATAATACCAGCCCTACCCCGATGTTGACACTTTGAACCATCGAAGAAGAGTGTCATTTGGTAGCTGGGTTCATCGAGGAAAGGGTAGAAATTGACTCATTTGGAAAGTCAAAATTAGAGGGCTAATCCTTGGAAATAGGTACATCGGCCAATTTTTCAGCTATAGCTTGACCCTTGATGGAATTTTGATGAATGAATTCAAGTTTGAGGTCTGCTAAAAGCATAATCCATTGAGCAACACATTGATTTTGATAAGGTTTGGCATACATGAAGTGTAAGGGGTCGGTGTTGGTCACAACATAGGTTTTGTGGTTAAGTAGGTAATGATGTAGTTTGGTGGAAACAAAAAATAAGGCTAAGTAAAGTTTCTCGAGATTGGTGTATCAGGTTTCGTAATCTAAAAGAGTATGGCTTATGTAATAAACTGCATGCTCCTATATGTTGTTCATCATGATGAGCGAGCATGGCTCCCAAGGAGTGATAGGTAGTTGAGATGTATAAGTAGAAAGGTTGATCATCTTTAGGTGGAATGAGTACGGGTGGTTAGAGGAGGTATTTTTAGGGCCTCAAAAGCTTTGTGGCAATCATCATCCCATTTAAAGGTGAAATACTTCTTGAGTAGATGATGAAATGGTTGGCACCGATCAGATAATTGTGAAATGAAACATCGAATAGACTACAACTTACCTTGCAGGCTACAAAGTTGTTTAAGGTTAGTGGGAGGAGGAATGTCTATAATGGCCTTGAATTTAGCAAGATCAACTTCTATACCATGTAGGGAAACAATAAATCCCAAGATCTTTCTTGAGAGAACCTTAAAGACACACTTCTTGGGTGAAGGCAAATACAATATTTAATGAGGAAATCAAAAACAATTTTAAGGACAGTTAGGTGCTCGGAGAGCAACATTTAGATTTGGCCAAGAGATTTTCCATGTAATCTTCCAATATGTGATACATGATATCATGGAAGATGTAATTAATAGCCTACTGATATGTGGCACTAGCATTTTTAAGGCCAAAAGGCATGAATCGATAGTAGAAGGTTCCCTAAGGGGTGATGAATGAGGTATTGTGTTGATCTTAAGTGCAAGCAAGATTTGGTTATAACCCAAGAAGCCATCCATGAGTGATAGCATCTCATGACCAGTGGTAAGGTCAACTAGTTGATCATTGCAGGTAAGGGAAAGTTGTCTTTCAGGCATGCTAGGTTGAGGTCACGGAAGTCTGTGAAAATGTGGAGTCCCCCTGTTGCTTTAGTGATAGGGAAAATGGTAGAGATACAATGAGGATAATCAATGGGTAAGATGAAGGAAACATAAAGAAGGCATTGAAGTTCTTCTTTGACGAGAAGGGCAATGCAAGGGTGCATTTTCCTCATCTTTTATTTAATGGGTTTGGCATCGGGAATGGTTACGATATTATGGACCACTATGGTGGCATCAATATTGGGCATGTGCTGGTAAGACCAAGAGAAATCATTGTTATGATCCTTGAGAAAAGAGGTGATGGCTTCTGTTTGCTAGCATCCAAAGATTGATCGGTCTTTAGGATGTGTGGGTCATCCCGAGTGTGAATGTTGATCTCGATAGTCGATTCATTCAACATGGTTTGCGTCACAAAGGGTAATGATCGATGAATATATGAGTCTTCTACACCAAGTTAGGTGAGTATACATTCATCACCTGACATTGAATGACATTAATTGAAGGTGTATCATCATCAAACATTTCGAGGATACATGAATGGAAGAGAGGAAGGGCCTCACCCTCGCATTGATAAGTTAAAGGCCCCAAGGAAATGGTGTTTATGAAAATAAAAATTTAGGAGGGATAGATTTTAGATCCATCAACTCCATCAATGATGGTGGTGATGAAGGTGGAGCGGGTGAAGAGGGTGGAGAAGGGCTGATGTCCTTAATGAGTTCAATACGAGCTTGTTTAGTAGGTGGTTCAGGAAATCCGATACCACTATAGTCATTATGTTTGCAAGTGGTGCATGGAATAATGGTATGGAAGCCTTACTCATAAAATCCAAAGCCAAAACCCTTCCACACACATTGGTGTAGGAAGGTGTGGGTAAAAATGATGATTGGTGTGAGGCTGGAAGTTAGCAAAAATGGGTGGGTTTGTGTGATGGTTCAAGTGTGTAAGTGGTAGTATCAAGTCCCCATAGGTGAGACTAGTAATAAGGTGAGGAGGACCATAGAGGAGGCATTCTCTATGCAGTGATCATAGCAGGGGTGTTGTTGAAGACTTCCGTACTCTTTTGGAGTAAGAAATGTGTTAACACTATATAGGCGGTACTCCCCGAGTTAGGTGTTGAAAAACACCTTAAGGGATCGGTGGTTGGTATGTAGGTAGTTGGAATGGATGATGTGTCGAGAGGTCAATGCGAGTTGGGATTAATGGATTGGGAGGTTGATGGTTTGGCTGTGGAGGTTGTGGCAGCGGTAGGAATGGAGGAGGTATGAGTGGTTGAGGTAGCGACTGTACTGGTAAGCAGAGGTGTAGGTGAAGCAGTGGTGGTTGTGGAGGTAGGTGCCTTAACGGGTATGAGCTTGTTATTGGGTTGGTAAAGCATGTTGCATGTTTTAAAAGGTGATGGATCAGCTAGGATAGTATATGTATGTCCTTCATGCTCAAACTTTATACAACGATGCAAAGTGGAAGGAATACACCCCATGACAAAAATCTAGGTTACAAGCAAGCAACAAGTTGTATTGAAACTCCCCCTCTAAGACATAGAATAATTCTTGGACAGTCACGAGGGCCCACGTGAATGTTGAGGATGACGATTGCCTAATGTGGAGGTGATAACGTCATTGAATGAATGCAACATGACAATATTTTTATACATGTAATTATCAGGTATGCGCATTTGAGCAAATGCAAGGATGAAATGATGTTAATGCTAGTGCCCCCATCAATCATCACACGTCATACCCATATGTCATTGATGTGGATAGAGATGAAGAGGGCTAGGGTCTGGGTCATTGTTTTGGTGTGGCACAATCTCTTCCTCTAAAAAGCTAAGGGAGGCTACTTGGTGAGTAGGTGGAGGTGTGGATAAAGGTGGTAATTTGGTGAGAGAGGCTACATGATGGGGTGTGATGATGGAGGTGACGGGTGTAGGGTCATTGGGTAAAACCTCAATAGATTGAAGAACCTCCATGAGAGCTTGGTGATGGGATTCCGAGGTTTGGATGAGGTCATATAAGGACATTTTGAGGGGAGATTGGTGTAATTGTTTGAGCATGGTGCGATGTGTGACTCCATTAGAAATGGGGTATGTGGGGCGCAAATAGTGATTTTAGGTATGGGTGCAAATGGTATGTTGGGTATAGGATTGGTTGATGGGTCAGACTTCCTTTTCTTTACCTTTATTGTTTTGAGCACGAGTAGTAGCGTGTATCATGTTGATATGAGGGAGTTGGAAAAAAAAGAAGGGTAGGGCTAGTGGTATAATGAAACTAAGGAAAAAACCTACCGGAGAGAAAAACCTTGTGAGGTGAGATGGGTGGAATGAAATTTGGGTGGTAGCGTGGCAATTTCTCCGAAGTGAACCATGTTAATTTCAAATCTTGGAGGTAGTTTGAGGAGTTTTGGGGGTGGAGGTTGTGGTTTTTGAGTGGACAATGTGGGAATGGGTGTTGGTGAGGTAGGGTCCTCATAGAGAAGGTCGTTGTCATCAAAGTTGGCTTTTGGAGGACACAAATGGATAAGGATAGTTTTCAAGGTCTTGTAGTTCTCCACATCGTGACCTGGTACGTGATGGTAGGCACAAATTTTAGTGTCATGAAACCCTTTTGTCTTGGGTTTGAGGGGTTCATAAGGTTTGAGTGGCGATAATGTGATAACATAAGTCTCGGAGGAGGTTGGTTAAGATTTTGGCATAGGACCAAGCTAGAGGGTCGCATGATGAGAGGTGAAAGTTGGTTTGGGTGTAGGTATGGTGATTGTTGAGGAGCAGTCTTTGAGGGGGGAGTGGGTCGAACTATGGTTTTGGTTCTTTAGAGTGGTCTTGGGTGTTGGTCGTGTTTGCTTGGTTATGGGTATGTTAGATGAAGGGCAGGAGGGTGTGTGGTTGTTTTGACTATCTTATTTGGAGGTAGTAGAGTTTTGGCTTTGGGTTGCACAATCTTGGGTAAATGTGATATGGGTGTACGAGGTCTAGAAGGAAAAGTAGATGGGGAAGAGGACGAGTTTCTCGGGGGATAATGGAGGTCTTTGTGAAGCTAGATGATGCGGGTCGTGTAGGGGTGTGAGGGACAAAGGCGAAGTGTAGTGGGTAGTGAAGAATTCTGAGAGAGTATTGGGGGTATGAGTAGTAAATGTGTTATAGATGTAGGTGTAAGTCGTGTTGGGTGCACAGGTAGGTTAGAGGTTTTGAGGAAGGATGCATTGTTGTGCTTTTGGTTTAATGATGGGGTAGAGGTTTCTTAACCATGTTGGGGGTTTAGGTCCTCGAGATGGATGGAAGAGGTGAAGGTGTGACTGAAAATGCTGGAGTATGAGTTCTATGGGCTTGGTTCTTTGGTTTAGGTGTTGGAGTAGGTGTGGTGTTGACTTTGGAGGATGTAGCTAAATCCAGTTTGATAGGTGGATGAGTAAGGTTGGTGGTTGGGGTGACCCCTAAGGTGGTAATAGGTTTAGTCGAGGCAGATGTTGTAGGTGTGGGTTTGGGTTTAGATGTAGTTTGGGTTATGGGTAAGGGTGTATGTTGAGTTATGATGGGTGTCGTGGAAGGAATGGTGATAGAGGTGGTTGTATTCATTTCAATTGGTCGAAATAGTTTTGGGTAGATAGTGGAAGTGTCAGCAAGTGACATCTGCATCTGCATTGAGATAGGAAGGAAAAGGTGCCCCCATAGTAAGGCCCTATCCACATAATCTAAGTGATCGGCCAAACGTGAGAACGGTACATCTGTAGGTGGAATTGATGAGGACCTAATGGTGATTCTTGTAAAATGTTCCTTAGAGGGAGGTGGATAGCTTCAGCTTTCATGGGTAAGAGAGCCGAAAGTAGGTCTACAGGGTCTTGGGTAGCTGATGGAGAATGCTCACCAAGAGGTAAGGGTATCTCAACTAGGTCTATGATAGGGTTTGGAGATGATGGGAGCTCCTCTGTGGGTGGAGGAGGTAAATAAGTATCCTTCATGGACTGAAGAAGTATTGTGGGTATCTATTCTTGAGGTGTTGAAGCCAAAGGTGAAATGGTCTCGATGTTAGCAGAAGACTCCTCCATAGGTGAGGAAGGAGGTGAAAGGTGTTCCTCTGTGGGTGAAGGAACAGGGGAGGTTGGTTCCAATGTGGAAGGAGGATTTCAAGCTAGAATCTCCTCTATGGACAGAATATGGGGTAATTGGGAAACAATAGGTGTGTCACTAAAAATAGCATGGACCTCATGGGTATGGGTATCATGAGTTGAGGCCTCACCGGTTTGATAAAATGAAGGGGCATGATTAGGAAATGGTTTCTTGAAGATGTGTAAGTTTTTTTTTGGTAGGTGCGTTAGGATTATCCATGATTAACTCGCCTTTCTAGAGCATCTCTTGGACAATATTTTTGAAAGTGATGCAATTTTTGTCACTATGACCCTTTACTCGATGATAATTATAGAAGTCATGTTCTTTATACCATGCGGGCATGGGGTGAGCAGGGTCAAAACTAGTGTGTGGTTTTATAGGTAAAAGGGTGATGGCTCGACATTGATGAGCTTTTCTAAGACATAAGAGTATGTGATCCCCAATTGGGGTGTATTTCTGATCTTCTCGTTTGAATTGAAAAGTATGGATGGGTGAGAGATTAGATGAGGGTGTAGCCTGATTTGACGGATGAGATGGGACAGACTTGAGTACCACTACATTAGCGGTGCCTTTAGCTTTTGAATAATTGTTTTGTGGTTTGAAAGAAGAAGAGGTATCATTCGACTTGAATGTTGAATTCTTATTGTGTAATTGGATTTTATTTTCTTGATGGCCTGAATCTCTAACTTTTGTAACATGGTGAATGTGTCGTCGAATGTTCGGAAGGTTTAGACCTATAGGGTTGGTGAGATATTTCTAGCACAAGCCCACATGAAGAGCTGAATGAGATCCTTTTGTGGTAGTTATAAAGTGAGTTGATTAATCAAGCTATGCCAATGAGCAAAAAAATCTATGATAGATTCGTCTTCATCTTGGCGCATGGAGTATAGGTCGATCATGGTAACCTTCTTGAGCGATATTGATGGAAAAATGATCCAAGAAGGCTTGGGCTACCTGATTGAATGAGAATATAGAGTGTCTAGGTAACCCACTATATCGGTATAATGTAGGTATAGTCGGAGAGACATGGGAAAGGTTCTTAGGAGCAAAGCATCATCGTGACCAATCAGGTAGCACCCATGTTTGAATGACTGCAAATGTTGTTGTGTGTCTTCCTTGCTATTGAAGTAGTTTAATTTAGGCATCTCCCAATGCACGGGGTATGGATGAATAGGAATGGATGGGTGGATGGGTTCATTGTAAATCTCGTCGTAGGTGAGAGTGTTACGGGAGCGAAAGCGATGCCTCGATATCGCATCTTGTCCATCATTAATTTTATTAGGTCATTGGTAGGTTACGATGGTTGGGTGCCTCCTGTTACGTGAGAGGGTTGGTTTTGGGCATAATATGGGGTGGAAATCTAGTATATGGTGCTTCCATATAGGTTGAATTAGAAGAAGGCACTAAAAGCAGAGGTACATATCTAGAGTGAATAATAGATGAAGCAGAAGGTGCGATAGTACATATATGGGGGTGGAAGGGAGGTGGTAACCCTAGTGGTAATGGGGGATAATGATTATGGAATGGAAAGGACCACATTCTAAAAAGTGGTAGCGGTGGTAGTGTATCTACGGTATGTGCGAGACATTAGGGGCAAATGAGGTTGCATTTTGGGTAGTTGTCAAAGGTATGGTGGATGTGATGGGTACAATGGAGGTAATAGATGCGGAAGTCATAGTAGGTATAGGACCTAGTTGTGAAATGACCTGGGGGTAAGGTAGAGGCGGGTAGCAAGGAACTAGATGGAGCTGACATGGAAGTGGGAGCGAGAGTCGGGGAGATAGATACGGCATGCATGCCATATATCAACTCACGAGGCATCTCAAGTGGATGAGTGGGAAAGGTAAAACTACAAGGCGGAAGGGTTTTGGTGAAGGAGTTGTGTGAACTACTCATCTCGGTGGCGATAGTGATAGGTTGGATGGGATCTATGACTGATGATAAAATGGAAGGTGGTGAAGGACTAGGTGGGAGTGGTTGACAGGCTGGCATGGAATACGAGCGTGCTTTCTTGTCTTGAGTTAGCACCATGTGAACCCGATACTTATCGGGTTGGGCTGCTTCTCTATAAATGATACGAGAAAAACAACGAGGGACAGTGAAATAGGTGTTAAAAAGTGGATTAGGTGCAAAATGTTCACTAGAAAGTGATACAGCCTAATCGATGCCAGTTAGGGTAAATGGGCTTTGTTACGAGTAACCATGGCTAGTCACTGTGGGAAATGGACAGTGATTCAAAACAAGGGTATAAGGTCAAATTTAATAGGTATGCCAAATCTGATGAGTGTTAGAATGTTAATGGAAATGATAGCAGTGACAGGGACTGGAAAAAGTGGAAAAAGATGAATAAAATGTCCCTTTTGGGTAGGTTAAAAAAAGGACCTGGAATCGACACCGGTTGGGTATAACCGATGATGGTCAGAGGATGATGGACAATGGTCACAGGACCAACACCGGTCACTGTGGAAATTGAAATAGTGATGAAAGAAAAATGGTTGTGAATTAAAATCGATGAGGAATCAAACCCGAGAACTCTAAGAATGATGAGAATATGGTCAGAACACTCGGGTGTGTTGGTTTGAAAATCTTGCTTTGGGCGATTTATGCCAACAGTGTGTAAGGCATAGCCCCTCTTTGAGTCAACAAAGCGAAACTGGTTTATTTCTATTCTACCAGCAGGAATCTGTGCAAGTCTCACAATATTCTGCCTTCGGGGGTTTGGGATCTCATCCCAGTAGGGGTGTTTCCACTGCGGAAAGAAAGAAATGAAAGAGAGGATGAAGAAAGATCAGATCCGAAGGAAGAAAAGAAATGAATTCCAAAGAAGAAAAGAAAAGATTGGTAGTAAACAAAGCCAAACCTACTTGCATAAATGAATAAAGCAATACTGATGAATAAATGACAAAAAAGTAGAGATAGATTTAACAGAATAAACGCATAGATCTGACATAAGAAAGATCAGATGCCCATAACACACATATTCAGCACAAAGTCTTAATATTTGCATTAATATCTTCTTCTGTTACAAAAAGTGCAAAGCCTTTTCTTCTCACTTCTATTTCTCATCTAAAAGATATCCACCCCTTGAATACAACAAGTATTCAAGTATATATAGAGAGAAGAAAAAGAAGACAAAAGCAAACAAACCACTTATTTACAAAAATATCTTACAATAGATTACAAAGTCATTTGTTGACTTTTGACAACTTTGGTCGATGACATCATCCCATGGTGTAACATGGATGATGTCATCGTTTAATGTCAAAAAATTTAGATATTTTACAAAGAGAAAGATGAGAAGAAAGAAACTATTATTAAATCGTCCCATGGCTAGATGAGCGTATCTTGCTTTTGCTGCTCGGGTGATGAGATGTGGAACTGGTCATGGTACTCCATGAACTTGCTGATCATGGGTTGAAGTTGATCCTCGAAGGATCCTTGTGTCTATCGCCCTGATAGCCGTCGCAGGTCTCCCGCTCATCTATGAGCTTTTCCGGGAGTTTGGAATAATCATTCTCTACCTCTATCAGGTACTCGATGAAGTCACGACACGCCAATAGGTTATTGATGGATTCGGCGTCGAACGTGACCTCTGGCCCCAGTCCCTGTGAAATGATCTCCTTGAAGATCTGAATAGTTTCTTTAACCTTTCTTAAGAAAAAAGGAGTGCGCAACCACGGAGAAATTCTAAGAACAATCTATTCCATTTGATGCATTGCATCTAGGGCTACCTCTTTTACTTTGTCGATCTTCTCCAGGATGAACTCCAGCTGATCCACCCAATAATCCAAAGTGGAAAGGATTTTATTAAGGGCTCTAGGGTGCCCAAAAATGCCAAACTTAACCAGATCATCGACTGAACAGTCGAGCATTTTTTGAAAGGTCTCGTGTTGCATCCTGGCATGATCAAGCTCTTTGGAGATGGGTCCCACTATCGCCTGGAGTTCTCTATTTGTTTGATTGATATTCTGGTACAAATCTATGATCTTAGCGATAACTCCCTTGCTTTCTTTGAGGATTTGGCTCCTCCAGGAAGAAACTGCCACGCCCTGCTCACCGATTTTAGCATATTCATTGATTTTATCCTGGCTCAGAGGCTCAGGAGTTTCGGCGGTAGTTATAGGAGGCGCACTACCCATTTTCTGCAAGGCGCGGAGAAGATGCTTATTTTTCTCCTTTAGCAGCCTTTTCTCTTCCTTTGCTTCTTGGAGTTTCTTACAAAGGGCGTCAACTGTAGATAGGGCCTCTCCTTGCAGGCTTGCTGAAGATGTCCCCATCGTGACTTGAGTCACTGTGTAATCTGTCGAAGACAGATCCTTCTTATCCTTCAAAGGATTGGGGTATGCAATCTCCATCACTCTCTCCCCTGATGCACTCTGAGAGAAGTGGGTTATCGGTTTTTGCTTCTTGATCCCTTTTGATGGGATGACGGAGAATTCCATCGGGGCAATGGGAACTTTCCTCTTGTTGACTCAGTCTTTGGGAGACCCAGTGGAGGAGTTATGGGAGAAGGACTAGAAATAGAGAAGGGGGTAGATAAAGTAGTAAAAGGGAAAAATGTGGAGATACTTGAAGGTGGCATTGAGAGGAAATCCGAGGAAGTGCTCACGGGAGGAAGGGATACTGCAGGGGAGGAAGTCATAGGAAGGGAAGGGAGCTCTAGAGATGAGGGAAGAAATGGAGGGGGACAGCTCCACGAGAGAGGAGAAGATGGACGAAGAAGCAGGAGGAACGGTATAAGTATAAGAAGGGGGAGAGGACACGACCAAAGGAATGGTCACTTGGGTCACTCGCGGAGAGGAAGGAGGAGAAGGAGAAGGAACAGAAGGGACCTCAATTATTCTGATTGTGGACACATCACGAGTGGATGTGCCTATTGGAACATCTTCTTCGCTTCTTCCACCGAGCTTTTGGGATTACAACCCGTTCTTGTGAAGTGGAAGGAGGACTTTCAGGAGATTCCTCTTGGGTAGAGCTGGACTCACCCTCTTTACCTTTCCCCTTGCCCTTTGGCTCTTTGTTTGGACCGAGGAGGTGCACTTTGCCTAATTGAGATGTGATGAAATCAACTCCGAGGTAGATGAGACCATTCATTCAGCACCAATGCTCTGTTCTTCACAGAGTTTCCTTGACCCTTTCCTCAATTGTCTAAGGTGCTTTGGTTACTCGATCACTGCGAAAGGCCAATCATCTCCACCTGTATCAAGATACACTTGATCAACTTCTTGCTCAGTAGTTTGATAGCCTTTTGGGATGATGGCCACACCGTACTGGATGATTTCAGCCAAGGCTAAGCAGAATGATCCTTCCTCCTGAGCTTGACCTCATGATATATGTCGATATAAATGTCTTCGATTTGAGGGATGTGGATCGGATCGAGCTTGGCCCTAGGAGATAATTCCTTGGGTCGAAGGTGGGCCTGGCTAGGAAGTTGTGTTTTAGATTTAAGCAGCTCTAGCTCTGCAAACATGTCCTTCACCTTGTGGTGAGAGAGACACGTATACCTGCCCACTGTGAGGGGGAAAGGAGTTCCACCCTTCTTTCTCTTGAGACACTTCTCGTGGTAGGTGATAAGCTGTCTTGACAGCTCCAACAGGATTAACTTGGGACCGGCATATCTCGGTAATTTAGTTGGTTCCCCCAAGAAGTTAACTGCCCTTAGATAGGTAAAGGTGGGGAATTGAGTTAACAGGGCCCCCCATTTCTTTGTAGCTGCTACGATGCTCTTGTTCATATGAACGTGAGTTATATTCGGCCTCAACAGGTAGATGATGAAGTAGAAGAAGGCATCATTGATCTTTGTGAACTGGGGGATGCTATTTTCCAGCTTCAATTCTGGATAATATTCATAGATTTTAAATTGGGGCCAAACCCCACATCGCATTAGAGCGGGATAGTCTCTCTCTAAAGCCGCAACATAGACCATGTAGGAGTTCATATAGAACCTCCCCGTTGTGTTGAGTTGTTGGAGCTGCTCCGATATTGTGCTGCTTATGATCTCCGCCCACTCAAAGCATTGATCGGGCACATTTTTGTTCATTGTTTCTAGGTATCGCAGCATCCACTTGTGAAAATAATGGGCATCAGGAAGCCCAAAGACTCTGCTCAGGAACGTGATTGTGTCACTGAGTTCCTCTGAAAAGTCACTGCAATGAATGACTTGTGGCCACCGAGTCACCACCTTTTTGTTCTTTAGGTATACTTTGTTCATCACTACATGCACCTTTGATCCTCATTGTCGTCCCAAGATTTGATTCAATCCTCGGATAACAGCCACAAAGTGAGCAGTGGTGAGGATGCTTGAGCATTATTTCAAGTGACATGAGCAGTGAGGTTGATTATGACCTCGCCCTTCTCGCTATGGACACATCTTGTGTCTTTGTTGTAGCATCAAGCTACTACCATCATAAACTCATTATTTACAGCACTAACTGGGATCCCACTAGCAAAATGTAGTGCACTTGCCCATCAGCTTGTCCATCCATGGACTTCTTGTGACCCTCTGGGTTATGGCCTAGAAATCCTCCATATCAATATGACCCAGTTATGAGTCTCTGATGTCTAGGTCACACTCTGCTTGGGACTCGGGCATCCTGACCCTATGATATTTATACTTCATTTCTTCTTCTGTGAGTTTGGCTTTGCCCTTTGGTTTGGTAGGTCTCTTGCTTGATGTTGACATATGTAACTCTGAACTCAGTTGTTGATCTGCAAGAATAAGAAGTGAAACCCAACGCAAGAAAGTCATATCAGCTATTTGATCTTCCATTAAAGCGTCAACAGAAGAAAGAGTTAGTGATTTTAAGGCCTCGGGGTGTAGGGCACATGAATACTGCAGGTTACAGGGCTGAATAATAAGGCGTATAGGAAAGGGCTGCTACAAAGGATAAATCAGCGCCAAAGGGTGTATTGCGCATGGACACTGTAGATTGCATTTTTTGTTGTTGTAAGTATAAGTGCACTGCGCCATATGTATACATTTTATAAAAGGGCGCGGATATTTTTCATGTTACAGTGCGTGGGTGTGCAAAATGGCATGATTTTAATGTGTGTAACATCATTTTCTTGTGCCATAGGGGAACTTGGCACAAGCACATGGGAGGTCTACACAACATGATGTTGTTGTAACAATGGATGCGTCTGCGCCGTTTACAATTTTGCACTTGGCATGATTTAGTTGGTGTTACATAGACGCAGGGTACGCCAATGGTGTGAGTTTTCATGATGCAACATATGAGATTGATGCATGAAGTAGGGAGCAAGAAAAGCGGTTGCAACAAGCGAAGGAAGTTCACCTTGAGGGCGCATTTATTATTTGTGTTGTAGGCGTAGTATATGTGCCATTGGCACGATTGTATATGATGTTGCAGGGGTGACAGATGTGCCAAAAGAGGAAAAAAATAGTCCCTTATTTTCAAGCCATGATTCCTTCTCTAAGGGTTTTACATGTGGTTAAGCTCCTTTTGCAGGGTTCATTGGGTAATGAAGAAGCTAAAAATAAGAGTTCCGAGCTATCATTTTAGGACAGAGTTTCCCCTACCAGCAGATCTAGAAAGAGGGGGAAAAGCATGGGGAAGAATAGCAAGATGGGGGTTGAGTTCATGGGCACAACTTATTTGAGTTCAATCCAAACCAACAAGTAGCCAAAAAACAAAACACAAAACACACAGAAGCAATGAGGACCTCTTACCCGGATTATGTAATAGAGAAATATGAAATTGGGTCCACGACGTGATCAAAAATGACAGGGCAGGTGCACTGACAGGAACAGAGAGAAAATCACGTGATTGTGTCGGATGAAAATGACAGTGAAGATGTGCCTATATATAGGCAAGGTGGTAATAAATGCACCACCAACTTTTCAAATGGCGCATGAAAAGCACTGTCGACACAAAAAAGCATACGCCCTTTCAAAACACTTTCCAACACTAATTTATGTGTTCTATGGCGCACCAAAGGTTTTGTTGACATAAGAATATGTGTGCCCTTAGTACACCAAAAAGGTGCAACAAAAGTATTGTTAACATGAAGGTGCATGCACTTTGGCGCATGCAAGGAAGGCACAACATAGTGAGGCACATCAAAATGCCTGTTGACACCTCAAACCGTGTGCCAAAGAATTTAAAGGGGGTGCATGAATACTTGATGTTGCATAGACATTATGTGTGCCCGACCAAAAAAGACCAAAAATGGCTAAGTTCGGAAAACTAGATTTCCCGGGAAGGGATTTTGCAACATTCGAATGCAAGAGGTCCCTGACGAGGGATGAGAACAAAATTTGGTAGGGTTATCTATAAAATTGCCCTTGCCAATTTTACGGGATAACAGCTGGCTCTTTCTGGGGACTATCCCTGAGCAAACCTCAGGGGTAGAGAATCCCAGATCTCACGTGCCTATCCATTGGGCAATAGAGTCAAAAACAAGGGGGACCGGAAAGGGAAACACATAACCAATGAAAGCAAACACATGACAAAAACAAACACACAACTGAAGTAAACTATACAAAGAAGAGAGCAAGCTCTACTTCCTGAAGATTTTCAGATGTTTCCCGCTATAGGGAAGCGGGAGCTCAGTTCCATCCAGATACGAGAGATAGAAACTATTCTCTCCATTGAGCTGCTTGATCTTGAAAGGCCCTCTCCATAAGGAATCAAACTTTCCATGCATGCCCTTTGGCTCTCTTCATTTGTCCCACAAAAGGACGAGGTCTCCCACCTAGAAATTTCTTTGCTTAGATTTTTTATCGAACAATCTTTTGACCTGATTCTGATGCTCGGTGATCTTGTCAACCACCCTTACTCTCTTTTCCTCGAGCTCTGCTAGATACATGATCCTCTTTTCAAGGGAATTTTGAAAAGTTTCATCTTCGATTGCCCGTGCCAAGCGTAGAGTAGGAAGTTCAGCGGAAATGGGAAGCTCGGCATCGGTGCCATATAACACTTGAAAAGGTGACATACCAAGAGATCTCTTGGGAGTAATGTGATCTGCCCACAAAGCATCGTATAAGGACTTGTGCCACATTCATTGATTCTCATCCACTAGCTTTCGTATGATGGTCACCAAGTTTTTGTTACTGGATTCTGCCTGACCATTTCCCTGAGGGTAATAATCCGAGGCATGAGCTAAGGTTATTCCATATTCATAGCAAAAACTAATAACTTCTCGCGAGGAGAAGTTGGAAGCGTTATCAGCAACAATCTTGTTTGGAACGCCAAACCTGACAATGATATTTTCTTTGATGAAACTACAAACAACCTCGGAAGTGGCATGTTTGATAGGTATGGCTTCCACCCACTTGGTGAAGTAATCTATTATTGTTAGGACATAGCGTATGTCGACACTTGATTGGGGATTGAGTGTGCTGATAAAATCAATTCCCCACTGCCTGAATGGTTTGTCGACAACGACCGGCCTAAGGGGAAAAGCAGCCAACTTGGGCTTGCCAACAAACTACTGGCAAGGCTCACACTTCGCTACCCAGGTAGCTGTATCTTGGAAAAGTGTCGGCCAATAGTACCTGGCCGGATGATCTTGTGTGTTGTCACGGAAGAGGAGAAATGGCCCCCAAAGGCCGAATCATGAAAACTCTGAAGTAACTTTGTCTGTTGTGGTTTGTCAACACATCGCAAGAAGATGCCATCTATTACGCATTTGTATAAACCATCATCCCATATGACATATCTGGCCACTCTAAGCTTTATAGTGTGCTTCTCCTTTGCAGTTAGGTGAGCTGGGCATTTTCCGTAGGTGAGGAAGAAAGCAATATCAGAATACCACTCATCGCTGGTTGCGACAAACAGGACCAGAGGTAGTGAATCGGGTTTCTCCAGTTAACTTTGTGCTTTATTAGTACAATCATCTTTTTCTCTGAAACTTCTGACCCTTGGTTTTCGGCCATAAGTTAACACAAGCCTTTGCCTCTTACCAACTTAGTTGGTTTTATATCTAGGTCGTACTCCTGGACCTTTGCAATCCAATTTCCTCGCAAGCTTCCTAACTCCTGTTGAGTTAGAATTGATTTGACTACCGTGTCGAGGACCAAAGACTCTTGTATGAGAATTTAAAATGTAATACCTAAAGTTTTTGATTTGCTTTGACAATGGCAAAGGCATGCTTTTCAATGAGACATTTTTAATTTTGAGGCTTGAGGGGAAAGCTCATGAACACAATCGGGGATTCAACATTCTCGAGAATTCTTTTGCATCAAAATAGAGATATAGTATGCTCGAGACACATAGCTATACATGATAAAATCCTTGGAGAAATTGGGACATACCGGGGCCAGTGCGTGAGCGCGGAAGCTTTATTTCCTCAAATGATCTTTTCCTTCCTCACTCCATCGGAAAATTGGTGACCCTTTCATCATGTCCAATATATGATGAGTCTTTTCAAAGCAAAATACGGAATGAAGCGCTGAGAAAGTTCACCTTTACGAAGAAAGAATGAATGCCAGTCTTGCTTATAGGCAAAGTGAGGCTCGAATAGCCTTAAATATTTGAGTATCTATCTTCGTTCCTTCTTTCCTAACAACATGTCCTAGCAACTTTCCTTTCATACGTGACTCCAAAAACATACTTTTTGGGTTCGGGAAATCCCATACTCTCGGCATCTAGCCAATACTTGCTCTAGATGAACACAATGGTCATTTCGTTGTTTAGAGAACACAATTAAGTCATCCAGATAAATGACAATGACCTTTCCCATCATACCTTTGAATTCCAGGTCCATGGCCCGCTGAAAAGTGGCGCTAGCATTGGTCAGGCCAAAAGGCATTCTGCTGTAAGCAAACGTGCCCCAGGGAGTAGTGAATGCTATTTTAAACTGGTCTTCAGGTGAGACTTCAATCTGATTGTATCCTGAAAAACAATCAAGCATGGATGGCATTTCTGATCCAGTTACTGCTTGTAGAACTTGATCCATTATAGGAAGTGGGTAGTTGTCCTTTAAGGAAGCCTAATTCAAGTTTCGAAAATCTACGCATATATGTATTTCACCATTTTTCTTATGCTTGGCACAATGTTTTCCACCCAAATCTTTGTGATGGATAGGAAAAATGATCCTCGCATCCAACATTTTCTGAATTTCAGCCTAGATAGTACCTGAGATCTTAGGGTTATAATGCCTCTACTTCTGGTGAAAGGGTTTGACGTCTTCTTTCAACGGGATGTCATGTTGGACGTCCTTTGGCTTAAAAGACTTCAGATCAGTGTAGGACCATGCCAATACATCCATGTATTTCTTCAGCAGTTTGACAAACTTCCGCTTCTCTTGAGTTTGCAACATTTTACAGCGTTCACAAGCTGCGGATGTTCTCACGATCCTAAATTAAGCGGTCGGATTTAACGGGGATGAGCTAGCATCATCTCGCCTTTTCTTTTTTACAAAACAATCATGCCTATCGAACAACCACTCTAAAGAAACCAAGCCTTTTAGAATTTTATTTCCTTTGAGCTGACATATGCCGTCGTTCCCTTCGGACTCACCCTCTTGACCGGTAATTGATTCATGGCACGTAGAGGTGGATCCTTCAAAGTGAAGTTCCTTAAAATTTTCCACCTTTTCTAGAAAGGAAATGAGTTGATTGTCATCGTTGAATACTTGCCAATGCTGAGAATTGTCCAGCACACTTGGGCAGAAAACCACCTAAATGGTGTATTTATGCATTTTCAAACACAGGTGAGGAGCATGAGGATCTTGAAAAGGCCAATGAATTGGCCATGTCATTCGAGCTCTTGGAATGGATTCTATTAAAAAAGCATCAAATTCTTCAATGTTGTCCCACCTACTGCGTTGCGGTAGTGCCTGAGCCTCTCATTCTTTACTTGATATATCCTCTTAACTTGATTCACGACTAGCTCTGCATCACCTTGTACTTTCAAATTTTGATCCCTCTTTCCTTTGTGGCTTGCATGCCAAGTAGCAGAGATTCATACTCAGTAGTATTATTTGTGTTGAAAAACTACAACTTGAAAGAGAGAGGAATAATCTCCCCTTCGGGAGATATTATTAGCACTTGCTCAGCGCCACATCCTTTGGTTGCTTGCACTTGCCATTTGAAGCTGCAAAGTCTAGATCTTATTAAGATCTTCTTCTTGGATGAGAACAACCATTTTTTTAGACTCGGTAGACAAGAAATAGTTCCCCATCCCTGATGATTCGAAAAGAATTTGAGCTTTGGGGTCCTCAGAGTTAGTAACCAAGTACTTCTTTTGTGATTCTGGCTCCAATGTCTGCATTACACCTTTGACGGGGATTCTAGCCTTAGACCAGTCCATATGAATCTCCCCACCAACTTCACTGCAAAAACTTCTTCCCAGCAAAATTCCGTAGGCTGCTAGAATGTCGGCAACGAGGATGGTCATCTTTACTCTTTTCTCTGGGAACACCGCAAATGCGACTGCCGCGTCTTTGATTTCACCAATCAATGGAACTTGCTTGATTTCAAGGAATAACATCTGCCAAAAGGCTTGGTAAGGGTGAGGCCAAAAGCATGGGTGACTTTTCCGGCATGGCGTTATCGAAGCCCCGAGAATCAATCATGCGATTACTTAACTTGTGGCCATTGATTAGGAGGGAGAGATAGAAAGGCTCTATCTTACCTGATGTAGATGTTGAGGCAACATTTATGTGGGATGTAGGAGGAGTGGAAAGGATTCCCTTTAGGGGACCTGGGGAGATATGACAACTTGGCTTTGAATATACTTAGTCAATCTTATAAGCTACTCGGGGTTTGACTAAAGATACTCGGCTTCAGACATTTGGATCTTAGTCTTCTTAGCATGATCTATGATGTCAAACATAGCTAAGGGTTGTGCTAGTGAAGGAATGAGTCCCTCACTTCGCGATGGTAGAGTAGGATTACTGGTCTTCATGGAAATAGAAGAAGGTTGATTTGGAGGAGAGATGGGGGGAAAAGACTTCTTTGTAAAAGACTTAACAGGGGGTTGAGTAGGAAGAGGATTACCTCTTTTAGCAATGGTTGGAGGCATGTTTGACACATCCTTCTCTTTCCACACATGGGCAGCGACCTCTGCTTCTTTTCCTTGTGAGTGGGTAAAAACAACATATGATTGTCCACTTGCATATCCTTGTGTACCCTCTTCTTCATCAGATTCTTCCTCATCAAATTCCATATACCCGATAGTAGAGTCACCAGTCGGCTCACCAACATCTTGATCATCTTCACCTTGAGATGAAGGTTCTTTGTAATCTTGTTCCTCTTCTTCGATTTCGACTAAAGCGTTGACCGGAGGAGCCTCAAGTGCCAACCGTGGAGCAGTTATAGGTAAGCGCGGCCTTTGTGAAACATTGTTGGAAATGAAATTCCTCCATGGAATATCCCGGTATGAGGAACTGGGGGAAGCTTGGGCTAACTGCTTCTTTAATGTAAGCAAGTCGTTCGCCATCTTTTGAAATGTCGGATCGGGCGAAGTAGTCGGAGAGAAGGGCCCAAAGATTTAAGCTTAGATGATTCCCTTTTTAATTCACCAGATATTAGCAAGTTATCTTCAATTTGGATTGCAGCGGCCTGGGCAAGAATCAAGGTAGCTACTTGTTCTTGTAAGAGTAAGAAACTTACTTTCGAACTCATAGCATTCACAAAAAAACACTTCTAGTTTTCTGGTGTTGGAAGCATGGCAACAGGCACACGGTTGATTAATGCATTGAACATGGCGATAAAATCACGCATGGTCTCATTGGCCTCCTTCTTTAGGTGAGTGATCTGGGATAATATTGCAAATGCATCTTCCAAAGGCTTGTACCTATCTTCAAAAGCATCCCGCAAGGTGGCCCAACTGGTGATAGATCCGGCCGGTAGATGTTGAAACCATTCTGCTGCGGGCCCTTGTAAAGTTTCCAGAAAAAGGTGAACCAACACATCTTCATGAGTTACATCTAGGATCTTTTGCATGACATAATGAATGCGAGATATGTTTGAATCCATGCTTTGGTTTCCGCTCCCATCAAATTTAGGAAAATTCTTTCGGTTTCCATGTGGGAGTGTGTGAATAGGATGCGGAAAGGCCAGGGGACCCATAGCATCTCCCCATGGTACCGCCATCTGGACGGGTGGAAAAAGAACATGGGCTGGAAGCACAGTTCCACTAAGCAGCAAGGCACTACAAAGGGATGTGGAGGCTCCTTGTGAAAACCGGTTCTTTCGTGGAGGTGAGGCACTTCTGGCTGACCGATCAGCTGAACTTAGTGATGAAAAGTGCATCGATGTTATCTTGAAGTTGTGCCTTTGAAGCAGATCGAAAGTAGGATCGAATTCTCCACGAGCTCTCCTGCTACGAGTAAATGGTTCACCTGCCAGCGTACCTTCCTGCTCTGCAATATTATGAAGCAGATTAAAAACTCTTTTTGGTTGTACTTGCTTATTTTCTGATTTTTCTGACAAAAATCAGCAGCATGTACTTTTCTGAATATTTAATTTTATCCTCCTCTGAAAACCGATTGCGGTTTAATGACAAAGAACAATGAGGATAAAATGATAGTGAAGCTTAGTAAGCTGATTTTCAGATCTAAAGTTGACTTTTCAAAGAGTTTGAAAATTTTGGTAAACTATCAAAAACTTAGATCTACGGAAAAATATAGATTTTTATAAAAACTCAACGAACTAAAGATCTCCAACTAGGCCAGATCTATGGATCTCAGAAGAAAATTTTTAATTTGGGTCACTTTTGCAAAAATTTTGGATTTTGAACAAAAGTTAAAATTTGCAAACAGGTAGTGATTTTTCTGATTTTTACTGATTTTCTATCATACCATCATCATAGATCGGATAGATCTGTTCGAATCCCCAAGCGGAGTCGCCAAAAACTGTTGGTTTGAAAATCTATCACTGGGTAGATTTATGGATAAACAAGCCAACGAGTGTACGGGCATAGCCCCTCTTTGAGTCAAAGAAAGCTTAAAGCTGGTTTATTGATATTCTACCGGCGGGAATCTATGCAAGTCTCACAATATTTTGCCTTCGAGGGTTTGGGATCTCATCCCAGTAGGGGTGTTTCTGACTGCGGAAAGAAAGAAATGAAAGAGAGGATGAAGAAAGATTAGATCCAAAGGAAGAAAAGAAATGAATTCCAAAGCAGAAAGGTCAGAGGGTTTATGTTTTGGGATTGGTAGTAAACAGAGCCAAACCTACTTGCATAAACGAATAAAGCAATACTAATGAATAAATGACAAAAAAGTAGAGATAGATTTAACAAAATAAACGCATAGATCTGACATAAGAAAGATCAGATGCCCATAACACACATATTCAGCACAAAGTCTTAATATTTGCATTAATATCTTCTTCTGTTACAAAAAGTGCAAAGCCTTTTCTTCTCACTTCTATTTCTCATCTAAAAGATATCCACCCCTTGAATACAACAAGTATTCAAGTATATATAGAAGAGAGGAAAAAAAAAAGACAAAAGCAAACAAACCACTTATTTACAAAAATATCTTACAATAGATTACAAAGTCATTTGTTGACTTTTGACAACTTTGGTGGATGACATCATCCCATGGTGCAACATGGATGATGTCATCATTTGTGTCAACAAATTTTAGATATTTTACAAAGAGAAAGATGAGAAGAAAGAAACTATTCATCGTCGTCCCGCGGCTAGAAGGGGGTATCCTACTTTTGCTGCTCGGGTGACGAGATGTGGAACTGGGCACGGTACTCCATGAACTTGCTGATCATGGGTTGAAGTTGATCCTCAAAAGGATCCTTGTGTCTATCGCTGATAGCTTCACAGGTCTCCCACTCGTCTATGAGCTTTTCCGGGAGTTTGGAATAATCATTCTCTGCCTCTATCAGGTACCCGATGAAGTCACGACATGCCAACAGGTTATTGATGGATTCGGCATCGAACGTGACCTCTGGCCCCAGTCCCTGTGAAACGATCTCCTTGAAGATTTGAATAGTTTCTTCAACCTTTCTTAAGGAAAAGGAGTAAGCAACCCTAGAGACATTCTGAGAACAATCTGTTCCATTTGATGCATTGCATCGAGGGCTACCTTTTTACTTTTTCAATCTTCTCGGAGACGAACTCCAACCGATCCACCGATAATCCAAAGTGGAAAGCATTTTATTGAGGGATCTAGGGTGCCCAAGGATGCCAAACTTAACCGAGATCATCGACTAAATAGTCGAGCATTTTTACGAAAGGTCTCGTGTTGCATCCTAGCATGATCAAGCTCTTGAGAGATGGGTCTCGCTATCGCACGGAGTTATTTGTTTGTTCGATTGATATTACGGTATAAATCGTGAACGTAGCGATAACTCCTCGCTTTCTTTGAGGATTTGGCTACTCGGTAGAAAGCGCCACGCCCTACTCGCCGATTTTAGCATATTCATTTATCTTATCCTGGCTCGAGGCTCAAGAGTTTTGGTGGCGGTTGTAGGAGGCTGCTTGCCCATTTTCGCAAGGTGTGGAGAAGATGCTTATTTTGCTCCTTTAGACCTTTTCTCTTCCTTTTCTTCTTGGAGTTTCTTGCAAAGTGCATCAACTACTGAGATAGGGACTCTCCTTGTAGGCTTCTTTGAAGATGTCCCCATCGTGACTTGAGTCACCGTGTGTAATCTATCGAAGATAGATCCTTCTTATCCTTCAAAGGATTGGGGTATGTAATCTCCATCACTCTCTCCGTGATGCACTCGAGAGTAGCGGTTTATCGGTTTTGCTTCTTGATCCCTTTTGATGGAATGACGAGAGAAGTCCATCGGGGTGATGGGAACTTTCCTCTTCTATTGACTCAGGTGCTAGGAGACCCAGGCTGGACTTATGGGAGAAGGACCAGAAATAGAGAAGGGGGCAGTGCAGTAGTAGAAGGGAAAAACGTGGAGACACTTGGAGGCGGCACTGAGAGGAAAGCCGAGGAAGTGCTCTCGGGAGGAAGGGATACTGCAGGGGAGGAAGTCATAGGAAGGAAAGGGAGCTCAGAGATGAGGGAAGAAATGGAGGGGAATAGCTCCGTGAGAAAGGAGAAGATGGACGAAGAAGCAAGAGGAACAGTAGAAGAAGGGGGAGAGGACACGACCAAAGGAATGGTCGCTTGGGTCACTCGAGGAGGGGAAGGAGGAGAAGGAGAAGGAACAGAAGGGACCTCAATTATTATAGTTATGGCCACATCCTGAGTGGATGTGCCTATTGGAACATCTTCTGCTGCTTCTTCCTCTGAGCTTTTCGGGATTACAACCCGTTCTTGTGAAGCGGAAGGAGGGCTTTCAGGAGCTTCCTCTTGGGTAGAGCTAGACTCACCCTCTTTACCTTTCCCCTTTCCCTTTGGCTGCTGTTTGGACCGAGGAGGTGCGTTGCCCAACGGAGATGTGATGAAATCAACTCGAGGTAGATGAGACCATTCATTCGGCACCAATGCTCTATTCTTCGCAGAGTTTCCTTGACCCTTTCCTCAATTTTCTGAGGTGCTTTGGTTCTGTCGATCACCGTGAAAGGCCAATCATCTCCACCTGTATCAAGATACACTTGATCAACTTCTTGCTCAGTAGTTTGATAGCCTTTTGGGACGATGGCCACACCGTACTGGATGATTTCGGCCAAGGCTAAGCGGGAATGATCCTTCCTCCTGAGCTCGACCTCATGATATATGTTGATATAAATGTCTTCGATTTGAGGGATGTGGTTCAGATCGAGCTTGGCCCTGGGGAGACAATTCCTTGGGTCGAAGGTGGGCCTGGCCGGGAAGTTGTGTTTTAGATTCAGTAGCTCTAGCTCTGCAAACATGTCCTTTGCCTTGTGGTGAGAGAGACACGTATACCTGCCCACTGTGAGGGGGAAAGGAGTTCCACCCTTCTTTCTCTTGAGACACTTCTCGTGGTAGGTGATAAGCTGTCTTGACAGCTCCAACAGGATTAACTTGGGACCAGCATATCTTGGTAATTTAGTTGGTTCCCCAAGAAGTTAACTACCCTTAGATAGGTAAAGGTGGGGAATTGAGTGAACAAGGCCCCCCATTTCTCTGTAGCTGCTACGATGCTCTTGGTCGTATGACCGTGAGTCATATTCGGCCTCAACAGGCAGATGATGAAGTAGAAGAAGGCATCGTTGATCTTTGTGAACTGGGGGATGCTATTTTCTAGCTTCAGTTCTAGATAATATTCATAGATTTTAACTTGGGGCCAAACCCCGCATCGCATTAGAGCGGGATAGTCTCTCTCTGAAGCTGCAGCATAGACCACGTAGGAGTTCATATAGAACCTCCCGTTGTGTTGAGTTGTTGGAGCTACTCGATATTGTGCTGCTTATGATCTCTGCCCACTCAAAGCGTTGATCGAGCACATTTTTGTTCATTGTTTCTAGGTATCGCAGCATCCACTTGTGAAAATAATGGGCATCAGGAAGCCCAAATACTCGCTTTCAGAGGCGTGATTGTGTCATGGAGTTCACGAAAAGTCACTGCGATGAATGACTTGTGGCCACCGAGTCACCACCTTTTTGTTCTTTAGGTATACTTCGTTCATCAGCTGCATGCACTGATCCTCATTGTCATCCCAAGCTTTGATGCAATCCTCCTGGCTAACGGCCACAAAGTGACGGTGGTGAGGGATGCCGAGCATTATTTCGAAGTGGCGGGAAGTGAGGTTGATTATGACCTCGCCCTTCTCATTATGGACACATCTTGTGTCTTTGTTGTAGCATTAGGCTACTACCATCATAAACTCATTGTTTACAGCACTAACTAGGATCCCACCAGCAAAATGTAGTGCACTTGCCCATCAGCTTGTCCATCCATGGACTTCTTATGACCCTCTGGGTTCTGGCCCAGAAATCCTCCATATCAATATGACCCAGTTCTGAGTCTCTGATGTCTAGGTCACACTCTGCTTGGGACTCGGGCATCCTGACCCTCTGATATTTATACTTCATTTCTTCTTCTGTGAGCTTGGATTTGCCCTTGGGTTTGGTAGGTCTCTTGCTTGATGTTGACATATGTAACTCTGAACTCAGTTGTTGATCTGCAAGAATAAGAAGTGAAACCCAACGCAAGAAAGTCATATCAGCTGTTTGATCTTCCATTAAAGCGTCAATAGAAGAAAGAGTTAGTGATTTTAAGGCCTCAGGGCGCAGGGCGCATGAATACTACAGGTTACAGGGCTAAATAATAAGGTGCACAGAAAGCGGCACTGCTGCAAAGGATAAATCGGTGAAAAGGGCGCATGGCTCATGGACCTTGTAGATTGCATTTTTGTTGTTGTAAGTATAAGTGTGCCTACGCCATATGTATATATTTTATAAAGGGCACAGATATTTTTCATGTTACACGGGTGCAGGATGTGCCAAAGGGCACGAGTTTAATGCGTGTAACATCATTTTTTCATGCACCATAGGGGAACTTGGTGCGGTGCATGGGAGGTCTGCACAACATGATGTTGTTGTAACAATGGATGCGCCTGCGCCATTTGATTTTACACTTGCGCGCAGATTTAGTTAGTGTTACATAGACACAGGGTGTGCCAATGGTGCGAGTTTTCATGATGCAACATATGAGATTGATGCGCCAAGTAGGGTGCAGGAAAAGCGGTTGCAACAAGCGAAGGAAGTGCGCCTTGAGGGCGCAGCTGTTCTTTGTGTTGCAGGCATAGTATATGTGCCATTGGCACGATTGTATATGATGTTGCAGGGGTGACAGATGCGCCAAAAGAGGAAAAAAACAATCCCTTATTTTCAAGCCATGATTCCTTCTCTGAGGGGTTTTACATGTGGTTAAGCTCCTTTTGCAGGGTTCATTGGGTGATGAAGAAGCTAAAAATAAGAGTTCCAAGCCATCATTTCAGGACAGAGTTTCCCCTACCAGCAGATCTGGAAAGAGGGGGAAAAGCATGGGGAAGAATAGCAAGACGGGGGTTGAGTTCATGGGCACAGCTTATTTGAGTTCAATCCAAACCAACAAGCAGCTAAAAAACAAAACACAAAACACACAGAAGCAATGAGGACCTCTTACCCGGATTATATAATAGAGAAATATGAAACCGGGTCCACGACATGATTGAAAATGACAGGTAAGGAGTGCTTTGGCAGAGCGAGAGAGAAAATCACGTGATTTTGTCAAATGAAAATGACAGTGTAGATGCGCCTATATATAGGTGAGGTGGTAATAAATGCGCCACCAACTTTTCAAATGGCACATGAAAAGTACTGTCGACACAAGAAAACATGCGCCCTTTGGCGCATCAAATCACTTGCCAACACTAAGTTATGTGTGCCTATGGTGCACCGAAGGTTTTTTTGACAAAATAATATGTGCACCCTTGGCACACCAAAAAGGGGCACAACAAAAGTATTGTTGACATGAAGGCGCATGCGCTTTGGCGCATGTAAGGAAGGCACAACATAGTGCAGTGCATCAAAATGCCTGTTGACACCTCAAACCATGCGCCAAAGAATTTAAAGGGGGCGCATGAATACTTGATGTTGCATAGACATCATGTGCACTCGACCAAAAAAGACCAAAAATGGCTAAGTTCAGAAAACTAGATTTCCCGGGAAGGGATTTTGCAACATTTCGAACGCAAGAGGTCCCTGATGAGGGATGAGAACAAAATTTGGTAGGGTTATCTATAAAATTTCCCTTACCAATTTTACGGGATAACAAGGTGAAGCGAATACACCAAATATGATGAGGAGCGTGCAAGGATGAGCAAGAAAAATGAAGAACGTAACCTCTCACCTAAAAATGCAAGCCAAGTAGAAACACTAAGAAAACTATGATCCTAGGAGTTCCTTTTCTATTATGTTTGTTTAGCTTATGCTATTTAAGGACCGACTCATGAACTATAAAATAGAGTTTTTTTGTGAGGATGGATTCCTACGAAGAAGGAGATCTAAAGGTGAGGTTTCAGGTATGTTATGGCGGGTAAGGGCTTCACTCTTAAGTATGACTCGATAGAGCAACGAGCTGGGGAGTACCTGTCAATCCTCATATCAATGTGATCATTGTGAGAATTCCCAAGAAAGATGTTGTTTAAGAATTTGTATTTTTTTTTAATTTTATGCAATGTGGGAAGACTCGAGAGAGAGAGAGAGAGATGTGTTTTCTATGATTCGTTTGTTAACCATCTGGGAATGACTTCTAGTGTATAGGTTTCCCTCAATTAATGTGAGATAATGTGATTAATTAGGATGCAATGCACTTATTTTAAGCCCAAATCAAAATGTGAAGTTGGATGACACAAATAGATGAAGAGGAAGAGGGATGCTCTTTCACTAAAATGTAGAAAAACATGAAGAAATGGTTCTTTTTAAGTACACCAAAATAAATATTTTTTTATAGCAAATAGAAAGAAAAGGTAGGTTACCAAGGAAGAAAATTAATGTGTATATTTTTCAAAAGGAAACAAACACACAATTTTTTCTAGGAATGAATAAAATGTAAGGAACCCCGGATGGGTCCCACCAAGTGTGCCAAAATGTTTCACCTGATTCTTAGACATTTCTTTGAAATATTGATGAAACAGATAGGGTAACGGGCATAGGAGGAATACCTATTTAAATGTTGGTTGATGGTTTGTTGCGTGTGTATGACTTATGAATCCACACTGATTGTGAGAGATTCCTTTTGGCTAGGAGTAACTACCCTGTAATGGAAAATAAGACCACGTAAAGAGTTAAACAATATGTGCAAAGTGAACTACCTAGCGTGTGCTAGATTTAGGAAGTGTGATACTCCTAGATGGCTATTAGTCCACTTTGTTTAAAAAAATTAATGTGGGTAGTAAAATAAATTATATTGTAATTTGAAATGATTTAGGTATCTCACTTGAAACAAAATAAGAAGTATCTAATCTAACAGGCTAAGTTAAAATAAGATCTAAAGGTCAAGTAATTGGTTCAGGTATCTACAGTCCGACAGAGGTATCAAGTAGATCACAGGTGAATAAGGGTGATGTAGAATTAGGTGGATAGGTCACTATTCTGGTTTGTTTGGGAAAATACAAAGACCTATGCCGGTTAAGGGTGACCTATGACGATTGGGTGTAACAGAGTCTTTGAGTTCTTGTGGAATTCTAGGAATTCCACAGAATGAGTTTTCGGTCTCCTTTGTGATTGTACAAAGGACTTCGGTTGGTCAGAATGAGGTATTAGGTGGTTTGGGATGGTTTCGGAGAAGTTTTAATGGGTATATGAAGGGGTGAGTATTAATGGAGGTGTGAATGGCCAAGAGAACAAAGAAGGACAATATAATGATGAAACCAATGAACAGAGGAGTACAACATTCTACTTACTTGGAACCTGGTTTTGGATGCCTGCGAGTGATGGATGAAGGTGATGGTAAGAGGTTGAATACTATTGAGGATCACCAAATGTTGGAAAGCTCCTACATAGGCTACATGTGCATTCCTTTTTCCTTGGTTGGATCAAATATGTGTTGGGTTATTGTTGGATGTCTGTGCAAGAGAAAATGCTTGATCTCCTTCCTTGCATGCGTGTTCTCGCTAAAATTCATTCTCAGAAGATGTGATATCTCTCAAGAATGTTCCCAATGTTTTCCAACCTTCTGCCAACCTTCAAAATAAGGTTGTTTTGGGGATTTAAAGGTGGCCGATGCCGATTCCTTCTTAACCGGCGATGGTTAGGGGTAAGCTGGTTTTGAGCAAGGCGGGATTTCCTAGGTTTACTAAACTAGGGAGATCCTCTTGATTTTATGGGATCTCGTGTCATTAACCCATGGATTAGACTGGAATTGTCTTGTATGCATGTGGGGATGTGGTTAGAGAGAATGTAGGCATTGATTTTTAGGGTTTGGGTAAGTCTTAGTTAGTTATAGAAACTTACTAAGAATAGGTCTTAGGGTGAGTTGGCTTGATGAGGTGTCCAAGTGAGGTGCATGTGTGGATATTATCTAAATTAAGATATTTAAATAATAAATATGGTGAGTATAATGAATTAATTTAATTAGATTAATTAAATAAATATTAGTGAGGTGAAGGGTCCACGACTAGGTTAATGTGACAAAGGGTGTTTATTTGTCGAGGGACCAAAGGGGAGTGTGACCTAATTTTAGTGTCTACATATACTATTTATTGTAAGAATCTTCTATATTTACTATGTTTTAATATAATGAAGTATATTGGGTGAATCTTGGTGTTAAAAATGAGTGTAATTGGTTCTTACATGGTTGATTTCATTATGTTTATTGTTTGATTCATGATTCTTTAAGATCTAGATCTAGAATATTATCGGTGGAATGTTTATGCTATTTATGGATCTGAATGCATTATATCTTCATTATGTTCACATCCTACACAAAAAACTCTAAAGAGGGGCTTGGTATATTTGTGTGCTTCAAGTGAGCACTCAACTCAAGCTGGGTGATGTGCCAGTGTGCTTGGGTTATTCGTGGTAAATTATAGGCTACATCATTGGTTCCATTTTTGGGACCTCTTTTTCAGATTATTTTTCGGGATGGCTCATGATGAATATGTACTAGTTGAACCTAGCAAGTGTTGATGAGTGGATAAAAGATTTGGAAGAGGAGTACACCTAGAGGTTCAACTTTGGATCTCGAGTTTTACAAACCCACGTGGGTGGAAAAGAATCTATATGACTATTTTTATGAGAGCTTCTTTACTATTTTCCCAGTAGAACTGTACGAGTGGCTGGTTTCTTATTTGTCTAAATGGAATTAAAGGTATCGGACACTCATCTAGATGTAGGAATAATCTCAGCCCCGTATGATGCTGATCTAATTTGGACACGTGTTGTGGATACTTGGTTCCATGGTGTTTTGGACAACTATATTCTAGAATACTCAATTTCCACTTATTCTTGCCTAGAGTTATCCGATTTCTAATTTTTACGGTATCCCGGGGAACTTACTTGCAAGGCATTCCACTGGAGATCAAGATCTTGATTGTAACCCTAAACTTAGAGGAAAAGTTGATGGATAGATAAACCCCACCACGTGTGGGGGCAAGAGTAGGTTTGGTGAAATATGGTGGACCTAGAGGCAGAAAGGAAGAGAGAAGAAAGGAGTGTTAAGTACAACAAGGCATGCGAGAGGTGGATAGAGAAGCATCGTGACATTGCAGAGCAGATGGCATTGAGGAGAGAGATGGATCATGAAGGATTTGGAGCTCACGTAGAAGGCATGAAGCCAGAGCTTCATGAACTCCCCCATTTGGGTAAGCATGATAGGGAACCCTCTTTGGCCTCACATAGGAGCATGCTAGCAGAGACAACCTAGGCTGCAGGTGTGCATCTAAATATACTTAGAAACCTAGCCCTTGCACTTGGTTTTTTAGTATCTAGTACATCCAATAGTCATCAAGCAATAGTAAGTCACATAGCAAGTACATATATAGTAGGGAATACATCTTTGTTTTTGTTTGGAGGTTTCTTTTCAAGTTCATAATCTACATAGAATTTGAGTGTGTAGAATTCAGGGCTCACTTCTGGGAGTAGTACTACCATGCAAACTATAGGAGTTCAGTATGGTACTATTGTTGGGACACATAGAAGTACATATTCTGGTCCACTTCTGACTATAGGTGTAGGATCAGGGGGTATATGTGGCTCTAGCTCTGGTGGATCTGGTGGTTCTAGAGGCGGAGGAAACACATGAGGTTTTGGATCAATTGGGCGGGGTTTGCACCAACCCCGAGAATATTTATATGAAGATGTATCTTCATTTTCCATATTATAGGGGCATAAAAGATGTTTTTAAACACATACACATGTGTGAGATATTGTGGCACACAAAATGGATCACGACTTGAGTGCAAGGTAAGTTAATTCATAATTACATTATAGGGACATGCACATAGTTGGTACAATAATTTTAACCCCGATCAAACCTACGCATAGATTATGTAGTATTTAAACATGCCTTCCTTAAATAGTTCTATATCCATGAGTTTGAATAGAAGAGTATAAGTGCACTCAAGGATATTAAACAAGGCACTACTGAGAGTGTCCGGGAGTATGATGCCTATTTCAAAACACTTTTATCTAAGATTTCTTATGATATTCACGCAAGACAACATGCACAATGGTTTGTTGGAGGTATGATCACACATTTTAGAAGGAATTGTCACATAAGACTTAGTGATCCGCACAAATCACTTGAAGTAGGTTTACATGCTAAGGCAATCAAAATCTGACACTCTGGGAGTCAGCCCATTCTTGGAAGCACAAATTGTAGCTATGGAAAATCATTTAGAAAACTATCGGTGAATTTGGCACATCATACGCGCATTGGGATTTGGTGTACAGACTGTGAAGTGGAAGGGAACACCAAAGATAGTTTTCCGCATAGAATAGTATGTTCATTATTGCTAGACTGTGATATATGTCACCTGAACCATGACATTAGTCATTGCCCATTATTATAATGCGTGATAAGGAAGAATGCATCCTGCTATTATAAAAAAATTGGTCCAAAACTCATGATACAGAAGACTGCAAGTTGATTGTTCATATCCATGATGATATAGATATTAGTGTATGATAAAGAGGAACATCAAATAACTCTAAGGGTAAAGGTGAACACCAGGATCGGAATCACAATCAAGCACACTATGATCAGAATGAGGGGCACTATGAAGGAGGATGTGGTAGAGGTCGAGGATACCATGGTGGATTTGAAGGTCAAGGCTGTGGTGGTGGAAGAAGAAAATTCCCTCACAGAACATGCTTTACATGTTGATCAACTAACCACTACAGGCATGAATTTCCTCAGGATATTACATGTTCTTTCTGTGCGAAGAATCATAGCTATGAGGAATGCTCGGATCTATATAAGAATCTTAGCAAGCAACATAAATAGGAGAACAAAGGTGCATAGATGGTTATGATACAATGTGCTATGTAAAATTAGTGGATTCCAAAGTTGGCACCAGAACATGAGGTATTACTTGTGAAGATCACTACATATGTTGAAGCTACACGCTAGAGAGGAGGAAATTTTGAAGATCACTACCATGACTAAGGAGGAAATTTTGCATGCAACGTATCCTGGATCCTAAGCACTAGAAGGATGTTTATCAGGAGACCATGTAAGTACTCAGAGACCTTTAAGGGGAAATATAATGTTTAAAGGAGAAATCACAGAAGATGGAACAAAAGAAAGTAGCAGAGATGGTCCAATTAGATATTGATGATTTAAAGGAGGTATGTAGAATGCTAAGCTAGGAGAATATCATTCCATTACTAGGGAGTTGGATAAAGGGAAACACCTTGCAGGAATATTGAGAACAAGTGTTAGATCTTGCATGAAAATATTCCCCCACATAGCTTAGATTACAAAAAGGAGATCACTCTGAATTTTGTTGTCCATGGATGGCTCTTGAGTAATATATTGATTGAAACAGAAAAGAGGTAAATGTGCTTACTTTAGATGCATGGGTATAGATGGGGAGACCTTCATTACAACAATCTTCTAATGTACTATTTATGGATAATCGAACTAAGGCCGCTCATATCATAGTTTTAAAATATGGATCCATTACTATATAAGGGGCCAAGTTCATGAGGATTTTAGGTTTTAGCGCTTTAGTAGAAAATTTCCTAGCTCTACTTGGGTGCCCTTGGTGTTAAGAAAATAATGTTGATATTTGGTTCAACAAGGGAAAAATCAGTTTTGAGAGAAAAGAGAAAAGATTTATTATCCCTTTAACAGATGGGAAATCTGTGCCCTATGTTGAGCCTTTGAGTGAGGAAGATTTGAATAGGATTTATGTATGCATCATTCAAGACCCAGAAGTACTTGAGCCATCTAAGGAAGGAATCCTTCAGTGGGAATATGCGTAGTCTATTAGTGATACTACAAGTATTGCTTGTGATAATTGGGTTCATGGTACTTATGAGATGGTTGGGCGTGAAGTAAGGAGCACATTTGCATGGAAAATAAAACCTCATTACATCAAGAGGATAGGTAACAACTTTGTACCTCATTACACTAGAGAAGGATACCCTACAATATTCCTACACACCATGGAGGAAAAGTGGATAGATCAATTTGAAAGAAGAAATATGTTAGCATATACCCTGCGTGAGATAGCAACACGCTAGTGGGTGGTTCACAAGGATAATCTTGTATAATGGAATGAAGTCAGGATTAATCTAACAACTCAGTTTTTAGGAGAAATGCACCTACTCAAATATACAATTATCATGGTAATCAACCTATTTAGTACCACATTCATTAGTGTGAGAGGCTCTAGACAGAGGATTGGGAAGCTTTATTTCCTTCTCTATGGATGTACAAACTTTATTCCACTTTACAAGGTTGCGCACGTGCTTGGTATGTATATGCAGAGCTACATAGAGAAAATGGAAATTGGCAGGATTTGATTGTAGGAATGGTCCAGACTTTTGACTACTTCTCTACTAAACCTCCAGTAGAAGAGGCATTAAGGGTTATAAAGTATTTAACTATGGGAGACAGTGAAAAGGTGGAAGAACTCATTTAGGAGTTATTTGATGAGAATGACTTAGGAGCACGCTTTGATGAAGAAGTAGAGATAGATGCCATGCTACTTAAGTGCACTTACTTTGAGAAAGAAAAATGAAAGATGGTATACATAGTGGATGATGAAGAAGTAGAAAATATGGATATATATCATTCAATAGGTATGCATGATGTGTTGGATAGTATAAATAACAATGCGCATGCCTATCATGAACCTATGAGGAAGAAGAAAGTGAATATTGGTACGGATGCTGAACCTAAGGAGGCAATAATTGGAGATTATTGATCGACTCAAGTGGCAAAGATAGTTGAGTTGCCCCAAGATTTTCAAGACTTATTTCCTAGGGGATATCATGAATTAAAAGGAGTGCATGAATCATTAGGATAGATGAAGATTAAGCTTAAGGAAGGTGTGCACCCAAGAAGGAAAAAACCTTACAGAATAAAACCTAACCTGAGCGTAAAAGTTAAGGAAGAAATTGGCAAGATGTTGAATCCCTGGCATCATCAAGCCCCTAGAAGAATTGGAGTGCGTTATCCCCATGGTCATTAGTATAAAGAATTATGGTTATATTATGATTTTTGTTGATTATAGAGAACTGAATTCTGCATGAGTGATTGATCCCTTTCCTACACCTTTCATAGAGGAGATATTAGAAGGTGTTGCAAGGTGCAAAAACTATTATTTTATAGATGGATTCTCTGGGTATCATCAGGCCACGATTGCACATGAGGATCAATAAAAAACAACTTTCACCACTGAATGGGGAAGTTTTGCATATATCATGATGCCCTTTGGTCCGAAAAATGCACCCGCACTATTTTCATGAATAGTTGTTCAAGCATTCCAAGATTTTATTCACATTTTATTGCAAGTTTATTTGGATGATTGGATGGTGTATTGACTTGTTAAGGATCATTGTGATAATTTTTGCTTATTTTTGAAAGATGTATGTAGTTAATCATCTCTTTGAACATCAAGAACTATGTGTTTGCTACACCTTTTGGCAACTGCTGTTAGGTCACATCATGTACAAGGAAGGTTTATTAGTAGATTCAGCTAAGGTTACAGTTATTATAGGCTGGAAGAGCCTACCGAGTCAAAGTGAAGTGTGTGGATTCTTGGGTCACACTTTGGGTATTATAGAAAATTTATCAAAGGATATACTAAGATTGTCGTAATCTTAGAAGAGTTACTAAAAGGAAAAGGCACATTTTATTGGGGAGAACCTCAAAAGTGTGCATTTGATACATTGAAGGAGAGACTTACTACAATGTTTATTTTGCATTTTCACTCATGGGACCAACTGTTTCATGTACATGTGGATGCCTCGACATAACCATTGATGCAATGTTATCTCATCCTCGGAGAAGGTATTATAGATCACCCTATCTATTTTTCTAGTAGAAATTTGACTCCTGCAAAACATAATTATACAACTACTGAGTGTGAAGCCTTGTCAATGATCTATGCACTGCATAAATTTAGACAATACCTTCTAGCAACACCATTCATATTTTACACCGATCACATGGCATTGAAATACTTGGTAAACAATCCCGTTTTATAGGGGCACATATGTTGATGGGTGCTCTTATTCCAAGAATTTGATTTCATAGTTGTGGTAAAACTAGGAAAGTAATTATGGCCTAGATCACTTATCAAGAATTTAGAAAGGGGAGGATGTGTAAACAATTAAAGATACAATACCAGATGAAAATTTGTACAGGTTACAATGTGCACCTTTGGAATTGGAGGATATTGTTATCCTTTTATATATAGGTATGACGTTAAAATAAATGAAATCATTAGGGAAGAAACAAATTACAATTCACGTGACACATTTTATGTTGATTAGTGGTGACATATACAATTGAGGATGAGATGAATTATTTCACCAAAGTGTGTATGAGAGCACGAACACATAGACATCATGGAAAAAGGCTCATGGTGGTATTGTAGGTGGGAACTATGTAGGTGATTCCACTACACACAAGATTATACTTGTTGGATTATGGTGGGAGACCCTCTACAAATATTGTAAAGCATATTGTAAGATGTGTGATCACTGTCAACATGTTGGTAAACCTAGGCAAAGAGATGAAATGCCTTTAAGACCTATTCCTAGTACAGATCTATTTGAGAAATGGGTTATATACTTTGTGGGTCCTATTTCACTAGCCATGCATGGATTTGGATCACGCTGCATCATCACTTACACATATTATCTTACAAGGTGGGTAGAAGCAGCACCTACCAAGGATTGTACAACAACCACTGCAGCCTGGGTTCTTATGGGAAAATGTTCTTACAAGGTATGGATTCCCATTGAGCTTGACAAGTGATAGGGGTACACACTTTCTAAATGAGATGATCAAGATACTATTGGATGAATTTATGATTACACACCATAAGACTACACCCTATTATCCTCAGGAAAATGGGACTCTGCTAAGGCCTTTAGCAAAATCATGAGCTACACATTGACAAAAAAATTGTGATGTTTGAAGGAAATATTGGGATGATAATGTTTATCTTTGTGCTTTAGTTGTATAGAACAACATACAAGAGGTTGAACAAATCCATGCCATTTTATTTAATTTTTGTGTGGAAGTAGTTATTCCTATGGAATTCATGTTACCTTATTCGAGTATTGCATGTGCTTGAGGTCTAGCTGATGAGCAAGCCCTAGAAGAAATAATTGAAAAGTTGATAAAGTTGGATGAGAGATGAGAAATAGCACGTTGGAGTCAGAAGTAGGAAAATTCCAAGAAGAAGGAATGACATGATAGGCAGATCGGGAAAAAATTCTTGAGATGGGATAGATGGTGTTTATATATGACCGTAAGTTCCTACGCCATCCAGGAAAGCTTAAAGTGCATTGGTTAGGATAGTATATTATCACTCATATACTTGAATCAGACGTTTGTTAGCTAGAGACACTTGATGGAATATGGTTACCCGGTTACTTCAACGGGAGAAGGATGAAGCCCTACTATAAATAAGTCTTCTTGTTGTTTTTAATAAGGCATTGCTGCCATTTAAACTAGGTTTTCATTTTTGTATTTCCTTAATGTATTTCCTTCTTCATCGCTATGCTTTGTCAATTTAGTGGATTTTTTGTAATAATAAGCACGTTTACGTGCTAGAAGATGTTTACCATTTGAATAATGTTTATGCACAGAGGAATGCACATACCATTGGTGTGGGGTGGCTATTTACAACTAATTACACATAAAGGAAAAAACTGCTATAAGTGTTATTCAAGTTTGGAGAGGAGTTGTTAGAAAGGATCTTTGCTTTAAAAGATGTGTTGTAAAAAATTTCCCCTGTAATTTTGATAATAGATTGATTCAAGGCCCAAAATCATGTTTTTTTGGGGTCCCTCGGCTTCCTTCTAACTCTCCCATCCAAGAAGGAATCCCAACAGGTCGAGCAAATGGAAGAAATGTAGAAAACTAGGCTTGGGGCAGAAAAATTGAAGAAAATTGGCTAAGTCCTAGCCCAGGCGGTCCACGCAGCAAAGGGACATCCAGGCCATAGGGACACGCGGGACGCAAAAGGGCGAACCGGCCGAAGGTGAAAAAATTGACTAATCATTATGCGAGTAAGGTGGGACATCTGGGCCGTGAGGACATGAAGGATGCGAAAAGGTGAAGTGGCCGAGAGAAAAGGTAGTCCATTTCAGGTGGTTTGGAAAAAAATTGTCCCTGTAGTCCGGGGACAGTTGGGATAAAAGTGCGCGGAGGACGCAAACCGGCCAGTTCGACCGAAACAAGAAACTTTTATCGAGACATTTGGGCCAAAAGGACACGTGGGATGCGAAAATCCAAAGGAGCTGAGAGCCAATGGAAATGTGCCACGTGTCTTCGTAGCAAAGAGGGACAAGGAAGCCCGAATCGGGTGGATCGGAGAAATTTGTCCCAAACGGTTTGGGACAGCCGAGCCAAAGGGACGCGAAGGACGCGAAAAGCCGGGAGAGCCGCCAACGAATCAGAATAGGACACGTGTCCTAAGGTGGGGAGCTCGGAGCCAGGGAAAGACTTAGGAAAATTTGGCAAAAGTTTGGCCGAAAAACTAAAAGGTAAAGGATGACCCCGCGGCCCCTGTCCTCCAACCAGATCATGCCACGTGTCCCAAGTGGCGGGGGCGCGGGGAAAAAATGGAAAATTTTCCAAAGTTATAGAAAAGTCAAAATTTTCAAGGGAAACCCGTGGAAAGGTGGAGGAGAGAGAATTTCTCATCCAATCAGTGCCCGACACATGTCATCCAGGTGGCAGAGTGCGGGAAAAAATTCAAAATCCGTTTTTGCCTGTTTTTGCCCTAAAATCTTCAAATCGCCATAACTTTTGATCCAAAGCTCAGATTTTTGCGTTCTTCATATCAATGGAAAGCTGGTGGAATTCTCTACATGATTCCATGGTAAATCTTGAATTTTGGTTCAGATTGGAGAGAGAAAATCAAGAAAATTTCTCTGGCGCGTAATAATAGACAGAAGCGACGTTTCAACAACCAGCTTTAATACAACAAACAGTTCACCGTTTCTGCTAGACAGTCTGCCGTTTTGCCAGGATTCACCACTTCTGCCATAATAAGATGAGCTAAATGTGACCTAGAAGTGGTTGGGGTAGATCTGACTTTCTTCTCTCTTCCCTCTCTCATTCTTCCTATATATTGTAAGGAGGGGCTTCTTTCTAAAGGTCAAACATTTCTGTTTTTCTCCTCCCTTCTTCTCTCTATCAGGTGAATTTGTGGAGTTTGAACCTCCCATTTGAGACTGTAAAGTGACTCTGCCTCTTAGCATTTTGTAGTGTATCGTATCAATCTTTAGAGCAAGTAATACATGACTGTGGATGATTCTCAGCCCTCTCTGTGTTCATTTACATCCTCCGATCTTTCACTTGCAATTTTTGTTATCTGTGCATGATCTTGCATCACGTTTTAATGGTTTGTGTTTATTAGCAAGATAGGTGTTCTTCATTCCTCGGTGCATCACTTCGTTAGCTTAGGTTTATTTTTATGCATCTTCTTACCTGTCTCTTGGCAAGATTAGATTAGGTTTTGAGTAAAACCTCTCGCATTTTGTGTGCATCTAAATAGAGGAATAGGAACCACCTTCTCTGGAGAGTTATTTCTCATTTTTGCAAGTCCCGCACTTGGAGAAAGGATTCCATTTTGTGCAATCACATTGGATGCTAGAGTGATCAAACTAGAAATCTGATCAACATCCGAAGTCTTTGTGGTTTTGCATCAACAGTTTTGGCATGCCAAAGTGGGACCTAGAGGTCTTGTTTTTATTGCAGCAAAGTTGATGTGCATCCGCTGCAATTTTCTTGCTTGAAAAGAGCTATTATTTGCATATCTGGTGACTCCAAGGGGAAGAATCAGCCGGTTTCAGCAAAGTGCAGGCCGAAAACTCATGAGAAGAGTCACCACAAGGTCAAGAGTTGGAGAAGAAGAAGTGCTGTTTGAATACCTGCAATTATCTCCAAGAAGAAGGCAAAGAGGAAGAAGGATTCAAAGGTCTCCATCTCCACCAAATAGAACTCTCTCAACTCCTCCACCTGGTAGGCCTTTCATTCAGTATACAAGGGTTTTAAGACCAATTAGAATGGCACAAAACAAACCCTATGTCAACTTCATAGGCAATAGCCCACTTTCCCTCAATGCACAACATCTAATTCTTATTGCAGCCTTGAAGAACATTCCATACTTCACTGGAGAAAATCAGACTACTCCAGGAATAATGTTAAAGATATTGCTAACCTTTGTGCAATTCATGAAATCGATGAGATGTAGGTGGCTGTCAAGTTGTTGGCATCTTCATTCAAGGGGAAAGCATTGCAATGGTTTAGGAGCCTTAGAGCTTGTTCTATCACAAATTGGAATCAGCTGTGTATAGCACTTCATGAGCAATTTGGAGAAAAGGGAGACAACTTGTCTCTTTTGGAGCAGTTGACAACTATCAAGAGAGCTCTCAATGAGCAGCTGACCGATTTCAACTTCAGATTTCAAAAGACTTGGGAGAGAATTCCGAGTAAATGTGCCAACAAAGTAGAAGGTGCTTTTCTCTACTATCTCAAAGCTCTAAATTATGATATTTCTATGTTGATTCAGTCCATGGGAGGCATAACTATCCCTATGGCTTATAGCGTTGCCATTAGGGATGAAAATTGTTTGATCCAAGTGGCAAACTTGCCCCCGAGACCTCCCATGCCACTATTTCCAAGTTTAGAGAGTCCAAACACCAATCAAGCACCTAATCGGCTCCTTCTCCCACTCCTAGAAATCGAGTTCAAATGAAGCTTCCACTTCATCTCCAAGTGCCCCAAATGAGCTTCAAGAAGTCATGAAGCAATTGCAAAACCTAGGCAATGAGCTAGTTTCTCTCAAGAGGCAACAAGCCCAAGGTTTTAGACCTTCTTATCAACCCAAAGCTCAGCCTAACAGGCAGCCATACCAACCAAAAAGGCCTCCTAATCCAGCTACAAATATAAATCAAACAAGGCCTCCCGCCAATAGACCATTTAAGCCCTATAATCCAAATGTCATATCTCGCCTCTAAGGCATTGGTGCCAACACAAAACAACATTGCCCGGGAGTATGATTGGTGTTTTCATGCGATGAGCCTCATAATCAATCCATGTGCTTCAATGGTGCTTTGACTCAAGCATTAATGGTGACAACTACTAGTGTGGAGGGTGAGAGCATCAGAAAACAGCCAACAACAAGAAATATTCCAATGAGAATTAGCCCCAAATGACACCACATTGGTAAATTGGCAAGCAAGAGGATTTTGTGGCATGAACCAGAAGTGTCTCAAGGTGTTGCTGCCAACACAAGGTCAAAAAGAAGGAACTTGGGTGAAGAAAAGCCATTAGCCCCAACCAATCCACAACCTTCCATGGTTCCACAAATGGTTGGCAAGCAAGGTCCAATTTCAAATGCATAAGGGCAGCCAAGAACAGCCCCTAGGCCAACTCAAATACCAGTTGTTGTTGCCCACGTGCAAGGAGTGAATGTACAAACCAAGGGACAACAAAGGGATCCTTCATCACCATTCAGTATCATTGATCAGATGAAGAAGACAAATGTCAATATATCAATGTGGGAATCCTTATCCATCCTAGGCCAAAGAGATCTACTGCAAGCTGCCATGAAGGACTAGCCAACTTTGAATCAGCAAGTTCAGATGCAAGACAAAGTGCTTACAAATGCTGCCCAGCCTGAGGGAAATCATGGAGGACAGCAAGGTAAAATTTGAAACCCCATCCTTTCTATGTTTCATTGATCATTGGAAATCAGCTAGTGCACAATTGCATGATAGACTCTAGGTCAAGTAGCTCAGTAATGCCTAAAAAAATAGCTGATCAGCTAGGGCTCCAGTATGAAACAATATCCAAAGGGGTAGTGCAGCTAGATGGGACAGCAGTAGCAATAGTTGGAGTGATTAAAAACTTGAGTCTTACCTTGCATGCATGTCCAAACGTTGTTGTTTTACAAGATGTATCACCATAGACCTTCCACCACTCTTTTCCCTTTACTTGTCAAGGGACTTCACAGCCAAGATTGGGGGATATTTGTCTGTTGATTGGTCACACATGCTGTTCAGAACGAGGTATGGAACCAAAGCCACAATCAGGTCTGAACCTATTGCAAACTTTCACATTGAGCCTTACACTCCAAGTCAGATTAATGCCAATTGCTCAACATTTGATCAAGAAGATTACCCAAGCTCCGATGAAGCTGACACTAAGGTTGGAAGCATCCTGGATCTAAATCTTGATGAATGGGCAAACAAGATACATTCTTTTGATCCTTATCAAGAAGTAGAAGAATCTGAGCTAGGGGTCTATTGTATACACGAAGAAAATCAACCTATTCCTAGCATCACCGAGCCAAACCACAAGGATGACAATGAGGTATGGCAGCTGTTTTTTGATGGATCAAGGAGTAGACAAGGTGCAGGAGGTGGAGCCATGCTTGTTTCACCTCAAGGAGTAAAGTATTATTCAACTTTTAGATTTCAGTTTGCATGCTCCAATAACACTGCTGAATATGAAGCCTTGGTGCAAGGGATGCATTGGGCAATCAAGAGAGGAATAAAGAACTTGCAAGTCTTTGGGGAAAGTGAATTGATTGTAAATCAGGTCAGGGGACAACATGCTGCCAAGAATGATCTACTCAAGTGCTACAAGAACAGGGTGTGGGACCTTATGGAAGATTTTGAGGGTTTTTGCATCAAATCCATTCCTAGGAAAGAGAATCAAGTCAGGCTGGCAGCGGGCTTGCAATAGTAGGGCAGCCTTTGACATTATGGAAAGTATTCAACAAGACAAGGTATAGCCAAACATCCACATGATTGTGAGACCTTGATGCGGATAACAATGTCGGTTGGCAAGTGTTTGAAAATGACCAGCAAATCATCCATTTCTTACAAGAAGAAGAAGTGAGTTCTCACCAAGAATCAAGAAAAATTGGAACAACAAAGATCGTGACCAAGTGGTACAGTGAGAACTTACAAGTTGCCCAAGGGACTTATCATTTTGGAGTCCATTTTCAATCCCAATGATCAGTTTAGGAAGGAGAAAGCAAACATTCAGTCAAGAGAGAGGATTCAAAGTGTCCATCTTGGTAGAAGAGAACAAACCATTGCAAATTGGGAAGATGACAAATGAACAAGAAAGGTATGAGTTCATACAGCGTGTCAAGAGTTCCCCGACGTGTTTGCTTGGAGCTATGAAGACTTGAAAGGTTTCAATCCCAACTTAGCTCAAGATACTGTTTCACTCGGAATGATTCGTTCCTTTTAGAAACAGATAAGGTTAGGGGCTAGGAGGAATACCTGTAGAATGTCGAGATGGTGTGCGCGTACCGTAGAGAAAGATCAGGCTGATTGCGAAGAACTCCTTTTTGTCTTGGAAGGACTACCTGCAAATAAGAACACAAGACCACAAGATTTTGATTAGACAATAAATGAGGAAACTGCCTTGGGCCCAGGAAATATAAAACTTCCTTTCGAAGGTGGTCAGTTTCCCTGCTAATATGAATTAACACAAAAGACTGTAAAATATCAATTAAGTTGCTTCGTTGAACTGGGTAGGGGAAAGGCTGGTTTTCTGGTTTTGATCGGAGGAACCGATGCCGGTTACTGATAACCGATACCGGTGGGTTCTAGGATCTGTAGGTTAGTTGCTTTGTGGGGTAGTTGTGTTGTTTGTAAGGCTGTATATAGGTGGTATTAGGAAATAAGGTGATGAGAGGTAGATGAATGATAGTTAGATGCAATGACACGTTGGGTAGTGGATCCAAGAATGGATTTAGGAGGACTGTGATTCAAAGAGCATAAGAAATGTTATAACAGAGGACATGCAAGATGTGACTTACTGGTTTTGACAAAGATGCAAGTTGATCTCCTTTGCTGTAAACACTTCTGGTTTCTTCACTCGTCTCTGCTCGGTCAAGTGAAGATCTGGACTCTGTTTTTCGCTCCCAATGATCTCTGTTGATTCAAAAATCCTTTCCTTTGATCCAAAAATGAATTTTCGATCCTTTGTTTTTGGTTTGGGGAGGCCATTTACAGGGAGCCGATGGCGGTTACGTAACCGACGGCGGTCGAGTAGGAACCGGCATCGGTAAGGAAAAAGTAGGCTATTTTTAGTAAAATAGCCCACCTTCCCTGCTTTTCTCCCGAGAGATCAGTTGCTGGCTTGGTCAAGTGGCTAGAAGGTCGGTTTTGGGTGCGAGTAAGGAGGCATTAGTTATGGATGTGAGTCTAGACCAAGTCATAGGTCTTAATTAGGTTAGTTTAGGGTTAGGGCTAGGTCATGATGAGGTGGCAAAATGAGGTGGTAGGTAAGGTGATGTGGATTTATCAATTACAAGGTAATTAATAAATAATTGTGTAAGGTTTAGGTGATGAGGTTAAGTTGCGAGATGAGATGTGGGTCACAAGGGGTCGTAAGACACAAATTTGGTGTCTACATTAGCCCCTTATTGTCGTGTAGCTTGTGTTGTAAAGCTGCGCGGACAATAATATGAAGTGGTTTCTCCTGTTAAGGATATAGGTAATCCCCCTCAAATCTAGCACAGATTGAGCGAAGGGGAAATCAGGGATAGGGTTGATAAAGGGTAAATGGGGTAGAGGGGATGGTAAGATGGTGGGGTAGGTCCAAGGAAGCAGACGCATGGTAAAATGCAATAGTACGACTAGGGTACATGATTTGACGAGCAAACCAGCAGTGCATAGGCAAAGGTCGATAGTTTATCCAAACAAGGGTGATATAATCCTGGTATCCAAGGCATAGGAAGTAGCTCCAGGGTATATAATAGGTAAGGTACAGGAACGTTTAGGCGTGTTCGGCAGTACCAAATGGTTGGTTTGGTTGAGATAAACGTCACGGTCTAGGTCTAGGCAAAGTTGGTCGACAGATCAAGTCAAGGACCCTAATCATGCTAAAACACGAACAGGTGAGCTCGATTGAACAAAAGGTACAGGATGGATGGATAAAATAATATGTTGTTGATGTTGGGCGAGGTATCGAAGTGGTACGGCCTTGGGTCGGGCCAAATGGTTGGGGTGCGGCATTGGGTCGGGCCAAATGGGTAGGTTGAGGCCTTAGGTCGGGCTGGTTAGGTAGGTTGAGGTCTTGGGTCGGGCCGAATGGGTAGGTTGAGGCCTTGGGTCGGGCCGAATGGGTAGGTTGAGGCCTTGGGTCGGGCCGAATAGGTAGGTTGAGGCCTTGGGTCGGGCCGAATAGGTAGGTCGAGGCCTTGGGTCGGGCCAAATAGGTAGGTAGGTTGAGGCCCTTGGAACAGGTAGGTCGAGGCCGAATAGGCGGGCCGACAGTAGGCGAGGCCTTGGGTCGGGCCGAATAGGTAGGTTGAGGCCTTGGGTCGGGCCGAATAGGTAGGTTGAGGCCTTGGGTCGGGCCGAATAGGTAAACAAATGGTGTTCAGCAAAGGTGGATATAGGTGATATGTGGTTAAAAAAGGGGCAAATGGTAAATAAGGGCAAAAAATTGGGGGAAAGTTGGCAGAAAAACCGATGTCGATTCTACATGACCGATATCGGTTAAGGGACCGATACCGGTTCATTAGGGCAAAATGAAACCGATATCGGTTATGGGTGAAAAACCTATAAAAAGAAAAATACGGCTTGTCATTGTCACTTTTGTTATTTGAAAACCAAATTGATTTGTCTGATGTGGAGAGTTGAGATTGGAGGTTTTATTGAGTGAGGTGGAGCTATTTCTTTGGAGGAGTGAGTTGTTTTGGGCCCGAGTGAGAGGAGGAGGCAAGCAGCTGATTGATTGGCCGGGGACCCAGCAGAGTAGAATTGGAGCCATGGCACAGGCAGGAGGAGCAGGAGGGGCTAGACCAGCTGGACCACCACCACCCATCCCACCACGATTTACGTGTCGCCGTCGTGTATGTTCGGAACTCTTTATTTTGTGCATTTGAATGGTATGAAGCTAAAATGGGGGTTTGGGTAGGAATTTACGTTTGTTAGGAAATAATGAGTAAATGGACGTAATTTGAAAAATGAGGAGGATAGATGGGTAAAATAGGCTAAGGCGGCTAGGTGGGTAGGTTTTTAGGGTATTTGGGCGGGTATGTTGGTAGAAAATGGAAAAAATGTAAGTTGGGGGCCGCGCGGGGGTTCGGCTCCGGGAAAATACAGCGACCGATGTCGGTTGCTAAGCGACCGCCATCGGTCGCAAATTTTGTGGGCAGGGTGCGTTGGGCTTGACCGGCGTCGGTCGTATATCGGCCGGCGTCGGTTGGCATTTGTTTTTTGTTTTGTTTTGAGTGCATTTGTTTTGTTTTGGTTTTGGTTTTGTTTTGTTTGGGGTGTTGGTTGCGGGGTGTGTGTGGGTTTGTTTGGGTTGGGTATGGTGTGGGTTTGGGTTGGGTTGGTATGGGTGGGATGGGTTTGGGTTGGGTTTGTATGGGTTGTGGGTTTGTTGGGGTTGGGTATGGTGTGGGTTTGGGTTGGGTTGGTATGGGTGGGATGGGTTTGTATGGGTGGGATGGGTTTGGGTTGGGTTTGTATGGGTTGTGGGTTTGGTTTGGGTTTTGGGTGGGTATGGGCTTTGGGTTGGGTTGGGTTTTGGATGGGATGGGTTTGGGTTGGGTTTGTATGGGTTGTGGGTTTGGTTTTGGGCTTTGGGTCGGGTAGGGGTTTGGGTAGTTGAAGGTAGGGTGCTAGAGGGGGGTGGTATAGAGTTGGGGTGTGGTCGGGGGGATAAAAGGGGGTTTAGAGGGTAAAGTAGATGTTGTGAGAAAGAGTAGGTCTAAGGATGTGGGTTGGTTTTGCAGGCACGTCAGCAGTTGACGATGCGGGATAGGATGCCCCCGCTGTTGGTGCGGATGAGACCACATGTGTCCGCAGCTCACTGGGTGATCATGCGCGAGGTGGGACTCGGTGGAGTCCAGAGGTACAGAGCGATAGAGAGAGATCACAGCCTGATGGTCGCCCTCATCGAGAGATGGGATCCGGCGACCAATGTGTTCCATCTCCCGACTGGGGAGATGACTATCACGTTGGAGGATGTGTATCGCATCCTTCGACTACCTATCGAGGGAGAGGCAGTCTTCCAGGTAGATTCAGAGACTGCCATGGACAGCATATTACAGGTTTTTGGAGATGCAGCCGCGCTACTTACCTATCACAGCGCGAGCATTGGGTATGGTGACATGTACCGTGCGCATCGACACGAGACACGGCTGGCTGTGCTGATGATGATTGGGATCACCTGCTTCGCCCTCCCGGACTCAGAGGGAGGCCGCTTTCCACGGGCGTTGATGGGGGTGTTGCTTGAGATGATTGAGGAGCATACTTGCTATGCGTGGGCACCAGTGTATCTGGTGCAGCTATACAGAGAGCTCTGGGGTTATCACCGGATGAGGCGATTCGGTATCTGTTCGACATTTTTACTTCATTGTTGGGCATATGAGCACATCATATGCATCGGATCAAAGAGGGCTGCCCCAAAGAGCTGGGCCACAAAGTTATATACGAGACGGCTTTCAGAGGTGGTTGGGGGTCGTGGGGCAGCCACGAGCAGTTCTTGCAGGGTGAGATGTGGCATATTATAGACATTTATTAGAGGGCCTGACAGCGGTAGACATCAGATGGAGACCTTACAGAGGTCATCACCCACACAGAGGAGGCCGAGTACAGTTACGCTGGATCCAGTACACTTTCTGGATAGCAGGACGGAGGCCGGGAGAGTACGAGAGGATACCCCTAGAGAGGGTACGCAGCAGGGGCTGCGACAGGACGAGCCACCTCCCTTCCCTCAGTACAGGAGGGATGATGTAGAGGCCCCACTGCCTGCACCACAGCCCTTGGATCCAGATTGGGTTGCAGAGAGGCCAGCAGATGATGGCGTAGATGATGCTGGGTGCACGGGAGCATACAGGGTTTGGTGGGCTGGTCAGAGAGCGGCGAGGGTAAAGATGTGTCCCCGCATTGTGCCTGACTTGGGCAGCATTTGGCAGAGAGAGATCAGCTGGGGCAAAGTGTAAGTTATTACATAGGCGGCTTGTTGCTGCATTGAGCACGATAGGGGTCTTACAGAGCAGCTAGCCTGAGCTCAGCACAGCATTGTGCAAAGAAGAAGATCAAAGAAGAAGACAAGCTGCACATGACACAGCATGTGCACAGTATATACCACCGCCAAGAAAAAGAGTGCACCACAGCACCACCAAAGACAGTACATGTGGGGTACTGGCAGTAGGAGTCCGGGGACCAGCCCCAGTACCGACGGTGGCACGGGATAGATACATGGAGGCGAGAGCGGAGGCCCGGTACTATCAGGATGTTCTTGATAGTACCGGAGCTGAGTATCAGCCATATGCGGCACACCGAGCGGAGACCTCGCGTAGTCAGAGATCGCAGGGAGGTGCAGCCACAGCCCGGCATGTCTTTTACAGGCAGGAGGCGAGAGGCGCCACAGGGACCAGCAGGGAGAGGTGCCGAGGGCGGTGGGGAGAGCTGAGGGATCCCCACATAGTTTTTGTATAGGGACATGGGCACCGGTCTGCGAACCGGTTGTGTTGATAGAGGCCTGCGTGCCGTCATTTATTCATGTATGGATTCATTTATTCATTATATACCGGCCTGCGAGTCGAGTACGGGTTGTATATTTGATACCGGCCTGCGAGCCGAGTATATTTTTGATATGAGGGACCGGCCTGCGAGCCGAGTCGAGATTTTGGATAGTTATTGCGGCCTGCGTGCCGGCTTAGTTGTATGATGAGATCACAGAGGCCCCGATGCAGGGCACATTGTATATTTGAAAATTTGTATATATATAGAGATGATGTTTTGATCCACATGCAGTGTTCAAAAATGTGTTTAAGTATTTTGTCGATGGTTTGTGATATAGAATGTAGGATGAGTTTAGTTGACATGTTGATATATGGATGATGTTGATGTTTTTGTTTTTGCAAGTATATATGGATGACATGTTATATGATGAAATGTTGCATGTTGTGGGCTGGTTTTGTGACATTGTTATATATGTATCTGATGAGTTGGATCCAAATGATGAGTTTTTGGTTTTGTGTAGATGTGACTTAGTTGATGGTTTGTTTGTTTTTGTAAAATAGATGATGTTATGGACATTGTAATGATATGTGTGGTGGATGGAGAAATATGGATAATGGTGTTGTTATGCAGGAAAAAGGGCGGGCGCGACAAAAAATTAGGTAGAAAATGAAGAAAAAGAACCATGTTGTAAAAAGATAGGTCTATAACCGATATCGGTTAGATAACCGACGTCGGTAGATAGTAGACCGATATCGGTTACATAACCGATACCGGTTATTTAGGTATGAGCTTTTCTAAAAATAAAAAGCTAGGGTGGCAACTTAAGTTCTTATTTTTAGAGCCATGCAAGAGTTAAATACGCGAACGCGACGCTTTTTGACGACTGAGACAGGTATTTGCATGAGAGATTTGAGTGATTAGGAGTAAAGAGACAGGGAAAGTGATTGTAATCTGAGATTCAGAAGACAGAAAGGCAGGGTTGAAAAAGGTGGTGATAATGGCAGAACGAGGAGAAACATCCAGCAGGCAGGGACAAGAGGGAAGACAAGGGCCACCTCAAGCTACTGCAACCCAAGAGGTAAACGTTTTGGTTGTGATTTGATTTTTGCATGTGTTATGAATAAGAGATTAAGTGGGTAGATATGAAAAAGAAAACATGATAGCAAGGGTTGTAAGTGTTACGGGGTAGGTGATCAGGGGTTTCAGGTATGTTTGTAGGTATAGAAAGGAATAAACGCTCAAATTATTGTCGTAGGTGGTTGTTTAGGCAAGGTGTATGAAAGTAACAGGGACCGATATCGGTTAGGGATAACCGGTATCGGTTACTCAACCGGTACCGGTTAGCTGTAAACGATACCGGTTGCTGTAGGAATTTCCAGAATTTGAGAAAAAACCCAGGGGGATTGGAGGAATTAAATGGTTTTTTGTTATTTGGATGTATGCAGGCAGAGGCAGGGTTGAGGATGAATGATAGTGTACCAGCGCTGTTGTCACGAATCCGAGCGGATGTAACGCCAGCTGAATGGACATTGATAAATCGTTTGGGGTTAAGTGGAATCCGCTATTATTCACGAATCGCACGTAACCATGCTATGTTACAGGCGTTGATTGAGAGATGGAATCCTGAGACAAATACCTTCTATCTGCCAACAGGGGAAATGACAGTAACATTGGAAGATGTGTTCCATATTTTGAGACTCCCAATTACAGGAAAACCAGTATATCAGGCATTACCTAGCGCGGCACGGGGAGCGATAACAACAGTATTTGGTCCATACGCACGAGACTTAACACAGCGAGGTTTGTCATTTACGTATGGGATAATGTATGCAGCACATCCTGAGGAGACAAGGTTAGCAGTAATATTAATGATAGCGGTAGGGTATTATGCATTACCGAGGGCAGAAGGGGGAAGATTTCCAAAGGCATTGATGTGTGTTATTTGGGAGATGATAGAAAGGAACGTGACTTTTGCATGGGCACCTGCATATTTGGCGGAGCTATACAGGGGTTTATGGGCTTGTAGGTGAAATCACAGAACGACACTGGATTGTTCATACTTATTACACTGTTGGGCCTATGAGCACATTGTTTGTGTGTGACCAATAGGCTGACCCATCCAGTCAGGAGAGACCGGAGTACAGAGGTTGGGATTCAGACGATGGGTCCAAACAGAACAAGAGGCAAGATCCCAGGCTAGGACGGGTGACATTGAGTATTATAGGCAGGTATGGGAGAGGGTGACGATTGCGGATATCTGTTGGCAGCCTTACGGAAACTATATGGTAACAAAGAATATAGCTGAGGAGTTGAGGGGTGTAGAGCGATTGAGGTGGATCGCAGGGCACAGGCCAGGTGAGTATGAGAGGATTCCTCTAGATCGCGTGCGGCAAAAATTTAGATTTGTGCAGGATATACCCCAGGCTTATAGACCCTATATGAGGTTTGATGCAGAGGCAGTATTCTCACCTCCCCAGCCAACACCTCTAGAAGGGCTCGAAGAGGTAGCAGCCTGATCGCAGGTAATGGATGCAGGAACAACAGAGGCCTATAGATTATGGTGGGTAGCAGAACTGCGAGGTGTACGTGATCGTCCTGACATAGCGGTGATTACAGCAGAGAGGGATCGTCTGCAGCATTTGGTTCAGCAGCTCCAAACGCAGGTGAATGAGACAAGAGGATTGTTAGTGGTTGCGGAGTCACGGGCGGAGAGACTAGAGGCTGGAGTCCTCCATGCGAGAGGGTGTATTCATATGTTACAGGAGAGATTGGCAGATCAGTGGGCGGTACCAATAGCCGTGGTACCATTGAGGACAGAGAGGCCTGGCGAGAGGGGTCGACGATCACGATCATCGCCTAGTTCGGGATGAGGCGTGAGGGTCTAAATAAATGTTAGCAAGGTATAAGAATAAATAAGAGTACCGACCTGCGTGTCGATGATAGAGAAGATGTATTTGTTTAACATCTAAAATAAAACTGAATATGTATGTTGATTTGAGTTATAATAATAAGAATGTTTTCGTTTTGACTTTTTGTGTTTTGAAAAAGGATAAAGAGGAATGTGATTAAATAGAAATACACAAAAATATTTATATTTACCACACATGATAGGTTATGGTAGGGGATGGTCGAGCTAACCTTGGGAGACCCCATGTCTCCGAAGTGCTGCCTACATAGCCCATTGCACAAAGCAAGGAGGGGCCTCGCATCGATGTAGTTCTCCTTAGGATCTGGGAGGAGGCTAATCTGTAATTTGGTACGGTTTAGGCAATTGGTTGATTGGTAAGAATATTGATATTAATATTGGTAAGGTAAGGTTGTTGGTGTCGGAAATGAATTGGTGATGTTGTAAAAGGTATAAGGGAAGCGAAAGTTAGCCTACCCAAGTGGTAGGGAACCATGTCCTGATTAAGATCAACACACAATCCTAGATGCGAGGCAAAGCGGAAAGAGTGCTCCGTAGGTGAAAAGAGCTAAACAAACCACCAAACGTAGAACGAGCTTGAAGCCCTAGGTACCGTGCATAGACGAGAAGTCCATAGGTGAAAAGAGTTGTATGATCACAATATATCGGGTGTACGTTACGTCCCTTGAGTTGAAACAAATGGTGAGGTGAGGTGGATGATATAGCTGAGGTACAGAGAATTTATTACAAAGTGAGTGTTCTGACGAAAGAGAACCTACCCTAAATAGACAAGTCCATGACCCAAAAAGTTCTTTTTGAATGAGGCTTTTATTTTACTGAATATAGACTGATCGATGCGGGAAGTCTACAAGGGATATTGATTGTGCTATTCTTGAGGTCTTCACGAAGCTGATCAATGCGAGAAGCTTCTGATAAAGGCTGACTGTGTATAGTTGTCCTTCAAGGAGTAGTCTATTTATAGTAGCAGATATGATTTTAGTGCATAGCTGTCCTTCGGGGGAGCAGTCTATATAGAATAGCAACAATAATTTGGCATATAGCTGTCCTTCGAGGGAATAGTCTATATATAATTTAGATAGCTAGATGTTCTTTTGGCGTGAAGCATCTAGTTTGGTAGGAAGTTTGACTCAAGAAAATCCCATAAGAATACGACTTATTTTAAAACTTTGAAGTCATGGACTAGACTAAAAAGGGGAAGGCATCGTTTAGGTGAGGTGAGAATCAAACTATGTGAGCTTGATTTTTATTATGAGGTGTAGGAAACGAAGTGCATGTGGTGGTATGTGAGCTCAAGGGACGAGCAGCAGGTAGATAAGAAGTGATATAACACTAAATTCAACAGTAGAATGGTCAAAGATGCAAGGCATTAAGGGGTTCAGGCTCAGGCTTACCATTAAGCGAAGCTAAACGATAAGTGCCTGATCCATAGGTGTGAGTGATTATGTAAGGCCCAATCCAATTGGGAGCAAATTTTCCACGTTTTCTCTTTTCTAGTTTGGTGACATGTTGATTCTCTTTGAGGACAAGATCACCAACCTTAAAGGTACGCTCATGAAGTCGCTTATCATAAGCATGTTTGATGTGTTTTTGATAGATTTGAAGGTGATCAAGAGTTGTAAGACGACGTCACGTCAAGAAGCTCCAATTGGGCTAACCGCCTTGGCGGAAATCATCGTTGGTGAGAATATCCGAAGAGATATTCTAAGGAGGGTATTTGTATTTCGAGAGGCAAAACAGCCTCGGTACCGTATACCAAAGAAAAAGGTGTGGCATTAGTAGAGGTACGAATGCTAGTACGATAAGCCCAAAGGGAAAAGGGAATGTGATCGTGCCAATTTCTTCCGGATTCATTGACAACTTTCATGAGGATTTTGGTTAGGGTTTTATTAGAAGATTCAGCCTGACCATTGGCCTGCGGATAGTAAGGCGATGAGAAACTAAGTTTGATACCAAAGTTGTCACAAAGGTCTTGTAACAACTTGTTTTTAAAAGATTTACCATTATCTGTTATTAGGCGATGAGGAATACCAAAACGACAGATAATGTGATGGTTAATGAATTCGACAATTTTTTCCTTTTTAGTTGAAATGAGTGGAATAGCCTCCACCCATTTTGTGTAATATTCGGTTGCTGTGATAATCCATCGGTGACGTTGTGAAGAGGATGGGTGAATCTCACCAATAAGGTCTAAACCCCATTGTGAGAAGGGCCAAAGATCTCGAGCGACCTGGAGCGGGTGGCTAGGAGTATGTTGAAGGTTGGCATGTTGTTGACACATAACACAACGCTTAACATATTCGTAGCAGTCGTTATTGAGAGTAGGCCAATAATAACCGAGGCGAAGGATTCGTTTGGCCACGGCAAGGCCACTAAAATGTCCACCACAAATACCGTCATGGACTTGTTGGATGGTATGGGTGATCTCCGCACCGGTGAGACATCGAAGGAGGATGCCATCAAAGCCACGTTTATAAAGGAGTCCCCCCATAACTACATAACGAGAAACGCGTTTAAGAAAAGCACGTTTACCAGTACTAGTAAGGTCAGAAGGGAGAACAGAGGTTGTAAGGTAGTCATGGAATTGGTGATACCAGGTATCCTGTGAGTTAGCAGACACAGTATTTATCGTACAAACAACCGGGGCTGAATAAGATGGGGCAAAGAGTTGTTGGACCAAGACAAAAATGTCAGAGTCAGTTGATGAGGCTGGAATTTGCGAGGCTAAGCAAGCCATAGTATCCGCAAATTTGTTAGTAGAGCGTGGAATGGTTTGGATAGAATAGTGAGTAAATAAGGCTAGAAGCGAATCCACGTAGTGTTTGTATTTTTGAAGTTCCTCATTTTTGCATTGGTAGATGCCCATAACTTGATTGACTACCAATTGAGAGTCGCCAAAAATATTGATAGATTTGATACCTAAGTGCAGCGCAACCTGGAGACCCAGAACAAGGGCCTCGTATTCCGCTGTATTATTAGTGCAAGGGAAATCGAGTCGGAATGAAAGAGGCATAGGCTCGGCATCAAGAGGAACGAGAACAACGCCAGCTCCTCCACCGCGTTGGCATTTGGATCCATCGAAGAAGAGAGTCATTGGATACGACTCCTCCTTGAGTGAAAGAGTGGCGATGAGTTCATCGGGGAATGTAAAATTGGTAAATTGTTCCCCAGGTAAAGGGGCTTCTACAAGTTGGTCTGCGATGGTTTGTCCTTTGATTGATTTCTGGTGGACGAACTCAAGGTCGAGGTCGGCGAGGAGCATGAGCCATCGGGCGATGCGTTGGTTTAGATGAGGTTTGGCATACATGTAATGGATGGGGTCCGTGTTGGTGATGACGAAAGTTTTGTGATTCAGAAGGTAGTGTCGGAGCTTGGTAGCCACGAATGATAGGGCTAGGCACAACTTTTCTACATGTGTATACCTAGTCTCATAATCCACCAAAGTACGACTTATATAATAAATGGCTTGTTCTCGATTTTCAGAGTCACGATGTGCAAGCATGGCCCCTATAGCGTGGTCAGTGGCGGAAAGGTAAAGGTAGAAAGGGCGGTCGTCTTGAGGTGGGATAAGCACGGGTGGCTGCAAGAGATAAGTTTTGAGAGCTTCAAAGGCTTGGTGGCACTCTTCACTCCATTGAAACTCAATGTCCTTTTTAAGGAGGTGATGGAAAGGTTGACATCGATCCGAGAGTTGGGAGATGAAACGTCGGATAGATTGTAACTTACCTTGTAAGCTACGCAATTGTTTGAGATTAGTAGGTGGGGGCATTTCTATGATAGCTTTGACTTTAGATGGATCGACCTCGATGCCACGCAAAGAGACGATAAAACCAAGAAGCTTTCCCGAAAGGACACCAAAGACACATTTCTTTGGTTGAAGACGGACAGAATATTGTAGTAGGCGGTCAAAAATAATGGTTAAAACATCGAGATGTTCACTGCGATGTTTAGACTTGCCAAGAAGATCGTCGACGTAATCTTCAAGGATAGTGTGCATAATGTCATGAAAAATGTAGGTCATAGCCCGTTGATAGGTGGCACCAGCATTCTTAAGGCCGAATGGCATTACACGGTAACAGAAGGTTCCCCAAGGAGTTATGAAGGTAGTTTTGTGTTGATCGGCAGGGGCAACCAAAATTTGGTTGTATCCTGAAAAGCCATCCATGAGAGAGAGCATCTCATGGCCTGCAGTGAGATCAACAAGTTGGTCAATGCTAGGTAGGGGGAAGTCATCCTTAGGGCAAGCGAGGTTAAGATCCCGGAAATCCGTGCATATCCGAAGTCCCCCATCGCTTTAGTGATAGGTACGATGTTAGAAATCCATTGAGGATAGTCAATAGGCAAGATGAAGGAAACAGAAAGAAGTCGTTGAAGCTCTTCTTTGACCAAGAGGGCAATGCGTGGATGCATTTTTCTCAGTTTTTGTTTGACTGGTTTGGAATCGGGGTTTAGAGTGATGTTATGGACGGCAATGGTAGGATCAATTCCTGGCATGTCAGCGTAGGACCAAGCGAAAGCTTGGTTGCGAGCACGGAGGAAAGTAGCAAAGGTGACTTGTTCTGATGCGTTAAGGGATTGTCCGATCTTCACAATGTGAGGATCCTCCTCCGTGTGGATGTTGATTTCTATAGTAGATTCGTTCAGCATGGTTTGGGTTTCAGATGGTAAGGCTCGTTGAATATAAGAATCATCCGCGCCAAGGTAAGTGAGGATGGAGTCGTCATCCTGACACTCAACAACATTAATCAAAGGTGAATCCTCTTCGATCATGTCTGGATACAGAAGGGGAAGAGAGTCCTCATTATCGCATTGATAAGTGAGAGGACCTATGAAGATAGCATTTATGAAAAAAAAAAGTTAGGAGGGATAGATTCAGGGTCTATAGATTCTGTGGGTGATGATGGCAAAGTGGGTGATGATGGTTTGGTAGGGGTGACATCGTCTTCTTCCAGAAGACAACTGACACGAGGTGTCTCTTGTGTAGGTGTTTCAGGAAAACCGAGACCACTGCGATCATTATGTTTGCGTGTGGTGATGGGGATGAGCGTATGTCGGCCTTGTTCATAAAGACCAAAACCAAAGCCTTTCCAAGCACAGCGAGTCAAGAAGGTGAGGGCAAAGCGACGATTGGTAAGGTATTGAAAATCGGACTGGAAAGGAACCACACCAAGAGGAGGCTCAGGGGCAACGGAAGATGCGTCGACACCCCCATACGTTAGGTTAGTGCGGCAGTGAGGTGGTCCGTAGGAGATTACTTCCCCCACACGACGGTCATAGTTAGGATGGGCATGTACCTGTCCGTACTCCTGTGGGGTATGGAAAGAACTAACGTTATATAGGCGATACTCCCCCAGCGTAAGGCACTGAAAAACATCTACTAAGGGGTCTGCGGTTGGGATGTTAGCTGCAGGGAAGGGAAGTGGTTTTTATGACGGTGGTTTCATTAGTTGAAGGCGTAGGTGCGATTGAGGTACATGGTTGAGGCATAGTTGAAGAAGATGGTTGGGTTGAATGAACGGGTGTCTTGATTGGTACCAGCACATCATTTGGGTGGTATAACATATTGCAGGTTTTAAAGGGGGGAGGATCAGCTTTTACGGTGTAGGACTTCCCCTCGTACTCAAATTTTATGCATCTATGTAAGGTTGAGGGAACGCATCCCATGGCCCGGATCCAAGGACGACCCAGCAATATATTATATTGGAACTCTCCCTCAAGGACATAGAAGAGTTCGGGTAAAGTACGTGGTCCTACCCGAATGTTGAGGATCACGGTGCCTAAGGTAGAGGTAATAGCGTCATTGAATGACCGCAACATGATGGGGTTGGCACACATGTAGCTAGAAGGGATATTCATTTGTTGAAAAGCTTTTGAAGAGATGATGTTTAGGCTAGCACCCCCGTCAATCATAACACGACGTACACGAATGTCCCCACGTAAGTCGAGATGAGCAGGTAAGGTGGTCAGATCTTCTGTACCAAAATCGACAATTTCATCTTCAGAGAAACTGACTGCAGCAGCTTGTGGTACAGAGACAGAAGTGGTTGGGGCGGTGGGTTGTTTGGTGAGAGAGGCAACGTGATTGGGTGTTAGAATGGAGGCAACGGGCAGGGTTTCATTAGGTAAGACCTCGATCCCTTGAAGAATTTCAACGAGAGCTTGTCGATGAGATTCAGAAGTCTGAATGAGATCATATAGTGTCATTTTGACGGGTGATTGGTGAAGCTGTTTGATCATGGCTCGATGGGAAACTCCATTAGAGACGGGGTAAGCGGGTCCATGAATAACCACTTTGGGTGGTGGTGCAATCGGGATGCTAGACGGAGAAAGAGAGGACGCAGGTGTGCTTTCTTTCGCTTTCTCGTTGTTTTTCTGCACTCGAGTAGCAACACTAATCATATTAATCTCGTAAACCTGAGATGAGGAAGATGGTTGGGATAAATTATGGTCTTCAAGAGGTGGGGTTGTAATAATGATAGATCGTGGTGAGGCGGGGATAGATGGTATAGGAGAGGGAATTGAAGCTAAAGGTCTCTCCCTTCGTAAGTTGTCTTTCTTAACCTTTCTATCTGGGAGAGGTGACTGACGAAGGATGGTTTTTAAAGCTTTGCATCCCTCCACATCATGTCCTAGTGTGCGGTGATAAGCATCAGATCTTAGACTCATCATAACCTATAGGTCGAGGTTTAGACGGGTCATAAGGTCTAAGTGGGGGTAGGGAAATGGTCGCATTCTCTACTAACATAGCAAGGATTTTGGCGTAAGATCCTTTGAGTGGGTCAAAATCAGAAGAGGATGAGGGTATTGATTGCGCGGGTTTTGGTAATGTTTGGGCGTGGTTAGTTCGTATGGGTGGTGGTTTAACCGAGGGGTGTTGATATGTGTTTTTCACTAAACGTGGTTTCTTTGGCGCAGGAGCTACGTTCGGCTGGTTAGATGATGAGGCTACAGATGACATGGTAGCGGGAAACAACCACGGAGAAAGGGGAGTGACAGAAAATAAATCCTTTGATGATGGAGTTTGTTTAGGGTTGATGGGTGGACAGGATACGTGGGGTGATAATGTTGATATACCCTTTGATCCCTGTATGGGTGCAGAAGGCGTAGATCGTTTTGAAGAAAACGCAGGAGGTATGATATATTGGTGCAAGGTGGAAGGATGAGGTCCTAATATGGAAGGTAGGTATGACGATGATGGTTTTGATTGTGATAGAGGCACGGGTTGAGTGTGTCTCCTAGGTGGCGGGGTGGCTTTATTCTTGGACAAATCTAGTCGCTTAGGCGGGTGTGTTAGACTGGGTATGGGTAAGGTCCCAAGCGTAGGGGAAGATTTGGCTAAGTTAATAGAAGTGGACGAGGCATTTGGTAGAGGTGAGGGGGGTGAAGGTGAGAACATGGGCATTTTAAGCTTCTGTAAACACTTCGGGTATATGGTGGAGTTCTCAGGATCGGTCATTTGCATTTGAGTAGAATATGGCGTACTCAAACGTTCCCATAGGATTTGTCTATCCTCTGGAGAATGACAGTCTTCAGGCTTGAATTGTAAATTTGGTACGGAAGAAAGGTGGGTTGTGATTCCAGTCCACTGTGGGTGTGATACAGTGAGTAGATGAGGTACTGTATCAATAGATGTTAAGAGGTCAACCGGTCGTTGAAAAGATTTAGGCGATGAAGAACTAATAGGTAAGAGGGCGTGTTCGAGAGGATCCGTCATGGTTAAAGAATTTGGTGATGTCGGTGCAAGAGATTTCTCGTCTAAGGATGTCAAAAGGAGTGGCGTACCTTCCTCTTGTGCAACAAGAGTGGTAGAAGGGGAAGTTTGGGAAATAGATAGATTAGATAACATCCGTTCACAGTCTTGTAGGGATGTGGTATGCTGCACTCATCGATGGGAAGAGGAGTCTGGGCAGTTAACTCCCTTATGGGTAAAGGAATGATTTCACTTTGGTTCGATGGTGGTAAAGGAGGTTCGGGCTCCTGTGTTAGTGAAGAGGCTTGATTCAAAATTTTCTCGATAGAGGCTTTGGGCTGGGTATCAAAGACTACATGGATCTCATGAACACTCTCTTCGGCTAAGATATCCTGGTTTGTGTTACTGTTGGGAGAGTGATTCGGGAATGGTTTGTTGAAGATTTTCAAATTTCAGTTGGCAGGGGCATTAGGATTATCGAGGGTTATATCCCCTGCGTCAACCATTTCCTGCACTATGTTTTTCAACATCTTGCAGTTCTCATGACTGTGTCCCTTCACGCGGTGGAAGTTACAGAAGTCATTTTCTTTGTACCAGGAAGGTATGGCACGAGTGGAATCAAACCCGGAATGAGGTTTAACAGGAGGTAATGTAATGGCTCCTGCTTTGAGCAATTTTTCCAATATCACACCATATGTTTCTCCCAAGGGAGTGTAGTTGATGGGCTCGGCTTTGTACTTATAGGTGGTTTTTGGTGGGGTATTAGACGGTGTTTGAGATTTAACCATCACCGCGTGGACAGCTCCTTTTGATTTAGAAGAAGTGGACGCATGAGGAGTGGTGGTATTTGGTTTATTGGTAGAATCAGGAGTTCGGAAATTGGGGTTTTTGTTGCGCAACCGCAATTTCTCTTCTTCTAAGGCTCGAATTTCTAGTTTCCGAGCCATGGTAAAGGCCTCATCAAATGTGCGGAAAGTTTGAATTTGAAGAGTAGGAGAAATGTGCTTAGCACATGCCCGTGTGAAAAGTTTGATAAGTTCAGCCTGAGGCAAGGCATATGTAAGTTGGTTGATAAGGCCATGCCATCATCCAACGAAATCTGTGATAGATTGCCTTCGAATTGTCGAATGGCATAAAGGTCGGTGATGGATACTTTCTTAGCAATGTTAATGGAGAAGTGATCCAAGAAAGATTGGGCTAGTTGGTTAAAAGAGAAGATTGAGTGCTGGGTTAAAGCACTGTACCACTCCAAGGTAGGTCCTGATAAGGACATGGGAAAGGTGCGGAGTAACAAGGCATCATCATGGGCAATCAAATAACAAGCATGTCTAAATGATCGCAAGTGTTGTTGAGGATCCTCTTTACTATTAAAACGAGTAAATTTCGGCAACTCCCATTGAGGAGGATATGAATGAAGGGGGACAGAAGGGTGAATGGGCTCCCGACAAACTTGCTCGTATGTCAAGGCGCTACGACTTCCCGACACAGAAGCCTCCAGATTTTGCATTTTGTCCATCATTTGTTTGATGAAATCTGTGGTTGGATGAGATGATGATGCGGTTGTGGCAAACGGAGGCAAATTGGGCCAAGGGCCTCCACTGGACAATGGTGGAGTTAAGTGTTGATAAGGTATGGAGGATGAATATGTTGAGGCGACAGAATAGGGATGTCCCATATAAGGTGTTGAGGTTACTGGATACGTGTATGGGAATGAGAAGGTAGGCGGAGCTTGAGAAGGAAAGCTCGTGTGGATAGGTGGCAGAGAGCAAGTCATGAATGGAGTAGTCTGCAAGAGAGATGAGGTAGGGGCAGTCGGTGGTAATGATATGTGGGGTCCAAGATTAGCCAAAGAAAATCCAATCTGAGTCGTATGAACCTCCAAGTCAGCGGATTAGGAGACGGGGCTAGAGATGCAGGAAGCAAGGCGGTATTATCAAGTGGAGTGGGAGCTAAATGAGCAGCTATACTAATAGGCATACCAATAAGGAGCTGACCATCAGGTGTACGGTCAGGGGTATGGGACAAATAATATTATACAGACTAGAATTAGCATCCAGAAACTTGGCAAAGTCCTTATCTCCCACAGGAATTTTAGGAACCTCGTTGGTATCAGTAGGATTCCCCACAGAATGTGAAGGGGGTGATTCAGGCAAAGAAACAGAGCAAGCATGTGAAACCATGGCGGCAGCTTGCTTTCGAGTGATAACAACCATGGACAGGAGTTCACAGTAGGGTTTCAATTTGTCAGGAATAGAAACAAACTCAGACTGGTAAAATTGGTAGGTTGCTGGTTTGTCAGGAATTGGAAAAGAGATTAACCGATATCGGTCTAGTAACCGATGTCGGTTACACTATAGCCGACGTCGGTCAGGTAACCGATGTCGGTGTAAGAAGTCTGGGCTAACAAGATATAAAAAGGCTACTAATTTGATTTTTAACAATGTTTAGTATACTTGTCCAATTATTGATCACAGAAGACAGAGTATGAGAAAGAAAGCAGGACTAAAAACAAGCAAGATGCACACACAAATCCAGAGATTAACCCTAGGGTTAATTTTAATTATCATGGGCTTATGCCTTTAGACGTAGAATGATGTCAGAATCCTAAACAAGAGACTTAGGGGAAATGTCAAGTTGTTTTGGCTTATAAGGTTACCTCAATCTAGGGAGAGGAATACCGCAGAAAAAGGGGGATGTTTGAGAGCTGTTGTGTTAATTGTGAAGTGATTTGGTATGTGTTGTGCAGTGAATGTAAGATTAATTTCCTGTCAATACCGTGGATATCACCCCCACGTGTACGACCTGTTACTTAATCTACGTTCACTAGAATTGAAAAACAACAAGCAGGAATGCAATGCACGTGTTTTAAACCCAAATCGAAAATTATGTTCGATGAAGCAAGAGAGATGACTTTTACTAATGCGAAACTAGGAAAGCAAGACAATTTCTTTACGAAATATATAACAAAAGCAGCAACAACAAGTATGCTTCCTAAAATGAAAATAAGCAAGAGAAACAGAAACCCAAGATGGGTCCCACCGGGCGTGCCAAAATGTTTCACTCGGAATGATTCGTTCCTTTTAGAAACAGATAAGGTTAGGGGCTAGGAGGAATACCTGTAGAATGTCGAGATGGTGTGCGCGTATCGTAGAGAAAGATCAGGCTGATTGCGAAGAACTCCTTTTTGTCTTGGAAGGACTACCTACAAATAAGAACACAAGACCACAAGATTTTGATTAGACAATAAATGAGGAAACTGCCTTGGGCCCAGGAAATATAAAACTTCCTTTCGAAGGTGGTCAGTTTCCCTGCTAATATGAATTAACACAAAAGACTGTAAAATATCAATTAAGTTGCTTCATTGAACTGGGTAGGGAAAGGCTGGTTTTCTCGGTTTTGATCGGAGGAACCGATGCTAAGTTATCGATAACCGATACCGGTGGGTTCTAGGATCTGTGAGGTTAGTTGCTTTTTGGGGTAGTTGTGTTGTTTGTAAGGTGTATATAGGTGGTATTAGGAAATAAGGTGATGAGAGGTAGATGAATGATAGTTAGATGCAATGACACGTTGGGTAGTGGATCCAAGAATGGATTTAGGAGGACTGTGATTCAAAGAGCATAAGAAATGTTATAACAGAGGACATGCAAGATGTGACTTACTGGTTTTGACAAAGATGCAAGTTGATCTCCTTGTCAGAACACTTCCGGTTTCTTCACTCGCCTCTACTTGGTCAAGTGAAGATCCGGACTCGCTTTTTTCGCCTCCCAATGATCTCTGTTGATTCAAAAATCCTTTCCTTTGATCCAAAAATGAATTTTCGATCCTTTGTTTTTGGTTTGGGGAGGCCATTTACAGGGAGCCGATGGCGGTTACGTAACCGACGGCGGTCGAGTAGGAACCGGCATCGGTAAGGAAAAAGTAGGCTATTTTTAGTAAAATAGCCCACCTTCCCTGCTTTTCTCCCGAGAGATCAGTTGCGGGCTTGGTCAAGTGGCTAGAAGGTCGGTTTTGGGTGCGAGTAAGGAGGCATTAGTTATGGATGTGAGTCTAGACCAAGTCATAGGTCTTAATTAGGTTAGTTTAGGGTTAGGGCTAGGTCATGATGAGGTGGCAAAATGAGGTGGCAGGTAAGGTGATGTGGATTTATCAATTACAAGGTAATTAATAAATAATTGTGTAAGGTTTAGGTGATGAGGTTAAGTTGCGAGATGAGATGTGGGTCACAAGGGGTCGTAAGACACAAATTTGGTGTCTACAATACCATCGAATTGGATCTAAATACTAAGCCTGTCAGGCAGAAACAAAGACCAGTCAACCCACACATGGAGCCTCTCAGAGGAAAGAATTGGACAAGCTGATTAAGTCAAGAATCATATTCCCAATCAAGCATTCTAGTTGGTTTGCCAACTTAGTTCCAGTCAGAAAGAAGAGTGGGGAGATCAGATTGTGTGTTGACTTCAGAGACTTGAATAGAGCCTCTCTCAAGGACCATTACCCACTCCCTTCCATGGAGCAAATATTGCAGGTTATGGCTGGTTCAGAAAGGTATCCATTACTAGATGGATATTCAGGCTATAATCAGATAATGGTGAAGGAAGAAGATCAATTCAAGATGGCCTTCACTACAAAATGGGGCAGATATGCTTACAAGAAGATGCCATTTGGGCTATCAAATGCTAGAGCCACCTTCCAAAGGGAAATGGATATGGCATTCAAAGGGTTGATCAATAAAATAGTTCTGATATATCTTGATGACATCACTATATTCTCCAAAAATGTAGTGGATCACCTCTTTCATCTGAGGCAGGTATTTCAGAGGTGTAGAAGATTTGGGGTATCATTGAATCCCAAAAATGCATATTCCTGGCTCATGAGGGGAAACTTCTAGGCCATATTGTTTCAAAGGAGGGATTGACGATTGACCCAGAAAGAGTTGAAGCAATTCGAGCGTTGCCATTGCCAAGTCACAAGAAGGCTCTTCAAAGCTTCTTGGGAAGGATCAATTTTGTCTGCAGGTTTGTTCCAAACTTTGCAGCTCTCATAAAGCCAATAACGTTGATGTTAAAAAAGAGCATGGCATTTAAGTGGACATATGAAGGCAAGGCAAGTTTTGAGGCAATAAAAGAGGCTATATCTCAAGCTCCCACTCTCGTCAATCTAGACTTCTCCAAGGGTTTCATGCTATACGCCTTTGGTGGTGGAGACACAATTTCTGCAATCCTGGCACAACAAAACAAAGAAGGATTAGAACAACCAAGCTTGCTTTTCTCACCAAAGCTTAGAGGAATACGAAACTAGGTACTCTTTCATTGAAAATCATGTACTGTAGTGATCAGGAGTTTAAAGAAATTTAAGCACCTAGTCTCAAACAACAAGATCCAATTATTGGTCTCTCATGCGGGAGTCAAGGACTTCCTTCTAAACAAGGATCTGAATGAGAAACGTGCAGGATGGATAACCCGTGTCATGGAATATGACATCGAGATTAAGGTCACCAAACTAGTACGTGGGAAGGGACTATGTGAACAACTAGCCTTGAGTCAGCAAGTTGAAGCAGGTAATGGAAAAGAGGCTGTCTTAGTACTACAGGATGGTCAAGAACAGGAAAATGATGATGTGCCCACTCCCTGTTAGACTGAATATGATACACTTCCTACTGCATGTGCCTATGCCCTCCGTAAATGAGCAAAGCAAAGAGGAGATACTTTAGATTACAAGCCATTCCATATGTGCTTGTTGATGGTGTTTTGTTTAAGAAAGACACCAATGGAGTTCTACTGAGGTGCATTGGGACAGGTCAAATTGAGAGGATCTTACACGAGTTCCATGATGGGGAAGCAGGAGGCCACTTTGCCCCATGAGTAACAGCTCTCAAAATCATGAAAGCTGGTTACTATTGGCCTACTGTATTCAATGATTGCTACTCATGGGTTAAGAAATGCAAGAAATGTGCATTCTTCACAGGGAAAGGAAGGTTAGTAGCGCGCTGCCCCTTCATCCAATTTTTAGAGATTAGCCATTCATGCAATGGGGACTAGACTTCATTGGAGTCATCAATCCCAATTCGAGTCAAGGCCACAAGTGGATTCTCACGGCGACGGACTATTTCACCAAGTGGACCGAAGCAGTAGCGCTCAAAGAGGCAAGTGAGTCTAACATACTAGACTTTTATGAAGAAATAGTGACTAGGTTTGGTGTGCCAGCCACTATCATATCAGATAATGCATTAGCATTCATAGGTTCCAAGATTACAGAATGGGCTGTCAAGAATGGAATCTATTTAAGCACCTCTTCAAATTATTACCCACAGGGTAATGGACAGGCAGAGTCCACGAACAAAAATTTGCTAAGGATCATCAGAAGAACTCTGGATGAAAACCAAAGGACATGGCATACCAAGCTAAAATCAGCATTATGGGCTGACAGGATAACACCAAAGAGGTCTACAGGTAGTTCTCCCTACAAATTGGTCTATGGGAAAGAGGCAGTATTGCCTATATCATTAGAATTTCCAGCATTGGAGCTCATGAAGCAGTTGGAGTTGTCTGAGTTCAAACCAATGGAGGCCAGGTACGCAGAGTTGATGGAATTGGAAGAAATAAGAGAACATGTAGTTCTGATGATTGAAAAGGATCAGACCTTAGTAAAAAGATGGTTTGACAAGAAGGCAAGAGCAAGGACCTTCCAGGAGGGGGACCTAGTTCTGAAATGGGATGCAGATCGGGTGAAACCTGGAAGGCATTCCAAGTTTGATGCCATTTGGAGCGGCCCCTACATGGTCACGAGATGTAAAAGTGGTAATGCCTTCCAATTGTCTGCATTGGATGGAGAAGAACTCCCGATTCCAGTTAACGGAATCTATCTTAAACATTGCTACTAAAAAGGAAAAGGTTTACCCTTGTAAATATTAGCCTAGATTTTAGTTCCTCTAAGTGTATATGCACATTGTCTTGTTGTAGTTAGGTTTCTTTTTCCTAAGTGCTTTGGCACAGGTTTTGTCGCTCTCAGGTTGAATTTCTATAGTTCAGAGTGCTCTCGAAGAATGAGTTGTAGTATCAGGATCGGGATCAGAAATCAGGTTGGTTTCAGGTTATTACTCCATGCCCAATGGATTGTTAAAAGGCCACTGATCTTCTACCTAGCAGGTAGGTGACCCCGCTGAGTCACCAAACTATTGTCAAAAATTCCCCCCAGGTAATTTTGATAACAGATTGATTCAAGGCCCAAAATCATGTTTTTGGGGTCCCTCAGCTTCCTTCTAACTCTCCCATCCAAGAAGGAATCCCAACAGTCAAGCAAATGGAAGAAATGCAGAAAACTAGGCTTGGGGCAGAAAAATTGAAGAAAATTGGCTAAGTCTTAGCCCAAGCGGTCCGCATAGCAAAGGGACATCTGGGCCGTGGGGACGCGCGGGACGCGAAAGGGCGAACCGGCCGAAGGTGAAAAAATTGACTAACTGTTGTGCAGGTAAGGTTGGGACATCTAGGCTATGAGGACATGAAGGACGTGAAAAGGAGAAGTGGTCGAGAGAAAAGGCAGTCCATTTCGGGTGGTTCAGAAAAAAATTGTCCCAGGCAATCCGGGACAGTTGGGACAAAAGTGTGTGGAGGACGCGAACCGGCCGGTTCGGCTGAAACAAGAAACTTTCATCCGGGACATTTGGGCCAAAAGGACACGTTGGATGCCAAAAGCTGAAAGAGTCAAGAGCCAATGGAAATTTTCCACGTGTCTTCACCGTAAAGAGGGACAAGGAAGCCCAAATCGGGCGGATCGGAGAAACTTGTCCCGACGCGTTTTGGGACGGCCCGAGCCAAAGGGTCGCGAAGGACATGAAAATTCGGGAGAGCCGCCAATGAATCGTAACAGACACGTGTCCTAAGGCAGGGGAGCTCAGAGCCAGGGAAAGACTTAGGAAAATTTGGCAAATTTTGGTCGAAAAACTAGAAGGTAAAGGATGACCCCGCGGCCCCTGTCCTCCAGCCAGATCATGCCACGTGTCCCAAGCAGTGGCGGGCGCGCTGGGAAAAAATGGAAATTTTTCCAAAGTTATAGAAAAGTCAAAATTTTCAAGGGAAACCCACAGAAAGGTGGAGGAGAGAGAATTACTCATCCAATCAGCCCCGACATGTGTCATCCAGGTGGCAGAGTGCGGGAAAAATTCAAAATCCGTTTTTTCCTGTTTTTTCCTAAAATCTTGATTACCATAACTTTCGATCCGAGCTTGGATTTTCACGCTCTTCATATCAATGGAAAGCTGGTGGAATTCTCTACATGATTCCAGGGTCAATCTTGCATTTTGGTTCAGATTGGAAAGATAAAATCAAGAAAACGTCTCTGCACGTAATAATGACGAAGTGACGTTTCAACAACCATTTTTAATACAATGGCATTCCTTGGTTTCGCTAGATAGTCTTCCGTTTTGCCAGGATTCACCGCTTCTGCCATAATAAGATGAGCTAAATGTGACCTAGAAGTGGTTCAGGTAGATCTGACTTTCTTCTCTCTTCCCTCTCTCATTCTTCCTATATATTGTAAGGAGGGGCTTCTTTCTAAAGGTCGAACATTTCCTGTTTTGCTCCTCCCTTCTTCTCTCTATCAAGTGAATTTGTGGAGTTCGAACCTCCCATTTGAAACTGTAATGCGACTCTACCTCTTAGCATTTTGTAGTGTATCGTATCAATCTTTGGAGCAAGTAATGCATGACTGTGGAAAATTCTCAGCCCTCTCTGTGTTCATTTGCATCCTCCCGATCTTTCACTACAATTTTTGTTATCTATGCATGATCTTGCATCACATTTGAATGGTTTATGTTTATTAGCAAGATAGGTGTTCTTCATTCCTTGGTGCATCACCTCTGTTAGCTTAGGTTTATTTTTATGCATCTTCTTACCCTGTCTCCTTGGCAAGATTAGATTAGGTTTTGAGTAAAACCTCTACATTTTGTGTGCATCTGAACAGAGGAATAGGAACCAGCCTTCTCTGGAGAGTCCTTTCTCATTTTACAAGTCCCACACTTAGAGAAAGGATTCCATGTTGTGAAATCACACTAGATGCTAGAGTGATCAAACTAGAAATCTGATCAACATCCGGTCTTTGTGATTTTGTATCAACAAGATGACCATCGATGGAGATAAATGACGTAAGCAAAGAGAACATGAGGTAAGCAATGACCATGGAGACTACTAGAGGAAGGCACAATAGTGAGGCACTCAGCACATAGAAGTGCACTTTGAAGAGAAGTTTATAGCTAGAAGGTAGAAAGGTGCACTAGAATGTTATAGTGGGCACAAAGATGTACCACACAAAGATTTTGAAAATGGTCAATTAATGAGAGGATTGTTGGTAGGTGATGGAGTAATAAATACATTAAAATTTTAAAATCTATATAAGGACATGATGTGGGTTCATTTTAACCTTTGTGATCACAAGTATTTGGGAAAACTAAGTGCAATCGAGCCTAGTGAGTCATATTAAGGTACGAAGAGTATGAAACCAGATGTGGAGAGTGGATTATTGCATAGAATAGGCTTGTCAGATCCCCATTGGTGAAGGGTTTGAGCAAAGAAAAGGTGTTAAAAATAAGATAGGGCACACGGTTTCAAGCTAGGGCACATAGATTCAAGTCAAGGTTTGAAATTTCTTGTTATAGAAGACAGAAGGTGGGATTTTCATGATGGAACCAAAGAAAGTACCCACAACAGGCACGAAAGGAAAGAAGAAGGTAAAAGATGAAGTTGAGATTACTCCCGAGAGTAATTTTTCAGAGATGATGTACCCAGAAAGTGTGATAGCTAGACAAGATTGGGATTCCCACATCTATAGGTGCAAAATAAGTAACTACAACAACCAGTACTATTAACCAAAACAAGATCCCTCTTATTTTGGGTTAACTAGCTTCCTTTTTGTGCCTCAGTCAAATTTTTACACATTTTAGGCACCCAAAATTTTCTGTGTATTTCTTCATCAGATAGAAAATTCTTTCCCCTTTCCAGAAAGGTAAGGAAGTCCTCCTAAATCCTTGTATTTTACAAGTTATGGCTTGACAGAGTTTGGAGGGAAAATTTTCCAAGGCGGACCCACGGGAAATTTTTGGAATTTAGCATTTTGGCTAAGAAAATCAAAGGGAAACATTCACCTAGAAGCCCGCAAGAAAATGAAATTATGCCACGTGTTAGAGTGAACCGAGAGGGGGCGAAAGACTTAAATTGTTTTGGCGTTTTGTCAAAATGCGTCAAAGGGAAAAAATAGGAGCGCATCCCCACTAAGCTAAGAAAATGATGCCATGTGTCCTGTTAGCAATGGGAGTCGGGCGGTGGGAGATTATTTGGTTTTTTGCTAAAACCATAAAAGAGAAAATGTAAAAATTTGAGCCACACCTCCGTGCCACATCATAAGGCGCCACGTGTCCACATCAGCAGCAGAGTGGTGGACCGATGAAGAATTTTGGGAAATTTTCCCAATTTCACAAAAGGGAAAAATATTGTTTTGAAGCCACGGATCAACCAGAGGGTGCCACATGTCATTGGAGGAGCAGGGCATGGAGATTTTTTGGAAAATTTTCCCAATTTGAAAAAGGAGGGAAAAGTTCAAATTTCTGCCTCGCGAACCCGATTTTTCCCCTAATTTTGCCATTTTTGCCCTAAATCTTCAGAGGGGCATATATTTCAAACCAAGGCTCAAATTTTTTGATTTTGGTGTCATTGGAAAGATTTTAAAATTCTCCACATGATGGATGGTTCAATTTTAATTTTTGATGGAGTTTTAAAATTGAGAAAATGTCTTTCGCATGGAAAAGTTACAGAAAATGACCCCAACAACCAAAATTAATGAAGTATGGGCCTCTTTCTTGCTCTGTGAAGCAATGTACTTCGAAGTATGGGATTTTTCATGGAAACCCATCATTTTTCAGGCCATTAAATAGATCTTGTTAGTGGTTGAGGTGTTAAATCAATTTTTCTCATGTTGTCTCATTTCATTCATTCTGCTCAAGCGTTAAAAACCAGATTTGGCTCATTTTGTAAAAGTTGTTCATCGTTCTTCTCTACCTCTCCCTTATTTTCTTTCCTAGGGTCGAAAATGGAGTTTGAACCTCCTCCCTTGCTCCGTAATGGGTTTTTTTCCTCTTACCTATGAAATATCATTTTCTGTAAACTTCTAGAGAAATAAAAACATGTTTTGTGATGCATTTGTCCATCCTTGCTCATTTTTGGTTGTTTTCTTCTTTCCTCTCTTCATTGCAGGTATTTGTGCATGTTTGGATGTTCATTTCAGGTTTTAGAGTTGTTTTCATGGAGTTTTGGAACATTTTTTGTGTGAAATCCATCCTTGTTTTTGTGATGCACTTGTCCATCCTTTCCATTGCTCACCTCTTCTTGTTCCATGGCAGTTTTGATAGATGTTCAACATTTTCCTTCTCTGGTGTATCACCTGTTTTAGTGTAGGCTCTATTTTTTCTAGTTTTCTTTCTCTCCTGTCACCTTGGAATTAGATTAGGATTATATTAGCTTGCCTACACAAGAATAGCTTGTAGCGAGTAGCTTAGGAAGAGGAACCAACCTTCTCTAGAGAGCTTTCCCCATTTGCAAAGGTCCCACGCTTTGGGAAAGCTCAATGTTGTGCAATCACACTAAATGATTTTTTCCTTAGAAAATCAAATCCATAGGTCATTTTAGGGGTGTGAATTCACACTAATAGTTTTGGCACACCTGGTGGAACTTTCAATTACAAAGAAAGCTTGCATTTTATAGCAGCCTTTTAGAGCCAAGATTGGAAGATTTTAATCTTCCATGTTCTTCACTAGAAGATGAAGGAAAACAACAGAAGAGTTCCATCATTTCTTCCACACCATACATCCAAGAAGGTCTGCAAGAAGACTCCATTTTGGAGGAGAATATCAAAGCTATGGGCATATCAAATGGATCGACCTTTCCCAATCAGTACTTGGCTTCATTAGATCCAAAGAGAAGTCACAACTAGTCATGCTTGCTTCTAAGTATGAGGATGAGCTACAAAGTACCAAGGATCATCTTCCATACCTCTTCAATCCAAATGTAGAGAAACTAAAAGAGGTATTGGATATTTGTTCAATTGACACCTCTCTAATTTGGGTAGAAGAACAACTTATTTTCGATTTTCCACTCATTCAACCAGCCATGATCAGCTCCAAATCATTTGCATGGCTACCAATTTTGAAGAAGGGAAGCTATTTTTCACAACCAAATTGTAGGATTTGTTTAGGTCCCTTTGCTCTTGGCTAGAGTAGAGTAGGTAGGTTTTCTTTCAATAGAATAAGTGCTTGTGCACACTCGCATATCCCACTTGAGGTATGATTTCCAATTTGTACATAGTTGTTTGGTGTTGTTTTGGTTTCTCTTGCATAGTGCATTCAGTGGTTTTTGGTGAAGATAAACTCTAAGTTTCAGTGGGTTTCCAAGTGGCTCAGGGTTTAGTTTTCAAAGTTATGATCATTTTGTAGGCTACTACTCATGACTCCATGCCCAATGGATGCTTCAAAGGCCACTGATCATTCATCTAGCAGACAGATGACCCGTGAGAGTCACCAAATTGTTAACCAAAATAAGCTCCCTTTTATTTTGGGTTAACTAGCTTCCTTTTGTGCCTCAGTCAAATTTTTACACATTTCACGCACCCAAAATTTTTTGTGTATTGCTTCATTAGATAGAGAATTATTTCCCCTTTCCAAAAATTTAAGGAAGTCCTCCTAACTCCTTGTATTTTACAAGTCATGGCTTGGTGGATTTTGGAGGAGAAATTTTCCCTAGAAGGACTCAAGGGAAAATTTTTGGCACTTAGCCTTTTGGATAAGAAACTCAAAGGGAAACATTCACTGGAAGCCCTGAAAGAAAATGAAATGATTCCACATGTTAGAGCAAAGCAAAGCGTTGGGGGTGGAAAGACTTAAATTTTTTTGGCATTTGGTCAAAATGCGTCAAAGAGAAAAATAGGAGCACATCCCCGCCGAGCTACGCAAATGATGCCATGAGTCCCTCACAAGAACGGAGTTCAGGGGTGATGATATTATTTGGTTTTTTCCAAAACCATAAAAGTGCAAAGGTATAAACTTGAGCTTCACCTATGTGCCACATCGAAGGCACCATGTGTCCACATCAGCAGTGGAGTGGCGGATCGGCGGAGGATTTTTAGAAATTTTCCCAATTTCGCAAAAGGGGAAAAATATTGTTTTGAAGCTGCAGATCAACCAGAGGGTGCCACGTGTCATTGGAGGAGCAGGGGCATGGAGATTTTTTTGGAAAATTTTCCCAATTTGAAAAAAGAGGGAAAAAGTTCAAATTTCGGCCCAGCAAACCCAAATTTTGCCCTAATTTTGTCATTTTTACCCTAAATCTTTAGAGGGGCATATCTTTCAAACTAGAGCTCAGATTTTCATGATTTTGGTGTCATTGGAAATATTTTGAAATTATCCACATGATAGATGGTTAAAATTTGATTTTTCATAGAGTTTGGTGGGAGAAAATTGAGAAAACGTCTCTAGCATGGAAAAGTTGCAGAAAACGACCCCAACAACCAAAATTAATGAAGTATGGGCCTCTTTCTTGCTCTGCGAAGCAATGTACTTTGAAGTATGGGATTTTTCATGGAACCCCATCATTTTGCAGGCCATAAAATAGATCTTGTTGGAGGTTGAATTGTTAAATCAAATTTTCCTGCGTTTTCTCATTTCATTCATTCTCGCTTTCGAGCGTTAAAAGCCGATTTGGCTCATTTTTTAAAAGTTGTTCATCATTCTTATTTTCTTCCCTAGGGTCAAAATGGAGTTTGAACCTCCTCCCCTACTCAGTAATGGAATTTGTATCTCTTACCCATGAAATGATGTTTTGTGTAAACTGGAGGAATAAAAAACATGTTTTGTGATGCATTTTCCCATCCATTCTCATATTTTTGGTTGTTTTCTTCTTACCTCTCTTCATTGTAGGTATTTGTGCATGTTTGGATGTTCATTGCAGGTTTTGGAGTTGTGTTCATGGATTTTTGGAGCATTTTTTGTGTGAAATCCATCCTTGGTTTTTTGATGCACTTGTCCATCCTTTCCATTGCTCACCTCTTCTTCTTCAATGGCGTTTTGATGGATGTTCAACATTTTCCTTCTCTGGTGTATCACTGTTTTAGTCTAGGATCTATTTTTTCTAGTTTTCTTTCTCTCCCTATCATCTTGGAAGTTAGATTAGGATTATATTAGCTTGTCTGCAATGGGATAGCTTTTGGCAGGTAGTTTAGGAAGAGGAACTAGCCTTCTCTAGAGAGATTTCCCCATTTGTAAAGGTCCCACACTTTGGGAAAGCTCAATGTTGTGCAATCACACCAAATGATGTTTTCCTTAGAAAAGCAAATCCATAGGTCATTTTGGGGGTGCTGTGAATTTTCACTAACACATACATCTAATAACAAGAAATATTTGGATGCATTGTTGAATACAAACACCAACAAGTAAAGGGTGGAGGATATGCCAGTATATGATGACTCTCGATAAATTGTTGAAATAGGTAAGAGTCTATCAGTTGTATGAGCTCTCATATTTTGGAAAGTATGAATCTTTATACAAATGGATGATGAAAAGAGTCCATGATGACTTCTTCTATTTCATAGAATGAAGGGTTAGAATCACAACAACCCTAATTTTGAGACTCACAAGATTAAAGGGAACAAGGGTAGACCTTGATAGAGATCCGACTCGATAAATTAGCAATCATAGAAGTAAGAAAGGAGGGGTATAGTAAAGGTCAATGTGGAATGGACATTGATAAATTGAAGAAGTACCCAGTGGTGTAAGCAATGCGCATCTAGTAACCAAGTTGAATGATCAAGAGAGACACACACGGGAGAATACCATGTGGCTTCATGTTCAGAAAGAAAATGTCTCAGTGGAGTAGTCTATAACCTAGTAGGCTACATTGTAGACACCATTATTGAAGAAGCACACACAGGAGAGAATAAAAGTTTGAACGCTATCCTATTTTCCCTTGTGTTTATATAAATTAGAGTGCCCGATGGGCCAAAGAACAAGATCTTGGAGTACCCTATAGAAAATAATTCCCTCACGGAGAGGTTTGAAAAATATTTATGTGAAGGATCAATGAATGGGCCATTTAAGTAAGAGGAAAATTTGTGGTATGACCAAATTTGAGTGACATTTCAGGAGGAGTGGCGCATTCCCAAGGAGATACCTTTAGTGGTGGGTAAGGTGGTATAGTTTGCGGTGTACCAACACTTTTGCATCATGTGATTTGCTATAAGGGATGGGTCATGGAACCCATGGAGCAAAATTTTGTATGCCTTCATAGCATGCTACTTCCAAGTATCAGTCCACCAATATACTAATGTTCACCACCTGAAATTTAATGTAGACAAGGTAGAATGTGACTACCACACTCTAAGGAAGGCATATGTGTATCTAGGCTAGATTTCCTACATTGAGAGGCTCATCTTAGATGTCATAAGTATGAAGCTAGTAATCTTGGATATTGGGGACAGTGGAGCCACACTCGTATACCTTCATCTTAAGCCTAAGCTGGAGAATAACAAGTATGTAGAAAATGATTTCACACTCCCAAGGCCACCTAAAGGCAAACATATAGTGGAGAATGTGCCAGCCCCATAGCCTGCGAAAAACTATAACGGTAGATGAGGAGGATGAAGAACATGAAGATAGTGGTGGCTTAGATCATAGAGGCCGAAGGCAACCCACAAATAGAGTAGAGACTGAGTGTGTGGGTACTCCACCTTAGGTACAAGAAGAAGATGAAGACTTGGACATGGAAGTAGTCCATGGAGAGCACCACTTTAAAAGGGTATTTAGAAGAACAAGGGCCCAAGGCGTAGGACCTTCACAGCCTATAAGAAGGTCACCATGACTCTCTCCTCAGAAAGAGACAACTGAGAGGAAGAGGAGAAAACTAAATCTGAATGAGGAGGTGGAGTTTGCAGAGAGTGCACCTAGAACCCCTGTACAACTAGAAGATGTGGAAGAACCCAGGGATGAGGATATGAAGGATGAAGAGGAAGGTGTAAAGGAGGTAGAAGAAAAAGATCATGATATTTCTCAAAACATCAAAGATCCAAATCCAAACCTTGGCACTCAAATTCCTAAGGGGCCAAGAATGAAGAGAACTAGTGGGGAGTATGTTGGGCCAAGTATGGGCTATGCTGAGGACACAAGTAATAATTTATGCACCTGTTTCCAGAGCATAATGGGCCTTTAGGGGTTGTATGGATGGGAGTTGGTGGACCCAGACATGGCCACTGTGCATGCAAGGAAACAACTATCCTAGTCCATGCAAACTCACATGGATGAGCCAAATTTTGATGTATGTGAGGATTCATGTGTGTCAAGAAGAATGAAGAAGGCACCACAAAGCAGGCACATGACTATAAAGCCCACTCTCATGTTTGATGAGCAGGTGAGAAATTCCTTGGTTAAGGTATCTACAGAAGTGGCGCATAGGAACATAGATAAGGTTTCATCTATTAGAGTGCTATGAGAAGATAACAAGGGAAAAGCTGTAGAAATAGTGTGTCTAAAAGGAGAGGACTTAGAATAGAAAAATAATGAATCCTTCATCGCGTGGTATAATAAATTGGCAATTATGTCCTAAAAGTAAGACCACACTTAGAGTCTAAGGTACCTAAAAATATTCCCTTGGATATGCATTATGTGCGTACATTAGTTTATTTTGTGTTTGAGGATGGACCAATTCGCATGCCGCCAAAGGAACCTAAAAGAAAGTAGAGAGAGAAAGGGCCTTTGTGGTTAGAAAGATTTCATCTTATGAGGAATTTCTCCAAACTTTACAAGATGAGCTGAAGAAATCAGATCAAGCTTTGAACATATGCGCAGCTCCAGAAGTAGTGATTAGGATCAGAACTATATTAGAAGATAATGAAGTCCTGAAGGAAATGAAGGATGACACTTTAGGGTACGTAGAGAGTGTTATTGCCCATTTTGATCCTCTACCATTTTGACCTAAATCTTCCTTTTGGTTTGTATGCTCTAAAAAAATTTCTCCCAAAATTGGTGGTCTCAGTAACTTTTCCATCCAAATGAATGCCTTGAAATTCTCACAAACTTATTATTTTTCCCCAATTTGAAAGAAAAATACATGTATGCCCTGTTTTGTGCCCTAATTCTTCCAAATCAACACCTTTGTCATTTTTTCCACTTTTCCCGGCCTTTGGAGCTCGTGATTGTTTGTTTTATGCATATTTTCCTCAAAAATCCCTTTCCATGGTCGTAAATTGCATAAAATCACTTTCCATTTGTTTTTTGACCAAAAAATCCTTCACCCATGAAGAAAAAATTGAATTCGGGCATCTCTGGAAAATTTTGTGTTTTTGACAGTCATACGGGCATACTTTTCCCATCAAATTCTATCTCAAACATCGTCTCCTACGTGGCCATTTTTGGTTGGACAAGGTTCGGTGGGTCTGTTTAAAAAAATTAACGTTTTTTGTGTTTTGGCAAAAATCAAAATTTCCCTCGTAACTCCACAGTCCCAGAGGAGGACACGTGTCATGTTCTCATTCAAAGGTGGGATGGAAGGCTAGTGGGGACTTAGAAATTTTTTCCTTTTTGGAAAAAAGGGAAAAAAGTTGAGGAAAGGGTCGTGGGTCTGCAACAAAGCAAAGGGAGACACGCGGAAGCTTCCGTGAGTACAGAGCGGGAGTGTGGGTCGCTAGAGGAAAAAGGGAATTTTTTCCTTTTTCAAAATGACTTAGAATGAAAATTTGAGGCGTGGCTCCACAACGAAGCAGAGGGAGACATGTGGCAGGGATGAAATTGAAGGTACGGGCCCGCAGAGAAAAAATGAGAAATTTTCCTTTGGCAAAAAAGGGAGTTACAATGTGAAATGAGCCCATAGATCCTTAGCGATAGAGAATGTGACACGTGCCAAGGAAAGAGGCGGAGGTGTGGGCCCGCGGAGATTTTTGAAAAATTTTCCTTTTTCCATGAAAGGTGAAAATGTGGAGAATTGAGCCGCAACTTCAATGGGACCCATAATGTGCCACGTGTCAACACCAAATCTCAAGTGCAGAGGGTGGAGAAAATTGTCAAAATTTTACATTTTTCCAAAAATATTAAAAATTCAAAAAGTGATCCCAAATCCATTCCCAATCACATTATGAAGGGCTCAAATTGAAGGGAGAAAGGAAAATCAGCGGTAACTGTGCATTTTTCAGTTTGGCCACCATTTTTTCTCCAGGAAGCTTGGAGATGTGAATTTTGCATCATTTTTTATCAAATCTTTGGCAAATTCATGTCATTTTGGCCTTCAAGGAACAATGGGATCAATTTGAAAATTCAATTTGTAGATTTGAGGCATTTTTCAAATGAATTTTTACTCTGGTTCGTGAAAAACGTGAAAGATCAAATCAAGAAGTTACAGAGCCAAATTTTGGATGGATAAGGATGAAATGATGAAATGAAAGGGGCCTGCATGCTTTGAAGATGAAAAATGTGCCCCCACAATGGATAATGATGAAATTTTTGTGATGATTCACCTTTTGAAAGAACAATTGGAAACTTTTGGTGAGTCTGTTAGATGTCATTTTCCAAAAATATTGCAAAGTAGAGGTGCTCGAATATTCCACTTTTGGAGGGAAGATTTGAGAGGCAAAGGATCAATTGTAATGAAAAGTTATATATTGCATGAATTTGTCATGCAAATGGTTAGAGAAACTTAGAATTTCATGGGAAAATCTGGGAAGAAGCCCATTTTTTTGAGAAACCACCTGAGAACCATTTCTAATTCCTTTTTGCATCATATTTGTATCATGTTGAGTTGGTTTCAGTTGTAAAGCCATCAACAAGCTCTGAGATTTTTCTTATAACATTCCCTTGCTAATAAATTTGGTCATTCTAGATTATTTTGTGTTGTCTCTTGGCAAAATTTGCATACACTTATGTTTCAGAATGTTTTCAATTTGTGTTTCTTGCTCCTATTGCAGTCTTGTGTTTAAAATCTCTCTTGATCATACATGGTCTCATTTCTTGTTGATAGTTTAGTGGAATTTGCAATCTCACATTAGAAGAGCTTTCATATGATAAAGAGATAAAAAAATTTAAAATCACTTTACCTTCCTTGAATTTTGATATTGTTTGTAAACCTTTGGGTGCACCTTAGGTCATGATAAAATAGAGATTTCTAGATACTTTGTTGGTTCATCTACTTCAAGCTTTTGTGGCAGGTTGTCAAATATTGTGTGGAAGAGTGCAGATTTGGGCTTCCATTTATTACACATATCCTGGTTGAAGGAGTACCTTAACCCATTTGAAGCATTCTACCGTTTAGGTCTTACAAGTTTCTACAAAAGTCCTCAAAGAATTTGGCAAATTTTGGTTAGTCTTGTCTAAAATCTCCCACCAAAATTTCATTCAAACAAACTAATCCTACCCATACTACCCCTGCATTGCATTGTGTGTCAACAAAAGAAGACAATCCATTTACAAAAATGCACAAAGCAAATCAGATCCTCCAATGTCTTCAGTAACCCTTACCTTGCATTGAAATTATCTCCATAATCTAGAAGTGATAACTTGTGAAAGTCAGATTTGGAGTTTTGATCATATTTTCCCAAGCCCTATTCATACTATTTACACAAATTGAGGGATATTTTCATCTACTTCACCATTTGAGGGTTACAAAATACGCCCTCTTACCTTGGTTGAAAGGCACAACCTAAAATAGTTAGGACAAGATCAAGTCCTATTTGAGTGCTATCCATCTCTCCACAAACTGAGTGCTAGTTAGATCACATCCTCGCCTACAAAATGACATACATAATGATCTATCTACATTCAAGCATCATGCAATATCTTTGATGCTACTTACTTTGAAAAGGAGAACAGATTTGAGTACCAACAGAGAGATTGGCATTAGTAAAGAAAAAGTGCAAAGCCCTTGCAGTAACACAACATCCACATAAGGAGAGGTTTGTTGAGCTTAGAAATATCATATTACAAAAGATGGATCTTCCGGAGGCAACAATGTCTATTATGGATAATGGTGTCCTAGTATTATAGAATGAAAAGGGAGAGATGACCTAGGATGAGTTAGAATCCATCACTACGGATGTTCCAGAGAAGACTAGAATTATGTTGGATTATTTTCAAGCCTTGGAGGCTGAGATTAAAGAAGAATATCTGGAATTGATCCTCCTAGTTGAAGCAGAGGGTGTTGTAGAATAGAAATCCCTTCTTTATAAAGTAATTTTTTACATTCTTTCCATTCTTATTCTTTATTCTTTGGGAACATCAGAGGAACCCCATTTTTGAGATGGAAATGTAGTTTAGTGTGGGGTAATATTGAGTAGATAGAATATGACACTAAGGAGAGGGAACACAAAATATTCATGTGTGGGGAGCAAGGAATATTTTAAGGTGTGGAAGGATGGGGAAGGAAATGTGCGCAAAAGATAGATTGATTTAGGACTTAGCCATTTTCATGGTTACGAGATATTTTTGGAGATAGCGTATGGAGCACACAATGGGATGGATACTTACGTGACACACAAATGTTATTTTGGGAAGAGTGTCTACTAAGCATCATGCATGAGTTCGAGTTAATAATAGGAGTACTACTTCTAGTTAATTGTAAGAGATCTATTATTAGTGCACTTGCATGTGTGCATGTTATTGTAAAGGTGCATGACTATTTTCAACATGTGACCTATTTTGGGAAGTGCGTAAGTGGTGAAGGGAAATTCCCCACCCTTATAAATATGTATTAATATGTGTAGTTACAGAGAGACACTGTGTATGAGCTATTATGAAGTTATGTTGTCAGATCTGATGCGTGCATAAAATTATGATAATATTTATTGTAAGAAGATTTTGTATTTACTATGGTTTAATATAATGGAGTATATTGGGTGAATAATGGTGTTAAACATGACTGTAACTAGTTCTTACATGGTTGATTTCATTATGTTTATCATTTGATTCATTATTCTTTAAGATCTAGATCTAGAATATGCTCTATGGAATTTTTATGTTATTTATGGATTTGAATGCATTATATATTCATCATGTTCACATCCTACACAATCAAATCTAAGGAGGGGCTTAATACCCTTGTTCTCTTCCAAAGTGAGCGCTCATCTCAGTGGGTGATGTACCAACATGTATGGGTTATTTGTGGTAAATTCTAGGCTACATCATGCCTACAAGCTTCAGTTTGATAATACAAATAACACGAAACGTATGAATATATCCTCTTGTGCATGGGTGTAGCAGAAGATATGGGGATCAAGAATTTGAGATGCCAAGGTGATGCAGAGGTGATAGTAAAGAAATTTCAGTAGCAATACCGGGTAAAAAATACAATACTCTGACATTATAGAAATAGAGTATTGGATTGCATTGAATCTTTTGATGTATTTTCCATTAAGTCTATTCTCGCAAGAGCATAATGATAATATTGATTCCCTTGGAATGTCGGCTTCCTAGAACACCTCATCCTTCTTTTGGAAAAGAAAAAGTGACCATTGAGATGGTGTTTAGGCCCAGTGTACCAGATAATGTAAATCACTAGAAAGCCTTCAATGATGATAATCATCTCCCATTATTAGAACAAAGAGACAATTTCAATAATCTCTTTTTTGAAGAAAGTAATAATTTGTATAGGGAAGCGGTGAGTCGAAGAGGAGATAAAAGGAATTAATGAAGAGGGAGTGATCAAATTGAAAGGAAATAAAATCCCAAAAGGTCTTGTCTCTCTGGAAGACTTGTTTGATAAACATGATAGATTCATCCAAGAGAAGGCAAAGTAATCTTCAAAGTGCCCAATTGATTTTGAAAAGGATAATATTGGCACTACAGAGCAACCGAGGATGGTCAATATTGGAAATTTTTGTTCACCCAAAGAGAAGAGAATGTTTTTTCTTTGTTGAAAAAATATTCATATGTTTTGGCCTACTCTTATGATGAGCTCAAATCCTTCCAACCAAAGGAAATGCATCACTCAATTCCCTTGAATCTAAATGCCAATCCATTCAAGAAAAAACAAAGGTCATATAGCCCAAAGATATTAAACACCATCAAGGAGGAAGTGATGAAGATGCTCAATGCAAGGATCATCTTTCCCATACATCATTCCATGTGGGTGGAAAACATTGTGCTAGTGCATGGAAGAATAATGGAGAAATAAGAATATGTGTGGATTTCCACAACTTGAACTAGACATCATTGAAATATAATTACCCCCTCCCCATCATGGATCAAATTTTTCAGAAGGTCACCAGATCTGAAATTCTCTCATTGCTCAATGGATTCTCGGGGTATAATCAAATCAAGGTGGCAGAGGAGGATCACACCAAGACAACTTTCAAAACACCTTGGAGAACTTTTTCATGCAATATAATTCCCTTTGGTATGATTAATGTAGGATATATGTTCTAAAGGGAAATTGATCTAGCGTTCAAATATTTGAAGCATTGTATTTTCATATACAAGGATGATCTCACAGTCTTCTTGAAAAGAGGGGAGACCATATTCACCATTTAGAATAGGTACTGCAAAATGCAGTAAAGAATTACATATCCTTAAATCCAAAAAAATGCATTTTTGGAGTTACGGAAGGCAAGCTACTAGGGCACATTGCGAATAAGCATGGAGTGCACATTGACCTGGAAAGAGTGAAATCCATTCAAGCACTATCTTTACCCATGAGTAAGAAGGGATTTCACTCCTTGTTTGTCAAGGTAAAATTTCTTTGTCGCTTTGTTCTAGAGTTTGTAGAATTAACAAAGAACATCACCACCATGATGAAGCCTTAAGAAAGCTTCAAGTGGAATGATGAGGGAAAATAAGCTTTTGAAGAAATCAAAAAATCCATTTCCAAAGCTCTAACTCTCGTGTCTCTAAATTTCAAAAAATAATTCATCATGTATTGCTATGCATCGGAACACATGCTCTCTGTTGTTCTTGTCCAAAATAATGATGAAGGTGTGGAGGTACCCATTTCTTTCATGAGTTGCCCATTGAAAAATCATGAACTAAACTATAGCCAATTGGAGAAACATGCCTATGTGGTGGTCAAGGATGTGAAAAATTTCAGGTTTTACATACTCAACTCTCACACAATGGTGATGGTCCCTGGTAGTGCAATTAATTCCATCTTGACACAACAAGATATCAGATCTAAAAGAGGTAATTGGTTTGAAAAGATTCAAGAATATTACTTGGAGATCGACCCTCCAATTTGGTGTGGGGAAATGGTCTATGTAGATTGATCGAAGAAGATGAAACTCTCAAAGCTCAACATGGTGAAGATAAATGTGATTTCTCAAATTTATTTACAGATTTCCCAAAGGTACTTTTCATAACTACTACTGAAAAGTGGTACAAGGACATCACCTATTACCTAACCTATAGAAAATTCTCTCCTCATCTTTATTACAAGAAAAGGAGACCACTCAAGCTGAAGGAATTTTTTTGTAATCTAGAACCATGTGCTTTACAAAAGAGGTCTTAATGGATGCTTTCTCAAGTGCGTAGAAAAAGAACAACAAGAGAAGTTACTTAAAGCATACCATGATCAAGTGTGTGGTGGGAATTTTTTCAGCGATAGTCAATTTACATAAGATCCTTCGAGGAAGGTAATATTGGCCCACCCTCTTTGTAGACACTCAATAATTGGTTTCCAAGTGTGAGGCATGTCAAAAATTCTTTGGGAGACCACATCTTATAACACTACCACTTAGGCCAGTTGTCATTGAAGAACCATTTCAGCAGTGGGGGATAGAATTCATCAGTGTTATTAATCCTCACTCAAGCACGAGGCATACCTACATGCTCATAGTGATGAATTATTTCACAAATTGGGTGGAGTCCATCCCGGTCAAACAATATAACACCAAAATGGTATGAAAATTCATCAAAGAGAATATCATAGTACATTTCAGAGTGCCACAAAAGATTGTAGTGGAAAATGCTACCTATTTTTATTCAAGAGATTTGACTGAGTTTTGCTACAACTATGGAAAATCCTCTCGCCACTCATCATAATACTATCTAGAGTGAAATGGTCAAGCCTGAATCGAGTAACAAGAACATCATGACCATTTTTGGCAAGCTTGTGGATGAAAAATAGAGGAATTAGAAAAATAATTTGTATGATGCATTGTGGGTAGATATGATCACTCCAAACAAAGCAATTAGCATGTCACTATTTCAGTCATGCTATATGGAGTTGAAGATGAAATTCCCACCACGGTTTAAATTTCATCTCTCAAGTTTCTCTAGGGAATAGAATATGGATAGTACAAGGATTCTATTGACAAGAGGATCCTATTTCTTGAGAAGCTAGAGGAAAATAGACTCCGAGTGGTGGACCATATCAGAGAGCATCAACTAAAGGTGAAGAAGATATTTGACAAAAAGGCTAAAGCAAGAGAATTCAAAGTTGGAGATCTTTTCCTACTATGGAAAAATGAGAGAACCCAAAGGTAGCCATGGAAATTTTGATTTATTATGGCTCGTCCCATTCCAAATTTGTGAATCTTGTGACGAGAATGTATTTATACCCTCATATATGGATGGAACTTCGTTGGAATTGCCTCACAAAGGGGAAATATATGAAATAGTGTCATCAATGAAAGTGGGTTGTCCCCACCTTTTACCATAGGTGATTTTTAGGTGTGTTTCCCTTTTCTGTTGTGTGTGTCTTTTCCTTTCCATGTTTGTTGTTTGTTTCCTTTTGTCATTTTTTGTGTGTGTGTGTTTCCTTCTTCGCTATCTCTCTCTTGTTGTAAGTTGTACATGACTCTATAGGGCCCAATGGATAAGGAAATGGTCAATTAGATTGTAAATTTGAGATTCTAGGATTCTTCATGTCATTTCATCACTGTGCTTAGTCCATACCATGTCCCCAAGCTAGAGCCATTTGTTGTCATGCAAATGTGCAATAGGGAAATTGATAATTTTCCGCATGAAAACAATACCCCTATGTCGAAACTTTTAATTTTTTATCCTCTCGAGGACCCCTGTGTCATCCCGGTTAGTCTGATGACCTCCCACTTGATGTTAACTTAGTCCCCTAGGTGAATTATGAAATTCAAGTCAACCCCCTTAGGTGATTTTAGGAGTTCTTGAAAACTACTATTTTTGGGCGGTGTTGGGAAGGGCTACCACTAGCCTTCCTAAGACTGATGCAACCACTTGGAGAATAATTAAGGATACAAATATAAAATAGAGATGAATTTAAGGTATAGTAACATCATGGAATTGATTTAGGGATATTTAAGAAGGATTTGGAGGATTTGGGGGTTTGATAAGTAAATAAGGTTCACGAGTGCCTAGCAAAGTGCACATGGGAAAAAAATCTACTAAAATTTGGAAATTGATTATAATATCTCTTGATAGAGTTAGGAGATAAATGATACATAGTCATAAATTTAATTTAAATCCCTACAATATTGTGAAATTAGATTTTTCACAACACTTTGGTGTAATAGGTTTATATCTAGTTGTTTCCATGCTCATCCAGGAGCTAGATCAAAATGCCAATTTTACAGGGCATAAATGGAGAAATCCAGATCTTATACCCACACCATTGTATTCAAAATGACATTTTGAATCAATTTCATATAATTTTTTTCCAAAACATTCTATTGAGACCTCAAGTTATCATCGTTTCAAGTTGCGCTCAAGGTGAGGTTATTGCAATTAGTCAAATTTCGGTGAGGATACGTTTTAGCTATAGGATCATGGTGTAATTTGATGTCCCTTTCATCCCTCAAGATAAGGGACATGAGGGACGTTAAAATTATCATAGCCACAATAAGCCCTCTATTCACTTATAGAACCTCCTAGATCACTAGTTCAGCCCCCAAGTGTTTGTGAGCCTATCCCCTCACTCGCTCAGATCATGACAAGTGTCGCATGGAGGCACAATGTGCAAAATGATGACCCTTATGTCCATTTTGAAAAGGGACATGAGGGAAATGAAAATGTTCCCAACCCCTTGAAGCCCTCAGGTCATCCATGTGACCCTCTTCAGTGTAAATTTCCAGCCCTCATGAGCTAGTGGAGCTAAATGCACAACCGTCGGATGCCCGCCAAGTGTCGGCACTAGGTGTAGGGTGAAAATTGATGTCCCTTTAATTCCTTAATACTTAATTGACATATGGGATATGAAAATGTGTCTAGCCTCAGTTATTCCTCCTAGTTCCTCATATGACCATTTTCCAGCCCCTCAAGTGCTTCTCTCAAGTTTTTAAGCCCTAATGCTCGACTATTGGATTTTTTCCAAGTGTCGCATGGAGGTGTGATGTGTAATTTGATGTCACTTTCATACCTTAATGCTTAAGAGACATCAGGGACACAAAATGTTCCCCACCCACTAGCATGCATTTTTGAATTGCTTTAAAACAAACACTTAGTTTTTTTCCCCGTCGCTTCTTATTCTCGCTTCACACTTTGCCATAGCTCTATGATTTCTTTCACCCAGTCCACCATTTCTACTCCAAACAAGCTCCATAATGGAAATCAAACCCTCTAATCCATGAAAAAATGCATGTTTTAGAGGAAGGATTGATTATAAGATTTCAAGGAACAAAGAACAAAGGAGAAATTTTCTAAAACCCTCATTTTCGTAAATTGAAGATTGGATATATCTTACAAAAACCGGTCCACAAATCAAAGAATTGTGTGCTACTGTGTTCTTCATTCTCAAATTCCATAAAAACAATTATTTTCCTTAATAAAGATATATGACTCTTATTTAGTACAATTCTCAACTTTCTTGTACTGTGAGTTGTCTACTTTGACCAAGCTCCACTAAGGTTTCCCAAGTACCTTAGTGATCACATTATACTATTTGAGCTCTACAAGAAGTTCATACAGGTAAATAATAGGCTCAGGAGAAAGAAAAATAAGTTTATATCATTCCCCATCTCTCTCGAGGTATTCACATGTAAGAATGTAAATGACACATCTCATCTGGAGGTGGCCTTCACACATTTGACTCAGCATTCCTACACTTTCAGGCCCAATTTTGACATCTATGATGATCTTGATTCTTTCCACATCCCAAAAATGTGCCATGATCTGCAAATCAAATACTATTGGGCCAATTTCATTTATTGATTTAAATTATGAGAAAAGGATCATATGAGGATGATAGTTGATGAGATGAAGAAATTCAAGTCCTCTTGGTATGAATATATTTTTAGGATGATGGGACGAGAGATGTTTGATCCCGAGTATGCAGCAGATCAAGATTTTTCCATTTTAACAAGTCAACATGCATGCTCGTGAGTCGTGGGATATAAAGGAATGAATTGAGAAGGTGGTTAGGAGAATGAGGGATTGGTTCTAGAGAAAGAGAGCCATGATCATCCACGGTCATAAGGTATGCTTGCAAGTCGAAACAAACTTCTCTGCAGTCATCATCATAAGTTATGGAGGTAACTTAAAATTCAAGACACTCTGAGAAATTTCAAGATGAAGATCCATAGAATTGGAGACTACCTCTCATGAAAATTCACCAAAGAATACGAAGATAGAAGAAGCTTGAGTTGCAAATAATACAAGGGGAAGACCTGGATGCAAAGATGCAAGAAGAAGATCCAAGTGATAGAAACACAAGCATAGGAAGAGAAAGTAGTTCAATACCCCTTCTTTGAACCACTACGATAGGTCTCTCCTCTCATCAACACCAATGTATCTCCCATACAAGATGTTCCTTCTCTTCCAAAGTAGGGAATCATTGATGCACATGTTGCAGAGCTTGAGTCTGATGAAATGTTCCCATGGATGTAGGAAACAATAACACCTGATGTTCATCTTGGTCAACAAGTGGCGGCCCCTAATTTATCAACAATTACCTCATTTCCCAAAGGAAATAAAAGGAATTTTGTACACATGACCTCAAGTTCCTATACTATAGAAATAGGTAACCAATATATTGAACTAGCCCGGTCAAAAATGATCAAGCCAAAGTGGAAGAGATGACACCAACCGATTACAAGATGAGCATAATTCAACTCGGGTTGGATACTCATGAAGGGATTTAAACATGTATCAATAGTATTCTACTCACATGGTGGAAAGTAATAAGGAATATAAGATGAATATTGATGAACTAAAGGAATAGGTGCCAACTCTTTCATCCTATGTGCAACATATAGTTAATCTGAATGCCACAACAATTCCCATTGAAGAAGTTGCACCCATCAAAGCAGCTTTAATCTAGAATCTATCAAGAGGACGCATGAGCTCATAATGTAGGATCAAGATAATAACAAATGGATCAGCTCAATTTTCAGAAAATGGAAATTCAGTTCTTCAACCGGCACTCAAACTCTTCATATACATGTGTGTGACAAAAAATAGGATGCGGGAACTCAAATAAGACTTAGAGAAAGAAAGGGATTACTGGGAACCTTTGGGTCCAATAGTGAATGAAATGAAAGACACTCACCCTCCAGATTTGAGCAGTAAAAAGTATTTTAGAACTCCTTCTGAAGACTTGTCACACATATGGGAAAGGGACTTGATAATCATATTTGAAGAAATCAATCAATCCATCACCGAGTTGGATGAAAAAGAGGAGCAATCATACAAGTTGCAGGATAGCATCAATCATCAAATTCAAAAACTTGGAGTACCTATAATGGGAGAAGTTAGGAATGCTAATGAGTTGATTATTCCATTCTAGGAATATGTGAAGAAAGAAGTATGCAATCTATTGTCCTTCATTAAGGATACCCATAAGTTCCTCTCAGAGATTCGGGATGCCATTGAACTTATCACAGATAAACATCCATCATGGTTTAGAAAGTGAAAAGATATCAACAATGTCTCTGATGGATGGAAAAATACCTTGATCTCTGTCTCGCATTCCTCATGCTGAAAAAGTGGAACTCGTAGCATCTAGATTTAGTAAGGAATTTGGAGGGAAGGAGATATTCTCGAAATGTGAGATGGAGACAAGTTAGGGAGTGAGATCAAATCCACTACAGTGGCTCATTATTATGCATAATTCTTCTTCTTCCTTCTTCTTCCTTATTCCTTCTTATTTTTCCTCCTTTCTCTCTCTCTCTCTCTCTCTCCCAATGCTCTCTCTCTCTCTCTTCAATTTTATAATTTTGCGTTGGGGTTTGCACTTTTTAATATATCTTTAAGTGAATTTAGAAATATAATGTAAACTTTAAGTCACCTTGTTTTGATAAAAGGGACTTAAATATTTAATTGGAATATGAACACTCTAAAGTCAAAATATGGTATTTGAAAAGTCATCGGGAAGATGAAGAGTTCCCTCTCTTCTATAAATTGTAATGAGCTCCTCATTTCAGGTCTTCTTAGACTTTTTATACTTATTATACTTCTTAGTTCTTCATTTTTTTGGTTAATTCATGAGAGAGAAATCCTTGTGAAGAATCAAATAGTTAGCAAATTCTTCCATTTTTCCCTATTCTCAAATGTATTTCATTTTCATACTATGTATAATTTATTCTTAAGAATCAATATAAGGAGTTTCTATAATTTTTTGACTAAGGGATTTATTGATACTTTTTCTCATTTTATTCTAATTGGTCTTGTTATTTTTGCGGTGGTGTTTCTTCCCAATTCTAATGCATGTGATGAAATTTCTGACTGATGTATGCAAGAATCTGATTTTCTACTTACAACATTAGTTTCTCTTATCTAAAATTCTCACTCCCTTTCCCACTCTCCTAAAAATTCATCTCTTACAAATATCTACAAGATTTTGCTACGGTGGTCAGTGGATTTCCCTATTAGATACTGTCTACAAGGCCAACCGGGATAAAAATCACTTCACTTGCTCATGTATATACAAAATGAACCATTTAAGTAGAGGGATTTAGATTCCAGAGCATTGAAATAAACCCACCAATTTGTCCCTGATAAATTTTCTCGCCAATAATTATGTTGAACCCATAAGAGTTATATTCCTTTTGACACTTCAATTGGGTCCTACATAGATATTCTTTGACATCTAACTCAAATATCTGCCATCACACTTCCACATTTTTATAAAAAATAGTATAAAACCTTCATGGTTCATCCCCAATCATGCTTGCACTTATCATCATACTACGGGTCATGACACCAAGCATTGTAGGGAGTTTTATACTATATGCCATAATCTTATTGAGAAAGAAAATTTCCTCATTCACGAGAACCATTCCTCTCCATCCACCACAACCAATCCAAACCCAATTACTACATCCCCATCCACCAAAATTACTAAATCTCATCCTTCATCCACATCACCCCTTACCATTATTGTTAAAGAGGGTCCGCTCTATTTTATTGATACTATCAGTTTTGTTAATCACCCTTGTGATCCTCGACCATCTATCCAATCCAAGTTCAAGACGATCTCATCTAAACTCTTTCAACATCCATTAACTAATCCCGACATCTAATTTGTTCACAAAGTGATATAATATCTTTCTTTGGGGAGAAACCTCTCATCGTCCTTGAGCATATCATTCGCATTAACTAATTTCCTATCCAAATAAATCCCTTAATCTTTTGGGGACTTCACTCTTTACATTGTTTTATTTAACGTCATCCAATTCATCTAATCCATCTCATCCGATCTTAGTCTAAATTTTATCTAAGTCTAAATCTCAATTAAAGTCCACCTTTGTGGCCATGTTTGTTTCTCCCTTGAGATACCATCTCATTTTAAGTCCACATTCATGGTCATACTCATCTCTCTCTTAGGATAACATTTACCCTTCTCATACGAAATCCTTCATTAAGGCATAACTTGTTTTCCCTTAGGGTGATCATTTATTTTCATCCTAAGCCCATTGTTGTGGCCATACTTGTTTCTCCACTGAGAAAGCATTATTTTCATCAAAATCCACTCTTGTGGCCATATTCATGCCTCTTTTTGGCACCATCTTTATTTTCATCAAAGTCCACCTTTGTGTCCATATTCATGCCTCTAGTAAGGAACCATCTTCATCAAATTCCACCTTTGTGGCCATATTTTTTCCTCCTGTGGGGGCACCATATTTTCATCATAAGCCCACTCTTGTGGCCATTTTCACTTGGGACACATATTTTCTCTCTCCCTTTCTCAATTTTGAAAGGTAGTGCATGGTTTCCATCTTATCTATCTCATGATGTCTTCTCCAATATTTCATCTTATCCTAAGTCCATGATTGTGGCCATATTTATCCCTCCTTTGGGGAACCATTCATATTTTTTTCAAAATCCACCTTTGTGGTCGTACTTGTCCCTCCTTTTAGGGACCATTTATTCATCTCGTTGGGGATGCATATTCTTGTTTCCTTAAGGGTAGTGCATAATTTTAATATTTTTTCATCTATGTCATCATATCCCATCCTATCAAGTTGTCATCCTATCTCAAACGTGACTTTAATTAGGAGCCAACATGGAAATTTTACCCTCCCTTAAGGGTAAATTAGAAGTGGAACCTCTTTATTTTTACACTTGTGATGATTCTACTATTATCATATCTACTCATTGTCTTATTCATGTATGTAGATCATTCCTCCATATTAGCCCCTTATATATCTCATTGTGATGATTTGGAATTATGTGGCCTTCCATCACTTCCTAGATTTGACATTAAATGTGGGCACCATGGCTCTACCCATAGAATATTTCTTTATGGATAGGTTCTCCATTCTTAGTGAGAAACCCATGATAATCACATCCATCACCCTCTTATTCACCTATGGGAACCATGCAAAGGGTCCAGGGGTGTCTCTTTTACATCATTATCCCCTCCTAAGTCATCTACTTGTCTAGTCCCATCTCTACCCCATGTAAAATCAAAATCCATGGATGCTTAAATCAAAAATTGATATTTTAAAAAATAGACTAATCCCTTGAAGGAAAATTATTCATACAAAAAGAAAATAAAAGAATAGAAAAAGTATGCAAATCAAAGTCAAAATCAAAATCAAATAAATAGTGATCCCTAAAAGCAAGGCTATCATTTATTATTTCCATCTATATATTATATAAACTAGACCATACCCTTAAAGGATGCCTTCTCCTTGTGGCATTTGAAGAATTCCCACATTGATCAGCCTTCCATTTTATTAGCATCGAAGAAAGCTTCCCGCATTGATCGAATTTCTCTTTCCTCTTCCTAGAGATGGCATATAGTTTTAGGAAACACCACTTTTGGAGAACCCTCTTCCCACGTATAAGTATCATCTAACACCTCTTTTTCATGTCAAAATTTGGTGTATGAGTTCATCTCATCCATTCTTTCCTTATGATCTTTGATATAACTAACTATCATTGGTTATTTGCTAGCATCATTTTTGGTTACATGTGCCTTGCATCACCTAGATCTCCCTCTTATTTACCTCCAATGCGATTAGAGGCATATTTTCCTCATACGTTCCTTGACATGGCTTAGTTTTGTTCATAACTATAGGTCATCATTGTTAAAGCACATCTTATCCAAACTTATCCAATCTCTCTAGGCTTGAAGTCATCCTTTAAGACCATATGTATTCCCCTCTCGTGGGGATTTCTATCCAATCTATCTCATCTTAAGTCCACTTTTGTGGCCATATTTGTGTTCCCTCTTGGGGCACCATATCTCACATTTTTAATATCTTACCTCTTTGGCCATATTTGTGTCCTTTGCTGGGGCACCATTACTTTCATCTATCTATTCTCATTCACTCTCAAAGTCCTCCTTTGAGGCCATATTTATTCTCCTTCAGAGAATTTTATTTTTAACATTTTGTATTCTCCCTTTTTATCTCAAAGTCTACATTTGTGTCCATATTCATATTTTTCCTCAGGGCATTTAATTTAACATATAATCTATGCACAAAGTCCTACTTTAAGGCCTTATTCATCTCCCCTTTGGGCATTATAATCATTATATCAAGTCCACTCTTGTGGCCATATTTTTTCCCTTCTTAAGGGGACCATATTTTCATTTAAAGTATGCCTTTGTAACCATACACTTCCCCTCTTAGTGCATTCTTTTCCCTTTTTTCCTTTGTTGCCTTACTTTCCCCTTGGGGCATATAATTTCATCACTCACTCTTTTATTTTTCCTTCTCAGCCATTTTTCATGTCCCACTTTGGTCACCATACATTTCATCCTCATCCCTTGAGGACACATACTTATTCACTCAATTACTCATGTACGAAAGACTTCACATAATTTTCACATATAGTTGCGCACACTCTAATGAATTTCTCATGACCCATTGGTCATCCCAATTTGCATCTATACTATAGTGATCTTCAACCACACAAGGGCCTGTAGAACATTGTTGTCTATCTACATTGACACCACAAATGTATCCTACGATGTGATATTGGAGTCACCGACATATTTTTTCATCATTATTGTGATCCTCTTTTCCTAGGGCATCTCTCCTTGGTTATGCCTTTTACCCATACTCTCCCACTCACCCTTCATCATCTACCTTTTTCAAATGTATCATTAATTTCCCTTGATTTCATCAATCCCCGTTTGAGGGGAGCTTATCATAAATCATTTTTATCCAAATCCAACTCTCATTGCATTTTTTGTCTCATGGCTTGTTAGCCCAAACTAATCAACAAAAAGTGGAAAAATATAAACACCTAAATTCAGTATCTATACCTTCATCGTCGATATGCCCATATTTTAATCCATCACCCTTTATTTAATTAAATGCCCACCTTATTATCACATCACTTATTAATATTCATTAATTAATTAATCAATTAATTACCCATCCACTTTCCCTAACTAACCTTCTAATTGGGATACTTTTATCCTACACATAAATCCCCTTGATTTTCTAGATTTTATCCTATCTATTTTTATGCCCTAACTACCCATATCTCATCCCTTTCTTGCCTAATGCTTTAAAGCACTCACCTAATCTTTAAAAGCATCAAATCCCAACCAAAATCAAAAAATCATGCCCATTGGGGAAACTTTCCCTGTAATTGGTGGTGACCCAACCTAGTCGTTGTCAACCCTATAAAGAAAAGTGCTTTCCTCCCATTCAATATTAGAGGCATGCATATATCAAAGTTTTCCTAAAACATGTGAACATCTCCTCATGCCTAAGCATCCCTACAATGGCTATAGATCTATTAGATCTCCTTCTAATGTATTATATCAATCATAAACCGTATTTCATGAGATTATCATCATACTTATATTATTCTATTTATTTTTTATCATATTATTATTATCTTGTAAAATCTAACCTTTTACAGGACCAACAACATTCGAGGCTCTATTATCAACCTATTCCATCAGCTCTTCTAGTTACGGTTTTCCCTTTAGGCTTCTTTCTCTTCGACCTTCCTCACTCTATCTTAGTTTCCATCACCCACCTTAGGTCACCATTAACTCGGCCCTCTATCATCATATTTTTCATCTCCATATCCTTCCCTATCCTATGCATATATTCATCTTCTATTTTAGACCCCATATCGATCATTTAGCTCCTTTATTACATCATTTACAACCTCATGCGATTACTATTTTGCATCCAGATCCCCATAGATTTGTATATTTGCATTTTTAGTCATACCTACACACCCAAGTCTTTGTTGACCTACCTCTACATATTCTAGGTTTCGATCGTGATTCAAGTACCATTTAATTTACATCTATTTATATCATATTTGTATGCACCTTAGATTTTTGTATTTCTAGTTTTTTGTGCCTCAGATTCTGCATAGTATCTAGTTCATCGTTATTTATTTTATCATATCTTATCTAAACACGGGGGTTGACATCTACCAAGGAAGTTAATTCTTCTTGGTTCTCGGAATGGTCTGGGAAATCCCCTGCATATCCCATCTAATCAAATATATTTCTTAGTGATTCTTATTTGCAGGTTTGTCTAGTTTCAATAGGGTTCTATCAAACAATTTGTGCCCCTATCCATCACATCACATTTGAGGTACCATAGACCCTCCATCATTCGAGGTTTACTAGTTTCGTAGTAAATAGATCATTGATTTATAAGGAATGAAAAACTAGATAAACATCTACTCCTATCTCATCTACTTGAACTCATCTCACATAACCTCATCGAGTCTTTTAGTCCAACACATTAGCATATTCCCATTCCTAAGAGGCAGTTAACATCTCAACACAAATATTCACTTCATTTTATTCCATGCAAGTGTCCATCACCAACACATTTTTGACACCATGATTCTCATCATATACTCATCCCTCACATGCACTTAGACTTCACTCACCCACGCAATAACTATCTACTATACCATCAATTCTAGAACATGGTCATATGCTTTCATCACCATAGGCACTAGATGGAGAACCTTCATCCTTCACTTTCATTGGATAGTTCATTTGATTACACACAATTAGAGGCATAACATTCACACAATCCCCCTTCTCGCATCAACACATGTTCCATATTCATACTATCATACATCAACCTTCTAGCATACACATATTCATCCACACTTTAGATTTGACACTACCTGATGACGCACTCTTATGCTTCGGTTCACACTTGACTATTGAGGGAATCTTACACATATTAACCTCACACACTTTGTATAGTAGACACTACACTTTAGATTTGACACTACCGATGACGCACTCTTATGCATCTTCAAACATCTCACACTTTCATCATTTTACATCTTACATCTTACATCCTACATTTTATGTCTTACATCTATCATGTGACATTCACATTTGTGCTTCATAAACCTACTACACATTCTACACTTACATATCTCACACATGATATATTATGCATCATATGACAAATTCACATCATCACACATATTATGCATTATACATATCTACTCTTACGCACCGCAATCACTACCATATGACACACTTTAGTCTCACAATCCATATTGGACTATTAAGGATATACATATCAAATGGACCACAACACACTCACACCAGTTAATATTTTCTCACGTGAAATTCCTAAATTAGTTGTATACACTATAAGATACATCATCAATTATTTTAACATTCCTTCGTGACATATTCCATAGGCTAAATGGTCACCTTTTCCATCATCATTAGTGATATATGCTTTAGACTAAATCATCATTCATATAATCTTGTCGTGATATATGCTTGGGCTACACCATCATACACACTTCATCTCAATGTTGCATGTTGTCACTACACCTTCACCACAACACGCTACACATAATACATAGTTTGACCATTTCTCAATAATGCACTCTCATTTATGGTTCATTCTTGATGTTAAGGGGGCATAAAAAATGAGTCTCACTGCATACAATTTCATTCACTTGGGGGGCACACGGCTCCTATCATTCACACTACATTCCATTCCATCTATCCGGGACATTTTACATATCTTGTTTGCATTTACCCTTTCTTACATTTACTCATACATGTTCATATTATTATATATGCTAGATATATATATTATATGTTGTTATCTCTATCATACACACATGAACATTCACACCCTTATCTAATTTTGATATTATATGATACAAGTCTTTTACCTATACCATGGATGATTGGCACACTACAAGTCCCACAACATCTTTTTTGGGTATCCAATTTCATACACTACAGGTTTTATTGTTTCATATCATGCTAATTTATCGCTTATATGCGTTGTTAACATACATTGTATCTTTCTAATGTGTAAACACATGATTCATGTGTAGCATTTTTTTAGAGTATTTCCCACTACCATAGTTATTTGTTACTTTATTTGTACTCTTTTATCATTATTTTATATTGTATGCGGGTCATGCCCTTTGTTTTATGTGCTCACTTGCTTGTTTGTATGTGGACACTATGTCCTTGAGTGTCTTGTGACATCACGAGTTATGTCCCATGTTTGAAACCCTCTTTTTGTGGCCTATATTTCCTTATTATGTGTTCTAGCTTACACATTTTTTATTTAGCTTACATTTCATCTTATACATGCATGTTTGTATTTATTGATACTAACACTTTTCTCCTAGCCGATTGTTTACATGTGCCTAAGTTTATACAAACACATCCCCTCCCACGTGTAGGGTACAATTTGAGTGGTTCATCCTCTTTTTTCCGCATTCTTCTATAATGATGTAACATGCACCCCCAAAGAGGAGGAACACCATTACAGGGTATACATAGCATAACATAGTACTGTACAGTTTAGTACAATTTAGATATCAAAATTAGACTTGGCTCCTTAGTAAAAAAAGATCTTGTCACGCACCCAAAATTACATGTGCTACATTGTCAGAAAACGGTTACAAAATTCCCCAATGATGATTCATATTCTTTAAGATAGGGTTTAAGCTTCAAGACCCATTTGCAGTGTATATTTGTAGCCTAGAGATCCTTACTTAGTTTTTCCATGCTTTCTTCTAGCTTCCTGCTCATTTATGTGCATGTTTTGGATTTAGTGTCAGAACCACCTCCTAGGTAGGGTGGCAGTCCTAAGACCACCTCCCGGGATTTGGAAGAGGTTCTAGGACCACATCCCTAGCTTAGGCGGCAATCCTAGGACCGCCTCCCAGGCTTGGGTAGCAGTCCTAGGACCGCCTCCCAGTGCAGGGTGGCGGTTCTTAATGCTTTTCTAAAACTCTTCATACATGTTTTTGATGTGTGACGCTTCACTTAATTTCACTTTTTACATGCATCTCGTGAGCCAAATTGTCTAAAATTAGCTTTGATTTCTTGGTTCTCCTTCCTCCTATTTTTAAATAGATTTAATTAGTTTTAACTTCCTCTTCTTTCCTTGTGCATGAAGGCACATCCCATCCTTAATTCTTATATATTCCATGCTTGTATTCAAGCAAAAGGCTTGAGAATTTTATGTATCTTGCATTGTATTGTTACTACGATCTTGATAGGATTTGCATAACCAAGATCTGATCTCTTATGTTATCTCTCTTCTACCTGCATTCCATCCTGGACTACCATCAAGCTTCCATTTCTCAAGCTCCATCCTCCTACTATTTTTCTTGCATTCCCAATCCCTGGACTCATATGAAAACTCGAAGAAAGAAAGGACGACTGAGGGGAAAAATTACAATACACTAGATTTACCTCTAGTCTATGAATTACAAGTTGGATTTGTTGTTTGATTTCCTTCATTGTTACAATTTATCACTATACCATCATATCAAATAGAATAGAAATCAATTTCCTTTCATTTGCAAGTAATTAGTTAATTTCAAGAAGGTTTGAATATTTCATAGCAACCCCGATGACGGATCCTCTTCTTCCCATATTTTTGGATCTAAAGGAGATAATATCTGTAGGAGGTTGTCTACACATCATAGATCATTTGGAAAATTTCTCATTTTAAGGTAGTTTAGTTTGATACACTCAAAGCATGGGTGGATAACCACGCTAAGTTATTTTGCTTGTTTAGTTTTAGTGTAGAAGTAGATTTGATTATTTAGAATAAAAGTGAATTGTTTTTTTATTGTAATATTTTAGTTTTGTGACTTGTCTAGATTATTTTACTTTCAGGAGTAGCATAGATTGTTAATTTCATCTTGATTAATTTGGACACTTCAAACTAGATCAACACTTAGATCTAAATTAGGAAAGAAACCATAGAGAATTTATGCTACCCGTTCATAGCCTCTAGATCTCCCCTTTGCCAATTCATCTACAAGGAGATCACACTGCGAGATCTTAGTCACTGATCCTCCTATAGTTAGCCACACACATTAAACATTAGCTACTCCGACATGACCTCAGGGGGTCGAGTGCGGTTAAAGGTTGCATGTCAATTTTCATCTGTAAAAATTGGTGAACCCAATGTGAAGGATTAATTCCTTCTTGTTTCCTTTCTTTCACTACTATTACCTCACCTCTCCATTTCTTCCCTATTTTAGTATCTATTTTATACTTTCTAAAATATATCTCGAAGATATTTTGGTGGCCATTTGGCTTTGAAAGATATTACACCAACGTCCAACCAAAATATTCCCCTTCCCTTTCGAGATGGGATGAAAATTACACAAGAAACATCCAAACCACTCCTATTTACACTTCAAATCCCATTAGCTATGTAAGGATGGAGGAGGTTGATCAACATTAGACATGAAATAAGGTCAACCCAATACAAACCATTTATCACAAATGGAACAGTTCTTACCATGTAACATCTCCATTTTATACCTTAGAACAAGTGAAATTTTTTTTTTTTTTTGATAATTGCATCCTGGTTCTAAATACATAATTTAGAACTCACAAATCAAATAACCATTCATATAACAGACAACCATATGCAGCTGTAATGACTCGGAGTACCTCCGATCTATTCATTCCATGACTCGGTAATCTACCGATCTATTCATGAGTAAAAAGAGTTGGTGTTTTTAGTTAACACTTTACTCTTGTGGTTCTCTTCCCTACTCTGGGATTCAGAATGCTCTGTCCAAGGAACCTAACTGAATAATCGTTACTATTATTCATCGGCATCTCATCCCTTAGACTAGGTGAATTAGGACAACGCAATCAGCAGCTTGCGATACTTTGGCCAAAGATTTGAAACATACTGTTTATGTCTCGTATTCCTTAACGGCATACTCGTCAATCTGGAATACGTCCTTCACCCCATTCTTATGTTATATAGAATGTCCTACACTGACTACTGTCAGTCCTTCCTTTCACAACTGAATCACTCGGAGGTAGATTATCAAGGTGATAATGTTATATGGATGCCCACGAGGATTAGGGATATGGTGACATCTTGGTTCAACCTTGCGGTTGACCGGTGTGTCATGATACCCGAATCTCCTAGGCAGCCTTATAACATGACCACGTTCATAATCGGACCCTGAGTAACTCGTGCGAGATCAAAGTGTAAATCTTAGCGATCAATGCAAAGGGTGTCGCCATAAGTCTCCTGCATTGTTGTAACTTCGAGAAGATCCTAATCTTCTCGGAGGTACAACCCTGCAGTTGACTTGTGTCATCAACCTTTAAATCCGCCTCGAAAAGATCTACTTAACAACATGCGTTACGCACTTGAGTTTAAATTACTTTAAAGACTTTTCCCTAAGGTTAGCCTTTCCCGATCCCTGGATTCTTCGTCTTAAGACGACCCTCCTCTATAAAACCCATTACATGGTAGAGGTATTAAGGTCAAGCTCTCATCAAGGAGTCATTAGAATACACCTGATTCTAAACAACAGAATTGGACAATATCTCATAACCTTCACATGAGATTGCCATCCGAACTTCATTTGATTTATATCAGTTCTCTTAACTGAATTTATATCATACTTATTAGTATAAGGATATAAATGATTAAGAATCCAATTTAATATTGTCCTGTCATACTCAGGACTAGGGATTAGTAATTTAATCCAGCTTGTTTAGCGTTCTGCTTAGGTTCATTTTTAACCTATCTTTTAGAAAGACAATTATTTAAATTCAATATTGCTTTCGCTAGCTAGAACAATAAGATCTGCTAAACACTCATATGAATTCAACCACATTTTCTTGTAAGCTTTCATTGTCAATCACAAAAGCATCCAAAATTTTACAAAGATATCATTGCCATTCTGGTATATAAACCGAAGAAGGTCAACTATCAGAAATAGAATACAACACATAAGTATCAAACACTTATTTCCATTCCTTTCAAAATTATACAATTACATTTTATGCAAGCAGCATACTTGATACAATGCTTAACGGAAAAGAAACATCTTTCCACATACAGTACATTTATATAATCAAGCTGTAATTCATTATGAAACAAATTAAATAATCTGATCATCCTGTCAGATCTGCATTGCTTTTACCACTTACGGCAACCATCTGCAAAAATAGTCAACATGAGTCGATTCGATGGCCAGGCATGATAAGCACTAACTTTTAAAACAATTGCAATCCATCAATTGTTTTCATTAAACACCCTGTTTAAATGAGATCAATTATCCAAACAAGTAAACATATTCAGACTATGCCTTTGTAATACAAAATGTCTACAAATGTGTAACTCTATCATCGTTACAAAATAGTCTTACTCACTTCTCTAATATTTCATCAAATATTAAGAATCAAAGAACGAAAGTATTAGAACAATCATCTTGAATCCAAGATCAGTAATATTGAACAAATCGTCACTTTCATCAGAAATGGAATATCATAGAAAATCGTGATTCCACCAATATGTTACAAAAGCAATACCAACTGTTAGACAGATCTCTACCAGTATTATAATAATAGAAGAGAAAGAACATATCATTCATACCCCCTTTCATATAAGTTCACTACTGTACCGTCTCCACATATGGAAAACATTCACCCAGTATGTATACCAACAAGTCCGACAAGCCACAAGAAGGATCGCTGTTTTAAATAAAAAGAACACAGCAAAAACTCCTGTACAGTAGCTAACACGTCATCAATCCCATATATCAACCTATAGCTCAATACTAGTTCCTTTTAAACACAGCAAGGTTTTCGATCCAAGTTCGAAATCAAAGAACCTCTGGCATATCGCTGTCAACAACAGACTTCATTGCTTTAAGCAATTTGAAGTTTCCTAAGGACTATGCCAAGATGACCACACAGAATCTCCGATACATGACCAGTCTCAATCGGACTGAAATAAACAGGAAGGAACATAGCATAACTATACTCACCTGGGCGCATTCAAATCTAAGTATGGTATTCGCGACTCACTTCAACAGTGAGCGGGACACAAGATAATTATCCATACTCGAGGAGCGGTGACAAAGCGAGCGGTGTCCCAAAATCAGGTTGATAAGGTACAAAACAATATAGGTTACCTTCGAGAATTCATATGAATCGAAAAACGATAACAAGTCAAATAATTGCATACGATTCCATTTAAGCCCATCAGCGGAGCTTATTAAAAATAAGGCAAGCAATTCCAATTACTGATTAAAAACAAGGAAATCGGTGAACCCTTGCCAATCTTTTACACAAATTTGCACAGACTGAAGACGTAAAAATATACCAAGAGAATCTGTACCACAAAATCCTTGCGACACGAAGGTACTCTTACAGAATAACAGTGATTGAAATACAAGTTATTCCCTTAGGTCATTGGTACAACATTTCCCAATATTCATTTATATTCAACTTGAACAGTGGATCAAATATATATACAAATCATTCCATCGACTCCACAGAGTCGTTCAGATTAAAACAAACATAAATCTATATATATATACATTGCATACTGTAAACGGGTTTATACCAATAACCGCGGAACCCAACAACAGTATAGATAAAAACAAATAGTTAATGAATCCTTCTATGCCATCTATGGCAAGCATTCAGAACAAATCAAGTGTAAGCAAATCAAATACCGATTTCATTCCGAGGACTCCACAAAGTTGTTTAAATAAAAAATACATTTATCCATATTGTATACTGTCAACGGGTTAAATCCCGTTACCACAATAACAAGGAAAAACAACTTCCCCTGGGTCGTAATGACTACTGTAACACAATAGTTACCTGTTCCCAAACAAATTTAAAAGACAGAATGAAACCCACAAAGTATCAATAACTACCATCATCAAAACCCACGACAGAGCCTACAAAGATTTCATAACACTGAACAAACAAACAAAGCAGTTCCATCGATGTTTCTTCCGACTGTTTCCAAAACAAGAATCAACGACCAAAATCGACAGAGACAATCAATGGCCTATACCCATCACGAGAGCGATTCATGGGCTCATGCCGAACAGGCCGAGCATTCACACATTTCACATGTTTCGCATAATTAAGCGAGAATGCAAACACAAGAAAATAATGCCACGGTTCAAATTTAATAAACACCCAACAAAGGATAAATGAAGATTCGAACCGAGAAGAATCTTGAACCAAGAAAAATCACACAAGACATCCATAGATAAACATCTAATTCCATAAATCATTTGAACGAGTTGTTCTAATGAAATCACTTGAAAAACTGACAAGATTTTTAAAGGTTAGGGCCTAACATGCACGGATTTTTGCTCAAATTTCGAAGCGAGACCCTTTGGAAGAGCTCGGACTTCCTTTTCCTTTTCCAAGTTAGAGCGACCAACAAAATTTTGCTATCTCCAAAACATATATACTCTCCTTGCCAGGAGAAAAGAGCTAGATAACCTCATGCTCGCCATACGCACACAAAAAGGCAGTGGTGCGAAGAACCGGTGAGCGAGCGAGAAGAAAAATGAAAATCGCGATAAGCCAAACAAACCAACAAACTTCCTGTTTGCATGCCTTCTCGCGAGTTCCGAGCTCATCTACCGAGAGCATTGAATGCAATTACACCAACTTTCCCGCTCAAACTCCACTTCCACCGACCGCCAAAGTTGGCGACAGTCAAATAAAATCCCAAGTTCATTTCCAGTTTTGGCGACCTGCCACGTCGGCACAGGTTAGCCGTTCCCAAAACCTCCGCCAAGACCTATCCTTCATCCTTATCCCATGCATTTAATAACATAGAAAACGCCGCCCATGGTTCACACCCCTCCATAGGCCCCTTTACATTCTTGATCATAGTTAGGTTAGTATCTTAGGTTAGAATTTAGGATAATACAAATTCTAACCACATTACACATAGATACTAACTTAGGACATTAGCACTTAGCCTAGGTCTAGGTTAGATTAACACTAATCTAACCCCTAGGTTAGATTTAGTCTTAGGTTACTAATCACTTAATAATTCCAGTTAGGTCTACATTCTGTACACTCAGAAAAGACCTACCTCATACCTTCTTGAACAGGGTTAGCTCCTGTTCTGCTGCAGAATCGTATGTAACCGAATTATTACCTGGTCCACGATCGAGACCTTCCAGATATACTTCCATATCGGGAACCAATTCATTTTACTCGATCAGCCTGAGTCATACTCCTGACTAGCTTATTAAATGCTTCTAGACCTTGCAACCTGTTCAAGGTCTGTGATTTTAATTCATCATGAACAAACTTTAAGCATTACTTGGATCAATTCCACTGATCCAAGACTAGATCTTATAGATGGATAACTCTATAATTCATTCCGAGATCAGACTAAACTCGGATGCAAAATGAAATAAATAAAAGAGTCTAATCACATTCTGACTCAGTCAAGATCTGCAATCTGCAAAGAAATTACAGTACATATCAAGCATGATTTCTAAATCGAGGAACACATCCTTTTACAAGAAATCACATATCAACACTTGTATGCTCAGGAGAAAGTAACAACAGTTCAGGGTGTTACATGCTTCCCTCCTAAAAAGATTCATCGTCCCGATGAATTACATATTAAATTAACCTTCAGGTCAATCAATTTATTAGTACACGAACAATGTGACTACTTCCATATTTGAATAGTTCCAGAAATCAATGTCACAACACATTTTATTCAACCTGAATAAAGTCTGCCTTCATCTGGCTTTCATAAATACTTAGAAATAATAAGTTCATAAAAGTATGTTTTGTCAACAGATTTCATTCTGTTGAAAAAGAGAAGGAAAAGCAATTTTCATCTCTTCCAGATTTTCCCAAGTTGCACTTTCTTCGCTAAACTGGTCCCCTTTGGACCTTACATTCTTTGTATATCACGATTTCTTAAATGCAAATGGCGAGTTTCCAGCACTCGTGTGGGTTTAACCACGATTATTCTGGTCTTAGACCTGCAAGGAATTCCAATTTAAAACATGTGACAGAACTGAAACGTATTTCTTAAGCAAAGAAATATGGAAAACATCATGCATGCGAGATAAAGCGGTGCGATGCTAAGCGATAAGCTACGGGATTGATTATTTCGAATGATTTGAAAGGTCCCACAAATCGAGGTGACATGACTTGGCAGCCTTGCCAAAAGTTATAGAACTCTTTCTAGGTTTAACACGAAGGAAAACCTTATCACCAAGCTCAAACCTTTTATCAACCCGCTTAAGGTTGGCATAGCTCTTCCGTCATCCGTTGCTTCCTTTAATCATTCACGAATCGAAAGCAACTTGCTTTGTTCCATTTACGTGAGAATCTCTGGTCCAATTACCACTCTATCCTCAACACTGTCCCAACTAACAGGGGTTCTACACTTTCTTCCGTAAAGTGCTTCAAATGGTGCCATTTTAAGGGATGAGTGATAAGTATTGTTGTATGCGAACTCAACTAATGGAAGATACTCTTCCCATTTATCTTTGTATCCATGCGATACATCACGCAACATGTCCTCAACACTTGATTTACCCTCTCGGTTTGTCCATCCGTTTCGGATGATATGCGAAGCTGAAGTTTAGTTTCGTTCAAGAGCTGCGTTAAGCGTTTTGCCAAAACCTTGGCGTCATTCTAGGATCCTGTCGAGATATAATCGATTACGGTACACCATGTAATCTGAAAATTTCGTGTATGTACGAATCTTTTGGCAGCCTTTGGTGAATCATCCTTTAGATTTCAGCGATGAAATGAGCTACCTTGAGTCGGTTTATCTACAACTACCGAGGATAACATCATGTTTATTCCTGGACATAGGTAGTCCTTGTACAAAATCCATGGTTATTACTTGCCATTTATCTTTGCGGTATCTTTATGAGGATATATGATCCGGCGAGAGTGCATATGTTACTGCCTTCACCGTGACATTCAGACAATGAGTCACAAAATTAATCACATCCTTTTTCATACCTTTCCGAAGTATTGCTGTTTCAAATCAGCAAGCATTTTTGTGATACAGGTGTCAGAGAAAGGTGAATTGTGAAATTCAACTAATGACTTCTTTCTCAAATCGTTCGGCATAGGTATATACCTGTTTTCATAACGCAAGATTCCTTCATTATCAAAATGAAAACCTTTATACCTTATATCCTTAGGTTACTGCGGCAAGCGTTGCTTTTTTTACTTCTTTGAAAGTATGCATCGATTCTGAAGCACTTTTTACCTCGTCTTTAAACGAGTTCTTCTTGTTATAAGGGCGAGAAATGTGCCTCCTACGACTTAGAGCATCATTACTCTATTCTCCTTCCCTTTGATATAGCTAATATCAAAGTCATATTGTGATAAAAATTCTAACCACCTTCTCTGTAAGGCGTTAAGATTGGGTGAGTAAAAATATATTTCAGTCCTAAGTGATCATTTTTCAACTCAAAAGGTTTCCCAAGTAAATAGTGTCTCAGGACTTGAAGTGCATGAACAATGGCGGCAAGTTCCAAATCATGAGGGCATAATTCAGCTCATGTAACTTAAGTTTTCTACTTTCATATGCTATGACACTGATCATTTTGTAACAAAACACCTCAAGGCCTTCCCCGAAGCATCATTACAACAGTAAAACTCCCATTAGGAGTGCAGTACGAGCTAGTATAGGTGCGAGAAGTCAAGCTGGTCTTCGGACTTTTGAAAGCCGCTTCGCACTTATCATTCCATATGAATTTCTTATCCTTCTTTTGCAATGAAGTTATTGGTGCAGCTACCTTAGAAAAATCCTTTACAAATTTTCTATAGTAACCTGCAAGACCCATGAAGCTTCTTACTTCATGCACATTCTTTAGTGCAGGCCACTCAGTTATTGCCACTATTTTTGAAGGATCTACACAATTCCTTCTTTACTTATAACATGACCCAAATAGTGAACTTGAATCAAAGAAAGAACATTTGGATAACTTACCATCAACTTCCTCTTTCTCAAAATTCCCAAAACTATCTTCAAATGCTCATTGTGCTCCTCAGCGCTTTTAGAATAAATGAGAATATCATCCAAGAATACAAGTACAAACTTGTCCAGGTATTCTTGAAAAATATTGTTCATTAAATTCATAAAGAAATTTGCTTGGTGCATTAGTTAACCAGAAGGGTAGGCGTAATTCATAATGTCCAGTACCTTGTTGGGAAAAATTTGTTTTATGAATATCTTCCTCTCTAATCCTTAACTGATGATAACCAGATCGAAGGTCTATCTTAGAATAAACCGCTGCTCCACGCATCTGATCAAACAGATCGTCGATCCTAGGAAGTGGATATCGGTTCTTGATTGTTGCTTTGTTCAACATCCGATAATCAATACACAGCCTTAGTGTTCCATCCTTCTTTTTCACAAATATCACAGGTGCTCCCCAAGGTGAAACACTTGGTCTAATCAATCCTTTAGACAAAAGCTCTTGTAACTGTGCTTTAAGCTCGACTAACTCAGTAGTAGTCATCCGATAAGGCGCTTTGGATATAGGTTCTGTTCCAGGCTTGATTTCAATGGTAAAGTCAAATTCTCTCTTGGGTGGTAACCCTGGTAATTCCTCAGGAAAAACATCCCTGAAACCTTGTAAAAGAGGGAACTGTTTCATTAAATCATCATCTTCTTCTGAAGATTCAGATATCTTTACCGCATAAAGGGTACATCCTTTATTTTTAGCCTTTTTAAGCTGCATAGCTGACAGTTTTCTAACTGAAATTTCTCGTTTCACACCTTGAATCTCTGCTGATTCCAGCTGATCATCTAAACATTTTATGTTCTTTTCATAGCAGTCTACTTTTGCTTTATGGTCAGCTAACCAATTGACACCGATCACAATGTCATACGATCCTAAAGGTGCGACATAGAGATCAACTTCCGTGGAAAAGTTAGGTAAGTCAAGGACTGCCCCAAAAAGACACATACTCACTGTATGAACAGAATTATTACCATCTTTATGCGGTCAAGATTTATCCATTTTTCCACTTTTCTTTTAAGTTTAGAAGCAAGTTTATTAGATATAAAACATTGGTAGCTCCGTATCAAAAAGAATAGTAGCGGGTATGCCGAATAACTTACACGGAACTTCTATAGGTGTCACTTGCTTTTAGCTTGACTTGCTTGTCAGCTCTCTGCGGCATGTATCTTATCTTTGCGATTACGATCATCCTTCTTCAAAGGGCGATTTGCGTAGTGATCTTTACCACAATTGTAGCAGACCTCTACTTGGTCCCTTTTTAGGCTCAAAGTTGCCTCCGGTTTTGTAATTGTCTTATTTGTCCTCCATAGGGCTTACGCCCATTATTATAATTTTTAGCAAAATTATCCTTTACGTTTCAGCGAGGCTTATTTCTTGCTGCTTTCTTGTGTTATCTCTGAAACTTACTCTTGTTTCCAAACTTTTTCCATGGTCCTTTTAAGGTGCGAGAGAGGTTGAAGAAGGGTTTGCGAGTCTTCTTAGCACTTCCTCCTTATGGCAGAAATAGCCTTTAATTTTGTTCTTGCCTTATGGCCTTTTCAACAACTCCTTCCATAGTGGTTGGGTGTGAACATCGACCTCTCCCCTATCACGAGGATTGATCCCATGATGAATTTCCGTATCCTGAACTTTTAAATCGGTTTGATCTTTGCGGTACATACTTGAGGAGTTTTGTAAACCGCTCCCAGTATTCAGTTACCGTTAGCTTCCCTTGAGCTAAGTTCTGAAATTCTGTCATTTTCTGATCATAGAAAAGTTGTGGCAGCCAACGTTGCCTAAAATAGCCTTTAAATTGATCCCAAGTAATATTGGTTTCATCAATGTTTAGCTCAGCTTTTCGGCTATCCCACCACGAAGATGCTTCGTGTGAAAGCTGATAGGCTCCCCAAATAGCTTTGGTTTCCTCTGAGAAGTTCCTTATTGCAAAGTACTTCTCCATTTCTCTGAGCCAGTTCTCAGCTCCATCTCCTAATGTGGTGCCATCATACTTAGGTGGACTTATCCTTTTTATATCATTAGTGAGTTCTGCTGCCAATCTGGCCTTTTTGTTTTCTGGTTGGACAGGTGCATTCCCAGCATTAATATCAACACCCATGTCGGGGTTGTCCTCAGGAGGTTGCTGATTATTATTATCAGCTTCTTCATCCTCCTCATTTCCCATCACCTGCTGTTCAAGTACAGCCAAGCGATCTCTTGTGTCCAACAGGGCAGCAAGGATCTCATCTAGTTTTTAAGGTTGTTGCCGCTCCTCCTTCGGGTGGAGCATTATTTAACGTTCCCCTTGTTCTAACCATTTTTACATTACAAGAAAAATTTAGGTTTTATCAGATTATGGACTCAATAGGTCGAGAGCTGTATGACCTTCAGCTACGATACCAAGATGTAACATCTCCATTTTATACCTTAGAACAAGTGAATTTTTTTTTTTTTTTGATATAATTGCATCACTGGTTCTAAATACATAATTTAGAACTCACAAATCAAATAACCATTCATATAACAGACAACCATATGCAGCTGTAATGACTCGGAGTACCTCCGATCTATTCATTCCATGACTCGGTAATCTACCGATCTATTCATGAGTAAAAAGAGTTGGTGTTTTTAGTTAACACTTTACTCTTGCGGTTCTCTTCCCTACTATGGGATTCAGAATGCTCTGTCGAGGAACCTAAGCTTGAATAATCGTTACTATTATTCATCGGCATCTCATCCCTTAGACTAGGTGAATTAGGACAATGCAATCAGCGACTTGCGATACTTTGGCCAAAGATTTGAAACATATTGTTTATGTCTCGTATTCCTTAACGGCATACTCGTCGATCGGAATACGTCCTTCACCCCATTCTTATGTTATATAGAATGTCCTACACGACTCTGCATCGGTCCTTCCTTTCTGTTGAATCACTCGGAGGTAGATTATCAAGGTGATAATGTTATATGGATGCCCACGAGGATTAGGGATATGGTGACATATTGGTTCAACCTTGCAGTTCAACCAGTGTGTCATGATACCCCGAATCTCCTAGGCAGCCTTATAACATGACCACGTTCTTAATCGGACCCTGAGTAACTCGTGCGAGATCAAAGTGTAAATCTTAGCGATCAATGCAAAGGGTGTCGCCATAAGTCTCTGCATTGTTGTAACTTGAGAAGATCCTAATCTTCTCGGAGGTACAACCTATGATTGACTTGTGTCGTCAACCTTTAAATCCGCCTCGAAAAGATCTACTTAACAACATGCGTTACGCACTTGAGTTTAAATTACTTTAAAGACTTTTCCCTAAGGTTAGCCTTTCCCGATCCCTGGATTCTTCGTCTTAAGACGACCCTCCTCTATAAAACCCATTACATGGTAGAGGTATTAAGGTCAAGCTCTCATCAAGGAGTCATTAGAATACACCTGATTCTAAACAACAGAATTGGACAATATCTCATAACCTTCACATGAGATTGCCATCCGAACTTCATTTGATTTATATCAGTTCTCTTAACTGAATTTATATCATACTTATTAGTATAAGGATATAAATGATTAAGAATCCAATTTAATATTGTCCTGTCATACTCAGGACTAGGGATTAGTAATTTAATCCAGCTTGTTTAGCGTTCTGCTTAGGTTCATTTTTAACCTATCTTTTAGAAAGACAATTATTTAAATTCAATATTGCTTTCGCTAGAACAATAAGATCTGCTAAACACTCATATGAATTCAACCACATTTTCTTGTAAGCTTTCATTGTCAATCACAAAAGCATCCAAAATTTTACAAAGATATCATTGCCATTCTGGTATATAAACCGAAGAAGGTCAACTATCAGAAATAGAATACAACACATAAGTATCAAACACTTATTTCCATTCCTTTCAAAATTATACAATTACATTTTATGCAAGCAGCATACTTGATACAATGCTTAACGGAAAAGAAACATCTTTCCACATACAGTACATTTATATAATCAAGCTGTAATTCATTATGAAACAAATTAAATAATCTGATCATCCTGTCAGATCTGCATTGCTTTTACCACTTACGGAAACCATCTGCAAAAATAGTCAACATGAGTCAGTTCGATGAACTGAGCATGATAAGCACTAACTTTTAAAACAATTGCAATCCATCAATTGTTTTCATTAAACACCCTGTTTAAATGAGATCAATTATCCAAACAAGTAAACATATTCAGACTATGCCTTTGTAATACAAAATGTCTACAAATGTGTAACTCTATCATCGTTACAAAATAGTCTTACTCACTTCTCTAATATTTCATCAAATATTAAGAATCAAAGAACGAAAGTATTAGAACAATCATCTTGAATCCAAGATCAGTAATATTGAACAAATCGTCACTTTCATCAGAAATGGAATATCATAGAAAATCGTGATTCCACCAATATGTTACAAAAGCAATACCAACTGTTAGACAGATCTCTACCAGTATTATAATAATAGAAGAGAAAGAACATATCATTCATACCCCCTTTCATATAAGTTCACTACTGTACCGTCTCCACATATGGAAAACATTCACCCAGTATGTATACCAACAAGTCGACAAGCCACAAGAAGGATCGCTGTTTTAAATAAAAAGAACATAGCAAAAACTCTGTATAGTAGCTAACACGTCATCAATCCCATATATCAACCTATAGCTCAATACTAGTTCCTTTTAAACACAACAAGGTTTTCGATCCAAGTTCGAAATCAAAGAACCTCTGGCATATCGCTGTCAACAACAGACTTCATTGCTTTAAGCAATTTGAAGTTTCCTAAGGACTATGCCAAGATGACCACACAGAATCTCCGATACATGACCAGTCTCAATCGGACTGAAATAAACAGGAAGGAACATAGCATAACTATACTCACCTGGGCGCATTCAAATCTAAGTATGGTATTCGCGACTCACTTCAACAGAGCCAGGACACAAGATAATTATCCATACTCAAGGAACAGTGACAAAACGACAGTGTCCCAAAAATCAGGTTCAATAAGGTACAAAACAATACAGGTTACCTTCCAAGAATTCATATGAATCCGAACAACAGTAACAAGTCAAATAATTGCATACGATTCCATCTAAGCCCATCAACGGAGCTTATTAAAAATCAGGCAAGCAATTCCAATTACTGATTTCAAAACAAGGAATCCGACTGAACCCTTGCCAATCTTTTACACAAATTTGCACAGACTGAAGACGTAAAAATATACCAAGAGAATCTGTACCACAAAATCCTTGCGACACGAAGGTACTCTTACAGAATAACAGTGATTGAAATACAAGTTATTCCCTTAGGTCATTGGTACAACATTTCCCAATATTCATTTATATTCAACTTGAACAGTGGATCAAATATATATACAAATCATTCCATCGACTCCACAGAGTCGTTCAGATTAAAACAAACATAAATCTATATATATATATATACATTGCATACTGTAAACGGGTTTATACCAATAACCGCGGAACCCAACAACAGTATAGATAAAAACAAATAGTTAATGAATCCTTCTATGCCATCTATGGCAAGCATTCAGAACAAATCAAGTGTAAGCAAATCAAATACCGATTTCATTCCGAGGACTCCACAAAGTTGTTTAAATAAAAAATACATTTATCCATATTGTATACTGTCAACGGGTTAAATCCCGTTACCACAATAACAAGGAAAAACAACTTCCCCTGGGTCGTAATGACTACTGTAACACAATAGTTACCTGTTCCCAAACAAATTTAAAAGACAGAACGAAACCCACAAAGTATCAATAACTACCATCATCAAAACCCACGACAGAGCCTACAAAGATTTCATAACACTGAACAAACAAACAGTTCCATCAATGTTTCTTCCGACTGTTTCCAAAACAAGAATCAACGACCAAAAATCGACAGACAATCAATGGCCTATACCCATCACAGGAACGATTCATGGGCTCACGCCGAACAGGCCGAGCATTCACACATTTCACATGTTTCGCATAATTAAGCCAGAATGCAAACACAAGAAAATAATGCCACAGTTCGAATTTAATAAACACCCAACAAAGGATAAATGAAGATTCGAACCAGAAGAGATACTGAACCAAGAAAAATCACACAAGACATCCATAGATAAACATCTAATTCCATAAATCATTTGAACAGAGTTGTTCTAATGAAATCACTTGAAAGACAACAAGATTTTTAAAGGTTAGGGCCTAACATGCCTGGATTTTTGCTCAAATTTCCGAAGCAGACCACTGGAAGAGCTCAGACTTCCTTTTCCTTTTCCAAGTTAGAGCGACCAACAAAATTTTGCTATCTCCAAAACATATATACTCTCCTTGCCAGAGAAAAGAGCTAGATAACCTCATGCTCGCCATGCAACACAAAGAAGACTGGTGCGAAGAACCAGTGAACAGGCAGAAGAAAAACCGAAAATCGCGATAAGCCAAACAAACCAACAAACTTCCTGTTTGCATGCCTTCTCGCGAGTTCCGAGCTCGTCTACCGAGAGCATTGAATGCAATTACACCAACTTTCCCGCTCAAACTCCACTTCCACCGACCGCCAAAGTTGGCGACAGTCAAATAAAATCCCAAGTTCATTTCCAGTTTTGGCGACCTGCCACGTCGGCACAGGTTAGCCGTTCCCAAAACCTCCGCCAAGACCTGTCCTTCATCCTTATCCCATGCATTTAATAACATAGAAAACGCCGCCCATGGTTCGCACCCCTCCATAGGCCCCTTTACATTCTTGATCATAGTTAGGTTAGTATCTTAGGTTAGAATTTAGGATAATACAAATTCTAACCACATTACACATAGATACTAACTTAGGACATTAGCACTTAGCCTAGGTCTAGGTTAGATTAACACTAATCTAACCCCTAGGTTAGATTTAGTCTTAGGTTACTAATCACTTAATAATTCCAGTTAGGTCTACATTCTGTACACTCAGAAAAGACCTACCTCATACCTTCTTGAACAGGGTTAGCTCATGTTCTGCTGCAGAATCGTATGTAACCGAATTATTACCTGGTCCACGATCGAGACCTTCCAGATATACTTCCATATCGGGAACCAATTCATTTTACTCGATCAGCCTGAGTCATACTCCTGACTAGCTTATTAAATGCTTCTAGACCTTGCAACCTGTTCAAGGTCTGTGATTTTAATTCATCATGAACAAACTTTAAGCATTACTTGGATCAATTCCACTGATCCAAGACTAGATCTTATAGATGGATAACTCTATAATTCATTCCGAGATCAGACTAAACTCGGATGCAAAATGAAATAAATAAAAGAGTCTAATCACATTCTGACTCAGTCAAGATCTGCAATCTGCAAAGAAATTACAGTACATATCAAGCATGATTTCTAAATCGAGGAACACATCCTTTTACAAGAAATCACATATCAACACTTGTATGCTCAAGAGAAAGTAACAGATTCGGGGTGTTACATACCATAGGATCTTGTCAAGACCTCACATGATAGAGGATGATCTATTTGCACAAATAGCTAATCCTCTTCGTTAGATAGATGCATATTTAGATAGAATGAAGAATTCAGCCTCGAGATTTTGAATTCCAATCCTAAGATTCTTACTTTTGAGGAACACAAGAATTATAACTTTGAACAATTCGTGATAGGGTATCATGATCCTGCTTAATCAAACCCTATGCCACAAGCACCCCAACAAGGGACTCAATCCTCTACCAATGATCTTATTTCTACTTTATTAGGAGAATTAGAGAACTAAAATTTCCCTGACTTCACAACCAACACATGCGGTAGGGCATAACATTGGGTATCTAGTTGACAAAAAGGGTACATCCCTTCCAATGAGTAACTAACACAATATCATGTACAACAAGGTTATTTGGATCATTCAAATCTAGGTGATATTATCACAAGGTTAGACACACTAGGGATGGGTCCTCATCCTTCTCAATCTTGTCCTACACAGGGCTTACCATAAGTACATTCTCAAATTCTACCAAAACAAGCAATAACATTCCCTAGTTTTATGCCCTGCTAGTCCATATCCTAGTACTATCCTACCTTACATGCATATGTATTCAAAAATCCCAGATGAACCCATATAGCATTCCTTCTCCCTACATGCCATATCAAGGGACCATACATTACATAACCAATGATTATAATGCAGCATATCTAACTCCTCCCCTTCACCTCCTCATCAAGGATCTTTAATGGTGGAATCTTATGCAATGGGTACATATGATGAATACTTAAAGGAGCCTATTAACTTGACCATATACGTGGTGTTATGATTTTATGCTCATTTATAGATCTTCCAAAATTTAAGGGAGAAAGAGACCCGAACACTCATATCGAGGCCTACGCTACTACTATCGGGGATTGCTTCCTTGGGATGTTGTAGTGGCTAAGATCTTTCCAAATACTCTTGAAGGAATCACATTGGATTGGTATTACCATATTTTGGAAGCTTATATACATTCCTTTAAACAACTTGTTTCTGAGTTCATCAAAGCATTTGACATGAACAAGTTGTTGCATATAGGGATTAGGGAGTTCTTACATATTAGATAGGAGAAAAATGAATGTCACCCATTTCATCCAGAGATGGTGCCAAGTTATCTATTCCTCTATAAGTGCACCCAATATGGACTAGCAAGAGGTCCAAAAGTTTCCTTTCTATAGTTATGAGGAATTTTTGGAAGGTGAGCTTTGGATTGACCAAGCCGCTATAGATAGTGGGCGTAAGATATATGGTCCTAATGGGAAATAGGTATCTCTAAATCAAAGTAATGAAAATTATCAAAACAATGGTGCCAACAACCAAGTACCTAAGGGTTTGAATCGCAATCATGGTGCTACCATGAATGGTGCTACTAATCAAGCTAAGAACATTGGTTTTCCAAAAATAACAACAATTGTGGCAATCAAAGAAGCCCTAATCTTTGTGTCTTATTTCAACATGGTTGATGTAAATCATCCACTGTAAAAATAAAATCAAACCCAATGCCCAAACCAGTATCAAAACTCTGGCCAAGGGGTAATGAATCATGGTTATAACAACCAATTTCAAAACTACAATCGATGTTATAATCAACAACAACAAGACGTTTATCAAAGACCAAGAGATTACAACTCTAACCTATACTTTTGTTTCCATAAGGTTTGAGGTCATGATGATAGGAATTTCCATGATTGCAACAAGTTTCTGTAAAGACTACCTAAAAATCAAAGGCATCTCTTTATAGATATGTTCCTAGCAAATCCTGAAAAAACTTGCAATGTGACTATTCGAAGACATTGTAGCTCCTCATAATGCTAATGTGAGTATATTTTGAGATCCACTCCCTACACATCCTAAAATTTTTAAGGTGAAGTCACAAAACACAAAAAAAGGCATTCCCATAGGAAATAATGACCACGAAGCCTCAACTTCCAATAATTGTCAAGTCGCTCCTAACCTTGGTTCAAACGATAACACAAAAATCTTGGGATTATTTGAGCTAGAGGTTAAGCGTGAAATTAATGAAACAAATTGAATGAAGGATTATGTTTCACAACCCTTACCCACTCATTCCTTCCCACAAGATGACATTCCTACAATCGATAAATGAGTAGGATCCTACGACTTGATATCAGATTTGAACAAGACCTTCTCTCACATTTTGTTTCTAGATTTTTTGAGAGATTTCACCTACAAATCATTCTGCATTGATCAATTCACTAGGTATTGGTCATTTAATGCATGATACACCACCTCTAGTGTTCAAACAAATCATATTGACTTTGACATACATTCTCCAGGACATAATGATAGGGATCTTTGGATTTGTTTTCGATATAGAAAAGATGCCATTTGATGCTAAAATTTCCTGAAGAGGTAATCTTGCCTTATTTTTATAAGTATAGGTTTATAATAATTACATTAAGAGAGCCATGATTGATGATGGGGCTACTGTAAATGTGGTTCCCTTCTCTTTCTTGCAGAAGTTGGGATATGGGGAGACAAATTGTTCCTCTACAAGAAACACGTTACGGGGTATGACAGTCTTAAAGCGACCTCAATTGGAACCATAGTTCTTCTAGTCACACTTGGTCCAAAAACCATCTTAACAGATTTTTACATTATTGAAAGGGAAACAAGTTATAACATGATCCTCGGGAGACCCTAGATTCATCGAATTAAGGTTATCTCTTCTACCCTTTTCCAAGAGATTAGATTCCTCCATTTGGGGAAGGTATTCATTGCTCAAGGGGATCCTAAACCCTTAGATATAAACTTGGAAAACCTCAAGAAGAAGAAAGGATTCCATACTGAGTATGAAATTTGTGTGAATCAATTGAACAAACCACCTCCAACAAAGGAGTTAGTCCCAGTCACCCACCGACGCTCCAAAGGTTGAATTCATTGACCCAAAAACATTTGAGGTGGAAAAAATAGGTAAGGGTAAATTAATATTTGTGGAAACAATGTCCACTAAAACCACAATGGGAATTATGAAACTCTTTGAGCATGACAATCCAATCTTCCTCCCATTTGAACCAAATGGAATGGGTAGTCTTCTCGGTTTAGCATCTCTTCTCTCCAACGATCTAGGTCTAGGTGTGAACATGGTAGAAATAACAAATAAAGAAGAAAAATTTGAGATTAAAATGATTCCCATCAAAACCATCTTTGAGGGTTGTTCTACTCTAAACACTAGTTTCAACCCATGTGCATCTAAAAATAATCTTTCCATATCCATGGGGTAAGGCCTCATCATTAAAAGCAAGAGTCATAAATGTGTTCGAGAAAGTGTTGATGATTATCTTTACGGATAAACCATTGATTCATGGGGATCTTGTAAACACAATGCTCCACATAGGAATTAAGGATGAGAAACATAGTAATGCTCACCCATACACCATGCCTCAAGAACGTGACAAAATGGTGTATGAATGCCTCTTTCATTCAAATTATTTTAATGATTTAACATATTGACTTTTGGGAAAGGGTTGTAAGTTTAAACCTAGAATGGTAGGCCCTTGTCAAGAGAACGGAAATTTTGAGGATAATGGTTCTCCGCTATGTACTTTTAGGGGTGAATAATTTGATATTCATCAACTTTATTCACCTTAGGCATCATGACATGTAGTTTCACATGTATTTCCATATGTACATTACTACATCTACATTGCATTTTCATCTTCAGTTCATTTCATAAATTTGTGATCAAGGGACTTATTCTTATAGCAATTCCTAAAAAATCTGAAAATATTGGCAAAACATTCAAATCATGTCTCTTCAAATATTCATGGTATCATCAATTATTTCTGAATCATTTCATCGATCCAAAAAAGATAAGACAAAGCTTTGAAAGTAACCATACCAAGGCCTGCATACTTGGCTCTACTTATAGTCTCTTTCTAGGTTAGGTGTCTTTGTCTATGGTTTGTTCTAGAAGCTTCTTAGTGTCGCATCTATCCCATATACATCTATTTGGAAATAAGAACATTCTAAACATTTTTCCTAGATAAACAATTCAAATGCAAATCCATAGAAAATTTTATTTTACACATCTATTTTCCCTACCAACCTTCGGTGTTGATCCTGCGTCTATTACTAGTGATGTAGGGTTGGGAAAGGAGAAAATTTCCCTTCCTTTCCTATGCCTTTCCCATGGTGATGAGCCCATAATTTCTATTAGTAGCATGGGGCAAGGTGTAGGGGGTCTCTTTGACAAACTTGAAAGTTAAAAGTAATTCATTCAAATGCTATGAAATCATAAGTCAAAACAAAGTGAGTTAGATGTCAAAAATTCCAAAATATTTTAAAACATCAAAACCAGATTTTGTAAACCAAGTGGCCATCTACGGATCTAAGCCTAGATAAACTAGAAAGTAAATCAAATTCTAAGCTATGAGGTAATTGGAGTAGGGTGAAGTTGTAGTGTCTCAATGCGGTCTGTCAAACCATTGTCTTTCCCTCATCATTACCATTAGACAAATATTTCATAATTTGTGCCCTTTACGGATCTTGGTGTTGAGCCCTAGCATCATGTTGGTTGTGTGCAATGAGGAGTGGGCCAAGTACATCTTCTTATCATATCATTGTGTCACCAAATTTTTCCAAGACAATATGAAGTGTCAAATATTTCTTAACAAAAATAAAATTCAAACATCACATTGTGTTCACATTATCATATATCAGTATTACAAAACACAAAAAAAATCATTCTGTTAACATTTTGAAAAGCATAGAAAATAGGAAATTCTAAACATCTAAGAGTAGACACGTGAACCAAATCATCAATGTAAGCCAAATCTATGCAACAAATAACTAAGCCAAAAAGAGATATCTATACATATCATGGTGTGTCATAGTTTTGTACAATGCCATCGCACACTAGGTGTGGTCAAAACACTCGCAATGAGCAAAAAATTTCAAAACATCATATATGCCTCAAAAAATGGAGACTAAGCAATAAAGGCACTTTGCCTATCCTCCTCTTTAAGGCCCCTTATGACCACTCTAGTTACGAATTTCTTAGGAGTTCTTCTCAAAAGTATTCAAATAGCAAAGGGCCAAACCTAACGCAAAATACCATTCCCAAATCCATTCTAATTCAACCATACTCAAAAATGAGAAAAAGGTCACTGTGGGCCCAGATCTCAAAAATCACCAAGTCGGTATGCACAAATGAATTGAAAAATGAGTTTGTTTTGATATATATATGTTGTTTTGACCTCATTTTAAGTGCATGTGTCCATAGGTTTGGATCACTGGCGTAGGTATATTTCTACATCCCCACATAGATGGTAAGTCCTTTTGTCATTTTAATTTTTCGATATTTTATCTATATAAACTTGAGTCTTATTTTCATTTTACAGGTAGGGGGAGTTTGGATGACAACATTTTGACACACAGGCATGTCGGGTATAGCTTATAACTCCCCATTTCAGGAATTCCATACTCGAGTTACTATACATTTTATGCATTTTCATGGCTAAGATGTTTCTCTAAGGGGGAAATATGTACATACCCAAAATTTCATGTGCTACATGGTTAGAAAATAGTTACAAAATCCCAATGATGATTCATGTCCTTTAAGAAGGTGTTCGAGCTCCAAAACACATACGCAGTGTATATTTGTATCATAGAGGATCCTTACTTAGATTTTATATGCTTTCTTTCAGCTTCCCTCTTATTTCTATGCATGTTTTGGCTTTAGTGTTAGAACCACCTCCCGGGAAGGGTGGCGGTCCTAGAACCACCTCCCGGTGTTTGGGTGGCGGTTCTAGGACTACCTCCTAGCAGGCGGTGGTCCTAGGACTTCCTCCCTATCTGGTGGTGGTCCTAAACAATTTTTATATAACTCTTCATGTGTGTTTTTGATGCGTGATGCTTCACTTAATTTCATGTTTTGCATGCATCTATGAGCCAAATTGTCTAAAATTATCTTTGATTTCTTGGTTCTCCTTCCTCCTATTTTTGAATAGATTTAATTATTTTTAACTTTTATTCTTGCATTGTGCATGAAGGAACATCCCATACTTAACTCCTATATATTCCATGCTTGTATTCAAGAAAAAGGCATGAGAATTTTGTGTATCTTGCATTGTATTATTACTACGATCTTGCTAGGAATTGCATAGCCAAGATCTAATCTCTTGTGTTATCTCTGTTGTATATATCTTCCCCCCGGGTAGATATAGACAAGCAGGAGAATGGAGAAATCAAAGAAGCTCAAATGCCTGACATGACCAAGGCGCACGAGAATGGCGCATAACAATGAGTGTCAACATGAGAATGTATGCGCCAAGGCGCAGGAAAGTGGCGCACAGAAATGGATGTCGACATAAATGTAAATGCGCCCTTGGCGCACAGAAGAAGATGTCAACATAGAAATAGACGCGCCCTTGGCGCAGAAAGGAATGTTGACACGGAAAAGTTGCGCCCTTGGCGCAGGTAAAGTGGCGCACGTAAACATGTGTCGACACAAACATATTTGCGCCTTTGGCGCACAGAAAAGAGTGTTGACATGCAAATGAATGCGCCTTTGGCGCACAAAAAGGGTTGTCGACACAAACATATTTGCGCCTTTGGCGCATGAAAAGGATTGTCAACATGCATATGGATGCGCCAAGGCGCACCTTCGGGAGGCGCAACATTACGAGGCCGGGAAGCGGACCCTGACCCAGATATTCAGATGGCCATAACTTTTGACTGGGAGCTCCGATTCACACAAGGTTGGACTTTTCGGAAAGCCTACGGCATCCTCTACCTAACTACAACTGGATATATTTAATTGGGTGGGAACAAGTTCTTAAAAATTCAAAATACAGTTTGCCACTTTTGGGGTTTGATATGGTCCTCACCTACCACCATAATGAGATGAATTAAATACAACATGAGGTGGTTGGGGTAGATTTGGACTTTTTCTCTCTCTTCTCTCTATCATTCTTCCTATAAATTGTAAGGAGGGGCTTCTTTCTAAAGGTTGGACATTCTTGTTTTGGCCCCTCCTTCTTCTCTTTGGCGGGTAGAGTTGTGGAGCTCAAACCTCCCATATGAAAGCGTAATGCACCTTTGCCTGCCTCTGGGCATTTTTGCAGTGTATTGTATCAACCTTCAGAGCAAATAAATGCATGACTGTGGATGTTTCTCAACCCTCTATGTGTTTCATTTTGCATCCTCCTGATCTTTCACTGTGAATATGTTTATCTGTGCATGATTTTGCATTGCATTTCTGTGGTCTGTGTTTAATTGGCAAAACGTATGTTCTTCATTCCTCGGTGCATCACCTCCTTAGCTTAGGTTTGTTTTTATGCATTTTTCTCTCCCTGTCTCCTTGGTAGTTAGATTAGGTTTTAGTAGACTCTCTGCATTTTATTGGTGCATCTGAATAGAGGAATAGGAGCCGGCCTTCATCCGGAGAGCTTTTCCGATTTCGCAAGGTCCCACACTTGGGAAAAGCTCCATGTTGTGCAATCGCACTGAGATTCTCACCCATCGAGTTGCAGAGTCCCAGGGGTGCTGTGATTCGACACCAACAGTTTTGGCACGCCCGGTGGGACCAAGAGGTCATTCCATAGATTTGAAGGAGTTTTCATGAAATTCGGACCAAAAAATTGCAGGTTTTACAATTCCAGATTTTTCACCTTCCAGGCTGAACTTTGAAATTGATTTTCAAGGACTTAACTTGCTCGAAACAAGTCAAAATTTCATCAGTTGATAGATCGGGGGGTAATCTTCAAAAGGGTATTCCTAGAATTTTGAGATTTTGACTTTCAAAATTTCATGGTTTTTTGAATTTCGGATTTCGGGTTTTCAGAAATCTGGCGTTTTTTGGGTTTTCGGGACTGTCATTCCAAATCAAATTCCAAACCCTAAAATCTCAAATGTGCAGGTCTTTTAAAAAAAAATTGTGTTTAAATATTGTCAGGTTTTGGTGTGTAACTTGGCAAAATCTAGTCTTTTGAGGCTTGTTCTCTAACACATCTGGCGACTCCGAAGGGATAGAATTCAGTGGTGTAGCAGCACAAGTTGCCTAGGCACATGAGAAGAATTCGAACCAGGTCCAATACTCAAGAAGAAGGGCTATTTTTCCACTTGCAACTATCACCAGGCAGAGGAAGGAGAGGAAGAAGACCACAAAGATCACCATCTCCGCCTAACAGGACTTTGTCTACACCTCCACCTGGTAGGCCTTTTCTCGCATCAACCAGGGTTCTTAGGCCAATCATAATGGCGCATCTACCACCAAATCCCTTTGTCAATTTCACGGGTAGTAGTCCACTTGCCCTAAATGCTCAGAATCAAATTCCAGTTGCAGCGCTAAAGAATATCCCCTACTTCACAGGTGAAAATCATACTACTCCTATTGATCACATCCAGGATATTGCTAATGTATGCGCGATCCACGAAATAAATGAAATGGATGTTGCAGTCAAGCTGTTGGCTTCATCTTTCAAAGGCAAGGCCTTACAATGGTTTAGGAGCCTTACAGCAGGGTCTATTACGAATTGGAACCAACTTTGTTCTGCTCTTTGCAGCCAATTCGGGGAGAGGGCGGACAATTTATCCCTGTTGGAACAGCTGACAACAATCAAAAGGGCTCCTAACGAACAAATGGCAGACTTCAACTTCAGGTTCCAACGGACATGGGACAGGATCCCAATAGCTGTTAGACCAACTGCCGAAGGAGCATTCCTTTATTTCTTAAAGGCTATAAATTCAGACATAGCCATGATGATCCAATCAATGGGAGGAACAACGCTGCCAGGGTCCTATGACACAGCGATCAGAGCAGAGAACTGTTTGATCCAAGCCGGCAAGCTTGCACCAAGGCCACCAATGCCTCTCTATCCAGACATGGGAAATCCTACAACCAGTCAAGCACCAGAGTTGAATCCCATTCCAACTCCTAGGAATCAAAGCAATAATGAGGCGTCGACTTCTTCAAATACTTCAAAGGAATTGCAGGAGGTTATGAAACAGCTACAGAACCTTGGAAATGAGCTTGTGACTATCAAAAGACAGCAAGCTCAAAGTGCTAGACCGTATCAGCCTCAAGCACAGTACCAAGCTAGGCCCCCATACCAACAAAATAGACCACCACCTCAGGCTGCGAACCAAAGCCAAGGACAACCTCAAGCTGCCAGGCCATTTCGGCCGTATGATCCAAATGCAACGACATCCTCGAGAGCCTTGGTCCCGACACAAAATAACATGGCACAGGAGTACGACTGGTGTTACCCTTGCAATCTACCTCACAATCAGTCAGCATGTTTCAATGGTGCACTGAATCAGGCCTTGATGGTGCAAACCATTGGTGTGCCTCAAGAACCAAGCCAAGAAGGGAATCAGCAGCAAGAAACGCAACAAGAGGGACCTCCGACAGAAACCACATTGGCAAATTGGCAAACGGAAGACTTCTGTGGAGTTAACCAACAGCCTTTTCAAGGCGTGGCTGCCAACACACGGTCAAAGAAGAGAAGCATAGTAGAGGAACAACCACCCAATCTAGTTGTTCCTCAACCCTGCTCTTACACAACAAGGGGCCAACAGACCAAACACAGCCCCAAATGTGCAAAACCAGACTAAGGTACCTGTTGCAGCAACACATGCACCCGTTCAAGCTCCAGAAAAGCTTGCACCAAGTAAGGGGCAGCAAAAGGACAGTTCATCCCCCTTCAACATCATCGATCAAATGAAGAAGACACATGTGAACATTTCCATGTGGGAATCACTGGCGATCCCAGGGCAACGAGATTTGTTGCAAGCTGCAATGGCTAATTGGTCTGCCACAAATGTATCAAACCAAGGACATGAGAAAGTTCTCACTAATGCAGTGCAACATGATGGGGGCCAGACAAGGAAAAATTTGAAGCCTCCACCATTCTATGTTTCATTGATTGTTGGAAACCACTTGGTACACAACTGCATGATAGATTCAGGAGCAAGTAGTTCAGTGATGCCAAAGCAAATAGCGGATCAACTGGGTCTGAAGTACGAGCCAGTGCTGAAAGGAGTAGTGCAACTAGATGGAACAGCAGTGGGAACAGTTGGGGTCATCAAGGGGTTAAGCCTAACACTACATTCATGTCCTAATGTTACAGTCTTGCAAGATGTGTCTGTAATTGACCTCCCGCCACTCTTTGCGTTGTGTCTATCAAGGGACTTCACTGCAAAGATCGGTGGATATTTATCTGCAGATTGGTCACACATGATCTTTAGGACAAGGTATGGAGCTAAAGCAACAATCAGATCAGAATCGATTGCCAATTTTCATATTGAGCCTTATGTACCAGGCCCTATCAATGCAAATTGCTCAGCTTTTGATCAGGAGGAGTGTTCAAGTGATCTAGAAGCAGTACTAAAGTTGAGGAATTCTGATTTGACTTTAGATGAATGGGCAAACAAAAGTCATGAATTTGACCCATCTGAGGAAATTGAAGAATACGAGTTGGGCATGTATTGTATACACGAGGAAAATTCACTCATTCCTGACATCATTCAGCCTGAACAAAAGGATGAAAACAAAGTTTGGAAATTATTCTTCGATGGTTCGAGAAGCAGGCAAGGTGCTGGAGGTGGTGCAGTGTTGATTTCACCACAAGACATCAAATATTATTCAGCTTTTCGTTTCCAGTTTTCTTGTTCGAACAACACAGCTGAATATGAGGCCTTGATTCATGGACTTCATTGGGCCAGGAAAAAGGGCATAAAGAACTTGCAAGTGTTTGGAGATAGCGAGCTAATCGTCAACCAAGTTAGGGGACAACATGCTACAAAGAACAACCTGCTGAAGAACTACAAGAATAGGGTATGGGACCTCATTGAGGATTTCGAAGCTTTCAGCATTGTGTCCATACCCAGGAAGAAAAATGAAGCCGCAGATAGACTCGCAGCAATTGGAGCGACGTTTGATGTGGTTGACAACACCAGAAGAGAAAAAACGCAGCCACATATCCATGTAGTTGTGAGGCCAGCAGTTCCAGATAATAACACAAGCTGGCAGGTGTTTGAGAACGATCAACAGATCGTCAATTTCTTGCAAGAAGAGGCTGAATTCTCAGCTAGAAATCAGGACAGACTAGAGTAGCAGTACGGGGATCAAGTAGTGCAGTTGCGGACAAACAAGCTCCCTAAGGGTTTAGTAACATTGGAGTCTATCTTCAACCCTAACGACCAGTTCCGTAAGGAAAAGGCTAATATACAGGTCAAGAGAGAAGATTCAGAGCCCATTCTAGTTGGGGAGGGCAAAACACTTCAAATTGGTAAAGTGGCCACTGAGCAGGAGAAATCAGATTTCATACAACTTTGCCAAGATTTTCCAGATGTCTTCGCTTGGAGCTATGAAGACTTAAGAGGTTTCGATCCGAAGTTGGCACAACATACCATAGAATTGGATCCAGATGCTAAGCCCATCAGGCAGAAGCAAAGACCAGTCAACCCTCACATTGAGCCTCTAATGAAGAAAGAGCTAAATAAGCTAATAGAGGCAAGCATTATATTTCCGATCAAGCACTCAAGCTGGGTTGCAAACTTGGTTCCGGTCAGAAAGAAGAGCGGAGAAATCAGGTTGTGTGTGGACTTCCGAGACCTCAACAGGGCATCTCTTAAAGACCATTACCCACTTCCTTGATGGAACAAATATTGCAAGTAGTATCCGGTTCGAGAGAGAGGTTCTCTCCTAGATGGCTACTCGGGGGTATAATCGGGTAATGGTGAAAGAAGATGACCAATTCAAGACAGCTTTCACCACCAAATGGGGCACCTATGCCTACAAGAAGATGCCCTTTGGGCTATCAAATGCTGGAGCCACTTTCCAAAGGGCGATGGATATGGCATTCAAGGTGTTGATCAATAAAATAGTTTTGATATATCTCGATGACATCATTGTATTCTCAAAAAATGCAGCGGATCACCTCTGTCATTTGAGGCAAGTATTTCAGAAATGTAGAAGATTTGGGGTATCATTGAATCCCAAAAAATGCATATTCTTGGCTCACGAGGGAAAACTTCTAGGCCATATTGTTTCAAAGGAGGGGTTGGCGATTGACCCAGAAAGAGTTGAAGCAATTCAAGCATTGCCATTGCCAAGTCACAAGAAGGCTCTTCAAAGCTTCTTGGGAAGGATCAATTTTGTCCGCAGGTTTGTTCCAAACTTTGCAGCTCTTGCGAAGCCAATAACACTGATGTTAAAGAAGAGCATGGCATTTAAGTGGACATCTGAAGGCAAGGCAAGTTTTGAGGCAATAAAAGAGGCTATATCTCAAGCCCCAACTCTCGTCAATCCAGACTTCTCTAAGGAATTCATGCTATATGCCTTTGGTGGTGGAGACACAATTTCTGCAATCCTGGTACAACAAAACAAAGAAGGGTTAGAACAACCAGTTGCTTTCTTCAGTCAAAGCTTGGAGGAATACGAAACTAGGTACTCTTTCATTGAAAAGCATGTCCTTGCGGTAATCAGAAGCTTAAAGAAATTCAAGCACCTAGTCTCAAACAACAAGATCCAATTATTAGTCTCTCATGCGGGAGTCAAGGACTTCCTTCTAAACAAGGATCTGAATGAGAAACGTGCAGGATGGATAACTCGTGTCATGGAATATGACATCGAGATCAAGGTCACCAAACTAGTACGTGGGAAGGGACTATGTGAGCAGCTAGCCTTGAGTCAGAAAGTTGAAGCTGGTGATGAAAAGGAGACTACCTTGGTACTACAGGATGATCAAGAACAAGAAAATGATGACGTGCCTACTCCTTGTTGGACTCAAAATATGATACACTTCCTACAGACAGGCCTATGCCCTCCAGAAATGAGCAAAGCAAAGAGGAGATACTTCAGATTACAAGCCATTCCATATGTGCTTGTTGATGGTGTTTTGTTTAAGAAAGACATCAATGGAGTTCTATTGAGGTGCATTGGGATAAGTCAAATTGAGAGGGTGTTACGAGATTTTCATGATGGAGATTCTGGAGGACATTTTTCCCCACGAGTAACAGCTCTCAAAATAATGAAGGCAGGGTATTATTGGCCGACAGTCTTCAGTGACTGCTATACATGGATAAGAAAGTGCAAGAAATGTGCACTCTTCACAGGCAAAGAAAGACAAGCAGCACTTCCATTGCACCCAATTCTGGTTGACCAACCATTTATGCAATGGGGATTGGACTTCGTCGGGGTCATTAATCCAAACTCAAGCCAAGGCCACAAGTGGATTCTCACGGCAACAGACTATTTCACCAAGTGGACCGAAGCAGTAGCGCTCAAGGAAGCAAATGAGTCTAACATACTAGACTTTTATGAAGGAATAGTGACCAGGTTTGGTGTGCCGTCCACTATCATATCAGACAATGCATTGGCATTTATAGGTTCCAAAATTACAGAATGGGCTGTTAAGAATGGAATCTACTTGAGCACCTCTTCAAATTATTACCCGCAGGGTAATGATGACGAGAGTCCACAAACAAAAATTTGCTAAGAATCATCAAGAGGACTCTGGATGAAAATCAAAGAACATGGCATACAAAGCTAAAATCAGCGTTATGGGCTGACAGAATAACACCAAAGAGGTCTACAGGGAATTCTCCCTACAAGCTGGTCTATGGGAAGGAGGCAGTATTGCCCATATCATTAGAACTGCCTGCATTGGAGTTCATGAGGCAGTTGGAGTTAGCTGAGTTCGAACCAATGGAGGCTAGGTATGCAGAGTTGATGGAATTGGAAGAAATTAGAGAACATGCAGTTCAGACGATCGAAAAGGATCAGGCCTTAGTAAAAAGATGGTTTGATAAGAAGGCAAGAGCAAGGACCTTCCAGGAAGGGGATCTAGTTCTAAAATGGGATGCAGATCGGGCAAGACCGGGAAAGCATTCCAAGTTTGACGCCATTTGGAGTGGCCCCTACATGGTCACGGGGGTGCGAAGTAGCAATGCCTTCCAATTATCTACATTGGACGGAGAAGAACTTTCGATTCCGGTCAACGGAATCTATCTTAAACATTGCTACTGAAAAGAGAAAATTTCTACCCTTGTAAATATTAGCTTAGATTTCAATTCCTCTAAGTGCATTTGCACATTGTCTTGTTGTAGTTAGGTTTCAGTTTCCCTAAGTGCTTTGGCACAGGTTTCGTTGCTCTCAGGTTGTTTCTACAGTTCAAAGTGCTGTCGGAGAAGGAGTTGCGGTTTCAGGCTCGGGATCAGAGATCAAGTTGGTTTCAAGTATTGCTTATGACTCCATGCCCAATGGATTTCTAAAAGGGCCACTGATCTTCTACCTAGCAGGCAGGTGATTCCGTTGAGTCACCAAATTGTTGTATATATCTTCCCCCTAGGTAGATATAGATAAGCAGGAGAATGGAGAAATCAAAGAAGCTCAAATGCCTGACATGACCAAGGCGCACAGAATGGCGCATAACAATGAGTGCCAACATGAGAATGTATGCGCAAGGCGAAGGCGAAGGAAAGCGCGCACGAAATGGATGTCGACATAAATGTAAATGCGCCCTTGGCGCACAGAAGAAGATGTCAACATAGAAATAGATGCGCCCTTGGCGCACAGAAAGGAATGTTGACACGGAAAAAGTTGCGCCCTTGGCGCAGGTAAAGTGGCGCACGTAAACATGTGTCGACACAAACATATTTGCGCCTTTGGCGCACAGAAAAGAGTGTTGACATGCAAATGAATGCGCCTTTGGTGCACAAAAAGGGTTGTCGACACAAACATATTTGCACCTTTGGTGCACGAAAAGGATTGTCAACATGCATATGGATGCGCCAAGGCGCACCTTCAGGAGGCGCAACATTCTGAGCGCTGACAGGAAGCAGACCCTGACCCAGATATTCAGATGGCCATAACTTTTGACTGGGAGCTCCGATTCACACAAGGTTGGACTTTTCGGAAATCCTACGGCGTCCTCTACCTAACTACGATTGGATATATTTAATTGGGTGGGAACAAGTTCTTAAAAATGCAAAATACAGTTTGCCACTTTTGGGGTTTGATATGGTCCTCACCTACCACCATAATGAGATGAATTAAATACAACCTGAGGTGGTTGGGGTAGATTTGGACTTTCTCTCTCTTCTCTCTCTCATTCTTCCTATAAATTGTAAGGAGGGGCTTCTTTCTAAAGGTTGGACATTCTTGTTTTGGCCCCCCCTTCTTCTCTTTGGCGGAGTAGAGTTGTGGAGCTCAAACCTCCCATATGAAGCGTAATGCACCTTTGCCTCTGGGCATTTTGTAGTGTATTGATATCAACCTTGAGCAAATAAATGCATGACTATGGATGTTTCTCAACCCTCTATGTGTTTCATTTTGCATCCTCCCGATCTTTCTTTGTGAATATGTTTATCTCATGCATGATTTTGCATTGCATTTACGTGGTCTGTGTTTAATTGGCAAAAGCGAATGTTCTTCATTCCTCGGTGCATCACCTCCTTAGCTTAGGTTTGTTTTTATGCATTTTCTCTCCTGTCTCCTTGGTAGTTAGATTAGGTTTTAGTAGACTCTCTGCATTTTATTGGTGCATCTGAACAGAGGAATAGGAGCCGGCCTTCATCCGGAGAGCTTTTCCGATTTCGCAAGGTCCCACACTTGGGAAAAGCTCCATGTTGTGCAATCGCACTGAGATTCTCAGCCCATCGAGTTGCAGAGTCCCAGGGGTGCTGTGATTCGACACCAACACTCTCTTCTACTTGCATTGCATCCGGATTTCCATCAAGCTTCCATTACTCAAGTGCCATCCTCCTATTTTTGTTCTTGCATTCCCAATCCCTTGGAATCATATGAACACTCGAAGAAAGAAGGAAAAAATGAGGGGACAAATTACTACACAACTGGATTTACCTCTGTTCTGTGAATTCCAGGTTGGATTTTTTGTTTGATTTCCTTCATTCTTACAATTTATCACTATTAGAACATATCAAATAGAGTAGAAATCAATTTCCTTTCATTTGCAAGTAATTAGTTAATTTCCAAGAGGGTTTGAATCTTTCATAGCAACACCCGATAACAGATCCTCTTCTTCCCATCCTTGTGGATCTGAAGGAGAGAATATCTCGTGGGAGGTTATCTACACATCATAGATCATTTGGAAAATTTCTCATTTTAAGGTAGTTTAGTTTCAATACACTCAAGCATAGGTGAATAACCACACCGGGTTATTTTGCTATTTTAGTTTTAGTTTAGAAGTAGATTTGATTATTCAAAGTATAAAAGTGAATTTTTGTATTTGATTGTAATATTTTATTTTTGTGACTTATTTAGATTAGTTTCCTTTCAGAAGTAGAATATATTGTTAATTTCATCTTGATTAATTTGGACACTTCAAACTAGATCAACACTTAGATCCAAGTTAGGAAAACAAACCATAGGGAATTTACGCTACCCGTTCATAGCCTCTAAATCTCCCCTTTGCCAATTCAGCTACCAGGAGATCACACTACCAGATCTTAGTCAATGATCCTCCTATAGTTAGCCACACACATTCAAAAATAGGTTTCTCTAGTATGACTTCAGGGGGTCGAGTGCGGTTGAAGGTTACATGTCAATTTCATCCATATACGTACATTTCTGGAGTACCTATAACTAGGGGGTAGTTACACATCGATTTAGTTCAACATAGTCTACAAAAATCCACACACAAATGATTTTACAAGGTAGATTGTCCTTGGAATTTTGGGAGCGATTATAGGTTAGAGGATAAATTATACCTTCCTCTCTACACTAATTTGGTTAGTGGCATCGTGATTGCCCAAAAACTAGATAGTACAAAGATCTCTTCAGTTTTGGGAAGTGATTAGAGGTTGGAGGATAAAATACAACTTCTTCCCTACACTTCTTTGGCTAGTGGTGTGAGATCACCCAAAATACTCGCATGAAATCGACATGATCATTTCTATACTTTTTTCTCATCACATATATGGTGCATATGTTCATTTTTCATTTTTCGTACTTTCATTACACACTTTTTACATATATACATGCATCTTTACACACATTTTTACACATATACATGTGTATTTGATTACTTGATCATCTTGTCTTATGCAGCCCATCTATATGGGAATTAAGTAGTCAACATCAATAACAACATCACTCAACATCACACACATCGATACTAACATGTAGGTACATCACACATCGGCATCTACACATGCACTTTTTCCCTAGGTGCAGTCTCACCAATTTTTAAAATTTTACTTTTTAGTCTCCACACTCCATCTTTTTATCAATCAATGCTTTTTCTAGTCCCTTTACATGTATTTTACATCAATCTATGTGGATATAAGGTACGCATCTCTATCTACTTTTATGTTACTCGGTGTTCCTCTCACCAACATAAAGTAGGGGCAAATGTAGACACAAAATTATGCACTTTGGGTAAGTATATAGTCTCAATTACATACTACTATTTACATGGTTCTGAGTAAAAATGTAATAATTAACCAATGTATTTGACCATCTTTTTTTTCTTTCTATTGATACTTTCGGTATTTCACCTTTATCGAGACTCAGTTGTCTTTTCATACTTCATTTTTTACTTTACTGGACCAGAGTACCCATCTAGGATGCAAGCTCCAGGTGCCCTCATCCCCTCTTGGTGCCCCTGTCCTCTTTGTAGTTTACTTCCACTTTTTGGCTCCTTTATAGAAATTTTAGCATTCTATCTTTTTGGTAGTCACTTTTTCCAGTTAATTACAAAATTAAACCAAAGGAACCATATAAATATAAATTTATGTGATAATAATAAGGGACAAAGAACTAAACACCTACATCTCCACCTAAGGTTGCATTCATTAAGGGTTATATTACTCCATTTGCATCCATATAGCTCCATCAAAAGGGACAAAGGATGGTTTTCTGCATCACACTTCATAGGAGGGGAGTTTATTTTATTCCATGCACACATTATTTACATTCTACATCTAGTTATTTATCACTACTCACAAAGTGCAACATGCGAAAAGATCACCTAGGGCACAAATCGAACACACACACACACACAAAGAGAGAGAGAGAGAGAGAGAGAGAGAGAGAGACATTAGGTATGAGATATAGTGCAGCACTTAGTGGTAAGTCCACCATTGTGGCCATCGAGGATAGTTCAAACCCTTCATTTGCATCTTTATTTTTTAGGGTTTAATGCTTTGTCTGGGATTTTACTGAGAAGATTCTTATATTGTAGGTTTATCGGTGATTGAGAAATCAACAATAACATTCACATGATAAGAAGAGGACATATCTCGAACATTTAGCAACACCTCATAGGAGCTTCTATGGTCATTTCCATAGACTAGGGTACCGAGAATTTAGACCAGGGTGCCCCATGTGCCCTCATCCTTCTCTAGGAACCCTAGTCTACCTAGGACAGTCCATATCTATATTTTCTCAGGCTCCTATGTGACATTTTCCTCCTCCTAGTCAACCAATCTCCACTGCAACATAGTTTCATGACATCAACGAATCAAATAAGGATTCCTTAACCCTTTTTGCACATTAGGGTTTCATATTTCATTCCTTATATTGTTTGGGTTATTTATTTATTTTATTTATTTGTTATTTACTTCTCCTATATCATTAGATTAGGCTAATATATGTCATTTTAGCATAATCACCTAGAGGTTCCATCATAGTCTATCATGGTAAAATATTAGACTATGTGAATGAGAGGATATTTATAAAATTTCTTCCCAAAGGAAGGAATGCCTAAAAACTAAAGTAAATGAAAGAACATAAAAAAATCCTACATGAGGCTATATGACAAGGTCCAAACACCTACAGGTGGTATCCTTACAATACATAAAACCTTAATAGAGGATTTTTCACTAACTCAACATGATACCGATTATTAACTGTCATACTTTCTACTTCTGTCTTGAATCTAGGTTGTTTAGATTTGGATTTATTTCCCACTTATTTCCCCTTAGAAAATGATGACTTTTGGTGAAGAAAGAAGCATCTTAGGAAGTTTCAATGCTACATTTTTTGGTATGATTAGATAAAGTACTATTTTTTATCTCTTTATTTTACATGCACTCTTAAAAATGATTTTTGTCTACTTCATAATAAAGAATAATGGGATATAAAAATTCCTTAACCTCTCATAAATTGAGCCAAGGCATGAAAAATTATTGGACTCCTCCTTGGAAGGTTGAGCTCTTAGAATAATTGTGGAAATTGTGTGGCATTTTATGTTACCTATAAATAACTTTATGTTTTTAATATGCATTATTTAATGTGGTAGTTATCCCTAAACATTGTGAGAAGATTTAGATGAATTTAGGTGTCCTTAATTAATACTTATATGTTTCAATCAACTAATAATTTATCTCCTCAATATTTTTTTAACGTAAGGAACCTTTGGATTTTTGTTTTCCATGTTAGAAATGATATCTAGTATAGTGTAAAAAATAAGATATGATACCATGTTAGAAATGGGGAGAACCCAAGGAAACTCTCCTATGGAAACACACTGTTTGATCCTTTTTACGTATAATCAAAGACTAAAACAGATAAGGGTGTAGGAGGTTTACCTGATTGTTGGGTAGATGAAGGTGGAATGCGCACGTGTAGACTTCTAATCTTGGTCAATCATGTGAACTACTTTTGGTTGGGAAGGACTACCTTGTAATAAGAAAGCAAGACCATAAGAGAGAGTTAAACAATATATGTAGTGGACTGCCTAGCATATGCTAGATCCAGGAAGTGTGATACTCCCTAGAGGGTTGTCAATCCACTATTTTATAAATCAATATTAAATGAAAAAGCATGTAAATAAAAGGAATCTAGTGCTAGTGTTCTAATTTGGGTGCCTCAGGTCACTATCAATATCGATTCAATTAAATACTAAAACTATGTAGGTAAAAGGTATTTGGGTTAGGTTCTGGGTAGGTTAGGTGGTCTACAGGTCACAGACAAGGTCTGGTTGGGGTTGGGTAGGGTATTCTAGGTTGTTTGGGTGAAGAGGTAGGTCATTGGTCTACTGTGTTAGCAGACATAGAGACCGGTGCCCGTCGGTGTGACCGATCTTTGGTTGAGGTTTTGATGTCGGTTAATGTTGGTATTGGTATTGGTCATTGTGGAAGTGACAGAGGTCTAGGTAGGTGGTTTTGGCTCCACTCTATCTCAGAACAGAGGGTTAGGAGGTTGTGGGTGAAGTTTTGGTGAAGAATGGGTTCAAGGTCAGAGCCTAGGGGTTTTAGAGGGTGGTTTTGGGTGTGTTTAGGTAGAAGGTGGGGAGCTGGTAGATAGCAGGGTGACTGATGGCGGTTAGGCTAGACCAACTATGGTTAGGGGTAGCGGTGACAGGTCACTGGTATTTGGTCAAAGTTTGGTAGTGGGGGTTAGGGTGCTCTCTGTGAGTGGTCAGAGGGTTGTTAAGGAGCGAGAACATGGTGAGATAGGGTCTCGAGTATATATATATGGGTTGAATGGGTGAGGTTGGAGGGGTAGGAGAGAATTTTTTCTCTTGGGGAGGGAAATAGAGAAGTAAAGTACCAAAACACAAGTGAAGGATACAAGATCCACTTACCCAGTCTGATGCATGTAGAAGAGTGATAAATGTTGGTGAAGGATGGTAGGTTGGTTGGAGGGCTCTTGCTTGAGCTCTATCTAGTTTAGGTTCCTTCAATGGCTATGCTCACAAATGTTCTTGTGAGTGTTTCCACTACTGGTCTCAGCTAGGAACTCTGATGGCCTTGTTGCTTCAACGAGTTACTAGTGATCATGAGAATGCCAATGCTGAATTGAATTTCAATCAACTAGAATGCCAACAATGAACCAACCACGAAAATGTGAACCAACCAACCATTTGGAAAGAGCCGTAACCCGGGTATTTACGGGTGATTGATGTCGGTCCCACGAGTGACATTGGTCGATCAGAATCTACACCTGTTATGTCGAGGGGATTTATTTTTTGAAAAGTGGGGAATATGCCTTCCCACTTGATTTTGAGTGGTAAAGCACATGCATCCTCTTCCCTTAGAATAGGTAATAGGAAAAAGAGGGGTCCTATGAGTGGGGTGGCCACTATTAGGGATTTCTAGAAGGGTATGGGCTAGGTATGGGCAAGGTGGAGAGTGGAATGGTGAGGTGGAGGGGAAAGTGGGGTAGTGGAAGGGTGAGGTGGAGGGGCAAGTGGGATAATGGAATGATGAGGTGTTTGGGTGAGGTGGCTGGTCCAGTGGCATGGTGAGGTGGCTTGATGAGTGGAAAAGGGGGAATTTAATTAATTGATGTTAATTAAATCCTTGGGTGTGTGAATGAGGGTCATTGTGATGTGCAAAAGGGGTGTGAGTGACCAAATTAGGGTTAAATCGATCGCCCATGTAGAATGTGGTTATTAGGTTATTTTGGAGGAAGATGATGAAAGGTGATGTGTTTTTGGTGTCTACAACACCATCCAAATAAATACTTCAAAACAAGGGTTACCACCGAGAAACATGTCACAATACAGACTAGTAAATCAACACAACATAATTGGGTGCGCTAGCACTTCACTTATTCATGTGTATAAGCGCTCACCTAAATCACACACAAATCCTTTGAGTTTCTTCTATGGAGGAAATGAAGATATGGTTCTGTAAACATGGTTAATATAATATACAACATACCACATGAAGAACATGAATTACTATAATAGGCACATAGATAATTATCCATTAACCAAAAGGATATTTTTATTCAATATACTCATAATGTATTACATTATGATAGGCTCAACCAATATTTATTTATAAACTCATGCACAAGGCATGACTCATACATGGACTTAGATTGATGGACACACACACTTACATTTACACACACCCACATTTATATATATCATGGGAACTTGTCATTCTTCGCTTACATGATTTAATATAAAATTAGACCACTCCTATACATACTTACATGCTTTTACAACTCATCCTTCTTATAAATAAATTCCTATTTTGTGGTCCTCTATAAGCAATTTGCTTTGAATATGGAAGTTCCATCTTTATCCTGTATGATATAAATAACCTGCCACATGTGTTATAAATAGATTTACCTCCTCCATACATACTACAAGTTTATTATTAGCCATGCATGTTATTTATCCATGCATTTTTCTATTGTTTATCTTTGCCTTGATCATCACATCAACCCATGATTTTTCCTATTTTTATCCTACCTTAGAAGTCTAACCAACTATTATCTTAGTTGTTCCTACACACAACCCTTCACATGTGATACTTCTTGCCTCCTACACATCCTTCCACAAAATTGTTTTAACCCTTGTAAATACTTTGTTCATACTTTCATGCAAACCTTTGTGTGTATCCTTTCACCTTCATGTATGTTTTATACTTAGTCAATTTGAATCTTGGCCCAACATTACCTCACATTAGGTATATCATCCATCCATAGAAATACCAATCAAATGAATGCATGAATAAATAATCTGGATAAACTAATGTGGGAAATACACAAAATAATTTTTAATAAGAAGTGTATGAATAAAATAATCTATAAAAATAATTTATGCTCTCACATGGTCAAAAATTGGCTCTGTGGTATCTATAGGAGTTTTGAGAATTCTTTAGTAATTTCGATTCCATCCATTTCCATTCCTCTAGCACATTATTTTACCTTCCTAGAAATTAAATTTAGAATGTTTTATATTACCGCAAGGTATTTCTCGGCCTTTCATTGTAAATCCTTCAATTAAATGCTCCATTTAGAATCCAATTCTTCCGAACTTTTACCCCTTTCATCACCATGACCTGCAACTCTCCCATCCTTGATTCAAGTTTGTCTCTCTTATTCCTTATGGTATTATTCATGTCATATACCTCTTACAAAACCTTTTTGCACACCTCATTATCCCCTATATATAATTTATCATTAAGTTTTATCAATCCCGCTTCCTCTTCTATAAGGTGTGCATTGACAATTGAGGTATCCTTGAACTTGATAAAGATCTTGTCTACTTTCTACACATATCCTTTACTTCCACGATGATATATTCATATTCATTTATCCTCTTATCAATATTCCCCGATTCTCCATTTCTAATTCCTCCATCATCTTCTCTCATTCCCTATTGGACCTTATTAGTAAAACATTGGCCAACTCTTCCAATTTTTCAATTTCCGACTCCTTCAAGATCATACTCCAAAACTACTTCAGAACATGAGTGTGTGATGTTATTCATAATTTCACCCACCTTAGTATCTATATCGCCACGTCCTTCTTTTTATTATTCAATTTTGAGGATAACCTTTTATTTTCCTAACTCGTGTCCTCAAAGTTCCTCTACATGTTATGAAGTGTGGCCCCTTTATTAATATTTCAATTGCACAACATCATTATTCATATTTATTAATGCATTTATTTCTGCATGTCTGAAATTCATGTTTAAGCCAAAATTGGAAGGGTATTTAATGGGTCCTTCCTCCTTTGTAGCTCATCCACCTATTCTTTTTTTTTTGAACTCAAGTTCCTCCATGTGATTCAAGATTGCAAAGGAAAAAATCTTACACATCTTGACATGAGCTTAAGAGTTTTCTACCATGTCCCAATAATATAATATTTAATCCTTCATCAAACTCTTAAACTGGACCTTATGTTTTTGAAGTGTCATCCATATATACCATGTGGGGGTGAGGAGACAAAAATATTTTAGGCCTTCTCAATGAATTTTAAGTTCTTGGTCCCATCATGCATTCTCATGGTGTCTCGTGCACAATGTAAAAATGTACAGGACTAGCTTCCTCTCTTGTGCCTTGGCCTTATTTATCTTCTTAATATTCCTGCTCTTGCTCATGCTCCTTTTCTTTACACTTAGACTCTTCTTTCTCCTATTTAGGATGTGTGAGCTTGATGAGTTGTGTAAATCCCCTTTATAAACAACTCATCCTCTATACTTTTGTTAACTCATTGTAGCCATGTCCTTGTATTTCCCGCTCACACTTTGCTAAATATTATCATCATAACTTGAACTTATTGGCATAAATACTTATTAATATAGTTATTTTTATTTTGTGGTATTTTTATGTGCATTTATTCTTATGATTGCAATAAGTTATTTGAATGATGGTATGTGATTAACTAAAATATGAATATTATACATTTAGTATAAGAGGTAAAACAATAAATAAATGTCTAATATAAGTAGGTAAAATGGCCCAAACAACTAAGTAAGTGAAATGTAAAACCCTAATGTTGAAAGAAGGGCTGGAAATAACTTAGTTAATTCGATGACTATTCAAGACTATGTCACAAGATGAATTAGAAAAAGAGAATATAGATGTGACCACACATGAGCTCTAGAAGACACGGATCGAGCTATTTGCTGAACTTGGGGTGCCCGGGAGAGGATCAAGGAACCTGTGGGCACCCTATTCTGATTTTTGGGTACCTAAGTACGTGTAGGAGGTCTAAAAACTAGATTTTCAAGGTTAGAAGGTGATGCAAAGACCTCATTTTCCATCACATGTAATTCACTACACTTTGTGTTATATGTCACTAGAAATCGATGATGAAGGTAAGACTGTAAACCCCCAAAAAAACATCAAACCCTAAAAATAAAAATGTAAATGAAGGGTTCGGACTATCCTCAAGCAGACCACAATGGTGGACTTAATAACTAATTTTTGCACTAAATTATAGACCAAAATGTAGTTCTATGTGTGTGAGTGAGAGAATTGTGTGCCCTAGGTTCTCTAGTGCCAGTCACACTTTGTGAAGTAGTGAGCTATATATAGATGTAAAAATGTAATATAATGGTGGATGAAATAGAATAAACTTCCCTACTATGATGTGTGATGCATATAAACCAACCTTGTACCTTGTGATAGAGATAGATGGATGCAAATTTAGCCTTGAATGGATACAACCTTAGGTGATGATATTAGTGACTAGATCTTGGTCCCTCATTATGGTCTCAAAAATTTCTATGTATATGGTTATCTTGTTCTAATTTCATAATTAACCCTAAAAATGTTGACCACCAAAAATATAGAAAGCTCAAATGGCTAGAAAGTGCCCAAAAGATGGAAGTAAAGTGGGAAAAGGATCAAGGTACCCCGATTAGGCTAGGGTGCCCATGGGTGCCCCAGATCTAGCCTAGATGCCCCAAACAAGGCTAAAATGATGTAAAACAACAAAAAAACTAGGCATGTATGTGTTGAAGGACGGGAATGATGATGGAAAGTAAAGTAAAATGGCCAAAAGATGGGGGTTAATTAGTACTTTCTTCACTCAAAACCATATGAATAGTAGTATGAGACTAGGACTAAATAATACCCAAATTACATGATTTAGTGTCTACATTTTCCCCCACTTTATGTTGGTGAGTGGAATGCTTGGTAACATAAAGTAGATAGAGATGTGTACCTGATGTCCATGTAGAGTGATGTAGAAAATGTGCCAAAGGACTAGACAAAGCGTGGAGTGACAAAAATTGATGGATCATGGAAACTAAGGATGCAAAAGAGAAAAAAGTGATGAGAGCTTAGGGTGGAAACACATGTGTAGTTATCAATGTGTGATGATGTACTTGCATGGTTAGTATGAGGTGTGTGTTACCATAAAATGTTGTTATTGATGCCATTGTTGTTGACTTCTTATTTCTCATACAATCGGACCTACAAGGAGAAGATGATCAAAAACTCAAATATGCATGTATATATGTAAAAATACATGTAAAAGATGCATGTATATGTATGTAAAAGCATGTATATGAAACACAAATGAAAAATGGAAAAATTTCACTTGATCCATGATGAGAGAGAGAGAGAGTGTGTGTGTGTGTAGAAGGATATCCTATATTGTCGGGGTTTTTGGGTGATCTCGACACCATAGGACAAAGAACTGTAAGGAGTAATTTTGTTGTATCCTCCAACCTATAACTACTTCCCTGAATATGTGTGAAGAGATCTTTGTACTTCCTAGTTATTTAGGATATCTAATGCCAATGGCTGAAGTAGTGTAGAGAGGAAACCGTTATGTGCTCTAATCAGAATCGCTCCCAATAATGCTAAGGATAAACATGTCATGTAAAATCTATTGTGTACAAGGTTTGTAGACTGCTCTAAACCTACTCACTGTATAACCCACAATGCCAAGGGTGGAAACTAAAATGAACTGAATCAATGTAGAATCATTGTATAATATGTAAAACCCCAAATGACATCCTCCTTCTTTGAGGGTGCATGTGACACTTGTTAATAGGATAATGCAGCCCCAAAAGAGGACCAACTGCATGAACTCTATAAATATTTCCTATAAGGGGAAGGGAATGCACTTGGTAGAAAGAAAGGCACACATAAAAAGAAGGCTAGCCAAAAAAAAATTAGTATGAACAAGCATGCATGTATAAGACAAGTGTAAGCTACATAGACAATGTATAAGATGTCAAGCAATATAGTAATATAAACACACAAGAAGATAAAGTAAGTTGCAAAAATAAGGCTACAAACATGGGACATCACTCACGATGTCGGAAGACACTCGAGGTCATAGTGGTTTCATACAAATAAAAATGTGTGCATACCAAACATAGGGAAAATCCCACATAAAAGAGAAAATAAAGAAAGCAAGTGCAAACAACAAATAGCCATGGAAGAGAATAATCTTGCAAAACAAATCTTGCACATGAAGCACCTATTATCATGTTAGAAAGATAACCAGTATGTCAAAAGCATGTATAACCAAGTAATGAAAATTTCTAAGTACAAAATGAAATAATAACACCTATGAGAGATGAATGTGGATGCCCCAATGACTAATGTAGGATGGGAAGAATGCGAGCATATATGCTGCATTTAAAAGACTGTGTGTGTGATCACAACTAAGAAAAGGTGTGAATGTGCATGTGTAATGAGATGACCATATACAAATAAATGTAAGCAAGAGTAAAAGTAACCAAGATATGCAACATGTTGTGGATGGATGAAAAGGAATACAATATGGAATGATAAGAGTTGTGTGCCCCCAAGTGAATAGAAATGTATAAAATGAGGTTCATTTGTTTTCCCCCTCAAAGATCAAGAATTAACCGTAAAGGAGAGTGCATCATCGGGAAATGGCTGAAGTGCATATTGTGTATAACATGTTGTGATGAATATGTATGTGTAACGGTGATGATATGTGACTTAGGAGATGAATTATGAATGTGACCCTATAGCCAAAGTGTATATCACAAAAATAAAATTGAAAGAGTGATGATTTAGCCTAAAATGTATATCACTACAAGATAAATAAAGGGAGTGGTGATATATCCTAAAGCATATACCACTACCAGATGAAGGAAGAGGTGACAATTTAGCCTATAACGTATGTCACTAACCTAGTAATGTTGCATGATAGAGCGATAAATGATGGTTGTGTGACTATGATGAGGTCCATTTGATTTGTAAACCCTCGGCAGTCAAGTATGGACCGAGGAACAAAATTACATTATAGGGTAGTGAGTGCAGTTCATAGAATAAGATTTAGTATATGTGATGATAATAGATGACCATATGATGTGTAGAATGTGTAGTGTACAATATATAGGATGTAATGTAAGATGTGTATATAACCTAATAAAGTGGAATGCATGCTATGTAGTATGTAATATGATTAAGATGTAATGTTAGACTCATAGACAATAAAACGGTAACATATGTATGATGAAAATTAGTATTGTGTGTGATGTATAGATGTCTAGAGTAATTTTTGTAGATATACTAGTAATGTAGTATGTAGGGGGTGTAGTGTATGATGCTAGATGAGTAGACACGGTAGGAATATGACACTTGTATGATGAATATTAGTATGATGTATGATGTATAAATGAAAAAACATGAAAATGATGTAGAGAAAGTATATAATGTTGGATGTATGATGCGAGATGTGTGAATAGATGCAATGTGTATAACCTATTGTGTAGTGTGTGGGGTTCATGTGTAGTATGAACTCAACGAATAAGTGTGAAATGAAGCACATAAGTGTTTCATTAGGTAATAATGATGCTAAGATGTGTGATGATTATGCTTATGCTAAGAGTGTGATGTATGCCTATGTAAGAATGATAAGATGGGGGAAATGTGTGCATGTTATGCCCCACAAGTATGTAAGTGATGGAAGTATAGTAAAAATACACTACGTGGATCAATGTAAGAAGTAGTTTCCTTAAACAAAGTGATGGGATACTGAGGTGATAGAGGAGTGTGACCATAAAATGGTTCATCATCATAGTAAGATTCATTCGGTCTAACAAGTATCGTTGATACACATACTTTAATTAGATAATTATGTAAATCCATGGTGGTGTTCATGGCTATTTGTAATTAAGAGAACAAGTAGGAACTACTCTCATCATGTACCTAGAAACAAAACTAAGGAAATGAAGAAATGATTATGATTACAAAATTAAATGCTTGGAAGGAAAACCTTAGTCAAATACATAATTGAAATGTTCTTAACATAAATTGACAAAGTGACAAGTAAATGTTGAAACTGGAAATACATTCATAGACACGTAAAGGAAATAAATTTAATTCTTCCTTTTTGTTGGTTATGATTGTACCTTTCTCTTTCCCTTTGATCAGGTTTAGTATCAAAATTAACACAATAGAAATTTCCCTAAACTTGTAATCTTATTAAATCTAAAGAGTATGCTTGTATAATGAATGAAATAAATTGAAAGATTATACCTCCATGGAGAAATCTATTGGTATGGTTGAGAAAGGTACCTTCTCCCTTCCTCTGCATCAGGGCCTCATTAAAGCTTTGCTCAGGATGGGTACTCCCCTTTGGGGAAAAGGAAAAATTTGGGGCCTCCGTCATTGAAGGCTTGATGCCAAAGGAGGATAGTCTTAGTGAAGACCCATTTGGAAAACCTATGGCTAAGCATACTAGATCCAATCTGAGTCATGGTGTTGTCAACAAACGTAGTAGGGTTGAGGAGGATCCTAAATAGGTTGAGGAAGTGGAGATTTTAGATTCAAGGGAAAACCATGATGGGAATCCAGACTTTTCGGGTTCCAGTTTGGAAAAGGCCACTATTGATGGGGATAATAGTGATGAGGGGAGAGTGAGAAAGCTCTCGATTCAGCTGATGATAAGCACTCAAATAATTTAGAGGATTCCATTGAGAGTGATTTCACGTTATGAAAACTACCCAATCTAAATTGTTTACTACTCAAGACTCAGCTGTCAAGACTCACTCTTTCATGTGGGATTTTGAGCATTATAGGCTTGATACCAACATTAATAGACACAGGATTAGTATGGTCTCCATGGATTTGAAGGATCTAACTAATAAAGTGGAAAATATTTCCTCGTTGGTCCTTAGTGAATAGCTCAAGAACGCCAATGAGAGAAGCCTAGAAATGGCCAAGGACATGTTGAAGATGAAAGAAGTTGTGTTCCAGATTCATGATGTCCATCTCCTCAACATTAAGAGCACCATCCACCATCTCAAGCTTTTAGCTGAGATGATTCACTCCATGGAACTGGCTAAGGAAAGGGAAAAAGATGGTAAAGGCCCCAAAGTGGAGATCCAGAGCCAAACTACAAGGTTTGGAAAGCTACCATTGATTCCCTCATCAAAGAATGGAATGGATGCATGAAATCAATGGGGACCTGATAAAAGAGTGATTGCATATATGGGATATTGTCTGGTTGTTTAGTTCTAAGTTGTTTTGTTGTTAGTCTCTTGGTTATGCTATTGTTAAATAGTTTATTTACTATTTGGATAATTTCTTTTGTGTTTGTATTTCCTTGTTGTTGGTCTTATGCTTCTTTGGTTTTGTGGTAGGGATTCAATGGTATATCCCTTGGCCTTTTTGTAAGGAAATGGTAACATTATGTATGGGGTAGGGTCCCCTTAACCCTTTTTACCTCTAATAAAAAAATGAATGAAATAAATTAACCAAACCTAAATATAAGTACATGGGCTCTTTTATATAAGAGAAATTTTAGACTATATATGAGAGAACTAGTTATTCATAATGACTAACAAATCTTGAACTCGAGTGTTGATCGAAACAAGGAATACCTTTTTTAAGAAATACATTTATGGAAGGAGTGGTCCTTGAAGTATTTGGATTTGAATTAATCATGACAACTGCAGAGGAGGTCCATGATTGAATCCTTTGAGGGATTCAATCAATGCTGGAATATTCTTCATATCTTTGATTGATTGAAGGGAATTGCAGTGATAGTAAATATCTAGTTGTTGGCCACATCCCATCTCCCAGTGACTGGAGTAACTAGACCTCAAAATCGGCCTGAATATAGGTTGAGTTAATGGCACATGTTTCTTGTTCATGATATTGTTTATCCATTTGTATTACTAGTAGTTCGATCTATCCATATGATTTTGTGAATCCTTTATTTTGAGGGTTTCATATTTTATGATCCAGATGAGCTCGGAGTGGTACCGTGAGTCTGCTATTAATTCAGAGGTGATTCATGTGCCAAGATGATTCCTATGCCAACACGTTAATTGATTCATGTGCTAGTGTATGAATTAATTCATGTACTATTGCCATTCTCGCTCCTGTTTTCCTATAGGTAGTAGAATTCAAGCCATTCTCGCTCTCCCGTACATATAATTTTCCAAGGGTTTGTTAAATCTTATCTAAAGATAAATTCAAGCCATTTTTGAGGAATAATTAGCAAGACAAAAATAACAAACATATGCACAATAATTCCTTCAAAAACATAGTAAAGTATTAAGTATAAACAATTAACATTATACATCGTGTAGTATGATATCAAAATGGTATGAGGCTTAACATGGTTTAAACATAACAAAATGGGGTTCATCACTCCCCTAGACTAAAGGTTTAGCAAGTCCTCCTGCTACCTATTTTTCAATTGTTCTACAATGGATATATTCATTGGTGAATGTTAGCCAAGTTTCATCCAATGTGGTGTTACATAACCTATAGAAATGAATAAAGTTATCTCTCTAAGTCTTCAGTAACTACCCTCGGCTTATCATTAGTTGAATTTCATCTCGGTATTGGTGTAAGGAATAGTGGGGGCATGTATCACATACCAATCCATTATTCCTTGAGCTCTAGAATAATCTTGTAGAGATCTTTGGCTTGTTTTAAGGACCATCAGAGGTTTGTTGGTGAAATAACCTCCTTTCTTTTATATAGATCTACAAGAATCTCATATTGGATCTAGAAAGTGACTCAAGTTGACATTGAATGTTGGAATAACCCGTTCTCTGAAATTTTGACACAATTTTTAAGTATATCCATGTATCTATCTACTAGATGTAGACAATACACGTGACCTGAACCTGTTGAAGAACTGAATTGGGGTAGGTAAATCATGCCTCATCAAGAGGCCTACTATAGATTTTTATCATAATTTTTTTCCATTTAATCCCTCCATTCTCCTTGATTCTTGAGAGTAGATATGAAGGCCCTTAACTATACCTATCCCACATAAAAATTTATTGGAATTTCAGCATACTTAGGGAGAAGAAATTTGTGAAAATAAAATTCACACAACAAATTCTTCTCAAGATCATTTCCTACTGTATATGCACCTACAAATTGTTTATCATCATCAAACTCTATGTCTTACATGGCATGAGCCCTAGATATTTTCCATTTGAAAAATTTCTCCTTCAAATACAATGCATAAAAGTTTGAAGGGGTCCGTAGGAAATAATCGATCATAGAGTCGACTTAATGTAACCGAATTTTATTTTAGAAATTTATTTTCTTCTTTCAATTTTTTGTTCTCCTCTACCACTACCCTTATCCTATATAATTATTCCATCCATTTAACCATGCCTCATAAAATAAAATTCGAGGAAAAAAAAATCAATTTGAATTGTTTGATCGTCCATGGCCACTGTGCTCTTTCTCTCTTCTCTTTTCTTGTAATAAGTGTAAGAGATGTGCCAAGATCCTTGGTTTTAGCCGGAAGGAATTTTATCTTTTGTTCTCATTCCTTTAAGGCCTTTTGTAGATGAAGAGTTTCCTCCTCATATTGTGCTATTATTTCCTGCAGTTGTTGAATCTCTTGATCCTTAGCAGTTTCCTACTGGGAGAAATGGGTTTCTTTGGCCTCCAAGAGTGACTGCAGATGGTTTATTATTTCTTGAGCTAATTGTAGCTCAAATTGAACTTTAGATAAGGACAGGACTTGGGGCATAATAGTATCAGAATTAGGGGGAGAACTAGGTTCTCCCTCTTCTATAGGTGCCTTGCCTTTATCCCTAATAGGTGACTCTTCATTTGTAGGCAAGGAATGATCTCATTCTTGTTCTATATCAGGAATAGATGGGGATACTTATTTATGAGGAGATACAGGTGGGGTTTGGACTAGGGTTTACATTATCTCAGATATTTCTTGTTCCTCCTTGGATAGTGGATTCTCAATTGGGGTTTCATGAAGGATAGGAGTAGGCCTAGAAGTATGGAGGTGTTTCTTAGGTCTCTCAGAGGTAGATGGAGTTTTCTCTACAACCGCCTCAGGATTCAAGGCACATTATTTTTGAAAATTGAGCCACTTCTTCACTCCATGCTTATTTTTTGACAAATTGGTGTTTACAAACTAAATGAATCAAACCCTGAAATTTAAAATATGAAACACCCCAAAAATGTTTTTTTGTAGCAACACAAATGGAATCATATAGAAATTGGGGAAAATTAATCTTATATTGAGGCTTCGTTTGACCATGTTGAAGATGGATTAACATTCTTAATACAGGACCCAATACAATTTCATATTGTCCCTCACATGTAAAATATTTAATCAACCACTTTCCACTTCGACCCAAGGTTTAGGTATGGTTACTCTCTTAAACCCTTTTGTCTTTCCCTTGTTATCTCGATGTAGCCTAGAATTTACCAGTAATAACCAAGGCACGCTAGCACATCAATTAGCCTAGATTGAGCGCTCACGTGAAGCATGCAAAGGTATCGGTGCCCATCTTTAGGGTCGGTATTGTAATATGTTAGCATGATGAAGACTTAATGCATTCAGATCCATAATTAATATAACATTCTACAAAGCATGTCCAAATCTAGATCTAAAGAGTAATAGATTTAAATAATAACCATAATGAAGTCAATCATGCAAGAACCTGTTATACTCATGATTAATACCTTTATTCATCCAATACAATCCAATTATATTAAACACAATAAATAAAAATAATGTTATTACAATAAGTAATACCATAAGCTCATGTGCATATCAAATTTGGTAGCATAATCTCACAAAGAAATCATATCTAGTTCCCACACACCATTCTCCCTATACTATGTAGATCACTACATATTTATAAGGGTGGGGACTTTCCCTTCACCGCTTGCATAATTCCCAAAATAGGTCTCATGCTGAAAATAGCCATGTGCCTTTACAATAATAGATATGTGATTTCTTTGTAAAAGGATGTGTTCCCTGATTGAGAAGTCATGCTTGATATGTACTGTATCTTCTTTGCAGATTACAGATCTTTGACTGAGTCGGATTATGATTGGACTCTTTTATTTATTTCATTTTGCATCTGAGTTTAATCTGATCTCGGAATGAATTATGAAGTTATTCATCTATAAGACCTAGCCTTGGATCAGTGGTATTGATCCAAGTGGTGCTTTAAGTTATTCGTGATGAATTAAAAATTATAAACCTTTCACAGGTTGCAAGGTCTGAATTCGTTGAATAAAGCCAATCCCGAGTCTAACTCAGGTTGATCGTGTGAAATGGAATGGTTCCCGATATCGAAGTATATCTGGAAGGTCTTGACGTGGACCGGGAGTAATAATTGATTACATATAATTTATAGCCTAATGGCGAAGACAGAGTGAACCCATTCGAGAATGCATGTTGTAGGTCTTTTTCTGAGCATATGAAATGTTAGACCTAACTGGAATTATTAATGTTAGTAACCTAAAACTAAACTTAACCTAGGGGTTAGTGTTAATCTAACCTAGACCTAGGCTAAGAGCTAATGTTCAAAGTTAGTAACTATGTTCTAAGAGGTTAGACTAGGTGTTATCCTAAATCCTAACCTAAGTTACTAACCTAACTTTTGAGCAAGGAATTAAGGGGACCTATGGAAAGGGTGTGAACCATGGGTGGCAGTTTCTATGTTATTAAATGCGTGGATAAGCATGAGGGACAGGTAATTGGTAGAAGTTGTTAAAACGGCTATCTTGAGCCGACGTGGCAGGTCGCCAAAATTGGAAATGGTCTTGGAATTTCATTTGTCTATCGCCAACTATGGCGGTCGGTGGCAGTGGAGTTTGAGTGGGAAAATGGGAGTAAATGCCATTAATGAACTCGGTAATCGAGCTCGGATTCCACGAGAAGGCATGCAAAATGGAAAGTTAATGGTTTGTTTAGTTTTGCATGCGCTCCGGTTTTCCTTCTGTCTGTTCACTGGTTATTCGCACCAGTCTTCTTGGTGTTGCATGGCAAGAATGAGCGTAACTAGCTCTTTCCTCTGGCAAGGAAAATATATAAGTCATGGAAATGGCAAATTTTTGTTGGTGGCTCTAACTTGGAAAAGAAAGAGAAGGTTCGAGCTCTTTCAGTGGTCTGCTTCGGAATTTTGAGCAAATATCCAGGCATGTTAGGCCCTAACCTTTAAAAATCTTGCTGTCTTTCAAGTGATTTCATTAGAACAACTCTGTTCAAATGATTTATGGGTTTAGATGATTTTATGGCAGTTACGGGTGATTTTGTTACTGTATCTTCTTGCTGTTCGATTTTCAAATTTAACCCTTGAAGGGTGTGTGTTGTATTTCGAACTGTTATTCTGTTTTATTGCGTTTTACATTCCGGCGTAAGCCTGTGAAACGTATGCTTGAAGGGTACTTATCCTGCTCTGTGAGAACCCGTGCATGATTCCCTTGCTGGGTTCAGGCTACTGTGATGCTTGTTGATTGATTCTCGTAGTCGATGCTTGTTGTTGATACTTGCCGTCAATGCTGGTTGTGGTTACTCGTAGAAAGGAATACTGATGGACTTTTGTTTGATTGCTCAGTTTTATTGAACTATTTGTAAGCTCTGTCGTGGTAAATATTGGTTGTGGTTATAGATTCTTGTTGGGTTTCGTTTGAAATTTAAAGTTATTTGTTAATAAATAACTTGTTGTGTTACTGTATCTCATCGCGACCCTGTTGAGGTTGTTTTTCCTTGCGTTGTGGTTATGGGTTTCAACCCGTTGACAGTATGCAATATGTATATATTTATGTTTGTTGTAATCGAAATGACTCTGTGGAGTCGATTGAATGATTCATATATTTGGACCACTGTTGAAGCTAAATATAATTGAATATTGGTAATTGATGTGCCAGAGACTTGAAGGAATAACATGTATTACGACCTCTGTTATTTTGTAAGAATACCTTCGTGTTGCAAGGATTTTGTGGTACAGACTCTTTGGGTGTATTTTTACGTTTACATTCTGTGCAAACTTGTGCGAAAAATTGATAAGGGTTCAGTCGGATTCCTTGTTTTGAAATCAGTATTTAGATTTACTTTTGCCTGATTTTTAAATGTGTACCATTGATTGGCACAGATGGAATCATTTAATTTTATTTATCTTGTTACTGTTGTTCGGATTCAGTTGAATCTTGGAAGGTAACCTGTATTTTTGCCTCAAATTAAACCTGATTTGGTACACTATTGTTTTTGTCACTGTGGAAGTTCCTTGAGTATGGATAGTTATCATGTGTCCTGGCTTTGTTGAAGTGAGATGTGAATACCATACTTTAAACTCTGAATGCGTCCAGATGAGAATAGACATGTTATGTTTACTTTCTGTATATTCCAGTCAGTTTGAGGCTATGCATGTTGCGGGAATTCTGTGTGATTACCTCGGCATTGTCTTAGGGAAACATCAATTGCTCAATGCTATGGAGTCTATTGTTGACTGCGATATAATAGAAGTTCTTTGATTTTGACCTTGGGTCGAAAAGCCTTACTGTGTTTAAGTAGGGACTAGCATGGGCTGTAGTTTGTTATATTTTAACTTAAATGGAACTATGGTGCTTTGATGGCCGCGTCTGATTTATTCATATATATATATATATATATATATATATATATATATATATATATATCTAGTCTCAAGCTTGGTGAACTAAGGAACTGTCGACTTCCCCTCGACAGATGATGGCGTTGAATTCTTCTTGTGGTCGCTTCATGTGGAAGGTCATGGGTAAACTGTTGTTTGACATTCATCTGTTTTGATGTAAGAGCTACTGCAATGATAATATGTTACAGGAGTTTTGTTATAATTGACTTTAACAAAACTACGATTTTTTTGTGGCTCGATAGGTTTATTCGTATGTTTATAAGGTGAATGCTCTCCTTTCAAGGAGACGGTACAGTCATGAGCTTGTGTGAATAGAAATATGGATGACTTGTTTCTTTCTCTTCTATTATGGCAATATATGTCGATATCTATCTAACAGTTGGAACTGTTTTTAACATATGGTTGGAATCATGATTTATTATGATATTCCTTTTTCTGTTGAATGTAATGATCTGTCCAATGTTTGATGATCTTGGGATTAAAATGAATAGTTGTTTTGGATACCTTCGTTCTTCTTGATCTCTAATATTTTGATGAAATATTTGAGAAGTGTCTAGGACTATTCTGTAGCAAAATTTGTATTACACGTTATAGACATGATGTATTACTAAAGCATAGTCTGAAATATGTTTACTTGTTTGGTGAATTGATCTCATTTAAATAGGGTGTTTAATGGAAACAATTGATGGATTGCAATTGTTTTAAGAGTTAGTGCTTATCATGCTCAGTTCATCGAACTGACCCATGTTGACAATTTTGCAGATGGTTGCCGTAAGTTGTAAAAGCATGCAGATCTGATAGGATGTTCAGATTGTTTAACTTGGTTTATGATGAATTACAGTTTGATTCTCTAAATGTACTATATGAGGAAAGATGCTCCCTTTGCCATTGAGTAATGTATGAAGTATGCTGAATGCATAAAATGTATTTGTATAGTTCTGAAAGGAATGGAAATAAGTATTTGCTACTTATGTGTTGTATTCTTATTTTGATAGTTTGACTTTCTTCGGTTTATATACCGGAGGGGCATTGTTATCATTATATAATTTGGAGACTTTTGTGATTGTCAATGTAAGTTTGCAAGAATATGAGACTGAATTCTTATGATTGTTTAGCAGTTCTAGTATGTTTTATCTGAAGCTAAAATTTGAAATTTAGATCACTGTCTTTCTGAAAGATAGGGTTAAAATAAACCTAAGCAGAACGCTAAACAAGCTGAATTAAATTATTAATCCCTAGTCTTGATTATGACAGGACAACATTTAATTGGATTCTTAATCATTTATATCTTGATACTAATAAGTATGATATAAATTCAGTTATGAGAAGTGATATAAACCTAGATGGGGTTGGATGGCAATCTCATGTGAAGTTTATGAGATAATGTCCAATTCCATTGTTTTAGAATTATGTATATTCTATGAACTCCTTGATGAGACCTTGGCCTTAATAACTTCTCTGTGTAATGAGTTTTATTGAGAAGGGTCATTTTAAGATGAGGAATCCAGGGATCGGGAAAGGCTAACCTTAAGGGAAACATCTTAAATTTAATTTTAAAATCTTAGTGTGCGTAACACTTATTAATAAGTAGATCTTTTCGAGGCGGATTTAAAGGTTGATGGCACAAGTCAACTGCAGGGTTGTACCTCCGAGAAGATTAGGATCTTCTCGAAGTTACAACAATGCAGGTGACTTATGACGACACCCTTTGCATTGATCGCTAAGATTTACACTTTGATCTCGAACAAGTTACTTTGGGACCGATTAGGAATGTGGTCACATTATATGGCTGCCTAGGAGACTCGGGGTATCATGACACACTGGTTTAACTAGGGTTGACCCAGTATGTCATCTTATCCCTAGTCCTCGAGTGCATCCATATAACGTTGTCACCTTACTAATCCGTTCCCGAGTGATTAACTTGGGGATAGGAGGGACTGACAGAAGTCGGTATAAGACATTCTACATAACATAAGAATGGGGTGAAGGACGTATTCCAGATTGACGAGTATGTCGTTAAGGAATACGAGACATAAGCAGTATGTTTCAAATCTTTGGCCAAAGTATCGCAAGCTGCTGATTGCGTTGTCCTGAGTCACCTGGTCTAAGGGATGAGATGCCGATGAATAATGGTAACAGTTATTCAGTTAGGTTCCTTGGACAGAGCATTCTGAATCCCAGAATAGGGAAGAGAACCACAAGAGTGATGTGTTAAATAAAAACGCCAACTCTTATTACTCATGAATAGATCGGTAGATTACCGAGTCATGGAATGAATAGATCGGAGGTACTCCGAGTCATTACAGCTGCATATGGTTTTCTATTATAAGAATGGTTATTTGATTTGTGAGTTCTAAATTATGTATTTAGAACCAGGGTGCAATTATCAAAAAAAAAAATTCACTTGTTCTAATGTATAAAATGAGGATGTTACATCTTGGTATTAGAGCTGAAGGTTGCAGCTCTTGGACCTATTATGTCCATAATCTGATAAAAACCTGAATTTTCTTGTAATAGAAAATGGTTAGAACAAGGGGGAACGTTGCGAATAATGCTCCACCTGAGGGAGGGGCGGCAACAACCCAGAAACTTGATGAGATCCTTGCTGCCCTGTTGGACACAAGAGATCGTTTAGCTGTACTTGAGCAGCAGGTGATGGGAAATGAGGAGGATGAAGAAGCTGGTAATAACAATCAGCCACCTCCTGAGGACAACCCCAATATGGGTGTTGATGTTAATAATGTAAATGCACACTGTCAACCCAGAAAACAAAAAGGCCAGGTTGGCAGCAGAACTCACTAATGATATAAAAAGGATAAGCCCACCTAAGTATGATGGCACCACATTAGGAGATGGAGCTGAGAACTGGCTCAGTGAAATGGAGAAGTACTTTGCAATAAGGAACTTCTCAGAGGAAACCAAAGCTATTTGGGGAGCCTATCAGCTTTCCCACGAAGCATCTTCGTGGTGGGATAGCCGTAAAGCTGAACTAAATATTGATGAGACCAATATTACTTGGGATCAATTTAAAGGCTATTTTAGGCAACGTTGGCTGCCACAACTTTTCTATGATCAGAAAATGACAGAATTTCAGAACTTAGCTCAAGGGAAGCTAACGGTAACTGAATTCTGGGAGCGGTTTACAAAACTCCTCAAGTATGTACCGCAGTATCAAACTGACGAGAAGTTCAGAATATGGAAATTCATCATGGGATTGAATCCCGTGATAGGGGGAGAGGTCGATGTTCACAGTCCAACCACTATGGAAGGAGTTGTTGAAAAGGCCATAAGGCAAGAACAGAAATTAAAGGCTATTTCTGCTCATAAAGAGGAAGTGCGGAAGAAGACTGCAAATCCTTCTTCAACCTCTCTTGCACCCAGAAAAGGACCATGGAAAAAGTTTGGAAACAAGAGTAAGTTTCAGGAGATAACAGTAAGAAAGCAGTAGTAAATAAGCCTGCTGGAAATGTAAGGGATAATTTTGCTAAAAATTATAACAATGGGCAGAAGCCCTATGGAGGACAACGTGACAATTACAAGGCTGGAGGCAATTTTGAGCCTAAAAAGGGACCTGTAGGAGGCTGCTACAATTGTGGCAAAGACCACTACGCAAATCAGTGCCCTTTGAAGAAGGATGATCATAATCGTGACAAAGATAAGATACATGCCGCAAGAGCGCAAGCAAGCTGAAAAAGCAAGTAACACCTATAGAAGTTCCGGGTAAGTTATTTGGCATACCTGTCACTATTCTTTTTGATACAGGAGCTACTGAATGTTTTATTTCTAATAAACTTGCTTCTAAACTTAAAAGAAAAGCTGGGAAAATGGATAAATCTTGGACTGTACAGTATGGTAATAACTCTGTTCATACAGTGAGTATGTGTCTTTTTGGGGCAGTCCTTGACTTACCTAACTTTTCCATGGAAGTTGACCTCTATGTTACACCTTTGGGATCGTATGACATTGTCATCGGTGTCAATTGGTTAGCTGACCATAAAGAAAAGGTAGATTGCTATGAAAAGAACATAAAATGTTTGGATGATCAGCTGGAAACAACAGAGATTCAAGGTGTGAAACGGGAAATTTCAGTTAGAAAACTGTCAGCTATGCAGCTTAAAAAGGCTAAGAATAAAGGATGTACCCTTTATGCAGTAAAGATATCTGAATCTTCAGAAGAAGATGGTGATTACATGAAGCAATTTCCTCTGTTACAAAGTTTCAGGGATGTTTTTCCTGAAGAATTACCAGGGTTACCACCCAAGAGAGAATTTGACTTCACCATCGAAATCAAACCAGAACAAAACCTATTTCCAAAGCACCTTACAGGATGACTACTACAGAGTTAGTCGAGCTTAAGGCACAGTTGCAAGAACTTTTGACAAAAGGTTTGATTAGACCAAGTGTTTCACCTTGGGGTGCGCCTGTAATATTTGTGAAAAAGAAGGATGGAACACTTAGGCTGTGTATTGATTATCGGATGTTGAACAAAGCAACAATCAAGAACCGATATCCACTTCCAAGGATCGACGATCTATTTGATCAGATGCGTGGAGCAGCGGTTTATTCTAAGATAGACCTTCGATCTGGTTATCATCAGTTAAGAATTAGAGAAGAAGATATTCATAAAACGGCTTTCCAAACAAGGTACGGACATTATGAATTCACGGTTCTACCCTTTGGATTAACTAATGCACCCACAGCCTTTATGAACTTAATGAACAATATTTTTCAAGAATATCTGGACAAGTTTGTACTTGTATTCTTGGACGATATTCTCATTTATTCTAAAAGCGTTGAGGAGCACAATGAGCATTTGAAGATAGTTTTGGGTATTTTGAGAAAAAGAAAGTTGTATGGAAAGTTATCCAAATGTTCTTTCTTTGATTCAGAAGTTCACTATTTGGGTCATGTTATAAGTAAAGAAGGAATTGCGTTGTAGATCCTTCAAAAATAGTGGCAATAACTGAGTGGCCTGCGCCAAAGAATGTGCATGAAGTAAGAAGCTTCATGGGTCTTGCTGGTTACTATAGAAAATTTGTAAAGGATTTTTCTAAGGTAGCTGCACCAATAACTTCATTGCAGAAGAAGGATAAGAAATTCATATGGAATGACAAGTGCGAAGCGGCTTTCAAAAGTCTGAAAGACCAGTTGACTTCTGCACCTATTTTAGTGTACTGCAGAGACCTAATGGGAGTTTTACGGTTTGTAACGGATGCTTCAGGGAAGGCCTTGGTGGTGTTTTGCTTCAAAATGATCAAGTCATAGCATATGAAAGTAGAAAACTTAAATTACATGAGTTGAATTATGCCCCTCATGATTTGGAGCTTGCTGCCATTGTTCATGCACTTCAAGTCTGGAGACACTACTTACTTGGGAAACCTTTTGAGTTGAAAACTGATCACTTAGGACTGAAATATATTTTTACTCAGCCTAACCTGAATGCCAGACAGAGAAGGTGGTTAGAATTTTTATCACAATATGATTTTGATATTAGCTATATCAAAGGGAAGGAGAATAGAGTAGCTGATGCTCTAAGTCGTAGGAGGCACATTTCTGCTCTTATAACATTAAGAACTCAGTTTAAAGATGAGGTAAAAAGTGCCTCAGAATCAGATGCATACTTTCAACAAGTAAAAGCAGCGCTTGCTGCAGAACCAAAGGATATAAGGTATAAAGGTTTTCATTTTGATAATGAAGGAATCTTGCGTTATGAAAACAGGGTATACGTACCTATGCTGAACGATTTGAGAAAGAAGTTGTTAGTTGAATTTCATAATTCACCTTTCTCTGGACACCCGGGAATCACAAAAATGCTTGCTGATTTGAAACAACAATACTTTTGGAAAGGTATGAAAAAGGATGTCATTGAATTTGTGACTCATTGTTTGGAATGTCAGCAGGTGAAGGCAGAACATATGCACCCTGCTGGACTGTTATATCCTCATAGCATACCGCAGTACAAATGGCAAGTAATAACCATGGATTTTGTACAAGGATTACCCATGTCCAGGAATAAACATGATGTTATCCTAGTAGTTGTAGATAAACTAACTAAGGTAGCTCATTTCATCATTTGGAAATCTAAAGGATGATTCACAGTCTTTGGCAAAAGATTCGTACATGAAATTTTCAGATTGCATGGTGTACGAATTGATTATATCGACAAGGATCCTAGAATGACGTCAAGGTTTTGGCAAACGCTTAATGCAGCTCTTGGAGCACGAAACTAAACTTGATTACGCATATCATCGGAAACGGATGGACAAACCGAGAGGGTAAATCAAGTGTTGGAGGACATGTTGCGAATGTATTGCATGGATCAACAGTATAAATGGGAAGAGTATCTTCCATTAGTTGAGTTCACATACAACAACACTTATCACTCATCTCTTAAAATGGCACCATTTGAAGCACTTTATGGAAGAAAGTGCGAGAACTCTGTTAGTTTGGGATAGTGTTGAGGATAGAGTGGTAATTGGACCGAGAGATTCTCACGAAATGGAACAAGCAAGTTAAGCTGATTCGTGAAGCGACTAAAGGAGGCAGCGAGATAGGCGAAGAGCTATATGCTGACCTTAAGCGGGTTGATAGAAGGTTTGAGCTTGGTGAGAAGGTTTTTCTTCGTGTTAAACCCAGAAAGAGTTCTATAACTTTTGGCAAGGCTGCCAAGTTGTCACCTCGATTCGTGGGACCTTTCGAAATTGTCGAAATAATCAATCCTGTAGCTTATCGTTTAGCATTACCACCTGCTTTATCTCGCATGCATGATGTTTTCCATATTTCTTTGCTTAAGAAATACGTTTCAGATCTGTCACATGTTTTAAATTGGAATTCCTTGCAGGTCCAAGACCCAGGAATAATCGTGGTTAAACCCACACGAGTGCTGGAAACTCACCAATTGCATTTAAGAAATCGTGAAATACAACAATGTAAGGTCCAGTGGGACCAGTTTAACGAAGAAAGTGCAACTTGGGAAAATCTGGAAGAGATGAAAATTGCTTTTCCTTCTCTTTTTCAACAGAATGAAATCTGTTGACAAAACATTCTTTTATGAACTTATTTTTTTAAGTATTTATGAAAGCCAGATGGAGGCAAACATTATTCAGGTTGAATAAAATGTGTTGTGACATTGACTTCTGGAAACTATTCAAGTTGGAAAATAGTCGCATTGATTTGTGAACTAATAAATTGGTTGACCTGAAGGTTAATTGAATATATAATCATCGGGACGATGAATCTTTTTAGGAGGGAAGCATGTAACACCCTGAACTGTTGTTACTTCCTCCTAAGCATACAAGTGTTGATATGTGATTTCTTTGTAAAAGGATGTGTTCCCTGATTGAGAAGTCATGCTTGATATGTACTGTATCTTCTTTTGATTACGAGATCTTTGGTAGTCGGATTATGATTGGACTCTTTTATTTATTTCATTTTGCATCTAAGTTTAATCGATCTCGAATGAATTATGAAGTTATTCATCTATAAGACCTAGCCTTGGATAGTGGTATTGATCCAAGTATTGTTTTAAGTTATTCGTGATGAATTAAAATTATAAACCTTTCACAGGTTGCAAGGTCTGAATTCGTTGAATAAAGCCAATCCCGAGTCTAACTCAGGTTGATCGTGTTAAATGGATTGGTTCCCGATATCGAAATATATCTGGAAGGTTTGATCGTGGACCAGGTAATAATTCAGTTACATATAATTTTGTAGCCTAATGGCAGTACAGGAGTGAACCCTGTTCGAGAATGCATGTTGTAGGTCTTTTTCTGAGCTTATGAAATGTTAGACCTAACTGGAATTATTAATGTTAGTAACCTAAAACTAAACTTAACCTAGGGGTTAGTGTTAATCTAACCTAGACCTAGGCTAAGAGCTAATGTTCAAAGTTAGTAACTATGTTCTAAGAGGTTAGACTAGGTGTTATCCTAAATCCTAACCTAAGTTACTAACCTAACTTTTGAGCAAGGAATTAAGGGGACCTATGGAAAGGGTGCGAACCATGGGCGGTAGTTTCTATGTTATTAAATGCGTGGATAAGCATGAGGGACAGGTAATTGGTAGAAGTTGTTAAAACGGCTATCTTGAGCTGACGTGGCAGGTCGCCAAAATTGGAAATGGTCTTGGAATTTCATTTGTCTATCGCCAACTATGGCGGTCGGTGGTAGTGGAGTTTGAGCGGGAAAATGGGAGTAAATGCCATTAATGAACTCGGTAATCGAGCTCGGATTCCGTGAGAAGGCATGCAAAATGGAAAGTTAATGGTTTGTTTAGTTTTGCATGCGCTCCGGTTTTCCTTCTGTTTGTTCATTGGTTATTCGCACTTTGAGTCTTCTTGGTGTTGCATGGCAAGAATGAGCGTAACTAGCTCTTTCCTCTGGAAAGGAAAATATATAAGTCATGGAAATGGAAAATTTTTGTTGGTGGCTCTAACTTGGAAAAGAAAGAGAAGGTTCGAGCTCTTTCGGTGGGTCTGCTTTGGAATTTTGAGCAAATATCCAGGCATGTTAGGCCCTAACCTTTAAAAATCTTGCTTTGTCTTTCAAGTGATTTCATTAGAACAACTCTGTTCAAATGATTTATGGGTTTAGATGATTTTATGGTAGTTACGGGTGATTTTGTTACTGTATCTTCTTGCTGTTCGATTTTCAAATTTAACCCTTGAAGGGTGTGTGTTGTATTTCAAACTGTTATTCTATTTTATTGCGTTTTACATTCTGGCGTAAGCCTGTGAAACGTATGCTTGAAGGGTACTTATCCTGCTCTGTGAGAACCCGTGCATGATTCCCTTGCTGGGTTCAGGCTACTGTGATGCTTGTTGATTGATTCTCGTAGTCGATGCTTGTTGTTGATACTTGCCGTCAATGCTGGTTGTGGTTACTCGTAGAAAGGAATACTGATGGACTTTTGTTTGATTGCTCAGTTTTATTGAACTATTTGTAAGCTCTGTCGTGGTAAATATTGGTTGTGGTTATAGATTCTTGTTGGGTTTCGTTTGAAATTTAAAGTTATTTGTTAATAAATAACTTGTTGTGTTACTGTATCTCATCGCGACCCTGTTGAGGTTGTTTTTCCTTGCGTTGTGGTTATGGGTTTCAACCCGTTGACAGTATGCAATATGTATATATTTATGTTTGTTGTAATCGAAACGACTCTGTGGAGTCGATTGAATGATTCATATATTTGGACCACTGTTGAAGCTAAATATAATTGAATATTGGTAATTGATGTGCCAGAGACTTGAAGGAATAACATGTATTACGACCTCTGTTATTTTGTAAGAATACCTTCGTGTTGCAAGGATTTTGTGGTACAGACTCTTTGGGTGTATTTTTACGTTTACATTCTGTGCAAACTTGTGTGAAAAATTGATAAGGGTTCAGTCGGATTCCTTGTTTTGAAATCAGTATTTAGATTTACTTTTGCCTGATTTTTAAATGTGTACCATTGATTGGCACAGATGGAATCATTTAATTTATTTATCTTGTTACTGTTGTTCGGATTCAGTTGAATCTTGGAAGGTAACCTGTATTTTTGCCTCAAATTAAACCTGATTTGGTACACTGTTGTTTTTGTCACTGTGGAAGTTCCTTGAGTATGGATAGTTATCATGTGTCCTGGCTCTGTTGAAGTGAGACGCGAATACCATACTTTAAACTCTGAATGCGTCCAGATGAGAATAGACATGTTATGTTTACTTTCTGTATATTCCAGTCAGTTTGAGGCTGTGCATGTTGCGGGAATTCTGTGTGATTACCTCGGCATTGTCTTAGGGAAACATCAATTGCTCAATGCTAGGGAGTCTATTGTTGACTGCGATATAATAGAAGTTCTTTGATTTCGACCTTGGGTCGAAAAGCCTTACTGTGTTTAAGTAGGGACTAGCATGGGCTGTAGTTTGTTATATTTTAACTTAAATGGAACTATGGTGCTTTGATGGCCGCGTCTGATTTATTCATATATATATATCTAGTCTCAAGCTTGGCTGAACTAAGGAACTGTCGACTTCCCTCGACAGACGATGGCGTTGAATTTCTTCTTGTGGTCGCTTCATGTGGAAGGTCATGGGTAAACTGTTGTTTGACATTCATCTATTTTGATGTAAGAGCTACTGCAATGATAATATGTTACAGGAGTTTTGTTATAATTGATTTTAACAAAACTATGATCTTTTTTGTGGCTCGATAGGTTTATTCGTATGTTTATAAGGTGAATGTTCTCCTTTCAAGGAGACGGAACAGTCATGAGCTTGTGTGAAGAGAAATATGGATGACTTGTTTCTTTCTCTTCTGTTATGGTAATATATGTCGATATTTTATCTAACCATTGGAACTATTTTTAACATATGGTTGGAATCATGATTTATTATGATATTCCCTTTTCTATTGAATGTAATGATCATCAATGTTTGCTGATCTTGGGATTAAAATGGATAGTTGTTTTGGATACTTTCGTTCTTCTTGATCCCTAATATTTTGATGAAATATTTGAGAAGTGTCTAGGACTATTCTGTAACGAAAATTTGTATTACACGTTATAGACATGATGTATTACTAAAGTATAGTCTGAATTATGTTTACTTGTTTGGTGAATTGATCTCATTTAAACAGGGTGTTTAATGGAAACAATTGATGGATTGCAATTGTTTTAAGAGTTAGTGCTTATCATGCTCAGTTCATCGAACTGACCCATGTTGAAAATTTTGCAGATGGTTGTTGTAAGTTGTAAAAGCATGCAGATCTGATAGGATGTTCAGATTGTTTAACTTGGTTTATGATGAATTACAGTTTGATTCTCTAAATGTACTATATGAGGAAAGATGCTCCCTTTGCCATTGAGTAATGTATGAAGTATCTTTGAATGCATAAAATGTATTTGTATAGTTCTGAAAGGAATGGAGATAAGTACTTGCTACTTATGTGTTGTATTCTTATTTTGACAATTTAACTTGCTTCGGTTTATATACCGGAGGGGCATTGTTATCATTGTATATTTTGAAGACTTTTGTGAATGTCAATGTAAGTTTGCAAGAATATGAGACTGGATTCTTATGATTGTTTAGCAGTTCTAGTATGTTTTATCTGAAGCTAAAATTGAAATTTAGATCACTGACTTTTTGAAAGATAGGGTTAAAATAAACCTAAGCAGAACGCTAAACAAGCTGAACTAAATTATTGATCCCTAGTCTTGGTTATGACAGGACAACATTTAATTGGATTCTTAATCATTTATATCTTGATACTAATAGTATGATATAAATTCAGTTATGAGAACTGATATAAACCTAGATGGGGTTCGGATGGCAATCTCATGTGAAGTTTATGAGATAATGTCCAATTCCGTTGTTTTAGAATTATGTATATTCTATGAACTCCTTGATGAGACCTTGGCCTTAATAACTTCTCTGTGTAATGAGTTTTATTGAGAAGGGTCATTTTAAGATGAGGAATCCAGGGATCGGGAAAGGCTAACCTTAGGGGAAACATCTTAAATTTAATTTAAAATCAATGTGCGTAACACTTATTAATAAGTAGATCTTTTCGAGGCGGATTTAAAGGTTGACGGCACAAGTCAACTGCAGGGTTGTACCTCCGAGAAGATTAGGATCTTCTCGAAGTTACAACAATGCAAGTGACTTATGACGACACCCTTTGCATTGATCGCTAAGATTTACACTTTGATCTCGAACGAGTTACTTTGGGACCGATTAGGAATGTGGTCACATTATATGGCTGCCTAGGAGACTCGGGGTAACATGACACACTGGTTTAACTAGGGTTGACCCAGTATGTCATCTTATCCCTAGTCCTCGAGTGCATCCATATAACGTTGTCACCTTACTAATCCGTTCCCGAGTGATTAACCTGGGGACAGGAGGGACTGACAGAAGTCGGTATAAGACATTCTACATAACATAAGAATGGGGTGAAGGACGTATTCAGTTGACGAGTATTTCGTTAAGGAATACGAGACATAAGCAGTATGTTTCAAATCTTTGGCCAAAGTATCATAAGCTGCTGATTGCGTTGTCCTGAGTCACCTGGTCTAAGGGATGAGATGCCGATGAATAATGGTAACAATTATTCAGTTAGGTTCCTTGGACAGAGCATTCTGAATCCCAGAATAGGGAAGAGAACCACAAGAGTGATGTGTTAAATAAAAACGCCAACTCTTATTACTCATGAATAGATCGGTAGATTACCGAGTCATGGAATGAATAGATCGGAGGTACTCCGAGTCATTACAGCTGCATATGGTTTTCTGTTATAAGAATGGTTATTTGATTTGTGAGTTCTAAATTATGTATTTAGAACCAGGTGCAATTATCAAAAAAAAATTCACTTGTTCTAATGTATAAAATGAGGATGTTACATCTTCGGTTAACTGGAAGTAGCACTTCTATTCTTAGCTCACACCCATGCAAAGCTTTTAGTAGACACTCTTCCAATTATAACCCATGTGTGTCGTACAAGTCTTTATCTAGTTTGTGTGCTATGCAAGCTATCTCCAAAAATAGCCCGTACATATGAAAATGGCTAAGTCCTAAATCCACCTCGTCTTTCTTGTGTGTGTCATTCCCTATCCTTTCGTGGCTTTGAATATGATTCAACCCTATGCATGAATATTTTTGCACCCTCTCCTTCACATAATACTCTTGACCTATCAACATTACCCCACACTAAACTACAATACCACCTTGACAATGGCTACTCTTTGAATAATAAAGAATAAATAATGGAAAGAAATAAAAGAATTTATGCATAAGGAATGAATTCTCAATGTGTAACTTCCTCTGTGTCAACCGGAAGAATTAATTATAGATAATTTTATTTTATCTTTGCTTCCAAGGTCTACCACTCGATTAGCGCAACTTCTATCTTCTCGGGTTATCTACTACAATAGTTTCCAACTCGTCTTGGGAAATTTCTGCCTTCTCATTTTGTAGCACTATAACAATGTTGGACATAGTAGACATTATTTGTTCTAACATATCCATCTTCTACGCATTATACACTTCCTAATGTCATCAAATTTTTCCTTATGTGGGTCTTGTGATGCTGCAAGGGCCTCGCACTTCTTCTTGACTAGTGCTAATCTTTCCACACATCCCAATGTCTCATCCTTAAAGGCTTTCAGGACTTCACTGTCTTATACTATTGTACTAATACTTATTACTTCTTTGGAGCTGCACATATGTTCAAAGTGTTGTTGCTCAAAGAACATGTGATAGAAAGTATGGAAGAATTCTATGTGGGAAAGTGAGTCATATTAAAAGGTGTGAATGGATGGAGAGAACATACGTGTGGAGTAGAAGTGTAGCTTTCGAAACTTAGCCATTTTTATTCATGAAGGTATATTTTTATAGATGGCATATAGAGCACAAAAACGAGGAAAAATTGTGCACACCACACATTGGAGATTCTTAGAGTATTGGATACGAAGAACTTTGTATGGACATATTGGAAATAGATCTACTTTGTCGGTTAGCTAGTAGTAGTATCTTGTTAGTGCACTTGCATGTGTGGCTAGATTTGTAATGGCGCGTGGCTATTAGTAGGATGTAACCTATTTTTGGAATGGATAAATAGTGAAGGGAAAGTCCCCACCCTTATATATATGTAGTAAAATATGCAATAGAAAAGGGGATATATACATAGATATGTTGTTAAATACGTTACGAGCATACTATTGTTATTGTAATGAAGCTTTCAGTATACTTCTTACATTGAATATAATGGAGTATATTGGTTGAATATAAGTTTTAGTTTTGTGTGTATCGAATCGGTATGTTTGTGATCTCATCAAGTTAAACACTTAATTTTGTTCTCCTTAGGTATAGATCGGGTATACTTTGTAGAATGATGTGTTAGTAATGAAACTATATGTATATCTTAAGTCTTCATAATGCTAACATCCTAAAAAAGAAACCCTAAAGAGGGACTGGTACCTTTACATGCTGGTGAGTGCTCGGTCTAGGAAGAGTGATGTACTAGTGCATCTAGGGTCTTATTCAATTTTTATCACTGAATTCTAGGATGCATCATTGGTTCAGTTGTCGGGACCACTTTTTCAGTTGTTTTTAGGATGGTTCGTGATGAAGACATACCATTTGACCTTAGAAAGTGTTGAAGAATGGATACAAAATCTAGAAGATGAATACGCATGGAGATTTAGCATTGGATCTGAGTTTAACACACACATGTGGGTGGAACAAAATTTATATGATAGTTTATATGAGAGTTTTTTCACTATCTTTCTAGTAGAATTGTACGAGTGATTGATTGCTTATTCATCTAAGAAAAATTTTAGGTATTGCACACTTGTCTAGATGTAGGAATAATTCCATGCCCTGTATGATGCTGATTTGATTTAGAATCAAGATTTGGATACCGCTTCCATGGTGTCTTGAACAATTATATCATGGGGTACTCAATTTCCACTTATTCGTGTCTAGAAGTAGCTGAATTCTAGTTTTTATGATATCCAAGGGAGCTTGCCTACAATTCATTCCTCTCCGATCAAGATCCTAATAGTAACCTTGAATCTAAAGAGTAAATTGATGGTTAACTAAACCCCACCACGTGCGCGGGAAAGAGCAAGTTTGGTGAAAGATGACATACATAGTGGAAAAAAGGTAGAGAGAGGAAAGGAGGCTTAAGTATAATGAGATGCGCGAGAGGGAGATAGAGAAGTAGCTTAATGTTGCAGAAAGTATGGCATTGAGGAGAGAGATGGCTCATGAAGGATTTGAAGCTCATGTAGAAGACATGGAGCCGCGCATCAAGAACTCCCAATCTAGGAAAGCATAACAGGATCCCCCTCGGCCTCACGCATAAGCATGCTAGCAAAGACTACCTAGGCCATAGGCGTGCATTAGAATCCACCTGGTAACCTTGCACTTACATTTGGTTTTTTAGCATCAAGTATAACAAGCACTCAACAATCTAGTTCAAGTAGTGGGAGAGTAGGAGCAAGTCTTATAAAAGGCACAATGATGGCAGCACAAATGGCTTCATTGTTATACGGGAGTACCTTTTTGGGTGTATCATCAGCACAAAATACAAGCACACCAATTTTTTGATTGACTTCTAGGAGTAGTAATTGTATGTACCCAAAATTGTATGTAGTGTACTACCAAAAGAGGTTACAAAAACCCCAATGATGATTTAAATCTCTTTGCAAGGTGTTTAGAATCCAGAAAGCACACCGAGTATACATTTGCATCCTAAAATGCCTTCTCCATCCTTCGCATGCTTTGTTTCGATCATGTTCCTCTCTTTTTCTTGCATTTTGGTATTTAGTTACATAACTACCACCTTGCCTTGGTGGCGGTCCGTGACTGCCATCTAGGATAGGGAAGTGGTCATGTAATCACCACCGCATTGGGCGGTGATCTTGTGCATGTTTTCCGAACTTTCGATGCTTTTCTCAAGATAAAAATCAAGTGGCGCTTGTAATTCTCAACCACTCTTTCTTGCATTTAAGTTTTAGCCACTTGGTAAATAGTAATTCCTCTTTTTATAATAGAAGAGTTCAATTCAATCTTACCCTCTAGTAAATCAAAGTGTTATAAATACTAAGCTTGTTTACAAGTAAATGGCCCCTCTCCCTCTATGATTTATTGTCCATTGTGTTTTGAAAGTTCTACAATAATTCTCAACAGTTTAGATTTTGTAAAGATCTCAGCCTCTCAGTTCAAGGCTCCACAATTATGGTTTAGAGATCACTGGATCTCTCTAGTTTCATCTTGTTCCATTGTTGTTCTCCAAACAACTAACTTAGCATAAAAAAATATGGTTCTAGATTATGTTCATTTGAATCTTGATTCTACTTAGAGTTATAGGTTGTTGTTTTATCATAGGAAGTATAGGTCCTAGAGATTTCGGTGTGCTTGTATTTTATCCCTATAATAATCCTTCTAGGAATCACATAGTCAAGCTCTATTCTCTTGCACTATCCCTCTCCTACTTGCATAATGTTCAACTTATGTCCAAGATGCCACTTTGTTCAAACATCTTATCTGCTTCCACTATCACATTCCCACTTTTCGAATCAATGAGAACATGAAGGAATGAAGAGATCACACTGAGGGGAAAAGTCACAATACAACTGGATTTGTCATTGTTCTATAAACTCTAGGTTTGTATTGTCAAATCTGTGAGTTACAATATATCAAATAGAATAAACAAATCATTTTATTTCATTTAAGCTTGCTTTCAATATTACCAAGGAAGCTATGGGGAATGATAGTTTCGGATAAGTTGTCATTTATTCCTCACTTTTGAGGTAAGATTGACGGTCTTTCAATTAAATTAGTTAGTTATTTATATTTAGAAACAATTCACAAATGCATAGGAAAATAGCTACATCTGGCTACCTTGCTTGTTTTAATTTCGTTATTAGATTAATTGTTCGTTATCTGAATATATTAGAATATTCTCTCTTTAAATTTCGTTCAAATTAACATCTTTGAAAATACAAAGAAAAAAGGAATATAAGCGTAGTGTAGATATATTTTTCATAATTAGTTTATTTCTTTCAGTTAAATTTGGTTATCTCTTGCATGACAATTACGGGACCTAGAGAGCCCAAGGATTATGTATTCAAACCGGTAATACCTCGGTAAAATATCTTCACAAAATTAACAGATATAGATCAAGGTCTTAGAATTCACACCTTTCGAACAAAAACAAACCCACAAGAAGTTATTTAGCAATTGAGAGAACTAAATATCGAAGACAAAAAAGCATATGCATTCTAGTAAAATCAACCCAACTATAGATTTCCTTGATAGGATATCCACATGACCATACAAGAACCCAAAAGAGAGAAAATATTTGGTTATGATTCATTAGTTCCATAGCCACACATAGGAGACCTTCTCATTGACATAGACATAGGCTTACGTATACAAATTGCTAGAACACCCGTAAGGTATTATGAGAAGATCACACAACTCCTGGTATTAAACATAGAAGCTGAAAAATCTTATGACTATTGGATAGTCAGATTAAATGATTGATTTTTCACATGACCATAATAGGTCCACAACAACCACGAGTTCATGGTTGTGATCCCCAGGTCCCATAACCCAATGGGCCTACTAATCAATTAAACATTGACACCAGTTTACGTACACTAGTATTTAGATCCTCACCACTCTCTTGGATATCATAACACAATTTTTCATATTAAACATAGAATCCAATCAAGCTAATATTTTCTAAGTTAGACCAGAAAACTACCCATAGTTTCCTACAAATCCACTACACCTCTCATACCACTTTCATGACCTTGTCTAGAAATATACACAAAGCACCTATAGGTCACTTTCCACGTATCCAATAGCCAATAGATAGGATCTCAGCAGAGCTCAACATTGATTGGAGCCTCCGAGAAGATATTATATCTGAACAATCCATTACACCAATTCAGGTTAGGAGAGATTTCTTTTCCTTAGACTCATAGATCTTGTTATTACATGTTGAGGATATAATATTTCCCAACTAGTTTGTCTACATCCACATATATTTCATTTCCACCGGCTGTCTCGGCATGACCTCAAGAGGTCGGGTACGAAGAAAGGCTACTTGTTGATTCTCATGCTCGCCTGTCACTTTTCTATCGTACAAAATTGGTGAAGCTGACGTGAAATGCAACATCTTTTCCTTTTCATTTCCATTTCTTTCATCCATATTCACTCCTTCCTATTATTCGTGGTTATTTATATACCCCTGAATATTTTGGAATACGATGCATATGGAAGACCTCTCTGTGTCTCGAAGCATATTATGGTCAAACAAATAGAGAACCGTCACCCTCACTTTCTGCATGGGTTGAAAACTATTCAAGAAACTACTTATCATCACAAACTCCTCCTAAAATAACAAGCTCTAGTTCTTAATTCCAAATTGAGGATTTGGATCATCTCACACAAAAACAACATCCAGATCCCTGGGTGCTCTAACATTATGATGTTTACTAGAGAATCCACTTCATCTCCTTGAGTTTGGTTCGGACCACAAATCGGTATGTAGTCGAGATCCACTTCCATTTTTGGATGAGGAGTACTTAGTATGATACTCTAGAAGTGAAAAATGTTTCCAAAACATGTACCCACCTATAGGAAGTTTACAAACACAACTCAACACCCTACTCCAAGAAAACACCCCCATTCCTCCACCTATGAAAAATACTCTTGGTGAAGCTTAGCAGAGTAATGATCAATTCATAGCAGGGTATCATACCCCTCTGTAACCTCAAGGTATAAAACAACAACCATCAAGGAAAAACACTATGTCATCACAAATCGAGGTCATCTCGACTTTAGTTGAGAAGGTTAGAGGACTATAACTTGCTCAATAAAATCAAACTTCACATTCGAGAAAGTAGGAACTATCAACCCTCCACATCATCCCGGCCAAGTTGACCTCCTCACACGGGAATAGGCACAAGAGGTATGCCTCCTCAACATTCATGTAACTACCCACAACAAACACCAACTAGAACCACATTTTCAAATGTTTCTCTAGTTGAAAGTATGATACCTTCTAGTTTAGTACCAAACAACCCATATCAGACCAATGCTCCTCCCTACTTAAACATTTATTCAAAATCACCACATGGAGACATGTTCTCCTCTCCTGGGATGTTCTCTCAACCACAGAGGTTTCCTTATGTCTCTGCAAATACATATGTTATGCCATATCAGCAACCCATTCCACCTCTCCCCCCTCAGCAAGCACCATCAATGGTTTAAACCTATGTGGTAAGGACTTACTCAGAATATTTAAAAGAACCTCTAGATTTCACCATATGAAGCATCATGCTTCCAAGACCTCTTCTGATTTTCCTAAATTCAAGGGGGAGGGAGATCCAAATGCACATATCAAGGCCTATGCCATGGCCATTCGAGAATTTATCCCTTGGGATGCGGTTGTTGCTAAGATATTCCCTAAGACCTTAGAAGGTATTGCCCTTGATTGGTATTATAGAATACCTAAAGCCTCGATACACTCATTCAAACAACTTGTGTCAGAATTTATCAAAGCTTTTGACATGAAAAAATTGTTAAGAATAGGGATCAGGGAATTCTTACACATTAAACAAGAGCACAATGAATCTTCTACTCATTTTATTCAAAGATGGCATATAATCCTCTACTCATCAGCAAGTGCTCCAAACATGGATCAAATGAACTATGTGACTTATTCCTTCATTTTCTCAAAAGAGAGATAAAGGAAGAAGTCTAAAAGTTCCCACTAAGGACTTATGATGAAGTACTCGAGAGTGCCCTCTCGAATCGTTCAATTGGAAATAGCAATGCCATAAGACATATAAAATGAATGGGAAATTAATCGCTTCCAATCAAAACACTACGAGTTGTCCTAATGTTGGGAATACTAATCAAGGACCCAAGATTCTTAACAAAAATATGGGGTTATAACAGATGGAGTCATAGACCAAGTTAAAAGGGCAAATGTCGTAAACACTTCACCACCCGTTCACAATCAGTGAAATAATAACTTTACCCCAACAATAAATGTGGTGGATTTTAATCATCCGTCATGACAACAAAAACAACAACAACAATGGAAAATCTAGATACAAGGTCCAATCGAAACCCAAACTGGATATCAAAACAAAAACCAAAGGTAACAACCTCAAAATTTTAACTCTAACAACCAACAACAAAATCAGAATTTTAGACCACAACAGTTTCAAACGAAAAACCTCGAAACTATAATCCCAACTTGTATTGTGGTTTCCACAAGATTCAAGGCCATGATACTAGGACTTGATGTGACTATTATAAATTCATGCAACATTTTCTAGAAGACCAAAGACAACTCTTAATAGATATGTTTTTAACAAATTTTGCATTACTCATGCCAAATACTTATACGGGAGCAATTTCCCCTCAAGATTTTTAACGATCCTCTCCCGAATCACTCTAACAATAACAGGTTAGATCCAAATGGGACAAACAAGGGTGTTATGGTAGGAAATAACGATCATGAAGCCTCAACTTCATCAAATCCACCGGTCGCACCCCAATTAGGAACTTGACCAAAAACCAAGATAGTTGGTCTAGTAGAGTTAGATACCGAGCTACACGTAGAAACCCTAACAAGAATGCAAGATTATTCTTCTCAACCAGTTCTAACCTACCCATTAGTACGCACAACATTTAAGAAACACTAGAAAAACCTTTATGTGCTTACGATCTAATTAATGACCTAAAAAAGAACTTCTCTCACATTTCCTTCTTGGACTTGTTGAAAAACTCTCCCACTCATAGGGCTACACTCTTAGAAGAATTAGGTCTTGGTCATTTGATTAACATCACTCCTCCTAAAACGCAAGTAAACCATGTAGAATTTGACATCTACCCTCCAGGGCAGTCAGATAGGGATACTAAGTTTATATTTGATATAAGCAAAATGCCAATAGATGTTGAAATCACACGTAGAGGTGACCCATCCTTACATTTACAGGTATGGGTTTATAATAGTTATGTTAAGCATGCAATGATTGATGATGGGGAAGCAGTTAACATAATCCCCTTCACTTTTCTTAAAAAGCTAGGATATGCAGAAATAAATTATTCCACAACACGAAACACGCTAAGGGGTTATGATAGCCTCAAGGACACTTCAATTAGGACTATAGTGTTACCAGTCACCTTAGGACCCAAGATAGTCCTCACCAAATTTTATATTATAGATTGGGAAACCAACTATAATATGATTCTCGGTCAACCATGGATACATCACATGAAGGCAATCCCTTCCACGTTATTCTAGGAAATAAGATTTTTACACCTAGGAAAAATCTTTGTAGTGTAGGGTAACCCAAAACCCTTCGACATACACCTAGCAGATTTGAAAAAGAGACCAGGCATTCACTCTAAGTTTGAGCTCCCAACGAATCAACTTAACAAACTAGTCAATTCAAAGCCAGAAGTAAAGTTGGTACCTACAACAGAATTAGAAGTCATGAATCTAGTCAAAGGCATTCCAACACTCAAAAATGAGACTAATGTCATAGAGACAGTATCATTAGGAACTACCACAAAATTTTTGAGTTACTAGAGAAAGATTTACCTATTCTCCTACCATTTTATTCCATGGGTATAGGATGTACACTAGGAATTAGATCCCTTCCAACGGAAGAATTTTGTATGGTAGAAGTAACCGAGGAAAAAGAAAAGATATGAAGAATGTTCCAACATCAATTTTTTTGAGAAAATAATGGAATCTCCACTTCGATGGAGCTAGATGTCATTTTGACATTGGGGCAGGTGTGATCTTTACTTCTCCTGAGGGAAAGATCCTACCTTTTTCCTTTAATTTAAACTTCAAATGTACAAACAATGAATTTGGATATGAAGCCCTCCTCCTTGGCCTCATCATAGCCAAAAGGATGGGCATTGATGACATTAGAGTACTAGGAGACTCATAATTAGTTGCAAACCAAGTATCTCGAGTTATATAAGACTAGAGTGAACAATTAAAACTCTATAAAGCAGCGGTATTAGATCTAACCAAGGGATTCGACTTCATATCAATCGAAGCAATCCCATGAGAACAGAACCTTCTCACAGATTCAATAGTAACCTTGGCTTCCCATTTCACTCCAAGCAGTGAGTTGGAAAATACAAATTTCATGGTATCACTTCATACTAAACCATTGGTGCGTAAAATACCAATAACCCCAATCTTGACACATATAGAAGCTGAGAATGAGTTTACCATCCTAGATCACTTTGAAAGTGATAGGGTCACTCTTGGATATCTAAATGCCTATGTGGAACTACATCTTGCTCATCACATAGTATATTTCTCCCTAATCCCATCTTCCTCTTCCTATTTTGGAAATCCCATGATAGAATCTCCCTCGCAAAAGAATCTCGAAATCTACAAGGTAGAGAATGGAGAAAGTTTGGAACTACCTCTGGCCCTACCTGAATTTGAAGAAGGAAATGCTTCCTTAATCAAAGGAATGATTGACATAAATATTAGAACAGAGGAAGAACCAAATATTTTGAAGTTGGGATTATCATTAACTCTAGAGGAGATAGAAATACATACCCCGGATCCTCAAGGAACATCAAAAGGATTTCACATATAATTATAAAGAAATGACAAGAATCACACCACATATCGTGGTACACAATCTTATCACCAAACCAAATGCAAAGCCAACTAAGAAAAGTCGAGACCAATGAAACCAAAAGTGGCTCTCATGGCTAAAGAAGAAGTAATGGAACTCTCCGGTGGGATTCATCAAACGAGTCAACTATTCACAATGGGTATCTAATATCATCCTTGTTCTCAAAAAGAATGTGAAGATATGCATTTTCATATATACAGGACATTAACAAATATTTCCCCAAAGATGACTTTCCATTACCATCTATCGATGTCATTATCGACAACAATTGGATTTGATATTTTGTCTCTCATGGATGGGTTCTCAAGATATAATCAAATCAAAATATCTAAAGAGGATCAAGCCAAGACTACATTTATAACTCCTTTGGAAACTTATTGTTATGTTTTCATGCCATTCGGTATTAAGAACACGGTGCTACATACTAACGGGAAATGACATACATATTCCATGACCTTATTTATAAGATTGTGGAATATTGCATAGATGACTTCATCGCCAAGGAAAAGAAGCATTTTGATCACCCGAGAATACTTCGTATCATTCTCTCACGATTGATCGAATATGGCATCACATTGAATCCAGAGAAATGTGTATTTGGTGTAACAGAGGTAAGATTCTAGGTTACATTATATTGTCATGAGGGATTGATGTCGACCCAACCAAAATCCAGGTTGTTCTTGAAATGATTCCACCATCAGATGAGTCTGGTATCAGATCATTTCTTGGGAAACTCAGTGCAATTCAAAGGTTCATCCCTAACTTAAGTTTTTTTGTTCATCTAATCAATAATTTATTAAAGAAGGATTATAGCATTGATTGGATGGAAGAATGCAATGAGGCCTTCAAGCTAGTTAAATGCTTCTTATTGTCTCCTCCCATACTAATGTCTCCTAGACCAGATCATCCTTTGATCTTGTATTCACAGGCTTCTAATGTATCACTAGCCTACATGTTGGCTCAAGAAGATAATGATAAATAGGAACATGCAGTCCATTTCATTAGTCGGGACGTTTCTTGATTATGAAACTCCTTACACACAGGAAGAAAGAGAATGCATTTCCATAGTCTTCACAACAAAATATTTAAAACATTACATGCTTTGAATCAAGAAACAAGGGTCATTGTAAAGACAGATCACGCACAAACATTCCTCATGTAAGGGTATTTTTCTAAAAAGGTTGGACATTTCATAACCTTAATGGGTGAGTTTAAACTAACATTTGTAAACCAAAAATCCGTTAAGGGACAAATCATTGCAGACTGGTTGGATGAAAATCCATTGGATGGGGGTGATCTGGTAGATCTAGACTTTCCCGATGAGTGCATATATTTTTTTGAAACCAGGCCCCCATCTCTATATGTCCTTGGTACACTAACATCGTCAATTTCATCATGGACCACACATACCCAAAAGGTGCCACATCGCAACAAAGAAGGTGGTTACACATTATCATTGCTAAATACGTTATTTTAGAATAGGTGCTCTATCGTAGAGCCTTTGATATAATCCTCTTTACGAATCCCACAGTGGGATATGTGGAGGCCACTTCGGTGGCTATGCCATTGCTCGCAAAATACATCAGATGGTCTATTTTTGGCCCACTGAACATGATGCAGTAGAATTTGTGTGCAAGTGTCATAAATGCCAAGAGTTCTCCCATGAGATTCACATGCTAGCACAAGCTCTACAACCAATTGCAACCCCATGGCCCTTTTCCACATGGGGCCTAGATTTGATAGGGAAATTATCTCCCTCATCAATAGATGGCCATAACTTTATAATCACAGCCACAAAATATTTTACTAAATGGGTAGAGGCCATGCCTCTCACCACCATACCAGGTTCTGTAATCGCTAAGTTCATTTTGAATCAAATCATTTGTAGGTACGGTGTCCCACAAGTCATTATCTTAGATAATGGCACATCCTTTAAGAATGATGAGGTCCATGAGTTATGTAGAAAATTCAAGATAAACCATCATACGGCCTCTCTTTGTTACCCCCAAGCCAATGGACAAGCTGAAGCAAAAAACAAAACATTAAAATCCATTCTCCTAAAAACATTTACGAAGAAAAAATGGGATTGGCATTTAAAATTATACCCGACCTTGTGGGCCTATCAAATGTCAATAAGAAAACCAACAGAACAACCCCTTTTTCATTGTTATTCGGGCGTAAGTAGTTCTCCCGCTTGAGGTCAAAATACCCAATCTCTGCATCTCATTACAAGGGATATTGGGAGAAGAATCCTATAAAGAGGCACGCCTCTCTCAACTAGAAATCCTTGATGAGGCCAGGTTAAATTCCAAACAACAAAGACATAGCCTATGCCTATCTTTGACCAAATGTGCTAGAAATATAATAAAAAGGTCTACAAATGAGAAATATATTAGGGAGATCTAGTTCGAGACTAGACTTAGATTGATAAGTAAACCGGCGAAGGAAGGAAAATCCCGCCCAAGTGGTTAGGCCCATACCGAGTCATGAAATACTACGGAAATGGTGCGTATCTATTGTGTACACTAGAGGGTGAGGAATTCAATGCAACTATTAATTCCTTACATCTTAAATAGTTTTACACATAAGTCATCAAACATCACAATTTCTATATTATATCTACCTACATTGCATTAGTCACTCGGTTGTTTCATTTTGTTCACTCATTTCGTAAATTTTGTGGTTAAGGAACTTATTCTTAAAGTAATTTATTTAAAGCTTCGAAAATATTGGAAAAAGCATTCTAATCATATCTCTTCAATTTTCATAATATCATCAAATGGTTTCAAAATCATCTCATCAATCCGATAGAAAAAATCTCGACAAAACCATACCAAGGCCCGCATACTTGGTCATACTCATTTTTTTCTACTAGGTTAAGTTGTTCTTACCTACAGTCTATTCTAAAAGCTTCTTGGTGTCACATCTATCCCTCTTACGTCTCTTTGAAACAAGGATGCTCCAAAATCATAGATCAGAAATGTCAAAGCCAAATTAAATAAAAAATACTAAACAAAATATAATATTTTATTTTACACACTTCTTTTCCCTACCAACCTTTGGTGATGAGCCACATCTCTTACTAGTGGTGCGGTTAAGAAAGAAAAGAAGTTCCCGTACTCACCTATGTCCTGCCTTTGGTGATAATCCATTACTTCTTCCTAGTAGCATGGGGCAAAGTGCGTAAGGGGTCCATTCACGTTAATTAATAAATCTTAGTATTTTAAAAATACAAAGAAAAGTGTATTAAGTGAAATTGAGCATCCAAATTCTAAAGAGATCAAATCCTCAAAACTAGATTTGGTCAACCAAATTGCCATACATGGATCTAAGTCTAGATAAACTGGAAAATAAGTTGCATTCTGAACTATGTAGTATTTTTTGAGTAAGAATAAGTACATAGGTATAAATTTGGTTTCGTCAATACCTTGTCTTTCTATCACCATTTCCATTCAATTAGACTCATACAATTTGTGCCCTTCCTAACTCTCGATGTTAAGCCCTTGCATCTTACTAGCTACATGGAGTTAAGAGTGGGGAAATTTCATCTCATTATCGTACATATTCATCACGTTTTCCAAAACAAGAAGAAGCAACAAACATTTCCCAAAGAAGCCAAAAGTTCAGTACTACAGTATGTTTACATCATCACATATCAGCATTACAAACAAAAAGAGAAACATTATATTCAACACTTGTTATCACCTGTCATCCATTGCATACATTCTAAAAAGCATATAAAAATAAAGATTCTAAAAACATCTAGTGTACACATGAGAAACGAATCACAAAAATCTAGATACAAAGAAGATCTAGATTCAAAAAAGATATATATATATAGGAATTGTGTTTTACATACAATGCCATCATGTACTAGGCATGGTCAAAATGTTCAATGAGCCCAAAAAATATAAAAACAACTCATATAAACATAAAAAAAATCACTACAAAAAGAACAAATGGCCTCTAAATTCCCTGTGGGATCCCTCGGTGACGATGCACGATCGTGTCTAGGGCTCCTACTATGATGACACTCTAAATGCACTGAATGATGGTAGTGCTCATGATCATGGCCACTGGCTATGGTCTCACTATGAGAACGGCTCGCCTCATCAGGTGCTCAACAGTCTTATATCTAGCTATCTCAGTATGAAGGGTGGACACTAACTCTGCCACCTTCAAGACAAGGAAAACACATCAGTGTGTCGGCCGGCTACTAAAGGCTCTCTAACGTCCTCAGTACGTTGAGCCTGGGTCTTCCCCAAAGGGAGCAACAAGATGTCGGTATACACCCACTGAATCAAATCCTATCATCCCTGAGTAGTCACTTGAATAAAAAAGGGGAAATAAAAAGTTAGAAAATCACCAAAAACAAAGTCAAAAACAAACAAAACAACAAAAAAGAAATATCAACCAAACATCTCTAATTAATAGGGTCAAGAAAAGAGTAGTAACTCACTTGGATCTCCAAACATCCAGTACGGTCTCTAGAATCATGCCTACTACCGACAATCTTTGCTTGATGTGAACCTCCCAAAATTGAAAGAAATGACATCCTGCCATGGAATCATCATCTCCCTCAAAGTCTTGAGAAGGAAACTCCTCTGAGACGAAGGTCTCCTTCTCTACACTCACCTCCGCCCTCTCTACCCTCAAGATATCCTGAGTTTCATGCCACTCAAAATCACTATCATCCTCCTTGGCTGTCCCACCGCCTCACCTCCAACTCCCTCTCCCATTGTCTCCTCCTCACTCTCCCCTCCTGTGAACTCCTCAGATTCTGATTCCACATCAACAGGATCATCCTCCTCCCCACTAAAAGTAGGAAATTCTTTGATCTAAAGTAAGGGTGCTCAAGGAGCACCAGATGCCCCTAGGACACGAACCACCCACCTAACTAAAATAGGAACTCCAGGAGTAACTTTGGTCCAACCTCAATCTCCTTTAGGACCTCCCTAGGCCTCATGAATAGTCCTATATACGGCCCCAGTGGAGGAAGCATGTCAAAATAGGGGAGGAAAAACTATTGAGGGACTCGATAAAATGGGTGGACCTCCATCCTCTCCATCCTATTTACTAACCGACCTATAGTAGAGCAAGTAATCAAGGTATGCATCTCCTCTCCCCATACTCCTGCCATGGCCTAATAAAGAGTGGCCTCCATATCTGTAGTAGTCAGTGAAGCCACCGATTGATGTGACATCTTGAGTAATGTCATCCCCATCCACCTTGCTATTCTAACAACCCTCGATCCTCTACTAGTACACCCCTCCCATAGGGGACAATGCGCTCATACACCCAACTCATAACTAGAGTAGGATGACTCAAAGACTACCCCTATAACTTGACCACCCTGTATAAGTCATGGTATGTGGTCCCAAGAATGTCTTCTCCCCAAGCATAAGTATGGCCATGGGCCTCAATCTATGTAATAATGGGATCCCAATAGTATAAGAGAGTATCTCCTCCCTTATCCCCAATCAACCATGAGGCCAAGATACCCATAATAGCCTTACAGATGATGGGGATAGGAGAAGTAGAAATAGATTGGACCTTCACACCCTTCTTTGAGCCAAAGGAGACAAAAATCTCCCATATAAGTAGCCCACTGGACCATCTAAGACCAAGATCCTGCTGTCTTAAGAGACAACCACCTCCCAAGAATCAGAACCCCCAATATACAATAAACGTCCTCTAGGGTGATAGTCCACTCACCCCTAACACTGGAAACTGGAAAGTATTCTGGTATGCATCCCAATATGAGAATAAGTCACATAATATGTGGCTAGCTAGAGAATTATGAGGAACCTATGAAATCCTCAAAATATTGGCCCTCTACAGAGTCTCTCTCTGTCGAGTCAAACAAGTCTAACACTTTGCTGTGAGTCAATCACACTCCCTCTTTCTACTCTACCGAATATACTCCTCCTTCTTCTCGCATCCACCAAAACATATAAAAAGAGCAAGTTAGCAACATAATCCAATAAATAATATCATCAAAACCATTGAAAAATGTCAAAAATGTAAAAACAATTAACTAAGGCATCTTTTTTTGCTTTCTGTCTAGAACCACCGCCCTGTATAGAGTGGAAATTCCATGACCGCCACCATCTAAGGGTGGTGATCCTACAACCGCCACCATCACGGGGTGGTGGTCCCGTGTTGATTAGGCGTGCACCCGTAAAGCCCTAAAAATGCTTTAAAACAACAAAATGCACCATTTTGAGAAAAATAAAAGCCTACCCTATGGCCCCCCCTAGAGACTCATTTAACACTAAGATTTTTGAAAATAACCCCCAAGACAAATATTTCAACATTTTTATATTTTAGGTTTAAAAACAATGAATTGAGAAAAACTAACCTGAGACTTCACGGGTTAATGTCCTACTCTCGGAGGCATGATCACAATCTTGCAATGAACGTTTTGACTGCACTCTCATCGAAAATGGTTACCGTGGGTCCCAAAGCTCAAAAATTTCCAAATCGACACATGCAAATGAATAGGAAAATGAGCTCGTTATATATATATATATATATATATATATATAACATTCTAACCTTGTTTTGAATGTTCTTTTGCAGAGTTGGAGCATTGATAGAGGTAAGTTCTTATCCCCATGCAAATGGTAAGTCCTCATTTCATTTTAATTTAGTATTTATTTTTCGATTTCTTTTATCTATCTACACTTGAGTCCTCTTTTCATTTTACTGAGATAATGGTAATATGGACGACGACATTAAAATACACGCGTATGTAGGTATAGCTTCTAATTCCCCATTTTGGGACTGCCATACTGCACTCCACCGTTTATGCCCCTTCATGGCTAAAATGCTTCTTTGAGGGGGAAATATGTATGTACCCAAAATTTTATGTATTGTACTACCAAAAAGAGGTTACATAAACCCCAATGATTATTCAGATCTCTTTGCAAGGTGTTCAAAATCCAGAAAGCACACTGAGTATACATTTGCATCCTAAAATGTGTTATCCAGCCTTTGCATGCTTTGTTCTACCCCAGTTCCTCTCTTTTTCTTACATTTTGTTCTTTAGTTACATGACCACCACCCGCCTTGGTGGCGGTCCTGTGACCGCCGCTAGAAAGGGCAGAAGTCCTATAACCTCCACCTGTCGGCCGGGTGGTGGTCCCGTGCGCATTTTATAGAAATTTTTGACCACTCTTAATTCTCAACCACTCTTGCTTGCATTTAATTTTTAACCTCCTGGTAAATAGTAATTCCTCTTTTTTATAATAGAAGAGTTCAATTCAATCTTACCCTTTGGTAAATCAAAGTGCTATAAATACCAAGCTTGTTTACAAGAAAATGGCCCCTCTCCCTCTATGATTTATTATCCAAAGTGTGTTTTGAAAGTTCTTCAATAAGTCTCAATAGGTTTATATATTGTAAATATCTCAGCCTCTCATTTCAAGGCTCCACATGATTCGGTTTAGAGATCACCTGGATCTCTCTAGTTTTATCTTGTTCGCGTTGTTGTTCTCCAAACAGATGACTTAGCATAAACAATTCTCGGTTCTATATTATATTCATTTCAATCTTGATTCTTCTTAGAGTTATAGATTGTTTTTCTCACATACGAAGTATAGGTCCTACACATTTCAATGTGCTTGTATTGTATCCCTATAACAATCTCGCTAGGAATTACATAGTCAAGTTTTTTTCTCTTGCACTATCCCTCTCCTACTTGCATTATGTTTGGCTTATGTCCAAGCTGCCACTATTCGAACATCTTCTACTGTTGCCGTTGTCACATTCCCACTTTTTGGATTCATGAGAACATGAAGGAATGAAGAGATCACACTGAGGGGACAAGTCACAATACAATTGGATTTTCCATTGTTTTGTAAACTCTAGGTTTGAATTGTCAAAGTTGTAGTTACAATATATCATATAGAATAAACAAATCATTTTATTTCAGTTAAGCTTGCTTTCAATATTACCGGGAAGCTATAGGGAATGATATATTTTGATAATTTTTGATTTATTCCTCACTTCTGATGTAAAATTGAAGGTCTTTCAATTAAATTAGTTTGTTATTTATATTTAGGATCAATTCACAAATGCACAGGAAAATAGCTACATCGGCTACCTTTCTTTTTCTAATTCCCTTACTAGATTAATTGTTCGTTACCTCAATATATTAGAATAGTCTCTCTTTAAATTTTGTTCAAATTAACATCTTTGAAAATACAAAAAGAAGAATATAAGCATAGTATAGATATATTTTTCATAATTAGTTTATTTCTTTGAGTTAAGTTTGGTTATCTCTTGCATGACAATTAAGGGATGCAGAGTGCCCAGGATTATGTATTCAAACTGAAAATACCTCAGTAAAATATCTTCACAACATTAATAGATATAGATCAAGGTCTTAGAATTCACGTCTTTCGAACAACAACAAACCCACAAGCAGTTAGTGAGCAATTGAGAGAACTAAATATTGAAGATGATAAAGGATATGCATTCTCGGTCAAATCAACCCAACTATAGATTTCCTTGATAGGGTATCCACATGATCATACAAGAACCCAAAAGAGAGAAAATATTTGGTTATGATTCATTAGTTCTGCAGCCAAATGCATGAGACCTTCTCATTGACATAAACACAAGGCTTACATATACAAATTGCTAGAACACTCGTAAGGTATTTTGAGAAGATCGCACAACTCCTGGTATTAAGCATAGAAGTTGAAAAAGCTTATGACTATTGGATAGTCAGAAAAAGTGATTGATTCTTCACATGACCATAACAGTCCACAACAACCACGAGCTCATGGTTGTGATCCCCAAGTCCCACAACCCAATGGGCCTGCTAATCGGTTAAACATTGACACGGTTTATGTATGCTCGTATTTAGATCCTCACCACTCCTACGAGGATATCATAACACAATTTTCCGTATTAAACATAGAAGCTAATTAAGCTAATATTTTCTGGGTTAGACCAGAAAACCGCCCATAGTTTCCTACAAATCCACTACACCTCTCACTACCACTTTCATGACCTTGTTTCAAAATATACACCAAGAACCTATAGGTCACTTTCCACATATCCAATAGCCAATAGATAGGATCTAAGTAGAGCTCGACATTGATTGGATCCTCGAGAAGCTATTATATCCGAACGATCCATTACACCAATTCAATGTAGGAGAGCTTTCTTTGCCTTAGACTCGCAGATCCCATTATTACGTGTTGAGGATATAAGACTGCCCACTAGTTTCTATACATCCACATATATTTCATTTCCTTTGGATGTCTCAAAGACAACCTCGGGAGGTTGGGTACAAAGAAAGGCTACTTGTTGATTCTCATTCTCACTGTCACTTTTCTATCGTACATTAACACTTCGTACACTATTGGGGTGTAGTTCGGTTCTACTATTGGGACACGGTGAAGTACAAATTTTGGTTTGACACCAACTACGAATTTATCATCGGGAGGCATAGGTAGATCCGGTTTAGGTGGATCCGGTGGTTCTAGAGTTAGGGAAACACAAGAGGTTCTTGATCGATGGGCAAGGTCCATACCAACCCTGAATATTTACATGGAGATGTAGCTTTGTCTTCTAGGAGTATATGGGCATAGAAGATCTGCTTGAACATATGCACATGTGTGAAATATTGTGGAACACAAAAGAAATCACGGCTTCTAAGCATAGGGAAAGCTAATTTTCCACTACGTTACAAGGGCGCGCACACAGCTAGTATAGAAAGTTTGACCCTGATCAAACTTACATAGATTATATAGCTTTAAAGGATATATTCCTTAAAGAGTTTTGTATCCTTGAGTTTGAGCGGGAGCGTATAAGTACACTCAAGGATATTAAGAAAGGCACTACTGAAAGTGTTAAAGAGTATGATGCATGGTTTAAAATGTTGTTATCAAATATTTCTTATGACATACATGCAAGCCAACATGCACAATGGTTTTTGGGGGCTTGATTACCCCTTTTAGGAGGGCATTATCACATAATACATACATTGATCTGCGCAAAGCACTTGAAGCAACCTTGTGTGCTGAGGTAGTTGGAATCATAGATATGGGGGTAATCCCATTTTTAGAAGCACAAATAGCGAAATGGAAAAACAGCTAGAGAAACTATTAGAAAATTCAACACATGAGACACACATAGGGATTTGGTGCATAGATTATGAAGTAGAAGGTCACACAAAGGATAGTTTCCCTCACAAAACAGTACACTCATTGCTAATGGATTGTGAAATATGCCACTTAAACCATGATGCTAGCCATTTCCCATTATTACAACGCATGATAAGGAAGAAGGTTTTAAGCTATTGTAAAATTGTACGTCCATGACTCATGACACGAGAGGACTTCTAACTGATTGGATAGATCCATGATGCTATAGATATTAGTGTATGATAAACAATATTTTTAGATAACTCTAAGGGAAAGAATGAGCATCAGGACCGGGAGCACAATCAAGCACACTATGGTCAGAATGAGGGGTGTTTTTAAGGCGAGTGGTAGAGGTCAAGGATACTGTGGTGGATTTGGAGGATGAGGTTGTGGTGGTGGAAGAAGTGATTTTTCTTGTGGAACATGTTATACATGCGGATATCCTAACCACTATAGGTGGGAATTTCCTCAGAATATTACATGTTCTTTCTGTGGAAAGAACCATAGCTATGAAGAGTTCCCGGACTTATATGAGCATATGAGTAAGCAACATAAACAAGAAAACAAAGGTGCAGGGATGGTTAGGATATAATGCATTGTGGAAAATCAATGGATGCCCAAGATGGAAGCAGAATCCGAGGCACTACAAGTGAAGATCATGACCCACGTTGAGGCAACATGTGCTAGGGAAGCATTACAATAGAAGCCTACCATCACTAAAGATGAGGTTCTTCATGCATGGTACCCAGATCCTACCTATCAGAAGGAGGTTTATCAAGATACCATGGAAGTTCTAAGGAATCTTTAGGGTGAGATACAATACTTAAAGGAGTAGAAGAAAGCATCAGAGATGGTCCAAACTGATATAGATGACTTGAGAGAAGTGTGTAAAATGTTGCACCAGGAGAACATCATTCCATTGTTAGGGAGTTGGTTAAAAGGAACAATCCACGTGTAAGTACTGAGACTGGATGGAAAATCCTGCATGTAAATCTCCCTCCTCATAGCCTAGATTATGAAAAGGAAATCACTCTAAATTTTGTTGTGGATGGGTGGTTGTTGAGTAATATACTGATTGATACATACATAGAGTTCGATGTTCTTACCTTGGATGCATGGTTACAAATGGGAAGACCCCATTTTATCCATCCTCTAATTTATTATTCATGGCTAATCGGACTAAGGTCACTCCCACATGATTTTTCAAAGATTCATCCATTACCATATAAGGAGCCAAGTTCACTAGAGATTTTGAAGTTTTAGAGCTAGCGGAGTCAAATAGCTTTCCAACTCTATTGGGGTGTCCTTGGTGCTATGCAAATAATGTTGATATTCAGTTCAACAAGGGCTATATAAGTTTTGAAAATAAAGAGGAAAGGGTTATTATCCCTTTAACAAATGGAAATTCCGTGCCCTATGTTGAGCCCTTAAGTGAATAAGATCTAAATAGGATTTATGTACATGCCATCCAAGATCTATAGATGATTGAACCAACAAAAGAAGGAATAATTCAATGGGAGGATGCATAGTCTATTAGCGATACTACAAGGGTTGCTTTTGATAATTAGGCTCACAACACTTATGAGTTGGTAGGGCACGAAGTAAAGAGCATATTCCCTTGAGGCACAAAACCACATTATGTCAGGAGGATAGGTAATAACTCGGTACCTTGTTACACAGGAGAAGGGGATCCTATGGTATTCCTTTGCACCATGGAAGAAAATGGATGGATCCACTGGAATGAATAAATATGCTAGCATATATGCTACGTGGGACAACAACACGTTGGTGGGTGGTTGATACGGATAATCTAGTTAGATGGAATGAAATTGGGATTGCTCTTACTACTAGGCTCTTTAGGAGAAATGCACATACTCAAATTTGTATTTATCATGGTAATCAACCTGTTTAGCACCACGTTTAGAATTGTGAGAGACTCTAGATAAAAGGGTAGGAAGCTTTACCACCTTCACTATGGGTGTCCCAGTTTTATTCCACTTTACAAGGCTACACACATGTTTGGTATGTATATGTAGAACTCCATTTGGAAACTAGAAATTGGCATAATTTAATTATAGGAATGGCCCATACATTTTACTTCTTCTCTACAAAGCCTCCTATATAAGAATCATCAACAGTTATTAAGCACTTAACTATGGGGGATAGTACGAGGATGAAGAACTCCTTTAAGAATTATTAGATAAATAAGACTTGGGAGCACGTCTTGATAATGAACTAGAGGCCAATATAACATTACTTCAACACGCTTGCCTTGAGAAAGAGAAAGGAAAAATGGTCAACTTAGTAGATGATGAAGAAGTAAATAATCTAGATGTAAACCATTCAATAGGAAGGCATGAGGTATTGGACAGTGCAGATAAGAGTACGCATGCCTATCATGAACCTATGAAGATAAAGTAGGTGAATATTGGAACATAAACCGAGCCTAAGGAAGCCATAATTGGAGACTATTGGTCAGAATCTTAAGTGGAAAGAATCATAGAGTTACTAAGGGATTAATAGGACCTATTTCCTAGGGGATACCATGAACTTATAGACCTACATGAATCATTAGGGAGATGAAGATAAATCTTAAAGAGGGTGTGTTCCGAGTTAGAAAGAGACCTTACAGAATGAACCCCAATTTGTGTGAAAAGGTCAAAGAAGAGATTGATAAAATGTTGAAGTCTGGAATTATCAAGCCCCTTGATGAGTTAGAATGAGTTAGTCTAATGGTGATCAGTATCAAGAAGGATGGCCAGATTAGAATATGTGTGGACTATAGGGAGCTGAATGTAGCATGTGTAACTGATCCATTCCCTACATCATTCACTAAGGAAATACTAGAAGTAGTTGTAGGGCGTGAAATATATGCATTTACAGATGGGTTTTTCGGGTATCATCGGGTTAGGATTTCCTAGGAGGATAAAAAAGACTACATTTACCATCGAATGGGGTAGATTCACCTATAATCTAATGCCCTTTGGTAAAAAAATGTTCTGTTGTATTTTCATGCATAGTTATCCAAGCATTCAAGGAATTCATTCATAACTTCTTACACATATATTTAGATGATTGGACGGTGTATGGATTAGTTAAGGATCATTGTGACAATCTATGCTTAATGTTTGAATGGTGTAGACAATTGAGTATCTCTTTGAACATCAAGAAGTGCATATTTTCTACACCATTTGGGATACTTTTAGGACACATAATCTACAAGGAAGGTTTGTTGGTTGATCTAGCAAAGGTTACAGTCATTATAGGTCTAAGGGATCCTACCAGTCAAAGTGAGGTGTATGGATTTTTGGGTCATACAGGATATTACAAAAAGTTTATCAAAGGCTATGCCAAAGTTTCCGCACCATTAGAAGAGTTACTGAAAGGGAAAGGTACATTCTACTGGGAGAATAACAACAACGCACATTCGAGACATTAAAGGAGAAACTTACTACTGCGCCTATTCTATGTTTTCATTCATAAGACAAACCATTTCATGTACATGTTGACGCCCGGCATGGCCATTGGTGGGGTGTTGGCCCAACCTGGAGAAGGTATTGTAGATCATCCTATCTATTTTGATAGTAGAAAACTGACTCCTGCAGAATAGAATTACACAACTATAGAGCATGAATCTTTGTCAATGATCTATGAGCTACATAAATTGCCATGCCACTCTACTAGCTATGTAATATTTATTTTATATAGATCACATGGAATTTAATTATTTGCTAAATAAACCTATCTTACAAGGGTGCATATGTCGATGGGTGCTCTTATTCAAGAATTTTATTTCACGGCTTATGATAAAAAGGAAAAATTAATTCTGGACCAGACCATCTATCAAGAATATAGTCAGAGAAGCATAGATAATTGAGGATACCATGTCAGATGCATAGCTATGTAGGTTACAATGCGTGCCATTAGAACTAGAGGACATTGTTGTCTTTCTACAAACAAGGATGACACCAGAAGGAATGAAATCCTTGGAGAAGAAATATCTTACTATATGTGCCACACCTTATATGCTAATCGGTGGTGAATTTTACAAATTGGGTCATGATGAGGTATTGTGCCGTTGTGTATTGGAACATGAGCACATGGCATTATGGAGGAAGCTCATGGTGGAATTTCAGGTGGCCACTATGTAGGTGATGCCACAGCACACAAGATTCTACTCATTGGATTATGGTGGGAGACCCTCTATAAATATTGTAAGGAATTTTGTAAGGCATGTGACCATTATCAATGTCTTCGAAGACCAGTCATTGAGATGAAATACCTCTAAGACATATTACTAACACATAATTGTTTGAGAAATGGGCTACAAATTTTGTGGGTCCTATTTCACCATTTCTCACGTAACTGGATCACACTACATTATAACTTGCACAAACTATCTCGACAAGATGGCAAGAAGCAAAACCTACTAAGGATCGCATATAGCAGCTATAAGAAACCTAATTTCTATGGGAAAATATTATTACAAGGTATGGATGTCCTTTAAGTTTGACTAGTGATAGGGGAACACATTTTCTTAATGAGACAATCAAAATTTTATTAGATGAGTTCATGATTACACACCCTAAGACTACACCCTATCATCCACAGGAAAATGGAACTACTTAAGCTTCTCAACAAAATTTTTGTCTAGACATTGACAAAAATCTATGATGTTGGAAGAAAGGATTGGGATGATAAAGTATCTGTAGTACTTTGGGCATATTGAAAAACATATAAAAGGTTGAACAAGGCAACACCATTTGAGTTAGTGTTTGGCACAGAAATCATTCTTCTTATGGAATTTATGTTACCTTCTTTGTGCATTGTTTGTGCTGGAGGTCTAGCTGATGAGAAAGCTTTAGAAGAACAGATCAAAAATATAATTCAGCTAGATGAGCGATGAGCCATAACACGTTGGAGTCAAAAGAAATAAAAGGCCAAGTAGAAAGCATGGCATGATAGAAACATAAGGGACAAGAATTTTGAGATTGGACAAATGGTGCTTCTCTATGACTCTAAATTCTTATGCCATCCAGGAAAACTTAAGGTACATTGGTTGGGGCCATATGTTATCACTTACATCCTGAAATAAGCACTTTCTAGTTAGAAGAACTTGATGGAACACAACTACCCGATTACTTCAACGGGAGTAGGTTGAAGCCCTATTATAAATAAGTCTTCTTGGTGTTTGTAATAAGGTAGTATTGCCATTTAGATTAGGTTTTCAATTCTACATTCCCTTAATGTGTTTCCTTCTTTGTCACTATGCTTTGTCAATTTAGTTATTGTTCTTGTGTAATAAGTGCACTTGCGCGCATGAAGCTAATTACTATATGAAGCATGTTTATGCTGCAGAGGATTGCACATACTTTTAGTGTGGGGTGGTTGTTGATATCCAGGTACAAAATCATGGGAATTGAAAGGTGAAAGGAATAAGCTACTACGGGTGCTCTTCAAGTCAAAGGATTGCTTCTAAAAAGTGACCAAAGATGGAGATGAATGAAGGGATAGTATAACGCGAGGTAAACAGAGGCCATAACAACTACTAGTAGAAGGTGTAGTAATGAGGTACTGGTCTAAGGAAGCACGCTAAAGAGAAGTCTGTGACCAGAGGGTAGGAAGGCATGCTAGAAGGTTATAGCTAGGGCGCAAGGATGTAACATGTGGAAAGGATGGAATTGGTCAATTAATGAGAGGATATTTGGTAGGTGAAGGAGTAATGAATGCATCAAAAATTTGAAAATCTATATAAGGATGGGATGCAAATTCATTTTTACCATTTCGATTAAGATTATTTGAAAAAGAGCTAAGTGTGAAGATCCGAGTGATTGAATTTAGGTGTGAGAGGTGTGTAGCAAATGTGATGAAGAGATCTATGCAGAAAGAGTTTACATCCCGGTGGTGAAGGGTTTGAGTGAAGCAAGGTGACAAAGATGAGAAATGGCACGTGATTTCACCTAGGGCACATTGAATTAAGCTAGGTTTTGATTCACACATTGTAGAATTCAAGAGGAGAGTATCTACAAAGGATTGCAAGGTAGAAATGGCACCCAAGAAAGTAGTTACAATAGGAGTGAAGGGAAAGAAGAAGGTGGTCGAAGAAGAAGAGGAGATGGCTCCCAAAAGTAATTTTTCTAAAATGCAATATCCAAAGGGGGTTATCGTAGGCTAGGAGTGGGATTCTCACATAAGGAAAAGTAAGGTGAGTGAGTACAATCACTGTACCATAGAGAATAAGAAGGAGCTTGATGCCTTATTGAACACAAAGCAAATAAACACATGAAAGAAGACATGTTGGTGTATGACCATGCTAGGAAGAAGATCTTGAAGAAGATTGGAGGTTACCGATATACAAACTCCTTACTTCAAGAAATATGAGCCCTTGTACCAGTGGCTCATGAGAAAAGTGAATGAAGATTTTTTCTACTTTGTAGGATGCAAAGCAAGAATTTCATTGTGCTCATCTCCACGGTAATGGGATTGAAGGGAACAGGAGAAGATTTGCAAGATAATTCAAAGAGACAAGGCTGCAATATTGGAGACTAGAAAGGAGCTAGGTACAAAAAGGGTCCACACGGCATGGAAAATGATAAAATGAAGAAGTATCCATTTATGCAAGTAGCCAAACATCTTGTTACAAAACTAAATGACCGGGAAAGGTGGTCATAAGTGAATACCATGTGACCGCACATTGCTAAAAAGATGTTTGAAGGGGATTTACAACATTTCACATTACATTGTAAAAAAATCGTTGAGGAAGCACGCACGGGAGGAAGGATCAAATTTGGAGTTGTTCTATTATGACTAGTGTTCATGGAGATTGGAGTACGGATGGACTGAAAGAGAAGATATGGGAGTATCCCATGGAGCATAAGTCACCTGTAGACTACTTCAAAAATTACTTGTGTGAAGGATCCATGACAAAACATGTCAATCAAAGGACTAAGAAGTGGTACGATAGGCTCCACATAGCCTTTGAAGAAGAATGACACATCCCCAAGGATTTGCCTTCGGTGGCTAGGACAGTAGTTCAGCTTCACTATACACCAGCACTTTTTCATAGCATGGTTCACCATGAAGGATGAAACATGGAGCCCTTGGTGTAAGTTACCATATGTCTTCACAGCAAGGTACTTCCAAGTCTTAGTACATAGGTTCTCAGATGCGTGGCACCTCACGTTCAATGTGGAAAAGGTAGATTGTGACTACCACACACTGAGGAAGAAATATGTGTGTCTAGGGAGAGGTACATATATTAAAAGGATCATTTTAGATGTATTGAGCATTAAACTAGTAAATTTGGCTATGGGAGATATTGGAGCAGCACTTGTGTACCTCCAACTAATGCCCAAGATGGAGAATAACAAGTATGTGGAAGATGATTTCGCACTTCCAGACCACCAAAGGGTAAGCACACAATGGAGAACATCCCAGTTCCTAAGCCCACATAGCCAATTGAGGTAGAGGATGAGGAGGATGAGCACAAGGATAGTGGTGGTTTGGAACATAGAGGTAGAAGACATCCTACAAATAAGGATGAAGATGAATGCACCACCACACCACCTCAACCACAAGAGGGAGATGAGGAGGACTTGGATGAAGTCTAAGGAGAGCACCGATTTAAGAGAGTGTTCAGGAGAACAAGGACCTAGTGTGCTACTCTGTAAAGAGTGTGCAAATCACCCAGACTATCTCCGCACAAAAGGAGACAACCATAAAAAAGAGAAGGAAACTGAAGTTGAATGAGGAGGCATAAGAATAAGAGGAAAGCGCACCTAATTCTCCTACACCTCTAGAGGACGTAGAAGATTAGAAGGATGAAGAAATGAAGAAAGTAGAAGAGGAGGAGTATGGAATAGATGAGACAGGTATAGAGACTTCTCAGACATGGTCACACAAGTTCCAAATCTGGAATCCAAAGTTCCTAAGCAGCCAAGGTCTAGAAGAACAATTGGAGAGCACATTCCACCAGCCATGGGTTATGTAGAGGATGCAGGTAAAATTATCCATGCCTATTTTTAGAGCACACTAACACAAAAGGACTTATATGTATGAGAATTAATGGATGAAGATATGGCAACAATGTACACAAGAAAGCAATTATCATGGTCCATGCACACACACATGGATGAACCATATTTTGATGTGTGTGAGGAGTCATGTGTATCAAGGAGGTTGAAAAAGACACCTCAAGCTAGACACATGACAGTAAATCCTATTGTCATGTCAGATGAAAAGGTAAGCAATGCATTGGTAAAGATCTCAATGAGAGATGGTGAGGTGGAATATGGACAAGGTTGGCACAATTGGGGCACTTAGGAAAGAGATTAAAACTAAGGATGGGGAAATAGCACACCTAACATAGAAAAGAGACTTAGCATAGAAAAAGAACGTTGTATTTATCAACATCGCAAAGGAAATTGGTGATAATGTTATAAGGGCTAGGCCACACTTGGAACCAAAGGTACCTAAGAAATTTCCTTTGGCAATACACTATGTAGGTACTTTGGTGGACCTAGTGCTTGAAGATGAACCTCTACACATGTTAGCGCCAAAGGATCTAAAACAAGAGGCAGAGTGAGAAAAGGATTCATTGATGTGGAATATTGCACTTAGTCTAGGTTGAGTGATGTGCTAACGTGTCTAGGGTCTTATTGGATTTATATCACTAAATTCCAGTTTGCATCAAGTGCCTGGTCCTCTTTCTTCAGCTCCTCCTGCAAGGTTTGAAGCAATGCCTCGTATGATGAAATATTTTTAACTACTACAACCTTTTCCTCTCTCGCCTATTGCTCGTGGTCCTTTGGTGCTGGCATCCGAATTGGTCCATCCTCAAGCACCAGATCAACTAAGGTACACACATAGTGCATAGCCAAAGGGAAATTTTTGGGTACCTTGGGCTCTAAGTATGGTCTTGCTTATAGGACATGATCCCCGATCTCCTCTTCCATGTCGATAAGGACCACATTATTCTTCTCGCTCTAGGTCCTTCTCTCCTTTCAAATGTGTTATTTCTACATCTTTGGCCTTGATCTCTTCTCTTAGTGCTTTAATAGTGGCAAATTTATCTACATTCATGTACGCCACCTCTATAGACACCTTCACTAAGGAATTACTCACCTATTCATTAGACATAATCGTGGGTTTGATGGTTATGTGTCTATTCTGTGGTGCCTTTCTCATCCTCCTTAACACACAAGACTCTTCACACACATCAAAATCAAGCTCATCCATGTGAGTTTGCATGGACCATGAAAATTGTTTCCTCATGCGCGTGGTTTCCATGTTAGGGTCCATCAACTCCCATCCATATAAGTCCTTAAGGCCCACTATATTCTAGAATCGTGCATGGACAATTTTACTTGTGTCCTCCTCATAGCCCATAAATGGCATAGCATACTCTCCACTTGCCCTCCTTGATCTCGGCCTCTTAGGCACTTGAGTGCTAAGGTTTGGGGTTAGATCCTCTATGTCTTGAGAAATATATTTCCCTATCTCTTCTAGATTTTGTACCCCTTCTTCCTCAACCTTCATTTCTTCATCCTTGGGCTCTTCCACATCCTCTGGTTGTATAGGATATCCAGGCACACTCTCTTCAGACTCCTCTACCTCCCGTCTTAGCTTCAATTTTCTCCTTCTCTTCTCAAGCTGTCTCCTTCTATGGAGAGAGTCGTGGTGATCTCCATACTGATTTTTAGTAGCTCCTTGAGTTCTTGTCCATCTAAACACCCTCTTAAAGTAACATTCTTCAAGGTTTGCTCCTACTTCTAATTCTTCATCTCCTTCTTCTTGTTCCTAGGGTGGAGTACTTGCGTGCTCAGATTCTACCCTATCTAAGGGTTTCCTTCATCCTCTATGTACCAATCTGCCACTATCTTCACACTCTTCCTCCTCATCATCTACCTCTATAGGTTCAGTGGGATTTGGAGCTAGTACATTCTCCATTGTATGCTTACCCTTAGGCAGCCCTAGGAGTGTGAACTCATTCTCCACATATTTTTTACCCTCCAACTTAGGCTTAAGCTGAAGGTATATAAGCACATCTCCACTATCTCCAGTCACCAAACTCATAGGCTTCATGTTAATCATGTCTGAAATTAACCTCTCAATGTAAACAGTCAACCCTGGATATACATAAGTCTTTCATAGCATGTGGTAGTCATAGTTTACCTTTTCTGTAATAAATTTTAGGCATCATGAATTATTAAACTAATGAACTGATTCCTAGAAGTAGCACACTATGAAGGCATACGGAAGTTTACACTAGAGGATCCAAGTCCCATCCTTCATTGCAAATCATGTGATGCAAAAGTGTTGATACACTATGAATTGCACTACCTTTCCCACCACCAAAGGTAACTCCTTGGGGATGTGCCACTCCTCTTCGAATGTTGTGTGGATCTTGGCATACCACATCTCTCCCTCTACTTGAATGGCCCACTCATTGACCCTTCACACATGTAATTGTCAAAAAATTTTGCAAGGGACTTATTTTTCATGGGGTACTCCCAAATCTTGTTCTTTGGCCCATCGGGCACTCCAATTTCCATAAATACCAGGGAAAATAGGAAAATGCCAAAACTGATTTTCTCACCTACACTTCCTCAATGATAGTCTCTCGCAATGTAGCTTGATATATTGTAAATGATTAGTTGTGACATTCTCCTTGCAATGTGTAGCCACATTGTATTCACCTAGACCATCTCTCTTGATCATTCAATTTGGTCACTAAATGTGTAGCTACCTGTACCACTGGGTACTTCTTTAGTTTGTCAATATCCATTCCACATGGACCCTTGGTGTACCCTAACTCCTTCCGTGTCTCTAGGATTGTTGCTTTATCTATCAAGTCACTATTTAGATCCACTCTTGTGCCCCTTAATCTGTTATAGTTGAAATCAAAGCAGTTGTTATCCTTACCCTACGTCCGATGAAATAGAAAAAGTCTTCATGTACCCTGCTCATCAACCACTGGTACAAAGGTTCATACTTGCTGAAATATGGGAGCTCATACAACTGGTAGAATCCAATCTACTTTAGCAACTTCTCTCTAGTGTCATCATACACTAACATGTCCTTCGTTGTGTGATTTTTACCTTCATACTCAACAATGCATCCAATTCCTTTTTATTATCTGATGTGTAGAGGTTGTAATCACTTATCTTGCACTTCCGAACGTGAGAATATCATTCTTGTCCCATTATCACGCCTTCTAGGTGTTGCATCTCTGATAAATTTCTCTCGAGAGAAATTTCAACCTCTTCTTCCACTTTCTTCTTCCCTTTGACTCCTATGGTAGGTGCTTTCTTTGGTGCCATCCAGTAAATCTCAACTTTATGTCCTTTGTAGTGTGAACATGTTTGCCTTCTACCTTCTGTAACAAGAAAGTCTAAAACCCTAGCTTGAATCCACATACCCTAGTGGAAATCATGTGCCCTAGCTCTTTCACAACGCTCTTCTTCACTCAAACCCTTCACCAATGGGGATGTAAGCTTCTCCTGTGCACAAATATTCTCTCCACGTCTAGTTTCATAGTCTCTGTACCTTAACATAGTTCGCTCAACTCATTTTGCACTTGGATCATTCAAATTTTTGTAATTTACAATGTTAAAAATTAACTTGTATCCCTTATATAAATTTTGAACAAGTTAGTACATTTATTTCTCCTTCACCTACCAACAATCCTCATTAATTAACCCTTTTCACATTTTTCTACATGGTACATCTTCACACCTCAGCTATAACCTTTTAGTGTACCTTCCTACCTTCTAGCTACAAACTTCTCTTCAGCACACTTCCATGCACCTGAGTACCTCATCACTGCACCTTCTCCTAGTAGTCTCCATGACCACTACTTACCTTGCATTATATTATTCCTTCATTTATCTCCATCTATGGTCCTTATTTGGAAGCAATACTCTTTTCACCAACTCTTCAAACATGAATAGCACCTGTAGTAGTTTTCTCTTTTATGTGTAGCCATATTTCAATAACCACCCCACACAAATGGTATGTGCAATCCTCTGTGCATAAAAATACTGCAAATGGTAATTATCTTTTGGTGTGCAAACATGCTTATTTCACAAAACACCAACTAAATTGACAAAGCATAGTGATGAAGAAGGAAATACATTAAGGGAATACATAATTGAAAACTTAATCTAAATGGCAACACTTCCTTCTAAAGAACACCAAGAAGACTTATTTATAGTAGGGCTTCAGCCTACTCCCATTGAAGTAACCGGATAACTGTATTCCATCAAGTGTTTCTAACTGACAAGCTCTTGTTTCAAGTATGTAAGTGATAACATATAGTCCTAACTAATGTACTTTGATTTTTCTTGGATGGCGCAAAAACTTAGAATCATAAAGAAGCACCATATTCCCTATCTCAATATTTTTTCCCCTAATTTGCCTATCATGCCATGCTTTCTTCCCGGATTTTTCTTGCTTCGACTCAAAGATACTATTGCTCATCTCTCATCCAACTTAATCAATTTGTCAATTCATTATTCTAAGGCATTCTCATTAGCTAGACCTCTAGGATGTAAAATATGCAAATAAGGTAACATGAATTCCATAGGAAGAACTTCTTATGTGCCAAACACCAATTGAAAGGGCATGGACTTATTTAAATGCTTGTATGTTGTTCTATATGCCCAAAGTACTGCAGAAAATTTATCATCTCAATCCTTTCTTCCAACATCACAAATTTTTGTCAATTTCTGGCTCAAAATCTTGTTGAATGCCTTAGTAGTCTCATTGTCTTGAGGATGATATGGTGTAGTCTTATAGTGTGCAATCATGAATTCATCCAATAGAATTTTGATTGTCTCATTTAGGAAATGTGTTCCCCTATCCTTTGGTCAAACTCAACGGGAATCCATACCTTGAAATAATATCTTCTCATAGAAACCTAACTCGATGTAGCTATTGCTGACAATCCTTTCTAGGTGTTGATTCTTCCCACCTTGTTAGATAACCTACGCATGGATGGTAAAATAGGACCCAAAATATCTATAGCCCATTTCTCAAAAGGTTCTACACTAGTAATAGGTCTTAGAGGCATTTCATCTCTTTAACCTAGTTTTCCAAGGCACCGACAAGTAATCACAATCCTTACAATCTTTATACAGTGGTCTTCCACCATAATCCAATGAGTAGAATCTTGCACACTTTGTGGCATCACCTACATAGTGCCCACCTGCAATACCACCATGAGCCTCCTCCATGATATCTTTATGCTCAAGTTGCAGACACAACAAAGCATAATACTTCATCTCGGACTAACTTCTACAGGTCACCACTAATCAACATAAATGGTGTCGTTCGAATGGAAAGTTATTTCTTCTCTAAGGATTTCATCCCTTTTGGAACCATACCTATTCATAGAAAGACAACAATATCCTCAAAATATGATGGCGCACATTGTAACTCTGTATAACTATACATCGGGCATGGTATCTTCAATTTCATGTGCTTCTTCTCCCAACCGTAATCTAGATAGATGATCCGGTCATGAATTACTTTAACCACAACTGTGAAAAAAATTCTTGGAATAAGAGTACCATCAAAGCATATGTGCATTTGTAAAATGGGCTTGTTTATCAAATAATTTAGAGTCATGTGATCGTATATAATACAAATGGTGTTGCTAGTAGATACTATCTAAATTTATGTAGCGCATAGATCATTAACAAAACTTTACACTTTGTAGTTGTATAATTCTACTTTATAGGAGTCAACTTTCTACTAGTAAAATAGATAGGATGATCTATAATACCTTCTCTAGGCTAAGCCAACAATGTGCCAATGGTCATGCCAGAAGTGTCCACATGTACATGAAATAGTTTGTCCCACGAAGGAAGCGCAAAATAGGCACCGTAGTAAGTTTCTCCTCGATGTCTCAAATGCATGTTGCTGCAGTTTTCCTTGGTAGAACATCCTTTTTACTTTTAGTAACTCCTCTAAGAGTGTAACAACCTTAGCATACCCCTTTATAAAATTTCTATATTACCTAGTATGACCCAAGAATCCATGCACCTCACTTTGAATAGTAGGCTCTTCCAAGATGATAATGACTACAACCTTAGTGGATCAGTGAAAAACCTTCCTTACAGATGAGGTGCCCTAACAGTGTTCCAAATGGTGTAGCAAATAAACATTTCTTGATGTTCAAAGATATGCTTAACTACCAACATCTTTCAAACATTAAGCGTAAATTGTCACAATGTTCCTTAATAAGTACATACACCGTCTAATCATCTAAATAAACCTGAAAGAAGTTGTGAATAAAATCTTTGAACGCTTGAACAACTATGCGTGAAAATACAACATGTGCATTTTTAGACCAAAAGGCATCACAGTATAGGCAAAGCTACCCCATTTAGTAGTAAAAGTAGTCTTTTCCTGATCCTCCTGTGCTAATCCTAACCTAATGATACCCAGAGAATCCATCTATAAATGAATATATTTTACACCCTGTAACACCTTCTAGTATTTCCTCGGTGAATGACGTAGGAAAGGGGTCAACCATGCATGTAAAATTCAACTCCCTATAGTCCACACACATCCTAATTTGACCATCCTTCTTGATAATTATCACCATTGGGATAACCCATTCTAACTTGTCCAAGGGCTTGATGATTCTAGAATTTAACATTTTGTCAATTTCTAGTTGTCGTGCAAATGTGCAACAAGGAATTGATAATTTCGAAAGCATGATAACTATACCCCAATGTAAAAATTTCAAGACAACTTGGGTATATCCAAAGTCCAAATGACTTCCTAAATAATGTTATCTCATCCCCCTAGGTGATTTAAAGAATTATATTCATTCTCCCTAGGTGATTTTAGGGATTTTGAAAAGATACTATCTTTTGGTAGTCTTGGGAAGGGTTATCACTAGCCTTCCCAGGACTGGATCAACCACCATGGAGTGGAATGGAAGGGCCAAAATTCAACATGGAGGTGAATGGAAGACCTTGTAACATCATGGAAATTATTTTTGAAGGTTTGGGGAATTTTTGCAAGACTTGGAGTAGTCTGAGTAAAAAACAAGGTTCACAAGCCTAGGCGGTACATAGGCCTAAAACAACTGTTGGGCTTCAGAAGAATATTCTCGGGAGCTCTAGATGGATTAAGGAGAAAAAAAATCTATAGAAATAGGATTCCAAGACCTACATGATGGTGAAATAATATTTTTCACAACACTTTGGTGCATTAGGTCTATAGGCGGTTTTCTCAGGCACAGGTGGAGTACAAAATAAAAAATCTGATTGTTCAAGGATAAAATGGAATAATAAAGACATTTTACCCCCACCATTGCATTTCAAAGGATATTTCTAGTCAAGATCATGCAAACATTTTCCAAAAAAGTCCATCAGGAGCTCAATTTATCATTGTTACAAGTTAGGACTTAGCCAAATTTTTGGGAGGACACGTGTCAGCACCAAGAGCCTGGCGGGATTTTGTGTCCCTCATGTCCCCAAGGTCAGGGACATCAAGGTTGAAAAAGTGCACCCAGCCCCCTTGAAGCCCTCTCATCCCTCATATGACCTCTTGGACCCTCATGTGACCTCCAGACTCGGCAGATTCAACCCCTGTGTATATTTTTGGAGCATTCATTCCCTACCATTGGATCGGGTGCCACATGTCAGCTCCAAGGCCACTGTGGAATTTTATGTCCCTTATGAACCTAACATGGGAGACATCATACCTTGAAAAATGTTCCCATCCCCTATGGGAGTCATTTGGACACCCACATGACCGAGTTTCACCCCCGGGTGCATTTTTCAAGTAAATTCCCCTGTCGTTTGATCGAGGACACATGGCATTGCCTTGACCACCATGGAAATTGATGTCCCTCACATCCCTGAGGTCAGGGACATCATGGACATAAAAATTTCCCAGCCCCTCCATGTGCATGTTTTGAAATTTTAAATCCAACACTTAGTCGTTTTCTTCCTCTCATTTCTCCTTCACAGCTTCATACCTTGCCATGGCTCCGTGCATGATTGTCCAGACACCTGGTCCACCATTGTTGCTCCAAACCAGCTCCACCATGGCCACATAAAATCTCCACACCATGAATACACATAAATATGCAGGTCTCAGAGAAAAATGGAGTGAAATGATGAAGAACGGGAGAAAATGAAGGGTTTTTGCCAGATAACCATGAAGTCACCCGATCGAAAAATCTTCATATCTCACAAGATACAAGTCGGATCGAGATGTCATTTTTACAGAATTATTAATTTTTCAAGGTGATCAAGATGCAAAAACAAGAGGTAAAATGGTGCCCTAGAATCATTTTCTCCAATAAAATCCTCTCTTTGTGCACCGGCTCACATTCGTTGGATTTCCCATCATTTCGGGAATGGAAACGAGCTAAAAACTTACACACAAGCTCTAAATAAAAACCTATTGTGCAATGGATTTTTTTCATTGCAAACGGAGACAAAAACCATACCTACAAATTTTGAGCTCCATTAATGGCCACCATGGCAGCTCCGTACCTAAAGCCACTGCCAAGTCACAATTTTGAAATTTATTTTGAGGCATTATAGTGGGAAAACTATGTGAAATTTGAAGGGTGTGATCATAACAAAAAGAAGAGTCCAATAAAAAGTATGTTCCATCGTAAATCAAGTACTCGAAACACCCTTTCTAAAAATAGTAAATTTTCCTACACATGCTTGCTTATTTTGGTAAGTCTTCATCAAAATCAGCTATGGAAAGAGCAATGTGCAATCTTGAAGATCTCCAAAAGGTCGAATGATTATCCGAGTAGAAAATAGTTAAAATTTCCACTTACTAAAAATAGTAATTCCCCCATCTGGGAATTTACTAAAAATAGTAAGCCACACTCAAAGAACAGTTTTGGTACAATGGGACATTCAAAACTTTTCCGCATCAGATATTTCCATGAATGAGGACCAACGAACTTCATCGGGTGACATCTCCTCTCTTCTTCTCTCTCTCTCTTTCCCTCTCCTCTTCCCCCAACTTTCTCTCACTTTCAAATGTTCTAATTCTTCATTGGGGTTTGCACTTTTTGATATGCCTTTAAGTCACTTAAAAGTGACTTTAGAAACATAATGTAAATTAAGTCACCTTGCTATTATAAAAGGGACTTAAATATTTAAAGTGGAATATGAATAGTCTTAAGTCATATTAAGGCATATGGAAGGTCATGAGGAAGATGATAAGTCACCTCTCATTCTATAAATTGTAACACCATTCCCATTGCAAAGGGTTGGTGATTGATTTTGTAAACTCAAGAGTGTATTGAGAGAACAAAGGAGATAGCCAAATTCTTCCATTCCCCTCCACTCTCAAATTTCTTCCATTCCCACACTATGTACAAATTATTCTTGAGCTTCAATAAAGGAAGAAGGAATTTTAGCCTCTTTGATTGAGGAGTTTATTGGTACTTTGTGTTCATTAAGCTCTATTTAGTCTTGTTGTTGTTTTGCAGATTTGTTTTCTTCTAAAATTCAAGTGCATGTGATGAATCTTTATTTGGTGTGCACAAGTCTCTAATTTTCTACTTACAACATTGGTTCTCCTACCTTAATTCTCACTCCCTTTCCCATTTCTAGACAAATTCTTCCCTAGCAAGAGATTTCTAGCTTTGCCACAAGGTCAGTGGAGTGCCCTGTTGGATCTCCGGTCAAAAGGCCACCACATAAATCCACATTTTCTCACGCATGCACATACGGTAGTTACACTAGTTAAGTAGAGGGACTTAGATTCCTAGAGTGTTGGCAAGAAATCTACAAGTTTGTCCACCTAAAAAAATTTCTCACCAACAGATTTTTGGTGCCCACCGTGGGGCAGATTTAGTAGCATCTACACCCAAAATATGACCGCAAGGTCTCAAAATACAAAAAAATAAAAAAATGAGTTCATGAAATTATGTTGCTGAAAGATACACTACTGATTTCTGCACATGAATTTTTACATTCCACAGTGCCTTTTCATGTTCCAACTGTAGAAGTTTTCAAAAGATGGCTGAAAGAAGATACACCAGGTTGAGCAGGTCAGGAGCTATTGCTGATTCTAATTTTTAATCTTTGAAAAATTAGCGAGAAAAAATTAGAGATAATCCATACTTCTTCTCTCAAGCCTTCTTTCCACCTAGCACTTCGAGATATACACTGGTAATCCTGTCCAAACTCCTTCAAATTCTCCCATTTTTCAACCACCATTGAACATCGAGTTCACGAAAGAAGAAGAATTTGAAGCAAGATCTGAAATAGAAGAAGAAATAACAATGGAAGATTAAGAACAAAGACCTCGATCCATTGTTCCATGGAGAAGGAATACAATCTGTTTGCTCTTGAACCTCCTCTTCATGATCTACCAACGGGTTCCCGCAAGAAATTTTCAAAGTTCAAAGGCAACAAAACACAACATCCTGAAGAACACATTGTTGCTTTCACGACATCATGTGGAATTCTTGGTGTCCAACATGAAGATGTTTCTGTAAGATTGTTCGTGGAGTCCCTCCAAGAAAAAGTAGTAGAATGGTTCTACCTCCTACCTTCCCGATCCATCATTGGTTGGGATGACATCAAGGCTTCCTTCGAGGAAATATTTAAATCAACTAAATATTTTCAAGACCTCTTGGTGCAGTTAGCTCAAATGAGGAAAGGAGAAAGTGAAATGATGAGAGACTTTGTGGCTCATTTCGAATGGTTGCTTTATAGGATACCAGAAGAAGATTCACCCTCTCAGAAAAATATCAAAATATTCTTCATAAATTCTCAATCACCAAAGGTAGGCTTTCTCCTATGAATATTTCAACCAAGGAACATTGTAGAAGCATAAAGGAGGGCCATTGAATTGGATGATGATCTCATCCTCTCTAGAAAGATCAAGAATCCATCAAAGGGCAAGGCCCAACATCTTGAAGATGAGAGAACCAATCCATCATTGCAAAAGTTGGCGAATGAGATAGCATCTTTGAAGAGGGAAATATTTGAATGTGTTTCTTCCCAAAGAAGCAACAAAAATCAGATTGCAGGAGCACCCCAAAGGCTCACCTTGGAGGCCCCACCCATGAACATAAATTACAGATTTCAAGAAGATGAAGAAGATCTTGAACAAGAAAGTGAAGGTGGCAGTTTCCTAGAAAGTGATGAGTTTGAGAATGATGCACAAATCAGATTTTGTGAGTATTTTGGAGGTTATGAAGAAGATGCACCTAGTTTCTCATGTGCAGTATTCACTCATTCTCAGTCCAAGAAAAGAGCATCTCCCTCCACTACTGCAAAAGAAAAGAAGGTTGATGATCCTCCTATGGTGACTCTAAAAAATAAAATAATCAGTCGAGGATCCCCACTTCCATCTTCCATGAAGTCTGCATTGTTGGATCCTGATCCCGTAGCAAGTAAGAAGACTCCCGAAATCCCAAGTAAGTCTTCCAATGTCTCTTCCATTTCTAAACCCAAATCTGCTCCTACAAAATCTAATAACTTGAAATCTCCTAGTGTACCTTTTAAAATACCCTCCATTCCTCAAACATCAAATATTTCTCCCAAGCCTATCTAGAGCCCAAAATCAGTCCCTTCACTCCCCTTATCCGCATCTCTCCCTTTGACTTCATAGAATATGCAAACAAATCCAAATTACAAATTACTGAAACTGAATATTTGTGGACTCATCCTGAACAATTCGAGAGGTTCATCCGATACATCAAGAGTGGTAGTCTAACACCCAATGTTGTAACTTCTAGTTCCAAAGGCATGCTACCAAACTCACCTACACCTCCCTCATAGAACATGATTTCTCTGAGTGCATTGAAGACTAATAAAGTTGAACCTTTCTATGTCTCCCTTCTTGTTGGAGAATATGTATTGAACAATTGCATAATAGATTATGGTGCCTCAGACAACGTGATTCCTTTGAAGGTTGCAAGGCTCTTAAAATTACAATGACTCCACCTAGCGGCTCGTGTTACTCTTTGGAGTCAAAAAATGTCCCACTTGTAGGGAAGGTCAAAGATGCACAAGTGTCTCTCGCCAAATTTCGAACAAGAAAATTTCAACGATGATTTTGGTATCCTATATCCCGGTCTCATTCGGAATGTTGTTGAGTATAAGTTTTTGTTGAGACTTGGGAGGGAAAATTCAGATGAATTGGTCATCCAAAACCATACCAATGAAGGGAGACATGGATAAATTACTTCTCGAGAAGAAAATGAGGTACACGGTATGAAAGTCTAGAATCCCGTAAGATAACATCTTGTATCAAGGTAGTAGGCAGATGAATCACTTTGTGGAAACTGAGGAGGAAGAGGATATCCCCATCTTGATAGGCCTAGACATGCCTTCCTGAAGAGATTTGGATTTTGAAGAAGCATTGAGGAGATTTGAGTTACAAGAGGACAACCCCGAATCACCAGATGATGTAGACCACAAGGAAGAGGAGATGGTTCTTGATGATTTTCAAGAAGAAAAATCAGTTTATATGATTTTACAAGATGAGGAGTTATTCTCATTCCCATTTGGGGATGAGGATGATCTCAGTCAGGCCATCTATGGAGAGACAAAATCAGCTTGTGATGAGCCCATGAAAGGTTTGAAAGAAATGTCTATACAAGAAATGCTTAGAGACGTAGAATAAACTAAAGATCCTGAGCTCAGTCTTGAGCTCCTGATGCAAGCCAAAAATTTGCAAGACAAGTGTGAAGCTGATTTGGAATCCTTAACTAATGTGAAGGTTGGCCATATTGAGATAAGGAAAGATGAAACATATGATGCCACTCTTGAACTAATGATTGATGGATGTAATACCAAAATGGAGATATTTTCTTTCCCATTTGAAGATGAAGACTCTTCCCATGATGAAGAAATTGAGAAAGGAGTTTTGAGACCTCTAAAGTTGAATTTATTTTTAATGAAGGAATGGTAGAGTGCAACAATTCTTGAGATGATGAGGTAATCCCTCCAGATAGTTTATTTGAGTTGCAAGATAAAGATTCTTCAAAGGAGTACAAAGAGGAACTATAGGAAATGATGAAACATTACTCCGTGCAAGAAATATTAGATGCAGTAGAAGTTACAGAAGATCCTAAGCCAATTATTGATCTCTTCATTAGTGTCATGGACATACAAGAAAAGTATGAGTTTGCATCCAATCCTTCCATCAGTACTCAAGCACCTCATAGTGGAGTGAAGGAAAAGGATGAATCAAAGGTTTCTCATAGAGAATATGTCAATGAGCATAGACCTAGGAAAGAAAGTAACTCAGAATATCAAAGGAATTGGAATGAAAATCAGCATTCGGGCAGTGATGAGATGATCGATGGAGAATCAGCTATATGGATAAACATGGAAGGAAATTGGCATGATGAAACCAATTTCAAAGAGCATGAAGGAAATGGAATTTCCAAACAAGGAGCTGAGCATCAAGAAGCTCACATGGACTCACCCCTACCAAATAAAAAAAATTGTGAAAGCACCTGGATTTCATAAGAAGTTGAGGAAGGGAGGATACTTTCTAGAACCCATCAATGGCTTCACAGAACATCATCATTCGGTGTTACCTCTTCAAGAGTAACTTTTGAGAAATAAAAAGTATTTCAATGAAAGTGGGTTGTCCCCCGCCTTGTGCCATAGGTGATTGTTAGGTTTGTTTCCCCTTTCTATTTCATGTGTTTCCTTTCATGTTGTGTGTCATGTGTTTTCTTTCCTTTTTTGTGTGTGTGTGTGTTTCCTTCTTCTAATCTTCCTTTCTAGAAGTTTTCATGACTCCACAGGGCCCAATGGATAAGGAACTGGTTAACAAATTATATGGTCTAAAGTTAATATTCTAGATTCCCATGCCATGTATTCACTATGCTCATTCCATGTCATGTCCCCAAGCTAGAGCTAGTTGTTTTCATGTAAATGTGCAACAAGGAAATTGATAATTTCTGAGCACGACAACTATACCCCAGTGTCAAATTTTTCAAGTCCTATCATTTCAAGACACCCCAGGTCTATCCAGTTAGTCCAAATGACCTCCTAAATAATGTTATCTCATCCCCCTAGGTGATTTAGAGAAGTATATTCATTCTCCCTAGGTGATTTTAGGGATTTCTGAAAAGATACTATCTTCTAGCAGTATTGGGAAGGGTTATCACTAGCCTTCCCAGGACTGGATCAACCACTATGGAGTGGAATGGAAGGGTAAAAATTCAACATGGAGGTGAATGGAAGACCTTGTAACATCATGGAAATGATTTTTGAAGGTTTGGGGAAGTTTTTCAAGACTCGGAGCAATTTGAGTAAAAAATAGGGTTCACAAGCCTAGGCGGTACACAAGCCAAAAACGCGATGGTCTTGAGGAAGAAGATTCTAGGAGCTCTGGATGGAGTTAGGAGAAAAAACATATATCTAAAAAAATAGGATTTCAATACCTACATGATGGTGAAATAATAATTTTCGCAACACTTTGGCGCATTAGGTGCGTAGGTAATTTTCTCGTGCATGGGTGGAGTACAAAACCAAAAATCTAAATTTTCAGGGATCAAATGGAATAAAAATACATTATACTCCAACCATTGGATTTGGAAGGATATTTAAAGTTAGGATCATATATATTTTTCCAAAAAATTCCATCGGGAGCTCAAGTTATCACTATTACAAGTTCAGGACTTAGCCAAATTTTTGGGAGGACACGTGTCAGCACCAGGAGCCTGGTGGGATTTTATGTCCCTCACGTCCCCCAAGGTCAAGGAAATCAAGGTTGGAAAATTTTTCCTAGCCCCCTTGAATCCATCTCAGCCCTCATATGACCTCTTGGACCCTCATGTGACCTCCAGACTTGACAGTTCAGCCCCAGGTACATTTTTGGAGCATCCATTCCCTACCGTTGGATCGGCACCATGTGTCAGCTCCAGGACCACCATGGAATTTTATGTCCCTTATGTACCTGAGGTGGGGACATCAGACCATGAAAAATGTGCCCAATCCCTATGGGGAGTCATTTGGACACCCACATGACCGAGTTTCAGCCCCCAGGTGCATTTTTCAAGAAAATCCCCTGCCATCGGATTGAGGAAATATGGCATCGCCTTGACCACCGTGGAAATTGATTTCCCTCACATCCCTAAGGTTAGGGACATAAAAATTCACTCATCCCCTCCATTTTCATGTTTTGAAAGTTTGAATCCAGCACTTAGCCATTTTCTTCCACTCATTCTCCTTCATGACTTCATACCTTGCCATGGCTCCGTGCATGATTGTCCAGACACCCGGTCCACCATTGTTGCTCCAAAAAGCTTTGCCATTACCAAATAAACTCTCCACACCATGAATACATAGAAATATGTAGGTATCAAAGAAAAATGGAGTGAAATGATGAAGAATGGGGAGAAAATTAAGGGTTTTTGCCAGATAACCATGAAGTCACCCAATTGAAAAATCTTCATATCTCACAAGATACAAGTCGGATCGAGATGCCATTTTTTGTAGAATTCTTAACTTTTCAAGGTGATCAAGATGCAACAAACAAGAGGTCAAATGGTGCCCAGAATCATTTTCTCCAATAAAATCCTCTCTTCGTACATCGGCTCACATTCGTTGGATTTCCCGTCATTTCGGCAATGGAAATGAGCTAAAAACTTGCGCACAATCTCAAAATATAAAACCTATCGCGATGGATTTTTTTCATTACAAACAAAGAAAATAACCATACCTGTAAATTTTGAGCTCCATTAATGACCACCATGTCAGCTCCATGCCCAAATCCATTGCCAGTCAAAGTTTCGTAATTTATTTCGAGGCATTCTAGTGGAAAAATTATGTGAAATTCAAAGGATATGATCATAACGACAAAAAGAGTCCAAAAAAGTATGTTCCATCACAAATCAAGTACTCGAAACACCCTTTCTAAAAATATTAAGTTTTCCTACACATGCTTGCTATTTTTGGTAAGTCTTCATCAAAAGTGGCTATGGAAAGAGCAGTGTGCACTGAAGATCTCCAAAAAGTCAGAATGATTATCCAGAGTAGAAAATAGTTAAAATTACCACTTACTACAAATAGTAAGTCCCCCATCTAGGCATTTACTAAAAATAGTAAGCCACACTCAAAGAACAATTTTGGCACAATGGGACATTCAGAACTTTGCCGCATCAGAGATTTCCATGAACGGGGACCAACGGACTTCATCGAGTGACATCTCCTCTTCTTCTTCTCTCTCTCTTTCCCTCTCCTCTTCCCCTAACTTTCTCTCACTTTCAAATGTTCTAATTCTTTGTTGGGGTTTGTACTTTTTTTTCACTTAAAAGTGACTTTAGAAACATAATGTAAATTAATTCACTTTACTATTATAAAAGGGACTTAAATATTTAAAGTGGAATATGAACAGTATTAAGTCATATTAAGGCATATGGAAGGTCATGAGGAGGACGATAAGTCACCTCTCATTCTATAAATTGTAACATCATTCCCATTGCAAAGGGTTGGCGATTGATTTTGTAAACTCAAGAGTGTATTGAGAGAACAAAGGAGATGGCCAAATTCTTCCATTCCACTCCACTCTCAAATTTCTTCCATTCCCACACTATGTACAAATTCTTCTTGAGCTTCAATAAAGGAAGGAGTTTTATCTTCTTTGATGGAGGAGTTTATTGGTACTTTGTCTTCATTAATCTCTATTTAGTCTTGTTGTTGTTTTGTATATTTGTTTTCTTCTGAAATTCAAGTGCATGTGATGAATTTTCTGACTGGTGTGCACAATTCTCTAATTTTCTACTTGCAACATTGGTTGTCCTACCTCAATTCTCACTCCCTCACCCATTTCTAGACAAATTTTTCCCTAGCAAGAGATTGCTAGCTTTTCCTTGCAGGGTCAGTGGAGTGCCCTTGTTAGATCCCCGGTCGAAAGGCCACCACAAAAATCCACATTTTCTTGGGCATGCACATATGGTAGCTGCATCGGATAAGTAGAGGGACTTACATTCCCAGAGAGTTGGCAAGAAATCCATAAGTTTATCCACCTAAAAAAATTTCTCGCCAACATTTCTTCTTTTATATTTTCTCACAAGTTGGGGTTCATCTTGTAGGGTCTCTTTCTAACTAGGTGTGCACCTTCCTTAAGCTTTATCTTCATCTCTCCTAATGATTCATGCACACCTTTGAGTTCATGGTATCCCCATGGAAATAAGTCCAAATAATATCATAATAACTCAATGATTTTTTCCACTTGAGAGTTAGACCAATAGTCCCTAATTATGGCCTCTTTAGGCTTAACATCCGATCCAATATTTACTTTTTTTTTTTTATCGGTTTATGATAGGCACGCATGGTCTTATCCTCACTGTCCAAAACTTCACACCTACCCATTAAATGATATACATCCATATTTTATACTTCTTCACCATCCACTAAGTTGACCATCTTTCATTTTTCCTTCTCAAGGAAAGCACACCTAAGTAGTGTGACATCTGTCTCTATTTCTTCAGCAAAATGTGCTCCTGAGTCTTCTTCATCAAATAACTCCTAAATGAGTTCTTCCACCTTAGCACTATCTCCCATAGTTAAGAACTTTATAACCTTTAATGCCTCTTCTACCAAAGGTTTAGTAGATAAATATTCAAACATCTGGATCATTCCTACAATCAAATCCTGCCAATTTCCAGTCTCTCTATGGAGTTCCGCATATACATACCAAGCACGTGCACAACCTTGTAAAGTGGAATAAAATTTTTGCACCCAGAGTGAAGGTGGTAAATCTTCCTGCCCCTCTATCCATAGTCTCTCACACTACTGAATGTGGTGCTAAACAAGTTGATTACCATGATAAGTGCATATTTGAGTAGGTGCATTACTCTTGAAGAACCTAGTAGAAAGAGAAATCCTAATTTCATTCCATCCTATAAGATTATCCTTGTGAACCACCCACCAGCACATTGTTGTCCCACATAGGGTATATGCTAGCATATTCTATCTCTCCAATTGGTCTATCCACTATTCCTCCATGGCACACAAAAATATCATAGGATCTCCTTCTCTAGTGTAATGAGGTATTGAGTTGTTACTTATTTTCTTGATACAACAAGGTATGATGTCCCACGCAAATGTACTCTTTACTTTGATCCCTACCAGATTATAAGTACTATGAGCCCAATTATCACAAGAAATACTTGTAGTATTACTAATAGACTCTACATATTCCCACAAAAGGATTCCTTCTTTAGATGGATCAAGTACCTCTGGGTCTTGGATGGTGCATACATAAATCCTATTTAGATCTTCCTCACTCAAAGGCTCAACATAGGGCATATATTTTCCATCTGTTAAATGGATAATAACTCTTTCCTCCTTGTTTTCAAAACTTATATAACCCTTGTTGAACTGAAGATCAACATTATTTATTTGCATAGCACCAAGGATGCCCAAGTAGATCTAGGAATCTATCTACCTCTGTAAGTGCTAAAACCTCAAAATCCCAGTGAACTTGGATCCATGTATGGTAATGGATGCATCTTTTAAAACTCGATGGGAGTGGCCTTAGTTTGGTTAGCCATGAACAATACATTCAAAGATGGCTATAATGGAGGTCTCCCCATTTATACCCATACATCTAAAGTAAGAACATTAACTTCCACACCTGTATCAATCAATATATTACTCAAAAGCCACCCATCCATAATAGCATTCAGAGTGATTTCCTTGTCATAGTCTAAGCTATGAGGGGGAAGGTTTGCATGTAGGATCTGTCGTCCAGTCTCAATACTTACGCATAGAGTGTTTCCCTTTAACCAATTCCCTAACAATGGAATGATATTCTCTTGACACAACATCTTGCACACCTCTTTCAAATCATCTATATCATATTGGACCATTTCTATTGTTTTCTTTCACTCCATCTTCCATAATTGCTCCTTTAAACATTGTATTTCACCCGAAGAATTCCGAGTACCTCTATGGTCTCTGATAAACCTCATTTTGATGGAAAGGGTCTAGGTAATGTGTGCATGTAGAACCTCCTCCTTAGTTATGGTAGGCTTCTATTGCAATGCTTCTTTGGAGCGTGCCGCTTCAGCATGAGTAGTGATCTTTACAAGTAATGCCTCGGATTTTGGTTCCAACTTGGGCATCCACTAATTTTCCATAGCACGTTGTATCCTAACCATCCCTATGCCTTTTTTTCTTGTTTATGTTGCTTACTAAGATGCTCATATAAGTTTGGGCATTCCTCATAACTATGATTCTTTCCACAGAAAGAACATGTAATATTTTGAGGACATTTACACCTGTAGTGGTTAGGAGATCCACATGTATAACATGTTCCATGAGGAAACTCACCTCGTCCACCACCATAGCCTCATCCTCCAAATCCACCATGGTATCCTCAACCTCTGCCACAACCTCCTTCAAAATTCCCTTCATTCCGATCATAGCATGCTTGATTGTGATCCTAATCCTGATGCTTGTTCTTACCTTTAGAGTTATATGATACTCATGTCTGTTGTACACCAATATCTATAGCATCATGGATCTAACCAATCAGCTAGCAGTCTTCCATGTTGTGAGTTGTGGACTGTAAATTTTACAATAGCAAGAGACATTCTTCCTTATTGTGTGTTGTAATAATGGGAAGTGGCTAACATCATGGTTTAAATGACATATCTCATAGTCTAGTAGCAATGAGTGTACTAATCTGTGGGGAAACTATCCTTGGTGTGACCTTCCACTTCATAATCTGTGCACCAAATCCCCATGTGCATCTCATGTGCTAAATTTTCCAATAGCTTATCTAACTACTTCACCATGGCTGTAATATGTGCTTCAAAAATGGGCTCACCCGGTGTCTATTCTTCTTACTACCTCAGCATGTAAAGCTACTTTAACTCATTCACTCGGATCAATGCATGTCTTCTATGATAACACCCTTCTAAAAGGTGTAATCAGACCTCCAAAGAACCATTGTGCATGTTGTCTTACATGAATATCATAAGAAATCTTAGATAAAAGCATTTTGAAATGGACATCATACTCTCTAACACTCTCAGTGGTGCCTTGCTTAATATCCTTGAGTGCGCTTATACTCTTCTTCTCAAAATGGGGATGTAAAACTATTTATGGAAATTTTTTTTAAATCTACATAGTCTACGCAAGTCGATCGTGGTAAAACTTTTTGTACTGCTTTATGTGCATCCCCTTGTAATGTAGTGGCGAATTGACTTACCCTACACTCAGAAGCCATGATTCCTTTTACATGCCATGGGATTTCACATATGTGAATGTGTTTAACAACATCTTCTATGCCCGTATACTCTAGAAGATGAGGAGATATCTCCATGTAAATATTCTAGGGTTGGTGCAAACCTTACCCACATGATCCAGAACCTCTTGTGTTTCCTCTGCCTCCAGAACCACCAGATCCATCGAAGCTAGAACCACTTATACCTCCTGATCCTCCACCTGTATCAAAAGATGGACCAGAAGATGTACTTCCTTGTGTCCCAATAGTAGTACTAAAATGCACCCCTACAGTCTGTGAAGTGTTACCACTCCTAGAAGTGAGTCCAAAATTTTACGTACTTGAATTCTATGTGGATGATACACCTAAAATGGTACCTCCAAACAACAATGAATATGTTTTACTTGTCATTTATGTACTTTCTATATGGCTTACTCCTACTCTCCCACTGCCTAAATTAATTTTCTAACTAGTTTTCGTACTAGATACTGGAAAACCAAGCACAAAGGAAAGGTTTCCAAGTAGATTCAGATGCGTTCCCATGACCCAGTCATCTCTTACGCCATGCTTCAATGTGAGGCCAAGGGGGTTCCCTATCATGCTTTCCAAAATGGGGAAGCTCCTAATGCTCTGGCTCCATGCCTTCTGCATGATCTTCAAATCCTTCATGAGTCATCTCTCTCCTCAAATCCATTTCTCTATGCAACATCCTTACGCTTCTCTATCTCCCTCTCACCCACCTCATTATACTTAATTCACCTTTCTTCTCTCTACCTTTCTGTCATTAGGTCTGTCATCTTTCACCAAACCTACTCCTTCCCTCGTGTGTGGTGGGGTTTAGTTAGCCATCGGTTTTCTTTCCAAGTTTAGGGTTACCATCAAGATTTTGATCGCCAGTGGAATGCCTTGCAAGTAAGTTCCCCTGGGATATTGTAAAAATTGATTTTTTCTACCTCTAGGAAAGAATAAGTTGAAATTTTGTACTCCAAAATATAGATTTTTCGAACACCACAAAACCAAGTATCCACAACACTTGTCCAAATTAGATCAACATCATAGAGGGCCTAAAATTATTCCTATGTACAAACAAGTGTGCAATACCTCCAATCCCTTTTAGATGCATAAGTAACTAACCACTCATACAGTTCTACCAGAAAAATAGTGAAGAAGCTCTCATACAAATTGTCATACAGATTTTGTTCCACCCATGTGTGTGTGTTAAACTCAAATTTGGTGCTGAACCTCCATGTGTATTCTTCTTCTAGATCATGTATCCACTCCTCAACATTTTCTAAGGTCAACTGGTATGTCTTCATTGTGAACCATCCTGAAAATAATTGAAAAAGGGGTCCTGGTAATGGAACCAATGATGCAGCCTAGAATTTACCAGTAATAACCCAGGCGTGCTAGCACATCACTCAGCCTAGAATGAGCACTCACCCGAAGCATGTAAAGGTATCAGGCCCCTCTTTAGGGTTGTTGTTGCAAGATGTTAACATGATGAAGACTTAATGCATTTAGATCCATAATTAATATAACATTCTATAGAGCATGTCCAGATCTAGATCTAAAGAGTAATATATTTAAATAATAACCATAATGAAGTCAATCATGCAAGAACCTATTATACTCATGATTAATACCTTTATTCAGCCAATACACTCCATTATATTAAACACAATAAATACATAGAAGCTTATTACAATAAGTAATACCATAAGCTCATGCACGCATCATATCTGGCAAACATAATCTCATAGTAATTCATATCTAGTTCTCACACACCGTTATCCTATACTACGTAGATCACTACATATTTATAAGGGTGGGGAATTTCCCTTCACCACTTGCATAATTCCCAAAATAGGTCACATGCTGAAAATATCCATGTGCCTTTATAATAATAACCACACATGTAAGTGCATTAACAATAGACCTCTTATGGTTAATTGTTAGTAGCACTTCTATTCATAGCTCGCACCCATGAAAAGTTCTTAGTATCAATCTTCCAATTATATCCCATGTGTTTCATGCAAGTCTTTATCTGGTTTGTGTGCTCTGCACGCTATCTCCAAAAATATCCCGTACATGTGAAAACGGCTAAGTCCCGAATCTGCCCTTGTCTTTCGCACACGTGTCCTTCCCTATCCTTCCGCACCTTTGGTGTGCTTTACCCCTAACCTTTAATATTCTTTGTGCCCTCTCCTTCACATCATACTCTTATCCACTCAACATTATATATGAAAAACTATAGTTTCTCTCTCTTTCCTACTGCAAATATTTTAATCACCTCATTATACATTGTCCTATCACTCACTACTAACCCCTCATTAGGTATGCCCAAAAGATGACTGATTACATTTGGAGAAAAGGGAATTTTCTTATTGTGAATGGTGGAGTTCCCTTCTTCCATATTCCTTGAAAATTATTCAGTCATTGGAACACTAAATTATTCATGCACAAATAGAAAGTTTAAACATCCCGCACTTTGAAAATATCAACTACCTTTGCATCAGCCAAAAGTTTGACAAAAATTGTTGGTTTGTGTCACAATATATTCCCCATGTCTTAATTTGAACAGATAGGAAAAATAAAGGAGGTAACATGACTGACGAGCGTGCAAAATTTACACGATGGTGGGCAAGTACAAGAGTAACAGGTGGCATACGAGTTAGAAGGTCTAATTGGGAAAGCATAAATGGATCAGAATTGACATATAATGAATATACATGAATTGGTAAAGTTATGATAGTATCTTAAGGTGATGATGGAAGTGATTAGATGTATGCAAGGAGTATAGAGGTAATTAATTACAAATTTAAATGGGATTTTGCAAAGCTGCGGAGTGACTAGAAATGGAGTGGTTACTCAATGTGCATGATGTTGATAACTCATAAATTAAAACTCTCCTAAATGTGAAAAACAAATTAATTGTGCATACCTTGATATTTGAACCTGTCAAATCCTATCCACCATTCCCATGCTAGTGTATCTCCATTCACACATGGTATTTCCTTAATTACGATCAAATTCGGGAGAGATGACTGACATTTCTAGTTTTTAGTCCTTGCTATTCTTTTAATTTTCTTTTTCTTTTTTTTGGGAAGCATTGGCCACCATTTCTGGTTTTCAACCAATGCTTCAGAGGAGGATGACTACCATTTTTTTCAATCATCTCCTCTTTATTTCTTAGAAGATGGATGTTTGGGTCTGAGTTGTGTTGGGCAAAGAAACTTTTCCCACACAATTCAGATATGAATCTTCTTGAATTGCTTTTTGAAACTCTTCTCTAGATGTTGGTTTATGGTATAACCTCAGTTTGTATTTGTTAACTAGCATTAATTTCCTTTTACCATCTATGGAACTAATTAGACATTCCGTTGTCAAACACTTGAGAAATCTGATAGGGTCCCATCCATCTCATTTGTAGTTTCCCTTTAAATTCTTTATACTTTGAATCAAATAACAAAGCCCAGTCCCCTTTCTAAAATTTCCTTGGCTTTATCTATTTATCATGCCAAAGTTTCCTCTGATGTTGGATGATCTCAGTGTGATGTAGTTCCTGAAGTTTGATTTCATCTAATTCATTCAATTGAACAATCCTGGCCTGTTGTGCTTCTATCAAATCAATGCCCACTTCAGTTGTTATCCTTAAGGTTTGAATCTCAAATTCTATAGGTAGAATTGGCTTCTTACCATAGACTAATTCATAGGGAGTAAATAATGTTGTTTTTTTCCAAGTAGTGTTGTAATCCCATACTACTTTAGGTAGTTTTTTAATCCCAATTATTCCTTGAGATTTCCATTGTCTTAGTTAGTATGTTCTCCAACTCTTTGTTAGTAACTTCTACTTAGCCATTAGATTGTGGATGATAGGGAGATGACTTCTTGTGCTTCAGTTGATATGTTTCCACAAAATAATTGATTACTCCTAACATAAACTATGGTCCTTGATTTGACACGATGGATCTTGGTACTTTAAACCTCAGTAAGATATGCTCATAAAGGAAATATATAAGTTTCTCATCCCTTACATGTGGAAATGCTTGCACTTCAGCCCATTTAGTAACATAGTCCATACAAACTAGCATGTATTATTTTCCTTGGGAATTTGGGTCCATTGGTCCAATGAAATCTAACCCCAACTTCTTAAGTGGTTCCAAGACTACCTAATACTGAAGTGGCATTTATGATGTAAACATTGGTTTCCCCATCCTTTAGCATTGATCACACCTCCATACATACTTTTTGACATCCTTAAACAAGGAAGGCCAATAGTAACCATCTTCTAGAACATTAGGAATGGTCCTTTGTAAAAAATAATTACCACCTGATGGGTAATCATGGCATGCTCTAAGTATGTCAAATACTTCATTTTTAGCTACACACCTATGTAAAACATGATCAGGTCCACATTTGAAAAGAATTCCATTTAACCAAGTATACATCACACTTTGTTTTATTAACTATTTTTTTTTTTTTTTGTGAAAAAGTTTGGAAACTTCCCCTGTAGCTAAATAATTAGCCATATCTACATACCAAGGGGAAGTGGTAGAAAGTGCAAAAAAATGTTCATCACGGGAAGTCATCATTAACCTAATCTTCTTCTTTCGAAGTGGTAAGTCTAGACATAAAATATTCTACCAAATTGGATTTTCTTGGTATGTCAATGATTTTAATGTTAAACTCTTGTAGCAATAATAACCACCTTCAACAATCTATCATACACTAAAGGTTTGTTAATTAGATATTTGATAACAAAGTGGTCAGTATGAAAAATAACTTCATATCCTATAATATAATGTCTAAACTTGTTGATTGCATATACTACTACAAGAAATTATTTCTCAATTGTTGTGTAGTTTCTTTTAGCTGGGGAAATGTTTTTACTAATGTAGTAAATTACATGCATAGGATCTCCTTCCTCTTGTTGTCCCAGGACAACACCTCTACCGCATCATTGGAGGCCTATATTTGTATATGGAAGGGGATATTTCAATTAGGACCCCTTAACACTGGTGTGCTTATCATTTTGTCTTTGATAGCATCAAAATATTGTTGACATACTTCTGTCCATTCAAATTTAGAATCCTTAGTTAGGAAAGAAAATAATGGAGAAGAAATTTTACTAAAATATGAGATAAACCTTTGATAGTAACCTGCATGACCAAGAAAACTTCTTACCTCAGTTTGGTTTGTGGAGGATGGAAATTTTGTCAACCTTAATTCCCTCAATTGAGACATGATGGCCTAAAACTATACCTTGTTCCATCATGAATAAGAATTTCTCAAGATTGAAATAGAATTGATTTTTTCACATCATACAAGAACTTTATCTGGATTGTTGACTACATCTTAGAATGTTGCTCCATATACTATGAAATCATCCATGTAAATTTCTACACACTCATGGGTGAGATCATAAAAGATTCAACATTCTATTTGAAAAGTGCGGGGTATTACATAACCCAAAAAGGTAGTACTTTGTAAGAAAATGTCCCGCAAGGAAAGGTGAAATTTGTTTTATCTTGGTTTCAAGAGCCACTATTATCTAGTTATATCCACTTAACCCATCAAGGAATGAAAAGTAACTCTTACTAGAGGTTGTCTAAAACTTGATCAATAAAAGGTAATGGAAAATAATACCATCGAGTGGATTTGATTCCATATAGTCTCTCTCCATTTTTATTTATTTTTAGGGACTATTTCATTGAAAGGTAAATGAATTTTGTTATCCCAATGGTGCCCCTAACTCCTTGTGTTCTTGCCTCTCTTGTGCCTCGTCTACATTTTTTTATTTTCAGGAACAAGGCTTTCTAGAAATGGCACCATCGAGATAGAGCTCTCTCTCGGCTTTCCGAGAAAGGTAAAGTTTTCCTCCTAACTCAATATTTTTCCCATTTCGGCGGAGTTTTTGTGGAAATTTTTCCCATTTGAGGCCCGCAGCCAATAGGAAGCTGCCACGTGGCAGAGGAGTTTGGGGGTTGGAGGCAAATTTGAAATTTTTCCAAAAGAGTATAAAAAGGTCGATTTTCAAAGGAAAACCTGTGGAAAAGAGAAGGAGAGAGAATTCCAGAGTGAATCGGAGATTGCCACGTGGCATCCGACCAGTGGAGCATGGGGAATTTTTGAAAAATTTTCCAAAGACAAAAAAGAGGTAAAATTTGAAAAATTTTCCCGCCGATCCGTTTTTGGGCCGTTTTTGCCCTAAATCTTCAAACGATCATATCTTTTGATCCAGAGCTCATATTTTCACGTTATTTATATCATTGGAAAGCTGTTAAAATTATCTACATGATTCCATGGTCAATTTCTAATTTTGGTTTAGTTTGGAGAGAGAAAATTTAAAAACGGTTCTGGTACGTGTCCATGGCCAGAAATGACATTTCAACAACCAAATTTAATACAGAATGGGTCGCATTCTTCTCCAATATGGTCAAAAATGATAGGGTATGGGTTTGTAAGGTCCTCCATGTTGTTTTAATGCATTTTCCATCAATGAGGAATGGCTCCCATTTTTTACATTTTCTCTCTCCTGGGCTCAACCCATGCATTGTAAAAGCCAGATTTGGCTCATTTCTTGATGGTTGAACACTTTTTGGCATTAAAAACTTCTTCTTTCACCTCCAGCAAGTGATAGTTGTAAGAATCAGACCTTTTTCATAGTTTGTAATAGGTTTATACCTCTTTGATGGTGGAATGCAAGAGATTTTTACATGGAATTGACAGTGTAAACTCTGTGAATGCTTTCAGTCCTCTGTTTGTATTGTTTTACTTCATTTTAAGACCTCTAATTACATCTATCAGCTTGTGTATGTTTTCCCTTGTTGCATTTCATGAATTTGTGTCTATTTACATGGAAAAAAATGTTTCACCACTCCTTTTGGTGCATCACCATCTTTAGTTTAGTTTCATTTTTGCATTTTTATCCCTGTCTCCTTGTAATTTAGAGTAGGATTAGGATCTGAACCTCTATAGTTGTGTAAAATATAGATCTAAATCAGAGGAGTTTGAGGAACCAGCCTCTAATCTGGAGATTCCTCTCTCATTTTCACAAGTCCCACACTTGGAGAGAGGTTTCCATGTTGTGCAATCACACTGGATTCCTAAAACATCAATTCAGAACCTTGATTTGCATCCAGGGGTGCTGCTGATTTACACAATAGTTTTGGCATGCCGGGTGGGACCTTAGAGGTCTCATTTTTATTGCAGCAAAGTTGATGTGCATCTGCTGCAATTTTCTTGCTTGAAAAGAGCTATAATTTGCACATCTGGCGACTCAAGGGAAGAATCAACTGGTTTCAGCAGTGCAGGGCTGAAAACTCATGAGAAGAATCACTACAAGGTCAAGAGCTGGAGAAGAAGAGGTGTTGTTTGAATATCTGGTAGTTATCTCCAAGAGTAAGGCAAAGTGGGAGGAGAATCAAAGGTCTCCATCTCCACCAAATAGAACTCTCTCAACTCCTCCACTGGTAGGCCTTTCATTGATCAACAAGGGTTTAAGACCAATTAGAATGGCGCAAAACGAATCCTATGTCAATTTCACAGGTAGCATCCCACTTGCCCTCAATGCACAACATCCAATTCCAATTGCAGCCTTGAAGAACATTCCATACTTCACTGGAGAGAATCATACTACTCCAGGTGATCATGTTAAAGACATTGCCAACCTTTGTGCAATTCATGAAATCAATGAGATGCAAGTGGCTGTCAAATTGCTGGCATCTTCATTCAAGGGGAAAGCATTGCAATGGTTTAGAAGCCTTGGAGCTGGTTCTATCACAAATTGGAATCAGCTGTGTATAGCACTTCATGAGCAATTTGGAGAGAAGGGAGACAACTTGTCTCTTTTGGAGCAGCTGACAACCATCAAGAGAGCTCCCAATGAGCAGCTGACCGATTTCAACTTCAGATTTCAAAAGACTTGGGAGAGAATTCCAGTGGCAGTCAGGCCAACAGCAGAAGGTGCTTTTCTCTATTATCTCAAAGCTCTAAATTCTGATATTTCTATGTTGATTCAGTCCATGGGAGGCATAACTATCCCTATGGCTTATAGCATTGCCATTAGGGCTGAAAATTGTTTGATCCAAGCTGGCAAACTAGCCCCTAGACCTCCCATGCCATTGTTTCCAAGTTTAGAGAGTCCAAATACCAATCAAGCACCTAATTTGGCTCCTTCTCCCACTCCTAGAAATCAGAGTTCAAATGAAGCTTCTACTTCATCTCCAAGTGCCCCAAATGAGCTTCAAGAAGTCATGAAGCAATTGCAAAACCTAGGCAATGAGCTGGTTACTCTCAAGAGGCAACAAGCCCAAGGTTTTAGACCTTCTTACCAGCCCCAAGCTCAGCCTAACAGGCAGCCATACCAACCACAAAGACCACCTAATCCAGCTGCAAATATGAATCAAACAAGGCCTCCTGCCAATAGACCATTTCAGCCCTATAATCCAAATGCCATATCTACCTCTAAGGCATTGGTGCCAACACAAAACAACATTGCTCAGGAGTATGATTGGTGTTTTCCATGCAATGAACCTCATAACCAATCCATGTGCTTCAATGGTGCTTTGAATCAAGCATTAATGGTGACAACTACTGGTGTGGAGGGTGAGGGCAGTCAAGGAAACAACCAACAACAAGAAACATTCCAACAACAATCAGCTCCAAATGACACCACGTTGGTAAATTGGCAAGCAGAGGATTTTTGTGGCATGAATCAAATGGTCTCTCAAGGTGTTGCAGCCAACACAAGGTCAAAAAGAAGGAATTTGGGTGAAGAACAACCATTAGCTCAACTAATCCCCAACCTTCCATGGCTCCACAAATGGTTGGCAAAAAAATCCAATTTAAATGCACAAGGGCAGCCAAGAACAGCTCCTAGACCAACTCAAATACCAGTTATTGCTGCCCACGTGCAAGGAGTGAATGTACAAGCAAAGGGACAGCAAAGAGATCCTTCATCACCATTCAGTATCATTGATCAGATGAAGAAGACAAATGTTAATATATCAATGTGGGAATCCCTATCTATCCCAGGCCAAAGAGACTTGTTACAAGCTGCCATGAAGGACTGGCCAACTTCGAATCAGCAAGTTCAGATGCAAGAGAAAGTGCTCACAAATGTTGCCCAGCCTGAGGGAAATCATGGAGGATAGCAAGGTAAAATGTTGAAGCCCCCTCCTTTCTATGTTTCATTAATCATTGGAAATCAGTTAGTGCACAATTGCATGATAGATTCCAGGGCAAGTAGCTCAGTGATGCCTAAACAAATAGTTGATCAGCTAGGGCTCTAGTATGAAACCATATCCAAAGGGGTAGTGCAGCTGGATGGGACAGCAGTAACAATAGTTGGGGTGATTAGAAACTTGAGTCTTACCTTGCATGCATGTCCAAATGTTGTTGTTTTACAAGATGTATCAGTCATAGACCTTCCACCACTCTTTGCCCTTTGCTTGTCAAGGGACTTCACAGCCAAGATTGGAGGATATTTGTCTGTTGATTGGTCACACATGCTATTCAGAATGAGGTATGGAACCAAAGCTACAATCAGGTCTGAACCTATTACAAACTTCCACATTGAGCCTTACACTCCAAGTCAGATTAATGCCAATTGTTCAGCATTTGATCAAGAAGACCACCCAAGCACCGATGAAGCTGACACCAAGGTTGGGAGCATCCGGATCTAACTCTTGATGAATGGGCAAACAAGGTACATGCTTTTGATCCTTATCAAGAAGTAGAAGAATCTGAGCTAGGGGTCTATTGTATACATGAAGAAAATCAGCCTATTCCTAACATCACCAAGCCAAACCACAAGGATGACAATGAGGTATGGCAGCTGTTTTTTGATGGATCAAGAAGTAGACAAGGTGTAGGAGGTGGAGCCATGCTTGTTTCACCTCAAGGAGTAAGGTACTATTCAGCTTTTAGATTTCAGTTTGCATGCTCCAATAACATTGCTGAATATGAAGCCTTGGTGCAAGGGATGCATTGGGAAATCAAGAAGAAAATAAAGAACTTGCAAGTCTTTGGTGATAGTGAATTGATTGTAAATCAAGTCAAGGGACAACATGCTGCCAAGAATGATCTACTCAAAGTGCTACAAGAACAGGGTGTGGGACCTCATGGAATATTTTGAGGTTTTGGCATCAAATCCATTCCTAGGAAAGAGAATCAAGCTCTTTGCGGGCTTGCAGCAATAGGGGCAGCCTTTGACATTGTGGAAAGCATTCAAAAAGACAAGGTACAGCCAAACATCCACGTGATTGTGAGGCCTTCAGTGCCAGATAACAATGTCAGTTGGCAAGTGTTTGAGAATGACCAGCAAATCATCCATTTCTTGTAAGAAGAAGTGAGTTCTCAGCTAAGAATCAAGAAAAACTGGAACAGCTAGTATGGTGACCAAGTGGTACAGCTGAGAACTAACAAGCTGCCCAAAGGGACTTATCACTTTGGAGTCCATTTTTAATCCCAATGATCAGTTTAGAAAGGAGAAAGCAAACATTCAGGTCAAGAGAGAAGATTCAGTATCCATCTTGGTAGAAGAGAACAAACCATTGCAAATTGGAAAGATGACAACTGATCAAGAAAGGTATGAGTTCATACAGCTGTGTCAAGAGTTCCCTGATGTGTTTGCATGGAGCTATGAAGATTTGAAAGGTTTCAATCCCAACTTAGCTCAACATACCATTGAATTGGATCCAAATACTAAGCCTATCAGGTAGAAACAAAGACTAGTCAATCCACACATGGAGCCTCTCATGAGGAAAGAATTGGACAAGCTGATTGAGTCAAGAATCATATTCCCAATCAAGCATTCTAGTTGGGTTGCCAACTTGGTTCCAGTCAGAAAGAAGAGTGGAGAGATCAGATTGTGTGTTGATTTCAGAGACTTAAATAGAGCATCTCTCAAGGACCATTACCCACTCCCTTCCATGGAGCAAATCTTGCAAGTTGTGGCTGGCTCCGAGAGGTTTTCACTACTTGATGGCTACTCAGGCTACAATCAGATTATGGTGAAGGAAGAAGACCCAGTTCAAGACAGCCTTCACAACCAAATGGGGAACTTTTGCATATAGGAAGATGCCATTTGGGCTATCCAACGTTAGTGCTACCTTCCAAAGAGCAATGGACATGGCGTTCAAAGGTTTGATTAACAACGTGGTGCTGATTTACCTTGATGATATCACTATTTTTCCAAAAATGCAGCAGACCACCTCTCTCATTTGAGACAAGTTTTCACGAGGTGTAGGAAATTTGGAGTGTCTTTGAATCCTAAGAAGTGTATCTTTCTTGCACATGAAGGAAAGCTCCTTGGCCATATTGTCTCCAAAGAAGGATTAGCAATTGATCAGAGAGAGAGTGAAGCCATAAGAGCACTACCATTGCCAAGCCACAAGAAAGCCCTTCAGAGTTTCTTGGGGAGGATAAACTTTGTTCGGAGGTTTGTCCCAGATTTTGCAGCCCTTGTCAAGCCCATCACCAAAATGTTAAAGAAGAGCATGGCTTTCAAGTGGACAGCAGAAGGCAAGGAGAGTTTTGAAGCAATCAAAGAAGCTATCTCTCAAGCACCAACTCTCATCAACCCGGACTTCTCCAAGGATTTCATCCTCTATGCATTTGGAGGTAATGACACTATTTCTGCCATTTTGGTACAGCAGAACAAGGATAATGATGAGCAGCCAATTACCTTCTTCATCCAGAGCCTAGATGACTATGAGGTGAAGTACTCTTTTATTGAGAAGCATGTCTTGTGGTGTCGAAGCTTGAAGAAATTCAAGCATTTAGTCTCAAACAACAAGGTCCAGTTGCTGGTCTCACATGCTGGGGTTAAGGACTTCCTCCTCAACAAAGATTTGAACGAGAAAAGGGTAGGTTGGATCACCCATGTCATGGAGTATGACATTGAGATCAAGATCACCAAGCTGGTAAGAGGAAAAGGATTGTGTGAGTAGCTGGTTTTGGGGAAGCAAAAAGAAGTATGCAATGAAGAAGAGGTTGTTTTGACAGTCCAGGGCAGCCATGAGCCAAGTGGCAATCAAGAAGAAGACAATGCTGCCCCCACTCCTTGCTGGACCCAAGGTATAATACACTTCCTAAGCACAGGCCTATGCCCTCCGGAGATGAACAAGACCCAAAGAAGACACTTCAGATTGCAGGCTATCCCATATGCCATTGTTGATGGAGTTTTGTTCAAGAAAGATGTGAATGGAGTGCTGCTGAGATGCATTAGCACAAATCAGATTCATAGGGTGTTGGAAGAGTTCCATGGTGGACCAGCTGGTGGTCATTTTGCACCAAGAGTGATAGCTCTAAAAATCATGAAGGCTGGTTATTATTGGCCTAAAATTTTTAGTGATTGCTATGCATGGATTAAGAGGTGTAAGAATTGTGCATTCTTCACAGGAAAAGAGAGACTTGCTGCCCTTCCATTGCATCCAATCTCAGTTGACCAGCCATTCATGCAATGGGGTTTGGACTTCATTGGAGTCATTAATCCCAATTCAAGTCAAGGGCACAAATGGATTTTGACAGCCATGGACTACTTCACCAAGTGGACTGAAGTAGTAGCACTCAAAGAAGCAAATGAGTCCAACATCTTAGACTTTTATGAGGGGATAGCAACCAGATTTGGTATACCTACTACAATAATCTCAGATAATGCATTGGCATTCATTGGATCCAAGGTGACTGAGTGGGCTGTCAAGAATGGGATCTACCTAAGCACTTCATCAAACTATTACCCTCAAGGTAATGGCCAGGCCGAGTCTACAAACAAGAACTTGTTGAGGATCATTAGGAGGACTCTTGATGAGAATCAGAGGTCTTGGCATACCAAACTGAAATCAGCCTTATGGGCTGATAGGATAACTCCCAAGAGATCCATAGGTAACTCTCCATTCAAGCTTGTTTATGGAAGAGAGGCAATCTTGCCCATGTCACTTGAGTTGCCAACATTGGAACTCATGAAGCAATTAGAGTTGCTAGAGTTTGGGCCCATGGAGGTGAGATATGCAGAGTTGATGGAGCTGCAGGAGGTCAGAAATCAGGCATCCCAAGCAATGGAAAAGGATCAAGCTTTGATCAAAAAGACCTTTGATAGGAAGGCCAAGGATAGATCTTTTCAAGTTGGAGATCTAGTGTTGAAATGGGATGTGGATAGAGAGCAAAACCGGGAAGGCATTCAAAATTTGATGCCATTTGGAGTGGCCCATACATGGTCACGAAGTGCAAGAACAACAATGCTTTCCAATTGGCCTCATTGGATGGTGAAGAACTGTAGATTCCAGTCAATGGAATCTATCTCAAGCGTTGCTTCTAGAGGGAAATTTACCACCTTGTAAATATTAGATTAGATTTTCATTCCTCCAAGTGCTTTGCACATTGTTTTGTTGTAGGTTAGTTTTGTTTCCCTAAGTGCTTTGGCACAACTTGCTGTCCATGGAGATGTTTTGCAGTCCTTGCTTCCATCATGTGATATTCCATCTTCCTCCTTGCACATTCTAAGTCAGTTGGGGTTCTAAATAGAATATTTGATGACTCCATGCCCAATGGACTACTTCAGGCAACTGGTATTTTCATCTAGCAGGCAGATGACCCCTCTGAGTCACCAAAATTGTTATCCAAAATGGTGCCCCAGCTCATTTTTGTGGCTAACTCCTTGTGTTCTTGCCTCTCTTGTGCCTCAGTCTACATTTTTGATTTTCAGGCACTCAAGGCTTTCTGGAAATGGCACCATCAGATAGAGCTCTCTCTCAGCTTTCCAGAAAGGTAAAGTTTGCCTCCTAACTCCTTATATTTTTCAAGTTATGGCTCGGTGGAGTTTTTGTGGAAAATTTTCCCATTTGAGGCCCGCAGCCAATAGGAAGCTGCCACGTGGCAGAGGAGTTCGGGGTCGGAGGCAAATTTGAAATTTTTCCAAAAGAGTATAAAAAGGTTGATTTTCAAAGGAAAACCCGTGGAAAAGAGAAGGAGAGAGAATTCCAGAGTGAATCGAAGCTTGCCACATGGCATCTGACCAGTGGAGCGTGGGGAATTTTTGAAAAATTTTCCAAAGACAAAAAAGAGGTAAAATTTGAAATTTTTTCCCGCCGATCCGTTTTTGGGCCGTTTTTGCCCTAAATCTTCAAACGATCATATCTTTTGATCCAGAGCTCAGATTTTCACGTTCTTTATATCATTGGAAAGATGTTAAAATTCTCTACATGATTTCATGGTCAATTTCTAATTTTGGTTTAGTTTGGAGAGAGAAAATTCAAAAATGGTTCTGGTACGTGTCCATGGCCAGAAATGACATTTCAACAACCAAATTTAATACAGAATGGGTCGCATTCTTCTCCAATATGGTCAAAAATGATAGGGTATGGGTTTATAAGGTCCTCCATGCTATTTTAATGCATTTTCCATCAATGAGGAATGGGCTCCCATGTTTTTTACATTTTCTCTCTCCTGGGCTCGACCCATGCATTGTAAAAGCCAGATTTGGCTCATTTCTTGATGGTTGAACACTTTTTGGCATTAAAAACTTCTTCTTTCACCTCCAACAAGTGATAGTTGTAAGAATCAGACCTTTTTCACAGTTTGTAACAGGTTTATACCTCTTTGATGGTGGAATGCAAGAGATTTTTACATGGAATTGACAGTGCAAACTCTGTGAATGCTTTCAGTCCTCTGTTTGTATTGTTTTACTTCATTTTAAGACCTCTAATTACATCTATCAGCTTGTGTATGTTTTCCCTTGTTGCATTTCATGAATTTGTGTCTATTTATATGGCAAAAAATGTTTCACCACTCCTTTTGGTGCATCACCATCTTTAGTTTAGTTTCATTTTTGCATTTTTATCCCTATCCCCTTGCAATTTAGAGTAGGATTAGGATCTGAACCTCTGTAGTTGTGCAAAATATAGATCTAAATCAGAGGAGTTTGAGGAACTAGCCTCTAATCTAGATATTCCTCTCTCATTTTCACAAGTCCCACACTTAGAGAGAGGTTTCCATGTTGTGCAATCACACTAGATGCCTAAAACATCAGGTTGTTTGACTAGTTTGGAATTAGTGGTGTAGATGTGGTGTGTAAAAATACTAGGATGAATACCTTTCATGTCACTATATTCCCAAGAAAAATCTTGGGGATGAGAGAATAAGAGTTTAAATAAGGTATTATCCTCCTAATCAGTTAGCCAACTATTAATTATCAATGTATTTCTTGGGAGAATAGGAAATTATTTGGTATCGGGTGAATAGAATCTATGACATGATATTCTCTTAATAATGCATTTAATAAACAACTATGTGGTAGAAATATGTGAATAACATTTATGTTTTGGAAGATGGATTCGACATATCTATATTTCTTGCAAAATGATAGATGATGGGATTGTTATCTTCATCCATGAAATCATCTCTTACTTCTATTAGCTATGACACAGGAACCGAAATAATACCCTTTGTAGTAATTGGGCACAGAACTCAAATATAATCTTACGCAAGACTCGGGCACATGAATTAGAATATTTCCAACATAATTTTCATGGTAATCACATTGAATTTGATCGAGTGATCTTAAATTATGACCATGGAAAGATATGATATGGTATCATCTAAATCATCGAATCATATTTACACCAATGTTTATTGTCTATGGAAAATGATTTAGCAGCAGGGTATAATGACAATTTCTTTTAATCTTGACAATTAGTGATCACCATATTACCCATCTTGTAATTGATAAGGGTGGCTTATGTGGCCAACAAAGGGTGTCCTATAATTATAGGGTATTTAATTTTTTTGTTTTTTGTTTTTATTATCATGAATTCTACCACATAGTCCCGAGGCTCGATGGTAACATTGACATCTTCAATGATTCCATTGGGTTTTTTTACAGATTGATCTTCCATTTGTAAAACTCTAGATGTGGAATGAGGTTATGGTAGTGATAACATGGACATAGTATCCATTTTCATCACGTTGATTGTAGCTCTAGATCAATTAATACATTAGGGATATGGAAATATCCTATACAAACTATTACAATAGGACTTCCGGGGTCTCTGTATTTAGGAGGGGAATGTTTCTTTCCAAAATACTAGTGAGTTTCCCATCCACATGGATGGTATTAGGTTTGTTTTTCCTTCTTCCCTGGAGCCTTGGAAAAAATCTCTTTAATTTTTTTGTTTAACTCATGATTTCCTTAAGATCCTATAATAAGGTAATGTCAATACTAAACTTCCTCAATCTTTTAATTAATTCTAACTCTAGTGTTTCAAGAACTATAGTACTTAGTTTCTTAGAAATATTAGATGGAAAGGGAATGTCATTATTTGGTTGAGGAGTTTCTTCAACGAGGACTAGTCTGAGCTCCTTCTATTTTTTCTTCTTTAGGAATTTCTTCTATCACATGAGAGGAAGGCTTTGAAGTGACCTTTCCTGAACACAAAAATATTCTTACAATCCAGTGAGTTTACTATGGTATTTTTATCTAATTCCATAGTGTAGGTTGGGTTCCCTTGCCTTACATTTTTGGGATTTTCCATAGTTTATGCAAGTATCTATGGTTGGGAAAGTTGATCAAGTTGGGAAACATTAGTGGGACTAGCCAACAAATCTTATTGACCTTGAGATCTTCTCGATTGTAATATTCTTGTCCGGACCCTTGAGGTGCATTCCACTATTGTTAGTACTGTTTTCACCCTCAAAATCCTCCTCATTTTCCAAGTCAAGTTTTGAAAATTTTGAGTTGGTGCCTTTGAGGAATGTTTAGAATAGAGTAAGAAGTCTAGAGAGATGGAGAAATTCGTGCTTTGAATTTGTTGGTGCTCGGTTTTTAATCTCACCCCTTTCATTTAAAATTCTCTAGTCTATGTGGTTTGATAAACTTTATGTCTAAATGCTTAAAAAATTGTTTCCTTCATTCAAATGTTGTTGTCAATCCTTATCTTTGGTTGAGGATCACGTCGAGCCTTGTGTCATTTACAGTTTTCTTCTGTGAAAAGAAATTTGTAATCTGGGCATGAATGGTGGAGTTTTTCCCCTTTGTTTTATATTTTACAAGTGTATCTTCCTTGTCAAAAATTTCCCCAAAATCCATGGGTACGTGGACATCTCTAATTAGATGCAAAGCATGATAGGTTGTTTTAACAAACTTGTCACTTTTGTTATTTTTTGCAAAGTGTCAAATTGGCTGAAACAAGCAATGGTGGGAAGGTGGGCCCTTTTTTTTTTTCATTCTTTTAAAGGTCAAAGGTGCAAAGGCAGGTCCTTTTTGTGTTTTGAGGCATTATGGCGAAAGGCATACAATGTGAAAAGAATTCCTAAGGCCCCACAAAGGAACACGTGGCAATTTATAAGTCAAAAGCGGAGAGGCGATTCTTTAGGAAACTTTAGGAATTTTACCTTTGTTTCCAAAAGGGTGTAAAATTATAAAATGAAGTGCAACCCCATTGGTGCCCAGGTGAAGCCACGTGTTGATGCCTGCATTGAAAATTCAAAGCGCAAAGGCGGGCCGTCGGAGTAATTTGGGAATTTTGGTTTTATTTCCAAAAAGAGAGTTAAAATTTATAAAATGATCCATGACTCTCGTTGGGGTCTTGAGCCCGCATTGAAAAGTCAAAGCGGAGAGGTGGGTCGGTGGAGAACTTTGAGTTTTGAGATTTTCTTTAAAAAGAGTTAAAATTTTAAAAGTGAGCCGTGACTCCATCACCACTCAAGTAAAGCCATTTGTTAGGCCTATATCAGAAGCAGATGGGTGGGCCCAAATGTCTAAAATACACAATCTCTATAAAAATCATAAAATACAAAAGGTGCCAGGCCTATTTCAGTTTAGATCTTTTCCACATGGATGGCTCATATTTGAAGTTACAAAACAGGTTTAACAACTGCATTACAAAGCATCATTTTTTTCCACCATTAATGCTTCTGCAAGAACCAAGAAACTAAATGTAACTATTTTTGAGGATTATTTAATGGTTCTCTACGCCATTGTTAAGTGTTGGATTCGGTACTTAGTAGATGTAATAGATTCAAAAGTAATCAATACATAAGGTTTTCCCTTTCTTCCTCTATTATTACTTCTTTCCTTATTCAAATTTGTGAATCATCCATCTTTGCATGCTAAGAAACTTTGTGTTCTTTTTAATCTGATTTTGAGAACTTTGTGTCTGTAAAATTATATCTGTTATAAATGTGAATGATTATACTCCACATCTCCTGGATCAATACGTATAAGGTTATACTCTACTATCTATATTTCCTGAAAGTATTGTTATGTTAGTCCTCTCTCATCTCCTTAGTTCTATTCTTTCATATTGATGATATTTTGGGCATGAAACATTTCAAAGTATCATGAATCCACACATTGAAAGTTTTACATTTGTATATAAGTTTTACTGCTTTCTTTCAATAAGGGAACCTCTCCCATTAAAGAGGAAGGACTTGTTGTCCCCTGACTATGGTTTGTTAAAGTACTATTTCAAAACCCAATAGTTTTTGGCGACTCTAATGGGGATTTCATTTCAAATATATCCTTTTCTAAAATAAAAACTTCAAGATAATTTTTGGTCCTGGTTAATCTATGGTATACACATGGGAAGAAAGCTCTCGGGGTAGAAGATTCCCATTTTCAACTTCTGGAGCAAAAAAAATTTCTCTTCTTCTAGCAAGAAGGAATAGAAGAACTCATTCTATAAGCACACCTCATGTTAAAGAAAAAAATTCAAGAATAACATTCCTCAAGAATAACTCGGTCCTAATCTTCGTGCTTTGATACTTACGTGTTTTAGTTCCCCTTCAGTCAATTTTTCCAAAGATTACAACACCTTTTCCTTGGGGACAATAGGTTGGGCCTCTTGCTCTTCCTCAACCATTGCATGAGTTACCTAGGGGTAACAGGAAAAGTTTTCCTAAATTCCATAGTGATGGGAAAGTACACCTAGATGAACACATTGCAACCTTCATTGTTGCACGTGGGATTCTTGGGGTTTAACATGAAGATGTCTTTGTTAGGATTTTTGTGGAGACATTGCAGGATAATGTTGCTGATTGGTTCTATCATCATCCTGCTGGGTCAATCACTGATTAGGATACCATGAAAACTCAGTTTGAACAATGCTTCAAACCTTCTGAAGATGTGCATGCTCTATTAACTCAAATATCTCATATCAAGAAGGAATCATTTGAGCCCATGAGGGAATTTGTGGACAAATTCAACAATATCGTTCATAAAATTCAAATCCAAAAATGCAAAAATGCTCGCCATTACGAAGTGAGTTATGCACTAAGGAGAGCTAACCTTGCAACTCTGGATGTTGATTAGCATTTGGCTATCGGTGTTGAGGATGAACTGATCATGTCTGGTAAACTAAAAAGAGAACCTTCCAAGTCTAAAGAATATTCTTCTTCATCTTCCCCTGAAGCCAATTCGATTAGTTAGTACGAAGCTTGTAAATGATCTCATCACAATCAAGAAACAATTGGCTCAGCATACTCCTTACTAAGATATTCCAAGGAAGAATGTTTAGCCCAAGAACCATTTTCCTTCTTCTCAGACTAGATTGGCTATTGAAGGCCCACCCATCAAGGTTCTAGTCAATGTAACTTGTGAACTTCAAGAACTTGATGATGAGGAGTTTAATGAAGTCTATGAAGAACCAAAAGAATAGGTTGGTAAAGAACTAGAGGAGCTTGGTGGATCTCAAGTTCATTTCCTTACCACTAAAGGTATGGATGATGAAGATGAATATGATGAAAGAGTGGCAGAGATGAATAGTGATTCATATGTTGTTATGACTCGGGAGAAAATGAACAAAAAGAAAAATTGGTGCAGCCTACTAAGAAATCTAAGGAGTTTCCTATAACTATTCCAGTGGTTGTAAGAAGAGGAGCTCCTATTCCCACTACCTCCACACAAAAGGTGAGTAATGTTAATCCTCCTTCTTCTACTTCTATTTCCAAAACTTCTTGTCCTTCAAATCCTAAAACTGATAAATCAAAAGTCTCTCAAGTTCCTAGCAATGATTCCCCATCCACCTCTGGATCTTTTGATATCATTGATCACCTCAAAAAGACCAAAATCCAAATTTCAAAGGTAGAGTTTTACCAAACCCATCCAAAATCCTTTGCTAAAATGGTAAAATTTGTTAATTAAAAATCCAAATCTTTATCCAATACTTCTAAAGGTCTTTTTCCCACTCCCTCTTCCTCACATCAACCAATCCTTGTGGTTGTAGTCACTTCCCCCAATGAGAAAGTTGAACCATTCTATGTGACTCTCCTCATAGCTGGCCATAAAATCAGTAATTGTGTTATATACTTAGGAGAATTAGACAATGTAATGCCTACAAAATTAGCTCATGCTTTGGGCCTAACTCTAACACATGCCTTTGGTTCTTGCTATTCCATGGAGAGTAGAAAAGTGCCTTTGGTTGGGAGGATTAAAGATGCATAAGTAGCTTTTGCTACTTTTTTAGAAAAAAGGGTCTTATCCACTATTTTTGTAGCTGATATTCCTCCCTCATATGGTATGTTGTTGAGTAGAAATTTCTGTAAGGAGGTAGGAGGTGAAATTCAGATGGATTGGTCACATGCTTTGATCCTGGTCAATGGAAAAATGAAGAAGTTTCTACCTAAGAAATAGACTGAATACATTGTGCAAAAGATTGATGATCCAAAAGCACAGATACTCTATGAAGATATAGGGCATGGTAACTACATGATCATGTCACAAGATGAGGCAAAACCTCCTAAGGGAGTGATTCATGATCCTAATGGAATTTGGGCTTTGGAATTTGATGGAAGCTATTCTTCAGCTGGTTCTGGGGCTGGTGTGGTGTTAACCTCTCCAGAAGGGAAGATTCATCCTTTTTCATTCAAGCTTTGTTTTGAAAATACAAACAATACAACTGAATATGAGGCACTCATACTTGGATTGAACATGGCAAAAGAAATGGGAGTGAAGAATCTTTTTGCTCATGGAGATGCAGAGCTAATTGTGAAATAAGTCAGGGATATTTTTCAAGTCAAGAATAGGAGATTGAAGCATTATAGAAATATTTTCTGGGATTCCATTGAGTTTCTTGATGCTTTCTCCATTGAAGATGTGCCAAGAGAAAGGAACACTAGAGCTGATTCTCTAGTTGTCTCAAGATCTTTGTTGATTCCTCATCCATATTTCTCTCAGGAGAAATTTACCATTGAAATGATTCATAGGCCCAGTATACCAGATAATGAAATAAATTGGTAGGTTTTCAATGATGATCAACACTTGCTCTCATTCTTGGAGCTTAAGGATAATTTTGATCAGTTGTATTTTGAAGGAAGTGAAACTCTTCCTAGAGAGTGTGTATCCTCTAATGAAGGAGATATCAAGGAAGAGATGGATCAAGATGGCTGCATCAAATTGAAAGGTAATAAGATCCCTAAAGGGCTGGTGAGTTTGGAAGATTTGTTTGATAAGCATGATAGGTACATCAAATCTAAATCTTCTCAAGGAGCTTGGCAATCTGTTGAATGTGAAAAGGTTAATATTAGGAGTCTTGATGAACCCAAGATGGTGAACATTGGAAAATGCTGCACTCAAGAAGAGAATAAGAAAGTAGTAAATCTACTTTAAAATTATGTTGATGTACTTATTTATTCATATGATTATCTCAAGGATTTTCAACCAATGGAGATGCAACACTTTATCCCTCACGAAACACGGGATCAAACCTTTCAAGCAAAAACAAAGGAAATACAATCCTAAGGTTGCTGGCACTATTTTCCAAGAGATCCAGAAGTTGCTAAAGGAAAATATTATTTTCCCTATACATCATTCAACATGGATTTCCAACATTGTTCTTGTTAGGAAAAATAATGGTGAGATTCGCATATGTGTGGATTTTAGGAATTTGAATCAGGCCTCTCGAAAGACAACTATCCTCTCCCCATGATGGATCAAGTTTTGCAAGCTGTCACAGGCTCTGAGATGTTGTCTATGCTTGATGGATTCTCTGGATACAATCAAGTGGAAGTCAGTACCCTAGATCAACACAAAACTGCTTTTACTACTCCTTAGGGCACCTTTTCCTACAAGAGAATTCCTTTTGGTCTTATCAATGCTAGTGCCACCTTTAAGAGGGAAATGGACTTGGATTTTAGAAGTCTAAAGGGAAAGTGTATTGTTGTGTACCTTGATGATTTGACTGTTTTCTCCAAAACAAGGGAAAATCACTTTCAACATCTTGAAGCAGTCCTCCAAAAATGCAGAGAACATGGAGTTTCTCTTAATCCTAAGAAGTTTTTTTTTTTACTAAAGGCAAGTTGTTGGGGCATATTTTCTCTAAAGAAGGAATCAAGATAGATCCAGAAAGAGTTCAAGAAATCCAAAAATTCCTCTTCCCACAATAAAAAAGGGTGTTCACTCTTTCTTTGGTAAGATAAACTTCCTGAGGAGATTCATTCCTGATTTTATAGAACTGACTATTAGCATTTCTCACATGATGAAAGGAAAGAAATTTTTTTGTTAGACTTCGAAGGTCGAGAAGCATTTTAAGGTATCAAGAAATACATTTATAAGACTCCCATATTAGAATGACCTGATTTCAGCAAGGATTTTATCATCTATTGCTATGCCAGAGAGTACCTTGGCGATGTGCTAACTCAGGAAATTCGAGGATCGTGAACTTCAATTACATTCATGAGCTATGTTCTAAAATCTAATGAATTGAAATATACTATGATAGAGAAACATGATTTTGTAATGGTCAAAGCTATCAAGCAATTTTGTTTTTACATTCTTAATTCTCACTCTTTTGTGCTTGTACCTAACAAAACCATCAAGTCTATTCTTACACAACAGGAGTTTGGAACTAAGAGAGTCAATTGGGTAGAAAAATTCCAATAATATAACCTTGATATCAAGCCAACTAAGCTAGTCCTGGGGTAAAGTATTATGTGAGCCTATTGCTGAAGGAGTTGATGTAGAATTGTCCAAAGAAGCGAGTTGATGTTCCTGTTGTCCTCTTCCTCGGTTTAACAAATGAATAGTATGTTGACATTGCAAATTTTCTTAGTTATGGAGAGTTTCCATCACACTTGAGTGCTAAGGAAAAGAGATCTATTAATCTAAGGTTTGCATAGTATGTATCATGGGAGAATTCATTTTTCAAGCGAGGCATAGATTAAAGATTCTTGAAGTGTGTGGAAAAGAGGAACAAAAAAAAAAGTTGTTCTCGATTTTCATGATTAGTCTTATGGAGGGCATTTCTCTTCTCTTGTCACTTCCCATAAGATCCTTAGTATTGGGTGCTATTGGCCTACATTATTCAAAGATGCATCAAAATTGGTAGGTAAGTGTGAAGCTTGTCATACTTTTGTTGGGAGACCTAAGTTGGATGCTTTACCACTAAAACCAGAATTGATTGATGAGCCTTTTCAACGGTGGGGATTGGATTTTATTGGAACTCTTAACCCACCATCTAGTATTGGACATTCTCACATTCTAACTGCTATAGATTACTTAACAAAGTGGGTAGAGGCTATTCCATTCAAAAGCACTACTTTCGAGGTGGTGTGCAATTTCATCAAAGAGAAAAAATTGATAATGTTTGGGGTACCAAACAAGATTGTGACTGATAATGCTTCAAATTTTTATTCTTCTAAGATGATGGAATTTTCTATAGTTATGGAATCTCCCTTGCTCATTCTTCAAACTACTACCCCAAGGAATGGACAAGCAAAATCAACAAATAAGAATCTGGTAACCATCGTTTAGAAGCTTTTCAATGACTCTCAAAGGAATTGGCACAAGAAGCTCTATGATGCTCTTTGGGCAGATAGAATTACACCCAAAAGAGCAATTGGGATGTCTCCATTTCAAGTGGTGTATGGTGTTGAAGCTCAGCTGCTAGTAATAGTGGAATTACCAGCCTTGCACTTAATGAAGGCTATTGAAGATTCAAGCTTTATCAGTTCCTTAGACAAGAGGATCATGTATCTTCAGAAGTTAGATGAAGACATGATGCAAGTTTTTGATAGAATCTCAGCTCATCAACTAAAGTGAAAGCTTTGTTTGACAAGAAAGCTAGACCCAAATATTTTCAAGTGGGAGACATTGTTCTGTTGTGGGAAAAAGACATGAACCTCAAGGAAGCCATGGTAAGTTTTATTATCTTTGGCTTCATCCTTTCAAAATCAGACACTTTGCTGGAGAGAATTTGTTCTACTTGGATTATATGGATGGATCTCCTCTCCCACTTCCTTATAGTGGGTAGTATTTGAAGTTGTTCAAGTCCTAGGTGATTAGGTAGTCCTTTTGTATATTGTGTACAGTGTTTTGTTTTTGTTGGCCATTCCTTTGTGTTTTGTTTTTGGTCTTTCCTTTTGTTTTGTTTTTTTTTCGTTGCATGTGTGTTGTCTTCTATATTGGTTTTTCCTTTGACTCTATTTTCCCAATGGATAAGACACTAGTATTCTTTCCCAGAGTTTTTATGTAGTTCTTAATCTTGTCTTGTTTCTTTGTTCCAAGCAGTCCATCCCCGAGAAAGAGCTATTGTTGTCGCCCTCAAAATCCCCTTCATTTTCCAAGTCCAGTTTTGAAAGTTTGAGTTGGTGCCTTTGAGGAATGTTTAGAACAAGGTAATAATTTTGGAGATATGGAGAAATTCATGCTTTGAAGTTGTTAGTGCTTAGTTTTTTTAATTTTTCCCATTTCATTTAAAATTATCCAGTCTGCGTGGTTTGATAAACTTTCTGTCTTTCTCGTCTGGATGCTTAAAAAATTATATCCTTTATTTGAATGTTGTTGTCAATCCTTCTCTTTGGCTGAGGATCACATTGAGCCTTGTTTCATTTGTAGTTTTATTCCTGTGAAAAGAAATTTGTAATCTGTGCATGAATGGTGGAGTTTTTCCCCTTCATTTTATCTTTTACGGGCGTATCTTCCTAGTCAATTTTTTCCCCAACATCCACGGGTATGTGGATATCTCTAAATGCATGTGGTAGGATAGGTTATTTTTACAAACTTGTCACTTTTGTTATTTTTTGCAAAAGTGTCAAATTGGCCCTATGGCCTGAAGGATCCTGATTGGTTGAAACAAGTAGTGGCGGAAAGGCGGGCCCTTTTTGTGTTTTGATGCTTTGAAAGGTCAAAGGTAGAAAGGTGGGTCCTTTTTGTGTTTTAAGGCATTATGGCAAAAGGCGTAAAATGTGAAAAGAATGCCTAAGGCCCACAAATGGAAACATGTCCATTTATAAGTCAAAATCAGAGATACGGGTTGTCGGGACATTTTAGGAATTTTACCTTTGTTTCTAAAAGGGTGTAAAGTTATAAAATGAAGTGCAACCCCGATGGCGCCCAAGTGAAGCCACGTGTTGATGTGTGCATTGAAAATACAAAGCATAAAGGTGGGATGTCGGAGTAATTTGGGAATTTTGGTTTTATTTCCAAAAAGAGATTTAAAATTTATAAAATGATCCATGACTGTTAGGGTCTTGAGCCCACGTTGAAAAGTCAAAGTAGAGAGGTGGGTTGGTAGAGAACTTTGAGTTTTTGATATTTTCTTTAAAAAGAGTTAAAATTGTAAAAGTGAGTCATGACTCTATCGCCACTCAAGTAAAGCCATGGGTCAGGCCTATATCGAAGCAGATGGGTGGTCCAAATGTCTAAAATGCACAATCACTCTAAAAATCATAAAATACAAAAGGTGCCCTTAGGCCTATTTCAATTTAGATCTTTTTCACATGGATAATTCATATTTGAAATTACAAAACATGTTTAACAACTACATTACAAAGCATCATTTTTGCCACCATTAACGTTTTACTGCAAGAACCAAAAAACCAAATGTAACGGTTTCTAATAATTTTTAATGGTTCTCTACACCATTGTTTGGTGTTGGATCCTAGTATTTGGTAGATGTAATAGATTCAAAAGTAATCAATAAATAATGTTTTCCCATTCTTCCTCTTCTATTCCTTCTTTCCTGGTTCAAATTTTTGAATCATCCATATTTGCATGTTAAGAAAATTTTTGTTCTTGTTAATATGATTTTGGGAACTTTGTGTCTGTGAAATTATATCTATTATAAACGCAAATGATTCTACTCCACATCTCCCTAGCTCAATACATATAAGGTTATACTCTGCTATTTATATTTCATGAAATAATTGTTATGTTATTCATCTCTCATCTCCTTAGCTCTTCTATTCTTTCGTATTGATGATCTTTTGGGCATGAAACGTTTCAAAGTATCATGAATCCAAACTTGTAAAGTTGTACATTTGTATATAAGTTTTGTTTCTTGCTTTCAATAAGGGAACCTCTCCCATTAAAGAGGAGGGACTTGTTGTCCCCCGATCGTGGTTTGTTAAAGTACTATTTCAAAACCCAATTGAGTATTGAGGATTAAATTGTTGATATGGTGGAATTTTTGGATGTGGAGACCAAGGTTGTTGGTAATAATTTGGTGGAACATTCCACTATGATCCCCACTCATGTGGGGCTTGTTGAATCCAAGGTGGAGGATATGGCCATGGTAAATTACATTGATTTGTGGCCCATTGTGTTTTTTGGGTATAGGGCTGATTTTGGTTGGACTGAAAAATTTCCTCCTTGCCTTTGAGCCATATAATTGCTATCGAATTCCTCTTGTGTTATGTTTTAGATGATTCTTTAGCAATGGAAGCAATCCACACTGGCATGTGGTATGCTTGAGTTCACAAATAAGAAAAATTTCTATCTTTTTAAGGGAATTCCTTGAATCCATGTTTGTCTCTACACCTTAGGTAGTATATGAACAAAGGATTTGTATTCCTAGACTTCTATCTATCCATAGTTGTATTGAGTTAGACCAAAAGGTCTATTCTAAAATTTGCAATATCTTCTCTCAATTTGGATATATCCCCACTGGCCATTTTCCCTTTTTCTAACTATATTAGAGTGAGTTTGAGAGTAATTCCTAAATGAGGTTGATGATTTATATGAATTCTAGTTTGTTCATGTCTCCCTTTCCCATCAAATTGAATGCTTATTGGGTATAATATTCCAACCCTTACAGAATAAGGTTTTAAGTAGATTGATATCAAGACCAATACCATACCTCCTTTGAAGGAAGAGGAATCAATCTAGATAATCCTCTACACTTTCATCTTCCTTTTTTGAATTCGAAAGAGTTATTCTTTCATATCCATTCTTGTGTAGTAATCCTGATACTTGTCTAGAAAAACATGTTCCATTTCTTCCCAGTTATGGATGGAGTTAGGGCTCAAGCCCATAAACCACCTCATAGATGCATCTTTTAAGGTAGAGGGAGATAGTTTAATTTTTGGACTCAAAAGTGTAGTCATATGTTTTCCATAAAACCTTGAATTCGAAAAGGAATTGGTCAGGGTCTTCTAAAACTAATCCCTAAAAATTTGGTAACATAGAAGGGGATATATTTTTCATAGGAACCTAATTGTTAGGATCTAATTTTATGGGGTAGGTAAATTTTCTTCCAATTGGAGGGTTTCCATTGTTTGCACCATTGGGATTCTTTGCTTCAAAGCATTCATTCTAATTTGTTCAACAAGTTGTTCCACATGATAGTTTTGAGGGGGGTTTTAAATTTATCCTAATGAATCTACCTCTATGGTCTCTAGGTCTAAACATACAATCCTATCATACCGAGGATGGTTCCTTAACTATCAACACTAAAATTAATTGTTTGTGTTCCACATACTCCAAGCTCAGAAGATTCTTGTTGTCACTACAAGGTCTTCTGATTTCAAAAAGAAAGAGTTATGGAAATGAAATTTTTGAATGGAAACTTACCAGACAACCAAGAAGTACCTTTAGCTATCACCTTAACCTTTGATAACACCTTGAATTCCCCGAGAAACGGTCCCAAAAAGTGATAAGTGTCGTTGATACTCATAATTTAATTAGATAATTACATCATTCTAGGGAGGTGTCCATGATTTTTTGCAACAAAGGGAACAGTAGGAACTACTCTCAACATGTACTTAAAAACAAAACTAAGGAAATGATGAACTGATCGTGATTACAAAATGAAATGCTTGGAAGGAAAAATGTGATTAAATATAGAATTGAAATGTTATTAACATAACTTGAAAATGAAAATTAAATGCATCAAACAATAGAGTACATGCTGAAACTGGAAATGCATTCATAAACATAGAAATAAATGTAAATATCCCTTTTCATTGGGTAGGAGTGGCCCTTTCTCCTTCCCTTCGATCAAGTTTAGTACTAAAATTCACACAACATAAATTTCCCTTGAATCTACTATCTTATTGAATTGAAAGAGTATGCTTGTACAATGAATTAAATAACTGAACCAAACCTAAATCTAAGTACATGGGATCTTTTATACAAGAGAAATTCTAGTCTCTTTAGGAGAGAACTAGTTATTCATAATGACTAACATCTACTTAACTGAGTGTTGACTGAAACAATGACTATCTATTTTAAGAAATACATTTATGGAAGGAGTAGTCCTTAAAGTATTTGGATTTGAATTAATCATGATAGTTTTAGAGGAGGTCCATGATTGAATCCTTTGAGGGAGTCAATCAAGGATGGAATATTTTCATATCTTTCATCAATTGAAGGGAATTGTAGTGATGAAAAAAATCTATTTATTTTTCGCATTCCGTCTCCTAGTGATTAGAGTAACTTGGACCTCAAAATCGACCTAAATATAAGTTGAGTTAATGGCACACATTTCTTTCTCATGATATGGTGTAGCCAACTATATTACCATCAGTTTGATACTATCTCGTATGATTGCGTGAATCCCTTATTTTGAGGGGTTCAAATTTGATTATATTAATTAGCTCGGTGTGTAGTCTTTGAGTCCTATATTAATGTGGAGATGAGTGTTGTGCCAAGGAGATTCCTATGTTAACATGCTAATTGAGTCCTATGTTAGTGCATGAATTAAGTGTTAGGAAATAAGGGATAAAATACATAGAACAATCCCACACAAAATCACAATAATAGAAACTAATATGCAGGAAATATTACAGATCTGAAATAAAAGTGCGAGAATAAAAATAAAACAACATAAAGAGATAATATTTAACGTGTTTCACCCAATTTGGGCTATGTTCACAAAGAATCACTTGCTCGATTTTATTACAAGCCACGTCTTCTCTCAATACAAGTACCTAGAGCTGTTTGGAGATATGCTTAACAAACTCTACATAATTCACACTTGAACTCACACATATTTGTAATGTTACATCAACCATACCATATGCATAAAACCACATAAATAGATAACTTCTTAAGCAGTTTTACAATGCCATGGGTACCAAAAACATGGGCCAAAACCATCCCATAAACCTACGTGTCAAATATCCCACCCATATGAGAAGAGCACTTTTCCCAATATATTAGACATTTTTTGAGGGAAAAAAATTAGTCTACAGTATACAATACTTTTAGTGTATAGTATTGAACACTTCCACACATGAAAACAGGCTCAACAACATAGTGATCTACCACTTGGAGACTAGTTTTCCTCTAAGAAATCTTCTCAACCCTTCACTATTGTCTATGAAGACCAACCAAAGTTGAACACAGCTTTAGTTTCTCCCTTGTGACCACATTAGTCATCATGTCTGTAGGATTTTGACTAGTATGAATTTTCTCTATCTTCAACTTCTCTTCCTCCAAAGCTATCCTAATGAAATGGTACCTAAGTTGTATGTGCTTCATCCTAGAGTGGAAATTATAGTTATTAGCTGGGTGTATAGCACTCTAACTATCACTATGAAACCTCCCTTCCTCTTCCTTATGCCCTAACTCCTCAAAAAATTTATATAACCAAATCATATCTTTCTTGCCTCTATGGTAGCAACATACTCATCCTTTGTGGTTTACAGAGCCACTATCTTCTATAGTCATGAAATCCATCTCATTATTGTCCCACCTATAGTGAAAATATAACATGTCATGTTCCTCCTGTTGTCTACATCTCTAGTCATATCTGAATCTACATAACCACACAAAGTGGTGGTCGATCATTGTAGCACAAAATTATCCTCTCGGTCCCTCTCAAGTACCAAAGGATCCATTTTACTACTTAGAAGTGATGTTTACCTAGATCACTCATAAATCTACTCACTTCTCCTACTACATACACAATATTAGGCCTAGTGAACACCATGGCATACATAAATCTACCAACTACTTATGAGTAAGGTACCTTGGAAATTTGGTTTCTCTCCTGCTCTGTCTTGGGACACATCTCTATTGATAATTTGAAATGGCCTACTAAAGGAGTCTCAATTGGTTTAGCATCCTACATATTAAACCTCTCCAAGACCTTCTTAATACACTCTTCTTGAGATAAAGTGGTATTTCATTCCTTCCTATCACGAGATATCCTCATACCAAGTATTTGTTTGGTTTCCCCAAATCCTTCATAACAAAGGAGTCATTTAGTTGTTTCTTGGGTAATTTTATTTCCTACATGTTTTTGCATGCAACCAACATGTCATCCATACAAAATCACAGGATAATATAAATGTCATCTTCAAATTTATTTTTATACATGCAACGGTTAGAATGGTACCTAATATAACCTTGCTCCATCATGAATCTATCAAATTTCTTATACAATTGACGTGGAGCATTTTTCAGGCCATACAAGATCTTATTTAGTTTGCATACCATCTCCTCTTTACCTTTGACCTCATAGCCCTCGGCTCTTTGTATATATAGATCCTCCTCCAAATCACCATGAAGAAATGTAGTATTTACATCTATTTACTCTAAGTGAAAGTATTTTCCGCCACTATTCCAAGAACAGTTCTAATAGAAGTCATTTTTACTACAAGAGAAATAATATCATCAAAATCTATACCTTTTTCTATGCAAACCCCTTGACCACCAACCGGTCGTTGTATATTTTTGTGCCTCCTTCTTCCTCTTTAACTCTTACAACCACTTGTTCTACAATTCTCTTTCACCATCAGGTAGCTTCACCAAATCCCAAGTCTTGTTCTCCATGAGATCCCGATGCTCCTCTTATATGGCTTGCTCCAACTTCTTCTTGACATCTACCTACATTTCTTCATCAAATCTCTACGGATCTCCACTTTCAATGAGTAAAAATAATAAAGAGAAGGAGAAAAATGTTCAATTTCTCTTCTTTCCCTAGAAGACCTCCTCGATATAGGAGTTTGGGGTTCATGTTGAGTAGGTTCCTGAACTGATTAATTTTTCACTTTCCTATCTGCAAGATCCTCTACCACTGCATATTATTTCTTGGATTCTTCCATGTTTTCTTGCAACTATTTCTTATACATAACTTTATCATTAAAGACCACAACCCTAGATCGAATGATTTTCTTATCCTTAATACTCCAATATTTAAATCCAAATTCATCACCAATATAACCAATGAAAGTGTATTTTTCTTATTTATCCTCTAGCTTGGTCCTATCATCCTTGTCAATATGAACAAATACCTCACATCAACAGTCTCTAACAAATGAGTAATCATATTTCTTACCATACCAAGCCTCCTTAGGTATGCCTCCATCCAAGGCACTTAAGGGTCCTTTGTTTATCAAGTACACAACTGTTCTTACCACTTCTACCCAAAAGGAAAGAGATCATCCTACATGTAACCTCATGCTCTTTGCATATTCCATTATTATTTTATTCATCCTTTGTCACACCCCATTCTATTACAGAGTTCTTGGAACTATATTTTTCCTATGGATTCTATTCTTAGAACAATAATAATCAAACTCATTGTTGTAATACTCCCCTCTATTATCTGACCTGAGACATTTTAGCTTAAGATCTATTTCATTCTCTACCAAGGCTTTCCATTTAAGAAAAGTGTCAAATACATCAAATTTATTTCTAATACAATATACCCAAACTTTACTTGTTGCATCATCAATAAATGTAACATAATAATTTGAACCCCCAAGAGATGATACCTGAGTTATCCTCCATACATCAGAATGTACCAGCTCTAACTTACTCTATTTCTTATTAGTTCTAACCTTGAGAAACCTTACATGATTTTGTTTCCCATATGCGTTGTTCTTATAGAACACCAAACCTATTTTTTTATATATGGGAAAATCCTTCTTTATGATCTCTATGCCCTTATGGCTCATATGACCGAGCCTATAGTGCCACAATGTTGTATCTGTTTATGAAGCCATAAGATTATAAACATTAGTGCTATCAGTGGTTAAATAAAAGGTTCTAACCTTCTTACCTCTTACCACCACAAGATCATCCTTGGTAACCTTCCAAGATTCTGCTATAAATATCATAGTACATGCCATTACTTCTCAACTACCTCATTGATATCAAAATTTTTCTTAATGTAGGCACATTTTTTATGTCCTTCAATAACCATGTATTCTCATTCTTCACCTTAAGTTGAACATAAATTTTTCCAACTATGTTGTAAGGCTCATCATCACCAATAAAAACATGCCCAAAATCACCTTAAACATAATCAAAAAAATAATGCCTATGTGGAATAGCATGGAAATAAGCCCCTGAATCTAAAACCCAAGATTCAACAATATTGTACAAAGAAATAATCAAAGCATACTAACATACATTAACCATCGCTACATTTTCATCCTTGTTTTCTTCCTATTGTTTCTTATTGTCTTAAAGCTCTGACCTCCCAACAATCCTTCTTTCATGCCAGACTTTCCACCGCTCCAAAGATACCATCTTGCTTTTGGATTTTTACCTTACCCGATCTTTCAATTTTCCACGGCTTCTTCTATTCTTTTGTCTCCCTCTAGTTTCCACTATCAAATCGTTCCTTGAAGTATAAGATTCCCCATAGCTTTTTATTTTCATTTCCTCTCATATAATCACCCCTACAACATCCTCAAACTTCAAATTTGAGTTAGCTAGAACCAAGTTGCTTACCACCATTACAAGCTATTCCAACTCTCAAGTAAAGAGAATAGAATTAATAAAGCCCTAACTTATTCATCAAATTGTATTATAACTAAAGCTAGCATATTCACAACCATATTAAAATCATTCAAATAATCTTATACTTGAACTATTCTCGGACATCTTAATATTAAAAAAAAATTCATAAAAAATCTTGTTAGAGGCGAGAGGGTTTTTAATATAACTTACTTAATGCATCCATCATTTCTTTTGTAGTATTTTACTTTGAAACATTAAATAATACGGAAGATGCAAGACACAGCCAAATTATCCCTAGTGCCTTCCTATCCAACAAATCCCATTTTGCATTCGTCATGCTCGAGGGTTTGTTCTCTTTCTCAGATAGTGGAATATAAATATCCTTCTGATAAAGGTAATCTTCCATCTACATATTCCAAAGACTGAAATTTTGCCCATTGAATTTATCAACCCTTGATCTTCCATCATCTATCATAGCTCCCATTCAAGATAAAAAATTTCCATGTGATTCAACACTTTAGAAAACCAAACCAGGATCTAATACCAATTATTAGGAAATAAGGAATAAAATACATGGAAAAATCCCACACATAATTGCAATAGTAGAAACTAATATGCAGAAAATATTATAGATATGAAATAAAAGTGCAAAATGAAAAGAAAACAACACAAAGTGATAATATTTAATGTGGTTCACCTAATTTGTGTTACACCCGCCAAGAATCACTTACTCGGATTTTATTACAAACCATCTCTTCTCTTAATACAAGTACCCAAATCTATTTAGATCTATGCTTAAAAAACTTTAAAGAATTCACACTTGAACTCACACACATCTACAATGTTACATAAACCCTACCATATGCACAAAACCAAATAAATAGGCAACTTCTTAAGAATATTTACAATACCATGGGTACCAAAACCATGGGCCAAAACCATCCCATAAACCTATGGGTCAAATATCCCACCCATATGAGAAGAGCATGTATCTTGATATATCGGGAATGTTTTTTAAGGCCAAAAAAATTTAGTGTATAGTGTACAATATTCAACACTTCCACACATGAAAATAGGATTCACAACATAACAGTAAGTCATGTGCTATAGCCATTCTTCTCTTGTTATAAATTAACATATACTTTTCCAAGGGTTTGTTAAATATTATAAAAATATCAATTTAAGCCATTTTTGAGGAATAATTACCAAGACAAAAATAACAAACATATGCACAATAATTCCTTCAAAAACACAGTAAAGTAATAAGTATAAGAAATTAACATTATACATTGTGCAGTTTGATATCAAAATGGTATCAAGATTAGCATGGTTTAAACATAACAAAATGGGACTCATCGGGGTCTCGAGTCGTCAACATATGTAGGGTCTTTAACAAATGTTGGAATGAAAAGTTTGACCATATGAGGTGATTCATGAGTATGACTTGGTGATATAATGGATGACTTAGTAGGATGACATGATTTTGATAAAACCTTTAGAAGTGATTTCTTGTTTTGATTTGGTAATGTTGTAGATAACTGATTAGGAGGAGGTGGTGAAATAATTTTGAGAGGTTCTTGCATATGTTGACTTGGTGATGTCATAGGTGGTTTTTAGGTGGATCTTGACAAACTGAATAAGGCACATAGGGAATAGATTTAGGATCCAGGTAGATGTACCATTTGTAGATGGGAATACAATAGTATGTTGTGTAGTGAATGAGATAAATCCCTAACGCTCAATGTGTTTGATTCTTCGTTGTAACACGTAGCAATCGGCATCATTATGTCTATTGATTCAATAATAATTGCAATATGGATGACCTCGATATTTTTTTATTTGATAAGGAGGATAGTATTGAGTAGGTGGAAAATTGATCAATTGATGACTAAGGATTTTAGTAATAATACCATGTGGCTTAGTATTACATTGAAATATGAGAGGCTCAGGCAATGGCATGACCTGAGGTTCAACTATATGACATGTAGAAGACATACATTAAAAATAAGATGTAGAGGGAGAATAAACACGAGCCTTAAAAGTGTCCTTAAGTTGTTGGATTTCAGATTTGAGAGATTTGATCATGGATTCCATAGATTTAAATTTTTCTTGAAATAAAGCATGGAGATCTTGAATTGAGTCTAATAAGGGTTTATTAGATTGAATAATACTATGACTATGTTCGTCATATAAACAATTGAATATAGGAATTATTTCATGTGGCGGTGTATTTTTGGGGCCATATATGGTGTCTAGATATTTTGAAGAACATCCTCGACGATTAGGATGCATCTTAAGTAAGTCATACAAAGAAACTTGAGGATAATTAGGATCTATGATAGAGGGAAAATGAGGATCCAAAGTGTGAAAGTTTTTGGGTTCACTAAAATGATTAACTAAAATGTGGATTTTATGAAGTTAATATAAGAAGTACAACGGTAAATAAATGTATGATATAAGTAAGTAAATGACCCAAGAAACTAAGTAGGTGAAATGCAAACCCTAATATGAAAAGAAAGGTTGGAAGGAACTTAGCTGATTCGATGAATGTTCAAGAATGTGTTGCAGGATGAATTAGATAAACATAATGTAGATGTGACCACACAAGAGCCTAAAAGACACGAGATCTAAGTTATTTGGTTGGACTAGGTGCTTGGGAGAGGATCATGGTGCTTGTGGGAACCCTAGTCTATACTGAAGGTCTAAAAACCATATTTTTAGGGCTAGAAAGTGATGTAAAGGCCTCGCTTTCTATTGTGTTTGATTTTTACGCACTATGTTAGATGTCACTAGAAATCGGTGATGAAGGGAAGACTGTAAAACCTCAAAAAAGCATTAAACCCTAAAAAATGCAAATGAAGGGGTCAAAATTTCCTTAGTGGCCATAATAGTGGACTTCCTAACTAAGCGACCGCATTAAAAACCCAAATGTAGTTACGAGTATATGTGTGAGAATTGTGTGCCCTAGGTGCTCTTGTTCTAGTCCCACTTTATGAAGTAACGAGCTATATAGAGATGTAAAAATTTAATAGAATGGTGGGTGGAATAGAATTAACTTCCCTCCTATGATGCATGATGAAGATGAACCAACCTTGTCCCTTGTGATTGATCCATAGGATCCTCACAGAGAAACACCGATCTAAGATCTTCTCAAAATAAGTTGTAGTCATTTTTAAAGCGTGGAGAAAAATTATACGATTCCGATGACATCTTGTTTGCAGGAAATGGAGCTCGTTTGCAAAAGTTATAGCCCGCTGAAATTTTTGGGCAACTGGCAAAATTTGGGGTTTTGTGCAGGTTGGACGTGTGCACGCATTTCGCCAAGTGTTTCGATTATATTGCGACACGGATGAATTGTGTGATGTACTAAAAATGGGTTTTGGAATGCCGAGTCTTAAACACTCGTTCTTAGACAAATGGACCCCGGTATTCTTGGTGGGGCCTCGGCCTGAGTTCGACACACTCGATTATGGAGGGGTGCCTTGGCCTCCTTCTCATTTAATCATTAAACCAACTTGTGTATATAAACTCCTATAATTGCCTTTGCGCCATGCATGTGGGACATTTAGGCATGCATTATTTAAATTATGCAAATTTCCCATGCCTATTTGTTATTAACTACCATTTCCACGCATTTTTATTAATTTCCACGCATTGCATATACCACTGTCCATGCATATTCATTATCCAACTAAACCACGCATTATCCTTGGCTGAGTTTTAGCGCCTAAAAATCAAACCATGCGCTATCCCAAGAAATGCACCCTCCACATAAGCATATAGGTGGCTCTTAAGCCAATTCAAAACCGCCCTCCATGCATTTATAAATGCTTACCATTTTTAATGCCCCCACAATGTGGGATAAAACACTTAAAATGCGCCTAAGGAGAAGGAGGAGAAGTGGAGGGGATTGGAACAGCTGACCTCCCATCCAAAAGTATAGGCGCCTAACCAATGCGCCAGCTATTTGGAAACAATATAAAAGGAGGTATATTATATTTGTATAGTATTCGGGACTGTGTAAAATTATTGTAATGCTCATAACTTGAGCTAGGAGTGGAATTTGGAGGAGATGTAAAAAGCAACCCCTATTATTTTTACAGAGGAAGACTGTGAGAAGGTCAGAATTTTGTAGAATTATTTGTAAAGAATTATTTTCAAGATTTTAATAGATCAGTCCCATTCAACCGGACCGGAGACGTAGGCCTCAAGTGCCGAACTCCGTTATCAATTCTTGCATCAAATTTTTGGTGAATCCTCTTCATTTCTTTTAATATTTGCACAGTACTTGCAGTTTTTATTCTTTTATTAAAAATACAAAAGGATATAATGCTCAAATTTTACATCGAAAATCAATACAAAGCAAGAATAATGTGAGTGCACAATTGCTAGTTAAATTTGGTTTTCAGATCATTGGTATCAGAGCTGGTTTTGACTGATTTTTGGTTCAGTTTAACGTGTTTTGGATTGCAAGTTGTGTGTTGGATGTTAACAAGGTCTCGATCTAAGAAGGGTGAAGGAGAGTTAGTTGAAGGAGATCCCAAAATTGGTACCAGACGATCTCGAAGTCCTACAATGGCGGATCGAGAGGAAGTGGAACAAAACTTTCGTCAATCCTTCCAACAGATGAAGGAAATGGTGGAAGAAATGTACCAAGATAGGCAAAGGGAAAAGGGAACTAGAGAAGGTAAGAAAGAAGAAAGCTCTAGTTCTGACATTCCAAAAAGAGACTCTTTAAAATCTGATTTTCTTTCATTAAAGTTAGATATCAAGTTTGAATTGCCTATGTATACTGGAGAGCTAAATGCAGAGAAGTTGGATAACTGGGTCAAGCAAATAGAAGTATATTGCAGGGTTCAGAGAATTGTTAATGATGAAGCAAAGATTCATCTGGAAACTCTTCGAGATGGGTGGCACAACACTCATTTGGTGGGAGAGTAAGCTTCAGGAAGTGGAAGAAAACAAAGGTATAGAAATCACTTCTTGGTCTGAATTTGTTTCAAATCTTAGGCAATAATTTTATCCTCTTGGTTATAAGCAACAAGCTATGATGGATTGGAAAACATTAAGACAAACTAAGGGAAAAAGTGTTCAAGAATACACACAAGAATTTAGGAAAAGGGCTCTAGTGGGAATTTCCTAAACACAGAAGAAACACTGCTCAAATATATTGGTGGATTGCATAGTTATCTAAGGCATATGATACTTGTTTTAGGTCCTACTAATCTTGATGCAGTATGTGTTCAAGCAACCCATTTGGAAGCACGAGGGAAAATGACAAAGGAGTCCTCTTTCTCTTCTTTTAATCAGAAGAACAAGCAATCTGAAGGAAAAGGTTCGAAAGAACAAGGAAAAGGAAAGGGTAAGCATAAAACAAACTCTACTGTTAAGAAGGAAGATGAAAAACCATTTTGTAATCATTGTAAAAAAAACCATGATGAGTCTAAATGTTGGAAATTACATCCTGAAAAGAAGCCTAAATGGATGGTTAAGAAAGGAAAAGAAAAGAAAACAAACACCGTAGTGCATGATCTTGGTTCTGATTCAGGTGATGAAACCAAAATCACAGCTATGAGTTTACAAGGTAAATCAACTCTTTCAATTTCCAACAATAGCACTACAGATGTTGCATCTTCTTCTAGTAAACAAACTATACCTGACGATAAGAAAAGAAATGAGATTTTCCACATTAGAGTAATTTCAAAGCATACAAAAATTGATACTCTTTTTGATAGTGGATCTCAAGCTAATCTAATTTCTGAGGAGGTTGTTAAGAAACTAGGACTCAAAACTAAACCACATCCCAAGCCTTATCCTTTGGGCTGGGTTTGTGATGATGCAAAACTGTAGGTAACTAAAACTTGTACTTTCAGATTTGCCATTACAGACAAGTTTATTGATGAGGTTGAATTGGATGTAGTTCCTTTGGATATTTGTGGGGTGGTTTTGGGAAGTCCTTATTTGTATGATCATAAAGCAATATTCTATAGGGAAGAAAATAAATATTTTCTTGTAAAGGATGGAATTGAGTTTATTATTAGAGCTCACCGTGAAAAGAATAATCTATCCTTGGTAACTGCAGGTCAAATGAAAAGGCTTGTAAACTCAAGCAAAAGTTTTGTGCTCATGGTGGTCAAAGCCAAGGAAAAAGAAAATGAGATGGATTTTGAGACTTGCGATCTAAAACATAAGGATGAATTGGTAAAAATTGTTTCTCATTTTGATGATGTTTTTCAGATCCGCAGGTCTACCTCCCAAAAGAGGGTTCAACATGAGATACGATTGCTTGGATGCACCTCTTCCCAATATCGGAATGTACAGGTTGTCAGTAGTAGAGAACGAGGAAATCAAGAGACAGGTAATGGAACTTTTGGCTCAAGGTATAATTCATCCAAGTACATCCCCATGTGGTTCACCAATTATATTGGTTCCTAAGAAGGATGGAACTTGGTGAATGTGTGTTGATTTCCGTGCTTTAAACAAGATTACTATAAAGAATCATTACCCTCTTCCTAGAATAGATGATTTACTGGATCAATTAAGGAATGCAATTTATTTCACTAAGTTAGACTTAAGAAGTGGTTATCACCAAGTAAGAATTGCAGAAGGTGATGTTTGGAAAATTGCTTTTAAAATGAAACAGGGATTGTTTGAATGGTTAGTGATGCCTTTTGGTTTGTGCAATGCACTGGAAACATTCATGAGAGTTATGAATGAAATTTTTAGACCATTCATTGATAATTTCGTTATTGTCTACTTAGATGATATTCTTATTTTCAGTAAATCATGGGATGAACATGTTAAACACATCCAGAAAGTCTTAGATGCACTAAGGAAAGAGAAATTGTATTTGAAGATGTCAAAATGTGAATTTGGAAAAACATCTTTAATTTACTTGGGGTATATTGTAGGAAATGGAGAATTGAGAATTGATCCTGCAAAAATAGAGGTTATTGTGAAATGGCCTAGACCCACAAATGTGACGGAAGTTAGAAGTTTTCTAGGTGTAGTTCAGTATTGGAGGAAATTTATTGCTAACTTCTCATATATTGTATCTCCTTTGCATGCTTTGACAAGTATTAAACAAGTCTTTCAGTGGGGAGGAAAACAACAAAAGCATTTGATACACCGAAAGAGAAGATGCTAGTGACTATGTAATGGGGGCAGTTTTGATGCAGAACAAACGACCAGTGTGTTACCATTCAGAAACCTTTACAAGTGCGGTAAGAAACTATCCAACCTATGATAAAGAGTTGTATGCTTTGGTTCAAAGTGTTAAAAAGTGGAAGCATTATTTAATGGAAAAGAAACAATTATCCATCCGACCATCAACCGCTTCAATACTAACAAACACAAACCAAATTGCAGATCTAGACATTTCGGTGGATGGGATTTTTACAACAATTTCATCTTGTAATCAGGTATAAAAAAGGTATTCAAAACAAGGTTGCCGACATGTTATCCAGACCACCAGTGGTAGTAGCATCTATCCTTTTGCAGCATAGTTCTTTGGCTCATGTTAGTTACAAGGAACAATATGTAAATGATGTTGATTTTAGAGAAGTGTATGAGGATCTAGTAAGTGGGAAACAAGTAGGAGAAAAAGATTATCATTTGCATGAAGGATTGTTATATCATTCTGGAAAACTTTGTATTCCAGAAAATGAGCATGTGCATATGATTAGGGAAGCACATACTTCTCTTATTTCAGGGCATTTTGGTGTTAGTAAGACAGTTGCACATTTACAAAAATATTGCTATTGGCCTAGAATGCATGAACATGTAAACTGGTATATTAAGGGATGTGTTCTTTGTGCCATAAGCAAGCCAAGTAATAGGAAATTAAGACTTTACATTCCTCTTCCTATTCCAACACGGCCTTGGGAAAGTGTTTCCATGGACTTTGTAGGAGGCTTGCCCATGACATGGAAGAAACATGATTACTTATATGTGGTAGTGGACAGATTTAGAAAAATGGGTGTGTTGGTTCCATGAACTAAACAAATAACTGGTGAGGGAACTACACATTTATTCTTTCAGTTTGTTTGGGTTCATTTTGGTTTACCTACTTCAATCATATCGATCGGGATTCTAGGTTTCTTGGGGAATTTTGGTCAACATTGTGGGGGTTAATGGACACAAAACTGAAAAAGAGCACTACTTTTCATCCACAGACTGATGGTCAAACAGAGGTTGTAAACCACATAGTGGTACAATTACTTAGGGGCTATAGTAACAAACATCCTAAATTGTGGGATGAACATCTTTATTATGTGCAACATGCTTATAATCGTGCCTTACATTCTTCTACTTTGAAGTCTCCATTTGAGACTTGTTATGGATATCTGCCTAATTCTCCATTAGATATATATTATGGACATGAAACTATTGTTAATGATACAAGTGATTCTGACAAGGCTAAAATATTTGTGCAGAGAATACAACAGGTTCATTAATATGTCCATGAACAATTGGAGAAAATCCAAGCTAAGTACAAAGCTAGGCATGATAAACATAGAACTGATCACAAGTTCAAAGTTGGTGATTCAGTTTGGCTTCACATCAGCAAGGAAAGACTGACAGGTGAAGGTAAAAAATTGAAACCTATACGGTATGGTCCGTTCCAAATATTGGAAAAAATTGGTAACAATGCTTTCGGTTAGATTTACCTCCATATATGCAAATCTACTCAGTTGTAAATGTTGAGAATTTAAGATTGTATGAACCACCTATGATTGTTGATCATGATGATTCTAACATTATTCCTTCCATTGATGATTTTTCTCATGAGTATCTTGATGAGTTGCAGGAAGACATCATTTTGGATAGGAAAGTAAGAACTTCGCGAAGGGGTGATATTGAGTATCTTCGTGTTGGGTTCAAAGGCATGCATCCAAAAAGGCTAAATGGATGGAAACCGGAAAGGTGAGGGAGAAATACCCTCACCTATTCACCAATTAGGTTGACTTTTGGGGTCCAAAATTTTCTCAATGGGGAGGAATGATCCAAAGGATCCTCATAGAGAAACACCGATCTAAGATCTTCTCAGAATAAGTTGCAGCCATTTTTAAAGCGTGGAGAAAAATTATATGATTCCAACGACATCTTGTTTGCAGGAAATGGAGCTCGTTTGCAAAAGTTATAGCCCGCTGAAATTTTTGGGCAACTGGAAAAATTTGGGGTTTTGTGCAGGTTGGACATGTGCATGCTCACCAAGTGTTTCGATTATATTGCGACACATGGACGAATTGTGTGACGTACTAAAAAAATGGGTTTTGGAACGCCGGTCTTGGACACTCGTTCTCGAGACAAATGGACCCCGCTATTTACTGGCTGGGGGCCCTCAGCCAGGTTCGACACACTCGATTATGGAGGGGTGCCTTGGCCTCCTTCTCATTTAATCATTAAACCAACTTGTGTATATAAACTCCTATAATTGCCTTTGTGCCATGCATGTGGGACATTTAGGCATGCATTATTTAAATTATGCAAATTTCCCACGCCTATTTGTTATTAACTACCATTTCCATGCATTTTTTATTAATTTCCATGCATTGCATATACCACTGTCCACGCATATTCATTATCCAACTAAACCACGCATTATCCTTGGCTGAGTTTTAGCACCTAAAAATCAAACCATGCACTATCCCAAGAAATGTGCCCTCCACATAAGCATATAGGTGGCTCTTAAGCCAATTCAAAACCACCCTCCATGCATTTATAAATGCTTACCATTTTTAACGCCCCCACAATGTGGGATAAAACACTTAAAATGCCTAAGGAGAAGGAGGAGAAGTGGAGGGGATTGGAACAGCTGACCTCCCATCCAAAAGTATAGGCGCCTAACCAATGCGCCAGCTATTTGGAAACAATATAAAAGGAGGTATATTATATTTGTATGGTATTCGGGACTGTGTAAAATTATTGTAATGCTCATAACTTGAGCTAGGAGTGGAATTTGGAGGAGATGTAAAAATCAACCCCTATTATTTTTGATAGAGGAAGATTGTGAGAAGGTTAGAATTTTGTAGAATTATTTGTAAAGAATTATTTTCAAGATTTTAATAGATCGGTCCCATTCAACCGGACCCGGAGACGTAGGCCTCAAGCGCCAAACTCTGTTATCAATTCTTGCATCAAATTTCTGGTGAATCCTCTTTATTTCTTTCAATATTTGCACAGTACTTGCAGTTTTTATTCTTTTATTAAAAATACAAAAGGATATAATGCTCAAATTTTACATCGAAAATCAATACAAAGCAAGAATAATGTGAGTGCACAATTGCTAGTTAAATTTGGTTTTCAGATCGGTGATGGAGCTATATGGATGTAAATGGAGCCTTGGATAGATGCAAATTTAGGTGATGATAGTAGTGATTAGTGTTTGGTCCCTCATTGTGGTCTCACAACTTTATATTTATATGGTTCTCTTGTTTTAATTTCGTAATTAACCCCAAAATGGCTGACCACCAAAAATATAGAAAGATCAACGACTAGAAAATGCCCAAAAGATGGAAGTAAAGGAAAAGGATCAAGGCACACTGACTAGGACTAGGGAGCCCATGGGCATCCAAGTCAAGGATAAAATGACACAAAATGACAAAAACATATTGGGCATGTATGTGTTGAAGGGTGGGAATGATGACAAAACGCAAAGTAAAATGGCCTAGAGACAGGGGTTAATTAGTAATTTTTTCACTCAAAAACCATATGAATAATAGTATGATACCAAGACTAAATAATAAATAAAGTGCATGATTTATTTTCTACAATATGTGTGATACTACTCTTGTTTGTAAGAAACTTGTTATATGCAAAAGCTCATATGTAACAAAGGAACAATATGTAGCAAATCATCTGCAACAAAGGACCTATCTAAAGTAACCCATCCATAGCAAAAGGGAACCACCTATAGAAAAGAAACCATGTTATGAATATCTCTTGGAATGTGAAGAACAACACTTAAATTTTTACATGTCTTTGAAGGAGCAGTCACAACTATAACATGAAGAAATAGGAGGTAACTCAACCATAAAACTAATTATTCACTCCAACTTACTGAAGAACTTATTGATTGATTAGTAACATAGGATTTAAGGAAATGGTCAGTTACTTAAGATATGTGTTATAATATCAGAACACTTGTTATTAGTTTTATTGCATGTGTTTAATATTTTGATATCTTCCACTTGTTCTATCAAATATATTTTACTTAGTTGTTAAAATCCTAGTTGAACTCTTCTTCTCACATCTTGTTGTAATGGATAAATATAAGAGAAAAGGGTTAATGCTGGAAATCTATCTAGAACATAGGAGATGTAGAGTATAGAATAGAATACATAGATATATAGAATTACTTTTTGTTCCTAGATGTATTAGTCATGCTAATTCAATAAAAGATCGTAGTTTTGTTTAGTATCCTTTAGTTGTAAGATTTAGGAGGGATTAGTACCCAAGGAAGGGCCCACTTGTGGTATGTTAAACCCCTCCATAGTTTTGTTTCTCTATTTTATTGCATGAGTAGACTAGGAAGCAATTTATCTCTTTATCTACATTCTAAATTTATAATATTTTCTTTATTCATAGTTTTTAGAAGCCATTTTCTTTCAGTTCTAAGTTTTGTTTCAAGCATTGTACTTTTAAGCATTGTTATTTTAAGTATTATAGTGACAACTATTTCTTTCCATACCTCCTAAATTCTTTGTAACTGTGCATACAACATTGACATTATTGAAATTTTATGTCCCTTGGTTTGATGATTAAATGAATGTGATTTAATAAACAACATATTAATTTCTGCAAGTTAATTTGCACCACCATTTTTGCATCGTTGTTGGGGATACTATCAAGTTATAAGGTTTTTGAGAGGTTTTGCATTCCTTAGAAAAGGTTTAGGTTTAGAAATTTCACCTCCAAACCCCCGCCACTAATGTATGTTGATTGAGTTGAGTTAGTTGATGCATTCACCATATAAGATATGTCCATGGTAGATTCTTACCCAATCCTCAAATAACACATATTTCTTCATATGATTATGAAGAAGACATATCTTCCTCTATACAAGGCTTACTATTAGAATATCCTCCTCCAAGTGAGGTTTATGAGGTTGTTCCTGATCATCTAGACATGGCAAATGAAGTGAATCAAAATGTTGAGGAAATGGAAACTACCTTTGAGTTCCCAATATCCAAAAATATCAGCCTGATGTAATGAAGAACATTTATCCCTCACCCTTCATAACTTTCATGGATCTATAAATGAATACCCAGACACTTTCTTGTCCTGGTTTTACATTTTATGCGTGAGTTAAGGCTATACCAAATATGCATATAAGCTAAATTTCTTCCCTGCTACACTAAAGGATGAAACCTTGAGATGGTTCATGGGTTTAGGAAGATATTTTATGACAACCTGGCTGTAGATGAAGGAAAATTTTCTAGTAAAAAAACACACAAGGTTACCTAATGATTCCCTCAAGCTACTTTTCTTAAAATGACTCACTGAGGAGGATATGTATGTTTTAGACTTGATAAGAGCTAGAGATATCTCAAAATATACCTTTGAGGAAATTTTTGAAGCCTACAGGAATTACTCTAGAGAAACTATGAAAAGAATAAGAAGTGTTAGATCAAAGGGTGGATCAAATACCAAAGGAATTGGGGAGATATCCAAATCAGAGATTGTGAACATGTTCAAGAACATGAAACAGGAGATAGTCAATGACATGGCCACCGGCTTGATGATTTACATGTTAAGAAGAAGAGAGAAGATGTAGAGGCAACACTTACAAATTTTGCCATGCATGAAAATAAAGAAAGTGTATTTCATATGTAGGGGATTTTCTAGCATTGAATAAAAAAGGAGGCTTCACCTAAATTCAAGATGATAGAAACAAAGGATGGATAAGTCTTCTATGTTTCTTAAATAAATCCATGGCCACCAAGATAAGGAGGTATTTCACAAGATCCTATGTCATATTTTCAAAATTGGGATAATAATCCATATATGCAACCCCCACCTTGGGCTAATACTCAAAAGTATGGTTGGACTCCATAGCCTAGCCAATACCAATATCAATAACAACCTCAGTTTTCAAGACAAAAAAATATAAACAACCTCCTCAATCATGGAAATAGCCTTATAGAGGAGGGAATCAATGGATGGAATAACCCACCTTCTAACTACCAACAATCTTACTAGTAACCTCCTTATCCACAACAACAAGCTCTAATGCCAAACCTCAAATTTGGCTCTCAACCAAAGGCTACCCAACTACCAGCTCAACCAACACCTAACCCTAACAATAAAGCTACTCAGCTAGCCTACACCACTGAATCAACCCAATACTCTTCTTATTTAGTTAATGTTAATGACATCCATCTTCGCTCAGGAAGAACACTTCCTCCACCAAGTGAATCCACCATTAAAGATATTATAGATGAACCAAAGTTCTTTATAGACTGATCCGAGAAAATCCGAGAAGACATTGTAAGCTAATCCACAACAAATTGAAATAATTTATAATAAGGGTAAAATGTAACCTAAAGGACCACCATTTCTAGAGAGATTGCATGAAAGAAATAATGACCTTAAATCATATTTTGATTCTAATTTTTTCAATCAGCTGAAGGATATTTGTGTCAATATTCCACTTATTCAAGCAATCAAGGATGTTCCCATCTACACTAAGTTTGTAAAGGATCTCTACATGAAAAACCAAGCAGAATAAGGAAGGATCTATCTAATGTATAAGTTATTGGACAGTTGGTTGATATCATGTTGGAATTTCAATTCTACAAAAGTATATAGATCCAAGAAATCCTTTAGTAAACGTTACAATTAATGGCACAAAAATAAAGAGCATTATGACTGACTTAGTGGCATAAATTAACATCATGACTAAGAAAATCATGGATGACCTGAAATTGGAAGGACTAAGACCAATAGATATAGTCTTATAACTTGTAGATAGATCAATAGTGAGACCTGAAGGAGTCCTTGAGGACATAGTTATAGTGGTAGACTCTTGGGAATACCCTAATGATTTTATTGTCCTTTAACCAAAAGAAAGTTTAGGAGGTTATCATATCATTCTAGGAAGGCCATGGTTGGCCACTATAGATGCATTCATAGGTTGTAGGTCTGAAAACATGATTATTTCCAATGGAAGTGGTACTAATAAGCTTATGCTCTATCCCCGCCAAACCATTGAATGATAAAGATCAAATAATTTGGGTAAAAGAAATAGAAGCATATCGTAGCTTTGTGAACTTTCTAATTATTATAGAAGTCTTATATAATTGAAGGGTAGGAAGAAGATTTTTTTCTCTCCAACGTCTTGAGAATAACTATGGAAGGAATGAAGAAGTAGATGATAAGTTAAGGTTCTTGACCTATCCCTTGAGCCAAGCTCTACCGCATGAGAGCGCCATGGATATTCCAGGTAATAATTTTATTCTTTATTAACTTCTTCCCCATGACTACATACTAAATTATTTTAGCAGCAATGTATCTTTAATTATGAATCTCTTCAAACAAATGGAAATAAAATCGGGAAAACTACTCAATGTCAACAAGATAATGGATAGAAAACAAGAGAAGTTGTTGATTTCTCTTTGTAAAATATAAAACAACCTTTTCTCGAGACTATGGTGATATGCATGGAATTCATCCTAGGATTTGCACTCATAAAATTTATATCAAAGAAAATTGTAAACCAATCAGGTAGCCACAAAGGAGGATGAACCCAATAGTAAGAGAGATTATAAAAGGAGAATTAAAGAAGTTATTGAATGGTGGATTTATATATCCCATATCAGACATAGTCAATGGTTATCACCTCTTTTCATTATTCCAAAGAATAATGGGAAAATAAGGAACTATGTAGATTACATGGAACTGAATGTAGCAACAAAGAAATTTCATTTCCCATTGCCTTTCATTGATCAAGTTCTTCACACTTTAGCTAGTAAAAATTATTTCTCTTTTCTTTATGTTTATAGTGGCTATAATTAGATCCAAATTTCACTAAAGGAATAGGACAAAACTAGTTTCACATGCCCATGGGGAACATTTTACTATTTAGTTCTTCCATTTGGCTTGTGTAGTACATGTGTTACATTCCCGAGGGTAGTATTGAGTATATTCTCAGATTTGACGAATGAGTGTATGAAATTCTACATGGATTACTTCACTGTACATGGAAGAAATTTTGAAGAAGCTATGAAAAATATGGATAAGGTCTTGAAAATATGCAAAGAGAAAAAAATGTCTTTGAGTAATGAGAATTGATACATGATGATATATGAACGTATAGTTTTGGAAACTATCTTTCCACTAATGGAATTAAAGTTGATACTTTGCAAAGTTATCTGTTATAATCAACCTTCCAACACAAAGGAAACAAAAATATGTTAGAATCTTTCTAGGCCATGTTGGATATTACAGAAGGTTCATACAAGATTTTATCAAGATTACAGTGCCACTTTTTGCATTACTAAGGAATGATGTTGATTTTTCTGGAGCGAACGTTGTGAAGATGCATTTAAAAATTTGAAACATATGTTAACTACTAATCCAGATTGAGAGGACATAATTAGAACCTTCCTTTCCATAGCCACACATATACATTAGATCATGTTATTGGATTTTTCTTAGGATAAAAATATGGAGTTTTGAATTATGCAATTTATTATGTTAGCAAGAACTTGTAGCATGCAAAGTTAAATTACACAGTCACAGAAAAGGAGTTCTTGGCAATTGTATATGCTATCAATAAATTCAGACACTACATCACAAGTTATCTAGTGTTCATTCACATTGATCATGCTATAATCAAATATTTGATAAATAAACTAGTAGTAAGTAGCAAAATCATAAGGTGGCTACTCCTTCTATAATATTTTTATGTCACCATAGTGGACAAGTGAGGAAAGGATAATGTGGTAGAATATTTCCTTTCAAGGATGGAGAAAAATAATTAAGAGAAAATGATTGATGATTCCTTTCCAGATGGGTACTTGTTTTCCATTTCTAAAAAAACACCTTGGTATGCAAACATAGCCAACTACTTGGTCTCAAGTAAAACATCTTCACATTACTTATACACTGAGAAGAAATATATAGTTGAAACGAGTGTAAATTTTTCTTAGATAGATGGATTTATATTTCATACATGACATGATCAAATAATGAGGTGTATAGATGATGAGGAGATATTTGATGTCCTCGGAGCCTGTCACAATGAAACTTTTGGGGACATTTGTCTCTGTAAAAAGAATAACGCAAAAGGTGTTGAAAATTGGTTATTATTGGCCAACATTACATAAGGATGAAATACTATACATTGGGAGATGTGATAGATGTCAAAGAATGGGTAATCCCACCAAATCTGATGAAATGTCATTACAACCTCAATTGGTCTTACAGCCTTTTGACAAGTGGGGATTAGATTTTATTGGCCCTATAGACCCTAAATCTCAGCAAAAAGAATACATCTTGGTATGCACATGATTATCTAACCAAATGGATAGAGGTGAAGGCATTTCCAAATCAGAAAAGTGAGAAAGTATCCAAGTTTCTCTATGATCACATATTCACTAGATATGGAGTTCTAAGGGAAATTATAATAGATCAAGGTAAACAATTTATTGCTAATGTAATTTATGATCTAGTTAAGGAGTATGAAATTAGACATAGGAAGTATACACCATACCATCCCCAATCTAATGGCCAAGTAGAAGTTACAAGCAGGGAGATAGAAGACATCTTGAAAAATAATATTTCAATTCACAGGAAAGATTGGGAAGATAGGATTCCAAAGGCAATATGGGAATTTAACACAAAGTGGAAAACGGTAATTGGCTTCACACCATTTGAAATATTGTGTGTCAAGACTTATGATTTTTTTATTGAATTTGAGCAAAAAAACACCGAGGACTGCACTTAAGATAGATATAGATTTATCATCTTCTTAAAGACAAAGGATTCTACACCTTAATAAGTTGCATAAATTAAGAAGACAAGTAGTAGATAACACATAAGTAGAGTAGAACCAGAGAGTAAAATGGCATGATTAGTACATCAATACAAGGCAATTTCAAGAAGGTGATCTGGGCACTCTTTTATTATGTAAAATAAAAATATCATGTACAAAATATCGAACAAGGTGGTTAGGTCCCTATGAGGTTGAGAAAATCTTCCCTAATGGAGATATGAAACTCACTACCATAGATCTTATAAGATTCAAGTTGTTAGTGTATGGCCATAGGCCGAGATTGTATAAGAAACTAGTGATGAAATACATTTATGCAACAATTCAGAGGAGGTCAAAGCATGATGGAAGTAAGAACATAAAAATTGAATTTAGGGGTTGATCATGTTGAATCACCTTCCGAGATTTCATAGGTTTGAGAGATATTAGTGGCCTTGGTGCATTCATATTTTTGACTATTCCAAGGTCAAATAAATTTTTTGTGATAATCCCTTCTCGTGATCGAAGCACTCTGCTAACACATTTTATTTCTTAGAATTTTTTTACAGGGTTTGATGTCAAGTATTTGTTGGAGGGTATTCTCTCCATCACGATGAGAGCATGCAATGACCGAAGGTTCCACTTTTAGAAACATGCATTAAACCCATGTTTTATCTTTTACATTTGGTAGAACTCATGATCACATGAAAGAAGATCAAGGATACATGCATGTGTGTGAGATGAAAAATAAATAATTAGTACTCTAATAGATCATAATTACCTCTCTTGGAGACATTTGGTTTTAGTAAGGAGAAGACAACATCCACAACATCATACTTGGCACAAATTTGTAGTATCACAATAATTTTTCATGTAGCGGAGTGCAAGTTAAATAAGCATGCACAATCATCATGCCACACAAACATCAAGATAAGTGCACTCAATTATCATTTGAATAAAGTATAATTAGTTTAATTATAGTTAATTAGCATTTATGCCAAGTCATTATGTAAGTGATGCATTTAAAGACCCTGTCACCTTTTAATCCATGATGTGCCTCCACATAATCCCATATTGTCAAATCACTTCAATTTACACACTTCACATGGTCACATAAATTAATGATTACTCCCATAACCATGATATGTGTCCTCTCAGTTCTAAAGTTCAAAAATAATGAAAATAACTCTACACAACTCAATTGTGCAGCATTCCTACAACCGAGTTGTGTTCTTGTATATTGAGACCAGAGCGAGGCTATGTATTCACAATGGGAGGAGATTTGATAAGGCATGAACCCACTGAGCATTCTTAAATCTTGATCCATCCTAGAATTTTATAGTATTTTTAGGATAATGGTTGGCTAGACTACATCAACAGTATCAAGGTTTTTATAAATCCATGGTGGAAGAGTTTGCTAACACATTCAGTGATGGGGAGGAAAAAGTGAAAGGCTTGTCAGTCAAAATTAGTGATGATGTTTTGGTAGAAGTAATTGGTCTACCTACCCAAGGAGAACCATTTGTAGAGAATTCTAACCTAGATGTAGCAGAAGAGAATTCAAAGATGTTGATGACCAATTCATCTTATATAGGAAAGTTACACATAGAACATTCCTTAAACCCTTATGGGATAAGGTTGAAAATTTTATAATCGAATAATTTACTTGTGAGGGAAGATATTATAGGTTGAATACAATTCATTTAAAATTGTTACATCACCTAAAGGAAAACAAGAAAGTGAATGTAACAAATTTATTATATGAGATATTGAAAAGGATGAGTAGGGAAACACAAAGGGGTAGGTCTGCATTATCACACCATTACCTTATAACCCGGTAATAAAACATACCTTGCAGAGAAATTATCCTCATATTAGGTGGGAAGAGTTCGCAAGGAAGCTAGTTTGGATAAATTTTTGGAAATAGGAGGAAGAGGAGGAAGAGTAATGAAAGTTATTCCACACATAAAACTAAACCTGAAGCATCAATATCCCATCCTAAAGAACCCCTTCCTTATGAGAATTGTCTATTTATCAAGGAAAACAATGTTCCTATCTCCATTGACATAAATTTTATTACTAAAACCCTATTGGATTTCTCCACTCCTAAATCCTCCACCTCCAAGGGTAAACATAAGTATTCTAAATCCACTCCTACACCACCTAGGTTCTCTAACAGATCAAAACAAAAAGGTCAAGGAAATCCAAATCAAGACAGAAAAATCCCATCTCACTCGATAGTGATGTGGAAGCTACATAAGAAATCCTTGGGCCTCAACCAATGGAGACATAACAAGGAGATATTGATGCCCTTATTCATGAGCAAGAGTACCTTGAAGAGCCCATGGAGGGGTATGAAGAGGTAGCTCATGGTGAGGAAACAATTCATACAATAGAAGGATAGGAGGATAGAGAAAAAAGAAGAGGAAGTTAGAGAAGAAACAAAATAAGAACACATTCCAGATATTGTTGAATAATCCATTGAACAATAGGAAAAATAAAGTGAACATGAACAAGTGCCACAAGTTATTAAATAGGTCATACAGCCCCAAGTACATGGAATTGAACAAAAATAGATGTTTGTAGTAGTTGAACTGGTCATGGAAAAAGAACATGAGCACATTCTTGTAGTTGAGGATGATATAATTGAGAAAGTTTTGAAGAAGACACCACAATTTTCACTACCATTTTTGGAGCAAACACCACATGCTAGTATACAATAGTTGAATGCAACACTAGTTAACCCCAAAATTTTATTAAGGAAATTGTAAAAGAGCTTGTAAAATAACCTTGTAATGAAATATCAACACAAACAATGCTTCTTGATATTAATGGAAGTGGGAAAGAGAAAAGGAATCCCTTATTTCCAAACATCAGGAAGAGTATGAGGAAAAGGATAGAGAAATTAAAATGCTAAAATAGAAGTAAGAAGAGACACTTTGGGTAGCCCATGAGATATTCAAATGCGAGGTCTCCATCAAATGTTTACACTATTTTCTTGAATAAAATATGTTGTAACTAAAACTCACTTGTGTTAATTTTGACATGCTCTTTGATATTGGCTTAGCTAGGATCTTCTTTAGGTTACATCATAACAACACCCATGAAATTCAGCTCTTACTATGTGAAATTTACATGTATAACTATACTCTTGAATATGATAGGGATTGGATTCTAATTATCTATATTGGATATGTTCATGTTAAAGGCCTCTGCTCTTATTTTATGAAATAATTAGATAGAACAATAAAATTGAAGAATATAGGCATTTAGAAAAGGTATAACCACTAATGGTCAGGGCTAAGGCCAAGAAAACAAATAAAATTTTAGAATAGTATGAAAAATATGTAAGGAACAAATTTGTCAAAAGGAGAGTGTGGGAGATGAGGAAAACATCTCATGATGAAGTCAAAGACATGATTAGGGATAATATGATTCAAGTGGTATAAGCATGAAGAATATGGTGGAATGAGATATCTCCTGAATTACAACAAAAATAAGTACACTCTTACCCTAATATAATGCCAAAATTGAGAAGAGTGAATAAATAAATTGAGATTACCACATAATGTGTAGAGAACTGGTTTCCTATTGGCTATCACCCACCAATCTTTCACTTTCCAATACCACCATGGACAGGTGACAATCCACTCAATAAAGTCATATAGGACAAAGTTATGTAGAGGTTCATGATAAATGGTGGCTACTTCTTGTTAGAAGAATAAGGGATAGATACCCCAATTGATTTTAGGCATGAATTTTATTTAAGGAAGTAGGTAATTAGCCACTTGAATGAGGAAATTCAATAAATTAAGCCTAGGGGTGTGATGAGTTGTGTATATCCCCTTTATAAACAACTTGTAGTCATTTCTTCATATACCTTCTTTCTACCCCAAGTGTGTCGGCCTATCACCCAACATGTGTTGGGAACTCACCCAAGGCACACATGAGTGTCAATCCCTCCTTTATGTGAGCTTCATGAGAATGGTCTACCATTGATGGAGAACAAGTTGTAAAAATGGAAACATATACATTCACTCAAAAACAGAAGATACAGACAACAAATCTATGCATAGATGCATCATAAATGGAAATGAACATTGTAAATAAGCATAATGAAACTAGATCTGACTTAGAATAATATGAAGAACATAAGGGTTTACACTTTTGAGCATGAATAACTAGAATCACACACCATATATTGATTTATAAACATTTGCAATGGCTCCATTACATCATGAGGGTCATATAGACTGAATACATCATGGGATATTATCTTAAACTCTATAAAGATACTCTATAAAGAGATTTATTATCTATTCTACCCATTACAACCCTTGTTCATACCCAAATTCATGTCTATAATTCTTCAAAATACTTCTTGCAAGTATTTTTGTAGCACCTTGTCACTACCTAAAACCCTCCTTAACCCTTCATTTCCCCAGTACTTCATTCTCACTCTCTTCTCTCTTCATTTCAGACCCGAAAACTCCTTTAAATAGGATCGGATACACCGCCTTGGTTTCCTTCATGATCAGATCGCATGCCAAGTGGATGTGTGGTCCTCCATGGTCAAATGCCTATGTCAGCTTGCAAATGCCTCCACTACCTTGTAATGATCATCCTGGGAATATCCCTTACATGGAATATTCTTTTCTTGACCTACAAGGCTTCAAGATGACACCTTATCCATTAAGGACACCTACTCGGGATTTTTAGGTAATTCTCCTAAGACAACTCCTTCAAAATATGGCTAAGTCCCTAAACCTTTCTGCTCTGTGTTGTAGTCATTTTTACACCCACCAAAGAACAAGGGAATCCCATGTGCACCAGATATCACCCGGTGGGCACCGAGCACTCACCCAAGGCATGCACAGCACCAAGTCTCTCCTTTATGTGATTTTAGTGGGAAACATCATCTATGATGGGGATGTAAGGATAGTGAGCGAAATGAGACATGCAAACATCATAGAGCTCGAGAATGACTTATAGACCAATGCAGTCATCCCAGATAAAAAGATACTTTAACAGAATATAAGACTGAACCAAAATAGAAAGGGAAATGCACAAGGATTCATACTTATTTCATAAACATACATGAAACATAACTATGAAGATATGAGGATGGACCTAGAATCATTAATGATCATATTCAAATAAGTTGGTAACCTCATTACATTCATTATATCCTCTCTGAGAACATCACAAATGTATGGCGATGAAGTCATACATCATATCTGGATTTACATCCCTTAGTTCTAAAAAAGAAAATCACAATCCTAAGCCCCTTGATGCATCCTTCTCCTATATTTTACCTACCCAACCCAATATAATTCCTCTCGTTGTTTCGCAAAGCTCCAATCTCTATTCATCTCCTCCTTTCTTCTATGGGTGCTTGTATTTATAGGCCCCTTGAACTACCAACTCACCTTTCTGAGGCTTCAGATCTATCGCCAAGTGTCCAAATGTGGTCCTCCATGGGAGCATGCTACTTGGCCCGAGATCTCCACTTCTTACTATGATGGTCTTCTAGAAGCTTCCATTGCAGGGTATATTCCTTTCTAGGCCAACCTATCACAAGGTGGCACCTTATCCATTCATCATGCATAGTCGGGTCATGCTTTTCACATGTCCTGCCTGATATGCCAAATATGGCTAAGTCTTGAGACCTTGTTCTATCGAAGCATGTAACACGGTCCTTATAAAACCCTCCTAGAACCCTACCTTGCATGCCTTATTCTTGCACGCCCATCCTTCAACCTAGGCCTTGTGTGCCCATGCACCTTTTTGTACTTAGTCAATATTTTAGGGGCCCAACATCACCCCACACTTTACCTATTCTCTACCCATGGGAAAACTTCTTTAAAGAAAGAATTACAATAGGCTTAATGTCTTGGAAAAATAATAAGGGAATGAAGAATTGGGAAAAAAATGAAAGAATGGGGAAGTGTTTTCATTATTGCAACAAGATAGGAAAATCTCTTTGTAAGTCGGCCTCCAACTTGTTCCAGGCATTGACTTCATTTTGCACTCTCTAGTAGAGGTCACCGACTAGGTGCTTACCTCCTCAAAACCCTATCCATTTCCTCGAGTGTTCAATGTTTCAACCATTCCTTCCAATTCCTTTCCCTTTGCTTTTCCCTTCTTAGGTGTTATAGCTAGTTTCTTGGGTGCCATTGTGTAGGTTATCTTTGCACTTCAACTTCTCTTGCTCTGCTTCTCTACCCTTTCCAAGCTTAGATCTCGAACTTGTGAAGAAACTCCTTTTCAACTCATGCCCTAGCTGCCAAACCCTCATTGGAATATCCCCTTCACAAGATGACGCTTCTCCACAACTCTCTCTATGCATGTGAACTACTTCCCTCCTAGTTTGTAGATCCAAACTAGTCACTCACGGTTAAATTTCTCCAATTTTTCTTCACATGGATCAACTCTAGAAACCCTAGTTCATAAAATATCTTCCTTCTTCGTATTTGTAATGTAAATAATGAAGTGTCCAACCTTCTATTTATAGTTTTTCCCACTTTTAACATTAAATGCTACCTTACCTACCACCGTACTTCAACACTTAATGTGGATTTTTCAAAAAATCTAACTTTAGCACCTTAACTCATGTGCCCAACCTTGCGCAGACATTTCCCCAATGTTCGGTGCATAACCAATCCATCTTGACAGAGACGCTTGCACGCACGTCACCCGGTGCGAGTACTTCCATCATGATTTTTTCTCTCGCCTACCTTGTTTTGATTTTTTACTTCTTCCTCTCTTGTACATGGATCCACAATGTAGCCTTACCTAACCATTCTTTTTCACCTTTCCTCTCATGCACTTCCTTTCCTAGAGTCATCTAACTAGCTTTCCAATGCAATCCTTCATGGCACTTCACACCTTGCAATTTATTCCACCTTACTCCACCCCACACTAAAATGATGTGTGGTCCTATGCATAGTTATAACCTTCAAAAAGTAATGAGATTACCAGTGCCCAAGGTGCAACACAAAACAACAATGAGAAAGGGAAACACAAGAAAAGAAAATGCATTAAAGGAAATCCTAATCTAATTGGAAATACTGCCTTATTACAAACACCAAGAAGACTTATTTATAGTAGGGCTTCAGCCTACTCCCATTGAAGTGTCTGGAAATCTCGTCCCATCCAAAGACTTGTAAATGCCATGCGCTGAATCAAGGATGTATGAGATGATGTAGGGACCCAACCAATGGAATTTTAACTTCCCAGGATGGCACAGAAACTTGGAATCATATAGTAGCACCATCTTCCCAACCTCAAACTTTTTGTTCTTAATGTGACAATCATGCCATGCCTTTTATTTTTGTTTTTAGTCTTTTGGCTCCACCTAGCGAGTGATCATCTTTCATCCAATTGCATTAACTTGTCAATTCTTTCCTCCAGCGCTTGTTCATTGGCCAATCCTCATGCACGTACTTATACGCAGAGAAGGTAAAATGAATTTAACTGGTAGGATAGCTTCCGCGCCAAACACCAATTGAAATGGTGTGGCCTTATTCAACCTCTTATAGGTTTTCCTATATGCCCAAAGAATGGTTGATACTTTGTCATCCCAATCTTGTCTACCAACATCACAGATCTTAGTCAATGTGTGACTAAGTATTTTGTTAAATGCCTCAGTAGTTCCATTTTCTTGAGGGTGATAGGGAGTAGTTTTGTGATGGGCCACCATGAATTTTGATAACATAATCTTGACCATTTCATTGAGGAAGTGTGTACCTCTATCACTTGTCAAACTCAATGGGAATCCATACCGTTGATTATGTTTTCCCATAAAAATCTAGTAGTGGTAGCCGTTGTATAATATTTTGTAGGCACTGCCTTTGCCCACCTTTTCAAATAATCAGTGCAAGTGAGGATATACTGTGAACTAGTCCTTCACACCACTAGCGAGCTTGGTTTGACAAATTTGATAGCCCACTTCTCAAAAGGTTCTACGCTGGCTATTGGTTGCAAGGGAATTTCATCCCTTTTTCTAGGTTTTCTAATGCACTAGAAATAGTCACGAGGCCTTGCAAAACTCAATGCAATATTGATAAATGGTCTCTGCCAAATCTCTATGAGTAGAATCTTCTGCGTGGTCACATTTCCCACATAGTGTCCTCTTGCAATCCCACCATGCACCTCTTCCATAATTTTAATGTGCTCATGTTCTAGTACGCAATGGATAAGAACCTCATCAACCCATTTTGTACATATCTCCACTAATTAGCATGTAGGGCGCAGAACATATGGCAAACTTCTTCCTCTCCAAGGACTTCATTCCATCCAAAGACCACACCTATTTTAAGGAATACCACAATGTCCTCCAAATCCAAGGGCACACGTCATAACCTAAACAGTTGCGCATCTGGCATAGTCTCTTCAATGCTCTCCACATCCTCTCTTGAATCAATCCTAGACAAATGATCAGGTCTGGAATTACTTTTACCTAGTTTGACAACTACCGTGAACTTGAATTCTTGGAACAATAGTACCCACCGACATATGCACCTTGTAGAATGGGCTTGTTCACCAAGTATTTCAATACCATATGATCAGTGTAAAATATAAAAGGGGTTGCCAACAGATATTTTCTAGACTTGTGAAGCACGTAGATCATTGACAATTCCTTGCACTTAGTCATAGTGTAATTTTGCTCTGCTAGTTACAATTTCCTACTTGTAAAGCATAAAGGATGATCAATAATCCCTTCTTTAGGATGTGTAAGTAATGCTTTAATGGTTGTTCTGAGGCATCCACATGAACATGGAAAGGCTTATCCCAAGAAGGGAAACATAGGATGGGCGTGGTGATAAGCCTATCCTTTAATGTTTCCAATGCCTTTTGTTATGCTCTCCTCAATGAAAGGAACTTTTATGTCTAAGTAACTCTTCTAGAGGCATGGAAATCTTGGAATATCCCTTGATGAACTTTTCTGTAGCACCCCATGTTCCCAAGAAATCCATGCACTTTGTCCTTTGACTAGAAGGCTCCCTCAATCCCATAATTACCGCAACTTTTGTGGGATCTACTAGTAGGACCTCCTTACATATGATGTGCCCCAAGTAATGTTCCAAGTTTGCGAAAAGACATATTTATTAATGTTGAGAGATATCCTCAACTTCCGACACCTTTCAAACATCAACCTTAAGTTGTCACAATGGTCCCTCACTAATCCATATTGTTTAATCATCCGAGGTAGACTTAAATGAATTTATGGATGAATTCTGGAAAGATTGTACCACAATGCATGAGAAAATAGAAGGCACATTCTTCAACATAAAGGGCATGAATGTATAGGAAAAACTTCCCCACTCAGTGGTGAAAGTCATCTTCCTCTGGTCCTCCTTTGTGATCCTTACCTGGTGATAGCCCGAGAATCCATCTGTGAAAGAATAGACCTCACACCCTGCCACTCCCTCTAAGATTTCTTCAGTGAATGGGGTTGGGAAAGGATCAATGATACATACTACATTCAGGTCCCTATAATCAACATAGATCCTTATCCTTCCATCCTTATTGATGCTAATTACCATTGGACTTATCCATTCTGACTCTTCAACAGCTTCAATAATTCCTGATGTTATCATCTTATCTATTTCTTCCTTGACCTTCATGTGCAGGTTAGGATTCATTCGGTATGGTCTCTTCCGGACCGGGTGCACACCCTCTTTCAAGTTAGTTCTCATTTCTCCCCAAAGAATGGTGAATGCATTTGAGTTCATGATACCCATGCTGGAATAAATCCTCAAACTCACATAAAAGATCAATGATCTTTGAGGCTTCCTTCTCCGACCAATAGTCTTTAATGACAACCTCTTTAGGATCTTCTTCGAGTCAATGTTAACCTTCTTTGTCTTTAAAGGATCATGATAGGCACACGCCCATTCATCAAAGCACTATCTAACACCTCGCGTGTCCCTGCTGAGAATGGTCAAAATATAGGTTTTATTCTTCTTCCCCATCAATAGCATACACCATCTTCCCTTTTTCTTTTTCCATACATGTTCTCTCAAAGCTGTATTTCTTTTGTTTTTTCTTCCTCAAAAGATGCCTCCAGGCCAGGTTCACCTAGCAAGTCTAGTAGCCTATCTTCTACTATGACACTATCCCCGATGGTAAGGTGCTTTATATCCTACAATGCCTTATCCACCAAGGGTTTTATTCTCCGATACTCGAATGTTTGAATGAGATAAGTTGCTAACTCTTTCCAATTTTCTATCTCGGAAGCATGTCTCAAAGCATGAGTGTACCATACATACACACAACCTTGCAATGTATAATATAGTTTATGTACCCATAGGGATGGTGCTAAATCCTCCGCACCTTATCTCCAGAACCTCTCACAATCCTGGATATAGAAAGAGGTGGGTTCCTTACCATGATAATATTTGATGGCGATGGGCGTGTTGCTTCTAGAGAACCAGATAGAGAGGGAAATTCTCACCTCATGCCATTCCAAGAGGTTCTCTTGATGTGTATCCCACCACCATGCTACTATGTCGAGCAAGACATAACTTAACATCCCTCTTCATTCATTCTCCTCCTTCCACTGAGATTCCATCTCCTGTAAAAATATCTTAGGGAAGGATCCTCCTGAATACTTAGGTATCTTCTTTCCTCCTAGGCATCAAAGCTGTAGGCGCCTTTATCACATTTTTCTTGATCCTCTAAAATTTTGTCTAATCAACTCATAGGTTCCATGCACCCAATTATCACATGTTATACTGGTGGTGTCACTTAGGACTGAGCATCCTCAAACCGGATAACTCCCTCTATGGGATGAATTATCTCTAGATCCCTGATTTAGCACACATATATTCTATTCGGGACCTCTTCTCACACGGGTTCATTATAGGGTTTTGATTTTCCAAAAGCTAGTGGTATGATGAACTGTTCCTCCTCATTCTCAAAGCTTATGTATCCCTTATTGAACCAAAGATCTGCATTGTTCTTATAGCCCAAGTAATCTTTGGGAAATTGTTTTCCTCGGTGAGTGCCAAGAATTTGAATTCCCAATAAACTTAGCACCCTAAATGGTGATGGAAAATTCCTTTAAGACACCAATGTGCATTGCCTTCATTTTGTTCGCCATATACAAAACATTTGAATATGGCTGTAATGTAGGTCTTCCCATCTGATGACATGCATCCAAGGTGAGAACATTTACCTCTATGCCTATGTTAATGAGGATATTACTAAGGATCCATCCATCCACGATTGCATATAATGTGATCTCCTTATCATAGTCAAGGCTATGAGGGGGAAGTTTTGTATGTAAGACCTATCTCTCGTGTTCTTCTCTAGCACGTGGTACCTTCTCTCTCAACCATGATCCTATTAAGAGTATAATATTCTCTTGCCTTAGCATTTTACATACTTCCTTGACCTCATCTAGGTCATCCTTTGGCGCCTTGACCTTCCTTATTTGCTCCTCCCTCCTGGACTACTCCTTTAGACACTGGATTTCTCCTTGTAAACTCTGAATGACATCCATGGTTTCTTGATATACCTCCTTTTGATGCACAGGGTCTGGGTACTTCCCATGTACCACTTCTTCCCTTGAAACTAGGTTCTTCTACCTTGGCATTTCCTTTGCACACGCAACCTCTACTCTCTTTTTACCATAAAGGTTCCAAGCTTGCATCACATGTTACCTACAACATCCATTGTGTGCCAGCCTTCTTAATGCTTACCATTGCAGCTCCCTTATCTTTCTAGTGTTGTTGATTCATGTGCTCATAGAGTTCCGAAACTCTTCATACTTGTGCTTCTTCCCGCACCATGAGCATTGCAATAAGTCTAGACACTCGCGCTTGTAGTGGTCTGTAGATCCACAATTAAAATAGGTTCCATGTGGGAACTCACTTCTTCCTCTGTGGTTACCATGACCATGGAATCCCATGTGAAATCCCCTTCTACATGCACCTCCATCTACGCACTCCTCATAATGGTAATCATCACCCTTAGAACTACTTGTAAGGCTAGTTTGGCACACACCAAGATCAATGGCCTCATGGATCTGGTCAATAAGCCTACAATCCTTAGTATCATGGGTTGTAGAGGTGCAGATATTATAGTAGCAAGACACATTCTTCCACATCGTGCGCTACAACAAGGGACATCTACTCACATCATGGTCCCCATGAAAATCTCACAATCTCACATAAAGTGTCTACTATCCTCCGGGGAAACTATCCTTGACATGCCCCTCTACTTCACAATTTGTACACCATATACCATTGTGAGTCTCATGGGATAAGTTTACGTAGAAAACTTCTCCAGCTTCTTAGCCATAGCAGCAATTTGAGCTTCTAGGAATGGGCTAACACCAGTATCAACACTTCCAATAGCTTCGGTGCATAGAGCAGCTTCTAACGCCTCACGCGGGTCTGTGAAAGTATTATGAGATAAATCTCTTCTAAAAGGAGTTATCAACCCTCCAACAAACCATTGAGCATGTTGTGAAGGGTGAATGTCATATGACAATTTTGACATGAGGGTTTTGAACCATGTATCATACTCCCGCACACTCTCTACCATTCCCTATTGAATCTCCTTCAGGGTGCTGATGCTCTTCTGTTCAAACTTAGGAATGTGGAATTCTACCAAGAAGGCATTTTTTAAAGTAGTATAATCCACCATTGTTTGATGAGGGTCATATTTCCTATACCGGCTATACGCATGCCCTTGCAATGTTGTTACAAATTGGCTTGCCTTTTGCTCTAGGCTAGTGATCCCTTTCACACACCATAGAACTCACACTTTTGAACATGCTCTATAGCATCTTCAATACCTCATGTAATCTAGCAAATGTAAAGACATCTCAAAGAAGACTTGAGGAGGTGGCTGGGGCCCTTGTTTTATTGATCCAGAGACTTGGTTTCCTCCGGTGTTTCCCCACCATTGGATCCACCAAATCCACCAGGTCTCGTGCCTCCCGACCACCGGATCCACCAAATCTTGTTCCTCCAAACCTACTAGATCCACCGAATCCACTAGGTCCTATAGTGGTCGTGTCAAGGGTCCCAAAAGTTCCACTAAACTGTGTGACGATAGTCTGTGATAATGTCCCACTACCAATAGTGTACCCCATGCCACTCTTAGTCACGATACCAAAGGCTTGTGTATCTACACTCTGCCCTGAAAATTCCTCCTAGGGTAAGTGCAACAAGTTGGTGGACAAAAAGGGGTCATAAGTGGACGTCATATTACAAAAACAATGAAATATAAACTTGTAGGGATTATTAGCAATACGCGCACCCAAAACTAGAAAAATTCATATGAATATGAATCGTAGCATCCGGAATCTAGTTTTTAAACTACTAATTTTTTTAAAAATGTACAATTTTAGCTATATTAAACACTTAAAATTATGACTTGGTTTTTTTTTTTTAAAAACCTATAAGATTGTATCTGTTTGCCCATGATTTGGATGACCAAATCTCTTTTTTTCATTTGGTGAAAATTTAGATGTAGTTGTCTATCTTGGGATGGATTTTCTTTTGTATTTTTTGAGCAATATTTTTTTATGATTTCTTCCGTGAAAGTGGTCTGAAAATATTTAGAAAACGGAGCATTTTTTGTTTTCTTGACATAACTATATCAAAAATATTGAAATCAAATATATATATATTTGTAACGTGTATAGAATTTCTCCATGCTTGGGATGGTATACGTTTTATCACATTTTGATAAGCGAAAAAAATTGCAGTCTTAAACGTAGACATGAACATTCGCGGGAGAAAATGTCTTAAAGCCCTATTGCTAGTAAAAATTATAAAATGATATTTATCTTATTCTATTCACTTTAAAATCAATATTTCTACGAAGCTAATAGTTTCCCCTATGCGATGGCACCATTTTTGTGAAATTTTTTCAGTTTTTCAGCATGGTTCAAGTCTGTGGAAGAGAAAAATTGAATTTTTTTGACCTTTTACACTTCATAATGACCTTCCATAGCTTTGGTTTGGTAAAAAAAAAGATTTCCTGAGCCTTAGGGTTGCATTTGATGATACAAATAGAACCACGATCATGGTTTATAAACCTCAATCATGGGTTTTATAACAAGAACCGCGATCGCGGTTTATAAACTGAGTGTGGTTTGTAAAGTGCAATCGTAATTCTTAAATCATATTTACACACATCCCAATGTTCTAATTACCATGTGATTTTTACTGTTTGACTTTACCATATGAATTATTGTGAAATTCTATTATTTTTCGCATGTTATTCTTATCACGGAAGAAAAACATCATGCGAGACAAGAAACGAAGTAAAAAGGAGGTCATTAAGTTAAAAATACCAAATGAATTAGAGGAAAACAGATTTCAAAATTTTGAGTGAATGTGGAATCTTCGTGAATCAAGAAGAGGTTCATCTTCAACCCCTACTATTGTAAGCAATGAGGAACCAGGTAATGTTTCTATTGTCAATATTGAAGTTGAATTAAATACTCATGATGAATATATTTTTACCATCAATGTTGAATAAGAATTAAATACTCATGACGTAGTAAATGTTTAAATTAAAGGAGATAGTGAAAATGTGAATAAGGAAATTCAGGTTGAAATTGTAGACAAGAAAAATTTGACAAAAACACCTCCTAGGATTTTCGTAAGAAACCTAATTATTTTATTGAAATTGATGAGAACATTTTGAAACCAATGTCTGAAAAACTTTCTAAACGGAAAATCGAGAAGAAAAACCACTAAAATTTGGGATAACCATTTTGAAATTTTAAATGAATCCCAAAGATGTCAATTGTTGGTTAGTTTGATGAAATTGATTAAAATGAGACCTACATTAAACACCTTAGGATTGACAACATCTAATATACGTGGTCAAACCTCTACAATTATTGAAAACCGTCATGATGCATATCACATTATTGGTGTCAAGAGATGCACTAGGGATAGTAATATTGTGTGTCATGTACTTGCTTTACCGTGTTGTAAATGAATCAATAAAAAACAATGTTTGATTATGCAAACAAAGCGAATGTTGCAATTTAATCGAAAAAATCTAATGAAAGCAATTAAAAGACGTAATATCCTTCAATCACTCAATAACACTGATTTTGGGCATTTTCCGCTAGAGTACCACGTTAGGAAAAAGATAATTCGATGCTATACGAGAAGTTGTTATTCAATTTTGGCATGACAACACTAAAGTTTCACCTAATACAAGAAATGTTGTAAAACAAAGAGTTGGTTCTACTAATCCCGAACCACATCCAAAGTATTTATTAGATATGACTCAAACTCAATTTTTCGTAAGTTTGAACAAGAACATCGAAAATTAAAATTGTTCAATTTTTTTGAAATGTTGAAACCATTCTATGTGAAAATCAACCACGTTCGTACCACTTGTTGTTGTAGGCAACATGTTAAATTTGTGATGCATTATGCTAAATTTTTACGTATTTGTTATAATTTTCATTCGAAACTATGTTATCGAATGTGGTGTTTAAGTTCCACCAATATCTTCCAGGATTTCATTCCTACGATATTTTGTGAAAAATAAGTTGGACAATTTTTTTATAGTCAGGATTGTTTAGATGGAAGTTGTGGTACATGCGGCAAATTACCTAAATTAGAAAGTTGCATCCATGAGAAAATTGAAGGTGTAATAGGACATAATTTAGTTGAGTTTGATAAATATAAATCAATTGCATACCAGTTGAAAGATGGAAAAGAGTCTAAATGGTGTGAGCTAGTTACAAAACATATGCCTATTTTTCAATTTATGAGAAAATTGAAGGATGAAATTATTTATGAGTATGTTAGGCATACACACAAAGCTCGATGGTTGGATGAACAATTCAAGATATGTAAGGACACATTTCCTATTGGTACTATTATTTTAGTGGTCGATTTTGTAGAGATTTACACATTACAACCACAAATAGAGGTTCAATCACAATATTACAACTTAGTACAAGTTGTCATTTTTGTGCATATGGCATTTATAAATTATCCCGATAGTCTGAGAGAATGATCAAAAAAATTTAAGAGAGTACTATTTTTATATCGTTGATGATCATATTCATTATATTTAATTTGTGCAAAGGTGTTTCCAGTTATTTTATGGAAACTTATCTGATAGGGACATCCACTTCAAACAACATTATATATGGTTAGATAATTACATGTCTCATTTTAAGAATGCAAGAATGTTTTATTGGATGAGTAGGATGCACATCAAGATGGTTTTGTAACATATTTGGAGTTTCATTGAAATTTGGACATAGAAAAGGAGAGCATGACGGTGCAAAGGTGTGTGTGAAAACAAGTCTTACAAGAGAAGAGTTGAAGTAAAAAGATGGTGTTAAATTGAAAGATGCAAAGAGAATAGTGGAATAGTGTATAGACAACATGGCTTGAGGTTCTCAAGAAAATTCCACAGTTCACAAATATTTTTGGTGGATAGAGGAAAAACAAATTGATAACTATGAGGATTGTATGACACTCACTGGGTCTAATGATATGCACTCATTTTGTAGCTCGAGATGCGTAGGCCACATGGACAAGAAATTTAACATGTTTTTGTGCATCTTGTATCGAATTTGTCATCCTGCTGAGTGTGATTCACAAGAAAGGGTGGATGGATGGATTTGTAGGCCTCTAACTCGCTTCCTATTTATCAACCTCCACAAGCATTACGACTTATTTCTGCAGATGAATTTGCAACATCCAAGGACTTTGATAAAAAAATTATTTTGGTGCAAGAAGGTATTTATGGTTATTTACAATTTTTTATTGAGTTATGTCCATTGAAATTTTAATATGTACAATTTAAATTTGAGTTGAAATCTTTTTTTGTAGGACATGTGTTTGCGAGTTATTGTGACAGAAGACAATAAAGAAGGAACAAAATATTTCTTATGTCATTACATCGAGGAAAGAAATAAGTTGACTTCTCTTGTTATAGATGGTGAAGATATTGAGTACCCTACGAGGTCGGTGGTAGTTCTTTGGAACTTGGCTTCGATGATATCCATTAAAAACCCGCATGTTTGGGTGTTTGAATAATTTGAGACACATAGGAAAATACACTTATATTTACATCTAGTTCTAGTGACAAATATTCAACTGTATAGATATTGAGGAAGGCCACGATAACAAGATTCTTTGGAAGGTTCGAGAGTCAGATCATGAAGCAATCATGTCCACTATTCAGATTATATCTAATCTTGATGGTTCATTGGAATGAATTTACAATGCTCATGTCTAGTATATATAATTTCTTTGATATAATTTCTTTGGTATATATAAATTTGTTAGATAAATTTAAGTTCATATATTTTATTAAATTTGTGTATTTTGTATATATCTAGTATGGTTTTGATTTGAAACTTAAATTTCTTTAACTAACACTTTTATGTGTAGGTTAGTGGTGCCAAAAAATCTTCCACCTTCACGTGGTTAGCACTGTTAGTAGAGAATTATAAATTCTTGAAGCTAAGAGAAGCTTTCATTGTTTTACAAGAAAAGAGAAGCAATTAACAATGATTTATGTACCTATGGAGGGGGTTCTTAGCTCAGGAGGACGTATCCCAGAAGCACCTATAGCTTGGAGAACAAAAACAATGCCTCCAAAAGTATTTATAAGACCATCCCTATGTATGTGCACAATCGGTTCGGTGCCACGACCCACCGTAGCATTTAACAGCCTTACACTAGCTCAAACTGCACTATTTCATGTGTTTGCAAACAATAGGGAAAAGAGAGCACCAATTGGAGAAGGAAAAAACTAAGATAGACTATTGTAGAGGGTCCCTACGCCGAGGTGTAGGATCAGACGAGACATCTCTAGGTGCCACGGAGTGCGTGTAGTCACCTATCGAAGTTGAACAATTTTTTGGTCTCAGGGATCTTAAGGGACTACACATAAACGAGGTAGCCCGCAGAAGCAAATAAATTGTCACACATCAAAATGACACATCATATCACATTCACCTAGCCACCCAAACATGTCGATGTAGTCGGTTCGGTGCCATGATCTACTATTTACAAAATATAGTGTTTGACAACCTTAAATTGTCTCAAACTGCACTATTTCACGTGTTTGCAAATAATATGGCAGCGAGAGCACTAATTGGAGAAGTAAAAAACTGAGATAGGATATTGTATAGGGTCCCTACACCAAGGTGTATGATTAGATGAGATGTCTCTAGGTGCCACAGTGCGTGTAGTCACCCGTCGAAGTTGAACGATTCTTTGGTCTCAGGGATCTTAAGAGACTATGCCTAAATGAGGTAACCCGCAAGCAATGATGTTGTCGTGCACCAAAATAATGCCTCTAGAATTCACTGGTGACCCAAACATGTCGGCCCAGTCGATTTGGTGCCATGACCCACCATTTGTAAAATATAGCATTTGATAGCCTTACACTATCTCAAACTGCACTATTTTACGTGTTTGCAAACAATAGGCAGCAGCGAGCACCGATTAGAGAAGGAAAAACATGAGATAGAATATTGTAGAGGGACCATATGCCGATTTTTAGGATTAGAAGAGATGTCTCTAGGTGCCATAAAGTGCGTGTAGTCACCCGTCGAAGTTGAATAAAGTTTCGGTCTCAGGGCTCTTAAGGGACTATGCCCAAACGAGGTAGCCCAAAAGCAACGACATTGTCATGACCCAAAATGAATCCTCATCTAGCATTCACCTAGCCACCCAGATGATTCAAGACAGATCGGTTTGGTGCCACGACCCACCGTTTGCAAAATATACCAATTTGACCTTACATTGTCTCAAATCGTATTATTTCACGCGTTTGCAAACAATAGAGCAGCGAAAGCACCAATTGGAGAAGGAAAAAACTAAGATAGAATATTGTATAGGGTCCCTACCCCAAGGTGTAGGATCAAATGAGACATCTCTAGGTGCCACGGAGTGTGCGTAGTCACTTGTCAAAGTTGAATGATGTTTTGGTCTCAAGGCTCTTAAGGGACTACGCCCAAACGAGGTAGCCTGAAAGTAACGAAATTGTCATGCACCAAAATGATGCCTCCTATAGCATTCACCTAGCCACTTGGATGTGTTGGTGTAGTCGGTTTGGTGCCACCACCCACGGTTTTTAAAGTATAGCATTTGACACCTTACATTGTCTCAATTGCACTATTTCGCGCGTTTGTAAACAATAAGGCAAAGTTGAGAGTACCAATTGGAGAAGGAAAAAACTGAGACAAGCTATTGTAGAGGGTCCATACACTAAGGTTTAGGATTAGATGATACATATCTAGGTGCCACGGAGTGTGCATAGTCTCCTGTTGAAATTGAACGATGCTTTGGTCTCGGGGCTCTTAAGGGACTACACCCAAACAAGGTAGCCCAGAAGCAACAACATTGTCACACACTAAAATGATGCCTCTTCTAGAGTTCACTTGGCTACCAGATGTTTCAAAGCATGAGTAGGTTTGGTGCCATGACCCACCGTTTACAAAAATACCATTTGTGAGGCTTATATTGTCTCAAATTGCACTATTTGGCGTGTTTGCAAAAAATAGGGCAGCAAGAGTACCAATTTGAGAAGTAAAAAGCGAGACAACCTATTATAGAGGGTCCCTATGCTTGAGGTGTAGGATTAGATGAGATGTCTCTAGGTACCACAAAGTGTGCGTAATCACCCATCGAAGTTGAACAATTTTTTGGTCTCGAGCTCTTAGGGAGTACGCCCGAATGAGGTAACTGGAAGAAATGATGTTGTTATGCATCAAAAAGACACCTCCTCTAGTGGTCACCTCACCACCCGGATGTTTCAAAGCACACGATCGATTTTGTGCCAAGATCCACCGTTTGCAAAATATACCATTTGTGACCTTACACTATCTCAAACTACATTATTTCACGTGTTTACAAACAATAGGGCAGCAAGAGCACCAATTGGACAAGAAAAAAACCCGAGACAGAGCTATTCAGAGGGTCCTTACACCAAGGTACCACACAATGCACATAGTCACCCGTCAAAGTTGAACGATTTTTGGTCTCAAGATTAGACGAGACATCTCTAGGTACCACTTGCAATGCACGTAGTCACCCGTCAAAGTTGAGCGATTTTTAGTCTCGGGGCTCTTAAGGGACTACGCCGGATGAGGTAGCCTATAAGGTATGACATTATCACACACCAAAATGACACCTCCTCTAACATTCACCTATCCACTCATACATTTTGGTGTAATTGGTTTTGTTTCACGACCCACCATTTGCAAAATATATTGTTTTCTGACTTTACATTGTCTCAAATTGCACTATTTGACACGTTTGCAAACAATAAGGCAACAAGAACACCAATTAGAGAAGGGAAAAACTGAGACAGGACTATTGTAGAGGACCCTACACCTAGTTGTAGGATCAAATGAGATGTCTCTAGGTGCCATGAAGTGTGTGTAGTCACTTGTCAAAGTTGAATGATTTTTTGGTCTTAGGGCTCTTAAGGGACTATGCCCGAACGAAGTTTCCTAGAAGAAACAATGTTGTTGCACACTAAAACAATGCCTCCTCTAGAATTCACCTAGGAACTCGGACATTTCAGAGAATTTAATTCAGTTTCATGACCCACCATTTGTAAAATATAGCATTTGATAGCCTTACATTGTCTCAAACTACACTATTTCGCACTTTTACAAACAGTAGGGCAGCGAGAGCACCGATTGGAGAAGGGAAAACCGAGACAGACTATTGTATAAGGTCCCTATGCTAAGGTATAGGATTATATGAGACATCTCTATGTTCCATAGAGTGCTCATAGTCACCGTCGAAGTTGAACAATTTTTTGATCTCAAGGCTCTTAAGGGACTACACCCGAATGAGGTAGCAAGCAACAACATTGCCACGTATCGAAATGATTCCTCCTCTAATGTTCACTGGCCACCCATATGTATCAACATAGTTGGTTTGGTGCCATAATGTCCTAAGGCATGGCTTCTCACTACTCACCTCCGTTCATTTCCTAGGACTTCCTAAAAAAGGTAGTATGTCATGAAGGCTTAAGGAATGTCATGAAGGCTCCGGATCGGGTAGTTTGACACCAATCCGGGCCTCCATAGAGCCTACCATGATGTGAATTACTTGACAATACACATTACATACATATTTATTTGTTCTTATCTATATTGATATGTCATAACATATGTACAAACATCCTAAATAAATATGTAAAGAATGTTCACAAATTCCAAGTGATATATTGTTTTAAAATTCATTGAAGAACCTTGAGATTTTTTCAAATACCTTAGAATGGTAAGGATATGAATTATTTGAAAAAACCCCTCACAAAAATGTGTATTTTGGACTAGAAGGATTATAGGGTATACAAAAATGGGGTTTTTAAAGTGTGTGTTTAAATACAAAAACATATTGTAGACACCAAATTCGTGTCTCACGACCCCTTGTGACCCGCATCCCATTTCGCAACCTAACCTCATTACCTAAACTTTACACAATTATTTATTAATTACCTTGTAATTGATAAATCCACATCACCTTACCCGCCACCTCACTTTGCCACCTCATCATGACCTAGCCCTAACCCTAAACTAACCTAATTAAGACCCATGACTTGGTCTAGACTCACATCCATAACTAATGCCTCCTTACTCGCACCAAAAGCCAACCTTCTAGCCACTTGACCAAGCTCGCAACTGATCTCTCGGGAGAAAAGCAGGGAAGGTGGGCTATTTTAGTAAAAATAGCCTACTTTTTCCTTACCGATGCCGGTTCCTACTCGACCGCCGTCGGTTACGCAACCGCCATCGGTTCCCTGTAAATGGGCTCCCCAAACCAAAACAACGGATCGGAATTTCATTTTGGAGATCAGTCAAAGGATTTCTGGATAAACAGAGAGCATTGCGAGTGAGGAACAGAGTCCAGATCTTCACTTGACAGAGCAGAGACGAGTAAAGAAACCAGAAGTGTTTACAACCAAGGAGATCAACTTGCCTCTCGGTCAAAACCAGTAAGTCAGATCTTACATGTCCTTTTGTTATAACATTTCTTATGCTTCTTGAATCTCAGTCCTCCTAAATCCGTTTCTGAATCCACTACCCAACGTGCCATTGCATCTAACTGTCATTCTTTCACTCCTAATCATCCCATTTCCTAATACCATCCAAAAAAACCAGCTATTACAAACACCATATCTACCAAGAAGATCCTATAACCCACCGGTATCGGTTATCAGTAACCGGCATCGGTCATCAATAACCGCCATCGGTTCCTCTGATCAAAACCAGAAAACCAGCCTTTCCCCCTACCCAGTTTAACAAAATAATTTAATTGATATTTTGCAGTCTTTTGTGTTAATTCATATTAGCAGGGGAACTGACCACCTTCGAAGGGAAGTTTTATATTTCCTGGGCCCAAGGCAGTTTCCTCATTTATTGTTTAATCAAAATCTTGTGGTCTTGTGTTCTTATTTGCAGGTAGTCCTTCCAAGACAAAAAGGAGTTCTCCGTAGTCAGCCTGATCTTTCTCTACGGTACGCGCACACCATCTCGACATTCAACAGGTATTCCTCCTAACCCTAACCTCATCTGTTTCTAAAAGGAATGAAAGGATAGAAGCAACTCTATTCCCAGGCTTGAAACATTCCGAGTGAAACACATATAGGACTTAATAGGAAGTGAATCTACTTACGATAATCAAATCATGTGTAACTTCTTATTTGATTGGCATATCACCAAATTATAAAGAGATATTAAGGTGTATCTATTGATCAATGGGATAAGCCCTATTAATGGGATAATCTCTAAAACAATACATAAATGCTTCCCTTAATTTCTTAACAATTGTACCATGCAATGTTGCACCATAGTAACGTTATATTCATATAGTTCAAGATGAACTCTACCTCGCTTATTTCTAATAATGTTCGTATTAGTTTATATGCAACAGATGAGTGTTAGCTTTAAAAGAAAAATTGTTAGTTATATAAATTCCCTCACAACCATTCTTTCAAAGATGTGCACATTGTTAGGAGGCAGGAAAATAATTAGAGTTGCACATACACCCTACGTAATTACTGTGAAAAAATTAAATATGTATTGCCCTTTTGTAGTTCACCTAGCATGGTTATCATAAGTTTTTCTTAATGGAATATATTTGCTTAACAATTGTACCATATAGTGCTCCGAGACATGGATTTTTTAATTTTAAATCAAACATACATAGAACATACATACATAAAAGGATATCATGTGCAATGAAATTGAATCAAACATAGAAGTAATATTGTTATGAAAACCAACACATGGATATATAATGTATCAAACTAAGTGTGTTGGATGCACGTCTCTGAAAATATAAGTTCATAACATGTGTACATCTTGAACTAAGTGTGTTGGACGCACATCTCTGAAAATATAAGTTCATAACATGTGTACATCTCAAACTAAGTGTGTTATACATATAGGACCACATGTGGTCACATAAGGCTATATATACAATGGACTATATGAAGAATCATGAACTAGGACTAGATGGCCCATATATATATCTATGTACATCCAGGTCCTATGAATCTAATCATGAAACATCTTCCCTCTCTTTTCCCTACTAGAAGTAGCGTGTCCAGGACCTAGGGATGTAGTGGAGGGAGATGCCACTACGGATTTCATCCGTGTGGTTCGAGGCGTCTCTAAGAAGGCCTGTAACCTAACCTGCACATTCATAAACAACAAGTTTTTAACACCCAAATTTTTAAAATACATTCAAAATTTAGAAACTTAGAATTTAGTTAAAATACATGTGAAATCTTACCGCAATGTCATGATCCCTATCAATTTGTCATTGACGCATCGCAGGACAATAGTAGACTCATGAGTGGTAAGTTACATACAAATAATTAAATTTCAAATTAAATATTTCATGTACAAAATTTGATATTGTAGATTTAAGTAATAAGAAACAATTCCTCCAAAATTTAACAAATTTGAAAAATTATACCTTAGTTAGTGGATCTGCAGATGTTATGGCAGTATCTACAATAGCCTCCACAATCTGCATATATGGAGGAGTCTCTCTGGTAGTCATAAGCTATACAAAAAACATGTACAAATAAATATTAATCTACATGACTGCCACATAATAGACCTAAAGCATAATCCATGTGAAATTCCATAATTAGAAACAAAGTGTAAAGATAAACTAACCTACGTAAAATTCACATGAGGCATGCTAGTATCCTCAATTCCCAGAGAAGATGATGACCCGCCATGCTCCTGCATATAAAAGACAAACATATATTAATATGTACATGTACAGGTGAAACATTATAATAATTAAATTGCACAATCAAATGAAATTTGAAATTTAAGCACAACTTGAAACTTACATTTGGAACATGCCCAATGACTATAGTAGCTAGAATGTCGATGTCATATTTTCCTTCACCATCTCTTGTTATTTAAAATAAAATAAAAAATTAGTTTTTACATGTATGTACATGACGTCCAATCAAATACATATATATAAAAATCTTAAACATGAATTAAACTATTGTATATATATATACTAAATATTTATTTGACATTTACCTATGAAATACCAAGATCCTTTGCACTAATTCAAAAACATACGCGAAATCATGTGATCCAAAACATGATGTCTTTCCCATGATTCATACAAAGCCACATGATCCACAGTGGTGTGGTGCGCTAGAACTGGTGCCTCCACCAACATCACCAGATGCAATCTGGTCACTATGCTAGGTTAGAGTGTCAGTGAGCTCCCTCAATGCATGTAGTGTGTCAATTTCCACAACCCCTTTCACTGTAGGAGGGATAACTGAAGGCACTGGGGGTTTTGGGGAATGGGAGATCCTTGGTTAACCTATGTGTGCACCAGGTCTACTCTGTGTAGAGCCACCTCCTCACCCATAAAACTTAAAAAATTCAAAATAATTTGGGACCTCATTAAGCATGAACTTGTAATATAATTTCTTCAAAAAATATAGAGGAACCTCATTGTTGTTGCATGGTGGATAATCAAAAACCATCCACCATCGGTCCCAAAAAATGTTCTTAATTTGGTCATCATGGCACCAATGGATTGGAAACCATTTGCAAGTAGCTGCGGGGGCATTGGTTCTTGGGTTAGTAAATAATGCAAAAATGTGGTCTTTTCTAATTTTTTTGTCTTTTATGGCCGCATGGGATAATTTATCTACATACCACCACCTACAATCACCTCTAAAGGTATTCCATCTATCTATTTGGTTGGTTGTGGAGTTGACTTCACCAATCAATGTTTGTAATGTGTTGGCTAAAGTCATGCGGGATGGATTTGTGGCATGATTTTGTCTTATAGTTTGAATAAGGTTCTTAATGAAAATTTTATTTTTTCAGATTCTTCCAATGATATCAACTTGTGTTCTGCTGGTTCGTGGGGACAGAAGGAGCCACAGGAGGCGGATCTATGTTTGGAGGAGGGTTTTGAGGAATGTTTGGAGGGTTTTGAGGATTGTTTGGAGGGTTTTGAGGAATATTTCAACAGTTTGCAGGATTACGATCTTGCAGAGCAACCGAAAAAAAAATTGTATACATAACCAAAAAATTGAAAAACCCATGAAAATCACAAAAAATAACCTAAAATGAAAAAAAAATGATCAAAATCGAGGTCTTACCTCTTTGTCTTGGTGGAATGGTTGAAACTATCACGATCTAAAAGTATGAAGAGCAATTTTTGGGGGGCATTCAAAGCGCGAGTGCTAAAGGTCTAGGACAAATCACGTTTGGAAAGGAAAAATGGGGGGTAGTGAGGAGTCGCATGTCTATTTTTTTTTTCTCAGAGGATTGCAATCATGGTTTTAGGTTCAGAAATCACCAAACCTATAAAAAATAATTGTGTAAGCATGGTTTAGAAACCACGATCGGGGTACCTAAATTTTTAGTTTTTATGTCCACTTAATTGTCCACCAACTTGCTACACTTACCCCCAAACACTAGAATGGTATTTGCAACCATAGAAGTCCCAAATGAGAAATTATTTCTCCTAGGTGCAAATCTGTCACTTCCACTGATACTAGCTAGGTTAACAATATTCTCCCCTTGATTTGGAAAACCAAGCACTAGGGTTTCTCACTAGGTAGGTTTAGATGTGCGCCAATGACTCTTCTCTCTCCATGTGAAGAACTCTCATCAAAATCCAAAGGGGACTCTTTTACATGCTTTCCAAGATGGGGTAGCATAGGTGATCGAGTTCGCATCCTCTACATGAACCTCAAATCCTTCCCACAATGATATACGCCTCCATATATCCATCACACTTGTAACCTCAAATTATTTAGAAATCTCCCTTTCATTTTCTTCACTATACTTGAGTCGTCTCTCCTCCATTTCTTTCTCAGTCACAATATCTGCCATCTTCCTCCACCCTAGCTTTCTCTCCTAGCGCTCAAAATGGTTTAGTTGGCCATCAGAAATGCCTCTAAACTCAAGGTAACAACCAATATCTTCATTCCCGGAGGGATAGCATGTAGAAATTATCCTCTGGGCTCCCTCGAAATTTAAACTCAACAGCTTCAGAGACAATAATATGTAGAAATGGCATACTCCAGTGTAGCTAGCTAGTACTCCTTTCCACCAATGATCCACAACACAATTCCACGTCAGATCTGCATCTTGTAGCCTCTAGTAATCTTCTTGGGTCCATGCACGTGATCTATAATACTATCTTGATCTAGATGCATATGCTGAGAGCCATTCATATAGCTCTCTTTGGGAAGCAACGAAAAAAATTTCATACAAATCATGGTAGAGGTTCTCTTCTACCCATCTACGTGCATCAAACTTAGGTCCAGTGTTGAATCTTTGAGAAAATTCTTCCTCTATGCTTTTAAACCATGTTTCAACACTTTCCAAGGTTAAACACTCTATCATCACTCATTGCACAGATCATGATGTATGCCATTTCCCACTACAACTTTGAAAAGAGGTCCCGACAATGAAACCAAGATGTAGTCATTTTTACACCCACCAAAGAATAAGGGAATCCCATACACGCTGACCTATCACCTATTGCAAACTGGGTGCTCACGCAAGGCACGCATGGGCGTCAAGTCTCTCCTTTATGTGAGTTTAGTGGGAAACATCATCTATGATGGGAACATAAGGATAGTGAGCGGAAATGAGACATGCAAACATCATAGAGCTCAGAATGGCTTCTAGACCAGTGTAGTCATTCTAGACAGAAAGATACTTTAACAGAATATAAGACTAAACCAAAATAGAAAGGGAAATGCACAAGGATTCATACTTATTTCATAAACATACATGAAACAGAACTATGAAGATATGAGGATGGACCAAAATCATTAATGATCATATTCAAATAAGTTGGTAACCTCATTACATTCATTAGATCCATTACAAAACATCACAGTATGGAAGACCGAAGTCATACATCATATCTGGATTTACATCCCTTAGTTCTCAAAAAGAAAATCACAATCCCAAGACCCTTGATGCATCCTTCTCCTATATTTTACCTACCCATCCCAAAACAATTCCTTGTAGCATTTCTGTAGAGCTCCGCTCTCTATTCATCTCCTCCTTTCTTTCGTGAGCACTTGTATTTATAGTCCCCTTGAACTACCAACTCACCTTTCTAAGGCTTCATATCTGTTGTCAAGTGTTTGTTATCCAAAATGTGCCCCCTGCTCATTTTTGTGGCTAACTCCTTGTGTTCCTACCCCTCTTGTGCCTCAGTCTTCATTTTTTTGATTTTTAGGCACTCAAATCTTTCTGGAAATGGCACCATCAGATAGAGCTCTCTCTCAGCTTTCCAGAAAGGTAAATTTTTCCTCCTAACTCCTCATATTTTTCAAGTTATGGCTCGGCGGAGTTTTTGTGGGAAATTTTCCCTTTGGAAGCCCGCAGCCAATAGGAAGCTGCCACGTGTCCAGGAGCCGGCGGGGTTCGGAGGAGAACTTGGAAAATTTTCCAAGTTTTGGTTAGAAACGCAAAAGGAAAATTTTTTCCCGCGGGCCCCGGGTGAATCACAATGTGACACGTGTCACAAGGGGAGGCGCAGTAAAAAATTGGCTAAGTGTTTTTGCCGAGTTTTTCAAAGGCAAATTTTGGAGGATTGGCCCGAGCCAATAGAAACATGACAGGTGGCAGAGGTGGCCGGGGAGTTCATGGTGTGGGGGAGAAAGGAAAAAGTTGCTAAGTGTTCGGTGAAATTTTCAAAGTGAAAATTTGGAGCAGGAGGCCCGCGGCGAATGGAAATAGGACACGTGTCCTATGGTCCCGAGAGAGTTCGGAGCTCGGGTGGAAAATGGAAAATTTGGCAAAGTTTTCGGCCAAAAAATTCAAAGGCGAAGGATGAGCCCGTGCCCCTGTCATCTAACCAAATCATGCCACGTGTCCTAAAGTGGCGGGGCACGGGGGAAAAATGGGAAATTTTCCGAATGAAAAAACAAAGAAAAATTCTAAGGGATCGGCCGCCCCATTTTTTAAATCGGCCAATCGCATCTTTGCCACGTGTCCAAGTGGCACAAAAACATCAAGTGCCCCACGAAGGAAGAAGGAGGGAGGAGTTAGCTAAACAACCAGAGAGTGACACGTGTCCAAGTCACGGGCCCGGCGGAGGTTTTTGGAAAAAAATTTCCAAATGCAAAAAGGGTCAAAATTTCAAATTTTTGCTCGTCGATCTGTTTTTTGGGCCGTTTTTGCCCTAAAACTTCAGACCTCCATAACTTTTGATCCAGAGCTCAGATTTGCACGTTCTTTATATCAATGGAAAGCTTATGAAATTCTATACATGATTCCATGGTCAACTTTGAATTTTGGTTTAGTTTGGAGAGAGAAAAATAAAAATGCTTCTGGTATGTGTCTATGGCCAGAAATGACATTTCAACAACCAATTTCTGTAAAATGGGTCGCTTTTCTCTCCAGCATGGTCAAAAATGTCAGAGCATGGGTTTCTAAGGACCTCCATGTTGTTTTAATGTAGTTTCATTCAATAAGGGATGGCTCCCATGCGTTTTGCACGTTTTCTCTCTCCTAGGATCAACCCATGGACTGTAAAATCTAGTTTTGGCTCATTTTTTGAAGGTTGAACACTTTTTTGAACATTAGACTTCTTCTTTCACCTGAAAACAAGTGAATTTTGTAAGTATCAGGCCTTTTTCAAGGATTGTAACAGGTTTATACCTCTTTGATGGTGTAATGCAAGGGATTTTTACATGGAAATGGCAGTGCAAACTCTATGAATGCTTTCAGTCCTCTATTTGTATTGTTTTTACTTCATTTTTAGATCTCTTATTGCATCTTATCAGCTTGTGTATGTTTTTCATGTTGCATTTCATGGATTTGTGCCTATTTGTATGAGAAAAAATGTTCACCACTCCTTTGGTGCATCACCATCATTAGGTTAGTTTCATTTTCTACATTTCTTATCCCTGTCTACTTACAAATTAGGGTAAAATTAGGATTTGAACCTCTGCAGTTATGCAAATACTAGATCTAATCAGAGGAGTTTGAGGAACCAGCCTCTAATCTGGAGATTCCTCTCTCATTTTCACAAGTCCCACACTTGGAGAGAGGTTTCCATGTTGTGCAATCACACTGGATGCCCTAAACATCAACTTAGAACCTTGATTTGCATCCAGGGTCTGCTTGATTAGTAACAACATTTTGGCACGCCGGGTGGGACCTTAGAGATCTCATTTTTATTGCAAAAAAGTTGATGTGCATCTGCTGCAATTTTCTTTCTTGAAAAGAGCCATAAATTGCACATCGCGACTCAAAGGGAAGAATCAACTAGTTTCAGCGGTGCGGGCTGATAACTCATGAGAAGAGTCACCACAAGGTCAAGAGTGGAGAAGAAGAAGTGTTGTTTGAATACCTACGAGTTATCTACAAGAAGAAGGCAAAGAGGAAGAAGGATTCAAAGGTCTCCATCTCCACCAAACAAAACTCTTTCAACTCCTCCCACAGTAGGCCTTTCATTCGAGTCAAAAGGGATTTAAGACCAATTAGAATGGCACAAAACAACCCCTATGTCAACTTCACAGGCAGCAGCCCACTTTCCCTCAATGCACAACATCCAATTCCAATTGCAGCCTTGAAGAACATTCCATACTTCACTAGAGAGAATCAGACTACTCCAGGTGATCATGTTAAAGATATTGCCAACCTTTGTGCAATTCATGAAATCAATGAGATGCAAGTGGCTGTCAAATTGTTGGCATCTTCCTTCAAGGGGAAAGCATTGCAATGGTTTAGGAGCCTTGGAGCTGGTTCTATCACGAATTGGAACCAGCTATGTATAGCACTTCATGAGCAATTTGGAGAGAAGGGAGACAACTTGTCTCTTTTGGAGCAGCTGACAACCATCAAGAGAGCTCCCAATGAGCAAGCTGACTGATTTCAACTTCAGATTTCAAAAGACTTGGGAGAGAATTCCAGTGGCAGTCAAGCCAACAGTAGAAGGTGCTTTTCTCTACTATCTCAAAGCTCTAAATTCTGATATTTCTATGTTGATTCAGTCCATGGGAGGCATAACTATCCCTATGGCTTATAGCATTTCCATTAGGGCTGAAAATTGTTTGATCTAAGCTGGAAAACTAGCCCCTAGACCTCCCATGCCATTGTTTCCAAGTTTAGAGAGCCCAAACACTAATCAAGCACCTAATTTGGCTCCTTCTCCCATTCCTAGAAATCAGAGTTCAAATGAAGCTTCTACTTCATCTCCAAGTGCCCCAAATGAGCTTCAAGAAGTCATGAAGCAATTGTAAAACCTAGGCAATGAGCTGGTTACTCTCAAGAGGCAACAAGCCCAAGGTTTTAGACCTTCTTATCAGCCCCAAGCTCAGCCTAACAGGTAGCCATATCAACCACAAAGACCACCTAATCTAGCTGCAAATGTGAATCAAACAAGGCCTCCTGCCAATAGGCCATTTCAGCCCTATAATCCAAATGCCATATCTGCCTCTAAAGCATTGGTGCCAACACAAAACAACGTTGCTCAGGAGTATGATTGGTGTTTTCCATGCAATGAACCTCATAACCAATCCATGTGCTTCAATGGTGCTTTGAATCAAGCATTAATGGTGACAACTACTGGTGTGGAGGGTGAGGGCAGTCAAGGAAACAACCAACAACAAGAAACATTCCAACAACAATCAGCTCCAAATGACACCACACTTGTGAATTGGCAAGCAGAGGATTTTTGTGGCATGAATCAAGTAGTTTCTCAAGGTGTTGTAGCCAACACAAGGTCAAAAAGAAGGAATTTGGGTGAGGAACAGCCATTAGCTCCAACCAATCTCCAACCTTCCATGGCTCCACAAGTGGTTGGAAAACAAAATCCAATTGTAAACGCACAAGGGCAGCCAAGAATAGCTTCTAGGCCAACTCAAATACCAGTTGTTGCTGCCCACATGCAAGGAGTGAATATGCAAACCAAGGGACAACAAAGAGATCCTTCATCACCATTCAGTATCATTGATCAGATGAAGAAGAAAAATGTAAATATATCAATGTGGGAGTCCCTATCTATCCCAGGCCAAAGAGATTTGCTACAAGCTGCCATGAAGGACTGGCCAACTTCGAATCAGCAAGTTCAGATGCAAGAGAAAGTGCTCACAAATGTTGCCCAGCCTGAAAGGAATCATGGAGGACAGCAAGGTAAAATGTTGAAGCCCCCTCCTTTCTATGTTTCGTTACTCATTGGAAATCAGCTAGTGCATAATTGCATGATAGATTCCGGGGCAAATAGCTCAGTGCTGCCTAAACAAATAGCTGATCAGCTAGGGCTCCAATATGAAACCATATCCAAAGGGGTAGTGTAGCTGGATGGGACAGCAGAATAACAACGATCGGAGTGATTAGAAACTTGAATCTTACCTTGCATGCAAGTTCAAATGTTGTTGTTTTACAAGATGTATCGTCATAGACCTTCCACCACTCTTTACCCTATGCTTGTCAAGGACTTCACAATAAGATTGGAGGATATTTTTTTGTTGATTAGTCACACATGTTGTTCAGAACAAGGTATGGGACCAAAGCTACAATCAAGTCTGAACCTATTGCAAACTTTCACATTGAGCCTTACACTCCAAGTCAGATCAATGCCAATTGTTCAGCATTTGATCAAGAAGATCACCCAAGCACTGATGAAGCTGACACTAAGGTTGGAAGCATCCCGGATCTAACTCTTGATGAATGGGAAAACAAAGTACATGCTTTTGATCCTTATCAAGAAGTAGAAGAATCTGAGCTAGGGGTCTATTGCATACATGAAGAAAATCAGCCCATTCCTAGCATCACCAAACCAAACCACAAGGATGAGAATGAGGTATGGCAGCTGTTTTTGATGGATCAAGGAGTAGACAAGGTGCAGGAGGTGGAGTTATGCTTGTTTCACCTCAAGGAGTAAGGTACTATTCAGCTTTTAGGTTTCAGTTTGCATGCTCTAATAACGTTGCTGAATATGAAGCCTTGGTGCAAGGGATGCATTGGGCAATCAAAAAGAAAATAAAGAACTTGCAAGTCTTTGGTGACAGTGAATTGATTGTAAATCAGGTCAAGGGACAACATGCTGCCAAAAATGATCTACTCAAGTGCTACAAGAACAGGGTGTGGGACCTCATGGAAGATTTTGAGGGTTTTGGCATCAAATCCATTCCTAGGAAAGAGAATCAAGCTACTGACAGGCTTGCAGCAGTAGGGGCAGCCTTTGACATTGTGGAAAGCATTCAACAAGACAAGGTACAGCCAAACATCCATGTGATTATGAGGCCTTCAGTGCTGGATAACAATGTCAGTTGGCAAGTGTTTGAAAATGACCAGCAAATCATCCATTTCTTGTAAGAAGAAGCTGAGTTCTCAGCTAAGAATCAAGAAAAATTGGAACAATAGTATGGTGACCAAGTGGTATAGCTGAGAACTAACAAGCTGCCCAAGGGACTTATCACTTTGGAGTCCATTTTTAATCCCAATGATCAGTTTAGAAAGGAGAAAGCAAACATTCAGGTCAAGAGAGAAGATTCAGTATCCATCTTGGTGGAAGAGAACAAACCATTGCAAATTGGAAAGATGGCAACTGAACAAGAAAGGTATGAGTTCATACAGTTGTGTCAAGAGTTCCCTGATGTGTTTTCTTGGAGCTATGAAGAATTGAAAGGTTTCAATCCCAACTTAGCTCAGCATACCATTGAATTGGATCCAAATACTAAGCCTATCAGGTAGAAACAAAGACCAGTCAATCCACACATGGAGCCTCTCATGAGGAAAGAATTAAACAAGCTGATTGAGTCAAGGATCATATTCCCAATCAAGCATTCTAGTTGGGTTGCCAATTTGGTTCCAGTCAGAAAGAAGAGTGGGGAAATCAGATTGTGTGTTGACTTCAGAGATTTGAATAGAGCATCTCTCAAGGATCATTATCCACTTCCTTCCATGGAGCAGATGATACAAGTTGTTACTGGCTCTGAGAGGTTTTCACTACTTGATGGCTATTCGAGGGTATAATCATATTATGGTGAAGGAAGAATATCAGTTCAAGATGGCCTTTACAACTAAATGGGGAACTTATGCATACAGTAAAATTCCATTTGGGTTGTCCAACACTGGTGCTACCTTCCAAAGAGCAATGGACATGGCATTCAAAGGTTTGATTAACAACATGGTGCTGATTTACCTTGATGATATCACTATTTTTTCCAAAAATGCAGCAAACCACCTCTCTCATTTGAGATAAGTCTTCACGAGGTGTAGGAGATTTGGAGTGTCCTTGAATCCTAAGAACTGTATCTTTCTTGCACATGAAGGAAAGCTCCTTGGCCATATTGTCTCCAAAGAAGGATTAGCAATTGATCCAGAGAGGGTTGAATCCATAAGAGCACTACCATTTTCAAGCCATAAGAAAGCCCTTCAGAGTTTCTTGGGGAGGATAAACTTTGTTTGGAGGTTTGTCCTAGATTTTGCAGCCCTTGTCAAACCTATCACCAAAATGTTAAAGAAAAGCATGGCTTTCAAGTGGACAGCAGAAGGCAAGGAGAGTTTTGAAGCAATCAAAGAAGCCATCTCTCAAGCACCAACTCTCATCAACCCGGAATTCTCCAAGGATTTCATCCTCTATGCATTTGGAGGTAATGATACTATTTCCGCCATTTTGGTACAGCAGAACAAGGACAATGATGAGCAGCCAATTGCTTTCTTCAGCCAGAGCCTAGATGACTATGAGGTGAGGTATTCTTTTATTGAGAAGCATGTACTTGCAGTAATTAGAAGCTTGAAGAAATTCAAGCATTTAGTCTCAAACAACAAGGTCCAGCTGCTGGTCTCTCATGCTGGGGTTAAAGACTTCCTCCTCAATAGGGATTTGAATGAGAAAAGGGCAGGTTGGATCACTCGTGTCATGGAATATGACATTGAGATCAAGATCACCAAGCTGGTAAGAGGAAAAGGATTGTGTGAGCAGCTGATTTTGGGGAAGAAAAAAGAAGTATGCAATGAAGAAGAGGTTGTTTTGACAGTTCAAGACAGCCATGAGCCAAGTGGCACTCAAGAAGAAAATAATGTTGTCCCTACTCCTTGCTGGACCCAAAGTATAATACATTTCCTAAGCACAGGCCTATGCCCTCCAGAGATGAACAAGACCCAAAGAAGACACTTCAGATTGTAGGCTGTCCCATATGCCATTGTTGATGGAGTTTTGTTCAAGAAAGATGTGAATGGAGTGTTGCTGAGATGCATTAGCACAAATCAGATTCATAGGGTGTTGGAAGAGTTCCATGGTGGACCAGCTGGTGGTCATTTTGCACCAAGAGTGACAACTCTAAAAATTATGAAGGCTGGTTATTATTGGCCCAAGATTTTTAGTGATTTCTTTGCATGGATCAAGAGGTGTAAGAATTGTGCATTCTTCACAGGAAAAGAAAGACTTGCTGCCCTTCCATTGCATCCAATCTCAGTTGACCAGCCATTCATGCAATGGGGTTTGGACTTCATTGGAGTCATTAATCCCAATTCAAGTCAAGGGCACAAATGGATTTTGATAGCCACGGACTACTTCACCAAATGGACTGAAGCAGTAGCACTCAAAGAGGCAAATGAGTCCAGCATATTAGACTTCTATGAGGGGATAGTAACCAGATTTGGCATACCTGCTACGATAATCTCAGATAATGCATTAGCATTCATTGGATCCAAGGTGACTGAGTGGGCTGTCAAGAACGGGATCTACCTAAGTACTTCATCAAACTATTACCCTCAAGGTAATTACAGTGAGTCTACAAACAAGAACTTGTTGAGGATCATTAGGATAACTCTTAATGAGAATCGGAGAGGTCTTGGCATACCAAAATGAAATCAGCCTTATGGGATGATAGGATAACCCCCAAGAGATCCACAGGTAATTCTCCATTCAGGCTTGTCTATGGAAGAGAAGCAATCTTGCCCATGTCACTTGAGTTGCCAACATTGGAACTCATGAAACAGTTGGAGTTGTTGGAGTTTGAGCCCATGGAGGTGAGATATGCAGAGTTGATGGAGCTACAAGAGATTAGAGATCAGGCATCCCAAGCAATGGAGAAGGATCAAGCTTTGATCAAGAAGACCTTTGATAGGAAGGCCAAGGATAGATCTTTTCAAGTTGGAGATCTAGTGTTGAAATGGGATGTGGATAGAGCAAAACGGGAAGGCATTCAAAATTTGATGCCATTTGGAGTGGCCCATACATGGTCACGAAGTGCAAGAACAACAATGCTTTCCAATTGGCTTCATTGGATGGTGAAGAACTGCAGATTCCAGTCAATGGAATCTATCTCAAGTGTTGTTTCTAAAGGGGAATTCTCCATCTTGTAAATATTAGCTTAGGTTTCCATTCCTTCAAGTGCTTGTGCACATTATTTTGCTATAGGTTAGTTTTTCTTTCCCTAAGTGCTTTGGCATAGCTTACTGTCCCTGGAGATGTTTTGCAGTCCTTGTTTCAATTAGGTGATATTCCATCTTCCTCCTTGCAACATTCTAAGTCAGTTGGGGTTCCAAATAGAAAATTTGATGACTCCATGCCCAATGGACTGCTTCAAGCAACTGGTATTTTCATCTAGCAGGCAGATGACCCCTCTGAGTCACCAAAATTGTTATCCAAAATGTGCCCCCTGCTCATTTTTGTGGCTAACTCCTTGTGTTCCTACCCCTCTTGTGCCTCAGTCTTCATTTTTGATTTTTAGGCACTCAAATATTTTTGGAAATGGCACCATCAGATAGATCTCTCTCTCAGCTTTCCAGAAAGGTAAATTTTTCCTCCTAACTCCTCATATTTTTCAAGTTATGGCTCGGCAGAGTTTTTGTGGGAAATTTTCCCTTTGGAAGCCGCAGCCAATAGGAAGCTGCCATGTGTCCAGGAGCCGGCGGGGTTCGGAGGAGAACTTGGAAAATTTTCCAAGTTTTGGTCGGAAATGCAAAAGGAAATTTTTTTCCCGCGGGCCCGCCGGGTGAATCACAGTGTGACACGTGTCACAAGGGGAGGCACAGTAAAAAATTGGCTAAGTGTTTTTGCTGAGTTTTTCAAAGGAAAATTTTGGAGGATTGGCCCGAGCCAATAGAAACATGACAGGTGGTAGAGGTGGCGGGGAGTTCACGGTGCGGGGAGAAAGGAAAAAGTTGCTAAGTGTTTGGTGAAATTTTCAAAGTGAAAATTTGGAGCAGGAGGCCCGTGGCGAATGGAAATAGGACACGTGTCCTATGGTCCCGGAGAGTTCGGAGCTCGGGTGGAAAATGGAAAATTTGGCAAAGTTTTCGAGCCAAAAAATTCAAAGGCGAAGGATGAGCCCGCGCCCTGTCATCCAACCAAATCATGCCACGTGTCCCGAAGTGGCGGGGCGCGGGGGAAAAATGGGAAATTTTCCCAATGAAAAAACAAAGAAAAATTCTAAGGGATCGGCCCGCCCCGTTTTCACTGGCCAATCGCATGCTGCCACGTGTCCAAGTGGCACAAAAACATCAAGCGCCCGTGAAGGAAGAAGGAGGGAGGAGTCAGCTGACCAACCAGAGAGAGTGACACATGTCCAAGTTATGGGCTCGGCAGAGGTTTTTGGAAAAAAATTTCCAAATGCAAAAAGGGTCAAAATTTCAAATTTTTGCCCGCCGATCCGTTTTTTGGGCCGTTTTTGCCCTAAAACTTCAGACCTCCATAACTTTCGATCCAGAGCTCAGATTTGCACGTTCTTTATATCAATGGAAATCTTATGAAATTCTCTACATGATTCCATGGTCAATTTTGAATTTTGGTTTAGTTTGGAGAGAGAAAAATAAAAAACACTTCTGGTACGTGTCCATGGCCAGAAATGACATTTCAACAACCAATTTTAATGCAAAATGGGTCGCTTTTCTCTCCAGCATGGTCAAAAATGTCAGAGCATGGGTTTGTAAGGACCTCCATGCTATTTTAATGCAGTTTCATTCAATGAGGGATGGCTCCCATGTGTTTTTCATGTTTTCTCTCTCCTGGGCTCGACCCATGGACTGTAAAAGCCAGATTTTGGCTCATTTTTGAGGGTTGAACACTTTTTTGAACATTAGACTTCTTCTTTCACCTGAAAACAAGTGAATTTTGTAAGTATCAGGCCTTTTTCAAGGATTGTAATAGGTTTATACCTCTTTGATGGTGTAATGCAAGGGATTTTTACATGGAAATGATAGTGCAAACTCTGTGAATGCTTTCAGTCCTCTGTTTGTATTGTTTTTACTTCATTTTCAGATCTCTTATTGCATCTTATCAGCTTGTGTATGTTTTTCATGTTGCATTTCATGGATTTGTGCCTATTTGTATGAGCAAAAATGTTCACCACTCCTTTGGTGCATCACCATCATTAGGTTAGTTTCATTTTCTGCATTTCTTATCCCTGTCTACTTGCAAATTAGGGTAAAATTAGGATCTGAACCTCTGCAGTTGTGTAAATACTAGATCTAATCAGAGGAGTTTGAGGAACCAGCCTCTAATCTGGAGATTCCTCTCTCATTTTCACAAGTCCCACACTTGGAGAGAGGTTTCCATGTTGTGCAATCACACTGGATGCCCTAAACATCAACTTAGAACCTTGATTTGCATCCAGGGGTGCTGCTGATTTGCAACAACAAAGTGTCCATATGTGGTCCTCCATGGGAGCATGCTCCTCTAGGCTTGACCTCTCCACTCCTTGCTATGATGGTCTTCTAGAAGCTTCCATTGCAGGGTATATTCCTTCCTAGGCCAACCTGTCGCTAGGTTGGCACCTTATCCATTCATCATGCACAGTCGGGTCATGCTTTTCACGTGTCCTTCCTGATATGCCAAATATGGCTAAGTCCGAGACCTTGTTATTATGGTGCATAACATGGTCCTTCTAAAACCCTCTTAGAACCCTACATTGCATGCCTTCTTCTTACGTTCCCATCTTTCAACCTAGGCCTTACATGCCCATGCACCTTTTTGTACTTAGTCAATATTTCAGGGGCCCAACATGTGTGTTCCAACCTCTTCTATAGTGTGTCTTTCCCTTGTGGACATTTTCCTAAGCACCTTCCTCCTATACTTGCATCCTACGCACGTTGACTTATTCCTTGGGACTTAGTCGGCCGGGCCAGGCCCAACATTACCCCACACTAAGCATGTTTTCCATCCTTGGAAACACCATGCCCTTCCTCCAAAGATTAAATAATAGGGAAAATGGAAGAGTCTATGATTGAATAAAGAATAGAAGAATGGAAGAATGGAAGAATCATGTTATTACTTGCATGAAAAGTGGGAAATATTTCTTCATAGGGCTTCAATCTTACCCCAAGAATCCACCTCATTATGTGCCTACTAAAGTATAAGTCACCCACCAATTTTGCTAACTTTATCAAAACTCATCTTATCCCCCTTGACTTGAGTGTATCTTTAATGCTTTCCATCTACTTGCTAAGATCTTGAACGCATCCATCCCTGTGAGTGAATTGGGAGTACAACTCTTTCCCTAGAAACACACCATCTAGGTGTTACATCTATGCATATCATTCTTCATTAAAACTTGCGGAAATGGTCACTTTTCCTTTTCCCTTGCCCTTTCCATTCTTTGGTGAAGTTTTCACTCCTTTCTTTGGTGCCATTTTTCTCTTCCTTGATCCTCTGTAGATTCTCCCTTACATCAAGTTATATTACTGCTCAAACCCTGGGCTCTACTTCTATGGAATTTCCACAAAAACCCATACCCTAGCTTGTAAACCCTAACATGGACCACTTCCTTTCCATAAGACAACATATCCACCCATGAGAATCCACAAACAAACTCTTTTGCATACACCCATGTACTTTTCCTCCATAGTGGTTCACAAGTCCTTCAATTTCTTCAACTTTGCACACTACTCTTCACAACTTATTTGCAAGAATCTCCTTAAAATGTAAGAACTTCTTTGATAATAAAATGCAAGGTGAAAGAATACATCACCCATGACCTTCTATTTATAGTTTTTTTCTTTTTCCACACAAACCCACGATGTAGACTCATTAAAGTTGGATTTTTCCAATGTCATCCCTTCACACATTCTATCTAACACTTTTCCTCTGTACACAAACCTACATGAACATTTCCACAACCTTCTCGATGCACAAAAACCTTGACCATAGAGCTCTTCATGCTTTCTCCCATGCCAAATTCAATCTTCCTCTATGTCTTGGACCAAGTTCTTTCCGCTTCCTACCTCATGTTTCTCCTGCACTTTTTACCCTTGTACGTGGTTTCTCAAAGACTTTTGACACCAATATCCTCTAATGATCATCTCTATTATGTGTGTTCATTTGACCCCATGTGCCTTTGAATTCACAACCCAGGCCACCACATCAACATTGATCCAGGACCTTCTTCCAAATCTTACCACATCCTACTAACTTCCATTTTATGTTCCACCCCACACTAAAAGGATGCACGATCCTCTCGCACATAACACCTTGATGATGTAATTATCCTTTGACATACATACGTTCTTAAAAAAAAACCAAAAGGAACAAAGCAATGAGAAAGGGAAACAAAAAGAAAAGAGAATGCATTAAGGGAAATCCTAAGCTAACTAAAAATACTACCTTATTTACAAACACCTAGAAGCCTTATTTATAGTAGGGCTTCAACCTACTTCCATTGAAATACACGGGAATTCATGTCCCATCCAATGCCTATAGTTGGAAAGCACATGAATCAAGTATATTTTCCATTCATCCAGGTAGATTTGTATAAATTTATGGATGAATTATTGAAACACGTGAACCAAAATGCACGAAAACACATCGAGCACATTCTTGAGTCAAAAGGCATGACCGTATAGGTAAAAATTCCCCATTCGGTGGTGAAGGTTATCTTTTCTTAGTCCTCCTTTGTAATTCTAACTGATGATATCCACGAGAATCCATCGTGAAATAATAGATCTTGTGTCGATTACTACTCCTTCCAGGATGTCTTTTGTGAAGGGGTTGGAAAAGGATCAATGAAAAACACCACATTTAAATCCCTGTAATCAACGCAAATCCTTATTCTCATGTATTTCTTAATGTTTATGACCATATGACTTATCCTCTCTGATTAATCAATAGCCTCAATGATGCTTAATGTGATCATCTTTTTAATATCATCCTTGACTTTGATGCATAGATTTAGATTCATTCTCTTCCGAATTAGGTGCGCACCTTCCTTTAACTTGATCTTCATTTCTCCCAAGGAGTGGTGAACTCCTTTAAGCTTGTAACACCCTTAACTGTTGTTATTTTCCTCCTTTGTATTCAAGTGTTGTTATGTGATTTTCCTTATGAGGATATGTCCTTTTGATTATGGGAAATCATGCTTGATATGGTTATGTCTTTTCTACTCTTGAGATCTTTGATTGAACTGGAATATGCCTGGATTCATTTTCTTTCATTTCTCGTGGATGAGTGCAATCTGATTTCAGGAGGATTGTAAGCTTATCTATCTCTATGACTCATCCTTGGATCAATTACAGTGATCCAAGGAATGTTTTAAATATATTCAGGATGAATAACCATGAATTGGCATTCTATGAATTATTAGTTCTGGACTGAACTTAGAATATATATGTTCTTTAATTCTCCTTCATATGAAAATATTTCCATTCTGTGGAAAGTTTCATTGGATTCTAGAAATTGACCCTGGTAGGTCATTACAGTCACAATTTGGTTTTCAGCCATTTATGGCATTGGAGAGAACCTGGACCTTAAGCCAGGTAAGATATGTGAGTTTTCCTATCTAAGCTTTTATACTTAATGTGAATTCAGAATCCATCCTGAAACATCTTAGTATGATTGATTTGTCGAAATGTGATTTCAATCTAACCTAAGCTTGATTCGAACAAAATATGGAAAGGGATTACCAGACATTAATCTAAACTAGAACCTATTACTACAAGGTTATGATCAATCTAACCTAGTTCCTAAACTATGTATTTTTGGATATTACCTAAGGGTTTATCTAACCTATTGCTAAGGTAAGTGACTAGTGTTATATCCTAAGGTGTTAAATTTAAATTACCTAAGATCTAACCTAAGTCATTAACCTATCCTAAACTAATTGCTATGAATGGGAACCTAAGGGTCACAAGTGTTGGGCGGTGGTTTCTATGGAATTTAAGATGGTGATAAGGTTGTAAGGACATTGGGTACTACCAACTTTGGCAGAGGTTAATTTGGCTAGCAGAGGCCTAGGTGGCAGTACCTCTAGAAATGGAAACACTTGTTTATTTTGATTTAGAACTTGCCAGATTTGGCGCGGTGGCAAGGAAGATTGGGTGGGAGATATGGAATTAATGCAATTAATGTGCATGGTTTCGTGAGCCCAGATTGCTTTGGGAGGCATGCAAGTGGATTTTTGTTTGGTTGTTTCATTTTTCATGCACTCCATTTTTCTCTCTGCATGCACACTGGTCTTTCGAACCAGCAATTTATACTTCATTGCATGGCTATTTTGAGGGTTTCAAATCTATTTCTATTTCGTGGAGAATATATGAGGCATGGTGGAAGTAGTATTTTGTTGTTTGACCTTTCGTGGAGAAGAAGAGAAAGAGCGGGCTCAGCCAGAGGTCTTCTTCAATTTTACAACGACACTATCAGGCATGATAGGCCCTAACTGCTAAAATATTTGCTTTCCTCTAAGTGTTTTATTAAAAGAACTCATTCTGATGAGCCCTGTGTATTTATGCTTGTCTGGTAAAAAAATGATTTTATGGGTTTTGTGTAAACTTGTGTTTCTGGGTTGAATCGGGAGTTTGCTTGATTCTTTTGGAACTTGTTTGCATTACTTTTCTTTCGCAGTGGATTTGTGAACATATGAGCAATACTGGTAACTTTATAGGGCTCTCAGTGGTTGAAATTGTTTATTGATTTCAACTTCTTTAGAAGTCTTTATTGTTGCAATAGATCCACCTGTATTCGTTAAGTTTGGAGTTGCGAACTGTTGTGATTTTTAACCTCTGGAAACACTTAAACTGGGTTGAATCTCATTAGTTAAAAACTTGTTTCGGTGGATGGAACAGTGTTGTTTTTATGTTTACTTGCTTATGATATTCACATTTTATCTCGTGGTTATTTGGTCTGTGAATAACTTCGTGGATGGTTTGTTTGGTATCACCCTGTGAAACTTTGACTGTTATAAAGTTGTGTATTTTGGAAACATTGTATATGGCTTAGTCTGCACTTCTCTTGTGAAAGGGGATTGACTATTTTTTAAGTTCGCGGGCACTGTGGATAAGTCAGTATATGGTTAGTTGCTTTATTCTTGCATGAAACCTTGAATGTTAGTAACACTGGCATGCACAGGAGGAATAGTATATGGATGAGTTTGTGTTCTACCTGCGAAATCTTGGTTGTTTTTGGAAAAGTATTAAAAGAAAATTGTGTCTATTATTTTGGGCAAACAAGACTGTAACTTGTAGTCTTTTTGACATGGCTTGTGAAATCTAGTTCTTATGACCATGTTAATGGTGGTGGAAACTCTTTTCGAACCCGACTTAAAAGTCGACAAGTTTTAACGATGTCCAGTTTAATACATTTTTTTGTTAAGTTAGAAATAGGGTTGAAATGTTTTGGATGCAAATGGAAGACCTATTTTTATTCTAGACTGTTAATGTGTAATTCATTACAATGGTTTGAATATTATGGCTTTTGGGTATTTTTGAAATTATGATTCGAATACGGTAAATCAATACTGTATATTCAATTTGGCTTTAGTGTTTCATATTAAAATAGCAACCGAACGATGTATCGGTTCAACTAATTTAGTCTCTGATTACTTTGTAATTAAGGGAAATGTGAAGTTACCCTAACTTGATTTTTAAACTCGAATGGTTCGAGTATTTGAGGAAATGTAGTCTATTTCATTTGGATCGGGATTATATTCTGAGTCTTGATCGGTTCGTAATGATTTATGTTAAATATTGATCTTGAATTTTATTGGATGCACAGTTTGTAGATCCTGTAGGGATGTAATGGTAAACCAATGAGATGGCTCTACCTTGCCCAAACTATTGGGTGAACTTAAGTGCTAGAACTACTCAGCTTCTCATTCCTTGTTGGTCTAATGAATGTTTATTATGTCTTGGAAGCTTGATTTCATTCTAAACTTGATTGCAATAGTGTTTTGATCGTCACAGTTTCTCTCAGAGATAAAAGGGAAAGAAGTAAAAGGGTTTAAAAAGGAAGTCTGTTATTTTAATACTCTTTTCCTTGAATGGTTATTGTGCTCATTCCTTAGAACTTTGTAATGAACTCAAACTGTATGGTTATGAGAAGGTAGAACTGTCTTAATAATTGAAAGAAATAATTGGGATGGGGATCCTAATCTGGTAAGACTCCTTTCATCGTATAGCTGGGATAAGGTCTTTATTTTTAAACCTCCTGATTGTTATTCTTATTGTAAAAAGGAAATCAGTGTTTATTTGTCTTGTATACTTTTCATTGATTGAAAATTAAGAAGACTAAGGTAGAAGATAGGTTGGCGAAGAAATTGAAGGTGGCAGTTAATCCATCACTTCTGTTTGAATTTCTTTTGTATGATCCTGTTTTGGATGAATACCTTAAATGGTTTAGTTTTTAAATAGAAGATATTTTAAGAATCTGTTTAAATCATGATATAAACTGTTTCAACTTTTCGGATGGATATGTACTTGGTAAATGGAATGTTTCTTCCTTCCTTACATAAAAGTGAGATGAATCATCCGAAAAGATTATGTTGAAATTACTTCTGTAACTTAGGTTATGATATGAGTGGTATTATAATTGTTAGGAAGAAAAATCAGTGTTATATTATGTTATTGATCGTGAATGTAATTGCTGGAATCAATTATACTTTAAAATTTTAGGGCAAGTAATATAGAATATATCCTGTCCACTTTGTTTAAACAGTGTACTATGACTCTTCTTATATTGATATTACTTAAAGCTTAGAGAGTATGAAGTAATTGTTGTCATTATAACAGGGTTGTTTTATTGAAACAATTAGTGGAATGCACTTGTTTTAAGGATTAGTGCTTATCATGCTCAGTTCATTGAACTGACCCGTGCTAGCAATTTTTGCAGATGGACTTCGTAAGTGGTAAAAGAAGGCAAAAACTTAAATGATGCATTGACTGCTCTAAGTTGATTCTAGTGAAGAATTCTGATTTGATTTCTGAATTGTATTGTAAAAAGAAAAGTTTGTCTCTTTTGAATGAAGGCTGATGTCTTAAAGCATGCCTAAAAAGCATAAGTTGTAATTGTATAAGTTTGGAAATGAATTGAAGAGTGAGAATTTACTTATATAGATTGTGTAAATTATCTTGTTGAGGATAATCTTCTTGTTATCTATATGATTGGATGTGTATTCTTAAAGAGTGATTTAAAAAGGGAACTTAGATAAATTCCCTAAGAAAATTGAAATTAAATAGGTGGTTGAATACAACATTCTTATCTAAGTTTTTCATTATATCTTGTGATGTGAAATAAAACTATAATAAAGATTATTGTAACTTTAAATGACATGGTAGGGTGTGGCAAGCCCTAAAAATGCAACTATGAAGAGGAAGACCCTTCCTCTCTAGTAAGGCACTAAATAAAAAAGGAAGATATGATTGTGAATCATTAAGACTTAATTACAATAAGTCTGATATGTTTCAGCCTAATGGGTTGTTACACTTCCTTAAATGGTTAAGTTATTTAATTTAAGGGAATATAAGTTGTTGTTGTCCTGCTCTTGGGTAACGAGATGATAGGTCAAAACTATCAATTCAGGAAGCAATCCTAAGTTAATTAAGTTCTTGAATTAAATGAATCTCAACTTTAAAAAGGGAACTTAAAGGAATGTTGGACTCGGGGTTTGGTGGGCTGCCGATATAGGTAGTCTTTAAACCCAAATTTAACTTAACGTAAGTAAACTCTTGGAGGTATGTACATCTTTACGAGGCTGTGCCATAGGATGTTGACACACATCAACTACAAGGTTGTACCTTTGAGAAGATTAGGATCTTCTTGAGGATACAACAGTGCAGATGACATGTGGCAACACCCTTCCACATTGATCATTGAGATCTACACACTTTTGAACTTGTTCAAGATTCCTCTCCAGGACTGGTTAGTACCATAATCAGGATATGAAGTATCCCTTTAGGACTCAGGGTACCTTGGCACACGGGGTTAACCTAGGTTGACCTAGTATGCCAATTTACCCTAAGTTTTCAAGAGCCTCGTCATATCATGACCTATGTTGTTAACCTGAGCTAGAGTTAAACCTTGGGCAAGGGGACTGACAGAAGTCAGTGTAAGACATTCAAGATAACAATGGAGTGGGGTGAAGGATGTATTTCGGATTGACGAGTATGTTGTCAAGGAATAAGTAATACAAACAATATGTTATAAATCTTTGGCCAAAGTATTGCAAGTTGCTGATTGCATTGTCCTATGTCACCAGTCTAAGGTTCGTGATGCCGATGAATATTGGTAACAATTATTCAGTTAGGTTCCTTGGACAGTCACTCAGAACCCAGTATAGGGTGAGAGAACCAAGAATATGAAGTATTCAGTAGAATACTCCAAACTCAATGTTACACATGAATGGATCGGTAGTTAACTGAGTCATGGAATGAATAGATCGGTTGTACACCGAGTCATTATAGTTGCATATGGTTATCTATTATAAGAATGATTGTTATGAAATGTGTGTTCTAAATTAAGTATTTAGAACAAAGAACATTACTCATGTAAAAAAATCCTTGTTTCTAAAGTCTTAAAATGGTAATGTTACAAAGCTCATGGTACCTACGTGGAAACAAATCCTAAAATTCATGAAAAGATCAATAATCTTTGAAACCTCCCTTTCTATCAGAGTAAACTCCAATAGTAGATTCCTTAGGTTCCTCATCCAAACCAATTTTAACCTTCTTAGCTTTCGGGGTTTCAAGGTAGGTGCAAGAATTATCATCGGCATAATCCATAAGCTCACGTGTATGACAATATGGTTAGCATATAATTTTTTAACCTCTTAACCATCTATCACGTAGAAAAAATTTCCTTTCTCCTTTTCCATGTATGCGCGCTCAAGCTGTACCTCTTCTGATTCTTCCTCATCGAAACACACTTCCAAGCTAGGTTCACCTAAAAATCTAGTACTCTATCCTCCACCATGGCACTATCTCCCATATTTAGGTGCTTAACAACCTATAGTGCCTCATTCACCGATGGTTTAGTACTCTGATACTTGAAAGCTTGAAGGAGATCAACCATCAACTTCTGCACGTTTCATGTCTGATAGCACAACTCTGAGTGAATGTACCATGTACATGCACAACATTCTAAGGTGGAGTAAATCTTATGCACCCATAAAGATGGAGGCAAGGATTCTGCACCTTCCATCTAGGCCTTCTCACATGCTTGTATGTTAAATGAGGTGGGTTCCTTCCTATGATATTCTTGTATAACATTAGGTGTATTTCTTTGGAGAGACCAAACAAAGAACATGATTCTCACCTTGTGCCACTCTATAAGGTTATCATGATGGGTCTTCCACCAACATATTGTAGTCCCGAGTAAATTATAGCTAAGAATACTTCTCCTTTCGATCTCACATCTCCACTAGGTCTCCATTTCTCATAGGAAAACATCAAGGTTGGCTCCCCCAGTGTAACTTGGAAAATGTTTTCCTCCCAAGCACTTGACTAAGTGTGCCTTTGTTACTCTTGTCAAAGAGCCTCTTAAATCCCTTCGACTAACTCATATGTCCCATGCACCCAATTGTCACATGCCACACTAGTTGTATCACTTATAGATTGAGCATCTTCCCACTTAATAACACCTTATTTTGTTGGTTGCACAACCTCAGGGTCCCTGATAGTGTGCACGTAGATTCTATCTAGCTATTTTTCTCCCAAGGGCTTAGTATAGGGTATTGAATTTCCATCTGTCAAGGAATGATAACATGTTCCTCCTTGTTCTCAAAACTTATATACCCCTTATTAAAACATAAGTCAACATTGTTCTTATAGCACCAGGGGCACCCAAGTAATTCTGAAAAGTTTTCTACCTTAGCAATTTCTAAGACTTCAAAGTCTCTAGTGAATTTTGCCACTTTCATAGTGATATCAACATCCTTTAAGACAACAATAGGCATTTCCTTTGTCTTGTTATCCATATACAACACATTTGAAGATGGTTGTAATGGGGGCCTTCCCATTTGGTTCCATGCATCCAAGGTGAGAACATTAACTTCTGCACCCATGTCAATCAGAATATTACTTAGGAGCCATCCATCAACAACTGCATTCAAGGTAATCTCCTTATCATAGTCAAGGTTGTGAGGAGGTAGATTAGCATGCAAAACTTGCCTCTCGTGCTCTCCTCCAAAACTTGGTACTTTTCCCCTCAGCCACTCTCCTAATAGAGGGATGATATTATCTTGTCTCAGCATCTTACATACTTCCCTAACTTCATCTATATCCTTCTGTGGAGCCTCAACACTCTTCTTCTACTCTAACTGTTATGACTACTCCTTAAAGCACTGGATCTCTCCTTGTAAGCTTTGAATAACATCCATGATTTCCTAATAAACTTCCTTCTTATGTGTAGGGTCCAGATACTTCCCATGTAGCATGTATTCTCATGTAATCAGTGGTCTTTGCTTTGGTATCTTTGTGGTGTGCACGGCCTTAGCTCACGTTGTCACCAAGACTGAGTTCTAACTGTGACTCATGTGCCACCCATGGAATCCACTATTGATCGCATGATTTACGCCCACCATCCTAGCTCCCTTATCCTTCCTCTACTTCGGATTACGTGTTCAAACAATTCTATGCATTCCTCATACTTGTGATTTTTCCCACACTGAGAGCATTGCAACAAATCGGGACACTCGCGCTTGTATTTTTTTGTAGATCCATAATTATAGCAGGTTCCATGAGGGATTTCTTTTCTTCCACCCACACAATTGCCATGGCCTCTAAATACTCCTCAAAATCCTTTACCTCAACCTCATCCATCCACTTTCTCTTCATAATGAAGACCATCATCCTTAGAACTACTTGCAACATTAATCGGGTGCACACCAAGTATCAATGACATCATGTATCTGGTCAATCGATCTATAATCCTTAGTGTCATGAGTAGTAGAGGTGTAAATTTTACAAAATTAGGACACATTCTTCAGATCACGTGTTATACTAGTGTACACATACTTGTATCATGATCTCCATGGAAAATCTCAAAGTCCACTTATATGGCGTGAACTAAACTTCATGAGTAATTTTCCTTTGTATGACCCTCTAATTCATAATCCGTACACCATAATCCATTGTGAGTCTCATGAGCTGAGTTCTCGGACAATTTCTTGACCTTGTTTGTTATTGCAGTAATTTGGGCTTGTAGGAATGGAATAATTCATGTATCAATGCTTCCTACTTCCTCAGCATGCAAGGAATCCTCCAAGGCCTCACAGATCTATAAAAGCGCCCTCTGAATGGTGTAATTAGTCCTTTTATGAACCACTTAGAATGTTGTGAAGGGTGAATGTCATAAGATAACTTGGATAGGAGAGTCTAGAAATGTGTGCCATACTCTCGCACACTACCCATCAGTCCTTGTTGAATTCCTTCAACATGTTGATGCTTTTCTGTTCAAACTCGGGTATGTGGAACTCTGCCACCACATCGCAATGCAATATACCAATGTTTGGTGTGGGTCATACTTTCTATACAAACTATGCACACATCCTTGCAACATGGTTACAAACTAACTTGATTTCCTCAAGGAAGTGATTCCCTTCACGTGCCATGATAACTAACATTTGTATATATATTGATAGAATCCTCAACACCCTATGTCGGTTAAGTGGAGTGACATCTCATAACACATATGTTGATGGTGTTATGGACCTTTCCTACCAGAGCCAAGACCTTGATTCCCTCCGGTATTTCCTCCACCACCATATCCACTAGATCCACTAGTGCTAATTCCTTCAGATCCACCAAATCCTCCTCCTGTCATAAGTAAGCGGCCTAACTTAGCTATGTCATGCAAACCCACCTCTACGCTAAACTATGCACCGAAAATGTGATATCAAACCACTCCCAGATGTGTTTCCCACACCACTTCTAGATGTGATACTCAAACCTTGTGAACCCACACCTTGCCCAAATGATGTGTCAGACAAAATACCCCAAAACATGGGAAATAACTGTGTAGCCATAGATGTACCAAATGAAAAATTATACCTCCTAGGTGTCACTTGACTACCAATACCAATACCAACTTGATTATCAAAAATTATCTCAAGAATTAGAAATCTAAGTGTAAGGGTTTGGTTTCCATGTGGGTTAAGATGCATGCCTACATCTCTCCTCCTTTCTTCATATGACGATCTCTCTCCAGAAGCCGAAGGGGTTTCTCTTTTGTGCTTTCCAAGATGGGGTAGCTCAAACTGCTAAGGTTCCATGTCCTCCGAACTAACCTCAAATCTTCCTAAAATGTCTACCTCCATAAATCCATCACTCCTATAGCTTCGCATTCTCTTGCCAACTCCCTCTCTCAAGCTTTATTATACTTGAGCTGCCTCTCCTCTCTCTCCATTTCTACCACAAGGTCTGTCATCCTCTACCATGCCAACTTCCACACCCCACGCCTAGCAAGAGCATAGCTAACCATGAGAAAGGCTTTGAACTCAAAGTAATAAACAATATCTTGATAGCTAGTGGAATATCATGTAAGAATGATTCTCTAGTCTTCCTTAAGAACTCAAACTTAGCAATCTTTGGCAAATAATACGTAGAAATAACATATTCCAAGGTATAACTAGTCAACACTCTACTCCACCAGTGATCAATAGCACGGGTCCATATCATATCAAAATCTTGTAGCCTCTAATACTCCTCTTGTGTCCAAACACAAGGTCTATATTACCAACTTATCCTTGATGCATATGCTTTGAGATCTATTCATACAATTATACTAGGAAACAACATAAGAATGTCTCATAGAGTTCGTGACACAAGTTCTCCTCCACCCATTTTCGTGCATCAAACTCATATCTAGTCTTGAACCTCACGAGTAAACTCATCCTTGATGCTTTTAAGCCGTGTATCAACATTTTCTAAGGTCAAATGCTCCATCATCACACATCATTCTCACAACATCTTGAAAAGAGGTACCAAAGCAACAGAACCAAAATTTAGTCATTTCTTCATATACCAACTTTCTACCCAAAGTACGTCATCCTATCACCCAATATGTGTTGGGCACTCACCCAAGGTGCTCACAGGTGCCAAGCCCCTATTTTATGTGAGCTTCATGATAATGGTCCATAATTGATGCGAGAATGAGTTGCAAAAATGGAAACATAGACATTCACTCAAAAATAGAAGATGCGAGACAAAAGATCCATACACAAATGCATCATAAATGGAAATGAACATTGTAAATAAGCATAATGAAATTAGATCGACTCGAGAATAATATGAAGAACATAATGGTTTACACTTTTGAGCATGAATAACTAGAATCACACACCATATATTGATTTATAAACATTTACAATGGCTTCATTACACTATGAGGGTCATACAAACTAAATACATCAAGGGATATTATCTTAAACCCTATAAAGATACTCGAAGAGAAATATTTTTATCTATTATACCCATTACAAACCTTGTTCATACCCAAATTCATGTCTAAAATTCTTCAAAACACTTCTTGTAAGTATTTCTATAGCACCTTGTCACTAGCTAAAACCCTCTTTAAGCCTTCATTTCCCAACACTTCGTTCTCACTCTCTTCTCTCTTCATTTCAGATCCAAACTCTCCTTTAAATAGGATCTACATGCATCACCTTGGTTTCCTTCATGATCAAATTGCATGCCAAGTGAAAGTGTGGTCTTCCATGGTCAAATGCCTATGCCACTTACAAATGCTTCCACTACCTATAATAATCATCTTGGGAATATCCTTTATGTGGAATATTCTTTACTTGACCTCAAAGCTCCAAGCTAGCACCTTATCCATTCGGGATGCCTACTCGATATTTTCAAGTGTTTCTCCGAGACAAATCCTTGAAAATATGGCTAAGTACTTGTTATCTGTAAAATTGACAAGGGCAATGAGCAAGTAACTATACCAAAATTTCCGTTTTGGCCCCGAGGGGAGTTTGATAACGTTCAAAATGCCCAAAAACTTCCTTTCAAAAAATATGGATGTTGCGAAACTTAGTCACTTTTGTTAATCCTTCGGCGCACCCATCTTCATGTCGACATGACTGAAGTTGCACCAATTTTTGCCTTTGGGCATAATTTTCCTTGTGTCGACACACCAAAATTTGTGCCCCCTCTGAAACCTTCGCGCACTCATTGTTATGTTAACATCCAAAACATTGCACCCCTTTAAATACCCTAAGGTGCTGGAAACATTGTGTTGACATCTGAAAATGTGTGCATAGGTGCTAGAAAATTTGTGTTGACATCCAAAAATGTGCACTTAGGCGCTGGAAATGTTGTGTCAACATCAACAAATTTGCGCTAAGGCACACTTTTCCTTGTGTTGACACTCCCAAAGGTGTGCCACAAGGAAAATGCCAGTTTTCCTATAAATAGGCGCTCGACACCTCATTTTCACGAATTAAAAATTGAAAAAAGTGTTTTCTATGCACTGTCGGCCTTCCTTCCCCCCGCATGCCGTTTTTCAAGCTCATGGATCCCACGTCGTTCCTCATCTTTTATAAATCTGGGTAAGTGGCTCCTCTCCTTGTTGTTGTTTTTGTTTTTATTGTGTTAGGTATTAGGGTTGGTGTAGAAAAGATAAAATCTAAAGAAACACACCTAATAAATTATCAAACCAGCTGAAAGCCCTTTTGCCTCTCCTTTCAGATATGTAAATCTAGAAGACCCCTGCCTCCGAAGAAACCAAAAAATCATCTTTATCTGTGTGTTGCCTTACCAAAAATGTCTCTCTTGCCATCAAATCCAAATCAAGAAATCCATGGGCTGTTAATATGTAAAAAATCCTTGGCACACTATTTTACCACGCTACACATTCCAAAGCTACGCTGAGGCACATTTTAAAACCATGTAATAAGACCTTAACCTACTCCCATTTGAAATGGCACTTAGCAGATTTTCATGAGGCACTGGTGTCACTTCCATAACATCAACATGCCATGTTGTGTGCTAAAAACCATGCCCGTGCCTTATCGTTGGCGCTGAAACTTTTCATACAGCACCTTGCAAAATTGCACCCTTTCTAAACTTGGTGCAACTTTTCCCAGGTCAACACCAAGCGTAATTTTCTTCATGTTGACACCTTCCTAAATGCGCTTTACCCTTTGACCCAAAAAATTGCATGTTAACATCTAGAAAACCGTGCCCTTTCTGCTTGGCGCAACTTTTCTCCTATAAACATTGAGCACATTTTTACTCATGTCAACACCCCAGAAAGTGTGCCCAACAATTTTAGGCCTCTACAACATGTTGTGAACCTGCGCCTTGCACCCTAAGCCTTATAATTGCTTGTTCTTCATTCTGCAAGCTTTCATTATGAATAATATGATAATTGACATGGCTCTTTTGTGTTGGACCTCCTTGATTCTTCTTGTAGAATAACAACATCCATCCTTGGGCTCACATATGTCTTCATCAAGTAAAAAACTAGCTAAAGCTAAGCAGTTAGAACAAGAGATGAAGTACAAATATCAAAAAGTCAAAATTCTTGACTCATATGTAGAATGCAGCCTTGACATCAAAGACTCTGAGCTAGGACATATTGACATGGATGATTTTGGGCAAGGACCAACCAGGCAAGTAGTGGCCCGTGGATGAACAAGTTGGTGGGCAGTGGATTGCACTTTGCAGTTGGGCTGCTAGTAAGTGCCATAAATAATGAATTTATTATGTTGGTTGCCCGGTGCTATAACAAAGACACTAGATGTGTTGAAAATAAAGAACAACAGCCCATCATAGACCTCACAGCTCGTCACTTTGAAATGATCCTGGGCATTCCCCATCACAGGCAAAATATGTAGAAATAAGTCTCGAAGACTGCAAGAAGGCCTGGGATGATAATGAGGATAAATGCATGCAGATGATGAATGAGATTTATCTAAAGAACAAGAAGCTAGTGAGTAGATGGCCACAAACCATCCACCGTAGTGACTTTAATGAGGAGTTGAGTGATACAATCACCTTCTTAAACAGAATATTTGGGCTCCCTGATGCCCATTATTTCCACAAATGGATGTTGAGGTATCGAAGACCATGAGCAAGAATGCTCCTGATCCGCATTTTGGCTAGGGAAAAATCATTAGTGACACCATCTCCCAACATCTCCAACAAGTTCTAACAACTAGGAAGTTATGCATGAATTCCTACATTGTATACGCTGCTGTGGTAACAAGGGATTTCGTAGGGTTAGCTCGAAATGGGGTATTGCCCAAGGTCAAGATATATGAGTTCTACCCAGAGTTGAAGCTCGAGGCTAGTATCTCTTAGTTATCTAAAATTAATGATGCCTTCTTCTATGAGATAATCTACTTGTTGAGGCCAAACATGAGACACGGTCAGACTAGCCCGAGTGTGATTGCTGATATGAAGAAATGGGGAGTGTTGTTCACACAATTCCCCACATTCACATACCTCAAAGTGTGAATTTTGAGGAGAGCCTACAAAGCTATCAAGGTTTGTAGGGCCAAAGTTAGTCCTCTTGGAATTATAAAGTCGGTTGATCACTTACCTAACAAGCTCAAGAATGAAAAAAACTTGCAAAGTCATTGGCAACCAATTCAAAGGTCCAGATCATGATCAACTTTAAGCGATGATTAGCAAGTTTATGGAATATCGAGTGCAGTGTCACATCGAATCTCCTGATCAAAATCAGGATACCAAGTTTGAGCAGAGAGATGATGAGGAGTAGTTTCTTCTTCTTGGGATCCATTGATCATTTTTGTAAAATATTTAAAAATTATTTTGGCATTTATGATGACCTCATCCATGTTGCACCATGGGATTTTGTCATCCAAAAACTTTCCCAAAAGTCAACTTTTGACTTTTTAGATATTTTATAAATATCTTGTAAGATATTTTGTAAATAGTGGTTGGTTTTCTTTTTCTTCTTTCTTCTTCTCCTTCTATAAATACTTGAATAATTTTTTATTCAAGGTGGAAATTTTTTGTATGAAAGGAGAAGTGAGGAGAGAAAGACTTTGTGCTTTCTTGTAACAAAAGAAATATTAATACATGTATTCAGACTTTGTGCTCCATATGTGTGTTATTTGCATCAGATATTTCTTAAGTTAGATCTATGTTTTTATTCTATTGGATTCATTCCTACTATTGTCATCTGTTCATCAAGTATTGCTTTAATTGTTTATGCAAGTAATTTTGGCTCTGTTTACTACCAGCCCAAAGCATAAACCTTCTGACCTTTCCATCTTGGAATTCATTTCTTTTCTTCCTTCAGATCTACCCTCCTTCTGTTCCTTCCCTCCTACCTTTTTGTTTTTTGTTAGAACTACCTCTACTGGGATGAGATCCCAAACCCCCTAAAGTTAGAATAGTGTAGATTTGCATAGATTCCTACTTGATAGATTAGCAATAAAACAGTTTCACTTTGCTATCTCAAAGAGGGGATATGCCTTGCACACTATTGGTCTATTCCCCATTACTTTCCTAACCGATAGTTTTTCAAACCAACTATTTTTGGTGACTCTGTTGGGGATCGAATTAAGGAAACATCTAAAAAAACTTTAAAAATATCTACCATATTGCAAATTTTAACTCTTTGTTAAAAATTAAAATTTTTGCGAAGTGATCAAAACTGAAAATTTCCTTATACAAATCCATAGATCTGGACCAGATAGGAGCTTTTAGTTCACTGAGTTTTTACAAAAACTTGTATATTTTAGTAGATCTGAGATTCTGATATTTCACGTTATTTTCAAAACCTTGCAAAATTCAGGTCAAAGATCCGAAAATCAGCTTTCTAAATTGACCCACTTTTATCCTTATTAATCTTTGTCAGAAAACTGCAATCAATTGTTATTAAAAAAGGGTAAAATTAAATATTAAAAAAGTACATGCTGCTGATTTTTGCTAGAAAAATCAGAAAATCAGCAAGTATAAAAAAAAGATTGTTGTAAATCTACTCTTAATTGTTGTAGATCTGAATGGGTATGCTGGTGGGTGAACCATTTACTCACGTAGAAGAGCTCATGGAGAAGTTGATCCAATTTTGATCTACTTGAAGGCATAATTTCAAGTATCACTCCAAAGCATGATTCACATCACTTAGCTCGGTAGATCGATCGACAAGAAGTGTCTCACCTCCATGAAAAATCCAGACTTCACAAGGTGCCTCAACATCAATTTGCAGTGCTCTTTTGTTAAGTGGAACCACACTCCCTGCTCGCGTTCTTTTTCCTACTTTTCAAATGGCAGCAAATCTATCTGTACTATGGGGAAATGCCATGGGTCCTCTAGCATTGCCGCATCCAGTTCACCCTCCCCAAAGATAAATCACAAAAATTTCCCAAAGTTTGATGGGAGTGGAAATCAAAGCATGGACGCACATATTCTTTGCATTTATTATGTCATGCAGCATTCTGGACATGACTCATGAGGATGTATTGGTACATCTCTTTCTAGAGACCTTGTAAGGGCCTGTAGTAGAGTGGTTCCAGCATTTACTAGCTACATCCATCACCAATTGGGCCACATTGCGGACTGCATTTGAAGACAGATACAAACCTTCAGAAGACGCATTTGTGTTATTATCACAAATCACTCACATGAAGAAGGAGAACAATGAAACCATGTGTGATTTTATCACCCAATTCAATTCACTAATCAACTGTGTGCCACTTGCCATGATGCCAACATTAGAGAATCAAAAGTGTTTCTTCTTTAATGCCATGAGTTCAAAAGTAAGTTTCTTACTTTTACAGGAACAAATACCCACTTTGGTCCTTGCTCAAGCTACGACCATTTGGATAGAAGACAACCTTCTTATATCCGGTGAGTTAAGATGAGAGCCATCAAAATCAAAGGCTTCAAATTCTTCTTAGGCTACCTCATCAGATCCAACATTCTAGAAGATGGCGAATGACTTTCTCTCATTAAAGAAGCAATTGACTCAAACATCATCTACCACTCTATACCGAGATATCCCACGGAGGAACTTCACTCCCAACAATGCCCCCTAAAGGCCGCGTTTTCCTGCTGCTTCTCCAAGGTTAGCAATTGAAGCCCCTTGATTAATGCTTTGGTTGAAATCAAAAAGATGATCCAAATTACGAAGAACCTTTGTCGCAAGATGAAGATGACCAAGATGTCGGTGAATCGACTAATGACTCTACTATTGGGTATATGGAATTTGAAGATAAGGAATCTGATGAAGAAGAGGGTACCCAAGGGTATGCAAGTGGAAAATCATATGCATTTTTCACTCACTCGTAAGGAAAAGAAGCAAAGATTGCTGCTGAAAAACAAAAGGAAAAGGCTGTGGTAACTCCTCCTCCAACGATCACTAAAAGAGGTAATCCCCTTCCTACTCAACCTCTGTTAAACCTTTTGTAAAGAAATATTTTCCTCCTATTTCTCCTCTAATTCAACCTTCCTCCAATCCCATAAAGACTAGTAATCCTCCTCCACAAACGTGAAATGAAGGACTCATTCCTTTATTAGCTCAACCCTTGGTCACATTCGATATAATTGATCATGCCAAAAACCAAGATCCGATATGTCTCAAGCCGAGTACCTTGATTCAACCGGAGTAGCTTATAAGATTAACTAAGTATATCCAAATTTAGGCTACCATCCCTCCTCCCATTTCCCCAAAAGGAATTCTTCCCACCCCTCCTTTGTCTTATGTAAACATTGCCTCAACTTCCGCATTAGGGAAAATTGAACCTTTTTAACTGTCTCTCCTAATCAATGGTCATAAACTAAGTAACTGTATAATTGATTCTGGAGCTTCTGAAAATGTTATGCCAGCAAAGGTCACCCATGATTTAGGCCTCACACTTACTAAACCTTTTGGTAGATGCTTTACTCCATGGAAACCAAACAGGTACCATCGATTGGTCAGATCAAGGATGCACAATTCACATTTGCGGCATTTCCTAAGAAAAGGGTAAAAATGACTATTCTCATAACTAATATTCCAGAAGCATATTGGATATTGCTAGGGAGGAGCTTCATAAAGAATTCGGTGGAGAAATTTATATGGATGGTCCAAAGCCGGGATTCTGTCAAAAGGGTGATACAAACGTTGGAACCAGAGTCACAAAAGAAATATGTAGTCACCAACTTTGATGACCCTAAGGCTCAGATTCTCTTCGAATCATCAGGGATGGAGAACTACTTCCTATCCACTGACTCAGATAGAATGGATGTTCTCATCCAAAAAAAGATCTCAATAAAGTATGGACATTGTAGTTTGATGGTAGTTGTGCAACAAGTGGATGTGGTGTTGGGGCTGTTCTAATATCTCTGAAGAGGAGATTTCCCCTTTTCTTTCAAATTGTAGTTCTTCAATACAAATAATACTGCTGAGTATGAATCCTTGTTACTTGGCATGTAAGCTACAAAAGAGAAAGGAATCAAGAATATAAAATTACAAGGTGATGTTGAGTTGATTGTCAATCAAGTAAAAGGGATATATCAAGTAAAAAATGACCGACTCAGACACTACCGCAATGCAATATGGGATAGCATCAAATATTTTGACGCTTTCTCAATCAAAGTAGTTCTGCGAGCTCAAAATGACATGGCTAATTTGTTGGCCATCTCAGCCTCTCTCATGCTTCCTCACCTAGGGTTAAAAATAGATACATATACCATTCAATTGGTTTTCACCCGAGTGTGCTAGATAATTCACAACACTGGCAAGTGTTCAATGATGACAACCAACTTATCACTTTTTGGAGAAAGCTAGCAATTTCAAAGAACTTCATTTTGATGGATCAACTTCTACATGTCGTGAGTCTCTCACTGGTCAAGCACATGAAGCTGAAAAAGAAATAGTGATACAACTCAAAGGAAATAAGATTCCGAAAGGTTTGGTTTCCTTAGAACGATTATTTGATAATCATGACCGTTTTGTCAAGAAAAAGCAACAGGATGATCCTTCCTCTTCTCCGAGAAATTGAATCGTCAACTGGTGCGTGGGACATCCACATTCTCGTGAATATTGGGAATTGTTATACACACGAGGAAAAGAGAAAATTTGTTAAGTTATTGAAAAATTACATGGATGTATTAGCATGGTCTTATACTGATCTAAAATATTTCAAGCCAAAGGACATTCAGCATGACATTCCACTCAAAGATGATGTCAAGCCTTTTCGTCAAAAGTAAAGGAACTACAACCCCAAAATCTCGGGTACCATCCAGGCTGAAATTTAGAAAATGTTGGATGCAAGAATTATTTTTTCAATTCATCATAGTACTTGGGTTGCAAATATTATGCCCGTGTGGAAGAAGAATGGTGAGATATGCATATGCGTAGATTTTCACAACTTGAACTAGTCATCCTTAAAGGATAACTATCCACTACCGATAATGGATCGAGTTCTACATGTGGTAACCGGTTTAGAAATCCTATCTATGCTTGATGATTTTTCAGGTTACAATCAAATTCAAGTCCCTTTGAAGATCAGTTCAAGATAGTATTCACCACTCCTTGGGGTACTTTCTCCTATAGCGAGAATGCCATTCAGTTTGATCAACATCGGTTCCACCTTCCAACAAGAAATGGAATTTGCATTTAATGGTATGATGGGAAAATTCATCGTATTTTACCTAGATGACCCGATCGTGTTCTCCAAGAGACAAAGTGATCACTTTGTGATCATTTGGAACAAGTCTTGATCGGATGCCGAGAGCACTGAGAATTTCACTAAATCCCAAGAAGTCAATTTTTGGGGTCACCAAAGGAAAGATCTTTGGGACATGTCATTAGTAGAGAAGGGACTAAGATAGATTTTGAAAGGGTCAAGGCTATTCATATCCTTACTTTGACTACAAGCAAGACCGGTGTTCACTCTTTCTTTAGAAAGGTAAATTTTCTTAAACACTTCTTTCCTAAATTTTCTAAGAAGACTAAGTCATATATCTAATATGATGAAGGGGTCCCAAATATTTTGATGGAGTGATAAAGGCGGGAAATCATTCGAAGACATAAAACCTTCGCCGCTCACGCTCCTGTTGCGGTATGTCTTGACTTGAGAAAAGACTTCATCATGTACAGTTATGCGTCGGTGCATACTATATCAACTATCTTAATGCAAAAGAACTCCAAAGATATTGAATCCCTGGTTTGTTTCATGATCTCTCCTCTTAAGCCTCATGAACTGAAGATGTCACAATTGGAAAAGCATGCCTTTTCCGTGGTAAAAGTAGTCAAAAATTTCCGCTACTATATTCTAAATTCTCATACAGTAGTGTTGGTTCTTGACATGGCTGTTAAGTCTATCCTAACTCAACAGGAGTTAGGGAGCTTATGAGGGAATTGGATTACAAAGGTCCAAGAATACGACCTAGACATCAAACCAACCAAGTTGGTAAGAGGTAAAGGCCTATGTCAGCTAATGGCTGAAAATAAAGACTCAGAGGTACCTGAAGAGAAAGCTGATCACATTGATGGAGAACAAAATGAACTAGAGAAAGTGGATTCTTTGCCCATGGTTCTATTTGTCACAACCAATGATGAATGGTATTCTAACATCACATTCTTTCTCACCTATGGAGAGTGCCCAACTCACCTAACCACTAAGGAAAAGCGAATGGTGAAGCTCAAAGCTGCAAGATATGTCATATGGGATGATGGATTGTACAAACGTGGAATTGACGGCATTTTTCTACGATGTGTTGATAAGCCGCAATAGATAAAATTGTTGGAGAGTTTTCATGACTCAGCCTATGGTGGTCACTTCTCCTCATCCATAAAAACACACAAAATCATTCGGGCAGTACTCTTCGCCGACACTATTCGAGGATGCGGCCACCGGGTAGTGAAATGTGAACTTTGCCAACAGTTTGTTGGCAAACCAAAGCTGGTTGTGTTTCCCCTCAGGCCCGTCATTATTGACGAACCATTCAGGAAATGGGGAATTGATTTCATTGGAACACTCAATCCTCAATCGAGTCTTTGGACATAGTTACATCCCAACTACAACAAATTACTTCACAAAATGGGTGGAGGCCATACCGCAAGCATGCCACTACGAAGTTGTTTGCAACTTCATCAAAGAGAATATCATTGTGAGATTTGGCATTCCACAAAAATCATTGCTTGATAGCTGTTGGTGTAAAATCACAAGAACCACGGATGTTGATCAGATTTCTAGGTTGATCACTCTAGCATCCAGTGTGATTGCACAACATTGAAACCTTTCTCCAAGTTTGGGACTTGCAGAAATGAGAAAGGAATCTCAGAGAAGGTTGGTTCCTGCTCCTAAACTACCTGCCACAAGCTATTCCAGTGCAGGCAAGCTAATCTAAACCTAATCTAACCATGCCAAGGAGATAGAGAGAGAGAGAGAGAAAAGGGAAAAATAGCAAAAGCCTACACTAAAACAGTGATACACCAGAGAAGGAGAATGTTGAACATCTATCAAAGCGCCATGGAACAAAGAGAGGTGAGCAATGGGAAGGGTGGACGAGACGCATCACGAGGCCCAAGGATAGATTTCACACGAGAAAATGTCCCAAAACTCCATGAACACGGCTCGGACCTGCAATGAACATTAAAACTTGCACAAATACCTACAATGAAGAGAGACAAGAAGAGAACAAGTGAAAAATGAGCAAGGATGGACAGATGCATCATAAAACACGTTTTTGTTGCTTCAGAAGTTTGCACAGAACATCATTTCAATAGTAAAAGGCAAAAACACCATTACAGAGCAAGGGAGGAGGTTTGAACTCCATTTTCAACCCTAGAGAAGAAAAGAAGGGAGGGAAGGGTAGAAAATATGAACAACTTGTAATCAATAGAAGAAATGAGCCAAATCTGGCCTTTTACAATGCATGGGTCGAGCCCAGGAGAGAGAAAACGTAGGAAAACATGCAAACAGCCCAACCATTGACCAAAACGCATTCTTCATTAAAATCGGTGGTTGAAACATCTCCTCTAGCCATGTTGAAGAAGAATGTGACCCATGTGCATTAAATTGGTTGTTGAAACATCAGTTCTGGTTGTGCTGAAGAAGAATGCGACCCATGTGCATTAAATCGGTTGTTGAAACGTCAGTTCTGGCCATTACCACGCACCAGAGATGTTTCTCAATTTTCTCTCTCCAAACTGAACCAAAATGCAATATTGACCATATAATCCTGTAGATAATTTCATAAGCTTTCCAATGATATAAAGAACGTGTAAATCCGAGCTCTGGATCAAAAGATATGGGGATCTGAAGATTTAGGGCAAAAAAGGCCAAAACGGATATTTGAATTTTTTCCCGCGCTCTGCCACTTGGACGACATGTGTCGGGCGCTGATTGGATGAGAAATTCTCTCTCCTCCACCTCTCGTGGGTTTCCCTTTGAAATTTTGACCTTTTAATACTTTGGGAAAATTTTCTATTTTTCCCCCACGCCCCACCACTTGGGACACGTGGCATGATCTGGTTGGAGGACAGGGGCGCGGGGTCATCCTTTACCTTTTAGTTTTTCGGCCAAGCTTTTGCCAAATTTTCTAAGTCCTCCCTGATCTCTGCACTCCCCCTACCTTAGGACACGTGTCATGTGTCTATTAGCTCGGGCCAACCCTTCAAACCTCGCCCTTTGAACTTTTGGGCCCAAAAACACTTAGTCGAAATTTTTATTGTGCCTCCCCTTGTGACATGCGTCACATTCGATTCATTGGCGGATTTTTTCCGGGTCTTCATGTCTCTCACGTATTTTTGGCTGGATGTCCCAAACCATCGTGTCAAATTTCTCTCGATCCGCTTTGATTCAGCTTCCCGTCCCTCTTTGCGGTGAAGACACGTGGGAAGATTTGATTGGCTCTCGACTCCTCCGGCTTTTCACGCCCCATGCGTACTCTTGTCCCGAGATGTCCCACACTACATGAAACAAGACTTAGGCAATTTTCTTCATCTTTTCGGCCGGTTAGGCTTTTCGCGCCCTACATGTCCCGATGTCCCAATGTCCTGGATCTGCCTGCGTAGACCGCCTAAAGGCTTTTCGGCCAGTTCACGCCCCGTCGTCCCAACTGTCCCAAGGACCGCCTGGACTAGGACTTAGCTGATTTTCATGATTTTTTCTGCCCCAAGCTTGTTTTTTGTAACTTTTTCACCCTTTTTTAGAACTTTGTCTTTTCTTCTTGGACAGAAGAGTTAGAAAGAAGCCGAGGGGACCCCAGAAACATGATTTTGGGCCTTGAATCTATCTATTTGCCTAGGACTTGAATAATCTGATGCATGTTATCAAAATTACCCTGGGGGTGAATTTTGGATAATGATTTTAGCGACTCAAGTGGGTCATCTCACTGCTAGATGAAGTTACCGGTTTCTAAAGTAATCCATTGGGCATGGAGTCATGAGTTGTAACCTGCAAACTGATCGAACTTTGAAAACTTCCTCCGAACTACTTGAAACCTCTTTGAAATGGAGTCGTTCTCACCAAAATTCCTTTGAAATGGGATGCAAGAGCAAAACCAGCACCACAAAAACTATGTACGAACTGAAAATCATACATGCTCCAAATGGAACATGCAGAGTGTGCACAAGCACTTCTTCTACTGAAAGCAAACCTACCTACTCTACTCTAACTGGAAGCAAAGGCAAGCTAAACAAACCCTGCAATTGGTTGTGAGAAATAGCTTCCCTTTCTCAAAAGTGGCAGCCATGCAATTGATTTGGAGCTGATCATGGCTGTTAGGATGAGTGGAAAATCAACAAGAAGCTGGTCTTCCACCCAAATCATCAAGGTATCAGCTGAAGGAAAATTCAATACCTCTTTTAGTTGCTCTGCATTTGGATTGAAGAGGTATGACAGCTGATCCTTGGTACTTTGTAGCTCACCCTCATGCTCAGAAGCAAGCATGACTGGTTGTGACTTCTCCTTTGGCTCCAATGAAGCCAAATACCTGATTGGGCAAGGTCTGATCCATTTGATATGCCCATAGCTCTAATTTTCAACTCCAAAAATGGAGTCTTCTTGTAGACCTTCTTGAATGGATGGTGTGGAAGAAATGGTGAAATTCCTCTGTCCTTTCTCTTCCTCCAATGAAGAACATGAAAGATTTAAATCTTCCAATCTTGGTTCCAAAGAGCTGCTTTATAAGATACAGTGCTGCTGCAAATGAATACTCTCCTTCATGACACAGATTCAAGTGTTTGGAATGTGGATGATGAAAGAGAGAATGGTGGAAACTCAACCAAATCCTCTCCATCAAAGCAGTCCTCCAAATCGACGGATAAACTACCTCATGACTGTCCTGCTGCAAATGCTCAAATTCCTCCATGGTGTCTTCTTGATCTGTAACTTGACCACCATGGTTTCTTTCACCCTCCAACATTGAGTTTGAGAGATCAAACTCCTCTTCAGTACTAGAACTTGAGAGAGGTGAAGTAGAAAGAAGAACTGAAGGTTCTCCTGTAGCCTGCTTTGTGCTCAAAGCCCTTGGATCTATAATTTTCTCCTCCACAACTAGAATGTGCTCCTCTTCTTTTGGATCCGGAGTAGCTTCTCCTTCCTCCAATGTTTGAAGACAATCTTGCTCTTGATTGAACTTTTCCTCTAGCATGAAGTTTTTAGGTCAAACTCTTCAATCTGCTTTGCTCTATAGGACAAGTTGGGACTGCAAGATCTTCTTCTGAGCTTTCTTCCTCTATGGCTGATTGTGCAACTTGAATTGAATCAGCATTCCCTTCAAATAGAGTGCCAACATGGACACTACTTTCGAGCAAACTTGATCTCGCTTCTTCTTTTGCTCTTCTTTCTTGCCTGCTGATCTGCTTCTTCTTTTTGCTCTTCTTCTGCTGCCACAAAATCAGTCTTAACCACCATTTGTTCAACCTTAGCCTCTTCTGTAGGTTTAACCATCAAGGGGATCTTTGTCATCCCAAATTTGGCAGCCCAAACCCTCAAGTTGTCTGTCATTTCTTTTCTTCTTGGCTCTTCCTCTTGCTATCCTTGATGACTGATTTTTGCAATTTCTTCTTCCCCACATGGAATTGGGAATGCAAGAGGAGGGATGGGTTGTAACTCAATTGATTTGGCATTTTTTTGTGGTGGTAGAGGAGGTGAAACCTCTTGTTTCTTTAGAGGAGGGGGTATTTCTGTTAGCTCTTGTGGAGGGGATGACTGTTTGGAAGGAAAAAGGAAAGAAGAATTGAGGTGTGGTGGAAGACTGAGAGGTGGAGACATGGGATCAACATTTGGGACAGCAGATGGGGAGTTTAGAATTTGCAATTCCAAATGAGATGGTGTTGCTTGAGTAATGGGAAGAGAAAAACCAGATGATGGTGTAGAACTTACCCATTGACAAGGTTGTTCAACAACAAGTGTATAGGCCTCTATTTCTGTTGTCCATTGTGCAAGTTGGGGCAGCATTTTCATCATGAAGTCCAGCTTCTCCCGAGGATTGAAGTGTCTTGGAAAAGGGCCTCCCATGGACAAGGAGTCCTACAACCAATTCTGAAAGTTTTCATTTGATTTGTTGCTCTGGACTACACCATCTTTACCTCCATCTTTTGGATTTTCTCCAATGAGACCAGCATCTTGCATCGATTGTCTTCATAACCAGCATACTCTTGCTCTTGGAAAGCTCCATAGCCAAACTGATTTTGGCATTGCTGCTCATATGGGTATGCATGCTGATTTTGAATCTGCTCAAAATGTTGATTTGAAAGAGTTGTAATGCGTGTTAGAGGTGGAATATACTGCTGTTGTAAATGTGAGTTCCATGATGGAAATGAGGTCATGATTGCACAACTTCATGGAGTGGAAAAGAGTGAAATGGATGGAAAGAAATATGGATGGAAATGGATGAAAAACAGGTCTGCAACTTCAGAAATGGGTTGCTGATCAGATGGAGTCACCAGATGTGTTTGCAAGTGCCTCTAAAGGCTGAAATCTTCATAGGAACACACCAACCTGCAAAAGATGAAGTGGAAGACCTTTAAGTTCCACTGGGCGTGCCAAAACTATTGATGCAAGCCGCACGGTGGCTTAAGATTTGCTGTTGATAATGAGACACCTCTGAAAGATGAAATAATCTAACCTCAGTGTCCCACCGGGCATGCCAAAACTGTTGGTGCAAAATCACAGCACCCCTGGATGTTGATCAGATTTCTAGGTTGATCACTCTAGCATCCAGTGTGATTGCACAACATTGAAACCTTTCTCCAAGTGTGGGACTTGCAGAAATGAGAAAGGAATCTCAAAGAAGGCTAGTTCCTGCTCCTAAACTACCTGCCATAAGCTATTCCAGTGCAGGAAAGCTAATCTAAACCTAATCTAACCATGCCAAGGAGACAAAGAGAGAGAGAGAGAAAAGGGAAAAATAGCAAAAGCCTACACTAAAACGGTGATACACCAGAGAAGGAGAATGTTGAACATCTATCAAAACTACCATGGAACAAAGAGAGGTGAGCAATGGGAAGGATGGACAGATGCATCACAGGCCCAAGGATAGATTTCACATAGAAAATGTCCCAAAACTCCATGAACACAGCTCCAGACCTGTAATGAACATTCAAACTTGCACAAATACCTGCAATGAAGAGAGGCAAGAAGAAAACAAGTGAAAAATGAGCAAGGATGGACAGATGCATCACAAAACACATTTTTGTTGCTTCAGAAGTTTGCACAGAACATCATTTCAATAGTAAAAGGCAAAAACACCATTACAAAGCAAGGGAGGAGGTTTGAACTCCATTTTCAACCCTGGAGAAGAAAAGAAGGGAGGGCAGAGTAGAAAAGATGAACAACTTGTAATCAATATAAGAAATGAGCCAAATCTGGCCTTTTACAATGCATGGGTCGAGCCCAGGAGAGAGAAAACGTAGGAAAACGTGCAAGCAGCCCAACCATTGACCAAAACGCATTCTTCATTAAAATCGGTGGTTGAAACATCTCCTCTAGCCATGCTGAAGAAGAATGCAACCCATGTGCATTAAATTGGTTGTTGAAACGTCGCTTCTGGCCGTGCTGAAGAAGAATGCGACCCATGTGCATTAAATCGGTTGTTGAAACGTCGGTTCTGGCCATTACCACGCACCAGAGATGTTTCTTAATTTTCTCTCTCCAAACTGAACCAAAATGTAAGATTGACCCTAGAATCGTATAGAGAATTTCATAAGCTTTCCAATGATATAAAGAACGTGCAAATCCGAGCTCTGGATCAAAAGATATGGGGATCTGAAGATTTAGGGCAAAAAATAGGCCAAAACGGATATTTGAATTTTTCCCATGCTCTGCCACTGGACGACACGTGTCGGGCGCTGATTGGATGAGAAATTATCTCTCCTCTACCTCCCGTGGGTTTCCCTTTGAAATTTTGACCTTTTTATACTTTGGGAAAATTTTCTATTTTCCCCCGTGCCCCGCCACTTGGGACACGTGGCATGATTTGGTTGGAGGACGGGGCGTGGGGTCATCCTTTACCTTTTAGTTTTTTGGCCAAAACTTTTGCCAAATTTTCTAAGTCCTCCCTGAGCTCCACACTCCCCCACCTTAGGACACGTGTCTGTGTCTATTGGCTCGGTCCAACCCTTTAAACCTCGCCCTTTGAACTTTTGGGCCCAAAAACACTTAGTCAAACTTTTATTGCACCTCCCCTTGTGACACGCGTCACATTCGATTCGCGATTTGCTTTTCCAGTCTTCGCGTCCCTCACATATTTTTGGCTGGATGTCCCAAACTGTTTGGGACAAATTTCTCCGATCTGCCCGATTCGGGCTTCCTGTCCTCTTTACAGCGAAGACACGTGGCAAGATTTGATTGGCTCTCGGCTCCTCCACTTTTCGCATCCCACGCGTACTCTTTTCCTAGATATCCCACACTACGCAAAATGAGACTTAGGAAATTTTCTCCATCTTTTCAGCCGGTTCAGCTTTTGCACCCGCATGTCCCGATGTCTCAACTGTCCTAGATCTTTGTGCGAGACCACATGGAGGCTTTTCGACCGGTTCGCACCCCGACGTCCCAATTTGTCCCAAGGATTTGCTGGACTAGGACTTAGCCAATTTTCATGATTTTTTCTGCCCAAGCTTGTTTTTTGCAACTTTTTCACCCTTTTTAGAACTTGCTCTTTTCTTCTTGGACAGAAGAGTTAGAAAGAAGCCGAGGGGACCCCAGAAACATGATTTTGGGCCTTGAATCTATCTATTTGCTTGGGACTTGAATAATCTGATGCATGTTATCAAAATTACCCTGGGGGGGTGAATTTTGGATAACAATAACACTTCTAACTTCTCTTCATGGGAAGTAATTGGTTTTTGTTATGGATACGAAATAACCTTGGCTCATGCCTCTGATTATTATCCTCAAGGAAATGGTCAGGAAGAATCCAGCAACAAGAACCTGGTAACTATCATACGGAAGCTAGTTGATGAAAACTAGTGGTCCTAACACAAATCATTATACGATGCTTTGTGGGTGGATGATATCACTCCAAAGAGGTCTCTTAGCATCTCACCTTTCCCGGTGATATATGGGATCGATGCTGAAATCCCTATCTTCATAGAACTTCCTACTCTACGCTTAGCTCGAGCAATTGAAGATGAAACTTTTTAGAATTCTCTCGAAAAGAGGATTATGTACCTAATGGAACTTGAAGAAAAGCAAGTGAAAGTGGTCAAAAAGATCACTAAACATCAGAATCAAGTTAAGAGGTTGTTTGACAAGAAAGCTAAGTAGAGAGATTTCCAAGTGGGATATCTTGTTCTTTTGTGGGACAAACAAAGAGAACCGAAAGGTATGCACGGGAAGTTTGACTCTCTTTGGAGAGGGCCATACAAAATCAAGCAGCTCAATGGAGAGAATAGTTTCTATCTCTCATATCTAGACGGAACCGAGCTCCCACTTCCCTATAGTGGGAAACACCTGAAGATCTTCAGGAAGTAGAGCTTGTTCTCTTCTTTGTATAGTTTTCTTTTTCTTTCATCATGTGTTTGCTTTTTGTTTATTGTGTGTTCCCTTTCTTTCCCTTTTTGGTCACCCTTGTTTTTGACTCTATAAAACCTAATGGATAGGCACATGAAAATTTGGGATTCTCTACCCTTAAGTTTCACTTAAAGATAGTTCCCAAAAATATCCAAATTGTTATCCTGCAAAATTGACACTGGAAATTTGCGGAGTAACTATACCAAAATTTCCATTTTGGCCCCGAGGGGAGTTTGATAATGTTTGAAATGCCACAAAACTTCATTTCAAAAAATATAGATGTTGCGAAACTTAGTCACTTTTTTAATTCTTTGGTGCACCCATCTTCATGTTGACATGACTGAAGTTGCGCCCCTTTTTGCAATGGGCGCAATTTTCCTTGTGTCGACACACCAAAATCTGCGCCCCCTCTAAAACCTTCAGTGCACTCATTATTATGTTAACATCCAAAACATTGTTCCCCTTTAAATACCCTAAGGCCCTAGAAACATTGTGTTGACATCTAAAAATGTGCACTTAGGCATTGGAAACATTGTGTTGACATCTGAAAATGTGTACTTAGGCACTGGAAATGTTGTGTCGACATCAACAAATTTGTGCTAAGGTGCACTTTTCCTTGTGTCGACACTCCCAAAGGTGCGCCAAAAGAAGTTGGTGAAGTAATAAATGCCAGTTTTCCTATAAATAGGCACCGACACCTGTCATTTTCATGAATTGAAAATTGAAAAAAGTGTTTTCTCTACGCCTATCAGCCATCCTTGTCCCCCCCACATGTCATTTTTCGAGCTTGTGGATCCCACGTCATTCCTCATCTTTTATAAATCTGGGTAAGTGGCTCCTCTCCTTGTTTTTTTTTTTGTTGTGTTAGGTATTAGGGTTGGTGTAGAAAAGATAAAATCTAAAGAAACACACCTAATAAATTATCAAACCAGCTGAAATCCCTTTTGCCTCTCCTTCTAGATCTACAAATCTAGAAGACCCCTACCTCTAAAGAAACCAAAAATCATCTTTATCTGCATGTTGCCTTACCAAAAATGTCTCTCTTGCCATCAAATCCAAATCAAGAAATCCATGGGCTGTTAATATGTAAAAACTTCTTGGTGCACTATTTTTCCACGCTACACATTCCAAAGCTACGTTGAGGCACATTTTAAAACCATGTAACAAGACCTTAACCCACGCCTGGTTGAAATGGCACTTAGCAGATTTTCATGAGGAGTTGGCACCACTTCCATAACATCAACATGTCATGTTGTATGTTGAAAACCCCGCCCGTGCCTTATCCTTAGCGCTAAAAATTTTCATGCAACACCTTGCAAAATTGCGCCCTTTTTAAACTTGCCGCAACTTTTCCCAGGTTAACACCAAGAGCAATTTTCCTCATGTTGACACCTTTCTAAATGCGCTTTACCCTTTGGCACCAAAATTTATATGTTAACATCCAAAACACCACACCCTTTCTGCTTGGTGTAACTTTTCTCCTATAAACATTGAGTGCATTTTTACTCATGTCAACACCCCAGAAATTGTGCCTAGCAATTTTAGGCCTCTGACATGTTGTGAACCTATGCCTTGCGCCCTAAGCCTTATAATTTCTCATTCTTAATTTGTAAGCTTTCATTATAAATAACATGATGGTTGACATGGCTCTTCTTTGTTGGACCTCTTTGATTCGTGCGAGAATAACAACATCCATCCTTGGGCTCACATATGTCTTCATTAAGAAAAAAACCAGCTAAAACTAAAGCTAAAACTAAGCAGTCGTAACAAGACATGAAGTACAAATATCAAAAATTCAGAATGCCTAACTCATATGTAGAATGAAGCCTCAACATCGAGACTCGAGCTAGGACATATTGGCATGGATGATTTGGACAAGGACCAACCAGCAAGCAAAGGTGGCCGTGGATGAACAAGTTGGTGGGTAATGGATTGCACTTTGCAATTTGGGCTGCCGCGGTAAGTTTAAGTAAATAATGAATTTATTATGTTGGTTTCCTGGTGCTATAATAAAGACACTAGATGTGTCAAAAATAAAGAACAGGATCCCATCATAGACCTCACATCTCATCACTTTGAAATGATCTTAGGCATTCCCCATCACAAACAATATGTAGAAATAAGTCTAGAAGACTGCAAGAAGGCCTGGGATGATAATGAGGATAAATGCATGTAGATGATGAACAAGCTTTATCTAAAGAACAAGAAGCTGGTGAGTAGATGGCCACAAACCATCCACCGTAGTGACTTCAATGAGGAGTTGAGTGATACAATCACCTTCTTGAATAGATTATTTGGGCTCCCTGATGCCATTATTTCAACAAATGTATGATGAGGTATCTAGAGACCATGAGAAAGAATGCACCTAATCAGTATTTTGGTTGGGGTGAAATCATCAGTGACACCATCTCCCAACAACTCCAACAAGTTCTAACAACTAGGAAGTTCTACATGAATTCCTACATTGTATACGTTGCTATAGCAGCAAGGGATTTCGCATGAGGTTAGATCAAAATGGGGTATGGCCCCAGGTCAAGATATATGAGTTCTACCCGAGCTAAAGCTCAAGGCTAGCATCTCTCGGTTCTCCAAAATTAATGATGCCTTCTTCTATGAGGTAATCTACTTGACGAGGCCAAACATGAGACACGGTCGAGACCAGCTGAGTGTGATTGCTACTATGAAGAAATGGGGAGTGTTGTTCACATGATTCCCCACATTCACATACCTCGAATTGTGAATTTTGAGGGAGAGCCTACAAAGCTGCCAAGGTTTACTGGGGCCAAAGCTGGTCCTCTTAGGATTGTCAAGGTAGCGATCACTTACCTGACAAGCTCAAGAATGAGAAAGAAACTTGTGAAGTCATTGGCAACCATTTTAAAGGTCTAGATCATGATCAACTTCAAGCGATGATCAGCAAGTTTATGGAATATCGAGTGCAGTGTCACATCAACTCTCCTGATCAAAAGTAGGATACCAAGTTCGAGCAGAGAGATGATGAAGAGTAGTTTCTTCTTCTTGGGATCCATTGATCATTTTTGTAAAATATTTAAAAAGCATGTTGGCATTTATGATGACCTCATCCATGTTGCACCATGGGATGTTGCCATCCAAAAACTTGCCCAAAGTCAACTTTTGACTTTTTAGATATTTTGTAAATATCTTGTAAGATATTTTGTAAATAGTTGTTGGTTTGCTTTTGTCTTCTTTCTTCTTCTCCTTCTATAAATACTTGAATACTTGTTGTATTCAAGGTGGAAATTTTTTGTATGAAAGGAGAAGTGAGGAGAGAAAGACTTTGTGCTTTCTTGTAACAGAAGAAATATTAATACATGTATTTAGAATTTATGCTCCATGTGTGTGTTATTTGCATCAGATCTTTCTTAAGTTAGACCTATATTTTTATTCTATTGGATTCATTCCTACTATTGTCATCTATTCATTAGTATTGATTTAATTATTTATGCAAGTAAGTTTGGCTCTATTTACTACCAGCCCAAAGCATAAACCTTCTGACCTTTCCGTCTTGGAATTCATTTCTTTTCTTCCTTCAGATCTACCCTCCTTCCATTCCTTCCCTCCTACCTTTCTATTCGTTGTTGGAACTACCTCTACTAGGATGAGATCCCAAACCCCCGAAGTTAAAGTAGTTTAGATTTGCACTGATTCCTTCTTGATAGATTAACAATAAACTAGTTTCACTTTATTGTCTCAAAGAGGGCTATGTCCTGCACCTTTGTTGCTTTGTTCCCATGACTTTCCTAATCGTGCTTTTTCAAACCAACAATTACCTAAACCTTTCTGCTCCCATGCACACCAACCTCTTCCATTGTGTTCCTTTCCCTTGCACGCTTTTTCTTGAGTGTCCTCCTTCTTTATTGCCTCCTCCGCACTTTGACTTCTTCCTTGGGACTTAGTCAATTTCAAGGCCCAACACAACTCATCCTTTATAAAAATTTTAACTCATTATAGCTATTTCCTTTTATTTCCCTATCACATTGTTGTACATTATCATCGTAACTTAAACTTATTAGCATAAATACTAATTAATATAGCTATAACTAGTTATCTTTATTTTTGGTATTTTGTGTGTGCATTTATTCTTATGATTACAATAAGTTGTTTGAATGATGATATGTGTGATGCCACTCTTATTTGTAAGTAAATTGTTATATGCATCAACTCGTATGTAGCAAAGGAACCATATGCAGTAACTCATCCACATAAAAGGACCTATCTACAACAACCCAAGCTGCAGCCAAAGGGAACCACCTACAACAAAGAAGCCATGTTATGAATATCTCTTGGAACGTGAAGAATGAAACTTAATTTTGTATGTGTCATTGAAGGAGAAGTTACAACTAGAACATGAAGAACTGGGAGATAACTCAACAATAGATCTAATTATTCACTGCAACTCATTGAAGAACTGATTGATTGATTAGTTAACACGTGATTTAAGGAACTATTTGGTTACTTAAGATATGTGTTTAGTAACTAAACATCGGTTATTAGTTATATTACATGTGTTGAATATCTTGAGATCTTTCACTTTTTCTATCAAAGATATTTCAATTAATTGTTAAACTCCTAGTTGAACTCTTCTTCTCATGTCTTGTTGTAAATAAGAAGTATAAGAGAAAAGGGTTAATGCTGGAAATCTATCTAGAGCATAGGATATATAGAATAGAATACGAGAGATATATAGAGATTACTTTTTGTTCCTAGATGTAATATTCATGCTAATTCAATAAAATATCATAGTTACGTATAGTATCCTTTGGTTGCAATATCCGGGAGGGATTACCACCAAAGGTAGGGCCCACTTGTGGTCTGTTGAACCCCTCCATAGTTTTTTTGTTCTATTTTATTGCATGATTAGACTAGGAAGCAATTTATCTCTTTATTTGCATTCTAAATTTACAAGATTTGTTTTAGTCATAGTGTTTAGAAGCCATTTTCTTTCAGTTCTAATTTTTTTAAAGCATTGTTATTTCAAGTATTTTAGTGAAAACTATTTATTTCCATATCTCCTAAATTATTTGTAACTATTCATACAATACTGGCATTATTGAAAGTTTACGTCCCCTGGTTTGATGATTAAATGACTATGATTTAATGAACAACATATTAATCACTGAAAGTTAAATTGCACCACCGAGCTCTTCCTCTTCCAAAATGTTTATAACATGAGGACCCCTTTCCCCCTACAATTCTTTTATCCTTAGGGTTTCTTCATCTTGTGCCTCTTCTTTAAATTTTGGTGTGTATGTGCTCTCAACTGGAATTACTCTAGGTTTTCTTGGATGGGCACACGCCGAAACATCTCCTTGTTCCATATGGATCATTTTTATAAAATAGTATTCCAATTGAACCTTTTCTATCTCTTCTTCTTCCTCTTATTTTGGTTGTTGTTGGACCAGTTTACTGCTTGCACTTACTTCTTGGTGTCCTTTTACGATCTCCTTGATGGTGGTGACGTAAGATATGTATCATACACTTTGACCAAATTACCATCCTTCAAATTTGGTTACAAAATTTCATCCCATTAGAATCCATTATTTCTTCATAGGGTTTCCTTTTAATGTAGTCATAGGTCTTGCCGCAGTATGATACTCCACATCTACCTTGTCAACATTGAACTTTAATGGTTATGCATCCTTAATTATTTTAATAAAACTCTGAAGTACTGGTTACAAATGTGAATGGTGGTTTTCACCAAGGCCCCATTTCTCCATTATTCAATAGAAGCGTGCAAGTCGGAATTGTTATATAATAGAAAAGTCTATTTTTCCATATAATTTTGTAGGTAGATACCTTAGTATATTCTATTCATTTCGAATACGTCATGCATCCTTTTATACCATACATCTAGGTGTACCTTGTATGCATTTTTTATCACATCATCATAGGTATACTTAGTGATGATTCTCTTTGTTGGAGACATTTTCTCAATGGGATGATCCCATTTTTTCCTATATGGACCATATGGAATGTCAATCTCCCATATTTTAAATGCAATCAATAGCAAGATGGACCCCATGTAATTTTTTTTATCTTTTTCATTTTGGGTTTTTATTTATTCTAGAATTCCCTCCACGATGTACAATGCAATGTTGTATTTTTCCCTTTTTCCATATTTTGCACAATATGTAAGAAATTTTTGTTTACATTGGTCCATCTTTCTAAGGATGCAAGTTTACAACTCATTAGGTGCACAACCAATCTAGTCCCAAGGTTAGTAATATGTGAGATGTTGAATGTGTCACTTCCTTCGGTAATGTAGGGAACTAGTTGTCACTTCTACTGCTACCTAACCATGCATATCCATCATAATTTTGTTACCCCTGTCATACACCCCAATAAATTTTCCAATTAACTACAAGTGATTGTAACATTCCCATTTTAAGACTTTAGAAACAAGGGAAAAATTTTTGTTGAAACATAATGTTCTCTATTATAAATAAAACATTATTTAGAACACACATTCCATGCCAATCAATCTCATAACAGATAACCATATGCAACTGTAATGACTCAGTGTACTACCGATCTCTCATTCCATGACTTGGTTACCAACCAATCTCTCATGTTAACTTAAAGCATAGAATACTTTATGTATACTACATTATCTTGAGTGATCTATTTAAATAACATATCTAAATATTTGTTACAAATATTCATCTGACATCACGTTGCTTTAAACTAGGTGACATAGAACCACTCAACTTGACACCTTATGATAATTTGGCCAAAGATTTTCAACATCTTGTTCATGTTACTATTTCTAGATGGCATACTTGTCATTTTGGAATACGTCCTTCACCTCACTCTCTCTGTTATCTAGAATGGTATTTCTTGACTACCATCAATCCACTTGCCCAATGTTTGACCCTAGCCTAGGTTAAAAACATAATTTATTATAGGAAGGCGGTCACGATGACTTAGGGTATATGGGCATACTCGGTTGACCTAAGTCAACCGGATGTTCCAAGGTACCCTAAGTCATTTAAAGATACTACCTATCCTAAACATGCTACTAACTTGACCTAGAGAACTAAGTTCAAGTCTAGATGTGCATAAATCTATATGAGCAAATATGGAAGGGTGTTACCACATGGCTGCAACCTTTGTATCCTCGAGAAGTCCTGGACTTCTCGAGGGTGATCTGCTGATAGCGTGTACCAACATCTATTAGAACTGATTCATCAAGATGTACATACCCCCTTAGTGGTCATTAATCATAATTAAATTGGATTAAGATTCAGATTACAGCAACCATGCCTAACCCTAATTCCAACATTCCTTAAGTTCTTTATCCAACACTAGCCTAATTAGATATAGAGAACTTCATTAATTCATGTTTGCATTTGTTATTAGTTAACGTGGCATAACAAGTAGTTATCCCAAAAACAAGACAAGCAAACATCAAACGTTTAATTCTTAATGCAACCTAGTTGTCCAAATCAAGTGTGTCATCCACTTAGATTTAGCTAGTGTTTACTTTATAAATGATGTTATAAAGATTAAATATCATAACCACTATTCCTTTTACTTTTCATTCCATGAGAGAGGAAGAGTCTTCCTCTTCATGGTTAGATGTTAGGTTTAACATAACCTTTTTATCGTTCATTACTTATATAGTTTAATTGTATGTCCAAAGCATATTTCATTATTAAACTATAGTTGTGTAATTAGAGAATGAAATCCTTGCAATTTAACAAGTTCATTAATATAAGGGAGATTATACTATCTCCTTAATCCAACTCATTATCTTATAACAGCAATAGTATACATAGATATAAAGAATACCACAAAGATATCACTATTATTTCCATCATACAAGTACAAAATATTTCACACCAAAAATTAGATTCCAACACAAAACCTTTCAATTCATGATGATAAATATACATTTTCAAGACTATGCATTTCAGACATTCTGCATGTCAATCAGAATAAAGATCTTAAAATAACATCACTTTTCTTTTTCATTACAACTCAAGAATGATTTGAAACTCTTTACATAAGATCTAGAATTAAATAAGCCAATGCATCATAAAAAAATTGTCTTCTTTTATCACTTGCAATGTCCATCTATAAAAATTGCTAGCGGGTCGATTGATAACTGATCATGATAATCACTAAGTATTAAAGTAAAGTGCATTCCACTAATTGTTTCATTAAAACAAATCTACTTTAATGAAACAATTAATATATCATACAAATAATCATAAGTAATAACATCCAAAAAAGAAGTACAATTAAAGAGTCTGAATTCACTTTTAAGAAAAGAGCATAATATAATCTTTGCAACACCTACATTTATATCATATGGTTTAATTGATCCTATCAATTACTTTAAAACAATCAACAGGTCTTGTCTTCCAATTATTTCATAATTCCATAAGAATAGAAATACACATTTATCTTTTCTAAGAAGCAAAAGAAGTTAATTATGGCATAGCTAATATTAGAATACTTCATCATTCCATATAACAAAGGAAGAAGAATCAGTACATGTTATTCCCCAAACACTAATCATTAGAAAGACAATTACAGGTTTAGAACACACAAATCTGCCTCAATTCAAAGACCTGAAACCAAACATTCCACAATAAATTTTCCATCTCAGAAGAAGATCGGAAACAGAAAAGTTCAATCAAATGAACTTATCCAAACAATAGTAAGAAGGGATCTCCATTGAAAAAGGTCCAATCCCAAATTCATTTCATTTATACTATGAAATGAATTCCCTTTTCTATTTCAAATTTAGAAATTCTTTAACCAGTTCCCAAAAGAGAACACAAAACTGAAAGCACAGTTGAAGAAGTCACACTTCTAATTTTCCTTTACACATCATACAAACTGGTTTACCTATTCCATTCATCAAACACAAGTTCAAATTCAGTTCACTAGAAATAAGTACATAGTACAGTCCCTAAAATAGTATACTATCCCCAAGAGATCATATTCATTTCTCTTTTTAAATCCTAGAGATTCGTTCAATGAATCCAACAAGGAATAGAAATCCACAAATAGAGAATGATATACAAGGATCAATACAACTCACGAACTCAAAAGACTGAAAACCTATTACAAGGCTTCAACATCTTGATGCAACAAAGGAAATAGTTCGCGATACTTAAATAATAATAGTAATACAAAGCATTCGAACATAGATAATATATATCCTTTCATATAAGATTCATTATATTAGGTTTTAAATTTAACTTCTAATAAGACCTAAGAACCCAATTAATAAGATATGAAGAGAGTAAGAAACCCCAACGATGTTTAAGTCAAAAGATGCTCCAATATTACTTCTTACTTGACTGAAACAGAATCACCACAAGACTCACAAATTCTAGTTTAAAATATTATGACAGGGAAAGTATTTGTTTCAACATCTAAAACAAGAGGGAGTAAATACTACATTTCCATAATCTCTATAATTTTAACGACTGTTCCAAACGAACTAAAGATCAACCAAACCCACATCAAGACATAGTTCCAGTCCATTTAATACTATGAACAAAACAATCAAGCTTTCCACAAGACATGGGTTCGCTCAGTGAAGAGAAGAATAGGATACACTTCGAATTCTCATGCCCTATCAAGTTCAAGAACACAAAACAGTCTAAAAGACAGATGTAATACAACCATTCCCTCTCAAGAAGCTACATAGAGGAGATCTCTAAAAGAGGTTACCCGGTCTACTTCTGACCAAAACAAAACTCTCAAGACCCCTTTCGAGCAGACAGTCATAAATGAGATTAAAGCTTTTCAAAACCTAAATATCAACAAAACTCCAACTCAAAATACAAGTATAGAATCAAACACATTGATTCTAACACAAGTTCAAAACACACAATAAGAGAATACTTGTACAGTGTCAAATATGAGCTTCAAACATAATTTCAGAACTTCACAAGGCTCTAACACCGGCTCAGACAAACACAAGTTTAAATACAAGCCTATAACAGAACACAAAGCCCTAAATACAAGCTCAAAAAAAAAACACCACTGCTCTAAGATGAGTCCAATTATTCTCAAATCCTTGAATAAGAATAAAACTTCCAGCTCAGATTACATGTACAGAAAAAAACTCATCGATTTGACTACAAGTTTCAATCACGCAAGTACTGAACATGAGTACAACGTCGATCACAGAGTTTCAACAAAATTTTAGAACAATACAAGCTCCAACTCATCTCGAATATCATGAAGTTTAAATACAAGCTCCTAGAAAAACTTGAATGCTCCAATACAACTCAACGAAACATAAGACTACAATAGAGATTCAGAACCTTACAAGCAACAAATTCCAATTCAGTCAACATCAGCCTCGAATACAAGTTACAGAGCTTCAAATACAAGTTCGCATGAATATCACCATTAAACTAGCACAGAGAAAGTTTCCCAAAAACTATCATTACCAGCAATGGATTTACATTCCAAAAACCACAGAGATTCATAAAAACATGAAAGTAAATAACCAGAAAAATCAAACAAACAATTATCTCATGAGAGCAGAGTTGTTTTAATGATTCATTTAGAAGAAAGCAAGAAATATTAATGGGTAGAGCCTATCATGCCTAATAGTGCCTCTGCCAATTCGAAGGAGACTTCCATCGAGTTTTTAACCCTTTTTCTTCTCCACGACAGATCAAAAACCAAACAATTTTTCTTCTAATGCCTCTTATACATTCCCTTGATCGAAAATAGACTAGAGAAACCAAAAATAGCCAAGAAGAAGAAGAAGTCGAATTGTTGGTTCAAAGAACCAGATAGCTCCATGCAGAGAAAAATTCGTGAGACATGTAAAACCAAACAACCTCTCACAAACCCGTCTCTCGTGTTTCCAATACGGTTTACACACAAAAATCAAGATTCATTAATGCCATAACTCCTAATTCTCCCACTTCTCTCTCTTTGCTCTGCCTCCCAAAACTGGTAGATACCAATTCCAAATTAACATGTAATTCTGTACTTAGTGAAGCCTCCACATAAGCCCCACTACATTTAACTAGCCCTTACCAAAACTGGCAGTGCCACCTTGCATTAATATTCAATCAAATCAAATAAAATCCATAGAACCATCTTCATAGTGTCATGTGACCTTAGGCCCCTTTTAAATAGATTAGGATAGATTTCCCCAAAACTTAGGTTAATCAAAAATCATTTCCTAAATAATTTCCTTAGGTCTAAAAACATTGCCATAGGTAATACCACTTAGTTAGATTAAATTCACTTCCATATAGTATTAGGCATTAGGTTATAATAGTTTAGTATCACCTTAGAAACTTTTCTCCCTCATTAATTTTAGCTCTGAGGTTTAGGTTAGGACACCATTCCAAATGAAAATCGAATAAGAAGCTTAGGTTAGATTAAAAACTGATTTAGTAGACATAGCTAGGAAGTAGGCACCCTTACCTAGTGTTTCACCTTTTTCTTAGATTGTTTCATTGAATTGTTGACAAAACAGAAAGGGTAATGGGCGTAGGAGGAATACCTACTCAAATGTAGGATAATGGGTTACTACGCACATATGACTTTTGAATCCACAGTAGACTATGAGAGCTTCCTTTTGGCTAGGAGGAACTACCTATAATGAAAACAAGACCACCAGAAGAAATTAAACAATATGGGTAGTGAACTACCTAGCGTAAGCTAGATCCGAGAAGTATGATACTTCCTAGATGGTTGTCAATCCACTATTTTAAAAAAATTAATGTTGTAAACAAAGTAAATCCTATTGTTATTTTAAAATGATTTAGGTATCTCACTTAAAACACAATAAGAAAATAGATCTAATCTAACAGGATAAGCTAGAATAGAATCCATAGGTTAAATGGTTGGTTATGGGTTCTGCAGGTCTAATAAAGGTTTTGGGTAGGTCACAGGTAAATGAAGGTGAGGTAAAATTACGTGGGTAGGTATCATTTAAGGCCGTGTGTGGGCAAACACAAAGACTAACGTCGGTCGGGGGTGATTGATAAAGAAGATTAGGTATAATTGGCACCGGTTATTGTGAGATCTGGAAATGTCACAGAACAAGGTTTTGGTCTCCTTTGTGATTGCACAAAGGGTTTTGGTTAGTCGAGACGAGGTATTGGGTGACTGGAGTAGGCTTTTACAAGGTTTTAATGGGTCTATGGAGGTGAAAATGTTGGAGAAGGTCAATAGGGAGCAAGATAAACAATGGGTGATAAAATAATGATGAAATGAAATAAACCAAAGAAGTATGATGTTATACTTACTTGGATTTCATTCCTGAAGGTCTGTGTGTGAAGGATGGAGGTGTTGATGATGGGTTTGAAGGCTGCAAGTGATCACCAACTGAAGAAAATATTATGCATGGGCTGTATGTACACTCCTCTTTGCTTGGATAGATTAGATCGTGCATTTGGGATGGTGCATGCGGGAGAAGATGCTCAATCTGCTTCCTTGGATGTGAGTTTTGTTGGAATTTGCTCTCTGAAGATGTGTTATCTCTATGAGATTTTTCTTTCTTGTCCACTTTTTCTCCCAATGTTTTCTAACCTTGAGAATAAGGTAGTTTAGGGGTTAAAAGGGGTAATCGACGGTGGTCCAACTTAACCGGCGATGGTTAGGGGTAATTGACATCGGTCAAGGTGGGATTTCCTAGGTTTACTAAACTTAGGGAGATCCTCTTGATTTTCTTGGATCTCGTGTCGTTATCCCATGGATTAGACTGAAGCCTCTTATGAGCATGCGGGAATGTGGTTAGAGGGAATGTAGGCATTGATTTTTAGGGTTTGGGTAAGTCTTAGTTAGTTATGGGAACTTGCTAAGAATAGGTCTTAGGTTGAGTTGGCTTGGTGAGGTGTCTAAGTGAATTGTATGTGTAGATATTATTTAAATAAGATATTGAAATAATAAATATAGTGAGTATAATGCATTAATTTAATTAAATTAATATTAGTGGGGTGAAGAGGGGTCATGGCTAGGTAAATGTAATAAAGGTGCTTATATGTCGAGGGACAAAAGGGGAGTGTGACCTAATTTTATCGTCTACATTTTGCCCCTTTTTGTTGCATAGCTTGTATTGGGAAGTGACGCTAACAAAAATAAGATGTGGTTTCCCCATGTGAGGGGTGAAGGTGATCCCCCTCAAACCAGAACTATCAAGGCAACAAGATAAAGCGGTGAGTGGTTTGATAAAAGGTAAATGTGAGGAGAAGGAAAGTGGGTACAAGGAAAAGGGTGAAAGGTCTACTCGGGAAATCTAGGTAATGGGTCAGGGTCACAGTGTATTCTTGATAGTAAAATGCACGCACACGTATAAACTACAACATGCTATCTTTGGGTTGAAGAGTAGGAAAAATCTACATCATCTAAGGTCAATAGGTTTATCCAAACAAGGTTGAAGTGAATCCAGTATCCAAGGTATAGGATAAGGTCAAGAAGCACAACGTAGGTTAGGTGTAGGAACGTTTAGGTATGTTCAAAGTACACCAAAGATAGGGTCGAGGATAAAGGTCACGCCGATAGGCTAGGTAAGGTCATTGGGTCAATCACACATATTCTGCATTGCCATAAGGTATAACAAACACATGAGGTGAAAGGTCACTAGCAATGGTCCAGGTCCAAATATCTAGGTTGTGGCACTTTGGTAAGGTTGAGGTAAGGGTAAAATAATGAGTCCCCAAAGGAGGAAAAATGGAGGTAGTAAGTGACAAGGTCAGGAAAAGTAAGGTAATGTGTTGGGTAAAGGTATGGTGTAAAGAGCAAGGTAAAGGGTCGAGTAAAATGGAAAAGTAAGGTTCATGTGTAGGTAAGGGTGACCGATGGTGGTCTTAGATAACTGATGTCGGTATAGGAAAACTGGCGACGGTTAGGTAGGGCACGAGACTGATGCCAGTCAAGGGGAACTGACATCGGTTAGGTCGGGTTTGGTATAAAAACAAAAAATCCATGTTTGGATTATTCATTTGTGATTTGTGAAGTGAAGAAAAGACAAGAAAGAGAGAAATGTGAGAAAAACATCCAGAGGAAATGGGATAGTGAGCTGGTAGTGGGATTTGACGGTGATTGGGTTGGTGAGTAGTGGGTCCACGAGATTGTAGTGAGGGGTTCGATTGGTTGGATTGTGAGGGTCAACATTCGGAGATGGCGAGAGGTGGAGAGGGCTCAAGTGGACCACTTTGGCATAGCAAGGTAGATGTGCCACCGAGACAGTGGCAGCGTGATAAGGTAAGTGCCTAACTCTTTAATGTTAAGTAGATAAAGTAGATGGTATAAGAATTAGGATTTCTAGGATTTGTATTTGTTATGGGCGGGAAAAAGGGGTAAATCGGGTATAGGGAAAAATGGGCAAAAAGAGGGGGGGGGGTAGGAAATTGGATAGGTGGGGTGGGTATGGGTTTCGGGGTAGTGTAGGTTAGTGTAGATGGGGTAAAAGGGATAGGTGGAAGGGTTTAGAAAAAAGAGGGTTTGGGAGATTACGGTTTGTGTATGTGGTGACCGGCGTCGATCGAGTAGAATCGAGGATCGGTCACCTAATAGGTGACTAAAGTCAGTTACATGGTAACCATGGTCGGTCAAGTTGAACTAGTATTGGTCACCAAATAGGTGACTAATGCCGGTTTAAGGGTGATCGAGTCGGTTAGGATGAACCGACACCGGTCAGGATTTTAGGCAAAGGTGCCAAAAAATGATGCGGAGTTAGGTGGTTAGGATGGGTAAGGTAAAAATAGGATGGTGGGTAATGATAAGTGATGAATAAGGTCATGGTAAAGGTAGATTAATGTTGTGCTTTGGATTGGATGCAGGGTCGATCGCAGTTACATATGCGAGATAGGGTTCCGCCACTATTGGTGACATTGCGCGGCCTAGCGAGCCCGTTGGAGCCTGTAGCACAAGGAGCGATGGGCTTGAGTGGTATTGATGCTACGAGACATGTTGTTTGGAAGCCTAGTTTGATGGTTGCGCTCATTAATAGATGGGACTCCACAACCAACACGTTTCACCTTCCGAAGCGGGTGAGATGACCATCACCCCAGAGGGACGTGTTCGGATTTTGAGGTTACCCATATTGGGGGCCTAGGTGTATTCTATCTCCTCTTGAGGCCTCAAAGGATCTGATCAGGACCATATTTGGCAAGGGGAGGTGGACCTGAGCTTCCATAGCACCAATTTGAGTTATGGCGAGATGTACCTAGCCCGTCAGATGAGACGAGGCTAGTAGAGTTTTATTGATGGAGGCGCAGTGTGCTACTATGTACTTCACTGATGTAGAGGATAGATGATTTTCCTACTCTTTGATGGGGGTGTTCCATGATATGATGGTGCACGAGAGATGGTTTTCACAGGCACCAGCATTTTGGTGCACCTATCAGAAGAGCTATGGGCGTATGGGTGGCTACACAGGTTTAGCCTATGTTGTACATTTATACTGCACTGCTAGGCCTACGAGCACATAGTCTGTGTTTGACCGATAGGGATGCCTCGAGTAAATGCATTCCCACCGAGATGTGTACAGTTGGGATACAGGAGATGGGTGCTGGTTGCAGGAGAGTGGAGGTCAGATAGGCCGACATATGATGTGGCCCATTTTCGGTAGTTGTTGGAGGGGTTTTCTAGAGTGGACATTATCTGGAGGCCATATGTGGGATTACCCTCATATAGGCACATGAATGAGGAGATAGATGAGCTTTAGCTAGAGAGGTGGATATAGGGTCGACGTGTCGGGGAGGATGAGATGATCCCCGATCGGCGAAGTCCGGCGGCAATTCGAGCTCGTGACAGGATATTCCTCCGCCCTTCCAGCAATGATCGAGAGATGACGTGGAGAGGCCTCTCCCTCTACCACAGCCTACAGTGCCTATAAGAGAGGAGGAGCAGCCAGTGGATCAGTAGATTGATGATGTCGGATGCATAGATAGGTATAGGCAGTGGTGGGTGGCTTAGTTACAAGCTATACCACATAGCCAGTGAGTAGATTTAGATTTATTTCGCCGTGATAGTGTAGAGAGACGCCCTACAGGGGTAGGTAATGGAACTAATCACGCACATTTGTATACTATAGACAATTTGGAGGGGTCAGAGGTAGAGGTAGTAGAGCTACAAGTATAGGTGGCTAGTCTGCAGGCCCAGATGGTGAAGGAGAGGGTGGAGGAGATAGAGGAGATGGGGACAGAGATGGTCAGGTGGTAGCCCTACAGGTTCAAGTGGTAGGATTACAAGGTCATTTAGCCATAGCCCAGGCACATATTTGGGTCTTATAGGCCCATATACAAGCACAGGGACATGGGGCACCACCACAAGCAGAGGCGGGGCACCACCACAGTGCATGGAGCTGGTCCCGATTCATAGGTCACAGTGGGGGTAGGTATAGGGGCCGAGACCTATGGGACCACCTCAGACCGTGTCTATATCTAGGTTACGGGATGCCCTAGGTGAGGCATGATACTATCAAGACCAGCTCATGGTAGTCGGGATAGACTTCCTCTCATATGGAGAGTACAGGGCACAACAGGCATCCAGTGAGAGGACAAGATCCCGCACACATAGTGTGGAGAGCACAAGAGGGCGAGCTCCAAGGCCTGATCAAGGTGAGGCCACTAGTGCATAAGCGGCGAGTGAGGTGATGTGCTAGTAGGGGCATAGGAGGTTGAGGGTGTAGGGGACAGAGATGGAGGACATCCGGCGAGATGTCTAATATGTGGCCACCCTAATTTTTGATGTATAGTAGTGGTTATTTTTTATATATATGTCACTGCGTGCCGAAGATAGTTGTATTTTTATCACATACCATCCTGCGTGCCGAAGATAGTGAGGATGTATGAGTGATTTTGTTTTATATTGTGAGCATATACTAGCCTACGTTACTGAAGATAGTGAGGATGTATGAGTGATTTTGTTGTATATTTTGAGCATATACCGGCTGTGTCGAAGATTTTTGTATTGATTCATTCATTCTTTGTGTATATATGAGACCGACCTACGTGCTTGATGACATTTTGTATTGTATATTGGCCTACATGCCGACATTTTGAGATGATGGCCATGATGAGATAGACATGTATTTTGAGATACACATTTATTGATTTATATGATGAGATTCATGGTATTTTGTGATGTGTTAATATGTTTATGAGATATTGGTTTTATGGCTTGTGTTAGATGAGATATGGATTTGTTACTTTGATATGGATGGAAATTAGGTGAGTTAGGCATGATGGAGTCAGGTTATAGGCATGGATTGAGTCAGGTTTGGTTAGGCATGGATCGAGTCGGGTTTGGTTAGGCATGGTGGAGTTAGGTTTGGTTAGGCATGGTCGAGTTAGGTTTGGTTATGAGTCATTATTTTGGCTATGAATGATACTATGGGTTATATGTGAAATTTTTATAATCTATGCATAGTGATGATAGAGATATGGTAGGTGTAATAAATGTATAAAATGGTAAACAACTTGTTATGTATGTGGCTTGATTTCCAATTTTGTTAGAAAAGGGGAACTAAGTGAAATGTGGGGTAAATGGTGAGTTAGGCATGGTTGATGAATTGTTTAGGGTAGAGAATGGCCAAGCTAACCTCCAAGGGCCCCATGCCCTCGGAGTGCTACCTACATAGTCTGGCAAAAAGGACCTCAGGCTGATGTAGTTCTCCCATGAGCTAGGGAAAAATATGAGAATGAGCTGGTAGGTTTTTGGGCATGTTGTGGGTTTAGTTTTAATAGGTGTGGGTAGATTATAGGTAAAATGATGCAGGTGAAGGTGATTATGGCGAAAGGGGAGGATTACCCCAAAGGTAAGCGGTGAGGACCAAGTCCTATATAAGGTAATCAAAATGTAAACAAAGATGGTTAAAAGATAAGAGGGGGCAATAAAGCCACTGATTGGGTAAGATCATACCAAGTAGATCATACCTTGAAGGGGGTGATGAACACAAGATCCGAAAGGCATTGCATGATTAACGGTTCTACGGTGAAAGTAGTCATAGGATCACCAAATGTCGAAATTCCAAGATGTCCCTTGAGGAAATTTAGGAAATGAGAGTGGAAATGGTAAGGTGGGTGAAAAGTAGTTAATTGTATATGTTTGGAGTGATAGGTCTTTTGGGCAAGAGGTCCGAGGTCACAATGGGCAAGTCCATGACTAAAAAGTGTTTTTGTTTTGATAGAATAATTGATGCGGGAAGTCTATATGGGATAAATAATATGGTACTCCTTGAGGTCTTCGTGAAGCTGATCGATGTGGGAAGCTTTAGTTTCTCTCATTTTTTTGAAAGCTTCACATAGTTGTCCTTTGAGGGAGCAGTCTATTTATAGTAGCAATTTGGTCGAGAGGAAGATGTCCTTTTGAGGGAGTCATCTTTTTATTAGAAGTTTGACTCAAGGATTTTGGTCCCATTGGAGGTCTTTGAAATCATGGACAAGACCAAGGTGAAGGATATGAATCTTGTTCAAAAGGTGAGGTGGAATGACCATGGGATCTCATCTAAAGGTAGACAAAAAGTATCCATGAGAATCATGCTATGTGTAGTGTTGTGGTACACATATTCAAGAGAAGATAACAAGTGATGGGTACTCACATGATTCTTATTTAATCGTTAGGGAGGTGGATGGAGTGGATAGCGCTTAAGGGATGAGCATGGAGAGAGACAAAGGGTGAGGTAGGACAATGAGTCAATAATAGAATGGTCGAAGATGCAATACGTTAAGGGGCTCAAGTTCGAGTTTACCCTCAAGCAAGGATAAACGATAGGCACCTAATCCATAGGTATGAATTACGATGTATGGTCCAAGCCAATTAGGAGTGAATTTTCCCCATATACTTTTTTTTGCTTTGGTTACGTGTTGATTTTATTTCAAGACAACGTGGACTGACTTGAAGCTACGTTCATGAACATAATTTTCATAAGCATGTTTACTACGTTGTTGGTAAACTTGAAGGTGATCCGAGCATTAAGACAACATTCATCTAATAACTCTAGTTGTGCTAAGTGGTCCTAATGAAAGTCATCATTGGTAAGCATGTCCTAGAGTGAAATATAGAGTGAGGGGATCTAGACTTCAAAGGGCAGAATAGCCCTGCGTACCATAGACCAGGAAAAGGGTGTGGCTGCGGTGGAAGTGCGAATACTAGTGCAAAGTATGCCCATAGGGCAAAAGGAATGTGTGTATGCCAATCCTTTCCAATATCATCAACCACTTTCATGAGAATTTTGTTGAGGTTTTATTAGTGGATTTGGCTTGGCCATTGGTTTGTGGATAATAAGGTGATGAGAAACTAAGTTGAATGTTGAAGGCTTCACAAATTTTTGCGGTGTGTTGTTTTTGAATTGTTTTCCATTGTCGGTGATGAGGTGATGAGGGACACCAAAGTGATAAATAATGTGATGGTTAATTAACTCACCTATTTTATCGGCTTTCATGGAAATGAGCAAAGTATGGCTTCGACCCATTTTGTGTAGTACTTAGTAGAACTATGAACCATTGATGACATTGGGAATAATGAGGATTGTTTTCTCTGACAAGATCCAAACCCCATTGAGAGAAGGGCCAAAGGTCACGAGCGACTTGTAAGGCATGACTGGGTGTATGATGAAGGTTGGAATGTTGTTGACATTTCACATAGTGTTTGACATAGTCACAACAATCATGGTTAAGGGTCGGCTAGTAATAGCCTAGGTGAAGAATACGCTTAGCAACAACAAGGCCACTAAAGTGACCTCCACATATGCCATCATGAACCTCCTTAATGGTATAAGGAATTTCAAAACTTGTGAGGCATCGTAAGAGAATACCATCAAAGCCACGCTTATAGAGGATTCCCAGGATAACGAAATGGGAGACCTTTTTAAGGAAGGTGCGTTGTCTGTTATGGGTGAGATCAGGAGGTAAGATGGAGAAGGAAAGGTAGTCAAAGTATTTTTTATACCAAAGGTCACTCGGGTTAGGGGTGTCATTTCCAATTGAGTAAACATCATGAGGTAAATAAGAAGGTGAATGGAGGCATTGTATGGTGACAAATATTTTGGAATCGGCAGGGGAAGCGGGTATTTGGGAAGCTAAGCAAGCCATGGTATCTGTAAATTTGTTGGTTGAACGTGGGATGGTTTGAAGGGTGTAATGATCAAAGGTGGTCAAAAGTATGTCTACATGATGTTTATACTTTTGAAGTATCTTGTTATGACATTGGTACATACTATTGACTTGGTTTATGACCAATTGTGAATCACCAAAGATGTGGATTGATTTGACACCTAGGGCATAGGTGGCCTGGAGACCTAGTATGAGTGCTTTGTACTCAGAAATATTATTGGTGCATTAAAAGTCTAGTTTGAAAGAAAAGGGCATGGGTTCTCCATGCAGAGGAATGAGGATAACACCAGCCCCACCCCCACGCCCGACACTTGGGCGTCGAAGAACAATGTCATCTCTGGTAAGGGGGTTCGTCCGAGGAAAGGATAGCAATGGACTCATTGGGAAAGTCAAAATTAGAGGGTTGGTCCCTGGATTTAGGTGCATCAGTGAATTGTTCGGTGATAGCACGGCCTTTAATGGACTTTTGGTGAATGAATTTGAGGTCAAGATCAGCTAAAAGCATAAGCCATCGCGTGGCTGCTTGATTTTGATAGGGTTTGGCGTACATGAAGTGTAAAGGATCGATGTTGGTCACAACATAGGTTTTATGGTTAAGTAGGTAATTGCGGAGTTTGGTGGCAACGAAAACTAAGGCTAAGCAAAGCTTTTACGGATGGCTATATCGGGTTTCATAGTCCAAAAGAGTATAGCTTATGAAATAAATTACATTACTGTGTTGTTCATCGCGATGAGTGAGCATGGCTCCCAAGGAATGATCAGTAGCTGATATGTATAGGTAAAAGGGTTGATCGTCTTTAGGTGGAATGAGTACGGGTTGTTAGAGAAGGTATTATTTCAGGGCACGAAAATATTTTTGAAATTTATCATCCCATTTAAAGGAGACATCCTTCCTAAGTAGATGATGAAATGGTTGACACCGATCAGATAATTGTGAAATGAAACGGTGAATGGACTACAATTTACCTTGTAGGCTCTGAAGTTTTTGAGGTTAGTGGGTGGAGGCATTTCCATAATGGCCTTGACTTTGGCGGTCAACTTCTATACCATAGAGGGAAACAATAAATCCTAGGAGTTTTCCTTAGAGAACTGCAAAGATGTACTTTTTAGGTTGAAGGTGGACGCAATATTTAATGAGGTGGTCAAATATGGTTTTGAGGACGGTGAGGTGCTTAGCGTGACATTTAGATTTGGCCAAGAGATCATCCACATAATCTTCCAATATGTGATGCATGATATCATGGAAGATGTAAGTCATAACACATTGATATGTAGCACCAATGTTTTTAAGGCCAAAAGGCATGACTCGATAGCAAAAGGTTCCCTAAGGGGTAATGAATGCGGTCTTATACGCAGATCTTTCAGGGGCAAGAAAATTTTTGTTATAGCACGAGAAGCCATCCATGAGTGAGAGCATCTCGTGACCAGTGGTGAGGTCAAACAGTTGATCAATACCGGCAAGGGAAAGTCATCTTTTGGGCAGGTGAGGTTGAGGTCACGTAAGTCTATGTAAATGCGGAGTCCCCCTGTTGCTTTAGTAATAGGGACAATGTTAGAAATCCAACAAGGATAATCAATGGGTAAGATGAAGGAAACAAAAATAAGGTGCTAAATTTCTTCTTTGACAAGAAGAGCAATGCGAGGGTGCATTTTCCTCAGCTTTTGTTTGATAGGTTTTGCATCGGGAATGGTTACGATATTGTGGACCACTATGGTGGGGTCAATACCAGGCATGTCTGTGTAAGACCAAGCGAAAGTGTGGTTATGATCTCGGAGAAAAGAAGTGATGGCTTCCTGTTCAATAGCATCTAAAGATTATCCAATCTTTAGGATGTGTGGGTCATCCTGAGTATGAATGTTGATCTCGATAGTCGATTCATTCAACATGGTTTGCGTCTTAGAGGGTAACAACCGATGAATATATGAGTCTTCTACACCAAGGTAGGTGAGTATGGATTCATCATCCTGACATTGAACAACGTTAATGGTAGGTGTGTCATCATCGATCATCTCAGGATACAGGAATGGGAGAGTGGAAGGGCCTCGCCTTTGCGTTGATAAGTCAAAGGCCCCAAGGAAATGGTGTTTATGAAAAAAAAGTTAGGAGGGATAGATTCGGGGATCCATCGACTTTGTCAATGAGGGTGATGATGAAGGTGGAGAAGGGCTAGGGTTTGCAATGAGTTCAATGCGGACTGTTTGGCGAGAGGTTCGGGAATCCGATACCACTACGGTCATTATGTTTGTGGGTGGTAAATGGAATAATGGTATGGCATCCTTGCTCATAAAAGCCAAAACCAAAACTATTCCATCCATAGAAGTGTAGGAAAGTGTGGGTGAAATGGTGATTGGTAAGTGATTGGAAGTCAACGGAAAATGGGTGGGGTTGTGATGGTGGTTCGGTGAGTAAGTGATAGTATCGAGTCCCCCATAGGTGAGACTAGTACGAATATGAGGAGGACCATAAAGGAGGTGTTCTCTATATGGTGATCATAGCGAAGGGTGTTGGTGAAGGCTTCCAAACTCGTGTAGAATAAATAATGTGTTGACACTATATAGGTGGTACTCCCCAACGTGAGGTGTTGAAAAACACCTTCCAAGGATCATTGGTTGGTATATGGGTAAATGGAATGGATGAAGTGTCGAGGTCGATGCGGAGGTAGAGTTAACGAGTTGGGAAGGCTGATGGGTTGGTTGTGGAGGTTGTGGCGGTGGTACCAATGGAGGAGGTATGTGTGGTTGAGGTAGTGACCATACTAGTAAGTGGAGGTGTAGGTGAAGCGGTGGTGGTCACGGAGGTAGACGCTTTAATGGTATGAACACACCATTGGGTCGAGTAAATCATGTTACATGTTTTAAAAGGTGATGGATCAATTTGGAATGGTATAGGTGTGTCCTTCATGTTCAAACTTTTCGAGAACGATGCAAAGTGGAAGGAACACAACCCATGACATGAATCCGTGGTCTGCCAAGTAACGAAGTTATATTGTAATTCGCCCTCCAAGATTTATAATAGTTACGGAATAGTACGGGGCGCACGAATGTGGAGGATGATGGTGCCTAGTGTAGAGGTGATAGTGTCGTTGAATGAATGCAACATGACCGGATGTTTGTGCATGTAATTGTCAGGTATGTGCATTTGAGCAAATGCATGAGATGAAATGATGTTAATGTCAGTGCCTCTATCAACCATCACATGGCGTACCCATATGTCATCAATGTGGATAGAGATGAAGAGGGCTGGATCCGGGTCATCATTTTGGTGTGGTGTGATCTCCTCCTTTGAGAAGCTAAGGGAGGCCACTTGGTGAATAAGGTGAGGTGAGGATGAAGTTGGTAATTTGGTGAGAAAAGCTACATGATGGGGTGTGATAATGGAGGCTACGGGTGTAGGGTCATTGGGTAAAACCTCAATAGATTGAAGAACCTCCATGAGGGCTTAACGATGGGATTTCAAGGTTTGGATGAGGTTGTATAAGGACATTTTTAGGGAGATTGGTGTAGTTGTTTGAGCATGGTGCAATGTGTGACGCCATTAGAAATGAGGTATGTGGGGCAGCAGAGATAGTTATCTTAGGTATGGGTATAGATAGTATGTTGGGTATAGGATTGGTTGGTGGGTGTTGCCTTTTCTTTACCCTTTTGCGCACATGTAGTGACATGTACAATGTTGATTTGAGGGACTTGAAAAATGGAGAAGGTGAAGGGTAAGTGGTATAATGACATGAAGGAAAAAACCTCTTTGGAGGAGAAAAACCCTATGAGGTTAGTTGGGCACAACGTTATTTGGGTGGTGGCGTGGCAAGTTCTCTGATGTGAACCATGTTAATTTAAAATTTTGTGTGTGTTTCTAAGAGATGTGAGGGTGGAGTTTGTGGTTGTTGAGTGGGAAGTGTGGGAATGGGTTTAGGTGAAGTAGGATCCTCATCGAAGGTCGTTGTTGTCAAAGTTGGTTTCTAGTGGACACAATTGGATAAGGACGGTTTTAAGGCCTTGCAGTTCTCCACATCATGCCTTGGCACATGATGGTATGCGTAAATTTTGGTATCATCAAACCCTTTTGGCTTGGGTTTAAGGGGGTTGTAAGGTCGGAGTGGTGGTAATGTAATAATAGAAGTCTCGAGGAGGTTGCTTAAAATTTTGGCATAGGACCCTACTAGTGGATCACAATGGGAAGTGAATGTGGGTTTGGGTGTAGGTGTGGTTGGTTATCAGGGAATTGTTTTTGGAAGAGTAGGAATGGGTTGAGCTATGGGTTTGGGTGCTAGTGTGGTTTGAGGTGTTGGTCGGGTTTGTTTGGGTAGGGGTACAATAGATGGATGGGTAGGAGGGTGTGGGGTTGTTTTGACTACCTTGTTGTGGGGTAGTGGGGTTTTGTTTTTGGGTTGTACCTTCTTGGGAAAGGTGATGTGGGTGTACGAGGTCTAGAAGGAAAAGAAAATGGAGGAAGAGGGAAAGTTACCCACAGGGGATAACGGGGGGTTTGTGAAGGTAGATGATGTAGGTTGTGCTTGGGGTGTGAGGGGCAATGATTGAAGTGTAGTGGGTAGTGAAGCAATAGATGAAGGTATTGGGGTATCGGTGGTAAAGAGATTGCAGGTGCGTATATGAGTCATGTTGTGTGCCTAGGAAGGTTAGAGGTTTTGAGGAAGGAATGGGTTGTTGTGTTATTGGTTTATGGATGGGTGAAGGATGCTCAACCATGTTGGGAAGCCGAGGTCTTAAGGTAGGTAGGACAAGTGCAGTGTGATTGGTGTAGTCGGGGTATGATTTCAATGAGTTTTTTTCTTTGGTTTGGATTTCAAAGTAAGTGTGTTATTGACATTGGAGGATGTAGCTATATCCACTTTAATAGGTGGATGAGTAAGGCTAGTGGTCGGGGTGACCCCTAAAGTGGTAATAGGTTTAGTGGAGGTAAATGTTGTGGGTATGGGTTTGGGTTTAGGTATAGGTTGGGTTATGGGTAAGGGTGTGGTGTGAGTACTAATGGGTATCGTGGAAGGGGTTGTGATAGTAGTGGTTGTATTTGGTTTGATGGGTGGAAATGTGTTTGGGTAGATAGTGGAGGTGTCATCAAGGGATCTTTGTATCTGTGTTGAGACAGGGAGTAAGAGGCGCCGCCATAATAAATCCCTATCCACATAATCGGCCATGCCTATGGGTGGAGTTGGTGAGGACCTAATGGGAATTCTCGTAAAATACATCTTAGAGATGGGGAATTGGCCAGCTTCAGCTTTTGTGGGTAAGAGATCTAAAAGTAGGTCTATTGGATGTTGGGTAGCTATTGGAGAATGCTCTCCAAGATGCAAATGTATCTCCACTATGTCTATGATGGGTGGAAGAGATGATGGGAGTTCATCTATAAGTGGAGGAACAACTAGGTCCTCTCTCATGGGTGGAGGAGGTAATGGGTGCTCCTCTGTGGGTGGAGGAGTTGGTGGATGCTCCTCTATTGGTGGAGGAGGAATGCGGTAGGTAAAGGTTCTCTAAGTGGAGAAGCTAGGGGTGAGATGGTCTCAATGTTAGCAGAAGACCCCTCTCGTAGGTGATGTAGGAGATGAAAGGTGTTCTTCTATTGGTGAAGGAATGGTGGAGGTTGGTTTAGATGTGGAAGGAGGATTTCGGGCTAGGATTTCCTCTATGGAAGGGATGTGAGGTAATTGAGAGGTGACAGGTACCTCGTTAAAAATTGTGTGAACCTCACGGGTATGGGTATCGTGAGTGGATGTCTCACCAGTTTGATTGGATGAAGGGGCATGATTGGGAAATGGTTTTTGAAGATTTGTAGATTTTGTTGGGGGTGGCATTGGGATTATCCATAGTTAACTCACCTTTCTCGAGCATTTCTTAGACAATATTCTTGAAAGTGATGCAGTTGCCATCACTATGACCCTTCACTCGGTGATAGTTACAGAAATCATGCTCTTTATACCACATGGGCATGGGGCAAGCAGGGTAAAAACTAGTGTGTGGTTTTATGGGTGGAAGGGTGATGGCTCTAGCTTTGATAAGATTTTCTAAGATAGAAGAGTAAGGTTCCCCAATTGGGGTATATTTTCACTACTCTTGTCTGAATCGAAAAGCTGGATAGGTGATAGATTAGATGAGGGTGTAGCCTGATTGGACGGATGAGATGGGCTGGCCTTGAGTACCACTGCGTTAGCGGTACCCTTAGCCTTTGAATAATTGGTTGGTGGTTTGGAAGAAGAAGAGGTTTCATTCAACTTGAATGTCGAATTCTTATTTTGTAATTAGATTTTCTTCTCTTCGATGGCCTGAATCTCTAACTTTCATGCCATAGTGAATGCCTCATCGAATGTTCGAGAAAGTTTAGACCTACAAGGTCGGGGAGATATGTCTAGCACAAGCTTGTGTGAAGAGCTTGATGAGTTCGGTTGTGGCGGTTGAAAGGTAATATTAGGCTGCGCCGATGGTGAAAAAATCTGTGATGGATTCATCCTCGTCTTGATGTGTGGAATATAGATTGGTCATGGTAACCTTCTTGGTGATATTCATGGAGAAATGATCCAAGAAAGCTTGGGATACCGATTGAATGAGAATGTAGAGTGTTTGGGTAACCCACTATAACAATCTAATCTGGTCGATGAGGGACATGGGAAAATTTCTCAAAATCGGGACATCATCATGAGTGATCGAGATAACACCCATGTTTGAACAAGCACAAATGTTGTTGTGGGTCTTCCTTACTATTTAAGCGATTGAATTTAGGCATTTTCCAATGCATAGGGTATGAACGGATAGGAATGGATGGGTGAATAGGCTCGTTGAAAATCTCATCGTAGGTGAGAGTGTTGCAAGAGCTAGAAACTGATGCCTCTAGTGTTTGCATCTTGTCCAACATCAATTTAATCAGGTAATTGGTGGGTTGCGATGATTGGATTCCTCTATATCATGAGGAGGTTGGTTTTGGGCATATAATGGGGGTGGCATTCTAGTGTATGGGGCTGCCATGTAAGGTGGTGGAGAAGAAGGCAATGAAATAGGGGGTACGTACTCGGAATGAATAATAGATGAAATAGGCGGTTGTTGGTAGTATGTATATGGGGGTGGAAGGGTCATGGTAACCCTAGTGGAAATAGGGGCTAATGATTGTGGAATGGAAAGAACCACATTCTGAAATGGGGTAGGAGTCACCAAACTAGAGGTGGGAATGTAGCTATAGGTATGTGTGAGACATTAGGGGTGGATGAGGTTGTGTTTGGGGTATTCGTCGAGGGTATGGTGGATGTAATGGGTGCCACAGAGATAATAGATGTGGAAGTCATAGCGGGTATAGAACCTAACTACGAAATGATTGGGGGTAAGGTGGATGTGGGTAGCATGGAGCCAGATGGGGCCGATGCGAGAAGTGGGTGTCGGGGTCGGGGGATAGATATGGGCATGCCATATATCAACTGACCTGCGGTCTCTCGAGTGGACGAATGGGAGAGGTAAAACTGCAAGGCGGTAGGGTTTTGGTCAAGGAGTTGTGTGAACTCCTCATCTTCGATAGCGATGGTAGTAGGCTGGATGGGATCCATGGCTAGTGATAAAATAGAAGATTGTGAAGGACTAGGTGGGAGTGGTTGGAAACTAGTGTGGAACACGAGGGTGCTTGCTTGTCTTGAGCCATCACCATATGAACAAGTATTGATCAGGTAGGGTTGCTTCTATGTAAATGATACAAAGAATAGCAAGAACAGGTGAATCTAGTGATAAAAAAGGATGAAGTAACAAATGGTGGGTGGAATATGAAATAGGCTAACCAATGCCGATTAGGTAAAAGCTGACATTGGTCGAGGTAACCATTTTCGGTCACTATAGAAAATGGACAAAGTGAGTAAAAAACGAGGCGAAGGAAAAATCGACAAGTATGCCAAATCGGGGATATGTAAAATTTCAATGGAAAAAATGATAGTGACAGAGACTGTGGAAAGTGCAAAAAAAGTGAAGTGAAACCGTTCTTTTTAGTAGGTTAGCAAAAGGGCCTTGAACCGAAATCGATTGGGTTTAACCGATGGCGGTCAAACGTAACCAATGACAGTTCTTGTGAAATTGAAACAGTGATGAAAGAAAGTGGTTGTGAATTAAAATTTGATGTGGAATCAGACCCAGAATTCTAGAAATGATGATGATATGGCCCAGGAACACTCAGGTGAAGCCGGAATACACCAGCTATGATGAGGAGCATGCAAGGATGAACAAAAAAAAGTGATGAACGTGATCTTTCACCTCAAAACACAAGCCAAGCAGAAACACTAAGAAAATGCGATCCTAGGAGTGCCCTTTCTATTATGTTTGTTTAGCTTATGCTATTTAGGGACTGACACATGAATTGTGAAATAGAGTTTTTGGTGAGGATGGCTTCCTACAAAGAAGGAGATCTAAAGGGTGAGGTTTCGGGTATGTTATGGTGGGGGTAGGCTTTCCTCTCGAAGTATGACTCGATAGAGCGGCCCGATCCAGGTGCCCACTATGTCGTGATCGTGTGATCACCTACAGCTTCTTCCAAGTAATATGTTGATTAAGAATGTATGTATTTTGAATGTTTGTGTGGTTTGGTAAGACTCAGAGAAAGATAAAAGGATAGAAGTGCTTTTCTACGATTCGTTTGTCAACCATCGCCTAGTCATGACCTCCGACATATAGGTTGCCCTCAATTAATATGAGCTAATGTAATAAATCGGGTGAAATGCAATTTTTTTTAAAACCAAATCGAAAATGTGAAATTGGATGATGAAATAAGATGAAGAGGAAGAGGGATGCTCTTTCACTACAATGCAAAAAAACATGAAGAGATGATTCTTTTTAATTACACCAAAAGAAAAGTTTCTTTTAGAGCAAGTAGAAAGACAAAGTGGATTACCAGGGAAAGAAATTAATGTGTACACTTTTTAGAAGGGAAACAAACACACAATTTTTTCCTAGGAATGAATGAAATGCAAGGAACCTCAGATGGGTCCCACCGAGTGTGCCAAAATGTTTCATCTTTTTCTTAGATAGTTTCTTTGAATTGTTGATGAAACAGATAGGGTAACAGGTGTAGGAGGAATACCTGTTCAAATGTCGGATGATGGGTTGTTTCATGCGTATGACTTCGAATCCACAATTGATGTGAGAGCTTCCTTTTAGCTAGGAGGAACTACCTATAATGAAAACAAGACTACCGAAGAAATTAAACAATATGGGCAAAGTGAAGCGCCTAACGTAAGCTAGATCTGGGAAGTATGATACTTCCTAGATGGTTTTCATTCCATTGTTTTAAACAAATTAATGTTATAAATAAAGTAAATCCTATTGTTATTTTAAAATGGTTTAGGTATCTCACTTAAAACACAATAAGAAAATAGATCTAATTTAACAGGCTAAGCTAGAATAGAATCCATAGGTCAAATGGTTGGTTCTGGGTTTTGCAAGTCTGATAAAGGTTTCGGGTAGGACACAGCTAAATGAAGGTGAGGTAAAATTAGGTGGGTAGGTCTCTGTTTAAGGTTGTGTGGGCAAACACAGAGACTGGCGTCGGTCATGGGTGACCAACAACGGTTAGGTATAACCGTTGCCGGTTACTTTGAGATCTAGAAATATCATAGAATAGGGTTTTGGTCTCCTTTGTGATTGCACAAAGGTTTTGGTTAGTCGAGACGAGGTATTGGGTGACTGGAGTAGGCTTTTGCGAGGTTTTGATGGGTCTATGGAGGTGAAAATGTTAGAGAAGGTTAATAGGGAGCAAGATAAACAATGGGTGATAAAATAATGATGAAATGAAATAAACCAAAGAAGTATGACGTTATACTTGGATTTCATTCCTAAAGGTCTGTGTGTGAAGGATGGAGGTGCTAATGATGGGTTTAAAGGCTGCAAGTGATCACCAACTGAAGAAAAGCTTTTGCATGGGTTGCATTTACACTCTTCTTTGCTTGGATAGATCAAATTGTGCCATTTGGGATGGTCACATGCGGGAGAAGATGCTCAATATCCTTCCTTGGATGTGAGTTTTTGCTGGAATTTTCTCTCTGAAGATGCGTTATCCCTCTGAGATTTGTTCTTGCTCCTCCAATTTTCTCCCAATGTTTTTCAACCTTGAGAATAAGGTAGTTTATGGGTTAAAAGGGGTAACTAAGGGTGGTGTAGCTTAACCAACGACAGTTAAGGGTAACTGACATCGGTCAAGGTGGGATTTCCTAGGTTTACTAAAATTAGGGAGATCCTCCTAATTTTCTTGGATCTCATGTCGTTATCCCACTAATTAGACTCAAAGCCTCTTGTGAGCATGCGGGAATGTGGTTAGAGGGAATGTAGGCATTGATTTTTAGGGTTTGGGTAAGTCTTAGTTAGTTATGGGAATTTTCTAAGAATAGGTCTTATGTTGAGTTTGCTTGGTGAGGTGTTTAAGTGAACTGTATGTGTAGATATTGTTTAAATAATATATTTAAATAATAAATATAGTGAGGATAATGCATTAATTTAATTAAATTAATATTAGTGGGGTGAAGAGGTTCATGGGCTAGGTAAATGTAATAAAGGGTGCTTATATCTTTGAGGGACAAAAGAGGAATGTGACCTAATTTTAGTGTCTACACCTAGTTTTAGGATTTTGATCCTCTTCATAGTCTTGAAGTAGACTATATATCGTTTACCCATTTAATGGCCTGCAGAGATCAAACTCAAAGACCAAAGCACAAGCATGCAATCGAATGAAGACACATTCACTCAAGCCCAAAGAATTTGTAAAATACAAAGTTTAGTCCGTTATGCCTCTCAAACTACTGAGTGTCAATTTATCATTTAGTCTGATTAAGAGTTTTAAAACATTCCTTGGATCACTAAAATTGATCCAAGGATGATTCAGTACAATAGATAAGTTTGCAACTCTCAAAATCAGATTTCAACTTATGAATAAGAAGTGAAAGTGGATTCTTGCAAGCCATAACATTTCAGTCCAATGAATCCAAGAGAAAAATTGATTTATCCATAACAAGCATGATTTTCAACAATCAAGGAAACACACCTCATAAAAATCACATGCCAATGCTTGTAATGCAAAAGAGAATTATAACAGTTTGTCCAAGGTGCTACGGTGATTCCCATTCTCCTTCCTATAAATTAAAATTTATCCTCTTAGACTCCTACCATCAACCACTAGAATAATCACGTGATCTTACCAAAAATGGTATTTCAACAATTTGTAAGACTTCGGCACTCTCTAAGGTCTTGCACACTTTTTCATCTAGTACCAACCTAACCTTCTACAGAGCGCGCACCTATCTCCTTTAGTGTATCAATATTTATATATGTCCCATCCCCTAGCACACAGTGATTGTATTCACTTATCTTGTAACTCCATAACTATGATGTCTAGGGTTTTCTTATGATTACCTCCTATGGGTACTACAACTCTAAAAACTAATCATTTGGTGTGTCCTCTACATTCCTTATACCCTTGGGTGCCTTATTTTCTAGTGTCATCTCTAACACATGTGAATATTACCTCTATAAACTATAAAATTATTAATTTGCATTCCCTAGATTCAAAAACATTGGTTACTCATTCTTAATTGTATGCTCAAGTGTTCTCCTTGGTCTCAACTACTCAAGTTCTTTGAAATTATCACTTTTCCTTGGTATTTGGTTTCAATCTACCATGACCTAACTCATGAAACTTCTTTTCCATTGATCTTGTACCCCTAACTCATACTTTGATCCTCCAAACCCCTCTAAATATTCCACTTGGCTATTTGGACATCGTTTATTCCAAATACAAGGATATATGATTCTAAACACTAGTTTTTGATTGCTTGATTTCTCTAAATTGTCACTACTTTGTTCACACTAATCACTTTGAATCACATAAATCACCAAATATCTATATTCTCAAGGTTATAATTACAACTACACTCATCCCCTTTTATAGTTTTCTAATTTTTAAGTGCATTAAATGTGGTAGGTGAGATTTTTCCCTCTCTTTTCTCTATTTCTTGTTCTTTTCCATCAACTCTACACCTTCCATGTTTTCATTCCACACATAGCATTCATAATATTCTAGTGTGCTACTACTTCTTGAGCTACGAGAACCTCTTTCGTGCTTCTTCCTACACCTGTACAACTTCTTTCCCAGGATACATATCCTTACACGTGTGCCTTCTCGCACCACACCTTTCCTTTCTCTATTCCACAAGCCAAGTAGTTTTCCTTCCTACATTTCCTACAAATCATTATCATTCCCAAAAATTCACATGTTATGTCCACTAAGCTACATATACACCATTGAGAAATACAATTTAATACACCGGTGAGTAAAACAATCCACTCTCCACCACTTTGTGCATGTGTGCACTTTATAATCCACCATTGTGTACTTGTGCACCTTACTCACGTGATTTATCTTCTACCACCTCATAATAAAATTATGTACAGTCCTATTTGCATCATGCTTAAAAAATACATCATATCCTACGTGTGAGCATGCTTATTACAAAGAAAAATAATAATACTTGAAGGTAAATCTAATATGAGTGGCAACATGACCTTATTATTAAAAAATAAAGGAATATTATTTATAGTAGTGCTTCACCTACTCCCATTGAATCAACCAAGAAACATATTTCTATCAAGCATATGTAATTGGCATGCAACCATTTCCATAATCTTGGTTACTTTAAATGGTCTCAACCAATGTACTCTCAACTTTCTGGGTGCTACGTAAACTTTGAATCATAGAGGATAGCCAATCCCCAGTTGTAAAATATTTACTCCTAATGTTCCTCTCATGCTATTTATTTTGTCTCACCTTCTCTGTCTTCTAGTTTTATCATGCAATTGTTCATCATTAAACTAAGTGTATTAACTTGTCATTGCACTCTCCTACTTGCTTGTTCATTCGCAAGTCCTCCTATGCACGTAATATAAAGGGATAGTAACATGAACTCAAATGGTAATATTTATTTCAAAACACAAACTAAAATGGTATGGAATGGCCTTGTTCAACCTCTTATAGTTATTGTTTTTACACCTAACGTATAGATGATACTTTAATATCCCAACCCTTTTTTACCACATCATAAATTTTAGTCAATTTCTTGCCCAAGATTTTATTAAATGCTTCGACATGTCATCAGCATGTGGATGGTATGGGGTTGTCTTGTGATGAGATAATATGAACTCCACTAAGAAGATTTTGATTTCTTCATTAAGAAAATGAGTTCCTCTATCACTTTTAAGGCTCACTGGAAAACCATACCTATTGATAATGTTATCCCATAGGAAGAGTTCAGCTGGAGTAGTAGTAAAATTATTGGTAGATGCATATTCTTTCCAACTTGTTAAATAATCAATGCAAGTGATTATGTACGATGCTCTTGTATATATCACGGTTGGTGCAATTGGTCCAAAAAATTCTATAGCCTAGTTTTCAAATGGTTATCTAGATTTTATTGGGTGTACAGACATCTCATCCATTTTTCTTGGATTTTTAATCCTTTGGTAGTGGTCATAATCCTTGAAAAACTCCTTTGTATATTTGTAAAGTGTTTCCCACCACGATCCTATAAGAGTATCTTACAATTGGTAGCTTCTCCAAAGCATAATGGCCTCCCATAATTCTACCATGTAAATATTCCATTATTGCTTCTCTTTCATGTTCTATGACACATATGCATAATACCTCATCATGTAGCATATTGTAAAGGTCACCCCCAATCAAATGATATAATGTAACACAGATGGAATTTTTTTTTCTCCATTGTCTTTATTCCCTGTGGTGCAATACCTATGTACAAGAATATTTCTATATCTTCCAAATATATAGGTGCATGTTGCCATCCAAATAACTATGCATATGGAATAATGTTTTTTATACTTTGTGTGATCTCTCCATAATTGATATGTAAAATATGGTTTGGTCCCAGATTGTTCTTTTTAGTGTTAAGTATAACTATAAATTCAAATTTTGAAACAAAAATATCCATCTACATATTTGACCTTGTAATACTAGTTTTTTAACTAGATACTTTACTACCATATTATCAGTATAAAATATGAAATGAGAGGTGAGAATATACGTCCTAAATTTGTGAAACATGTACACCATTGACAAATCTTTGTGCCCAATAGTTGTGTAATTTTTTTCCATAGGTTTTAGCTTATTTTCCCAAAGAAAATTGGTTGATCAACATTACCATATCTTGTTTGAGCTAATACTACTCCAATTATTTTTCCTATGGCATCCACATGGACATGAAAAGGTAAAATTCATGAGGGAAAATGAAAGATAAGCATGATAGTCAATATTTATTTTAAGTTTTCAACAACTTGTTATATTACATCGCTCCAATAAAATTACCATTTACCCTTCAATAATTTTTCTAGTGGTGTAGCTACCTTGGAATAACCCTTGATGAATTTCCTATAATATCCTATATTCCCAACAAATACATGTGTTTCACCTAATTTTTAGACATTTCTTCAAAAATGATAAAACGGATAGGGTAACGGGCGTAGGAGGAATACATGTTGAAATGATGGTTGATAGGTTGTTGTGTGCATATGACTTCTGAATCCACAACTGATCGTGAGAGCTTCCTTTTGGCTGGGAGGAACTACTTGAAATGGAACACAAGACCAAAAATAAAAAGTTAAACAATATGTGTAGTGAACTGCCTAGCGTGTGCTAGATCTGGGAAGTGTGATACTTCCTAGACAGCTATCAGTCCACTGTTTAAAACAATTTAATGCTAGTAATGAAGTAAATCATATTGTAGTTAAAATGATTTAGGTATCTCATTTAAAACACAATAAGAAAGATCTAATCTAACAAGCTAGGTTAAAATAAGATCCAAAGGTCAAGTAATGGTTCTAGGTCTCTACAAGTTTGACAGAGGTCTTAGGCAAGTCACATGTGAGTAAGGGTGATGTGGGAATAGGTAGGTAGATTACTGTTCTAGGCTATATTGGTAAATACAGAGACCAATGTTGGTTAAGGTGACCGTCTTTGGTTGGGGAGAAGCGGGGTGCTGAGTTCATGCGGAATACTGAGAATGTCCCAGAATGAGCTTTAGATCTCCCTTATGATTACACAAAGGACTAGGCTGGTCAAAATGAGGTATTAAGTTGTTTGGATGGGATTTGGTGAGGGTTTAATGGGGATATGGAGGGGTGAGTATTGAAGGAGGTCAATGGGTGGCTAGGAGAACAAAGGATGAAGATACAATGATTAAATGAATGAACCAGAGGAGTAAAATGTTTCACTTACTTGGAATCTGGTTCTAGACGTCTGTGAGTGAGGAATGAAGGTGTTAATAAGAGGTTGAATGCTACAGAGGATCACCAAATGTTGGGGAGCTCTTGCATGGGTTGCATGTGCTCTCCTTCTTGCTTGATTGGATAAAATTTATGCTAGGTGATTGCTAGATAAATGTTGGATATCTGTACAAGAGAAAATGTTTGATCTCTTTCCTTGCATGTGTGTTCTTGAAGAAACTTATTCTCAAAAGATGTGATATCTCTTAGGAATCGCCAACCTTTTTCCAACCTTGAAAATAAGGTTGTTTTGGGGGTTAAAAGGTGACCGATGGAGGTTCCGGCTTGACCGGTGGTGGTTAAGGGTAACCGGCGCGTTAAGGGTAACTAGATTTGGTTAAGGAAGGATTTTCTAGGTTTACTAAACTAGGCGAGATCCGCTTGATTTTTCAGGATCTCTTATCGTTAACTCATGGATTAGATTGGAATCTTCTTTTAAGCATGCGGGAATGTGGTTAGAGGGAATGTAGGCATTGATTTTTAGGGTTTGGGTCTAAGTTAGTTATGGCAACTTACTAAGAATAGGTCTTAGGGTGAGGTGGCTTGATGAGGTGTCTAGGTGAGGTGGATATGTGGGCATTATCCCAATTAGGAGATTTAAATAATAAATATGGTGAAGATAATGAATTAATTTAATTTAAATAATTAAATTAATATTATAGTAGGTGAAGGGTGCCATGGCTACGTGAATGTGATGAAAGTGTTTATTTGTCAAGGGACCAAAGGGAGTGTGACCTAATTTTGGTGTCTACATTTTTCCCCTTTTTGTTACATAACTTATATTGGTAAGCAACGCTAACAAAAATAAGATGTGGTTTCCCCATGTGTGGATGGAGGTGATCCCCCTCAAACCATGGCGTGAGGACGAGGAAGGTAGAATCGGTGAGTGGTTTGATAAAAGGTAAATGTGATGAAAAGGAAGGTGGGTAACAAGGGAAAGGGGAGAAAGGTCTACTCAAGTAATCTAGGTAACAGGTCAAGGGAAAAGGTAGTAACATTCAAACGCATGCACATGTATCAACCTGCAGCATGCTACAAGGTTGAAGAGTAGGAAAACTCTACATTGTCTAAGGTCGATAGGTTTATCCAAACAAGGTTAAAGTGATTCCAGTATCCAAGGTATAGGATATGGTCAGGAAACACAACGTAGGTCAGGTGTAGGAATGTTTAGGTGTGTTCCGGTACACCAAAGGTAGGGTCAGGATAAACGGTCATGGAAAGAGGCAAGGTAAGGTCATTAGGTCAATCAACACAGGTAACAATGTCGCAAGGTATAGCAAACACATGGGGTCAAAGGTCACTAGCGATGTTCCAGGTCCAAGTATCTAGGTCACGGCATGGGTAGGGCCGAGGTATGGGTAAAATAACAAGTCCCCAAAGGAGGATGCGGGTAGGTAATAAATGATGAGGGAAAGAGGGTGAGGGGAATGGTTAGGGTAAAGATTGGGTGGGGAAAAAAGAGTGACGGGTAGGGTAATAAGGTAAAATTTAGGGCAATGTGCAAGAGAGGATGACCGATGTTAGTCAAGGGTAACCGATGTCGGTAGAGTGTAACCAACCACGGTAAGGTAGGGCACAAGACCAATGCCGTGAAGGAAAACCGGCGTCGGTTAGGTCGGGTTTATTATAAAAACAAAAAAATCCACATTTTTGTTATTCATTTGTCTTCTTGTGAATTGGGAAAATGACATGAGAGAGAGAAAAAGGTGAATAACATCTAGACAAAATGGAGAGTTGAGTTGGTGAGCCAAATGGTGGGTGATTGGTTGGTGAGAGGTGGGTCCATAGGATCGGTGTGGGTGATTTGATTGGTTAGAGTCACGGGTAGCGATTTGGTGATGGTAGAGGCTGGAGAGGGATCGGGCAGGCCATCGGTGTAGTAGCTAGACATGCCACCATGACAATGGCAGCATGATGAGGTAAGCGTCCAACTCTTGTTTGTATTTTGTTAGATAGATTAGGTGATTTGTCAAATTGGGTTTTGTTTTTATTTTGGGTGGGGGAAAATAAAATTTGGAAATGGGAGGGTAAATTGGGTAAAATAGGAGGGGTGAGAGAGATAAGTGGGAGAATAGGGGAGTGGATGAGGTGTAGTGGAGATGTTAGTAGGTCGTAATGTGTAATGGAGGAGGCCGAGGGGATGGGCGATACCGATATGGAGGATGTCCTTCAAGAGGGTGCTTGATATATGGCTCCTGATTTTTGACATATACCAGCTTGCGTCTTGAGAGATTGTTATAGAGGATATATTTTTGATCACATACCAGCTTGTGTTGAAGAGAGTGAGGATGTATGATATTTTTGTATATTTTGAGCATATACCAGCCTACGTGCTAAAGAGATTTTGTATTATTTTATTATTTTATTGTATATGAGACCGGCCTGCATGCCGATGACATTTTGTATTGAGTATCGTAGGCGTGCATGCTGATGATTTGTTTGAGATAGACATGATGGGATATTTGTACATATTGTATTGAGACACAGATATTTATTTATATGATGAGATACATGAGATGCATGATTTTTGGTGTTTTGATGAGAATTTTAATTTTTTTGGTGATATGGATGGAAACTAGGTGAGTTAGGCATGATGGAGTCAGGTCTTAGGCATGGATCAAGTCGAGGTTTGGTTAGGCAAGGATCAAGTCATGTTTGGTTATACAAGGATTGAGTCGAGTCATAAGCATGGTTGAGTCAGGTTGGTTTAGGCATGGTTGAGTCAGGTCGGTTTAGGCATGGTTGAGTCAAGTTGGTTTAGGCATGGTTGTGTTTAAATTAGTTGAAGTTTTGATTCATGAATTTGAGTAATGAATGATGATATGGGTCATGTTTAAAATGTTTTATAATATATGTATGATGATAATAGAGAAAATGGAAGTCATAATAAATGAATGTTGTGATGATGATAAAAATGTTAAATAACTTGTTGTTTGTTTGGTTTAATTTCCAATTTTTAGATATAAAAAGGAAACTAAGTAGGGTAGAATGTAATTTGAGAAAAGGAATGATGAATTAGTTAGGGTAGAGAGTGGTGAGCTAACCTCCAAGGGTCCCATGCCCTCGAGTGCTTCCTACATAGTCCCGTGAAAAGGGACCTCGAGGCTTATGTAGTTCTCCCATAAGCTAGGGAAGAATATGAGGAGGTATGAAAATGAGTTGGTAGGTTTTAGGCATGATAGGTTTAGGTCTGTTAGGTATGAGTGGGTTATAGGAAAAAGGGTATAGGTGATGTCGATTGTGGTAAAATAAGAAGATTACCCCAAAGGTACGCGTTGAGGACCAAGTCCTATATAAGGTAATCAAAACATAAATAAAGACCGGTAAAATATACGCGGGGGAAATAAAGACACCTAATTGCTGAGGATCATACCGAGTAGATCATACCCTAGAGGAGGCGATGAACATGAGTCCCTAAATGCATTGCATGATTGACCGTTCGAAGGGTGAAAATTAGTTACATGATCACCAAATGTTGTGATTCTAAGAGGTCACTTGTGGCGGTAGGAAATGGGAGTAGGAATGCTGAAAAAGGTAGTTTAATTTTTATATGGTATGAGGTAGCATGCTCTTTGAGAAAAATATTCAAGGTCACAATGAGCAAGTCCATGACTAAAAGGTTGTTCTTGTTGACTTGCATTTGAGATAAAATGATCAATGTGGGAAGTCTATATGGGATGAGGAAGTTAACACCTTGAGGTCTTCATGAAGCTGATTTATGCGGGAAGATTCAAATTCTCTCACTTATTTTTTTGAAATAGCTTTACATAGTTGTCCTTCGAGGGAGTAGTCTATTTATAGTAGCGATTCTGAGAAGAAGATGTCCTTTGAGGGAGTCATTGTTTTATTAGAAGTTTGACTCAAGGAGTTGGGTCCCATGTGGGGATTTGAAGTCATGGACAAGACCAAGGTGAGGTAAAGGATTCTTGTTCAGAAAGTAAGGTGAAACAACCATGGGATCTCATCTAAAGTTAGACAAAAAGTATCCATGAGAATCATGCTATGTGCAGTGCCGTGGTACACATATTCAAGAGAAGATAATAAGTGATGGGTACTCACATAATTCTTGTTTAATCATTGGTGAGGTGTGAGAAGTGGATAGCGCTCAAGGGATGAGCATGTGAAGAGGCAAAAAGTGATGTAGGACTAAAATTCAACAATAGAACAGTCAAAGATGTAAGGTGTTAAGGGGCTCAGGTTCAGGTTTACCATCGAGTGAAGATAAATGATAAGCACTTGATCCATAGGTATGAGTCATGATGTATTATCCAAGCCAATTAGGAGCAAATTCACCCCGTTTATTTTTTCTACCTTGGTTACATGTTGATTTTCTTTCAGGACAAGGTCACCGACTTGGAAGGTTCGTTCATGGACATGTTTGTTATAGGCACATTTGATACGTTTTTGGTAAACTTGAACGTGGTCTAGAGCATTAAGATGGTGTTCGTTTAATAATTCAAGTTGTGATAAATGGTCTTGATGAAATTCGTCATCATTAAGCATGTCATGGAGATAAATACAAAGTGAGGGAATTTGGACTTCAAGAGATAGAACAGCCTTTATCATGTAGACCGAGAGAAAGGGTGTAGTAGTAGTGGAAATATGGATACTAGTGTGGTACGCCCATAAGGCAAAAGGAATGTACATATGCCAATCCTTCCCAGTATCGTTAACCACTTTCATGAGAATTTTGTTTAAGTTTTTGTTAGTGGATTCGGCTTGGCCATTGGTCTGTGGGTAATAAGGTGAGGAGAAACTTAACTGAATGCCGAAGGCATCGCAAAGTTTTTGTAATGTTTTTTTTAATTATTTTCCATTATCAGTGATGAGGCAATGAGGAACACCAAAGTGAAAAATGATGTGGTGATTGATGAACTCACATATTTTCTCGGCTTTCATGGAGATGAGTGGTATAGCCTCTACCCATTTTGTGTAGTATTGGTAGCGGTAATGATCCATTGATGTCGTTGGGAAGAATGGGGGTTGATCTCTCCGAAAAAATCCAAACCCTATTGAGAGAAGGGCCAAATGTCACGGGAAACCTTTAAGGCATGACTAGGTGTATGATGAAGGTTGGTGTGTTGTTGGAATTTTACACAATGTTTGACGTAGTCAAAAATCATGGTTAAGGGTCGGCCAGTAATAGCCTAGGTGAAGAATATGCTTAGCAATAGCAAGGCCACTAAAGTGACCTCCACATATGCCATCATGAACCTCCTTAATGGTATAAGGAATTTCAGAACTCGTGAGGCATCATAAGAGAATACCATCAAAGCCACGGTTAGAGAAGGCCCCCATGATGATGTAATGAGAGACCTTTTTAAGGAAGGCATGTTTTCCATTACGGGTGAGATAAGGAGGTAAGATGGAGAGAGAAAGATAGTTGGAGTATTTTTTATACCAAAGGTCACTCGGGTTAGGGGTAGCGGTTCCGATGGAGTAAACGTTGTGAGGTAAATAGGAGGGTGATTGGAGATGTTGTATGGTGACAAAGATTTTAGAATCTGCGGGTGAAGTAGGTATTTGAGAGGCCAAGCAAGCCATGGTATCTACAAATTTGTTGGTTGAACAAGGGACGGTTTGAAGGGCGTAATAGTCAAAGGTGGTCAAAAGTATGTCTACATGATGTTTATACTTTTGAAGTATCTCATTACAAAATTGGTATATACCATTGACTTGGTTTATGACCAATTGGGAATCACCAAAAATGTTGATTGATTTGACATCTAGGGCATAGGTAGCTTAGAGGCCTAATACGAGTGCTTTGTATTCGGAAATATTGTTTGTACAATCAAAATTGAGTTTGAAAGACAAAGGAATGGGTTCACCATCAATAGGAATGAGGATAACACCAGCCCCACCCCGTGTTAACACATGGAACCATCGAAGAAGAGTGTCATTTGATAAGCGGGTTCGTCTAAGGAAAGGGTAGCAATTAACTCATCAAGAAATTCAAAATTAGAGGGTTGATCCCTGGAAATAGGTGCATTAGCCAATTGGTTGGTGATGGCTTGGCCATTGATGGACTTTTGATGAATGAATTCGAGGTCGAGGTCAGCTAAAAGAATAATCCATCATGTGGCATGCTAATTTTGATAATTTTTGGCATACATGAAGTGTAAGGGGTTGGTGTTGGTCACAACATAGGTTTTGTGGTTGAGTAGGTAATGGCAGAGTTTTTTGGCAACAAAAACTAAGGCTAAGCAAAGTTTTTCAAGATGAGTGTATCAGGTTTCATAGTCCAAAACAGTATGGCTTATATAATAAAACACTCTTTATGTTCTTCATCACGATGAGCGAGCATGGCTCCCAAGGAATGATCAGTAGCTGAAATGTATAGGTAGAAAGGTTGATCATCTTTAGGTGGAATAAGTATGGGTGGTTAGAAAAGGTATTGTTTTAAGGCTTCAAAATCTTTGTGGTAGTCATCATCCCATTTAAAGGAGACATCATTTTTGAGCGAGATGATGAAATGGTTGACACCAATCAGATAATTGTGAAGTGAAATGGAAACTAGACTACAACTTACCTTGCAAGCTACGAAGTTGTCTAAGGTTAGTGGGTGGAGGAATTTTGAGAATGGCCTTAACTTTAGTAGGGTCCACTTCTATACCACGTAAGGAAATGATAAATCCTAGGAGCTTTCCTGAGAGAACCGTGAAGACACACTTCTTAGGCTGAAGGCAAACGCAATATTTAATGAGGCGGTCAAAAATGGTTTTGAAGCGGCGCAAGGTTCTCGGGCGGCATTTTGATTTGGCGAGGATATCATCCACATAATCTTCCAATATATGATGCATGATGCCATGGAAGATGTAATTCATATCCCGTTGATATGTGGCACCATCATTTTTAAGGCCAAAAGGCATGACTCGGTAGCAGAAGGTTCCCTAAGGGGTGATGAACAAGGTTTTGTGTTGATCCTCTGGGGCAAGCAAGATTTGGTTATAACCCGAGAAGCCATCCATGAGTGATAGCATTTCATGACCAGCGGTAAGGTCAACCAGTTGGTCAATACCGGGTAGAGGGAAGTCATACTTTGGGCAAGTGAGGTTAAGGTCACGGAAGTTCATGAAAATGTAGATTCCCCTATTGCCTTAGTGATAGGGACAATGTTAGAAATCCAACGAGGATAATCAATGGGTAATATGAAGGAAACAGAAAGAAGGTGCTAAAGTTCTTCTTTGACTAGAAGGGCAATGCGAGGGTGCATTTTCCTTAGTTTTTGTTTGATGGGTTAGGCATCGAGAATGGTTACAATATTGTGGACCACTATGGTTGGTTTAATATCGGGCATGTCTATGTAAGACCAAGCAAAAGCATGGTTATGATCTTTAAGAAAAGAAATGATGGCTTCCTATTCAGCAGCATCTAAAGATTGACCAATCTTTAGGATGTGCGGGTCATCTTGAGTACGAATGTTGATCTCAATATTCAATTCATTTAACATTGTTTGTTTCTCAGAAGGTAATGACCAATGAATATATGAGTCTTTTGCATCAAGGTAGGTGAGTATAGATTCATCATCCTAACATTGAACGATGTTAATTGAAGGTGTATCGTCATCGATCATTTCAGGGTACAGGAAGGGAAGAGAGAAAGGAGCCTCGCTCTTGCATTGATAAGTCAGAGGCCCCAACGAAAATGGTGTTTATGAAAAATAAAAAGTTATGAGGGATAGATTATGGATCCATCGACTCCGTCAGTTAGGGTGGTGATGAAGGCAGAGTGGGTGAAGAGGGTGGAGAACGGCTGATGTCCTTGATGAGTTCAATGCGGGCCTATTTGGTAGGTGGTTCAAAAAATCCTATACCACTACGGTTGATATGTTTGTGGGTAGTACATGGAATAATAGTATGGTGGCCTTGCTCATAAAATCCAAAACTAAAACCCTTCCACACACATTGGTGTAGGAAGGTGTGGGTGAAACAGTGATTGGTGAGAGACTAGAAGTTAATAGAAAATGGGTGGGTTTGTGATGGTGGTTCAGGTGTGTAGGTGGTAGTATCAAGTCCCCCATAGGTGAGACTAGTACGGAGATGAGGAGGACCATAAAGGAGGTGTTCTCCTATGTGGTGATTATAGCAAGGGTGCTAGTGAATACTTCCATACTCTTGTGGAGTAAGGAATGTGTTGACACTATATAAGCAATATTCTCCTAGAGTGAGGCATTGAAAAATGCCTTCCAAGGGATCGGTGGTTGGTATGTGGGTAGCTAGAATAGATGATGTATCGGTGGTCGATGCAGAGGTAGAGCTAACAGATTGGGAGGTGATGGACTGGCCATGGAGGTTATGGCAGTAGTAGGGATGGAGGAAAAAATGTGTGGTTGAGGTAGCGGACCATCTTGGTAAGCGGAGGTGTAGGTGATGCGGTAGTGGTCATGGAGGTAGATTCCTTAATGGGTATGAGCATGTCATTGGGTTGGTAGAGCATGTTGCATGTTTTAAAAGGTGATGGATCAGCTGGAATGGTATAGGTGTGTCCTTCATGTTCAAACTTTACACAACAATGCAAAGTGGAAGGAACGTAACCCATGACAATGAATCCATGGTCTTCCAAGCAATAGGTTATATTGAAATTCCCCCTCCAGGATGTAAAATAACTCTAGAATAGTGTTGGGTCCCACGCGAACATGGAGGATGATGGTGCCTAGAGTAGAGGTGATAGCATTGAATGAATGCAACATGACAAGATGTTTATGCATGCAATTGTTAGGTATGCACATTTGAGAAAATGCATGGGATGAAATGATATTAATGCTAGCAACCCCATCAATCATTAGCCATCATACACGTATATCATCGATGTGGACAGAGATGAAGAGAGGATGGGTCTAGGTCATCTATTTGGTGCGGTGCAATCTCTTCCTTTGAGAAGCTAAGGGAGGCTACTTGGTGAGTAGGGTGCGGTGTGGATAAAGGTGGCAATTTGGTGAGAGAGGCTACATGATGGGGTGTGATAATGGAGGCTACGGTTGTAGGGTCATTGGGTAAAACCTTAATAGATTGAAGAACCTCCATGAGATCTTGACGATGGGATTCCAAGGTTTACATGAGGTCATATAAGGACATTTCGAGGGGGGATTGGTGTAGTTTTTTTAGCATGGTGCGATGTGTGACCCCATTAGAAATAGGGTATGTGGGGCCGCGAGATAGTGATTTTAAGTGTGGGTGTAGATGGTATGTTGGGTATAGGATTGGTTGGTGGGTCGGTTGCCTTTTCCTTTCCTTTGTCCTTCTGAGCATGGGTAGTAACGTGGATCATGTTGATCTAAGGGGAGTTGATAAATGGAGAAGGTGTAGGATGAGTGGTATAACGACATGACAAAAAAACCTACCAAAGGAGAAAAACCTTGTGAAGTGAGCTGGGCGCAACAACATTTAGGTAATGGTGTGGCAAGTTCTCTGATGTGAACCATGTTAATTTCGAATCTTGGGGTGGCTCTAAGAGTGTGGGGTGGAGGTCACGGTTGTTGAGTAGGCAATGAGGGAAGGACTATGGGAATGGGCATTGGTGAAGCAGGGTCCTCATCAAGAAGGTTGTCATTGTCAAAGTTGGCTTCAGGAGGACACAACTGGATAAGGATGGTTTTCAAAGCCTTGTAGTTATCCACATCGTGCCCTAGCACATAATGGTAGGCACAAATTTTTGTGTCATCAAACCCTTTTGGCTTGGGTTTTAGGGGGTCATATGGTATGAGCAGTGGTAATGTGCTGATAGAAGTCTCAAGGAGGTTGGTTAAAATTTTGGCATAGGACCCTGCTAGTGGATCGCAATGGGAAGTGAAAGTGGGTTTGGGTGTAGGTGCATCTAATTGTTGAGGAACGGTCCTTATAGGAGGGGGAGTGGGTCGAGCCATGGTTTTGGGTCTTTGGAGTGGTCTTGGGTGTTAGTTGTGTTTGTTTGGGTAGGGGTATGGTTGTTTTGATTACCTTATTAGAGGGTAGCAGATTTTTGTTTTTGGGTTGTACCTTCTTGGGTAAAGGTGATATGGGTGTACGAGATCTAGAGGGAAAAGCGGATGGGGGAATAGGGCGAGTTACCCATGGGGATAACAAAGCAGCTATGAAGGTAGATGATGCGGGTCATGCAGGGGGTGTGAGGGATAGAGATTGAAGTGTAGTGGGTAATGAAGAAGTTGCTGAGGGTATTGGAGGTATGGGTGGTAAAGATGCTTCAGGTAGAGGTGTAAGTCATTTTGGGTGCTTGGGTATGTTAGAGGTGTGTGAGGAAGGAATGGGCTATTTTATTTTTGTTTATTGACGGGTGAATATTTCTTGATCATGTTGGGAGGTTGAGGTCCTAAAACCGCTGGAAAGGGTGAAGGTGATGTAGGTATGATTAGCTCGGCCAGGGGTATGAGTTCTATTTGTTTGGTTCTTCTGTTTAGGTGTCGGAGTAGGTTGGGTATTGATTTGTTGAGGATGTATCTAAATCTAGTTTGATAGATGGATGAGTAAGGCTAGTGGTTGGGGTGATCCCTAAGGGAGTGATAGGGTTAGTGGATGAAGATGATGTAGGTGCGTGTTTAGATTTAGATTTATGTTGGGTTATGGGTGACGGTGTATGTTGAGTTGTGATAGGTATGGGGAAGAAGTTGTGATGGAGGTGGTTGTGTTTGGTTTGATTAGTCAAAATATTTTTGGGTAGATGGTGGAAGTGTCAGCAAGTGACATCTACATTTGTGTTGAGACAGAAGTAGAAGGCATCCCCACGATAAGGCTCTGTCCACATAATCTAAGTGATCAACCAAGCGTGAGAACGACACATCTATAGGTGAAGTTGATGAGGACCTAATGGTTATTCCCATGAAATGTGTCTTAGAGATGGGAAATTCGTTAGCTTCAGCTTCTATGGGTAAGAGAGTCGAAAGTAGGTCTGCAGGATCTTGGGTAGTTGATGGAGAATGTTCACCTAGAGGCAAAGGTATCTCTACTAGATCCGTGATAGGTGGAGGAGAAAATGGATGTTCCTCTGTAGGTGGAGGAGATGATGGGTGCTCCTCTATGGGTGGAGGAGATGATGGGTGCTCCTCCATGGACGAAGAAGTACTATGGGTGACGGTTCCCTAGGTGGAGAAGCCAAAGGTGAAATGGTCTCGATATTAGTGGAAGGCTCCTCCATAGGTGAGGAAGGAGGTGAAAGGTGTTCCTCTATGGGTGGAGGAATAGGTGAAGTGGGTTCAAGTGTAGGAGGAGGACTTCAAGATATAATTTCCTCTATGGAAGGAATATGAGGTAATTCGAAGCAATGAGTGCATCACTAAAAATAGCGTGGACCTCGCGGGTATGGCTATCATGAGTTGAGGTCTCACCGGTTTGATCAGATGAAGGGGCATGATTGGGAAAGGATTTCTTGAAGATATGTATGTTTTGATTGGAAAGTGCGTTAGGATTATCCATGGTTAACTCACCTTTCTCGAGAATTTCTTAGACAATGTTTTTGAAAGTGATGCAATTTCCATCACTTTGACCCTTTACTCGATGATAGTTACAAAAGTCGTGTTATTTATACCATGTAGGCATGGGGTGAGTAGGGTCAAAACTAGTGTGTGGTTTTATAGGCAGAAGGGTTATAGCCCTAGCTTTGATGATATTTTCTAAGATAGAAGAATAAGGCTCACCAATTGGGGTGTATTTCCACTATTCTTGTCTGAATTGAAAAGTCTAGACGGGTGAGAGATTAGATGAGGGGCTAGCCTAATTTGACAGATGAGCTGACGACTTTGAGTACCACAATGTTAGTGGTTCCCTTATCTTTTTAATAATTGTTTTGTGGTTTGGAAGAAGAATAGGTATCATTCAATTTGAATGCTGAATTCTTATTACGTGATTGGGTTTTCTTCTCTTTGATGGCCCGAATCTATAACTTTCGTGCCATGGTGAATGCTTCGTCAAATATTTGGAAATTTTAGACTGCGTGGTTGGTGAGATATGTCTAGCACAAGCTTAGATGAAGATCTCAATAAGTTATGTCTCGTGGTAGTTAGAAGGTGAGTTGATTGATTAGGCTACACCAGGGAGTGACAAAATATGTAATAGATTCATCATCATATTGACGCGTGGAATATAGGTCATTCATGGTAACTTTCTTAACAATGTTAACGGAGAAGTGATCCAAGAAGGCTTGGCCCACCTGATTAAATGAAAATATAGTGTCTAGGTAACCCACTATACCAATCTAACACAGGTCCCATCAAAGACATGGGAAAGGTCATCAAGAGAAAAGCATCATCGTGGGTGATTAGGTAACACCCGTGTTTGAATGACCACAAATGCTATTGCGGGTCTTCCTTTCTATTGAAACGGTTGAATTTAGGCATTTCCCAATACATGGGGTATGAACGAATAGGAATGGATGGGTGGATAGGCTCATTACAAATCTCATCGTAGGTGAGATTATTTTAGGATCCAGAAACCGATGGCTCCAATGTCTGCATCTTTTCCATCATTAATTTGATTAGGTCGTTGGTAGGTTGCGATGATTAGTTGCCTCCTATAGCATAAGAGAGTTTGTGTTGGGCATATGACAAGGGTGGCATTCCAGATATGGTTCTTCCGTGTAGGTTGATTGAGAAGAAGGTAGTGAAATAAGGGGTATATACCCAGGGTGAATAATAGATGAAACAAGAGGCTACTAATAGTATGTATATGGAGGTGGAAGGGTCGTGGTGACCCTAGTGACAATGAGGGCTAACAATTGTGGAATAGAAAGGAAAATTCTTTGAAAAGGGGTAGGGGTCACCGATACCGGTTATACGAGACAATAGGGGTGGATGAGGTTGTGTTTTGGGTGGTTGTCAAAGGTATGGTGGACCGGGTAGGCGCAACGGATGTAGAAAACATGGCGATCATAGCGGGTATAGGACCTAGCTACGAACGACTAGGGGTAAGGTAGATGCAGCAACGTGGGGTTATCAAAGGGTGGATCAGAAGTAGGAGTGAGTGTTGGGGGATAGATATGGGCATGCCATATATCAACTAACCCAAGGCATCTCAAGTGGATGAGTGGGAAAGATAAAACTGTAAGGTGGTGGGTTTTGGTCAAGGAGTCGTACAAACTCCTCATCTCCGATAGTGACAATGATAGGTTGGATAGGTTCCATGGCAGGTGATAAAATGGAAGGTGGTGAAGGGCTAGGTGGGAGTGGTTGAAAATGGTGTGGAAAATGAGGGTGCTAACTTGTTGATGCATCAAGTACCATGTGAACAGTACTAATGTGGTAAGACTACTTTCTCTAAGTGACACGTAAACACAAAGCATAGGTAGAATAAATAGACGGTGGTGGGTGAATTGGGGCTCAATGGTAGCTAGAAACTAAAGCAAGCAACCGATGCCGGTTAGGATAAATCGACACCAGCCACAGTGTAATCGTATTGATCCTTGTTGAAAGTGGATAGTGGGTCAACAACAAGCTATAATGCCAAATTTGATAGGTGTATTGAATACTGATGTGATTTACAAGGTCAATGTATGTAATAAAAGTGACAAGAACTCTGAATAGTCAAAGAAAGTTAACAAGTGTTCTTTTGGGTAGGTTAACTAAAATGACAGGTGAACTCGATGTCGAGTTGGGTATAACCGATGATGGTCGTAAGTAGTAACCAACGATGGTCGGTGGACCGACACCGATTATTATGAAATTGAAACAATGATGAAGAAAATATGGTTGTGAGTTAAAATTTGATGTGGAATCAGACCCAAAATTTTGAGAATGATGAGAATATGGTCTAGGAACACTTAGATGAAGTTGGAATACACCAACTATGATGAGGAGCATGCAAGGAGAAACAAGAAAAATGAAGAGCGTGACCTCTCACCTCAAAATGCAAGCCAAGTAGAAACACTAAGAAAAATGTGATCCTAAGAGTTCCTTTTCTATTATGTTTGTTTAGCTTATGTTATTTAAAGATTGACTCATGAACTGTAGAATAGAGTTTTTTGGTGAGGATGGATTCCTACAAATAAGTAGATCTAAAAGGTGAGGTTTTGGGCATGTTATGGTAGGGGTAGGCTTCGCTCCGAAGTATGACTCAACAGAGCAAATGAGCCGGGGGAGTACCTATCAATCCTCATATTAGTGCGATCATTGACAAGCATTCCCAAGAAAGATGTTGTTTAAGAATATGTATTTGTTTTGAATTTTTGTAATTTGGTAAGACTGAGAGAGAGAGAGAGATGTGCTTTCTATGATTTTTTTTCAACCATCAGCTAGGAATGACTTCCAGCGTATAGGTTGCCCTCAATTAATGTGAGCTAATGCAGAAAATCAAAATGAAATGCAATGATTTTTAAGCCCAAATCGAAATATGGAATTCGATGACACAAATAGATGAAGAGGGAGAGGGATGCTCTTTCACTAAAATGCAGAAAACAAGAAGAAATGGTTCTTTTTAAGTACACCAAAAGAAAGGTTTCTTTTAGAGAAAATAGAAAGAAAAAGAAGGTTACCAAGGAAGAAAATTAATGTGTATGATTTTTAGAAGGGAAACAAACACACAACTTTTCCTAGGAATGAATAAAATGCAATGAACCTCGGATGGGTCCCACCGGGTGTGCCAAAATGTTTCACCTGATTCTTAGATGTTTCTTCAAAAATGACGAAATAGATAGGGTAACGGACATAGGAGGAATACTTGTTGAAATGATGGTTTATAGGTTTTTGCATGCGTATGACTTCTGAATCCACATTTGATTGTGAGAGATTCCTTTTGGCTAGGAGGAACTACCTGAAATGGAACACAAGACCACCAAATAAAAGTTAAACAATATGTGCAGTGAACTACCTAGCGTGTGCTAGATCTAGGAAGTGTGATACTTCCTAGATGGCTATCAATCCACTATTTAAAACAATTTAATGTTGGTAATGAAGTAAATCCTATTGTAGTTAAAATGATTTAGGTATCTCATTTAAAACACAATAAGAAATATCTAATCTAACAGGATAGGTTAAAATAAGATCCGAAGGTCAAGTAATTGGTTTTGGGTCTCTGCAGGTCTGACAGAGGTCTTAGGTAGGTCACAGGTGAGTAAAGGTGATGTGGGAATAGGTAGGTAGATTATTGTTTTGGGTTGTATTGGTAAATACAGAGACCGATGCCAGTTAAGGGTGACTGACACCGGTTGGGGAGAACCGATTCTAGTTACTGTGGAATACTAAGAATGTCCAGAATGAGCTTTAGATCTCCCTTATGATTACACAAAGGACTAGGCTGGTCAAAATGAGGTATTAAGTTGTTTGGATGGGATTTGGTGAGGGTTTAATGGGGATATGGAGGGGTGAGTATTGAAGGAGGTCAATGGGTGGCTAGGAGAACAAAGGATGAAGATACAATGATTAAATGAATGAACTAGAGGAGTAAAATGTTTCACTTACTTAGAATCTAGTTCTGGACATCTGTGAGTGAGGAATGAAGGTGTTGATAAGAGGTTGAATGTTGTAGAGGATCACCAAACATTGGGGAGTTCTTGCATGGGCTGCATGTGCTCTCCTTCTTGCCTGATTGGATCAAATATGTGTTGGGTGGTTGCTAGATGAATGTTGGATGTCTGTGCAAGAGAAAATGTTTGATCTCCTTCCTTACATGTGTGTTCTCGCATAAACTTGTTCTTAAAAGATGTGATATCTCTCAGAATCTGCTAACCTTTTGTCAACCTCAAAAATAAGGTTGTTTTAGGGGTTAAAAGGTGACCAATGATGGTTCGGATTAACTAGTGGCGGTTAAGAGCAACCGGCATCGGTTAAGGTGGGATTTTCTAGGTTTACTAAACTAGGAAGATCCCCTTGATTTTCTAGGATCTCATGTCATTAACTCACGGATTAGACTGGAAGCTTCTTTTAAGCATGTGGGAATGTGGTTAGAGGGAATGTAGGCATTGATTTTTAGGGTTTGGGTAAGTCTTAGTTATTTATGGCAACTTACTAAGAATAGATCTTAGGGTAAGGTGGTTTGATGAGGTGTTTAGGTGAGGTAGATATGTGGGCATTATCCTAATCGGGAGATTTAAATAATATATATGGTGAGGATAATGAATTAATTTAATATAAATAATTAAATTAATATTATAGTGGCATGAAGGAGCCATGGCTAGGTGAATGTGATGAAAGTGTTTATTTTTCAAGGAACCAAATGGGAGTATGACCTAATTTTGGTGTCTACACCATGCACCTAACTTTGGATAGTTGGCTCTTCCAATCCCAATATAACTACAATATTTGTTAGATAAACTAGAACACCCTCTTTACTGATTATATGGCCAAACAAAGTACCAAATTGTGTAGAAGAGATAATTTTTATGTTTAGAGATATACTTGAGCTATATACATTATTCAAACATTATGCACAAGTAGTCACAATGATCCTTAACTAGGCCATATATTTTCCAATCATCTAGATACACTTGGAGAAATTTATGGATGAAGTCTTTAAAATCTTGGACAATAATGCACAAAAATACTGGCACATTCTTTAGTCCATAGGGCATAATAGTGTATGCAAAGTAACCCCATTCTATTGTAAATGTGTTTTTATATTATTTTTCACACGCAATCGACTTGATATCCTAAAAACCCATTTGTGAAAGAATATATCTCATGCCCTACTACAAATTCAAGGATTTCTTCATTGAATGGTCTTGGGAAAGGATCAAGAATAGAAGAAGCATTCATCACCTTGTAATCCATACAAATCCTTATCCTTCCATCGTTATTTATCCTTATAACCATGGGGCTGATCCATTATAATTCCTAAATTATATCAATGATACCATCCTTCAAAGATGTTGTCAATCTCATTTTTCACTTTTATGCACAAGTTTGCATTCATCTTGTATGGTTTTTTACGTATTGGTTTTGTTCCTTCCTTTAATTTAATTTTCATCTCTCTCGAGTGAAGTATGAGTACCCTTCAACTCATGGTAGTCTCTAGGAATAGATCCCGTAATTCACATAAAAATTCAACTATCTTTGCAACTTATGCTTCGACTAATATTCACCTATATTTCTTAACTAGTAGATGGTATGCACATTCCAAATCATCAGCCTTGTCTAGGACCTCACACTCACCCTCTATATTTTCTACATTAAACTCTTCTTCTTCATAATCAATCAGTTATAATAGCTTTATTTTCTCTTTTCCTTCCATGTGTGCTCTAGCAGATCCTCATCGATTTCCAACCATGTGTGTTTGTTGGTGTGCCCAACTGGAATTATATCTTCATATAATTTTTCCACAAGTTCTTTGACTTTTCTATTATCCCCTAGAGAAATGCATTTCATCAACTATAAGGCCTTGTGCCTTTGGAAGGTTAGATGAAAAATAATTGAATGTGTGCACCATACCGATGTCATATCTTGTCAATTGAAAGTCTCTTGATTCATCTCATCATGTATACACCATATGTGTACATACCCACACAAGGTGGAATATAACTTATGGACCTAAATGGATGGTGGTAGTGCATCTAGTCCTTCTAACAAATTTTTCTCACAATCATGTATGTAAATCCTGGGAGATGTTTTTCCATCATAAGTTGATATCTCAAAAGGAAGGTTATTCCCATCAAAAAAATTTAAGAATGCAATTATTATCTCGTATCATTTAAGAATATTATCCCAATGTGCATCCCACCAACATGTAGTCACTCCTCTCAAATATTATACCAAAATATTCCTTTTATATCCTTCATCACGCATTTTCTCTTCCATGGCGCGCAAGAATGATTCAAGATTTTCTTCTCCTATATACTTTGGTATGGTAGTTTTCCCAACCTCCTAATTTTCCTTGGTTTGATCATTCTAGTCAAGCACCCCTAACACTCATGACCATTCATTTCATATCTTTCATGATCGAAGTAATTCTTTTGGTGTCACTAACTAAATGTGCATCTCCCCATTTGAGCTCTCCCTCCTTTGTTGGCTCAACACACTTCTAGATTATGCATATTCTATGCATAAATATGGTTCAGATCTTCCTCACTAATGGGCTCTGTGTGGGTTTAAATCCTTGTACCATCCATAGGAATCACTATGCACTCATCCTCATTCTCAAAACTAATATAACACTTATTAAAATGTAGGTCTATGTTGTTTACATAACTAGGTGGACAATCAAGTAATGCAAGGAAGTTATCTTTGTCTACCAACTCCAGAACCTCAAAATCACCCTTAAATTTTCCCCCTTTATAGTGATGTTTGCATCCTTCAAAACTCCAATGGGCATTTCCTTGGTCTTATTTTCCATATACAACACACTATAAGAAGGTTGAAGTGGTGGTCTTCCCATTCTATTCCATGCATCCAAGATAATACTATTCACCTTTGCACCAATGACAATAAGGGTTTTTCTCACCATCCACCATCAATAATTACATCCAAGGTGATTTCCTTATCATATTCATGGTGTTTTAGTGGCATATTTTCATGTAATATTTGTCTTTCCTAGTCCTTCCCTATGTTTAAAATCTTCTCATGAAACCATTATCCTAGCAAGGGTATGATATTATCTTTTCTAAGCATATGAAACACTTCCTCAAGTTCATCAACATCCTTTTCAGGTTTTATTGTATGTTTTGTGTGCTCCCTATCTCATGCTTGTTCTTTTAAGCATTGTATCTCCCCATGTAGATCTCTGATTAATCCCATGGTTTCTTGAATTACCACATTCTATTTCCCTACATCATGATACTTGGTAGGTTTCACAACCTATTCTCTTTGTATGAGTGGTTTTTTTCTTGCATTTTCTCGTGTGTGTGTGATGCTTTTGCACGTGTGGTAACTAAAAAAAAGGATCTTTATTTGTAGTTTCCAATTTCTTTGGCTTCTATTGGCCTTTCCTAGACCATTTGACATGTATCATTTCCATGCCTCATTCCTTATTATTCTTGCACATATGTACATACAAATCTAGGAAATATTCTACCTCTTTCCCCTTCACACAATACATGTAAGACATGTTATTCGGACACTTACGCTTATAATGATCGGGTGATTCGGAAGTGTAGCAAATACCTTGACTAAACTTGCACATGTGGCCAACATAGTCTCTACCATGATATCCTCTTGTATAGTTGTCATTGTTTTTCTATATAGATCTATTATTTTACCCTTTCCATGCTTATGAACTCCCATCCGAGTTAACCTAGTGCAACCCCATTTCACAAGCTTCATGTATATTATCAATTAGATGGAAATCATTTATATCATGCATATGCACATCACAAATCTTGCAGTAGATGACACATTATTCTTTGTAGCACACTAGAGGAGCAGACAGTTTCTTACATCATGGTCTTTGTGGCATATCTCACAAGATGTTAGTAGAGTGCACACATTCTGTGTGGGAAGGTATTCTTCATATGTACCCTCCCTAAAGCTTTGTACACTAAATACCACTTTTTGTCTCATCTACCTAGCTAGCGGATAACATTTCTAAATGTGTTTCCATTGCTATAATATGAGCTCCAATGAATGGGCTCACTCAAGTATCTATGCTACCAACCGCTTTAGCATGTACAGATGCTTTGTGGCCTCACATGGATATGTGAATGTCTTATGTGATAATACCCATCTCAAAGGTCTCAAAATCCACCTATGAATCATTGTGTAACATCCCTATTTCATGATTATAAAAGTAGGGGAATTTTTTTTTTTTTATCTCAATGTTCACTGTTCTAAATTCAGCATTTAGAACTACATTAAATCTACTAATCAGTCCTACAACACTAACTAGATGCAGTTTTTATGACTCGGTATAAGAATAATCTCTCATATTTCATTTCATTGTATACTCTATATACTTTCGGTTCCATTTTTCATTTAAGGGTTCATCAAGTGCAACCGACCAAGGGCTTATCTAGGTATTTCTTATGAATACCCATCCTATATCTAGCACCTTTAGTCTAGTGAATTTAAGACAATGTAATCAACAACTTGCAATACTTTGGCCAAAGTTTTAGACATGTTTTCCATGCCTATATTCCAAGACAACATACTCATCATGAAAGAATATGTCTTTCACCACACTTGAAACTGTTATCTCGATTAAACTTTCTTGACTTATGTCAATCCTTCCCATTTATGTGTCGATGAAGAAGAGATAGACCACATAGACTAGTGCGAGATAGTACACTTATGGTGACTAAGGGCAATCATGTGTATTCTAATTTACCCCGTTGTTTCAAATCCACTTCCTCACCCATAGTAAATGTAATTTGACATCGGTCGTAGACCATGGCCCATCACTTCCTAGAGTGTGATAATGATTTGGGATTCCACTCAATTGATGGATTCACTTAGAGGATATGAATGGATTATTGTGACATAATGACTGCTCCACAATAACCATCTATTGAACCCCACCATTATATGGGTACTATTCAATAGTGATTATGCTGCAATAGCCCATTAAGTTCCAATAAATGAATCCTCCTATTTTAACAAGTTCATTAATCCCTTTAATTCACATCTTGTTAATCCCACCCTAGTTATTTTCAACCATTAGGTGTCATTCCTAAGGACTAACTCAGTTCCACCAACATTCCCGATAAGGAATGTTATGTTTCCACTTAATCAATAACGAGGTTCTACAGATCATGTAATTTCCTCCAGTTGATTAAGTATCTTAGAAACATCTTACAAGTATATTATATGGAAGCAACCACATATATCCATATACACTTTAGGATTAATAGAAATTTCATTTCTTAGACTCCAAATAGGTTCCATACTTTCAACCCGTAATAGTTTTCTTGACTTAACATTCATTTTCCTTTAAGTCATTCAACTATTCGAATTGTTATAACTTAGTTAAACATTATCCCCTAAGTATAACTCATCTATGATGGGAGGGTATTCTGCATCCACCTTATAGTCTATCTCGAAAGGTTCATTTTGTTACCACATAGTGAACAACCCCTTTCCTTAAGGTTTCATAACATGATTACATTATGGATATAAAGTCAAATATTTATCATATTAATGACCTCATCATTGCAGCAAGAAGAACTTTGTTCTTAATGCCTTAAGGATTAGTTCAAGCTATACACCTAATCCCATTATGTCATTCTTATCCTTTCCTAAGTACAATTCCATTTCCTTATTGTACTTAGTTCGTCAATTAGGATAGGTAGGGTTACATTTTAGTATAATCACTTAGACCCCTTTTTACAAGGTAGATTCTTATATGTGTACTTAACGAGATTAAGTACCTTTTTATTATTCCTAATATTTGAATCATTTGTAATTTTAATCATGCATCCCTTACTTTTTTATAACATACCTTATAAAACAACCACTCAAGCATTGGCTTATAATGTTGTAAATAAGCATAATCATTTATAACTGAAATTCCACAACAAAATAACTTATTTTATTACAACTTATTCTTTACTATCTTACTCAAAATGAATTCAGTAATTATAAGTCATATGATCCAATAACCATCTTATATTTAAGTTATTTTCAATCATACTTTTCATATAAGTCAATCACAAAAGACAATGCTTTACATCTATCCCTTTTTCCCACAATTTCAAGGATCAACAATATTATTCATTACTGCATAACAATGGTATGAAGTTGACAATACTTCATATAACTTTAACCAAGTTACTACACAATATCAAGGAATAAAGCATTGCATATCAACTGATTCCATACAAGCTTACTTTCCAAATGAAAGAATCCTTTTAACTGAAAACGTCATTCACACATAACTTAACCAGTCAAGATAGAATGATTCAAGCAACAACTTTCATTTATTTTCAGCATAATATATCAGTTCAAGTATACAAGAAATAATCATATTCTTTTCAGTAATTTACACAATTGGCCATAGGCCTTGATCAATGCAATCACAAAATTAATTCATTAAATGAAACATAATCTTTTCATTAAACTACATTTCTTCAATCAATAGAATAATTACAGCTTTCCATAAGTATTCCTCTTTTCTTCTTTCCATGAAGTTCATCTGCAATATTATTAGCATCTGTAGGTTCATTTGAACTAAGCATGATAGGAGCTAAATCCTTGGAACCATATTTTCTAACTAAAAATTCAAGAAGGAACATTTCTTATTAATATAAATCAGTCAAGGGTTCAAAAATATCTTTTCCTTTTTAAATGCTTCCCGAAGCACCTCACCTAGGTGTATCACAAAACCCTATAAATTTCATCATCTAGCAATCTAATCAAGCAAGAATTCTATCAATTATAGTTCTATCAAAAAATGGATTGAACCTTCAATCATTGCACAACCACACAAGTAATCCATAGTATGAAAAGTATACCTTCTCACTTCATACAATATTTAGATAATAATGCAAAGCCAAGTATACCAACAACAAAAGGAAAAGGATGAGTAGAAATGCCTTAATCATGTAGCCCATACTACATGATTAACACATAGTACTTGGTTTCATAAGATAATTTCCTTTAGGTAAGAATTCAATTCCAATAGACCTTTAACCTACATGTTTAACAAGGATTGGATGCAAGCTGGGTGAGAGAGAGATTAAACTAACAACAACAAAGCTCTCAAAAACCACAACCCATTTTAGCTTAACACACAAAGCAATCCATACATTAACAACTTGGCTCCAACCAATTGGAATGCATGCAAGTCCTTAGAATACACAACACAAATATTCTTTAGATAATATAGTCTTAAATCAATACAAGTATTCCATGCTATGACTAGAAAAGAACCATACCCAACCAGATACATCACTAGGAAGAAGAACAAAATGGTCCAAATCAAAATAGAGAAGGCTCAAAAATGAACACCCTTCCTAACCTAACTAATCAATATCCTTGATCATATTTGTATGATCAAGGATCGATAAAAGTTAAAATAGATCAACTTGATAGAAATTATGCATTACAATCCCTTCTACAGTTCTAGGGAAGAGTTATCAATCTGGACAGTCTAACCCAAGGAAGATCGAGTAATAACAAATCTCATAAAATTAATCAACCGAAGTTAAGATAGTTCAATATACCTTTAAACATTGGTATTCTTACCCGTAAGGGTCTAATAGTTCACAATAAGTTCCACAATATATCACAAGGTAACCACTAAATTCATGGATTCAAAAATGAACACAAGTTACAAGGTCAAGCTTAGCACAACCATTCCACATTGTTTAACAAAATGTTATACCAAACCATCTACCCGACAATATTAAAATATGGAATAGTCATATTGATAAAAGAAAAGAAACCAAATTCATACAACCATGGTAGTGGTTAAACCCACAAGAGTTCAAAGAAGCAAGGTTGAATGGCTAAGTCTCAAATGAATAGTCAGAAGTCCATTTCAAATGAGGATGACATGTATATACTATCACATTGGGTTATAAACAACATCTAGAAAGTTAAATAAGTTGATCCTAACTTAGGTTATCAACATCCAAATGGATCTTACCTAACCGTTCCAATATTACCTATAGGAAAATCCCATACCCTCCTAGTGAATGAGCTCCAACTCCACCAGAACAAGATTGATCTAGGTAAGCAAGAACCCAACTAATTCATAGTTGTCTCACCTTTTGAGTTTGAGTATTCAAACCAAAATATAAAACAACCCAAAAATATCAGATATCAATTATCATTAAACGACACCAGTCTAACTCGACTAGGTGCTCGAGTTCAAGCTTGACCCAAAAACACAAGGTTGATATTTAAAAGAGTATGCACATTCAGTCTTACAGTCACCAAAAACAATCACATAGAGAGTCTACTAACCCAAATATTGAATCGGTTTACAAACCAAAAGCATGCAACTTGAATGATAAACTTGTGCTACCCATTATAGTCATGGTGAGTTCTTTTTTACAAACACCCAAAATAGGCATGCGAAGAAAATCAACATTTCAACCATTAAAAGAACAAGCATCCGATTACAAGATCTAATCCAGTTCATAAACCACTTACCAAGCAAGAGATTCCAAATTTTAACAAGCAATATTAAAAACCCTAGAACCCCAAAATGCTTTCTATAATAAGCGAGTTCCTTTCATGAATTAATTAGAGAGAACAAGTTTTTGCAAGGGATTAGAGCCTATCATGCCTGGTAGAGCTTCCCGAAGTCTTCTTCCAGCTCCCAGGGTTTCTTCCTCTAACTCCCATGATAGCTTCAACAATCAAATCAATCCACCTTCACTAAATCCCCACAGTCCTCCACTGAAATCTCCTCCAACAGTCTCTCCTCGAGACCCAAAAGTGAATCTCTCAATACAGAATCGAAACCAGACCAAACACCCTCAACCTCAACATGCAAAATGATGAGAGAGAAGAATGGAAAGAGTAATAATGAAACCAAAACAACCAAATCCTTGCAAAATCTAGCATATTTTCCCCAAGATGGTTTAGAATGATTTTTAAAATCATTAATGCTAGACAGGACAGTTCATCTATCCCACCAACCCATCGACCTTCTCTATTCCATTTTTCCATTCACTAACAGTTCAAATGATCATGCAACTAACTTTAGTGTAAGTTTTTAGTAACTTGCTAATTTTAAATTTGCTTACTATTAAGCAAAGTGGCGTATCTCACCGTTGATGCCAACTGTTAAAAGCTTCACAAGTACATGTAACGGTGGGAGGCAACTACAAACCCCGCCACTTGATCATGCATCCACAAAAGCCGAATAGGGTTAGTCTTGAGTTAGGTTCCATATTCCTTTCCCAACATAGGTTAGGATTTAATTGACAATATTTCAATACCTATCAACTTAGAATAGGTCTTAAATTAGGTTCACAAGCCACCATAGTAATTCATATGCCTTAGGTCTAGGTTAGAACTTTAGAAATTTTAGTGTTATTAAAATATTAATCATAGGCTAGGTCTTAAGTAACTTCACAATAAAGAACTTACCAATCTATGCAACATTTTTCAAATGGAGGAGTTCTACAACAAACCAGCTCTCAAACACTTTCCGGCCATTAACAAGGGACTAAGAACATAGGAAAATTGGAAGAAAATCATCAAGATAAATTAGTATAAGATTGATAATACATAATCAAATAATGACTGCAATATCTTACATTCAATCATAATTGGAGATAGAATTAAGATAATTCCTTCAATCGATGAAAATGATCCAAGTTATTTTCTTAATTGATTCTCAATACAAATAAATTGATTATTCCAGACTTAGTGTAATTTCCCAAATTACCAGCTTACCCAATAGTTCCAAGAACATAATTCAAACTTTCCACAAGCTAAAGACATCTATTTCATTTCACAAACCAATTAAGTAAACATTAAAATTCAAGAGTACATTGTAAATAAATGTATGATTAATGACACAAATATCAACAGAGATAAATATTAATCTATAAATATGATTTAATCGGTTCTACAGTAGTAAAGCAACTCAAGAACAATCACATGTCGATGTTGTAATCCACTTCATAATGAGCAAGTACAAAATAAAGGATGGCAGAGGTGTTATGCATTGTGCATGATAAATTTAATGGATCTCATATGAGATTTTTGATAATAGATTTAAAATGTGCATCATATTCCCGACACTTTCGAGATAGTCCCTATTTACTATCCTTAAGTACGCTAATGCTTTTCTTCTTAAATTTAGGAATGTGAAACTCACAAGAAGTTGGTACACAAAGTGTCATAATCCACTATTTTTATGTGGATCATACTTCATATACCATCTATACATGCAGCCTTGTAATGTAGTCACAAAATCGACTATCCTTTCTTTCGATGCGGTGATCACCTTAGCTCTCCATGAGAGATCACATTTGTACATATGTTCAATAGCATCCTCTACTCCTCTATACTCAGGTAAATGGAGTGACACCTCATAAAAATATGAGGTTATTGTTGTGGTGGTATATTTCCTTGTCTTGTATTACCCCCACTTGGTGGAGGACCATATCTTGACCTTGAACCTCCACCAAGATTATCTCCACTTAGGGATGGACTAGGACCTCCCGACCCTCATATATTTGGAGTGCATTGTGGCTCTTTATAAGAGTTAGTCGGTACACCAAAGTGGTAGAAATAAACTACACACCAATACTTTGGCCTTGTATTCTACTTATGGGACTACTTACGGTGAAAAACACACCAACACTTTGTCCTAATGTTGTGCCTATGAGATTACTTCCAAAAGAAAAATTCTAACTCGGCTATAAATGACTACTACGTGGCACTATCTATTTCCATGTGTGCTACTTTTATCTATTGTACCTCCTAATTTGATACTAGTATGAATCTACCTAAATCTCCATCCCAACGCGGTGATCCCCAATTTACTTCTTGTTCTTTGTCACTATGATGATCCTCTATATGAACTTTTGTATCCTAATTACCATGTGTAAGGGAAAGGTTCCAAGCTGGTCCATATGTACTTAAATGACTCCCTAATCTTCACTAAAATCACTTCCTCTAGATATTGAGGGGATTCTTCTATGCTTTCCAATAGCATAGGGACATATTCTTGTGGCCCCTCACTCTTAAGGTTCTCAATGCTTCCACTTAGACATACTCTAATATTTCTTAGTTCCTCTTTAACCACCTTTCTCTTGCATAGTATCTATGCAAACTTTCTTATCTCTTTAATTTTATCCGGATCAATGTCATCCTTTCCAATCCCTTCCATTTTACTTGCACATGGTAGGTTTTCAGATATCTATCAGTAATTTCTAAAATCCTATTTCAATCATCAATATTTTGATCACAAGTGGGAGTGCACATAAGTATGATCATCTAGACTCGCTAAGGAACCTAAACTCATCTTCCTTCATAAACAAATACAAAGAGATCATGTATTCCAAAGTGTAATTCCCCAAGATTCCTTCATACCAATGATCTACTATACATTTCCTTTACGCATCCAAGTGAGCTAATGCCCGATACCTACTCGACTCTATATCTATTTTTGTCTGATCCTACTTCCTTTGTTCTTCACATACACTACTAATCATTCATACAATTCCTACAGAAAGAAGTTGGAAAATTTCTCATAGATATCCTCGTACAGATTGTCATCGACCCATTTATATGGATTAAAATTAATGTTGGTGTTGTATCATTACATAGACTCACCTTTTCCATCATGTATCCATCTTTCAATGTTCTACAATGATAAAAAACACCATAAGCTCGCCACATATTGAGATCTTGAATGAAAAAAGTCCCTAATGTAACAGAACCAAAATTACATGTTGTAGTCTAGTAAATCAACACAACATAGTTTTGTGCTTTGGCACTTCACTTAGACATGGATTTAAGTGCTCACCCAAAGTGTGCACAACTCCTTCAAGCTCCTTCTAAGGTGGAAATCAAGATATGGTTATTGCAAACATGGTTAAAATAATCTATAACATACCACATGCAAAACATGAGTTTTTGTAATATTCACAAATATAATTACACATCAACCAAAAGGATTTTGATTCAATATACTAATGATGTATTACAATATGATAGGCTCAACCAACCTTCATTTACAAACACATGCACAAGGTAGGACTCGTACATGGACTCGAAATATGGATACACACAATTACACTTATGCACACACACTTATATATAGGGTGGGAGATTTAAATTCACCACTTACATGATTTAATCTAAACTTAAACCACTCTATACATAGCTTGCATGCTTGTACAACTCATCCTTCATATAAATAGATGCCTAGTTTTTGGTGCTCCATAAAAGGCCTACTTTAAATTTGTATGTTCCATATTTATCTTGTACACTATAAATATATTATGTCACGTGTGTTATAAATATATCTTTCTCCTCCATGCATGCTTCAAGTCTTGTATAAACTAAACCATGCACTTTGGCTACATTTCTATGTCCCACGCACATACTACTATTCATATGATTCATAAGTGAGAATACTAGCAATTTACATTTTTATTTGACATTTTCTTAGCGTTTCATGTCTTCTTTCTAGATTTTTACACCCTATGTCCCAGTCAATACTTCATTGCTTTATCTTCCACCACTCTAGACATTAGCACCTGTGACTAGGATGTCGATTGCCCAAGAGCCCCCTGTCCCTCGAGGCACCCCGACATCTTTTTACTTTTCTCACCCCTTTTGGGCCTCTTTTTATATTTTGAGCATCTTGTTTTATTATGGGTTAGAATTTTAGTTTCCAATTGTAAAATTCAAGCAATAGAATCATATAGATATAAAACTATGTGACCATTATGAAGGACCAAGCACTAAGCATTTACTATCACCACCTAAGGTTACATTCAAAGGCCATTACAAGAGCATCAAAGCATTCATCTAGCACTCATACAAGGGACAAGGGACTACATTCTTCTACATATACACATAGGAGGGGAAGTTAATTTTCACATCCACACATTCTAATTACATTTCTACATCTAGCTACTTGCTCACTATTCAAGTGTGTCTGGAACAAGAGCTACCTAGGGCATGATTCTACACACACACACAAAAAACTCGCATGGAGTTTGAAATATAGTGCACCACCGGATTGTAGGTTCACTCGATGGGTGACTGTCATGGTTATTCTCACTCCCTATTTACATTTTTTCTTCTTAGGATTTGATGCGCTTTTGGTTTTGTAGGTGCTCTTTCTATTTTTAGGTTAAAGATGAATCTTGCGGACTTAGTGCGACATACATGAAATCACTAGAAAATGGAAGTGACATAGAAGTGACAATGAAAAGATAATTTTCTAGCCATTTTTGTATTCACAGACACCCAACAAAGTGGTCTATAGGACCCAAACACCCCTAACCTATTCTAGGTGCCCCACCCAACTCATTCCAACACTTCTACATTTTTTTGGGCTTGGGTGCAACAATCTACACTTTTATTTTATCAGTTTACATATTTGTACCCTTTTGAGATTTTTACGAATCAAATAAGTCTCCTTTCCTCTCTCTTACTTTTAGGGGTTTTAATTTCTACTTTTTTATTTCTTAGGTCGATTTGTACTTCATCGTATATTTATTTGTTGTGACTCTATAATTAGGGTTTATCATTAATTCTATATTTATTAAATCATTTGGTGAACCCATCGCTTGAACCCACCTCGCTTCTAGGGATTTTATCATCTTCTTATTATGGCTGAATATTATCTCCACTTTACTAAATCATGCCTTTAGGAGCTCAATGATCATCCTCAAGATCTAGATCTACTTTTATTCACTTCTCGTGAGGATGCCACCAATATTGTGGAGCTTAATGTTCCTACATCCATCCCCACTTCCATGTCTATTTCTACTCAACCCCTTGCTTCCACTCTTCTACCTACTTCTACTATTCTCGTCTCTATTCCTACTCCCACCAATCACTTCACTTCACCTCTTGTTTCTCACATGCAGCAAGTCTCTTCTGCTAGAACTCAAGATCTAGCTTCTCTTTATCAAGATATTCAAGTTCAAATCCATCAATTGCAACAAAATAATTCTCATGCATCTCCATCTTTGTATTCCACATTACTACTTTATACTCCTTTCACACCTGCCATTTCCACTTATGTGCTTCCTCTAAATTCCGTTCCTCCCAATCTTCCCATTTTCAATGGTCATCGTGACCCTCAAGAGAATTACCTAGCATTTCATGTAGCATGTTTAGATTATGTGGATGATAACACTTCACTTGAAAATATCTTTCCTATAAGTCTTCAGTATTATGCAATGCATTGGTTGTATGACCTACCTTTCCACTCGGTAACATCTTTTACGCATTTAGTCAATTCTTTTCTCTCTCATTTATCTATTAATATCAGATGTAAGTTCTCCCATTCTCAACTCACACAACTTAAGAAAGGCCCTAAAAACATATATTAGACTATGTCTTACGATATAAGAACAATTTAGCTAAAATGTCTAATGTGCTCGCGGACTCGAGCTTTAAGATCTACTTGTCCAAAGTCTCTTACCTCCTTTACAGAGAGTGTCCTCTTTGAAAAATCTCCAACATTCAATTATTTATGTCAAACTCTTAAGCTACATGAAGGAAAACTTATCTTTATGAGAAATCTTAAATATCATGAGCAAGCTTCATTTTCGGCTCATTTTCAAATAAAATCAAATTTTAAGCCCTCTACTAAGCATGTTAAAGCTAAAGAAACTCTTAATGTTGTTACTATTCCGAGAAGCTTCAATGAAATCCACTAATGTATACATTTACAAAGATTCCTATTGTTCCACATCTTCTTTTGCCACAAATAATTGAGATCAATCTTATTACGCTTCCTCCTCCACTCAATATGGACCCATCATGTCCAAAAGGTCACAATTACAATGAAAATTTTAGATGTGATTATCATCAATGGATTGGGAATTTTTATATATATATATATATATATATATATATATATATATATATATATGCTTGAAAATTTGGAATCTTATTCAATATCTTATCGATAATAACAAAATTCAGCTTCCTAATACTATGGCTTTTGTGCCAATAAATGAACATCACAAGCTCAATATATTCAGAAATACTCTTTCTAAGGATGACATGAAAGCATATGAATATTCCACTAATCATACGTATCAAGGAATGCCTCATTATTCATTGAGGGATCTTGATTTTATAGTTTCTCACATGAATGCATCTCCACCAATCATTACTTTATTTGATCATGAATATCATGCTACATTCTCTTCTGACACATTACATATCAATTATTCTATTGGATCTTATGCTATTAACAATACCGTGATCATCTTGAGTCTTGTGTGTGTGTGTGTTCTCTATTATGCTTCTTATTGCTATTGACTATCTTCTCTCACATATTTATTACTAACTTACTCATCATCATGTACTTGGGGGAATCATGATTACTCTTCCCCCTTCTAGCTTTGTTAGATGTTTCACATTTCTAATATTTAACTATGCACTTTGGATCTAGTCTTTCACACTCATCTTACACATCTTAATACACCTATTTCATTAATATCCTATAAAACACTCTCATGATAAGGTTCACACTTGACTATTGAGGTCATACTACATTCATGAACCTCACATCATTCACATGACACATTTCACACTTAGAGCATTCACGACACATCTTTCTAGCACACATTCATCACAACACATTACATGATGACGTACTATATTTATGAGGTTCATACTCAACTTCGAGAGGCTAAATCTTAAATTAACCTCACCTCACTCACACTCTCTACGCTCTATGCTTCACGGTCATATCTTTCTATCACACATATAAAAACCATTTCCGATGACGCACTCTTGTTCTATGGTTCATTCTTGACTAATGAGGGGTCTTTTATAAATGAACCTCATCACATGCATACTCATTAGTATCCTCTCAAGGGGAACACTGCTCCTATAACATTCACTTTTCATTCCATTCCATACACATTCACAACATACTGCATATCGTGTTCCCATTATTCTTGCTTACTTATGCTTACATGTACACTTTTATTACTATGTTAGACAGATACTTTGTATGCTATTATATTTTTCTCTATACACATGTGCATTCAATTTCCTTCTAGTTTTAAATGCATACTTTCCATATATCTATTACACACAACATGGATGTCTGGCATTGTACCTCTTACCAGTCCCACAACATCTCCGGAGGAATCTACTTTCATACTCATCACAGGTGTTATTGTTTTGATTTATATTGCTTCTTATTCTTCCTAGCACACTATTATCTATCATAGCATACACATTATGACATAATTTTTATCTTTTGAACATGCTAACAGGTGCTTCATGTGCAACATTTTATTTGCAAGACTATTTTCCACCATGGCCATTTGTTACATTGTTTTCTACTCTTTTTCATTGTTTTCCATTGTTTGTGGGATTTTCCCTTTGTCTTGTGTGCACATTGTATGATTTTGTCCACTTCCACCCTGATTGTCTTGCAACATTGTAAGTAATGTCCCATGTTTTAAACCCAATTTTTTGTGGTCTACATTGTCTTATTGTTTTTTAGCTTACACATTTTCTTTTATATGAATATCTGTCTTGTTTTCACTAACACATATTTCCATCCACTTTGTCTGTGTATGCCTTGATTTCTACCAAAAACATTACCTCTCCCCTACATGGCTATAGTTTTAGATAAGTGTCTAGTGCTCCTTTGGGAAAAATACTCCTAGTGACATCACATACACCCCAATCTAGGGGGGCATGCATCGGGTGAATCAGTCACCCCATTCAACAATTCACGTTCATATTATAACACATTTCAATATTGTTATAGCACATTATTTAGCCACCGAAACGGCCTAGAATCTAACTTGGGTCTTTAGTACAAAAAAAAATCTAGCGCTCAAACACATACATGAGTATATGGTTACCTCTAACCCTTCCTAAGGGCTTATGAGAAGGGGAGATTACACAGCTTTTTCTTAGATCAACATAGTTTTTGGCATTTTACATAGTGGTTTTCTTAGTATAGGCATAGTCCTCCAAAGAATCAGTAGGCATACTTTATCCTTTTTCTATTTTTGCGCTAGATCGATATGGAATGGATTTGAACAAAGAAAGATCACATCATTTGTAGTGGTGTATAAAACATCAAGAAGTAGTCAAAGGATGGAGAATAATACTGGAACTTTCTACCTACACTTCTTTTGTTATGGTGTGAGATCACCCAAAAACTCGCACTTGGCATGAGATCACCCAAAAAACTCACTCTTGGCATGCGATCACCCAAAAAAACTCATTCTTCTATGGAATCTTTAGGATCTTTTCTATCCTTTTCACTTATCATGGATCACATGCACATGTTCCTTTTTACATTTTTACATACTTAATTTTCACATATTTGGATCAAAATTTTCATATACATAGATTTGAATACTCTTTTTCTCTTCTCTTTTAAAGATCCATCCTTATAGGAAGAAATAATCACATCATCAAGCATCAAGAGACATCAAAAACAAATACAACATGACATGGTACATTCATATTCTTTCACCCCTAGGGTCACTTCCTCTTCTCTAACTATAACACTTCATTTTTATCACTCGACACCTTTTCTTGTCTCTCTGAGAACACTTTCCCTATCGATCTAGAAGGTTATTAGGTACACATATTATATCTACTTTATATTATCGAGTATTCACTAAACAACATATAGTGGGGGTAAATGAAGACACCAAATCATGTACTTTGGGTACATTTCTAGGTCACATGCACATACTCCTATTCATATGATTCCTAAGTGAGAAAACTAGCAATTGGAATCTGTCTTTGACCTTTTCTTTTATTTTCATGTCTTCTTTCCATCTTCTTACACTCTACATCCCAATTGATACTTCACTTCTTTATCTTGCACCACTCTAGACACCAATTCCTAGATTGGGATTCCAGCACCCAAGCACCCCCATCCCTCTGGGTGCCCTCAACCTCTTTTTACTTTTCTCACCCATTTTGGCATCTTTCATCTTATTAGAATATTTTTTTCTTATGGGTCAATATTTTAGTTTCCAATTGTGAAATTCAAGTAAGGGAATCATGTAAATATAAATCTATGTGACCATTGCGAAGGACAAAACACTAAGCATTTACTGTCACCACCTAAGGTTGCATTTAAATTCCATTACAAGAGCATAAAAGTATCCATCTATCACTCATACAAGGTAAAATGGATTGCATTCTTCTCGCATATGTGTGTAGGAGGAAGTTTATTTCGGCATCCACACATTCCACTTACATTTATACATCTAACTACTTTCTCACTATTCAAGTGTGTCTGACACAAGATCTACCTAGGACATGATTCTACACACACACATGTAGAACTACATGGAGTTTGAAATATAGTGCATCACCTAGATCATAATTTCATTTTTTTGGGTGACCATCACTGTGGTCAATCTAAATCCCCATTTGCATCTTTTTCTTTTTGTATTTGATGTGTTTTGGGCTTTTGCGCAGTTATCTTTCTATTTACAAGTTACAAGTGAATCTTGTGGACTTAGTATGACATATAGGAAATCAACAATGTAGGGTAGAAACATAGAAGTGACATTGAAGAAATCACTTTCGGTCATTTTCATAGTCACTAGCTCCCGGGAGGAGTCTACGGTGACCGTGTGCCCTGACCTATTCCAGACACCCCAATCTATCTCATTCGACACTTCAACAGTTCTTGGGCTTGGGTGTGACATTCGCACTTTTGTTTTATCGGTTTTCCATCTCTATACAATTTTAGGATTATTACGAATCAACTTAGTTGCATTTCCTCTCTCTTGCACTTAGGGTTTTCAATGTTTATTTACTTATTGCTTAGGTTAGATGTGTACATCATCACATATTTATTTATTATAAATCTGTAATTAGGGTCTAGCATTAATTATATATTTGTTAAATCAAGTCTATTTTTATCCCTGCATGTGCTTTATCCATGCTTTTGTCTATTTTTAGCTCTTTCTTGATCATCACGTCAACCTAAGTTTTTTCCTATTATAATTTGTCTTAGAAATCTAACCAAATTTTTTCTTAGCTATTTCTACACACAAACCTTTGTGTGTGCTAATTATTTCCTCTTGCATGTCATTCTATGCACTTGTTTCAACCCTTATAACTGATTTTATTATGCTTCGCATACACCTTATCACACATCATTTGACCTTCACGTATGTTTCATACTTAGTCAATTTCTCAGCCCAAAAAAACACAATGTATTAAGTTAACAATACAATATACAATTTATAATTTATAATATAAAATATCTAATAGAAGTTGTATCAATACAAGGCCTCCTTAGATACTATATCTCATCCAAATCAAGATAAGAGATAGATATTGTGAAATAAGTTTTGGTACCATGCTAAAAATGAGATCTAGTACCATGTGATAATTATGAGGACCTAAAGTAACTATATAATATACATGCACCACCCAATTAAAGGATTCAAAACATGAGCTACCACCAAGAAACACATTGTAATAACATCACAATATAATATAAAATGATTTCTATGAAAGAACCAATATACATTGCACCAAAACAAGGTCTTCCTAGAGACTACATCTCACTCAACTCAAAGTACTATCTCTAAGATCATCTCTAAACATAAACTTCCCAAATATTCCTTGTATAGGAATAGAAAGAGGTAGGTAGGAGATTATTATTAATGTATTTAAAAATGTAGAAGCATTAATTAAGGAAACCTAAATTTCTCACGCGTGTGAGAGGATAAATAAAACATTAATTAGTGTAAATTAACAACATAATGCACATAAATATGTCTCACCTAGATAATACAAATACCTAAGGTAGACTTCACATCAATCATGCACATGACACATACCAACAATAAACATGTAAATTTTATTTAGTGAGAAGCACAAATAACAAGCATAGTATTTCGTTGTGATGTTGTATTGAATAATGTTTAATTGCATACTTATCTTGAAATGTTCCATTATTATGTTTAGATTTAAATAGTGTTTTATATTGAAATATATCTCTCGTAGATATGGGATTACGAATTTCATATTATAGAATATTGGGTGCAAGGATTTTGGTATCATAGAGTTTAATTGTATGGAAATATTCATCAAAATATCGATGAGTTTGTGTAATAAAATTACTTAGATAGATATTTGTATCAATATAAATATAATTCCAAATAACACAAAAATATATAAAAATGATTACATTATGTAATTATAATGACTTAGCCACTTCAAGGGGTACCTCAAAACAATATAATAAGACTCACATGCTTAATATATTAACGATCTTCTACTAGCTACTATTTTCTATATATACCCTATTGTGTTATGAAAAGCACCAAGGTCAACGTAATAAGCATATGACAACATAAATTAATGTGGCATGACATGATAAAATATTATATTAGCCACAAGTCATCCATCTATATCATGATGTATGACCTATGATTAATGGTATAACATGCCCCTACTCTTCACAAAAAAATATCCCCAATTTTAGTAATCACTATATGTTGTTTTGGGAATGCTTCATCTTCCCATGTTGCACATTTAATGCCAAAATTATTCTAGTTCATTAGATACTCGGTGATGATCCCTTTCCTCAAATTATTATTATGTTCTTATAGGATTCCTTCAGGATCCAAGATGATGTTTCCCTCATCATCAATCTATGGTAACAATGACTAAGAATACACATTATGCCCGATGACATTCTTCAAGAAACAAACATGGAAAAAATTATGTGTTTTATTTCATTAAGGAAGCCCATATTTATATGCCACACTACTATTTTTTTTAAAACTTGATAATGATCCAGAGGATCCCCACGGAGAAACACCGATCTAAGATATTCTCATAATCAGTTTTAGTCAATTCCATGGCATGGAGAAAAATTAGACGATTCCGTCGATATCTCGTTTGTAGGAAACGGAGCTCGTATGCAAAAGTTATGGCTCGCTGAAATTTTTGGGTAACTGGCAAATTTTGGGGATTGTGCACAGGTTGAACATGTGCATGCTCATCAAGTGGACCAATGAAAATATGACATGTGGCAATATGGAAAATAAATAAATAATAATATTAAAAATTTAGCCACACCCATTTATTACTCCACATTGGCCACATTATTTAATTTCCAATTAAATTTTCCAACTATTATCCTTATATTTCAACGGAAATTTTCCGAAAATCCATTTATTAAAATATCCATGCACAAATACCTACCATGTCACACCCCTTATCTCTCCAATCACCCACATTAAGCGGCCCATCCTTGGGGATAAGATAGCTCTTAAGCTATTAACAACATACAACAACCACCTAAATAAATGCCTTCCTATTTTCACACCCAACAAATGTGGGGTCTTATCCCTATGGAAAATGTGCCACACATGGAGTGGGATTTGAACCTGGGCCACTTGGGTAAAAGGATAAGTACCCAACCATTGTACTGGAGCTGTGAAGTGTGTTATAAAAGGAGCTATGTTTTACTAGTATAGACACGAGAAAGTGATTGTGTTATTGTTTTGCTCATAACTTGAGCTAGAGATGGAATTTTGAGATGAAGTAAAAAGTGAATCCTATTATTTTTGGTAGAGGAACATGATGAGAAGATAATATTCTTGTATAAATCTTTGTAAATATTTATTTTCAATATTTTAATAGATCGGTCCCATTCAATTGGACCCGAAGACATAGGCCACAAGTGTCGAACTCCGTTATCAATTCTTGTGTCAAATTGCTGGTGATTCATCTCTTTATTTTCTATTTTTACATAGTACTTTCAGTTTTAATTCTTTTATTAAAAATACAAAAGGATATAATAGTCAATTTTTATATCAAAAATCAATACAAAGCAAAGTTAAGTGTGTGCACAATTGCTAGTTAAAATTGATTTTTAGATCACTGGTATCAGAGCTGGTTTTGACTGATTTTTAGTTCAGATTAACATGTTTTGGATTGTAATTTGTGTGATTGGATGTTAACAAGGTCTCAATCTAGGAAGGGTGAAGGAGATTAAGTTGAAGGAGATCCCGAAATTGGTACCAGACGATCTTAAAGTCCTACAATGGTGGATTGAGAGGAAGAAAACTTTCATCAATCATTCCTATATATGAAGGAAATGGTGGAAGAAATTTACCAAGATAGAAAAATGGAAAAGGGAGCTAGAGAATGTAAGAAAGAAGAAATCTCTAGTTTTGATAATCCTAAAAAGACCCTTTGAAATCTGATTTTCCTTCATTAAAGTTAGATATCAAGTTTGAATTGCCTATGTATACTAGAGAGCTAAATGTAGAGAAGTTGGATAACTAGATCAAGCAGATAGAAGTATATTGCAAGGTTCAGAGAATTGTTGATGATGAAGCAAAGATTCATCTGGAAACTCTTCGATGGGTGGCACAACACTCATTTGGTGGGAGAGTAAGCTTCAGGAAGTGGAAGAAACCAAAGGTATAGAAATCACTTCTTGGTCTGAATTTATTTCAAATCTTAGGCAACAATTTTATCCTCTTGGTTACAAGAAAAAAGATATGATGGATTTTCAAACATTAAGACAAAGTAAGGGACAAAGTTTTCAAGAATACACATAGGAATTTAGGGAAAGGACTCTAAGTCTGGGAATTGTATAGTTATCTAAGGCATATGATACTTGTTTTAGGTCCTACTAATATTGATGCAGTATGTGTTCAAGCAACCCATTTGGAAGCATGAGGGAAAATGAAAAAGGAATCCTCTTTCTCTTCTTTTAAACAAAAGAACAAGTAATCTGAAGGAAAAGGTTTGAAAGAACAAGGAAAAGAAAAGGGTAAGCATAAGACAAACTCTACTGTTAAGAAGGAAGATGAAAAACCATTTTGTAATCATTGTTAAAAGAACCATGATGAGTCTAAATGTTGGAAATTACATCTTGAATTGAAACCTAAATGGATGGTTAAGAAAGGAAAGGAAAAGAAAACAAACATTGCAGTTCATGATCTTGGGTCAGATTCAGGTGATGAAACCAAGATCACAGCTATGAGTTTTCAAGGTAAATCAAAACTTTCAATTTCTAATAATGGTACTACAATTGTTGCATCTTCTTCTAGTAAACAAACTATACATGATGATAATAAAAGGAATGAGCTTTTCCACATTAGAGTGATTTCAAAACATATGAAAATTGATACTCTTTTTGATAGGGGATCTCATGCTAATCTTATTTCTAAGGAGGTTGTAAAGAAATTAGGACTCAAAAATAATCCACATCCTAAGCCTTATCCTTTGGGTTGGGTTTTTGATGATGCAAAACTACAGGTAACTAAAACTTGTACTTTCATATTTTCCATTACAAACAAGTTTATAGATGAGGTTGAATTGGATGTAGTTCCTCTGGATATTTGTGGGGTGGTTTTGGGAAGTCCTTATTTGTATGATCGTAAAGCAATCTTCTATAGGGAAGAAAATAAATATTTTCTTGTAAAGGATGGAATTGATTTTATTGTTAGAGCTCACAGTGAAAATAATAATCTATCCTTGGTAACCGCAGTCGATGAAAAGGTTCAGTAAATTCAAGAAAAAATTTTGTGCTCATGGTAATCAAAGCCAAAGAGAAAGAACATGAGATGGCTTTTGAGACTTGTGATCTGAAACATAAGGATTAATTAGTAAAAATTGTTTCTGATTTTGATGATGTTTTTCAAAATCCACAAGGTCTACCTCCCAAAAGATGGTTTCAACATGAGATACAGTTGCTTCAGGATGCACCTCTTCCCAATATCGGAATGTATAGGTTGTCAGTAGTAGATAATGAGGAAATCAAGAGACTGGTAATGAAACTTTTGGCTCAAGGTATAATTCATCCAAGTACATCCCCATGTGGTTCACCAATTATTTTGGTTCCTAAGAAGGATGGCACTTGGAGAATGTGTGTTGATTTTTGTGCTTTAAACAAGATTACTATAAAGAATCGTTACCCTCTTCCTAGAATAGATGATTTACTGGATCAATTAAAGAGTGCAATTTATTTTACTAAGTTAGACTTAAGAAGTGGTTATCACCAAGTAAGAATTACTAGAAGGTGATGTTTGGAAAACTACTTTTAAAATGAAACAGGATTGTTTGAATGGTTAGTGATGCCTTTTGGTTTTTGCAATGCACTGGCAACATTCATGAGAGTTATGAATGATATATTTAGACCATTCATTGATAATTTCGTTATTATCTACTTAGATGATATTCTTATTTTTAGTAAATCATGGGATGAACATGTTAAACACATCTAGAAAGTATTAGATGCACTAAGGAGAGAGAAATTGTATTTGAAGATGTCAAAATGTGAATTTGGAAAAACATCTTTAATTTACTTGGGTTATATTGTAGGAAATGGTGAATTGAGAATTGATCCTACAAAAATAGAGGTTATTGTGAAATGGCCTAGACCCACTAATGTGACAGAAGTTAGGAGTTTTCTAGGTGCAGTTCAGTACTGGAGAAAATTTATTGCTAACTTCTCATATATTGCATCTCCTTTACATGCTTTGACAAGTATTAAATAAGTCTTTCAATGGGGAGGAAAGCAACAAAAAGCCTTTGATACACTAAAAGAGAAGATAAGTACCACTCTGATCTTGGCACTTCCAAATTTGTAGCATTCATTTGAGATTGAGACAGATGCTAGTGACTACACAATGGGGGCAGTTTTGATGCAGAACAAACGATCAGTGTGTTACCATTCAGAAACCTTTACAAGTGCGGTAAGAAACTATCCAACTTATGATAAAGAGTTGTATGCTTTGGTTCAAAGTGTTAAAAAGTGGAAGCATTATTTAATAGGAAAATAAACAATTATACATACCGACCATCAACCGCTTCAAGACTTACAAACACAAACCAAATTGTAGCAGTCTAGACATTTCAGGTGGATGGGATTTTTGCAACAATTTCATATTGTAATAAGGTATAAAAAAGGTATTCAAAACAAGGTTTTTGATATGTTATCTAGACCACCAGTGGTAGTAGCATCTATCCTTTTGCAGCATAGTTCTTTGGCTCATATTAGTTACAAGGAACAATATGTTAATGATGTTGATTTTAGAGAAGTGTATGAGGATCTAGTAAGTGGGAAACAAGTAGGAGAAAAAGATTATCATTTGCATGAAGGATTGTTATATCATTCTGGTAAAATTTGTATTCCAGAAAATGAATGTGTGCATATGATTAGGGAAGCACATACTTCTCTTATTTTGGGGCATTTTGGTGTTAGTAAGACAGTTGCACATTTACAAAAATATTGTTATTGGCCTAGAATGCATGAACATGTAAACATGTATATTAAGGGATGTGTTCTTTGTGCCACAAGCAAGCCAAGTAATAGGAAATTAGGACTTTACACTCCTCTTCCTGTTCTATCAAGGCCTTGGGAAAGTGTTTCCATGGACTTTGTAGGAGGCTTTCCCATGACACGAAAGAAACATGATTACTTATATGTGGTATCTTTGATGATTTAGCAAAATGTGTGTGTTGGTTCCATGTACTAAACAAATAATCGGTGAGGAACTGCACATTTTTTTTTAGTTTGTTTGGGTTCATTTTGGTTTACCTACTTCAATTATATCCGATTAGGATTCTATATTTCTTGGGGAATTTTGGTCAACTTGACTTGGGGTTAATGGACATAAAACTGAAAAAGAACACTACTTTTCATCCACATAATGATGGTCAAATAGAGGTTGTAAACCACACAGTAGTACATTTACTTAGGGGCTATTGTGGAAAACATCCTAAGTTATGGGATGAACATTTATATTATGTGAAACATGCTTATAATCGTGCCTTACATTCTTCTAGTTTGAAGTCTCCATTTGATACTTGTTTTAGATATCTACCTAATTCTCCTTTAGATGTATATTATGGACATGAAACTATTATTAATGGTTCAAATGAATCTAATAGGGATAAAAAAATTGTTCATAGAATTCAACAGGTTCATCAGTATGTCTGTGAACAATTGGAGAAAAGTCAGGCTAAGTACAAAGCCAAGCATGATAAACATAGAACTGATCACAAGTTCAAAGTTAGTGATTCATTTTGGCTTCACATCGTGAGGGAAAGACCGACAGGTGAAGGTAAAAAATTGAAACCTATACGGTATGGTCCATTCCAAATATTGGAAAAAATTGGTAACAACACTTTCCGATTAGATTTACCTCCATATATGAAAAACTACTCATTGTAAATGTTGAGAATTTAAGATTGTATGAACTGCCTATGATTATTGATCATGATGATGTTAACATAATGCCTTCCATTGATGATTTTTCTCCTGAGTATCTTGATGAGTTGTAGGAAGACATCATTTTGAACAGGAAGGTCAGAACTTCACGAAGGGGTGATATTGAGTATCTTCATGTTGGTTTTAAAGGCCTTCATCCAAACAAGGCTAAATGGATGGAAATCGGAAAGGTGAGGGAGAAATACCCTCACCTATTCACCAATTAAGTTGACTTTTTGGGTCCAAAAGTTTCTCAGTGGGGAGGAATGATCCAGAGGATCCTCATGGATAAACACCAATATAATATCTTCTCTAATTAGTTGCATAGTTGGTTCCATGGCATGGAGAAAAATTAGACGATTCCTTCGATGTCTCGTATGCAGGAAACGGAGCTCGTATGCAAAAGTTATGGCTCGCTGAAATTTTTGCATAACTAGAAAATTTTGGGGATTTTGCACAGGTTGAACACGTGCATGCTTGTCAAGTGGACCAATGAAAATATGACACGTGGAAATATGGAAAATAAATTTATAACAATATTAAAAATTTAGCCACACCCATTTATTACTCCACATTGGCCACATTATTTAATTTCCAATTAAATTTGCCAACTATTATCCTTATATTTCAACGCACATTTTCCAAACAGCCATTTATTAAAATATCCATGCACAAATACCTACCATGTCACACCCCTTATCTCTCCAATCACCCACATTGAGCACCCCATCCTTGGGGATAAGATATCTCTTAAGCTAATAACAACATACACCAGCCACCTATATAAATGCCTTCCTATTTTCACGCCCAACAAATGTGGGATCTTATCCCTATGTAAAATGCACCCCACATGGAGTGGGATTTGAACCTAGGCTGCTTGGGTAAAAGGATAGGTGCCCAACCATTGTACCTGGAGCTATGAAATGTTATAAAAGGAGCTATGTTTTACTAGTATAGACACGAGAAAGTGACTATGTTATTGTTTTGCTCATAACTTGAGCTAGAGATGGAATTTTGAGATGAAGTAAAAAGTGACTCCTATTATTTTTGGTAGAGGAATGTGATGAGAAGATCATATTCTTGTAGAAATATTTGTAAAGATTTATTTTCAATATTTTAATAGATCGTTCCCATTCAACTGGACCCAGAGACATAGGCCACAAGTGTCAAACACCGTTATCAATTCTTGTGTCAAATAGCTAGTGATTAATCTCTTTATTTTCTATTTTTACATATTACTTTCAGTTTTGATTATTTTATTAAAAATATAAAAGGATATAATAGTCAATTTTTATATCAAAAATCAATACAAAGCAAAGTTAAGTGTGTGCACAATTGCTAGTTAAAATTGATATTTAGATCAGATAAGGGCTATATTATTTAGATAAAATCTTATATTTTTTTGGTGTTTCAAATATATTTTATTTTATAAATGAAAGTATAGAAAAACAAAGTCTCAAAATTAAAATCTTCACTCACTATGGTAGCAATTATCTTATTTCCTAATGTGATTTAGTGTCATTACCAAATTCTCTTTGAGTATAGATATAACCTCCGTTGGTGTTGAATATGATATTTTACTACTCTTACTTTAGGTTGGACCCTCAATTTTGAGGTGAGGTGTGGTGGATGGTAATCATACAATATCAATAATGGGAAAATTTTTGATGAGGTATGAAATGAATTTTTATACCACTATTTTGTAAGTGGTAGCCATTGAACCCATCTTATGTGGACTCGTCTCTCCTATATGGTGCATTAACTAACACATTTTAATTTTCTTCCTTGCAAATGATCTTAAATTCCTATCCCAATATATTTGTGGCCCGCTTTTTTTAATTTTCATATGATATTAATTTCTCCAAACTTTATTTCAAACTATCATGATCTTTCTTTACCTTGTAGTGACAACCTAGGAGATACAATCTCCGCTATTTGACTACATGAAGAATAGACATAATTTCCTTCTCATAAGTTGGTTTTGATAGGTTATTTCCTTTGATTTGATGACTCTCAAATGTGATGGGATAGTCCTCTTATTTTATTAATCCACCTATGCAACCCCCTAAAGCATCACATTTAATAATGAAGGTTTCAATGAAATCAGGGGTAGCTAAAATTGGAGCGGTACACATGGCCTTCTTTAATGACTCAGAAGCTTGGGTTGCTTCCTTATTCCAATGAAAATATTATTTCTTCAATAATTTTGTGACTATTCCTCCTTGTAATTTGTAAGAATCTCTTGAGGTTTTTCAAGGTTTTAGGAATCTTCCAATCCACCATGGTTTAGATATTATGAATAACTAGTTTTAAAAATTTAATAGAAATGATATGACCCATGTATTTTACTTCCTAACTCCAAAAACAAACTTGGATGCCTTTGTGTAAAGTATTTGTTGTTCAAGAGTGTCCAAAACATCATTACCTAATGTAAATGTTCATAATATCTCTATTTATAGATTAATATATCATCAAAGAATAATAGGATAAAGTTTCATGGAAATTGCTAAAATATTGAATTCATTAAACTTTGGAAAGTAAATAGTGCATTTTTAAGACCAAAATGCATCACTAGAAATTCATAGTGGCTCTCTTCTATCCTAAATGTTGTTGTATGACTATATTTATAACAAATTCTTATTTTATGATACCCCAATTGAAGATATAATTTTGTAAAATAAACAACACCATGAAACTCATCTAATAAATCTTCAATGAAAGGAACATGAAAATTATATTTCACTACGTAATTGTTGAGCTCCATTTAGTCTATTAGTATGCGTCAACCTTCATCCTTGTTTCATACCATCACCCTTTGAATAAGAGTAAGCAATATAAATATGGCATTGGGAAAATAATATCTACTTTGAAAATATCATCTACCATCCTTTCAATCTCACTCAATAAGGGTACCAATGCGGTCTAATATTGATCAGTTGGCTTCATGTTACTAGATGAATAACATGATCAAGATCAATTTTTGGATGTAACCCTTTCATCGTATCCCCAAAAATGAGTGATTGTTTATTAAAACCAACATTTCAAGAAATTTGTACATATGTCCAAGAATTTGGACTTCTAGTAACGTTATTTTTGGTTTTATAATTGTTGAAATTAGATTCTTAAATTGTTATTATTAGATTTTAACCAGTGTTATATTAGATTTAAATATTGTTATTATTGGTTTTTAAGTAGTGTAATATCATATTCCAATATTTACACTATGTAAAACTAATTGGAAAACACTTTTATCAGGAGCAAAATCATCCCCTTTAACCCTTGAAAGGTTTGCACTTTATAGATATAATATTAGAACAATAAAAAATTAGCTAATTTAGAATGGACATTTTCCCATTATAAACAAGTAATTTAAGAATATATTTAATTGAAAGGTTGTGTGGCTTTGTTTATTAAGGTTTATCAATGTTTAAACATAATTAATGGGTAATTATGCATATAAATTTTGTAGTTCTAAATAAGGAAATTATAGAAAATATAAATGTTAAATCTTAATCATGTAATAGTGTAAATATAGATATGCAATAAAATACAGATTTTACCTAAGAAAGTAAACTAGAAAATTTGAAACCCTAGTTTCAAAAGAGGATAAGATACTAAGCTAATTTGCAATAAATCTGAAGTTGTGCCAAGTTGAAAGACTAATGAAACAGAGAGAGAAAAATGTCACAACAGAGCCCTAAAAATGTAGAACTGTTGAGAATGCTAGGACTAGGGAACATGGGGTGTTGAATACCCACTGGGTACTGTGACTACTTAGAACCTCATAAACATAATTTTCGTGGTCGCGATATGTTCACTAGGTGTCTTTTATATGTTTTTGTACTTTGTTGTTAATCACATGAAACCTGCAAGAAGAAAGTGCAAATTTAACACCCCAAAACACATCAAATATGAACATGGGGAGTCGAGGTCATCCGACCTGAGTGAACTTACAATCTAGGAACTACAATACATTTCAAACTCTATGCAGTTTTGTGTGTGTGTATGATCATGTCTTAAGTGGCTTTTGTGTAAGTTACGATTGATAGCGAGTAATAAATAGATGTGTGCATGGAAAAATGAACTTCCCCTCCTATGTGTGTATGCATAAATAATCTGTTAGTGCAAAATCACAGCACCCCTGGATGTTGATCAGATTTCTAGGTTGATCACTCTAGCATCCAGTGTGATTGCACAACATTGAATCCTTTCTTTGAGTGTGGGACTCGTGAAAATGAGAAAGGAATCTCCAGAGAAGGCTGGTTCCTCTTCCTAAACTACCTGCCACAAGCTATTCCAGTGTAGGCAAGCTAATATAATCCTAATCTAACCATGCCAAGGAGAGAGAGAGAGAGAGAGAGAAAAGGGAAAAATAGAGCCTACACTAAAATGGTGATACACCAGAGAAGGAAAATGTTGAACATCTATCAAAAGCGCCATAGTAACAAAGAGAGGTGAGCGATGGGAAGGATGGACAGATGCATCACAGGCCCAAAGATAGATTTCACACAGAAAATGTCCCAAAACTCCATGAACATAGCTCCAAACCTGCAATGAACATTCAAACGTGCACAAATACCTGTAATGAAGAGAGGCAAGAAGAAAACAAGTGAAAAACGAGCAACGATGGACAGATGCATCACGAAACACGTTTTTGTTGCTTCAGAAGTTTGCACATAACATCATTTTAATGGTAAAAGGAAAAAAATTCCATTACAGAGAAGAGGAGGAGGTTCAAACTCCATTTTCAACCCTGGAGAAGAAAAGAAGGCAAGGCAGAGCTGAAAAAATGAACCACCCCTTTAAAATGAGCCAAATCTAGCTTTTTACAATGCATGGGTCGAGCCCAGGAGAGAGAAACATGAGAAAACATGGGAGCCATTCCTCATTGAATGAAGATGCATTAAAACAGCATGGGTATCCTTACAGACCCATCCCCTGACATTTTGGCCATGCTAGAGAAGAATGCGACCCATTCTGTATTAAAATTGGTTGTTGAAATGTCACTTCGACAATTACCATGCACCAGAGATACGTTTCTTGATTTTCTCTCTCCAAAATGAACCAAAATGTAAGATTGACCCTAGAATCGTGTAGATAATTTCACCAGCTTTCCATTGATATAAAGAACGTGAAAATATGAGCTCTGGATCGAAAGATATGGCGATCTGAAGATTTAGGGCAAAAATAGGCCAAAACGGATTTTGAATTTTTTCCCGCACTCTGCCACTTGGATGACACATGTTGGGTGCTGATTGGATGAGCAATTCTCTCTCCTTCCCTTTCCGTGGGTTTTCCTTTGAAAATTTTGAATTTTTATAACTTTGGAAAATTTTCCATTTTTTCCCCTGTGCCCCGCCACTTGGGACACATGGCATGATCTAGTTGGAGGACAGGGGCACGGGGTCATCCTTGTCTTTTAATTTTTTGGCCCAAGAATTTTGTCAAATTTTCCTAAGTCTTTCCCTAGCTCCGAACTCCCTTGCCTTAGGACACGTTTCCTATGCCACCTAGCTCGGGCCCATCTATTCCATTTTCCCCTTTGAAACCTTTACCGATCACTTAGTAACTTTTTTCCCCCGACACGTTGCACATTTTGATTCGTTGGTGGCTCTTTCGGCTCTTCGTGTCCCTCGCATCCCTTTGGCCCAGTTGTCCCAAACTACCTAGGAAAAATTTCTCCAAACCGCCCGATTCGGGCTTCCTTGTTCCTGTTTGCGACGAAGACACGTGGCGAGATTTCATTGGCTCTCAGCTCTTTCGGCTCTTCGCATCCCACGCGTCCCTTTGGCCCAAATGTCCTGGACGAAAGTTCTGTTTCGGCCAAACCGGCCGGTTCATGTCCTCCGTGTAATTTTGTCCCAACTGTCCCATCGCCTGGGACAAATATCTCGATCCACCCAAAATGGGTGACTTGCACCAAACCGGCCGATCCGCGTCCTTCGCGTACCTTTCGCCCCGAATGTCCCCGATCGTGTGAAACGAAGACTTAGGCAATTTTCTTCATTTTTTCGGCCGGTTCGCTTCTTGCGCCATGCGCGTCCCGATGTCCCAACTGGCCCCAAGGACCACCTGGACTAGGAATTAGCCGATTTTCTCTATATTTCGGCACTAAGCTTGGCTTTTGCAATTCTTTCACCTTTTCTAACCCATTGGGTTTTCTTCTTGGACAGAGAGTTAGAAAGAACCCGAGGGGACCCTTAAACATGATTTTGGGCTTTGAATCAATCTATATTACTGGGACTCGAATAATGATACATGTTATCAAAATTTACCCCGGGGTGAATTTTGGATAATAGTTTTGGCGACAATGGGGGTCATCTCGCTCGCTAGATGAAGTTACCGATTCATGAAGCATCCATTGGGCATGGGGTCGGGAGTCAGTAACCGCAAACTGATCTCGAACTTTGAAAACCTCCTCTCTCGAGCCACTTGGAAACCCACTTTGAAATGGACCATTCTCATCAAAATGCCATCGAACCGGGATGTGCAAGAGCAAAACCAGCACCACAAAACTATGTACAGAACTGAAAATCATACATGCTCCAAATGGAACATGCAGAGTGTGCACAAGCACTTCTTCTACTGAAAGCAAACCTACCTACTCTACTCTAACTGGAAGCAAAGGCAAGCTAAACAAACCCTACAATTGGTTGTGAGAAATAGCTTCCCTTTCTCAAAAGTGGTAGCCATGCAATTGATTTGGCATTGAACATGGCTAATTAGGTGGATGGAAAATCAACAAGAAGCTAGTCTTCCACCCAAATCATCAAGGTATCAGCTGAAGGCAAATTCAATACCTCTTTTAGTTGCTCTGCATTTGGATTGAAGAGGTATGACAGCTGATCCTTGGTACTTTGTAGCTCATCCTCATGCTTAGAAGCAAGCATGACTGGTTGTGACTTCTCCTTTGGCTCCAATGAAGCCAAATACCTGATTGGGCAAGGTCTGATCCGTTTGATATGCCCATAGCTCTGATTTTCAACTCCAAAAATGGAGTCTTCTTGTAGACCCTCCTGAATGGATGGTGTGGAAGAAATGGTGAAATTCCTCTGTCCTTTCTCTTCCTCCAATGAAGAACATGAAAGATTAAAATCTTCCAATCTTGGTTCCAAAGAGTTGTTATAAGATGCAGGCTGCTGCAAATGAATGTTCTCCTTCATGATAGCAGACTCAAGTGTTTGGAATGTGGATGATGAAAGAGAGAATGGTGGAAACTCAACCGGCTCTTCTCCATCAAAATAGTCCTCCAAATCTGACAGATAAACTGCCTCATGGCTGTCCTACTGCAAATGCTCCACTTCCTCCATGGTGTCTTCTTGATCTGTAACTTGACCACCATGGTTTCTTTCACCCTCCAACATTGAGTTTGAGAGATCAAACTCCTCTTCAGCACTAGAACTTGAGAGAGGTGAAGTAGAAAGAAGAACTAAAGGTTCTCTTGTAGCCTGCTTTGTGCTCAAAGCCCATGTATCTGCAATTTTCTCCTCCACAACTAGAATGTGCTCCTCTTCTTTTGGATCTAGAGCAACTTCTCCTTTCTCTACTACTTGAAGACAATCTTGCTCTTGATTGAACTCTTCCTCCAAAGCATGAAGTTTGTCAAGTCAAACTCTTCAATTTTCTGCTCTAGAGGACAAGTTGGGACTGCAAGATCTTCTTCTGAGCTTTCTTCCTTTATGGCTGATTGTGCAACTTGATTGAATCAGCATTCCCTTCAAATAGAGTGCCAACATGGACACTACTTTCTCGAGAAAACCGATCGCTGATCTCGCTTCTTCTTTTTCTCTTCTTCGCTGCCACAAAATCAGTCTTAACTACCATTTGTTCAACCTTAGCCTCTTCTGTAGGTTTAACCATCAAGGGGATCTTTGTCATCCCAAATTTGGCAGCCCAAACTCTCAAGTTGTCTGTCATTTCTTTTCTGTTGGGCTCCTCTTCTTGCTGTCCTTCATGGCCATTTTTTGTAATTTCTTCTTCCCCACATGGAATTGGGAATGCAAGAGGAGGGATGGGTTATAACTCAATTGATTTGGCAATTTTTTGTGGTGGTGGAGGTAGAAACTCTTGTTTCTTTAGAGGAGGGGGTATTTCTTTTAGCTCTTGTGGAGGGGATAAATCGTTTGGAAGGAAAAATGAAAGAAGAATTGAGGTGTGGTAGAAGACCGAGAGGTGGAGACATGGGATCAACATTTGGGACAGCAGATGGGGAGTTTAGAATTTGCAATTCCAAATGAGATGATCTTTGCTTGAGTAATGGGAAGAGAAAACCAGATGATGGTGTAGAACTTAAACATTGACAAGGTTGTTCAACAACAAGTGTATAGGCCTCTATTTCGTTGTCCAATGTGCAAGTTGGGGTAACATCTTCATCATGAAGTCCATCTTCTCCGAGGGTTGAAGTGTCTTGGAAAAGGGCCTCCCATGGACAAGGAGTCCCGCAACCAATTCCGAAAGCTCTCATTTTAGTGTTGCTCGACTGCACCATCTTTACCTCCATCTTTTGGATTTTCTCTAATGACCAACATCGTGCATCGATTGTCTTCATTATATGCATACTCTTGCTCTTGGAAAGCTCCATAGCCAAAATGATCTTGGCATTGCTACTCATATGGGTATGCATGCAATTCTGAACTTGTTCAAAATGCTGATTTGGAGGATTTAAAAAACATGTTGGAGGTGGGAAACATTGCTGCTGTTGTTGAAAATGTGAATTCCATGATGGAAATGAAGTCATGATTGCACAACTTCATGGAATGGAAAAGAATGAAAGAGATGGAAAGAAATATGGATGGAAATGGATGAAAAATAGGTCTGCAACTTCAGAAATGGGTTGCTGATCAGATGGAGTCGCCAGATGTGTTTGCAAGTGCCTCTAAAGGCTGAAATCTTCACAGGAACACACCAACCTGCAAAAGATGAAGTGGAAGACCTCTAAGGTCCCACCGGGCATGCCAAAACTGTTAGTGCAAAATCGAGCACCCCTAGATGTTTATCGATTTCTAGGTTGATCACTCTAGCATCTAGTGTGATTGCACAACATTGAATCCTTTCTTTGAGTGTGGGACTCGTGAAAACGAGAAAGGAATCTCCAGATAAGGCTGGTTCCTCTTTCTAAACTACCCGCCAAAAGCTATTCCAGTGTAGGCAACCTAATCTAATCCTAATCTAACCATGCCAAGGAGACAGAGAGAGAGAGAGAGAAAAGGGAAAATAGATCCTACACTAAAACGGTGATACATCGAGAGAAGGAAAATGTTGAACATCTATCAAAGCGCCATGGAACAAAGAGAGGTGAGTGATGGGAAGGATGGATGAGATGCATCACAGCCCAAAGATAGATTTCACATGAGAAAATGTCCCAAAACTCCATGAACACAACTCCAAACCTGCAATGAATATTCAAATGTGCACAAATACCTGCAATGAAGAGAGGTAAGAAGAAAACAGTGAAAAATGAGAAAGGATGGATAGATGCATCACGAAACATGTTTTTGTTGCTTCAGAAGTTTGCACAGAACATCATTTTAATGGTAAAAGGAAAAAAACACCATTATAGAGAAGGGGAGGAGGTTCGAACTCCATTTTCAACCCTGGAGAAGAAAATAAGGGAGGGCAGAGTTGAAAAGATGAACCACCCCTTTAAAATGAGCCAAATCTGGCTTTTTACAATGCATGGGTTGAGCCTGTGGAGAGAGAAACATGGGAAAACATGGGATCCATTCCTCATTGAATTTAGATGCATTAAAACAACATGGGCATCCTTACAGACCCATCCCCTAACATTTTGGCCGTGTTGAGAGAAAAATGCGACCCATTCTCGTATTAAAGCCGGTTGTTGAAATGTCACTTCGACCATTACCACGCGCCAGAGACGTTTCTTTATTTTTCTCTCCAAAATTCATCAAAATTCAATATTTACCCCGAAATCGTGTAGATAATTTCACCAGCTTTCCATTGATATAAAGAACATGAAAATCCGAGCTCTGGATCGAAAGATATGACGATTCGAAGATTTAGGAAAAACAGAAAAAACAGATTTTGAATTTTTTCCCGCACTCTACCACTTAGATGACACGTGTCGTGAACTCGATTGGATGAGAAATTCTCTCTCCTTCCCTTTCCGTAGGTTTTCCTCTGAAAATTTTGACTTTTTATAACTTTGGAAAATTTTCCATTTTTTCCCCCGCACCCCGCCACTGGGACACGTGGCATGATCTCGGTTGGAGGACAGGGGCGTGAGGTCATCCTTGTCTTTTAATTTTTGGCCTAAGACTTTTGTCAAATTTTCCTAAGTGTTTCCCTAACTCCGAACTCCCCGCCTTAGGACACGTGTCCCGATTCACCCGGCTCGGGCCCATCATTCCATTTTCCCCTTTGAAACCTTTACGACCACCGAGCAACTTTTTTCCTCTCGACACGTGGCACGTTCGATTCATTGGTGGCTCTTTCGGCTCTTCACGTCCCTCACGTCCCTTTGGCCCAACTATCCCAAACTCGCCTGGTACAAATTTCTCTGAACCGCCCAATTCCAGCTTCCTTGTTCTGTTTGCACGAAGACATGTGGCGAGATTTCATTGTCTCTCGGCTCTTTCGGCTCTTCACATCCCACGCGTCCCTTTGGCCCAAATGTCCCGGATGAAAGTTTCTGTTTCGGCCAAACCAGCCGGTTCGCGTCCTCCACGTACTTTTGTCCCAACTGTCCGGACTTCCGGGACAAATATCTCCGATTCGCTGAAATGGGTGACTTGCGCATGCCAAACCGGCTGATCCGTGTCCTTTGCGTACCTTTGGCCCGGATGTCCCGATCATCGTGCAAAACAAAGACTTAGGAAATTTTCTTCATTTTTTCGGCCGGTTCGGCTTCTCACACCCCGCGCGTCCCGATGTCCCAACCGGTCCCAAGGACCGCCTGGACTAGAACTTAGCCGATTTTTCTCGTATTTCGGCACCAAGCTTGGATTTTTGCAATTCTTTCACCTTTTCTAACCCGTTGGGTTTTCTTCTTGGACAAGAGAGTTAGAAAGAACCCAAGGGGACCCCAGAAACATGATTTTGGGCTTTCAATCAATCTATCTTGCTCGGGACCGAATAATCTAATGCATGTTATCAAAATTTACCCTGGGGGGTTAATTTTGGATAACAATAACAATCCATTGTCCCTTGTGTGAAGCTAGATAGATTCTTGAATGCTCTTAGAATGCTCTTGATACAACCTTAGGTGGTGATAGTAGATTCTTAGTACTTAGTCCTTTATTATAGTCACATAAAATTGTATTTATATGATTTCCTTTTTTGAATTTCGTAATTAACCACTAAAAGGAGGACCCATAAGAAATAAAGTTACCTAATAACTAAAAAGGACCCAAAATATGTGAGCAAAATACAAAGAGGTTGGGGCTCCCGTGCACCGGCATCTTGGCTAGGGGTTGGTGTCAGACTCGAGAAAACCTAAAGTATCGAAAGTCGAATGGGTAAGAATTTATGTAAGACCAAGAAGGAAAATAGAAAGAAATAAAAGACACCAAAGACAAAGTGGTCAATTAGTACTTTTCTCACTTAGGGATCATATGAATAGTGGTATGTGACTATGACCTAAAACTTTACCCAAAGTGTATGATTTAATGTCTATATTTTTCCCCACTTTATGTTGTTGAGTGAATACTTGATAACATAAAGTAGATAAGAGATGCGTACTTAGTAACCATGTATATTGATGGTGAAAACCATGCCGAGGAGACAATAAAAAGCATGAAGTGATATAAAATGAATCATGGAAGCTAGAGAAGAGGAAGTGAACCTAGGGGTGAAATCCTATATGTTGTGTCAATTTGTACTTATTGTTGATGTCGTTTAATACTTCATGATGTGGCCATTGCTTCCCATAAGGATGGATCTACAAAAAGATAATATAAAAATAGTATTAAAAGTTGTGTGTATGATAAATTTGATCCAAACATGTCAAAATTATGTAAAAGTGTTTTAAAATGTGAAAAGAAACATGTACACGTGATCCTTGATGAGTTAAAGAGATAGAAAGGATCTTGAAGATGGTGTAGAATAATGAGTTTTTCAAGTAATCTCACATAAAGAATGAGTTTTTCAAGTGATCTCACACTATCTCGTGACAAGTGTAAGGTTTTTGGGCGATCTCATGCCAAGTGTGGAAGAAGTGTAGGGAGAAAGATCTAGTATTATTCTCCAACCTTTGATTACTTCCTGAGATGTAAACACCACTACCGATGGTATGTGAAAATCTGATCCATTTCAATCCAGTTTGATCTAGCGTGAAAATATAAAATAAGGTGTAATGCATGCATGCCAAGTGCTGAAGGAATGTGACTATCCTATAAAAGCTTATGTGAAAAATGTTGTGAATTGTGCCAAAATGAGAAAAAATGTGTAATTGCCCCTGGCCATAGGTTCCTAGGAAGGTTTAGGGGTGCTCAGGTGCTATTTTTCATGTTTGGGAGATGATGTTTGTACTACACCGAGGACCCAAGCGATTGTGGGTCGTTCACGAGACTAAAGACTGTTTTGTACCAGATCTTGAATTGTGTTGTCGTGATCGTAAAATATTATATGGGGTGAATAATTCACCCAATGATGCCCCCTCGTTTGGGGTATATGCAATGTCATAAGGAATATGGGGCCCAAAGAAGGACCAAACATTGTGCTTAAAACTAATTCCCCTGAAGGGGTAGGGAATGTGCTTAGTAGAAACTAAGGCACATGCAAGTGAAGTGGATGAAAATAAGTGTTAGTGAAAACAATACCAATATGCATATAGACGATCATATGTAAGCTAACAAGTAAGAAAGTAATGTATAATTTGAAAAGCGGGTTACAAACATGGGACATCACTCACAATGTCGCAAGACAATCGAAGCCGAAGTAATTAAAATTATACAATGTGCACACAAGACAAAGGGAAAACACCGCAAACAATGACATACAATGGAAGACAAAATCAAACGAGAGCAAGTAATTTATCAAAAACCACGAAAGAAAATATACCTACATAACAAATGTTGCACATGAAGCACCCATTAGTATGTTAGAAAGAAAAAATGTATGTTAGAGAATGTATAAACCGATATAGTAGTGTGTTAGTATGAATAGGAAATGGTATAAATCGAAATAATAACACCTACGATGAGTATGAAAATATATGCCCCCATGAGCTATTGTGGAGATTTGGTAAGAGGTATTTTTCCAAGCATACGTGTGTCATGTAACGATCTATGTAAAAGATTCATTCACAACTAGAATTCAAGTGAACGTACATGTGTATGTATAGAAAAATAATGACATACAAAGTATCTGTTTTGTTGGAACATAATGATTAAGTGGTCTGGACAACCCTTAATGTATATGGGTCCATCACTAATATATAAGTTAATATTTAATAATATGAATTTTTTATTTTTCTATTATTAAATATGCTAACCTAGGTATATACTTTAGGTTAAATATTTAATATCATGAAATGATTATATTTCTAATATTAAATATTATAAACCTAAGTGTATGTGTCAACTATTTTAGGTTGAAAAGGTGGTTCGGGAGACATACCCGATCACCTTATATAAAAAGGACTTTAGGTCCTCATTTGATATATTCGGGAAATATATCAAAGGTGTGTAAATCAAGTGATTTAGTTTTACCCTTGGTAAATAGGGTTTCAAAAGAGGAGGTGATCTTACTAGATGTAAAATAAGTTCTCTAAAGTAAAAGGTTATTTTCAAAGTGGTTTTTACCCTATTGGGGTTTTCCACTATAAATATTGTGTCACTGTGTTATTTATTTCTGTAAGTATTTCTTTATTTACTTATGTTATGATGTAATATTTATTTAAATATTTATTGTAACATTATGTAATATGTAAGTTGATTAAATCCGTATTTATTAGAATCCTCAAATTCTAACATGGTAACAAAGCGAGGTAAATTAAATAAATTAAGATAAAATATTGTGTATTTTATTTATTTAATTTGTACGGGTTTTTTCAACCAACCCGAAAGGGTATTTAAAAGTATCTGGTCCCCTTATTTTTTTCCCAATTTATTTTGGCATTACATTTGTGCAATTAAACTCTCGGTAAAAATTTTAAGGTTTTTCAATTTTAAATCCTAATTTTTTGGGGGAGATGTAATATGATATGATTCTTACTTTCATTTACATTTTGTAAATTATATGGAATTAATGTTTGTTTGGAGATTGATGTGTGCACAGGTGAAAGGGGCTTCAAATATTTACCTGCATGAAAATCACATACAGAAAAAGAAAGGATTTATTACTATATGAAATAATTTTCATGTTTTCTATAATTTCAAATGTTTGCAGGTTAAATATTTGGAAGGTAAATTCATACCCGTGTTCTTTGGTCCCCTCTAAAAGGATTCAATTTGAAAAACTATAGTTTATAGTTAATCTATAACTATATCCTATATAATTTGAAAACTATATTATTATTTTTAAATAAAAATATATATAATATAGAATAAGGTTTATATAATAATTTATATAAACATCATATTAAAATTTATATAGTTTTAGAAAAAAAACTATATATTAAAAGTCTTAAACCATATTAAAATTACATGGGATTGAGGGAAGAGTCAACAAACCATATTCTAAGCCTAAGTTTAAATCATATTTAAACTTAACTTATAAATCTAGGCATATATAGTTTTTAAAAAAAAAAGAACAAACCTAAGTTTAAATCATATTTTATATATATGGTTAGTTTAAACTGCTTAAAATATAAATTTTATTAGATTTGGTTTATATATGTTTTAAAAAAACTTAAGTGCTTTTTTTTTTGGAAAGGGGCTTGTGTTTATTGTTTGGCCATGAAGGGATTACTTTTTAAATCTTAATACTTATTAAATAAAACCTAACATGTGTCCCTAACCATTTATATTATCCATGTAAGGGGGCAGCCCCATTCATTTATATCTTATAGTTTATAAAAACTATATAAATAAACTATTTAAAAGTTTTCTTTTATATAAGAGTGGGAGTGGAGAATAAAATGAGATAATATCTCAAGTATAAATATGGAACTCTCAAGTATAAATGGAGAATTAAAAAAAGGCTAGTTTATTGGTGGCCCATATGAAGTGTGGTAAATATTTATTAAAATATTAGTAGTTATAGCCACATAAAAGTTTTAAAGTTTTAGCTTGTAAGAATTATATAAAATATTTTGTAATATTTCATAGTTTTAAATGTGTGCGGGGTAAAATTAAGAGTAAATGAAGGGAGAGACAAGGTTCATGAAAATAGGGATTTCAATTTATTTCATTGGTCGGGTGAAATTACTTGTCCCCTCTGTAAAATATGCAGGTTAATCTATACTCTTATAAATCTACTTGCACTTGGTAAAATTATTTTAACCTAGTCTATGTCCTTTAAACCCCTTTAATAAGGGTTATGTGTTTTTTTATAAAAAAATATACTATAGTTTATAATTTTTATGAACTATATGTTATTTTTTATTTACATTCTATAAACTATATACTTTTTTTTTAAAAAAGTGTATATATTTTTACATTATAAATTATAATAGGTTATTATAATATGTTAAAATATAACCTCCCTAATATTATACAGAAGAAAAAAATTTGGAATTTCACATTTTGGAAATACACAGCAAGTTTTGGCTTCATTAAATTTGAAGGTCAAATGACCGTTATGATAGACCAAACATAAGACAATATGATGGTCATTTAGACGTCAAATTTAATCTCGTATATTCAGAAACTTTCATTGTGTTAAAATTGATGGTTAAATGACCATCATGATAGACCAAAAAATAAGTCATTATGATGGTCATTTAGACATCAAATTTAAGTTGACCGATTTTTGTCTACATTAATTTTTTCAGAAATTTGAAGTTGTTATGCATTCTTAGGGTCTCTTCTTCACTTCTATATGGTGAAATATTTTTATATAAATTTGGGGTATAATGCAGAGCCCTTTATATTGTGGGTTATTATTTTGATCATGGGAGGTTAATTAGTATGCATTGTAATGACATAATTAGTTATGATCAAATAGTTTCTTTAGATCTATAAAATTTAGATCTGATTCTATTAAAAGTGTTGTTTTTATTATCGATAAATATGTATCTAACTCTATGGTACATTGTATATTATAATGGGGTGTGTTTTACAAGTTTAGGAAAACAATGACATCAACTATTTTTGTCTTGACAAAATTCAAATCCTGAATGAAACCAACTACAACATTTGGGTCAAAATAAAATTTATGGCAAAAAAACTCTGGATGATTGTTTCTAGATCTGAGGTTGCTCCCACGATTTTTAAGAAACTATAGATAACATGAATGCATTCTTGTAATGAATGTATGAGACTCTTTCTATGATTCTATGCAATGTGAACAATGAGTACCTTCTACACATTGGTAATATCGAACATCCGAAAGAGGTATGGACACAACTAGAATCCATGCATGAAGGATACTTGGTATATCAAGGATAGTAATGAGAGTAAAATAGCTAAAGGAATTCAAATAAATGTTCTATATATTTTTTATGATTTCTCTTCTGCATCTTGTTTTATATCTCAAATTTTGAATAATTCAAAACTATGGCATGAAAGGTTATGACATGTTAATTATCGAAGCTTATATGAAATGTCTAGATATAATCTAGTGAAAAAGGTTTACATGTGTTGTCTTCTTCTCTTGAAGTTACTTCATTAAATGCTTCTAAATGATGGTTTTGATTCTGATTTAGTAAATGGTCATGATGATGTTTTGATGTTATAGATGTTTCTGAAACTCTTATCTTCCTAGATAAGAAATTAAATTGGGCTCAATCTATGTTAGAAATTTTAAATCCTATTAACCTTAGGAAAATGACCAGAAGCCATTATATGTACCATGCATTAATTACCTTGTATGAACCTGAGTCGTGAAGTATTATAGGGTCTAGGTGGATATACAAAGTAAAATATAATATTGATGGTAGTATTAACAAACATAAAGCTAGACTTGTTTCTAGAGGTTTCACTCAGAAACCTGGTATTGATTATGTTGAGACATTTCCTGTAGCTAAAATGAGTACTTGTTATGGCCTTATTTACAATTTCCGCTCAATTTGGGTGGGAAATCCACCAAATGGATAAGAAAAATATTTTTTGAATTGCGATTTAAAAGAAGAACTTTACATGTTTCAACCTAAAGGATTTGAAGAAACTGGTAAAGAAAACTATGTTTGTAAGTTGAGAAATCCTTGTATGGTTTAAAACAAGCTCTTAGAGCTTGGTATGTGAAAATTGTTTCCTTCTTTAAACTGTTAGGTTTTGTTAATTGTTCTTCTAACAATGATATATTCATTAAGCAATAAGGCTTGCATATTATCATTATATGTATATATGTTGATGATTTTCTTATGTTTGGTGACAATTATGATTTAATTCATAGGATTAAAGATAAATTGAAGCAAGTACTTTGAAATGAATGAGTTAGGTCTCTCACATCATGTTATTTGTATGATTTTATTTCATTCTATTATTATTTTTCAAAACACAATATGCAACCATTGTATTGAAAAAGTTTCTTATGATTGATTGTAAACCATTTTCTACTTCAATGGAAGTTAGAATAAATATTGATCCTAAATCTGCATATGAAAAAGGTTGATCCTATTTTATATACGTTGTTAGTTGATAGTTTGATTTATCTAACTATAACTAGATCAGATATATTTCTATATAGTAGGAATTACTTCAAGGTTTATGCAGGAACCTTTTTAGAGATCATTGGAATCTTACAAAAAAATTTTTAGATATTTGAAAGGAACAATCAATTATGGGTTGTATTATAATAAGAATGAAAATGTTATCTTATATGGATTTTGTGATTCTAACCATACCGATGTTGTGTTATAAAATATACTGGATATGTGTTCAAGTTTTTGGTGTAGGAACCATTACTTGGAACAACAAATACAATCAACAGTATTCATTTCTTCTACTAAGGTAGAAGTACAATGGAAGAAGTAAAGAAGCCATGTGGCTATAACGGCTATTGGTAGAGATACACATAAGCTAAAGGAAGTATTTCTCTTCTATGTGGTGGTTAAAGTTGTATTAATTTTGATTAAGAATCAGTTCAACATCAGAGGATGAAGAACATTGAGATACATATACGCTTCACCCATGAGAAGGTGCAAAGTGATGAGATAAATCTCAAGTTCATGTTAATTGAAGAGCAGGGTTCTTTGACATCTTTACAAAGTCCCTGAGTGCTGCAAAGTTTTGTCACTTTTGTGAAAAGCTTGGATTTTCGGAGTTGCCATTAAGGGGGAGTGTGCATGACAATGTCACCTCCTAATGGAACTTTTTTTGTAAAAATACCTTGGGCATATGTAAAATATCTTTAAGCAATTGTAAAAAAATACCTTCGGGAAAGTGTAAAAAGACCTTCGGGCATGTATACCTCATAGGCTTATTTTTTAGAAAGAATTGTAGAAAGATATTAAAGGTGGTCTTCAGTAAACTCTTTAGTGTTATTGAGTTTACTGGTAAACATCCAGTACAAACATATTGTTAAGGAGGTCCTTGGTTGTAAAAGGCTCTTATATGTTTGGGTTCAATAACCTTTTATGAGAACCTGTGAGAACATGTAAAACTCAAAAATCATACTTAGCCACTAATCATAGGATGATCTTTGGGATTCCAAATTATTTTTGTACCAAAAGGTAATTTGAGTATGATGAAGGTGTTATAATTCCTTCAACCGATATGCTAGCCTAAAACCTTTATGGTTTAAGGATTGTAAATCTATAGTGTACCACGGGAAGGTAATCTATTGGCATATGTTATGTTATCCCACTTAACATTAAAGGGAGTGTTGGAACATAATGATTAAGTGGTCTAGCCAACCCTTAATGTATATAGGTCCATCACTAATATATAGGTTAATATTTAATAATATGAAATATTTATATTTCTATTATTAAATATGCTAACCTAGGTATATACTTTAGGTTAAATATTTAATATCATGAAATGATTATATTTCTAATATTAAATATTATAAACCTAGGTGTATGTGTCAACCATTTTAGGTTGAAAAGGTGGGTCGAGGAGACATACCCGATCACCTTATATAAAAAGGACTTTAGGTCCTCATTTGATATATTCGGGAAATATATCAAAGGTGTGCAAATCAAGTGATTTGGTTTTACCCTTAGTAAATAGAGTTTAAAAAAGGAGGTGATCTTCTGGATGTAAAATAAGTTCATTGAAGTAAAAGGTAATTTTCAAAGTAGTTTTTACCCTATTGGAGTTTTCCACTATAAATACTATGTTATCACGTGTTATTTATTTCCCGTAAGTATTTCTTTATTTACTTATGTTATGATGTAATATTTATTTAACATTATGTAATATTTAAGTTGATTAAATTCATATTTATTAGAATCCTCAAATTAGTGTGCCCCCCAAGTGAGTTTGAATGAGTATGCATGTGATGAGGTTAATTTAGAAATGACCCCTCAAGTAATCAATAATGAGTCATAAAATAAGAGTGCGTCATAAGTAAATGGTTTGAACATGTGCGCTAGAAAAATGTGATCAAAAAGTATAGAGCGTGAACCTGTGAATGGGTGTGGTGAGGTTCATTTTAGATTGAGAGCCTCATCATTTGAGTATGAATCATGGAAATAGTGTTTCATCGGATAATAAGTACAACATGTGATAATAGATGTGAGAAAGAGATATCGAGAATGTATAGCATGTAAAGTTTGTATGATGTATGATAATATCTACTAGAAAAGATGCAATGAATACACAAAGTGTGAAATGTGTAGTGTGTGAGGTTCATGTGTATAGTATTCCCTCAACACCCAAGTGTGAACCAAAGCACGAGAGTGTTTCATAGGGTGATGAAGATACAAGAATGTATCAAATTGTGTGATGAGGAATGGATCAAAAAATGTGCAAACGGATTAAATATACACCTTAGAATTCTAGAAAGGTGGGGACAAGAAGCGTTATGTTGTACAAGTATGTAAGTGATGTATATCTAAGGTGGTGTTTGAAATGTGTCATAGCCATCAATATAAGGGATAGTTTGTTTGAAAAATATGATTGGTTGCTGAAGTGGATATTTTGAAGGGACCTTGATTGTGTCCCACCTGGAAGGAATCTTAAATACCAAATGTTGAATACCTTTTTTTTTTGTCGGCATTAATGAATATGCAAATAAGGTACAATTTTATTGTCACTATAAGAATTATCTAGTTGCAATAAGAGGATCAATGGTTTCTTTTTCAATGAGTTACTTGTACTAGAAACACTAATTGATTTAGAATGGTCAAATATTTCCTTGTACCCTTTACATTTTTCATACACATCATTTTGTAATAGTGCATCATGTAATGGTCATTTGGATGATCCAAATTTTGTATAATAAATCTCCATACTCATCAATTATGGGTTCTTCAAGATTTATGAGAACAAAGATAATGATATGAATGTGTATTTTGCTCCACGTTCAACAAATGGCAGGCCAAAGTGGCTGAAACCCCTTGTCTTGTGTCTATGTGGGAGCATACCAATAAAAGTAATGGCTAGTTTCATAAAATTACACATCGAATTTACTTTTTTACCCATATTTGGTATGGAAGTTTTCATTTTGTCCATTTTATCATGCACAATGATCAAGATTCTATGTGATTTTTCTTCTAATTGTAATATGTGGGAATAGTAAGTTACACAACAAATTTGAATGTATTCATTGTGTCATGTTTATTCCTCTTGATTTTTGAGAGTGCTTCTAGGCATGTGGTGGCTTTACATTTGTTGTAAAAATATGTGCACTTATCACACTTGGAAAATAAGTTATTTTTTGTAATTGAAACATGAGCAAATATTTTGTTCATTATGTTGTTGAAGCTTGGTTTCAACATTAGAGAAAGCTTCAATAATTCAAGATCTTCATTATAATTTTTTTGCAATAAATTGTGTGTATAGAATGTAGGGAGAAACCTTTGAGGAAATTTTACTCCATCCTCTCTATAGACCAATTTAGATATACAGAGATATTTGAATTTCTCTCGACAATTTTTGATATGCAGGAAATTGTTGTGGCAGTATTTGACCTTTCTTTCTATTTTCCAACATTACCATTCATTGTATGTCTATTAACACTTATCTAGTCATATTTATGATTATAGAAGGTACTCCTTGGGTACCCATAAACTTTTTGCCATGCATTTTGAAAAACATCCATCCCATCAAATTTCATTTTATGTACCTCCATAGATTGGTTTCCCACATTGAATATGGCATTTGTTGTTAATGCATCAAACACAAAATTATTTCTATCAATTTCATTCAGGGCTCTAGTTTTACACCATAGATTTTGAACTCTAACTAAAGAAAGAGGAAATTTTTGGAGACAATTATATTTACAACAATGAAATTTCACATTTTCCACTTCATCCATAAATATTGACCATTTTTATCCTCATCATATTTTTAATTTGATGGATTGGCTAGAGGGGCATCCAATTTTTAACATTACCTAGAAAGTGATTATATGAGATATCCTTCAGATAGAAAGCATCCTTTATAAGGAGGGTTGAATAATATATCAATATGCAAACCAAAGGTATTGATATCCAATCTCTCTAAACGTACCATGTCTCCTTCAAGTAGATTGATAATTTCGCCCTCTACAACATAGCTACTCTTAGATGTGTAGAAATGGATTAAATTAGTAACAAATCCCGTGAACTTCAAAAAAATTTCACCATTTCCTTAAGGTGCATACCATCCAATCGATCACTCCCTTTCTTAACCATAATGGCACTTTGAGATTGTTTCAAGGAAAATCAAATGTTTTACTAGCCAAAATATTAATTTATTAGGTAGTAACAAGTTTGAGAAATTAGAACAAAAATTTACCACATTTTCTATCCATACACCAAAATTTAAAGGACCCAACCTCTCTCCATTAATTTTATGATCTTATAGCACATGAGTTATAAAACCCATGGCTATGTCATCGTCTCTACTAGAACATTTGTGTTTGAGAATGACATTTTCTATGACAAAATTAGTTCTATCTTTAGGACTTGTGTTGATGGTTCTTTTAGTGTCATCACTACCATCTTCGTCTCTCATAGAATTGTAATCCTTTTAGATACTTAAAATGTGATCACTAAAAATATGGGGAATAGATGAAACAAAATTCTTTGACAATTCACTCTCTTCCCAAGTAATGTAGTATCTTTTATTCCTGACATATGCCAAGGTTTCAAATTCATCAACTAAAAAATGAAATTGTATTCTTCCATCCAATATTGTGTCAACATTGATAAAAATCCTCTTCCCACATATTCGCAATGTAGTGTCCTCCTAATTCATTATACTCTACCCTCTCTGAAACTTTAGCACCATTTGAGAACATGTCGACATGATCATCCTCTACAAATGCAAGATACATTGATGTTATAACAACATAAAAACAAAGTTCATGAGATGAAATAAAACCCTTAAAAACATATTAGATAAACAAAATAAAATCATTGTGTATGTATAGCCATAACAAATATGTACACACATAAAACATTAGTTACAAATTACATCCGAGAGGATAACAATGTTAAGTTTTTGAAATTATACTTTTAATGAAATGTATGTTATTTGAAATTTTTCTATAAAGAAGGTAGAAAATTTGGTGCTTATGTATTGAGATATAAAAAATCATCAAGTACAATCATATCCATGCAAATGTTGATTTTTAAGTATTTTCATTTTATATTCCCAAGAAAATATAAATTAAATATTTTAATTAAAAATTTAGAAACTAATATAGCTAGCATCGTGAATAAGTCAATCACACACTCATAATGATCCATTATATCCAAGATGGTGTAAAAATCATTCATAATATTTAAGTTTTTTCGAGCCTTGCCCATTAGACCTTTTGCATTTTTAGAAATAAAACCCAAAAAAACTTACTATAATATGGTTCGTGGGGCTTTAAAAAAATATAATAATTAGGGGAACATGGAACCAACCCCTTATCATTGTAGACAATTTAATTATCATTTGGAAGCCATTGGGTCAATTTTAATCAATTAGAATCAATGTTATAATTAAATTTGTGTCAATCTATATTTTATTCATGAGGATTTGAAACCCTAGCTGTTGGGAGAAAGATGAAAACTAGATTTTACATTGTTGTCAAAAAAATTTGCACATCATTACCGTATTAGGGAGATATATGGAAATAGTGTTTTCCTTATCATCACGCTATTTTTTCATATTGTTATAGGTAGTTAGAAGTCCTTTGAAGGAATGGTTAATAGGAAAGTTTCTTCTTACCTTCATTCCCTACTAATTATTAGACATATAGGGTTTGATTCTATCATGTTTAGGGTGGACATAATTTTACTTATCCAAAACACGCTATGTTTAGGCTTTAAATGATTTTAAATACTCTAGATATTTACACGTTATAGTCATGTAGGGTTTGGGTCTATCATGTTTAGGGTGGCCATGAATTTTACTTCTCCAAATATTTCTTTTAGGTTTTGGATGATTTTTATTGTATGGTATGTTTCGGGTTTGGATTTTCTATGTTTAGGGTGGATATGAATTTTACTCCTACAACTATGCTTTGTCTCACGAAAAAGTTTAGTAAAAAGTTTCCATGTGTTTTTGTTACACTCCTCGTGAGCCTACCTCACAATGTCTTATTTTATTTTGTTTCATTTGTATGTGGATGTCATATTAATTAATTATTGTATTACTTAAAAATTAGAACAAGGAAGGTACTGTATTATAGTATATACATATTTCTTTCTTGTGTTTAGGCTCTAACATGTGGATGTCATATAAATTAATTCTTATATTATTTAAATTAAAATGAGGAATGTATTGTATTCCATCATATACATCTATCTTGGTATTTTTTTTATTCATCCACAATAATAATTAACCAAATGAAAAGAGTTATAGCTAGAAGCATGAATGGTTCAGAGCTAGAAGTATGCATTGTCTAGAGTTGCAAGTATGAATGGTCTAAAAGCTGGAAGTATGGATTGTTTAGATCTAGAAGTATGAATGGTCCAGAGCTGAAAGTATGAATGGTTTGGATCATGAAGTATAAATTGTATGAAGTTATGTGTAGGAATTATCGAGAGCTAGAAGTATAGATTGTAAACAATATAATGATGAAGAGTCGCAAACTTGACCCCTTACCATTGTGTCCAGTTTAACCATCATTTGAAATCTATTGGGTCACATTTAATTGTCATTTGGAATGCATGCTATAATTATATTATTTTCAAATTATAATTTAATAGTGATGATTTAAAACCCTAGTTCTTGGGAGAAAGATGGAAATAGGGTTTGCTTTTTTGTCAAATTATTGTTGTATGCCATTCTAGAGATCTAGAAGTCTTTTTTGAGAAGGATGTTAACAAGAAAGTTTTTCCTAATATTTGTTAACCCTACTAATTATTAAAAAATCACTTATGGGTTAGAAATGATAAGTTATACAATAGTTTTATACACCACTATAGCAATATTTTGGCATATACATGATGCTCCCATTTTGGGATATCTTGGAATATACACCACTACTATTTCTCTGTATTGGCTATATGATAATGTTTTGAAAATTTAGATGCTTATTATCATATAGGTAATATAGAGGAACAATGAAGGTTACTTTTTCATTTTGTATATAAGGGGAAACTTCCCACTCTCGTCCTCTTTATAGAGGTATTAAAATAACCAAAAATAGTTAAACAGCATGTATTACCATTATTGAAGTCATTAATTTATAATTATTTAAGTGTTTAAGTTGAATGTTTCATGTATTCTTCATCTATAATTCCTATATGAGAATGTTCAATGGTATCTAGACATTCTCATACAGGTAATATAGAGGAAGAATAAAGGTTACATTTTTATTATGTATATAATTGGGAGTTGCTCATTATCATATGTACAATATAGTGGAAGAATAAAGGTAAAATCCATGTTAATATATATATATATATATATATGGTTTGTTAATAAGTTTTATGTATCATAATTAAAAAAATAAGTTTGACCATTATGATATATTTCCTTTACAAGGTAAGCACCTCTCCAAAACAACATATTCATATAATTTTTCTCGGTAGCTGAAATCTAGAAAAAAACAATAAGAATAAACATATTATTAAGTTCTTAATACATACATGTCTAATATTTAGTATGTAATAGAGATAAGAAGTAACTTTCCGGTTGTGATCAACCCACCTTCCTAACTATCTGTAATAGGGCATTGGAGAATATATTTGTTACTATGTATAGAAATTGATTTGACTTGATCCGACCATAAAGAGATAATGTATATACTTATAGACCTTGCATGGCTACCCATGTGCTAGAATATTATGAATATATACCCATCTTGACAAGGTCAAATGAGAAATAAGAATGGATACCCATGACTTGTAAAGAGACTATCCATATACTTAAATTTGATCGCAACGATCTTGTGGGAAAATTCTAACACTTGAGAATGTATTAATATGAATATGATATGTGAATGGAAGGAGGTATTCTTTACTTGAAGTATATTTTTCATTCTTATGTTGAGTTATTTTCTTTGATTTATTATACCATAAACACATAAACATATAAATAACACAGCATATAATAACACACACAAACACAAAGAGAAAATGAAAATGAAGTTTTGTTATGATAAATATTATTATGTTTGTATAATTTTACGTATAATTTTATTGCCTCTATAAATTCTATGAGAGTGGGAAGTTTCCCATTCTGTAAATTCTACCCAATTAGAGAGCACACCTCATTATAGAGACTTTTGGTTTATTTTTATTGAGTGGATATTTGATGTAAGAATTCATGTCTAGTGAAATATGGGGTTTAAGAAGAAATCAGATCCTGAATCAATTGAGGAATTATTAAAAGATTGGAAAACGGTATTTATTTTTAAGAAAGATGGGTGGCTAGGGTTTTTGAAGAAAGTTGAGGATTATAACTTGTAACTAGTAGAGAAATTTTCTAGGAACCTTCAAACTGATTATACTATTTTCAAAGGAGTCAAAATCCATGTTAATTTTAATATTATTCCACAAATTCCTAAAACTTCAAACACATGGGAATATTTTTTCAATAGTAAAATATCATACTCATCACTTGTAGATAATTTTATAGTAGACAATGAAAAATAAGTAGAGATAGTATGTGACCAATAGGGTAAGTAAAAGAAATCAAAAGAGAAACCCTAGGACACAAGTGGTCATTTTTTCATGAGGTATTTTTCCTATTATGGTAAATTTGGAATTGTTTTAGGAGTTTCATGAAAATTATGATCCATCTCAAAAGGAGAAACACATCCTTTTAGCCTCCCTCATTTTTGTATCAAGCTCTTCAATTTATGTCTCATAAGTATAAAATGATGGTAAAGGGATGAGACATCATGGGCTGATACAATTGATTTGCAAGCACCATTTTCTAGAACAAAAGAAGGGGAAGACAAAATGGGAGTGGTTTCTTAAAGAAAATTTGAACTCAGTCCTCCAAGTATACCTATTGAGGACCCTACACGAAAAATGAGGAAGAAATCCCAATAGCTCCTGCCAACAAAAAATAAAGAAAAAGGAAAAATCAGATCAACCATTTGTTCCTTTAATTATATCTGAAGGATATTCTAAGGAGGAAAATCCTTAAATACAGAGAAGAACAAGAAGAAGGAGAAGGCTAGTCATTTCTCATGAGGAATACGTTGAAGAGGAAAAAATGGAAGCTAAAATCATGGAGATTGTGAGGGATGACACAAAGGTGAGACAAGACACTATACTTGAAGAAAGGGAAGAGACTATACACAATACGCCAATGAGGGATCTGAGGAAAGACAAAGGGAAGGCCCTGGTTGAAGAAGAAGTTGAGAATCTAGCACCTCCACTAAATGAAAGTAGAGAATTAAACTATACATTAGATATGGGTATGTACATGGAAATGGTGGACCAAAAGGGGGTTAAAAGTAGACATATTTGTCCTAAAATCAGCAAAAACTCGAACTTCATCTAATAATTTGACATGCATATGCTCAAAATTTGACAAACCGATAAGAATAAGTACCGTAGAGCTTAGAATCTAGTTTCTAAACTAATATTTTTTAAATGGGGATATTAAGATTTTGTGTCAAAAATATAAGAACCTATTGTATTTGTGCCCCCATTTTTGAGGTCTATAAATTATTTTTCAAAACCCTTTGTTAATAAGCCATCTAATTCCATGTACAAGGTCCCACTAATTTTTCATATTTTTAGATGAATATATAACTTTTTTTTAATTTTCAAAGTGCACACATCCCGAAATGAAATATTTGTGTGTACAACTCCATAACTTTGAGAAAAATAGTCATTTTTTAGTGCGTTTAGAATGGATTTTAGAAGAGGCATTTTTAAATTTGAATGAAAAAATTATAAACTATGTACAAAAATGTATGCATACACTTAGAAAGAAATAAGGCACTAGTAAAAGAAATTAAGGATGAAAGCCTTAAAATAATTGGATTTTAGAAAGAATTATATTGTCAGAAGGTAAAATCGAGCTTGATGTCATAGTATAATTTTTTCATAATATTATGTGATAACGCATGCGATATTGAGGTGTACACATGATATTTTTATTTTTTTATAAAGCATAGATTTATTCATGGATTACATAGTCCAAGCCTTAGGTTTAGATATATAAGGAAAATCCAAGCCTATGGATTGGGAATTTCAAACCCAAATAATATAGAACTGAGCACATTATAACACAAGTGTGTTATTACGTACTTAAAACTAAAATCTAAATGTGCAAAAAAATGAAAGGAGTTCGTGAATTTAGTCCCACTAGTCATTGATTGTCTGAAAAATGATGCAAACTATTGCATATTCTTGCACTTTTTTATTCTTATTAAAAATTTTGTTTATTTTATCTTATATAGATATTGTTTTGTGAATTATTTAAGCATTTTTTGAGATATGAGTGTGTTTGTATTGTTTTTATATTCCTAACACTCAATAACATTTTTTTTTCAATTTTCTTGTGGTGATAAAGATATTTGAGAATTATGGGGAGGAGACCATGAAGGAAAACACTCGAGAAATTGGAAAAACAAAGGGAACAGATGAAAAAGGGCATGAAAAAATAAATTGAACACATATTTACCAAATATTGAAGATGATTCTAAAGGTAATATATCATCCTACAAATCCAAGAAAGAAGATAAAAAAACAAGGGAGCGAGTGCAAAAAATCTGTGAAAAAAAGAAATCAACATATGGAGATGAAGGTATGTCATCTCTTCCAAATGAAATTGATGGTGCAACATATCCTGAAACACCAATTGAATCAATAAATAATGAATATTCAATGAATGACGATGCAATGCCAAATTTAAACATAGATGTTACACCAAATGACCAACCTATTGAAAACACACACTCTTTACCAAATTATGAAGATGAATGAAAAATAGAAAATGAAAAATGTTTATATGATATTCAACAATCATTTCCATTGAAATCACCAATTAAATTTTTTTGGAAAACACCCAAAATTTTACTTGAGATTGATGAAAATATTTTAAACCCAATGACTAATAAGATTAGTCAACGCACTTGTAGAAGAAAAGCTAATCTAGATATGGAAAACATATTTTAATGACTTAAATGAAACAAGTAGATGTCAATTATTTGTTGAAATGATGAAAAATATTAATTATAGACCTACAATGAAGACCCTTGGTCTAAGAACATCTAAGACCAATAATGAAAAATCTATTGTAAAAATCTAATGAATGCATACCAATCAATAGGTCCAACCTCACATACCAAAGATAGTAATACTATCTCGATATGTTATTACATCAACTATAGTAAGTAAAGCAACAAAAAATCTTGTTTAATTAGAAAAACAAGTAGTGCACTAAAAATAAGTAGGAAAACACTATTAAAATCTCTCAAGGTCGTGAAAGAATTAAAGATACAAATAACAATGAATTATGGGAATTCTCTAGTAGACTGCCACAAAAATACAAAGACATAGTTGATGAGTTAAAATCAATAATTTTAGAATTTTGGAAAAATAATACAAGGGTTTCACCTAATGAAAAATATGTTTTAAAAAGAAGAATTGGTTTTCAAAATTGTGAATCAAATCCTAAAAAAAAATTAGATATGACACAAACACAATTTTTTAATAATTTTAAAGAGAATCATCCCGAAATAGAAATTAGTCAAATGTATTTTGAAATGTTAAAGAATTTTTATCTTAAAATAAATCACTCATGGACTACTTGTTGTATCATCAATATTGAATTTTCTATGCATTATGATATTTTGTCATATATGTGTTAATTTGCATACTGAGAATATTTTGCAGGAGTGTATGATAAATGTTCCACCTAAATCAGCAAGATATTTCATCTCAATTTTTTTATACAAGAGAAGAAGGATAATTTTTAATAATAAATCATGTTTAGAAGGAACTTGTGATAGTTGTGGTGGTTTGCAACATTTGCAAAAATGTATACACATAGAGAATACACATGTAATTGGAAATGAACTAGTTAGTTTTGGAAAATACAAGTCAGTGGCATACACTTCAAAAGATGGTAAAGAAGCCAAGAGGTGTGAATTAGTGAGTAAAGAAATAAGTGTATCAAATTTTATGACTATATTTTGAGAGAAGATAGTGTATGAGTATGCACGACATACACATAGAGCTTGATGGTTAGATGAGAAATTCAGGTTATGCAAGGACATATTTCCTCTTAGTACCATTGTGTCAATTTTTGATTTTATAGAGAACTATAGTATACAGACAAAAATGAAGTGCAATTACAATACTATAACTCTATTCAGGTTTCCATATTTGTGCATATAGTATTCACTCATGCTCTCGATAGCACAGAGGAAGATAGAAATTTTTTGAAGGAGTGCCATTTCTGTATTAGTGATTATCATGCACATTCATCAGAGTTCGTGCAAGTTTTTTTCAATATATTCTATGGAAATTTGAATAACAGAAAAATCATATTTGATAAACCCATCATATGGTCAAATAATTATACATCAAAATTCAAGAATACACAAATTTTATATTGGTTGAGAAGGATGCATAGGATAAAAAGCAGTGTTCAACATTTTTGGAATTTCACCGAGGTTGGACATAGAAAAAGATAATGTGATGGTCTAGGATCATGTGTTAAAATATCCCTAACAAGAGAAGAATTGAAGTACAAATATGGTTCTAAGTTGATCGATGCAAAATTCATTGTGGATGTATTCTTTTATTTCCACTTGATTACCTAGGCACGATGACACTTCATTCAAATATATTTGAATGCTCACCTGAAGTGCATGAAGCTATAAGGTCCCTCTTTTGTGAAAGCTTCTCAATATTTTAAGATGCATTTTTACATTATACATTACCATAGAATTCATTTAGATGTAGATAATTACAAACATCATAAGGAAACACATGTAATAAGGAAGAATACCAGATCAAACCATACCTAAGATCAAATTCACCATGAAAATACCAAGATCAAAGAAATCAATAGCAGAATCTAACCAAAATGATCCATTAATAATCAAAAGATTACATAATGTAAACCGAATACATCATAATATTCTCCAGTGATTTGATCACACTAGAACATCGAGTAACATGTCAAGACAATACATATGGTATCTAAAACTATGTAGATCAACTAATATATATAGGGATGGGGACTTTCCCTTTACTTCATATGCATCTCAAAATAGAATGCATGCTCAAAATAGACATCATGCATGTTTTCCTAACAATCCTAATAATAGATTAATCCTAAAGATAGACCTTGCCTTAATCCTATTATTAGCTTCCATGCATGTGTTTGAATTGTAAGTTCCTTCTCCCAAAATAGATCTTGCATGGTCACCAATTTTTCATGTCCTCATCTTCTATTTGAGCGTTCATTGTTTGTTTTCCTATTTTTAGACTTCTTTGGGAAAATGGTTAATTTCTTGGTCACAATGTGTAGCCTCATGCACAATCCTTGTTTTTCCTTCCTACGTGCTCATTTCTCTCCCAAGTGCACGCTTGCTATAATATTCTCTTTTATTTAGTCAATTTTCCTTTTCCAACATTACCCCACACTAGGTATGTTGTCCATCCTTAGAAACATCAAAATCTTCCGTGCAAAATAATTATAGAAATTTATGCAAGAATGAAAGAATAAATAATAATTGGCTGGCACCAAAGAATATAAAGAATTAATTTTCCTTAGAAGGGAGGACACATGGAAACTCCTAAACCAATTTTTTCTCCATCTCTTTCCACCCTTAAAACTCTTTTCTTTCCTGAACTTGTGCATTATCAACAATGGCAGGGACCTCTGCAAGAGTTAAACCATCAATTCTCCCCTTTAGCTTCTCTATCAATACTTCAAACTATTTGTATTCATCATTCAATACATCCATTCGGTGCGTTATTTAAGGGAACTTTTATTTCAATCATTCCTTGAGTGAGGATTTTATCAAAATAATCATCTCCCTCTTCTAATCCACCTCTTCCAAGATCTTTCTCATTCAACACTCTTATTCTCATGTTTGGCCTTGAAATATTTTAACTTTGTTTCGTCTCTAACTAAAACCAATCCCATGATATGATGAAGTCCTCACAATTATTATCACACGACCCTCGCAACTTACACGAACTGATTTAATTTTAATGCATCATACTACACAATGTGGAATTCTTTCAATCGATCCATGTCTTTTTGTTTCTTTCATGTCAATACATCTTGGTGACTCAGAGCGATAAATTTTGTATTATGAGTGATAATGTATGATAGATACTCCAAATAATGCAGGGTTTTTCTCATAGTTATGGTGAACTTGGACAACTAAGTTTGTGAGTGCAAGTGTTATTACATTTTACATTCTTGTATGTGGCGTGCATCCTCCATTTCTCTTCACATACCTCCTACTTCAACTCTACAACAATATTGTCTTTTTATTTTATCTCCTTATCTCATTCTCTTATCTCCTTGTCCTTCTCTTTAATCTATTTGTGTAGGCTCCTTATCCTACAATCCTTATAAAAATTCTAACTCCGATGCTCATCAATAGCTTGTTGAGAACATTACATGCTTTTCCATCCATTAATAGCTAAGAGTCCACTATCGGTATATTTCACCTAGGTTGGAATTCATTTGAGACTTTGTTAGGGATTACCTGGTAACTTCGAACTCGGCTCTTCCATATGTGATTGGAATTCCTAGGAGAACATCTTCTTGTGTGGAAAAGCTTCTTCTTTCTTGAAAAATGACCAAAAAAATAATTCCTTTGTGGCAACCGTGCTTTGGAATCATTTACACAGCAACACTTTTTTTGGATCTTCTTCATGCTACATCATGGGTCCCTATGGTGTGTGCTTGGTCATCTCTTCTTCGGGAACCCTTCAGAAAAATTAAGGTAAGGGGTGTTCTCTCAACCTCCCGATTTGTCTTCACTCTTCTCCTCCTCCTCCCGGGCACCACTTCTTCCTCCATAATGTGCTCTACAATACATTCTACCTCGTGCTCGATATGGCACAAGATTCGAACTTTAGTATTAACCGCACTCTCAACCTTGGTCTCCTCGGTAGGCCCCTTTCTTTCCTCCAAAATATGTGAGACATGGGCATCTACTTATTCCATTCCCACATCCATAACTAGAATTTCCCCATGTTACATGCTATGCTCCTCATCGACTCCTCAACATCATGTACACGGAGGGCTACTGTTTGTGTAATTTCCTCTTCATCCCTTTCTATCTCGGTATTTTCTATATCTTCATTAGACACTATCTTCTCCTTCTTTCGGATTGGGGTTTTCTTCCTTGTGGACTATCTCCTCGAACTTTCACTTATCTCAAATTCTTTGTGCACAGGATTTTTCTTCACAGTCATGCTCTCGGTTGGGGTTAATTCTCACTCCCTTCTTACTCGCTTCTAATAGGATGGGTATCTTGGCGTGATCTCTCCTTCCCAACCTGTCTTCTTTCCCTTTGGTTCCTCTTGGATGGTTAAATCATCCTCCATGTACTTTCCCTCAACTATACTTGGCTTGAGATAAATATAAATTTTTGCGCACTACTACCCACGCTATCACCAAATTCATGGATCTATTCATGTTGATATCATCTAATATCATATTCACCTCATAAGCACTCTTCTTTAGTATACCAGTGACTTGCAAAGGTATGATGCTCATAATATATTTTATCTCGCATCAATTGTGATCTTGTGCACTTATCTCGAACCTATTCATGATTGTTTGGAAGCATATGGTTGTGAAGGAAAAGATATCATACACCATGGAATTTTAGTTCCATCCTTCAACTCAAAACCCACCAATAGAAATATTGATACACCATGAATTATTTGTTTACCTCTAGTTGCATGGGTAATTCACTAGGAATGCACCATTTTGCCCCAAATGCATCGTGTAATCTTGTGTACCACCTATCTCCCCTAACCTTGTATGGGGGTTTATATTTTCATAGGTATATTTGCGAATATTTTTACAAGGGATTTAGATTCCTCATGGTACTCCCATATCCTATCATTGGATCCATCTGGCACCCCAATCTCATAAAATACTATCAACAAAAAAATATTCTCAAAAGTGATTTTGTCACCCACACAAGCCTCCTCAATAATATCTTCAGCTACAAATCTCGTGAGGTTGTAGATTTTCCCCTATGTGACCTTCTTTGGAAATGTACAACCATCGTTTATTCACTTGCCCCCATCATTCTTGTCCATTCAAATTTTTAACAATGTGTGCTACTATTGTGATAACAGGGTCATCTAGTTTTAGAATTTCCATTGTGTGACTCCCTCACTGATAGTTGAAATCCTTGGTAGTCTTCTTTACTTCATCAACATCATCCAAGTCTAACGGGAGTTCTATGCTTGTGCTCTGAAGTCTAGTATACTTGTATATTAGTGTTGCAATTAAGCACATCCTCCTTCTAGAAAAATAGAATAAGTCTTCATGAACACACGACATCAACCATTGGTATAGTAGCTCGGGATTTCTAAAGTACATGAGCTCATATAATTGGATCAACCTTATATTTTTAAAATGTGTTCTCCCTCATCATCATAAACAGGCTTTCCATTTAGAGTCCTTTCCTCAGTCTTTTGGACCAGATATTTTTTGATCACGCAGTGCGATGTAGCACATGTTCGATGGTTGTAATCACTTACAACCATTTTTGTATGTGGGATACCCACTCCTTTCATATTAGAACTCCATCGAGGTAATACAATTTTGAGTACCATTCCTCCTAAAAATATTCTACTACGGGATTTTCCTTTCCCTTGCCCTTTCCTTTTCCTTTCAGTGATGTGGTTACTTCTTTCCTCAGTTTCATCCTAATGCGTATGTTCAAACTTCTACCATACCTTATTTTTTCTTTGTTGCCTTGAGTTTCTTTTGAACCGTATCACGCAAAAATTTTAAACTCGGTCCACGTTCTCTAATCCATGCCCTAACTCCTCAAACCCTAACCAAAAAAATTGTAAACTCCTTTAAACACACTTCACGCAGACTCTCAACTGTAAAATCCCTCCCAACAAAACTTTATTTTCACTCGGTCATGTCTTTATTGCAACCTAGTTATTGATTATCCAACTCTACACGTAAATTCTCAATAATTCCTTCATAACCACTCAAAATCACTCAAAATCACACAAGTTTAACACAAGGTAAGGTAAAAATGAATTTACCTTTACGCCTTTTTATATTTTTTCAAAATTTCATTGCATTAAATGCTCACCACCTACCACCATAAAAAAATTCTTTTCCTACTTTTTTCTCTCTTCACCTTTTCATTGTTTTCCATCACACACTTCAATAGTAACCTTTGACATGCTTATTATTTCTCGGGATGCAAACCTCCTTACATGCAATTCCCTATTCCAAAGTACATAACCCACTACACCTCTCACTTAAGTAGCTCATCATGCCGTTACCTACCTCACTTTACACACTATGTGTCTATTCTTCATACGTGGTTTTTCTACTAAACATCATCCTTATTATCACTATCTTTATAACACCTATTTCTCCTTTCTTTTACTTTAGTTAAGAAACAAACATCATCATCAATGTGTACACTCCTTCATTTATTATGCCACCTTAAACACCAACAAGGTTTCTCTTATGTGAGAACTTTCAATCCACCCCACACTAAAACTATGCACAATCCTCTACACATGAACTCAAAAGATAGTAATCAGCTTCCTACGTGTAAGCATGCTTATTAAAACAAAACATTGAACTAAATTGATAAAATATAGCAAAGATGAAAGGAAACACATAAAAGGGAAGCCTAATCTAAGTGGCAATATTGCCTTATTACAAGCACAAATAATCCTTATTTATAGTAGAGCTTCAGCCTACTCCCATTGAATTACCTGATAAATATGGTGCCATCTAGCGCTTGCAATTAAAAATCTCTTGATTCAAGTATTTTGGTTACTACAAAAATTCCCAGCCAATGTACTTTCAATTTCCCTAAGTGGTGCGCAAACTTAGAGTCACACAAAAGAACCATATTTCCCACCTCAAATGTTTTATCCTTATATGTCTATCATGGCAAGGATTCTGTCTTTCCATTTTTGTCTTCTGGATCCATTAGGAAATGGTGCATCAATCATCTAACTCGCATCAATTTATCAATGTGCTCCTTGACATCTTGATCATCATCTAGTTCTCCTATACATGCAATACGTAGGGAGGGTAACATAAATTCAACCAATAAGATAGCCTATGTGCCAAACACCAACTAAAATGTTGTGGCATTATTCAACCTCTTAAACGTGGTCCTATATGCCCAATGTATAGTAGATAATTTATCATCCTATTATTTTCTTCCAACATCACAGATGTTTATCAAACTTTGGCCCAAAATCTTGTTAAAGGCTTCAGCAGTACCATTTTCCTATGGGTGATAGGGATTGGTCTTATGGTGTGTTACCATTAACTCTACCAATAAAATCATGATTGTCTCATTCAATAAATGAGTGTCCCTATCACTTGTTAAGCTCAAAGGACATCCATACCTATTAATAATTTTCCCATAAAAATCTTATTGTTGTAGTTGATGTGCAATCCTTTGTAGGTCTTGCTTCTTCCCACCTTATCAAATAATTTATACAAGTTATAATATAGCACACATTAGTCCTACGTATGGGTGGAGAAATAGGACCTAAAAATTCAATTTCCCATTTCTCAAATGGTTCAGCATTGTCAATAGGCCTCAAAGGCATCTCATCCCTAGTTCCATACTTACCAAGGTGCTAAAAATGATCACATGCCTTGACATATCCTTTAATATCCTTATACAAATTTTCCCACCAAAGGGCATCCATCATAATCTTGCACATGGTAGCATCACCTACGTAATTCCCTCCTGCAATCCCATCATGATATTCTTCCATAATGGCCTTTGTGTGATCATGCTCTAGACACACTTTGGTATAAATTTTCATCACGACCTAGCTTATAAAAATCTCTACCAACCAATTGATAAGGCACAACATGTATTGTAAGTTTCTTCTTCTCTAATGTCTTCATTCCTCGTATGTATGTCCAAAGTGCATAAGAATATTACAATATCCTCTAAATCTATGGGCACATGGTGTAGGCTGAAAATATGTGCATCAGGAATTGTGTCTTCAATACTCTATGTATCCTCTATAGAATTGATCCTTGATAAATGGTCAAGCCCTGAATTTCTTTTTCTTGGTTTTACCAAAACTATAAACTAAAACTCTGAAATAGAAGTATCCACCTACAAATGTGCCCTTACAAAATGGGATTGTTGACCAAATACTTAAGTGCCATATGATCTATAAAGAAGATAAATGGTGTTTCCAACAAGTATTGTTTGAATTTTTGCAGCATGTAGATCAGGGCAAAGCCTCGTGCTCATTAGTTATATAATTTTGTTTTACATGTGTCAACTTCCTGCTTGAAAAGTAAATGGGGTGGTCTATAATTCCTTCTCTTGGTTACACCAAAACCGAGCCAATTACCATACCAGAAGCATCAACATGAAAATGAAATTTTTTTACCACAAAGGAAAGTGAAAAATAGGTGTAGTAGTAAGCTTCTCCTCCAATGTTTCAAAAGTCTACTACTTTTCGTCATCCTAATAGAATTTTCCTTTAGTTCTCAACAATTCTTCCAATGGTGTGACAATATTTGCATAGCCTTTAATGAATTTCTGTAATATCATGTATGTCCCAAGAATTCATGCACTTCAATTTAATTATTAGGTTCTTTTAGACCCAATATCACAACAATATTGGTTGGATCTACCAACAAGCCTTCCTTATAAATAATATGCCCAAGTAAAGTGCCAAAAGGTGTTGCAAAGATGCACTTCTTAATATTAAGAGAGATGCTCAACTATCTGCACCTCTCAAACATGAGCCTTAGATTCTCACAATGGTCCTTAACTAATCCATATATCATCCAATCATCTAGATATACCTACAAGAACTTATGAATAAATTCTTTAAAGGCCTACACAATAATACACAAGAACATTGCATGCACATTCTTCAATCCAAAGGGCATCATTGTGTATGTGAACATTCCCGCTTAGTGGTGAAAGTTGTCTTTTCCTAGTCTTCCTTTTCTATGCGCACTTGATGATACCCGAAAACCCATATGTAAAAGAGTATATCTCACACCAAGTAATTCCTTCAAGGATTTCTCTGTGAATGGGGTGGGAAAAGGGTCAAGGATACATGAAGCACTAAGCTCCTTGTATTCCACATAGATCTTTATCCTCCCATCCTTTTTAATATGGATGACCTTGGGACTAACCCATTAAGATTCCTCAATAGGATCAATTGTACTAGACTTGAGCATTTTATCAATTTCTTTATTTATCTTTACGCGCATAGTTAGGATTCATCATGTATGGTCTCTTCATAACCGGGCGTGCCATCTTTAAGCTTGATTTTCATCTCACCTAAAGAAGGGTGCACTCCCTTTATGTCATGATATCCCTATGGAAACAAATCATGAAATTTGCACAAGAGTTCAATAATTTTATCCACTTCCTAATCTGACCAGTAATCACCAATAATGGCCACTTTAGGATTTGTATCTATTCTAATGTTAACCTTATTTGTTTTCATCGGATCATGATACACACATGCCTTCTCATTTGATGTGTCCATCACATTGTGCATACCTTCGGTGTGGTCAACCTCAGGATTTTTATCCTCATCATCATCATTATTTATCATGCACACCAGTTTACCCTTTTCTTTTTCTTCTTAGGTGCAAATAATTTCTTCTTCTTCTATCTCTTCAAGTTTAAGGCACGCCTCAAGATCCAAATCATCAAACATTTATATAAGAAGTTCCTCATCCTTTGCACTATCTCCCAAATTAAGGCACTTCATAATATGCAATGCTTCATTGACTAGAGGCTTAGTAGAAAAATAATCAAAATTATGAATCATAACTGAGGTCATCTCCTACCAATTAGTTATTTCTCTTGTTAATTATGCATGGAAATATCATGCACGCGTGCAGCCCCTTAAGGTGGAATAGAACTTATGTACCCAGAGTGATGGTGGTAAGGCCTCATGTCCCTTCGTCCAAATTATCTCACAATTCTGGACTTGATGCGAGGCAAGGTACTTCCCATGATATTCACATATTTGAGAAGGTAAATTTCTCCTTAGGAACCTATTAATAAAGGTGATTATCACTTCTCACTATTCTAATAAGTTTCATTTATGCCACCAACTTGTTGTTGTCTCCTTACGTGCAGTATATAATGTCATGTTTCTTCTATCTCTTTCATTCTCCTACTAGGATTCCATGGCATGTAGAAATACATCGGGGTTCCCCTCATGAGTGTACCAAGGTACCTGGTTGTAACTCAAACACCTAACCATGTGCAAGCTGATCATGTGAGTAAATGTGTTCTTGATCTCTCACCCAACCACTTTATACGTTCCATGTGCCCAATTGTCACAAGTAATACTTGTGGTATCACTAACTGACTAAGCATCATCCCATTGTATTACTCCTTCCTTAGATGGCTCAGTTACCTTAGAATCTATGATTATGAGCACATATATCATGTTCAAATATTCTTCGCTCAAAGGCTCAACATACAAAACATCCTTTGCATTTGTTAAAGGTATAATGATGCACTATTCCTTATTCTCAAAGCTAATGTACCCCTTGTTAAATCACAAATAAGCATTATTGGCATAACACTAGGGGCACCCAAGTAGTGCAAGGAAGTTTTCTGCTTCAAAAATATCTAATACTTCAAAGTCCTCAGTAAACTTGGCTCCTGAATTATAATAGTTGCATCCTTTATTACTCCAATAGGATTATCCCTAGTTCTATTTTCCATATATATCACATTCGAAGAAGGATGTAATGGTGGTCTTCCCATCTGATTCCATGCATCCAACATGATTACATTAACCTCTACACATGTATTTATCAAAATGTTTCTAAAAAAACCACCCATCAATGAATGCATTAAGTGTAATCTCCTTATCAAATTCATGATTATGTGGGGGAAGATTTGTGTGGAGTATCTTCCTCTCGCACTCGAGAACCTGCATGTGGTACCTTTTTTCTCAACCATTTTCATAACAAAGGTATGATGTTCTCATGGTGAAAAATTTTACGTACCTCCTTCAATTCATCTACTTCCTTCTTAAGAGTTCAAATTTCTTTACTCGACACATAACACACACCTTCTCCTTCAAGCTCTGAATATCTCCCTGCAAATCCTTGATGACATCCATAGTCTCATGGTAAACCTCTTTCTAATGTGCAACATCTGGATACTTGGAATTTATCACTTCTTGTTTTGTTATAGTCAGCTTATACTTTACAAGTTCACACGAGCGCGTAACCTTAATGCATGTAGAACTAAAACAGTTGTAATTCAGGACTAGGTGTTACTTTCATCATCCATTGATATTCAATTGTGTGCATGTACCTTAATCATTCCCGTACCCTTATCTTTCTTGTGCTAATTTCTCATGTGCTCATATAAGTTAGGACATTCTTCAAACTTGTGTTATTTTCCACACCATGAGAAAACCACAGTCTTAGGGAACTCACATTGATAATGATCAGGAGATCCACAACCGTAACAAATTCCTCAAGGAAATCCTCCTCGACACTGTTGCGACCTCGATCTATATATCCCCCATAAAAATTATATTTGTTAACCCCATTATTGTTCCCTTCATTAAGTTATTCTCCTGTGTTTCACCTTTTTCTTATATTGTTGATTAAACAGATAGGGTAACGGGCATAGGAGGAATACCTATTCAAATATTGGTTGATGGGTTATTGTGCGCATATGACTTCCAAATCCATAGCTGATATTTGTGAGAGCTTCCTTTTGGCTAGGAGGAACTACCTGTAATGAAAACAAGACCACCAGAAAGAATTAAACAATATGGGCAGTGAACTACCTAGCGTGAGCTAGATCCAAGAAGCATGGTACTTCCTAGATGGCTGTCAGTCCACTATTTTAAACAAATTAATGTTGTAAACAAAGTAAATCCTATTGTTATTTTGAAATGATTTAGGTATCTCACTAAAAACACAATAAGAAAACAAATCTAATCTAATAGGCTAAGCTAGAATAGGATCCAAAGGTCAAATGGTTGGTTCGGGTCTCTGCAAGTCTAATAAAGGTCTCGGGTAGGTCACAAGTGAGTGAGGGTGAGGTAAAATTAGGTGGGTAGGTCTTTGTTTAAGGTTGTGTGGGAAAACACAGAGACCAATGTCGGTCAGGGGTGACCGACCGTGGTTAGGTATAACCGGCGCCGGTTACTGTGAGATCTAGAAATGTCACAGAATGGGGTTTTGGTCTCCTTTGTGATTGCACAAAGGATTTTGGTTGGTCGGGACGGGGTATTGGGTGACTGGAATAGGCTTTTGTGAGGTTTTAATGAGTCTACGGAGGTGAAAATGTTGGAGAAGGTCAATAGGGAGAAAAATAAACAATGGATGATAAAATAATGATGAAATGAAATAAGCCAATGAAGTATGACATTATACTTACTTGGATTTCATTCCTGGTGGTCTGTGTGTGAAGGATGGAGGTGCTGATGATGGGTTTGAAGGCTGCAAGTGATCACCAACTGAAGAAAATCTTTTGCATGGGTTGTATGCACACTCCTCTTTGCTTAGATAGATTAGAATGTGGTTGGGCTGGCTATGTAGGAGAAGATGCTCAATCTCCTTCCTTGGATGTGAGTTCTTGTTGGAATTGGCTCTTTGAAGATGCGTTATCTCTCTGAGATGTGTTCTTGCTTGTCAAATTTCTTGCTTCTAACTTTTAAGTTCCAAGTTCCAACCTTGAGAATAAGGTTGTTTTGGGTTAAAAGGGGTAACGACAGATGGTCCGGCTTAATCGGTGATGGTTAGGGGTAACCAACGTCGGTCAAGGTGGGATTTCCTAGGTTTACTAAACTAGGGAGATCCTCCTGATTTTCTTGGATCTCATGTCATTATCCCATGGATTAGACTCAAAACTTCTTGTGAGCATGTAGGAATGTGGTTAGAGGGAATGTAGGCATTGATTTTTAGGGTTTGGGTAAGTCTTAATTAGTTATGGGAACTTGCTAAGAATAGGTCTTAGGTTAAGTTAGCTTGGTGAGGTGTCTAAGTGAATCAGTATGTGTAGATATTATTTAAATAAGATATTTAAATAATAAATATAGTGAGAATAAAGCATTAATTCACTAATATTAATTAAATTAATATTAGTGGGGTGAAAGGGGTCATGACTGGGTAAATGTAATAAAGGGGGCTTATATGTCCAGGGATAAGAGGGGAGTGTGACCTAATTTTAGTGTCTACATTTTGCCCCCTTTTTTTGCGTAGCTTGTATTGGTAAGCGATGCTAACAAAAATAAGATGTGGTTGCCCCATGTGAGGGTGAAGGTGATCCCCCTCAAACCAGGAACTGACAAGGCAGTAGGCTGAAGTGGTGAGTGGTTTGATAAAAGGTAAATGTGAGGAAAAGGCAAGTGGGTGCAGGGAAAAGGGTGAAAGGTCTACTTGGGCAATCTAGGTAATGGGTCAAGGTCAAAGGTAGTAGCAATCAAATGCACGCACATGTATAAACTGTAGCACGCTACCGGGTTGAAGAGCAGGAAAAATCTACATCGTCTAAGGTCGATAGGTTTATCCAAACAAGGGTGAAGTGAATCTAGTATCCAAGGTATAGGATAAGGTCAAGAAACACAATGTAGGTTAGGTGCAAGAACGTTTAGGTATGTTCCGGTACACCAAAGGTAGGGTCAGGATAGACGTCTCGGTAATAGGCAAGGTAAGGGCACGAGGTCAAACAACACGGGTAACAGTGTCACAAGGTATAATGAGCACATTAGTTCAAAGGTCACAAATAGTCTTTCAAGTCTAGGTAGATAGGTCACAACACAGGTAAGGACGAGTTAGGGGTAAAATAATGGGACTTCAACAATGGATGAGGTGAGGTTAAAGAAGGTCGAGGGCCAGAGGTGAAGGTAAAGTGGTCCAGGTAGGTGTAGGGGAGGCAAAAGAAAGGGGAGGTAAGAAAAATTAGGTAAATGTGAGGGCAAGGATTATGCGGGGTAACCGAAAATGGTCATTATGAACTAATGACGGTGGAGAGGAATTGACGACAGCGAAGGGCTTAGGGCATCGGACCAAAGCATTAGTCAAGTGTGAACCGACATCGATTGAGTTAGGTAGGTGATAAAAGGTGAAAAACCCACATTTTGAAAATTCATTTGTGCATTGTGAAAAGTAGAAAAGGACAAGAAGAGAGAAAAGAGGAAGAGGACAAAAGAGAACATCAGAGAGCTTGGTTGGTGAGCCACATAGGCGAGATTGATTGGGCGAGAGGTGGGGCCACGAGATTGGATTGAGTGAGGTGATTGGTTGGGAGAGTGAGAGGTCATTCGAGGATGGCAGAGGCTAGAGAGGGATCGGGAGGAGTAGCACGGAGGCCGAAGGTTCCACCATGATGGTAGCAGCAGGATGTGGTAAGTGCCAAACCTTGGTTATTGATTGTTGAGTGAAATTGGTTAAAATATAAAAAATGTTAAAAATGGGGTTTGGTGGGGGGGAAGAAATTTGAAAATAAGGAAAAAAAAGGGGGAAATGGGAATGGGGAAGGGTAGGGTGTAGAGTAAAAGGGTAGTATAGGAATAATTAGGGGTGTAAGGAGGGGTTTAAGTGGGTAGAAGGAGTAGGAAGGGAAAAAGTAGGGTTGGGAAGTCGTGGCGGGTAGCACGACAGTGACCGATGTTGGTCAGCGTGTGGCGACGTCGGTGGGTAGTGACCGGTATTGGTCACAAGAATAGTGATTGATGCTGGTCAAGGGGAGACTGTGGTCATCGGGGAAAACCGGGGTTGGTCATGTGAGAGGGAAAAGGGTTAAGGGAGATAGGAAGGGTTGAGGGTGGCTTGGGTGAGGGGTAGGGTAGATAGTTTCGGGTGGATGGGTTTGGGTGAGGTTAGGGTAGATAGGTAGGGTAGATAGGTAGGGTAGATGGGTTTGGGTAGGTTTGGGTGAGGGTTAGGGTAGATAGGTAGGGTAGATGGGTTTGGGTAGGTTGGATTAGAGATTAGGTCGGGATGTGGGGTGAAATAGGGTAAGTTGGGAAGGTGTACTAATACATTGTTCTTGTGGTATGCAGGCCGAGACGAGCTACAGATGAGGGGAGGAGAGTGGGAGAGCATGAGTGGATACCCGTAGAGTGGGTTAGGCACCAATTCGGGTTAGTCCAGGATGTACCACCTCCATTCCCGTAGTACATGAGAGATGACATGGAGAGACCTATGTCTCCACCATGACCCACCGTGCCGACTGGATAGGAGGAGCAGCTAGTGGATTCACTAGATTGATGATGCTGGAGTGGCAGACGGATACAGGTAGTGGTGGGAAGCATAGCTGAGAGTCATACCACCAAGGCCGGTGGCAACCAGACTTAGCCACCATCACAAGGTGCGAGAGGATGCCCTATAGGGGCAGGTGGCTACCTTGGTGATGTAGCTCGAGGATTATACAGGGGAAACTTATAGGCTCGGAGGCACAAAGTTGCCATCTTGTAGGGCCGGCTAGCCACAGTGCAAGAGGTTCAAGGATAGGGTCCCTTTATACAGGTACCCACGTAGGTAGCGAGACCCATGGCACCTCTACAGATAGTGACCATGGTTAAATTCAGGGATGCCCTAGCAGAGGCATGATATTATCAGGATCATTTGTTAGTCTGTTAGGCTAGATGTGCCCTCCTATGCCGAGTACAGAGCATAGTAGGCCTCCAATGAGAGGACTAGATCCCGCACTCATAGTGTGGAGAGTACAAGGGGCCTGGTGAGCCCAAGGACAGGGTCATGGTGAGGCCACTAGTATGCAGAGGCCGGCCTCGGGTGAGGGCCCTCAAAGATGCATGAAGTGAGGTAGGTGCTGAGCACCAGACAAGTGTGGCAAAGGGGTCGGGAGAGACACAGTCACAGGGAGCATTCCCCGACATCAGATGGGGAGATGATTGACTATGGACCGCCTGCGTGCCGAGTCATTTTTGTATGGATTATATATGAGACTAGCCTATGTGCTGAAGAGATTTTGTATTTAGTATGAGTTTTTTTTTTGTACATGATACCGGCTTGTGAGCCGAAGATATTTTGTATGTATTATGATTTTTTGTACTGATACCAACCTGCAAGCCGAAGATATTTTTGTATTGGATAGCGGCCTGTGAGCCGGCGATGTATGAGAGACACATGTATTTTTAGATGAGTGTACATTATTGTGATACATTGGTATTTATATGATGAGATGTATGAGGTTCTAGATGATTATGTGTTGTGATGTGTATTTTATTTTACTTTTGTTATGATATGAATGGATTAGGTGAGTTAGGCATGACAGAGTTAGGTCGGTTTAGGCATGGATCGAGTCAGGTCAGTTTAGGCATGGATCGAGTCAAGTTATAGGCATGGATCGAGTCAGGTTGGTTTAGGCATGGATCGAGTCAAGTCGGTTTAGGCATGGATCGAGTCAGGTTGGTTTAGGCATGGATCGAGTCAGGTTTGGTTAGGCATGATTCATTATGGTTTGCAATGAATGATACTATGGGTCATATGTGAAATGTTGTATAATCTATGCATAGTGATGATAGAGTGATGGTAGGTGTAATAAATGTATGCTATGGTAAACAACTTGTTATGTATGTGGCTTAATTTCCAATTTTGTTAGAAAAGGGGAACTAAGTGAAATGTGGGGTAAATGGTGAGTTAGGCATGGTTAATGAATTTTTAGGGTAGAGAGTGGCTGAGCTAACCTCCAAGGGCCCCATGCCCTCAGAGTGCTACCTACATAGTCCTAGCAAAAAGGGACCTCAAGCTGATGTAGTTCTCCCATGAGCTAGGGAAGAATATGAGAATGAGTTGGTAGGTTTTTGGGCATGTTGTGGGTTTGGGTTTAATAGGTGGGGGTAGATTATAGGTAAAATGATGCAGGTGAAGGTGATTATGGTGAAAGGGGAGGATGACCCCAAAGGTAAGTGGTGAGGACCAAGTCCTGTATAAGGTAATCAAAATGTAAACAAAGATGGTTAAAAGATAAGAGGGGGCAATAGAGCCACCTGATTGGGTAGGATCATACCAAGTAGATCATACCATGAAGGGGGTGATGAACACAAGATCCAAAAGGCATTGCACGATTAACTGTTCTACAGTGAAAGTTGTCATAGGATCACCAAATGTCGAAAGTCCAAGATGTCCCTTGAGGTAATTTAGGAAATGAGAGTGGAAATGGTAAGGTGGGTGAAAGGTAGTTAATGGTATATGTTTTGAGTGACAAGTCTTTTGGGCAAGAGGTCCGAGGTCATAATGGGCAAGTCCATGACTAAAAAAGTGTTTTTGTTTTGATAGACTGATCGATGTGGAAGTCTATATGGGATAAATAACATGGTACTCCTTGAGGTCTTTGTGAAGCTGATCGATGTGGGAAGCTTCGTTTTCTCTCATTTTTTTTTTTTTTTTTAAGCTTCACATAGTTGTCCTTCGAGGGAGCAATCTATTTATAGTAGCAATTTGTTTGAGAAGAAGATGTCCTTTTGAGGGAGTCATCTTTTTATTAGAAGTTTGACTCAAGGAGTATGGTCCCATTAGAGGTCTTTGAAATCATGGACAAGACCAAGGTGAAGGATAGGATTCTTGTTCAAAAGGTGAGGTGGAATGACCATGGGATCTCATCTAAAGGTAGATGAAAAGTATCCATGAGAATCATGCTATGTGTAGTGCCGCGGTACACATATTCAAGATAAGATAATAAGTGACATGTACTCACATGATTCTTGTTTAATCATTAGGGAGATGGATAGAGTGGATAGCGCTCAAGGGATGAGTGTGGAGAGAGAAAAAGGGTGAGGTAGGACAATGAGTCAACAATAAAATGATCGAAGATGCAATGCATTAAGGGGATAAAGTTCGGGTTTACCCTCAAGTGAGGACAAACGATAGGCACCCAATCCATAGATATGAGTTACAATGTATGGTCCAAGCCAATTAGGAGTGAATTTTCCCCATTTACTTTTTTCTGCTTTGGTTATGTGTTGATTTTCTTTCAAGACAAGGTCACTAACTTGGAAGGTTCATTCATGAACACATTTTTCATAAGCACATTTGATACGTTGTTAGTAAACTTGAAGATGATCTAGAGCATTAAGTTGATGTTCATCTAATAACTCTAATTGTGCTAAGAAATCCGACGAAAGTCATCATTAATAATTATGTCATGGAGAGAAATTTGGAGTGAGAGGATCTAGAATTCGAGAGGCATAGCAGCCTTAGTACTATAGACCAGTGAAAAGGGTGTAGCCGCAGTGGAAGTATGAATACTAGTGTAGTATGCACATAGGGAAAAAGGAATGTGCATATGCCAATCCTTCCCAGTATCGTCAACCACTTTCATGAGAATTTTATTGAGGGTTTTGTTAGTGGATTCGGCTTGGCCATTGGTTTGTGGGTAATAAGGTGAGGAGAAACTAAGTTGAATGCCGAAGGCATCGTAAATTTTTTGTAGTGTTTTGTTTTTGAATTGTTTTCCATTGTCAGTGATGAGGCGATGAGGGACACCAAAGCGAAAAATGATGTGATGGTTAATGAACTCACATATTTTCTCGGCTTTTCGTGGAGATGAGTGGTATGGATTCCACCCATTTGGTGTAGTATTCGGTAGCAGTTATGATCCATTGATGACGTTGGGAAGAATGAGGATTGATTTCTCCGACAAGATCCAAACCCCATTGAGAGAAGGGCCAAAGGTCACGAGCGACCTGTAAGGCATGACTAGGTGTATGATGAAGGTTGGAATGTTGTTGACATTTCACACAACATTTGGCATACTCGCAACAATCATGGTTAAGGGTTGGCCAATAGTATCCTAGGTAAAGAATACGCTTAGCAACAGAAGGCCACTAAAGTGACCTCCACATATGCCATCATGAACCTCCTTAATGGTATAAGGAATTTCAGAACTTTGAGGCATCATAAGAGAATACCATCAAAGTTGTGCTTATAGAGGAGTCCCCCAGGATAACGAAATGGGAGACCTTTTTAAGGAAGGCATGTTGTCCATTATGAGTGAGATCAGGAGGTAAGATGGAGAGGGAAAGGTAGTCGGAGTATTGTTTATACCAAAGGTCACTCGGGTCAGGGGTGTCGGTTCCGATTGAGTAAACATCGTGAGGTAAATAAGAAGGTGAATGGAGGTGTGCACGGACCAGTGACAAATATTTTGAATCAATAGGGGAAGCGGGTATTTGGGAAGCTAAGCAGGCCATGGTATCTGTAAATTTTTGGTTGAACGTGGGATGGTTTGAAGGGTGTAACGATCAAAGGTGGTCAAAAGTATGTCTACATGATGTTTATACTTTTGAAGTATCTTTTTATGACATTGGTACATACCATTGACTTGGTTTATGACCAATTTTGAATCACCAAATATGTGAATGGATTTGACATCTATGGCATAGGCGGTCTAGAGACCTAGTATGAGCACTTCATACTCGAAATATTTTAGTGCATTCAAAGTCTAGTTTGAAAGACAAAGGCATGGGTTCTCCATCTAGAGGAATGAGGATAACACCAGCCCCACCCCCCTCTAACACTTGGAACTATCGAAGAATAGTGTCATTTGGTAAGGGGGTTCATCCAGGAAAGGGTAGCAATTGACTTCATCGGGAAAGTCAAAATTAGAGGGTTGGTCCCCGGAAATAGGTGCGTCACCATTGGTCTTGGTTATGATAGCCTGGCCCTTAATGGAATTTTTGTGAATGAATTTGAGGTCAAGATCAGCTAAAATCATAAGCCATCGCATGCACACGCTGATTTTGATAAGGTTTGGCGTACATGAAGTGTAAAGGGTCGGTGTTGGTCACAACATAGGTTTTGTGGTTGAGTAGGTAATGGCGGAGTTTGGTGGTGATGAAAACTAAGGCTAAGAAAATCTTTTTTGGATGGTTGTATTGGGTTTCATAGTCCAAAAGAGTATAGCTTATGTAATAAACCACCTTCTCCCTATGTTGTTCATCACGATGAGTGAGCATGGCTCCCAAGGAATGATTGGTAGCTGATATGTATAGGTAAAAAGGTTGATTGTCTTTCGGTGGAATGAGTATGGGTGGTTGGAGAAGGTATTGTTTTAGGGCCTCAAAAGCTTTGTGATAGTCATCATCCCATTTAAAAGAGACATCCTTCCTAAGTAGATGATGAAATGGTTGACACCGATCAGATAATTGTGAAATGAAATGGTGAATGGATTGCAATTTACCTTGTAGGCTACGGAGTTGTTTGAGGTTAGTGGGCGGAGGCATTTCAGAATGGCCTTGACTTTAGTAGGGTCAACTTCTATACCATGGAGGGAAACAATAAATCCCAGGAGTTTTCCTGAGAGAACCACAAAGATGCACTTTTTAGGTGAAGGGACGTAATATTTAATGAGGTGGTCAAAGATGGTTTGAGGACAGTGAGGTGCTCGGCGCGACGTTTAGATTTGGCCAAGAGATCATCCACGTAATCTTCCAATATGCGATGCATGATATCATGGAAGATGTAAGTCATAAAGACACCGATATGTAGCACCAAAGCATTTTTAAGGCCAAAAGGCATGACTCAATAGCAAAATGTTCCCCAAGGGGTAATGAATGCGGTCTTGTGCTGATTTTGGGGCAAGAAAATTTGGTTATAACCCGAGAAACCATCCATGAGTGAGAGCATCTCATGACCAGCGGTAAGGTCAACCAGTTGATCAATACCAGGCAAGGGAAAGTCATCTTTTAGGTAGGTGAGGTTGAGGTCACAAAAGTCCATGTAAATGCAGAGTCCCCCTGTTGCTTTAGTAACATGGACAATGTTAGAAATCCAACGAGGATAATCAATGGGTAAGATGAAGGAAATGAAAAGAAGGCACTAAATTTCTTCTTTGACGAGAAGAGCAATGCGAGGATGCATTTTCCTCAACTTTTGTTTGATAGGTTTGGCATCGGGAATGGTTACAATATTGTGGACCACTATGGTGGGGTCAATACCGGGCATGTCTGCGTAAGACCAAGTGAAAGCGTGGTTATGATCTCGAGAAAAGAAGTGATGGCTTCTGTTCAGCAACATCTAAAGATTGTCCAATCTTTAGATGTGGGTCATCCTGAGTATGAATGTTGATCTCGATAGTCGATTCATTCAACATGGTTTGTGTCTCAGAGGGTAATGACCGATGAATATATGAGTCTTCTGCACCAAGGTAGGTGAGTATGGATTCATCATCCTAACATTAAACGACGTTAATGGTAGGTGTGTCATTGTCGATCATCTCAGGATATAGGAATGGGAGAGTGGAAGGGGCCTCGCCTTCGCATTGATAAGTCAAAGGCCCCAAGGAAATGGTGTTTATGAAAAAAAAATTAGGAGGGATAGATTCAGGATCCATCGACTCCCTTAGTGAGAGGTGGTGATGAAGGTGGAGAAGGGCTAGGGTCTGCAATGAGTTCAATGCGGGCTTATTTGGTAGGAGGTTCGGGAAGCCGATACCACTACGGTCATTATGTTTGCGGGTGGTACATAGAATAATGGTATGGAGGCCTTGCTCATAAAAGCCAAAATGAAAACCCTTCCACTCACACACAATGTAAGAAGGTGTGGTGTGAAATGGTGATTGGTAAGTGATTGGAAGTCAAGTGGAAAATGGTGGGGTCAGTAGATGGTGGTTTAGGTGTGTAGGTGGTAGTATCAAGTCCCCCATAGGTGAGACTAGTACGAAGATGAGGAGGACCATAAAGGAGGCATTCTCCTATACGGAGATCATAATGAGGGTGTTGGTGAAGGCTTCCATACTCATGCAGAGTAAGGAATGTGTTGACACTATATAGGTGGTACTCCCCCAGAGTGAGGCGTTGAAAAACACCTTCCAAGGGATCAGTGGTTGGTATGTGGGTAGCTGGTATGGATGATATGTCAGAGGTCAATGCGAGAGGTGGAGTTAATGGATTGGGTAGCTAATGGGTCAACCGTGGAGGTTATAGCAGTGGTAGGAATAGAGGAGGTATGTGTGGTGAAAGCAATGGTTGTACTGGTAGGTGGAGGTGTAGGTGAAGTGGTAGTGGTTGCAGAGGTAGATGGCTTGATAGGTATGAGCACATCATTGGGTCGGTAAAGCATGTTACATGTTTTGAAAGGTGATGGGTCAGCTAGAATGGTATAAGTGTGTCCTTCGTGTTCAAACTTTACACAACGATGCAAAGTGGAAGGAACACAACCCATGACACGGATCCAGGGTCTACCAAGCAACAAGTTATATTGGAATTCCCCCTCCAAAACATAAAACAATTCTAGAATAGTGTGGGGGCCCACATGAACATGAAGGATGACAGTGCTTAGTGTGGAGGTGATAGCATCATTGAATGAACACAACATGACCGGATGTTTATGCATGTAATTATCAAGTATGTGCATTTGAGAAAATGCATGGGATGAAATGATGTTAATGCTAGCACCTCCATCAATCATCACACGGCGTACCCATATGTCATCAATGTGGACAGAGATGAAGAGGGTTAGGTTCGGGTCATCATTTTGCTATGGCATGATCTCTACCTTAGAGAAGATGAGGGAGGCCACTTGGTGAACAAGGTGAGGTGAGGATGAAGGTGGTAATTTGGTGAGAGAGGCTACATGATGGGGTGTGATAATGGAGGCTACGGGTGTAGGGTCATTGGGTAAAACCTCGATAGATTGAAGAACCTCTATGAGGGCTTGAAAATGGGATTTCGAGGTTTGGATGAGGTCATATAAGGACATTTTGAGGGGAGATTGGTGTAATTGTTTGAGCATGGTGTGATGTGTGACACCATTAGAAATGGGGTATGTAGGGTCGTGGATAGTTATCTTAGGTATGGGTGCAGATGGTATGTTGGGTATAGGATTGGTTGGTGGGTTAGCTACCTTTTCTTTACCCTTTTGCACACACATAGTGATGTGTACCATGTTGATTTGAGGGAAGTTGTCAAATGGAGAAGGTGTAGGGTAAGTGGTATAATGACATGAAGGGAAAAAACCTACTGGAGGAGAAAATCCTGTGAGGTCAGTTGGGCGCAACGACATTTGGGTGGTGGTGTGGCAAGTTCTCTGATGCAAACCATGTTAATTTCAAATTTTGTGTGTGGTTCTAAGAGCTGTGAGGGTGGAGGTTGTGGTTATTGAGTGGGCAGTGTGGGAATGGGTGTTGGTGAAGTAGGATCCTCATCAAGAAGGTCATCATCATCAAAGTTGGTTTTGGGTGGACACAATTGGATAAGGATGGTTTTCAAGGCCTTGCAGTTCTCCACATCATGCCTTGGCACACGATGGTATGCACAAATTTTAGTATCATCAAACCCTTTGGCTTGGGTTTGAGGGGGTCGTAAGGTCAGAGTGGCGGTAATGTGATAATAGAAGTCTCGAGGAGGTTGGTTAAAATTTTGGCATAGGACCCTGCTAGTGGATCACAATGGGAAGTGAATGTGGGTTTGGGTGTAGGTGTGGTTGGTTGTCTGGGAATTGTTTTTGGAAGAGTAGGAACAGGTTGAGCGATGGGTTTAGGTGCCAGTGTGGTTTGAGGTATCGGTCGGGTTCGTTTGGGTAGGGGTACAAGTAGATGGATGGGTAGGAGGGTGTGGGGTTGTTTTGACTACCTTGTTGTGGGGTCGTGGGGTTTTTTTTTGGGTTGCACCTTCTTGGGTAAAGGTGATGTGGGTGTACGAGGTCTAGAAGGAAAAGTAGATGGAGGAAGAGGGTGAGTTACCCATAGGGATAATGGGGGTGCTATGAAGGTAGATGACGCGGGTCGTGCTTGGGGTGTGAGGGACAATGACTGAAGTGTAGTGGGTAGTGAAGCAATGGCTGAAGGTATCAGAGGTATTGGTGGTAAAGAGACTATAGGTGTGGGTATGACTCGTCATTGTGTGCCTGGGTAGGTTAGAGATTTGTGAGGAAGGAATGGGTTATTGTGTTATTGGTTTATGGATGGATGAAGGGTGCTTGACCATGATGAGAAGCCGAGGTCTTAAGGTAGATGGGACAAGTGGGTGTGATTGTGTGGTGGGGTATGAGGTCGATGAGTTTGTTTCTTTAGTTGGGGTGGATTAGGTGTGGTTTTGACATTGGAGGATATATCTAAATCCAGTTTAATATGTGGATGAGTAATGCTAGTGGTCGGGGTGACCCCTAAAGTGGTAATAGGTTTGGTGGAGGAAAATGTTGTGGGTATGGGTTTGGGTTTAGATATAGGTTGGGTTACGGGTAAGGGTGTGGTGTGAGTGCTAATAGGTATCGTGGAAGGGGTTGACAACAAGTGGTTGTATGTGGTTTGATGGGTGGAAATGTGTTTGGGTAGATAGTGGAGGTGTCATCGAGGGATCTCTGCATCTATGTTGAGACAGGAGTAAGAGGTGCCCCCATAATAAAGCCCTATCCACATAATCCAAGTGATCAACCAAACGTGAGAATGGCACATTTGTGGGTGGAGTTGGTGAGGACCTAATGGGAATTCCCGTAAAATGCATCTTAGAGAGGCAAGGAATCGGCCAGCTTCAGCTTTCATGGGTAAGAGAGTTGAAAGTAGGTCTGTTGGATGTTGGGTAGCTGATGGAGAATGCTCGCCAAGAGGCAAAGGTATCTCCACCGGGTCTATGATGGGTGGAAGAGATGATGGGAGTTCATATGGAGGAATGGAGGAATGGGATAAGTCCTCCTATGGGTGGGGAGGTGGGGGGGAGGAGGTAATGGGGGTCCTCCTCATGGGTGGAGGAGGTAATGAGCTCCTCTATAGGCCGAGGAAAGGTTCTCTAAGTGGAGAAGTTAGGGGTGAGATGGTCTCAATGTTAGCAGAAGACTCCTCCATAGGTGATGTAGGAGATGAAAGGTGTTCTTTTATTGGTGAAGGAACAGTGATGGTTGGTTCCAATGTGGAAGGAGGATTTCGGGATAGGATTTCCTCTATGGAAGGGATGTGAGGTAATTGAGAGGTGACAGGTACCTCGTTAAAGATTGCGTGAACCTCACGGGTATGGGTATCGTGAGTGGATGTCTCACCGGTTTGATTGGATGAAGGGGCATGATTGGGAAATGGTTTTTTAAAGATTTGTAGATTTTGGTTAGGGGTGGCATTGGGATTATCCATAGTCAACTCACCTTTCTCGAGCATTTCTTGGACAATATTCTTAAAAGTGATGCAGTTTCCATCACTATGACCCTTCACTCAGTGATAGTTACAGAAATCTTGTTCCTTATACCACGCGGGCATGGGGTGAGCAGGGTCAAAACCAGTGTGTGGTTTTATGGGTGGAAGGGTGATGGCACCAACTTTGATAAGCTTTTCTAAGACAAAAGAGTAAGGTTCCCAATTGGGGTATATTTTGCTGCTCTTGTCTGAATCGAAAAGCCTAGACAAGTGATAGATTAGATGAGGGTGTAGCCTGATTGGATGGATGAGTTGGGCCAGCCTTGAGTACCACTACGTTAGTGGTACCTTTAGCCTTTGAATAATTGGTTGGTGGTTTGGAAGAAGAAGAGGTTTCATTTGACTTGAATGCCAAATTCTTATTTCATAATTGGATTTTCTTCTCTTCGATGGCCCGAATCTCTAACTTTCGTGCCATAGTGAATGCCTCATCGAATGTTTAGAAAGTTTGGACCTATAAGGTCGGGAGATATGTCTAGCGCAAGCTCGTGTGAAGAGCTCGATGAGTTCATTTTGTGGCAGTTGAAAGGTAAGTTGATTGATCAAGCTACGCCAATGAGTGACAAAATCTATGATAGATTCATCCTCATATTGATGTGTGGAATATAGATTGGTCATGGTAACTTTCTTGGTGATATTGATAGAGAAATGATCCAAGAAATCTTGGGCTACCTGATTGAATGAAAATATAGAGTGTTTGGGTAACCCACTATACCAATCTAATGCAGTCCAGTGAGGGACATGGGAAAAGTTCTCAAAAGTAAGGCATCATCATGAGCAATCAGATAACACCCGTGTTTGAATGAGCACAAATGTTGTTATGGGTCTTCCTTACTATTGAAGTGGTTGAATTTAGGCATTTCCCAATGCATAGGGTATGAATAGATAGGAATGGATGGGTGAATAGGCTCATTACAAATCTCATCATAGGTGAGAGTGTTACAGGAGCTAGAAACCGATGCCTCCAAGTGTCTGCATCTTATCCATCATCAATTTAATTAGGTCATTGGTGGGTTGTGATGAGTGGATGCCCCCTATAGTGTGAGGAGGTTGGTTTTGGGTATATAATGGGGGTGGCATTCCAAGTGTATGGGGCTGCCATGTAAGGTGGTGGAGAAGAAGGTAATGAAATAGGGGGTACATACCCGAGAATGAATAATAGATGAAACAGTGGTTGTTGGTAGTATGTATATGGGGGTGGAAGGGTCATGGTAACCCTAGTGGCAAAAAGGGCTAATGATTTTGGAATGGAAAGAACTACATTCTGAAATGGGGTAGGGGTCACCAACACTGGAGGTGGGAACGTAGCTACAGGTATGTGTGAGACATGAGGGGTGGATGAGGTTGTGTTTGGGGTAATCGTCGAGGGTATGGTGGATGTAATGGGTGCCACAGAGATAACAGACATGGCAGTCATGGTAGGTATAGAACCTAACTATGAAACGACTGGGGGTAAGGTGGATGTGGGTAGCACAGAGCTAGATGGGGCTGATGTGGAAGTGGGTGTGAGAGTTGGGGGATAGATACGGGCATGTCAGTATATCAACTGACCCGAGGCGTCTCGAGTGGACGAGTGGGAGAGGTAAAACTACAAGGCAGCAGAGGTTCGGTCAAGGAGTCATGCAAACTCCTCATCTCTGGTAGTGATATTATTAGGATGGATAGGATCCATGGCTGGTGATAAAATAGAAGGTGGTGAAGGACTAGGTGGGAGTGGTTAGCAACTGGCGTGGAACACGAGGGCATTTGCTTGTCTTCAAGTCAGCACCATGTGAACCAGTATTGATCAGGTAGGGCTGCTTCTCTGTAAATGATATAGAGAACAGCAAGAACAGTGAATCTGGTGATAAAAATAAAAATGGATGAAGTAACAAATGGTGGGTGGAATGTGAAACAAGCTAACCGATGCCGGTTAGGGAAAACCGACATCGGTCAAGGGTAACCGCCACTGTCGGTCACTATAGAAAATAGACAGTGAGTAAACAATGAGGCAAAAGGCAAAATTGACAAGTATGCCAAATCTAGGGATGTGTAAAATGTCAATGGGAAAATGACAATGACAGAGACTGTGGAAAGTGGAAAAAGTGAAGTGAGAATGTCCTTTTGAGTAGGTTAGCAAAAGGACCTGGAACCGACGTCAATTGGGTTTAACCGATGGCAGTTAGAGGTAACCGATGATGGTTACTGTGAAATTGAAACAATGATGAGAAAAAGTGGTTGTGAATTAGAATTTGATGTGGAATTAGACCTAGAATTCTGGGAATGATGGTGATATGGCCTAGGCACACTCAGGTGAAGCCGGAATACACCAGCTATGATGAGGAGCGTGCAAGGATGAACAAAAAAAGTGATGAACGTGATCTTTCACCTCAAAATGCAAGCCAAGCAGAAACACTAAGAAAATGTGATCCTAAGAGTGCCCTTTTCTATTATGTTTGTTTAGCTTATGCTATTTAGGGACTGACACATGAATTGTGAAATAGAGTTTTTGGTGAGGATGGCTTCCTACAAAGAAGGAGATCTAAAGGGTGAGGTTTCAGGTATGTTATGGTGGGGGCGGGCTTCGCTCTGAAGTATGACTCGACAGAGCAGTGAGCTGGGTGCCCACTATGTCATGATCATGTGATCACCTACAACTTCTTCTAGGTAAGATGTTGTTTAAGAATGTATGTATTTGAATTTTTGTGTGGTTTGGTAAGACTCAGAGAAAGAGAAAAGGATAGAAGTGCTTTTCTATGATTCGTTTGTCAACCATCAGCTGGTCATGACCTCCAACATATAGGTTTCCCTCATTTAATGTGAGCTAATGCAGAAAATTAGAATGAAATGCAATGATTTTAAAACCCAAATTGAAAATGTGAAATTGGATGACACAATAAGATGAAGAGGAAGAGGGATGCTCTTTCACTATAATGCAAAAAAAAACATGAAGAATGATTCCTTTTAAATACACCAAAAGAAAAGTTTCCTTTAGAGCAAATAGAAAGAAGAAGTGGATTACCAGGGAAGAAAATTAGTGTGTACGCTCTTAGAAGGGAAACAAACACACAATTTTTTCCTAGGAATGAATGAAATGCAAGGAACCCTGAGATGGGTCCCACCGGGCATGCCAAAATGTTTCACCTTTTTCTTAGATTGATTGAATGATGAAAACAGATAGGGTAACGGGCATAGGAGGAATACCTGTTCAAATGTCGGTTGATGGGTCGTTGCGTGCGTATGACTTCGAATCCACAACTGATAATGAGAGCTTCCTTTTGGCTGAGAGGAACTACCTGTAATGAAAGCAAGACCACCAGAAAGAATTAAACAATATGGGCAGTGAACTGCCTAGCGTGAGCTAGATCGAGAAGCATGGTACTTCCTAGATGGCTATCAATCCACTATTTTAAACAAATTAATGCTGTAAACAAAGTAAATCCTATTGTTATTTTGAAATGATTTAGGTATCTCACTTAAAAACACAATAAGAAAATAGATCTAATCTAACAGATAAGCTAGAATAGAATCCAAAGGTCAAATGGTTGGTTCTGGGGTCTCTGCAGGTCTGATAAAGGTCTCGGGTAGGTCACAGGTGAGTGAGGGTGAGGTAAAATTAGGTGGGTAGGTCTCTGTTTAAGGTTGTGTGGGAAAACAGAGACCGGCATTAGTCAGGGATGACCGACCGCGGTTAGGTATAACCGGCGCGCTTCATCGTGAGATCTAGAAATGTCACAGAATGGGGTTTTGGTCTCCTTTGTGATTGCACAAAGGATTTTGGTTGGTTAGGATGAGGTATTGGGTGACTGGAATAGGCTTTTACGAGGTTTTAATGAGTCTATGGAGGTGAAAATGTTGGAGAAGGTCAATAGGGAGCAAAATAAACAATGGATGATAAAATAATGATGAAATGAAATAAGCCAATGAAGTATGATGTTATACTTACTTGGATTTCATTCCTAGTGGTCTGTGTGTGAAGGATGGAGGTGTTGATGATGGGTTTGAAGGCTACAAGTGATCACCAACTAAAGAAAAGCTTCTGCATGGGCTGCATGCACACTCCTCTTTGCTTGGATAGATCAGAATGTGGCTGGGCTGGTTGTGTAGGAGAAGATGCTCAATCTCCTTCCTTGGATGTGAGTTCTTGTTGGAATTGGCTCTCTAAAGATGTGTTATCTCTCTGAGATGTGTTCTTGCTCATCAACTTTCTTTCTTCTAACTTCCAAGTTCCAAGTTCCAACCTTGAGAATAAGGTTGTTTTGGGTTAAAAGGGGTAACCAACGGTGTCCGGCTTAACTAGCAATGGTTAGGGGTAACCGACATCGGTCAAGGTGGGATTTCCTAGGTTTACTAAACTTAGGAGATCCTCCTGATTTTCTTGGATCTGTGTCATTATCCCGTGGATTAGACTCAAAACTTCTTGTGAGCATGTGGGAATGTGGTTAGAGGGAATGTAGGCATTGATTTTTAGGGTTTGGGTAAGTCTTAGTTAGTTATGGGAACTTGCTAAGAATAGGTCTTAGGTTGAGTTAGCTTGGTGAGGTGTCTAAGTGAACTGTATGTGTAGATATTATTTAAATAAGATATTTAAATAATAAATATAGTGAGAATAAAGCATTAATTCACTAATATTAATTAAATTAATATTGGGGTGAAATGGGTAAATGTAATAAAGGGGGCTTATACGTCGAGGGACAAGAGGGAGTGTGACCTAATTTTTGTGTCTACACCCGATCCTTAGATCCAATCACTATACTATTCTAGCTCACACGGTCTCAATAGCTTCATGAATATGATTAATTAATCTATAGTAAGGGGGCATAGGTATGGATCTTGCAAATCTTATGATAAATAGACACATTTTTTTCGGATCACATGCTATAAGAGAGGACATATACTCGCATCATGGTCCAAAATACATGTCTCACAATCCAAGAGTAGCAAGGCATGCACTGACTTGCGAGGGAAACTATCCTTGGTATGTCTTTCAACCTCACAATTTGTATACCATATATCATTATGTGTCTCGTGAGCTGAATTAGCAGATAGCTTTTCCAAATGTTTTTCATGGCTACAATTTTCACCTCAAATAATGGGCTTACTCTAGTGTCCACACTTCCAACTACTTAACCTCGTAGAGATACATCGAAGGCATCACATGGGTCTACAAAATTCTTATGAGATAGCTCCCTTCTGAAAGGAGTCAACAATCCACCAACAAACCAATTTACATACTTACTTGGGATGTATATCATAAGATAACTTTGGTAAAAAAAAATTAACATGTGCGTCATACTCCCTTACTCTCTTAGATAATCCTTGCGTAATGTCCTTAAGTGTGTTGATAATCTTCTACTCAAATTTTGGAATATGTAACTTAGTTAGAAATACAGAGCACAAAGTATTATAATCCACCATCATCTAATATGTGTCATACTTTCTATACCATCTACGTGCGCACCCTTGAAGAGTAGTAACAAACCAACTTTATTTTCTATCTGAGGTTGTGATTCCTTTAGCGTGTCATAGCAGCTCGCACTTTTGCACATGATTTGCTACATCTTCAATAACCCTATATTCAGTAAGTGAAGTGGCATCTCATAGTAAAATTATTGTGGCTAATGAAGGTGTGGACCTTTTCAACCAGATCTAGAACCATAATTCCCATTAATATTTCCTCCACCTCCGAACCAAGTGATCCTCTTGATCCCGATCCTCATGATCCTCCACATCTGCCTAACCCTCTTGTAGTAGGCACCAAACCAGTGGATGTACTCCTTGACTCCCCACCGTAGTGTTAAGTGAACTCCCATGATATGTGAATTTATAGGACTTCCGATTCCCAATATTTTGCGTGCGCACATTCTATCCTAATGACACACTAAAAAATATTCCTCCAATCAGACCCCAAAAAAATGATGCCATGTGTACTATCATAGGTTTATGTATTATATGATGCACTTTTGTAGTTAAAGGAAAATGATATCTACCCATAGCTACTGGATTACCTATACTTTCCTACTTCTCAATGATTACATATAGAACTAGAACACCAAACACAAGGGCTAGGTCACCAGGTGAGATCAGAGGTATGCCTACGGTTCTCAATCTTTCCTCCTCTGGCGTTCTCTCATCCGAATCCGAAGGGATTTCTCTACCACACTTTCCTAAGTTTGGGAGGTCATGATGCTCCATCTTCACATCTTCCATGTGAGCTTCAAATCCTTTGCAAGACATATACCTCCACAACTCCATAGACTCCTCAACATCGAGCTTCTTCACCAATTCCTCTCTCGCACTTCATTGTACTTGAGCCGTCTTTACTCTCTCTATTTTTCTTCCGCCAGTCCACCATATTTCACCAAACCTACTCCTACCCTTACACACAGTGGTGGGTTTAGCTATCCATAGGTAATTTCTCCAAACTCAGTAGCACCATTAAGATCTTAATTGCCAAAGGAATAGCATGCAAGTAAGACCCTCTAGGCTCACAAAAGAATTCAAACTCAACAAATTCCAGAGAAAAATATGTAGAAATAGTGTATTCCAAGGTAGAACCTGGTCAATACACCAACCCACAAATGATCTACAAAGACGTGTCCAAGCTTCATCTACATCAAAAAAATTATAATGTTCTTGTGTCTAAACCCTTGGTCTGTATCCCCAGCTTTTATTTGATGCATATGTTGATAACCACTCGTACAATTCTATAGGAAAAAGGCTGAAAAACGTCTCATAGAGCTCATGATACAAATTTTCTTCCACCCACTTGCACGCATTGAAATTAGGTCCAGAACCATATCCTCATGCAAACCGATCCTATATGTCATCAACCCAACTTTTAATGCTCACATGATTCAATTGATATGCTATTTGCATGCATCATCCTAGCGAGATAGTTTAAAAATTGGTCCTGAAAATGAAATCAAAATGTAGTCTTTTATTTCCACTTGATTTCTGGGCACATTGGCACTTCATCCAGATAGATCTGAACGCTCACCCAAAGCGTGTGAAGCTACCAAGTCCCTCTTTTTGAAATCTTGTCAAGATGTTATCATGCATGTTTACATTATCCATTACCATAACTTTCATTCAGATGTAGATAATTACAAACATCATAAGGAAACACATGTAATAAGGAAGAATAATAGATCAAACCATTACTAAGATAAGATTCACCATGAAAATACCAATATCGAAGACATCAATAACCAAAATCTAACCACAATGATCCATTAATACTCAAAATATTACATAAAAGAAACTAAATACATCATAATAGTATTCAGTGATTCATGCGCCCTATAACATTAGAGAAGCATGGCAGGATAATACATAAGGTGTCCAAAATTCTGCAGATAAACTAGTATATATAGGGGTTGGGACTTTCCCTTAACCTTCCATGCATCTCAAAATAGACTGCATTCTCAAAATAGACATCATGCATGATTTCCTAACAATCCTAATAATATACTAATCCTAAAGATAGACTTCACCTTAATCCTATTATTATCTTCCATGCATGTGTTTGAACTATAAGTTCCTTATCCCAAAATAGACATTGCATGGCCGCCAAGTTTTCATGTCGTTGTCTTCTATTTGAGAGACACTTCCTTTGCTTTCCCTATTTTTAGACTATTTTGGGAAAATGGCTAAGTCCCTGGTCACAATGTGTAGCCTCACGCGCAATCCCTGTTTTCCCTTCCCGCATGCTCCTTTTTTTCCCAATTGCACATGCACTCTAGTATTCTCTTGTACTTAATAAATGTTTCTCGTCAATAGTGGAATGGTGTAACTCAACAATGGGTCTAGGTAATGAGGGTAAGTCTATAGTTTGTAGGTTTTTTTGGTTGGTAGAAGAAGCTAATTTTGCAAAATATGAATATTTTGTACACTAACGGGATCTAGTGAGTTGCACTCTTTTATAAGTTCAAATGCAGAGTTCATGGACTATTTATACAAGGAAAATGACATGCTTTTGCTCTTCATGTATGTATTCATTTTGGGATGAATGTGAGTCAAAAGAGTGGGTTGATGAATGGTGTTATAGACAATTATATCCACTTGACACTTATAAACCTCCACAAGCTCTACAACTCATAGTGAGTGAATCATCAATTGACTTTGACCATATATCATATCTAGTGTAACTAGGTATTATATATTTGCATTATTTTGTTAAAATTTAGTTTTTTCTCATGTTATGTAGCTTATTTATGAATCATTTATTGAAATTAACTATTTTGTGTACAATGTGATGTAGGTCATGTTTATGTGGTTGTTGTAGAAGAAAATAATAAATAAGGAACATATTATTATTTTTCATTGTGTTGAGGAAAAAAAAAATTGATAGCCCCAATCATAGATGGAGAAGGCCTAGAATATCCTATGGGGTATTTGGTTATTACTGGAACATGGCTAAGAAGATACCCAATGAATAAATCCAATGTGTGGTTGTTTGAGGACTTTGACACTCATAAAAATATTATTCATTATTCTCACCTAGTTGTTGCATCTAATGTTCAATTGATTAAATATGGAGGTAGATTGCGCAATAAGATCTTGTGGAAAGTTCTTGAGTCTAACCATGAAGCAATACTTGACACCCTAAAAATTAGATCGGACCCAGATGGTTCACTAGATTGAATTTTTACAAATCACACTCAACCCATCCAAAAATTTGGTTTAGTCCAAAAACACAAAATTGCCCTTAAGCCTGCTAAGTGGCTTACTTTCTCAAGTCAAGAACACTTCAAACTAGTAAATATTGTCTTAAATGGGTTCACCTAATCAATTCATATCAATGTACCATGTCTCTATATCATATTCCATGCCAAGTCACCAATCAAATTGATGGAAAATACAAGAAGTCTTTAAATTTCTTACCTTAGCCAAAATTATCTTCACTAGCTTCTCAAGAACAATGACATTGGTGAGTTGGTGTTGGGAATCACCCACAAATAACTGAAACAAACCAACACCATTTCTAGGCACCCATTAAGCTCCTCAAGGTGTGTGACAAATTTTATATCCCATATCCATTGCTAAGTCTCTCTTCTACCATCACTTTGCCACCTATTCTAGCTCCTTATAGCCCTGTCCTAGGTCCTTTTCAAGATTAAATTTTCACTAAGAAGATTTTAAGACTAAAAATGTCCTTTTAGGATACCCTTTTGCTAATTTTAGTTGATTACCAAGTTTGAAAGCCAACCTTCAAAGTTAAGACACCTTTCCACACTTTCTTGTTTCTCCAATTAGGCATATATGCCCTTCTATAGGTCTGCAACAATATTAGCATAAATTGTGGTCTTTTTTTTAGCATCCTCAAGCCTTTTAACCTTCAAAATATCCTTCCTCACACTCCTTTGATGCTTTGTATAAATTTTCAAGTCATAATTCTCTCTTAAACCCACTTAACTTTCTATTTCTTTCTCTTGGAAGTTGGTTAAGACCTAAAACCTTAAGATTATCAATTAGGGCATGGCATGTTTTTGTATATCATACATTTATTTTGTGTGGAATGAGTGTGAGTCATATCAATGGGTGGATGAATGGATTTGTAGACCTTTTATTCCACTCAACACATATCAAGTTCCACGAGAATTACAACTTATAGTGTATTTAGATCATGTGAAAACATCACATGAATTTGACCAAGTGTCTGATTTAGTGCAACAAGGTACATACATTTAGTTCTTGTAAAAAATATTTAGTTGATCAAATATCAAGGTAGGCCATCAAACAAGAATATGTGGAAGGTTTGTGAATTAGATCATGAAGAAATTGTTGCTATTCTTAAGAGCAGAGTTGATCCTTACGGTTCATTGGATTGAATTTATAAAGATTTGGTCACTTAAGATTAGATATACATCTACATGAATTCGATTTGAATATTTAATTTAATGATTTTATTTAAATTTTGTGGGTTTTAAATTCTATTTAATTTTTTACTAACATGTTTATGTAATTTAGTGGTGCCAAAAATCTTCCACCTTCATGTCGTTAGCATTGTTAGTAGAGAATTTATTATTCTCAAAGCTAAGAGAATATAAAGAAAATAATACATTATAAATGAACAAGCAAAAATTCTCATTTCACCACCTATATTGTATAAAAATATCCTCTTCAAATTCTCATTTCACAACCTATATTGTATGAACAATCTTTTCATAACATGTTTCATAGTACTTGTTACACATTAAAGGATTTTGGGCACTGAAACAAAGCCTCATCCACCATTTACCAAGCCACCCCGACGCACATGCACAGTCCTTCGGTGCCACAAAATTATGTTTGTAAAATATTACATTGGGAAGTATTACATTGAATCAAACTGGACTATTCAACATTGTTACATACAATAGGACAATGAGAGGACCGAATTGAGATGGAGAAAACTAAGATAGGATTTCGTAGAGGGTCCCAATGTGGGGGTGTAGGATCATATGAGACCTTTTAAGGTACCACACATACCGAGAAATTACCTGAAAAACTTATAGCCTTTTTACTCTCAAGGCTCTTAAGGGACTACGCCCGAGTGACATATCCCGAAGCACTTTGGAATTTTAGAGCACCAAAATGAAGCCTCGGCCAGTGTTTATCGATTGAACCTGATGTGTTAGTGCAATTGGTTCATTTCCATGAGCTTACATATGCAAAATATTACACCAGACATCCTTACATCGACTCACACTATAGTATTTGGTATGGTTATAAACAATAGGACAATTAGAGGACTGAATTGAGATGCAAAAAATTGAGACACGCTTTCAAAGAGGGTCCCAACATGGAGGTTTGGGATTAGAAGAGACCTTTCAAGGTACCATGAAGGATGAGAAATCACCCGACAAACTTATAGCCTTTTTTTGGTCTTAGGGCTCTTAAGAAACTCTTCTTGGTGACATAGCCAAGAAGCACCGACATCAATGAGAACAAAAACAATGCCTTGCCCAACATTTACTAGGCCACCCCGATGTGTGGGTGCATCGATTTAGTTCCACAATATTTCATTTGCAAAATATTGGATTTCACATCCTTACATTGACTCAAACTAGAATATTTGTCACATGATTGAAAAAAAAATAGGAAAGCGAAATGACCAAATTAAGATGGAGAAAATCGAGACAATATTTATAGAGGGTCCCAACATGGAGGTTTAGGATTATAGGAGACCTTTTAAAGTGTCACGGAGGCTGAGAAATCACCCGGTGAACTTATAGCATGTTTTGGTCTTAGGGATCTTAAGGGACTCTGCCCATCCAACGTATCCAAAGCAAAGGCAATGCCAGTAACCAAAATGAAGCCTCCCTAAGTGTTTACTAGGCCAGTGCAGTACATTTGTTTAGTCCATTCGGTGCCACGAGATTTTGTTTACAAAATATTACATAGGGCGGCATTACATCGACAAACTGGACTATTTGACATGGCTGCAAATAATAGGAAAACAAGAGGAGTGAATTGAGATGGACAAAACTAAGACAATATTTTGTATAAGGTCCCAACGCGAAGGTTTTGGATCAGATGAGACCTTTCAAGGTTCCACGAAGGCCAAGAAATTACCTGTGAAATTATAGCATTTTTTTCTCTCAAGGCTCTTAAGGAACTACGACCGACCGATGTATTCCAAAAGTAATGAGTACCATTGGGCACAAAAATGAATCCTCCCCAAGTGTTTACTAAGCCACCTTAATGTGTGTGTGTAGTCTGTTTGGTGCCACAAGCTTCTGTTTGCAAAATATTGCATTGGGCAACATTACATTGACTCAAATTGGACTATTCAACGTTATTACAAACAATAGGAAAACAATATGATCAAGTTAAGATGGAGAAAACTAAGGTAGGATTTTGTAGAGGGTCCTAACACAAAGGTTTATTATTAGACAATACTTTTCAAGGTGCCAAAGAGACCGAGAAATCACTCGGCGAACTTATAGCCTTTTTTTTCTCTCGAGCTCTGTTGGTGCCATTTCTGAGCTTGCATAGTGTGCCCTAATTTTTCATGTCCATTTTTGCTCAGAAACATTTTAATTCTCAAATTGGTGACCTACAATTTCTCCCCTTAGTTGAAATTGTTCAAAAATGCCCATAAACTTGTTGTTCTCGCCTAGTTTAAAGGATAAATCCATCTGTGCTCTTATTTGTGCCCTAGGTTTTTCCAATTTTGGCTATGTCATTTTCCCTTTACCAGATCGTGCAAAAATTGAAATTGATCAAATCTAAATTGTATGCTTTAATTTCCCAATCCTAAGGTCGAAAATAATGTCAAAACATGATTTAGTTGATTTAAAATCAAGAAATTTGCAATCCTTGTTGAAAAATTTTATTTCTAGGGCATCCTTTAAATTTTTCACATTTTGACGATCATACGGGTGTCATTTGCCGTCAAATTCATCATCGGAAGGTATTTACAATGTGGTGGGTTCCCATGGGCCGGGGGTGTCGGGAAATATTTCTAACTTATCATTTTTGAAATTTTGGCAAAAGGGAAAATTTTGATCCGTGGCTCCGCCTTCTGCAAGAAGTGCCTACGTGGCATGTTTTGATTGGCTAGGGATTGGCGGGTGGCGGACTTTCCTTAGGAAATTTTGATTTCATTTTGTAAAATTTTCAAAGACAAATTTTGGCCCAAAGGCCCACAACAGTGAATAGGGAGAGGACACGTGGCACATATTTTGGTCTGAGGGCATGCGGATGGCGGGGGGACTTAGAGTTTTTTGGCTCTAAATTTATAAAGTTTCAAAATCAGTTTTCTCCCGCTCCAATCAGAGGAGGACATGTGGCATCATTTTTAGGTGGGTCGGCGGCCTAGCGGATGAAAAATTGAAATTTTTCCTTAGCAAAAAAGGGGGCTAAATTGAAATTTTGGGCTGAATCTCTACAACGAATTAGGAAAGGACGCGTGTCCAAAAGGGCAAAAGGCGGAGGAAGGGGCCGAAGGAAATTTTTATAACTTTTGGCCTTTGTTGTCTAAAAGGTAAAAAATGAAGAATGGCTCCACGCCAATCATAGGTGGACACGTGTCCAAAAAGCAAGGTGGTTCGGTGGGCTGACGGAGGTAGAAGGGGATTTTTTCCCTTTTTCATAAAGGAGTTCAAAATCAAAATTTGAAGCACTGGCCCACTAGCGAATCCCAAGGAGACACGTGGCAAGGAAAAAAATCGAGGTATGGGCCTGGGGAAAGAGTGAAAAATTTCCCAATTTCCAAAAAGGTCAAAATGTGCAGAATTGAAGCACAATTTCAAAGGGACCCACCATATGCCACGTGTTAGCTCCAAAATTCAACGACGGAGGGGCGGAGGAAAAAGTCAAATTTTCCATTTTTTCAAAAATGTCAAAAAGTCAAAAGTGAGTCCGAATTGGTTTCCAATCAATTTTGGCCATGTGTCCCACCTTATCCAAAGTTTTAAAAGGTAATATTGAGCTTATTTTTGGATTACATCTTCCACGTGGAGGGCTGATATTAAAAGGTGGATGAAATCGATGGTTATTGTGCATCCATTTGTTTTGGCCACCATGGGAGCTCCAAGAAGCTTGGAAATCATGTTTTTGCATCAAATTTCATCAAATATTATATGATTTTGTGTCGTATTGGCCTCCTGGGAGCATTGGCATCATTTTCATGACTCAATTATTCGATCTATGGTTTTTTGATGTATTTTTTTCTCAAGCCCGTGCAAAAACGTGAAATGACAAAATTAAAACTTGCAGAGGTAATTTGAAAAGGTGAAAATGATGAGTCAAAGGTGTTTGCATGCCTCAATGATAAAAAACGTGCATGCGGGATGGATAATGGTCTAAATATTTGTAATGATTTAATCCTTTTAACACACTGGCAACATGCGAGTGTTTTTATGTTTGATGTCATTTTCATTAAATCATGAAGAATTGTTGTAAAAACTTGATCGCATGGCATATTATTTTCTTGGGAATTAAGGCTCCAATGTGGCATAGAGTATATAGTGCATTTTGCAAAAATTCTAAAATGGGAGGGAGTTGAAAATCATGAGTAAATTCGAGAAAAACTCATTTTCGAGAAAATCCACAAAATAACCAAGTTAATGTCTCATGTGATGCAAAATTCATGTATGTGGGTTGGTTACAAGTGTATATCCACCACACAACTCTAAGATTGTTCATGTAACTCTCCCTGTTGTTGAATCTAACAAGTTTTGAATTAAATCTATGTTTTTCTTTGGGCAATATGATGTCTGTTATCAATTTTAAATGCCTGCAAATAAATTTTATTGTTCTTGTTGCAATCTTGCATTGAAAGTCTTTAGAAGTCACACAAGATCTCCATTTCTAGTTGATAGTTTAGTGGCATTTGCAATCTCATATTCAGAAGAGCCTTCATCTAATAAGGAGATAAACAAATTTAAAATCACTTTACCTTCCTTGACTACAGATATTTCTTGTAAGCCTTTGGGGGTACCTTAGGCGTGGTTTGATCATGGATTTTTGTGTTTAATTGAGTTCTTTACTTTAAGATTTTGTGGTGAGTTCTCAAAGATTGTGTGAAGAGTGCAACCTGGGCTTCCATTTATGCCTTTTCTTGTTGAAGGAACATCCTGATTATTTTAGGCATTTCATTTGATAGTTGTTCAAGTATTGTACAGATTTTCAAAGATCTGATCTATCCCAGTTTGTCTTGTCAATCCCCCACCAAAAATCATCTAAACAACAAAGATCCTATCATGTACTATCCTTGATTTACATTTGTATACCCATAAAAGATCAAAATCCATTTGCAAAAGTATGCATAATAGATTAGGATTTCTAATGTCTCTAGTAACCTTTGCCTTGTTTTGAGAACATACCCATGTTTTGAGAAGTGACAACTTGTGAGAGTTTAGATCTAGGGTGTTGATCATGTTTTCATCAAGGTCTCCATCATAGAATTCCAAGCAAAGAGAAGGACATCTTCACCTCCTTCACCATTACAAGGTTAAAAAGTAGGTCCTTTTACCTTGGTTACAAGGCACAACCTAAAACAACTAGGACAAGATCAAGTCCTATTGGAGTTCTATCCATTTCTCCATAAACCTGAGTGCCAGCTAGACCATATCCCCAGCTACCAATGACATAAAACATGGTCTAATCTGTCCTTAAGCTCCATGACATATCTATGGTGTTGCTCAGACTGAAAAGGAGAACAAATTTGGATACCAACATGAGTGGCGCCGTTGCCGGGACTTCTTGGATTTTCTTGGTGTTTTTGAAGTGTTTGAAGAGTTTGAGCATTTATGTATTCAATTATTTGAGCTGCTACATTGTTAAAATATCATTTTATGCTTCAAATCTGCAAGTTTTAAGCAAAAGTTTCAATCTCTGTTTGCCTTTTTAATTTCCTAGTAGTTTGTACACTTTGGTTACATTATGATTGGTTGATCTAAGAAGAAGAGGGTCTTATTTATGAGGCTTTGTAAAGTTTTTCAGTGCTAGAAAAATTTTGATAGATTATTTTAGTGCATTCTTGCACAACTAAGGTGAAATTCCTTAGTGGCAACTCCATGCTGATTTGATCTTGAAAATACCGTTGTCTTAAGCTTTCTGTCATTTTTTTTTGCTACACGATCTCTGCAAAACTGGAGGGAAGAAGATCTCTCTTCCTTAGAGAATGCTAAGAAATTGTTCTCAGATTCAAGAAACTCAGAGTTAGAAGGGAGAAGAGTTTGGAAAGTGGTTAAAGGTCAGACATCAGGAAAAGATATAGCCATTGGTGAGAGAGATCAGCCTTTGGTAGAGGATTATCATTCTTCTTCAAGTGATTCTGATTCAAGCAATCCTCTCATAAACCTATTTGCCTCAGCTAGTGAAGGCCCTTCTGCTATACCTAGTAAGCTCCTTCTCCAATCTGCACCTCTATGTTTTAATTCGAGTAAAACTTTCCAAGAAAATCAGCACTTAGAGAATACCAGTCTTGTGAATCACATTCTTGAGTCCCAAAGACCTTGCACTCCTCATCAGCTTGTTTCACCTCCAAGATCACCTCCACCAAACAATATGGATCAGCCTAGACCTCCATTTGTTGTTAACACCTTTGGTCTTATAAATTTTAGAGGAATGGATGGTTACCCAAATGCTGTCCCACAAGATGTCAGAAATAGGTTGCCGAAATTCCAAGGTAACAATGCTATTACTAATTAGTGACCAGCATCTCAAACTTTTTAATAATATGATGGAAGATTTTGAGATAGAGTTTTAAGATGTGTATATTAAGTTTTTATTCATACACTAGAAGAAGATGCAAGAGATTAGTACAAGGCTCTACCTGATAATTCTATTGATTCATGAACTGAAATGAAAAATACAATTAGGTTGCAATATGGTGATAGGACTGATCCTAGATTTCTTTTATGTGAGTTTGAAAATATCAAGAAGAACCCTAATGAATTAGTCCATGACTTCAACACAAGTTTTAACAAAACTTTGAGAAGGTTGTCAATTAATCTAAGGCCTTGTGATGAATCTTGTTTAATCAAATATGCAGATGCATTTGATAAGAAGGCAGCCTATTACCTAAGAGATAAGAACCCAACCAATCTAAGACAAGCTTTCTCCATGGCACTTCAAATTGAGAACAATATCAAAGCAATTGGGAAACCTCTCAAGAGAGATGGTGCAAAATTGATAAACCCTGAAAAACCTCAAGCTAGCAAAGGTGCTGATTTGGAAGAGGTTGTGAAAACTTTGGCAAGGGTTGTCAAAGAGATCTCATACAAGTTGGCAAGAGCTGAGAAGGGAATTGGGTAGACTTCACAAGGTCAGCCTAGGTAGCAAACACAAGATAGATTTGGCATTCACCATAGGAATGAGCAGAGGTTTGATGAAAAAGGTAAAGGGCCTGTTGGATCTGCAAATAGATAACCCCAAGTATGTGAAAGTAGATTGGATCTTGACCCTCTAACTACCAGGGTTACTACTGTTGATATAGTTCTTGATATGGATTGGTGTGATAAATGTTTTCTTCCTCATCCTCCATGTGAAGTGGACCAACAAGTTGATGAAGTTGATAATGAGTATGGAACTGATGATGATATTTACATGGTGGGCTATTCTTCAAGCTCATAAGGAGGAGAAACATCTCTGAAGTAATAAGTGCTAGGACTATCGCTACCTTTTAGGATAGGATCATCAACGGGTACAAGTTTTCTCTCCCCTCATGCTCTTGAAGTTCATGTAGTGCAAGCTTTTGAAATTCCTCACAATGACTTTGAATACTTAAGAGCTTTGATGATTAAGAATTATGATGGTGGTATCCCTTCTGAGTAAGATAGACAATTGTTGATGAATGTTGTTATAGCTCAAGAGAAAGACTATAACACTAGAAGTAAGCTTATTAAGGGAAGTGGGCCTCTAGCCAAACCTAAAACACCCTTGCTCACAAGAATTCCAAAAGAAGCTCCTAGAAAGAAACACTTGTTAAAAGCTTTGTTGTCCCAAGCAAAAATTACGGTCCTCCTCGTGCTGCCCAGCTGCCAAGAATCCTTCGCCATCTAATGAACATTCTTGTCTCCCTTCCAATGTTGTTTTTCCAAAGAGTTTCCCCTATGACATAGCCCAAGTATTGAGCCAAATTAAAGTGAGTGTTCCAATCATTGATTTGCTTAGAATTCGGAGCATAAGAAGAGAGCATGTGAGTACTTAGGATTAAAAGAAGAGAAGGTTATTCAGGTAGAAATGTAAATGTTGTTGAAACTCTACCTCAGACCATTGTTGACTTTGAAACACCACTAGCAAGCAGTAGAAGATCTTGGAGAGACACGAGGTATATTTGAGGACATCTTTGGTTGATTCCCAACCTGAATGTTGATCCATTCTTCACAACTTTACTCATAAAAGATAGGCTACTTCACAATTGTATGTTTGATTCTAGTGCATCATGTAATGTCATGACTCTAGAATTCATGAATGAGTTGGATATCAAAGTGACAAGGTTGCCTATGGGAAGTGTTGCCATGGATTCAAGGGAAGTGTCGGTGCTTGGTTGTGTTAAGGGTTTGATAGTGCAACTTGTAGACTATCTGGTAAGAATTTGAAACTAGATGTTGTAATTGTTGACTCGCCTTACGCCAAATGGGGTATGCTTTTGTCAAGAAAATGGGCTGCAAGTGTTAGTGCCAGCATTTAGATGGATATGTCTTTTTCCACCATTCCCATTGAGGTCAGCCTTGTCAAACTCTATGGTGAAAAGAAGATGTTGCACCTAATTGAAGATCCCAATAATGCTTCCTATGAAGTGTTGTTTGCTGATGTAGATGCTGAGAATTTCATTAGATTTGTTGATGGAAAAGAACACATTATGGACATATCAAAGTGCCTTGATATGGTAGGGTCTCCTTGGACCTTGCTATTTTATGGAGCTTGCTCCAAATTTGGAAATGGTGCTAGTATAGTTCTGCTTTCTCCTAGTTTGGAAGAGTTTGTTTTTTCCTTCAAACTTAATTTTGAATGCACTAACAATGTTCTTTGAGTATGAGGCATTGTTGTTGGGGTTAAGAATTGCATGGAAGTATGGAGTGAAAGATATTGTTGCAAAAGGAGACTTAGAGCTGGTTGTCAAACAAATAAGAAAACTATATGCTACAAAAAATCAGCGTATGAAATAGTATAAGCATGCAGTTTGGGATCTAATTGAAATGTTTGATTCCTTTAACATTGTGTATCATGACAGAGGTCTCAATGCTGCTGCTGACAAGTTGGAACAGTGCTAGGTTCTAGATTTGGAAATTGCACCATTTCACCTTATTGTGAATACAACATTGAAGTGCTAACTAGGCCAGCTATCCCTGATAATGTGAAACATTGGCAAGTTTTTAACAATGATGCTCAAGTGCTAAGGTTCTTGCAAAACCAAGGTGAGTTTGTAAATCAGAATATTGATTGGGAGCCAATGGTATGCATGACTGAAGGAAGAGAAACTTTGTTTGGAAAAGATATCATCCAATTGAAAACAAACACCATTCCTAGAGGTCTTGTTACACTTGAGTAAAATTTTAACAATGTTGATTTGCGTCATAAGTAGAAACATGTACGCCTCAAGGGATGTGGAAGAGCATGACTTGGGAACAAAGGAAAAACAAATAAAGGTTTGGTTGGGCAGCGGTTTAAGTAAAGAAGAAAAATAGTCTTATGCCCAACTCTTGAAAAAATATCAAGATCGCCTCGCTTGGTCCTATTCAGAGCTGAAAGAATATAGAGAATATTTATTTCAGCATGAGATCCCTCTTGAAACAAATGCAAACCATTTAGACAGATGCAAAGGCCAATTAATCCACTTATCTCCATGAGGATGCGGGGAGGAGTTAAGGAAGTTGAGAGATGGAGGTATTATTCAGCCCACTAAATATTCATCTTAGGTTACAAACCTTATGCCAATCAGAAAGAAGAACAGAGACATTATACTTTTTGTGGATTTTAGAAATCTAAATAAAGCATCCATGAAGGAAAACTATCCCTTGCCAAATATGGAAAATATGTTGCAGCTTGTGATAGGGTCTGAATTGCTTTCTACATTGGATGGTTTCTCCGGATATAATCAAGTGGTTTTCAAAGAATCAGAAAGACTTAAGACAACATTCACTACTCCTTGGGGAACATATGTTTTTGTTAGGATGCCCTTTGGTTTGATGAATGCTGGTGCCACTTTTCAAAGAGCAATGGATGTTGCTTTTGCTGGTTACATCAATGAGTTCATTGTAGTTTACCAAGATGATGTGATTGTATTTTCAAGGCGAGAGAGGTGATCATTTGCAGCACTAGGAGAAGATGTTGATCAGATGTAGGGAGTATGGCATTTCTCTTAATCTGAAGAAGCATCATTTTGGCATGCAAAAGGCCAAGTTTCTTGGTCACATTGTGTCAAAAGATGGTGTTATGATAAACCCTGAGAGAGTGGAAGCAATCAGCAAGGTACCTATCCCAAGAACCAATAAAGGCATCCATTCTTTCTTTGGTCAGATTAATTTTATTAGAAGGTTTGTTTCCAACTTTGTTAAGTTGACTCTTCCAATCACAAACATGCTAAAGAAGGACCAAGTTATCAGGTGGGAGGAGGCTGTCTTTCAAGATTTTGAAGGAATTAAGGATGCACTTAAACATGCACTGTTTTAGCAGCCTCAAACTATAAGAGGCCTTTCCAAATATTTTCCTTTGCTTCTGAGTATACCATTGCTTCTGTTTTGCTGCAAAAGGATGAGAATGAGGATGAGAGGCCTATTGCCTTCTTTAGCAAGGCTTTACAAGCTGTTGAGTTAAAGTATACAATCATGGAGAAACAAGCATTTTCCTTGGTGAAAGCAACAAAAGTTTTCAGGCCTTATATATTGAGTTCAAAAGTTGTTGCTTATGTTCCCCACACCATGGTGAAAGACATCTTATCAGAAATGGAGATCTCAAGTAAAAGATGTAGATGGGTGAACAAACTACAGGAGTATGATATGGACATCCAAACCACAAAGTTGGTAAGAGGTTTGGGTCTTGATAAGCTCATGGTGAGAGTAACTTACATAATGTGGAAGTGAATTAGCTAGAGGAAGAAAGGGTAGATGTGCTTGCAAAGTTGGTAAATTCCGAGTGGTACAAGGATGTAATATTTTACCTTAGATACCTTTGATGTCCTGATCATTTAAATAAAAATCAGAAAGGATCCCTCAAGCTGGCTTGGAAGAACCTTGAAGGTGTCCTCTTGAAATGCATAATCGAAGATGAAGCTCCCAAGATATTTGTTGATTTCCATGGGGTAGTTTGTGGAGGATACTTTTCTCGGAAGAGTAACAAACACATAAGATTTTGAGAGCTGGTTATTGGTGGCCTTCTCTCTTTAAAGATGCAACCCAGTTGGTTAGAAAATGTGATAGTTGCCAACATTTCTCTGGAAGACTAAAAGCTTCAGGCTCCCTTCCTTTGCAGCCTATATCAATTGAAGCTCCTTTCAAGCAATGGGGGATGGACTTCATTGGTGAGATTTTAGATCCTTCTAGTGCTGGCCATAAGTGGATTCTTGTAGCCACTGATTATTTTACAAAGTGGGTTGAAGTAATCCCATCTAAAAGGAAACACACCAAGTGGTAATGGACTTCTTGTTAAATCAAATCATATGCAGATTTGGAGTCCCAGTCAAGATTGTAGCTGATAATGCCTTGTGTTTTAAAGCCAAACCTTTAATGGAAATGTGTAATGAATATGGAATCAATCTGACTTATTCTTCGAACTATAACCCCCAAGGGAATGGACAAGCTGATTCCAGCAATAAGAATTTTTTAAGATCATTAGAAGAAACTTGGAGTAAAACAAGAAGAAATGGGGTGAAACAATTGAAATTTGCGGTTTAATGATAGGATAACTCCCAAAAGAGCTACTGGTAAAAGCCCATTTGAATTGGTGTATGGAACTCAGGATTTGCTTCCCTTACACCTACAATTATCTTCATTTCAGTTTTCCCAACAGTTGGAAGATCAAGAGCTTGGCTCATATGAATCAAGGATCAATCAGATTATTGAGCTTGATGAGGAGAGAAGAGCATCCCATCAAAGGCATATCAGATTTAGAGAGAAATTGAAGAATTTGTTTGACAAGAAGGTTAATCCTAGAGCCTTCATTGTTGGAGATATGGTTTTTCTGTGGGATAATAGGCATGAAGACAAGGGAAAGCATGGAAAATTTGATGCATCATGGATGGGTCCTTATGCCATTGATATCAGGATTGATGAACATACCTTTTTTCTCAAAGATCTAGATGGAGAATTGTTGGAGCTGCCTGTTAATGGCAGACATTTAAAACATTTCTTGGATTAATCCCCAAATTGAGGTATGCACAAATTGTACAGTTGTATAGTCTTTGTTTTTGCTTTGTTTTTTGTTGTTTGTGGTGTGTGGTTTGCCCTTTGTTCTTGGTAGCCTTTCTAGTTGTTTTCTCGGTTCATTTTTGGTGGTGGTTCTAGTTTTTGCTGCCTTGCGTGTTGACTCCTTTTCCCAATGGTTTTTTGGCACTTGGTCTACGTTTTTCCTTGTGGCACCCACTAGGAGTGCCCATCCCCAAGCAAGAGCCAATGTTGGTGCCATTTCTAAGCTTGCATAGTGTGCCCTAATTTTTCACATCCATTTTTTCTCAGAAACATTTTACTTCTCAAATTGGTGACCTAAAATTTCTCCCCCCGGTTGAAATGGTTCAAAAATGCCCATAAACTTGTTGTTTTGCCCTGGTTTAAAAGATAAATCCATGTGTGCTCTTATTTGTGCCCTAGGTTTTTCCAATTTGTGGGCTATGTCATTTTCCCTTTACCAGATCATGCAAAAATCAAAATTGATCAAATTTAAATTGTATGGGTTAATTTCCCAATCCTAAGGTTGAAAATAATGTCAAAACATGATTCAGTTGATTTAAAATCAAGAAATTTGCAATCCTTGTTGAAAAAATTTATTTCTAGGGCATCCTTTAAATTTTTCACATTTTGACGGTCATACGGGTGTCATTTTCCTGTCAAATTCATCATCGGAAGGTATTTTCAACGTGGCAGGTTCCTATTGGCTAGGGGGTCTCGGGAAATATTTCTAACGTATCATTTTTTAAAATTTTGGCAAAAGGGAAAATTTTGATCCGTGGCTCCGCCTTCTGCAAGAAGTGCCTACATGGCATGTTTTGATTGGCTAGGGGATTGGCAGGTGGTGGACTTTCCTTAGGAAATTTTGATTTCATTTTACAAAATTTTCAAAGACAAATTTTGGCCCGAAGGCCTGCAGTGAATAGGGAGAGGACACATGGCACATATTTTGGTCTAACGGTGTGCGGATGGTGGGGGGACTTAGAGTTTTTTGGCTCTAAATTTATGAACTTTCAAAATCAGTTTTCTCCACGCTCCAATCACGGGAGGACACATGGCATCATTTTTAGGTGGGTCGGGCGGTCCAGCGAGATAAAAATTGAAATTTTTCCTTAGCAAAAAAGGGGGCTAAATTGAAATTTTGGGCCGAATCTCCGCAACAAATTAGGAAAGGACGCGTGTCCAAAAGGGGCAAAAGGTAGAAGAAGGGACGAAGGAAATTTTTATAACTTTTGGCCTTTGTTGTCTAAAAGGTAAAAATGAAGAATGGCTCCACGCCAATCACAGGTGGACACGTGTCCAACAGAGCAAGGCGGGTTGGTGGGCCGGTGGAGGTAGAAGGGGATTTTTTCCTTTTTCACAAAGGAGTTCAAAATCAAAATTTGAAGCGTTGGCCCGCTAGCGAATCCCAAGGAGACACATGGCAAGGGAAAAAAATCAAAGGTGCGGGCGGAGGGGAATGAGTGAAATTTTTCCCAATTTCCAAAAAGGTCAAAATGCACAAAATTGAAGTGCGATTTCAAAGGGACCCACCATATGCCACGTGTCAGCTCCAAAATTCAACGGCGGAGGGGCGGAGGAAAAGGTCAAATTTTTCCATTTTTTCAAAAATGTCAAAAATTAAAAAGTGAGTCCAAATTGGTTTCCAATCAATTTTGGCCACGTGTCCCACCTTATCCAAAGTTTAAAAAGGTAATATTGAGCTTATTTTTGGATTGCATCTTCCACGTGGAGGGCTGATATTAAAAGGTGGATGAAATTGATGGTTATTGTGCATCCATTTGTTTTGGTCGCCATGGGAGCTCCAAGAAGCTTGGAAATCACATTTTGCATCAAATTTCATCAAATCTTATATGATTTTGTGTCTTGGCCTCTTGGGAGCATTGGCATCATTTTCATGACTCAATTCTTCGATTTATGGTGTTTTTGATGTATTTTTGCTCAGGCTTGTGAAAAAACGTGAAATGACAAAATTAAAAGTTGCAGAGGTAATTTGAAAAGGTGAAAATGATGAGTCAAAGGTGTTTGCATGCCTCAATGATAAAAAATGTGCCTACAGGATGGATAATGATCTCAGATATTTGTAATGATTTAATCCTTTTTGACACACCTGGCAACATGCGAGTGTTTTTCTTTGTTTAATGTCATTTTCATTAAATCATGAAGAATTGTTGTAACAAACTTGATCCAATGGCATATTCTTTGCTTGAGAATGAAGGCTCCAATGTGACATTGAGAATATAGTGCATTTTGGAGAAATTGTAAAATGGGAGAGAGTTGAAAATCATGAGTAAATTCCGAGAAAATCCCCTAAAGAACCAAGTTAATGTCTCATGTGTTGTAAAATTCATGTATGTGGGTTCGTTACAAGTGTATAGCCACCACACAAAACTGGGATTGTTCATGTAACTCTCCCTACTATTTAATCTAACAAGTTTTGAATTAAATCTATGTTTTTCTTTGGGCAATATGATGTCTATTATCAATTTTAAATACCTGCAAATAAATTTTATTGTTCTTGTTGCAATCTTGCATTGAAAGTATTTAGAAGTCACACAAGATCTCCATTTCTGGTTAATAGTTTAGTGGCATTTGCAATCTCATATTCAGAAGAACCTTCATCTAGTAAGGAGATAAACAAATTTAAAATCACTTTACCTTCCTTGACTACAGAAATTTCTTTTAAGCATTTGGGGATACCTTAGGCATGGTTTGATCATGGATTTTTGTGTTTAATTGAGTTATTTACTTCAAGATTTTGTGGTGAGTTCTCAAAGATTGTGTGAAGAGTGCAACCTAGGCTTCCATTTGTGCCTCTTCTAGTTGAAGGAACATCCTAATTATTTTAGGCATTTCATTTGATAGTTGTTCAAGTATTGTAGAGATTATCAAAGATCTGATCTATCCCAATTTGTCTTGTCAATCCCCCACCAAAAATCATCTAAACAACAAATATCCTATCATGTACTATCCCTGATTTGCATTTGTATACCCACAAAAGATCAAAATCCATTTGCAAAAGTATGCATAACAAATCAAGATTTCCAATGTCTCTAGTAACCTTTGCCTTGTTTTGAGAACATACCCATGTTTTGAGAAGTGACAACTTGTGAGAGTTCAGATCTGGGGTGTTGATCATGTTTTCATCAAGGTCTCCATCATAGAATTCCAAGCAAAGAGAAGGACATCTTCACCTCCTTCACCATTACAAGGCTATAAAGTAGTTCCTCTTACCTTGGTTCAGTAAGCACAACCTAAAACAACTAGGACAAGATCAAGTCCTATTGGAGTGCTATCCATTTCTCCACAAACATGAGTGCCGGCTAGACCATATCCCCAAATACTACCAATGACATACAACATTGTCTAGTATGTCCATAAGCTCCATGACATATCTATGGTGCTGCAGATCGAAAAGGAGAACAAATTTGGATACCAACATGAGTGGCACCGTTCTTTGGGACTTCTTGTATTTTCTTGGTGTTTTTGAAGTGTTTGAAGAGTTTGAGAATTTATGTATTCAATTATTTGAGCTGCTACATTATTAAAATATCATTATATGCTTCAAATCTGCAAGTTTTAAGCAAAAGTTTCAAGCTCTGTTTGCCTTTTTTCATTTCCCAGTAGTTTTTACACTTTGGTTGTGTTATGATTGGTTGATCTAAGAAGAAGAGGGTCTGATTTATGAGGCTTTGTAAAGTTTTTTAGTGCTAGCAAACTTTTGACAGATTATTTTAGTGCATTCTTGCACAACTAAGGTGAAATTCCTTAGTGGCAACTCCATGTTGATTTGATCTTGAAAATAACAAAGTTGTCTTAAGCTTCTGTCATTTGTTTTTTTTTCGTTGATCTCTGCAAAACTTGAGGAAGAAGATCTCTCTTCCTTAGAGACTCTACTAAGAAATTGTTCTCAGATTCAAGAAACTCAAAGTTGGAAGGGAGAAGAGTTTGGAAGGTGGTTAAAGGTCATATCAGGCAAAGATATAGCCATTGGTGAGAGACATCAGCCTTTGGTAGAGGATTATCATTCTTCTTCAAGTGATTCTAATTCAAGCAATCCTCTCATAAACCTGTTTGCCTCAGCTAGTGAAGGCCCTTCTACTATACCTAGTAAGCTCCTTCTCCAATCTGCACCTCTATGTTTTAATTCGAGTAAAAATTTCCAAGAAAATCAGCACTCAGATCTTAATAGACTACACCCAACGAACATATCCCAGAAACAATAGCACCATTGAGCACGAAAACAAATCATCCCCAAGTGTTTACCAATTCACCCCGACATAAGTGTGTATTTTATTCGGTGCAATGAGATTTCGTTTGCAAAATATTTCATTAGGAAACATTACACTTACTCATACTATAGTATTCAGATAAATGGCTACAAACAATAGGAAAATGAGAGAGGAAAAATCTAGATGGGGAAAATTGAGATTGTATTTCATACATGGTCTTGATTCGAAGGTGTAGGATTAGACAAGACCTTTCAAGGTGCCTCGTAAATCAAGAAATCACCTAGTGAACTTATAGCCTTTTTTCTCAAGGATCTTAAGGGACTATGCTTGACCGATGTAGCTTATAAGCAATGACACCATTGGGAACCAAATAAAATCCTCCTAAGCATTTACTAGGCCATTGTGATGCATGTGCACAAATTCCGTTCGGTGTCATAAGATTTCATTTGCAAAATATTGCATTGGGAAACATTACACCGACACACACTATTATATTATGCATAGTTGCAAACAATAGGAAAATGAGAGGACCAAATTGATATGGATAAAACCAAGATATTATTTTATAAATGGTCCCAAGTGAGGTGTAGAATCAGACGAGACCTTTTAAGGTGCCATGGAGACCAAGAAATCACCTAGCGAACTTATAGTCTTTTTGTCTCGAGAGATCTTAATGGAATACATCTAACTGATTTATCCAAGAAATAATGGCACCATTGGGCACCAATGTAAAGCCTCCCAAAGTGTTTATCAAGCCACCTTGACCAAAGCATGTGTAGTTTGTTTAGTCCCGAGAGCTTCCATTTGTAAAATATTACATTGGGAGGATTACACTCGACTCAAAATGGACTATTTGGCATTTTGCAAATAAGAGGACAATGAGAGGACCAAATTGAGACAGATAAACCCGAGTTATAATTTCATATATGGTCCCAACACAGATGTGTAGGATCAGATGAGACCTTTCAAGGTGCCACAGAGGCTAAGAAATCACCCGAAAACTTATAGCCTTATTTTCTTTTAGGTCTCTTAAGAGACTACTCCCAACCCACATATCCTAGAAGAAACAACACCATTGGGAAAAAAATATTCTTCCCCAAGAGTTTACCAAGCCACCCTAACATGCGTGCGCAGTCTGTTCACTACCACAAGATTTTGTTTACAAAATATTGCATTAGGAAACATTACACTAACTCACACTCAGTATTTGTCATGGTTGTAAACAATAGGACAATGAGAGGACTGAATTGATATGGGGAAAACTAAAAATATTTTGTATGGGGTCCTAATGCGGAGGTGTAGGATCGGGCGTGACCTTTCAAGGTGCCTCAAAGACTCGAGAAATCACTTGGATAACTTATACCTATTTTCTTCACATGGCTCTTAAGGGACTATGCCCGACTGACATATCCCGTAAGCACGACACCATTGAGCACCAAAACAAAGCTTCCTTAATTATTTACTAGGCCACCCCAATGCTCATGTGTCATCCATTTTGTGCCACGATATTATGTTTGTAAAATAAAGCATTTGGGCGAATTACACCGACTCAAACTAGACTATTTAGCTTTGCTGCAAACAAGAGGACCAAACTCATATGGGTAAAACCGAGAAAAAAATTCATAAAGGGTCCTAATGCAGAAGTGTGGGATTAGACAAGACCTTTCAAGGTGCCTTGGAGATCAAGAAATCGCCACAATATCTTAAGGGACTACACCCAACCGACATATCTTGGAAGAAATGACACCATTGGGTACAAAAATGAAGCCTCCTAAGCATTTACCAAGCCATCCCGATGTGTGTGTGCATTTCATTTGGTGTCATGAGCTTTGGTTTGCAAAATATTGAATTGGGAAGCATTACACCGACTCAAAGTGGACTATTTGATGTTATTACAAACAATAGGACAATGATAAGACCAAATTGAGATGGGGAAAATTGATACAAAATTTTGTAGAGGGTTCTAATGTAGAGGTGTAGGTCGACAAGACCTTCTAAGGTGCCTCGAGACCAAGAAATCACCTGGAAAACTTATAGCCTTTTTACTCTCAAGGATCTTAAGGGACTACACCTGGCCAACATAGCCTAGAAGCACCAGTGCTATTGGGCACCGAAACAAAGATTCTATAAGCATTATCCTGGCCACCCTAGTGTGTGTGTATAGTCCATTTGGTGCCACAAGCTTCTGTTTGAAAAATATTGCATTGGAAATCCTTACACCGACATAAAATGGAATATTTGACGTTGTTGGAAAAAATACAATAGCAAGATGACCGAATTAATATGGGGAAAAATGAGAAAATATTTTGTACATGGTCCCAATGCAAAGGTTTAGGATTAGACAATACCTTTCAAGGTGCCTCGAAGATCAAGAAATCACCTAGTGAACTTTTAGCCTTTTTTGGTCTTAAGGATCTTAAGGGACTACTCCCTACTAACATAGCCCGAAGCACTAGCACCATTGGGCACCATTATGAAGCTTCCTAAATCATTTACAGTGCCACCCTAATGCATGTGTGCATTCCATTTGGTGCCACGAGCTTCAATTTACAAAGTATTGCATTGAACAATCTTACACTAAATATTGCATTGGATAACCTTACACTGACTCCTCTCCCTCTCTCTAGTTACATTTTAATTATTAGAATTAATGTAATATTACATTGTCTCCTTACATATGTTTCATTTGAATTATTGAGATTCTAGGAAGTGGATGACATTGACATTATATTATTATAATTGATGGCATTGAATGATTATAGTAGTGGAAAAATTGTAAATTAGTTACATATATATTTTAATTCCCATGTTTAAAACATAAAAAAATAACACTAATAATACATATTAACATAACATACATATGAAATCATATCAATCCACTTAGATACATGTATAAAGCATGTTTCATCCACTATACAAGATTTAAAACAAAATATTTTTGTCTCATACATTATATTGATTCAAAAATCCTTGATAACATACAAAAATTGATCAAAATAAATGTCTTAACAAAGCCATGTAGGAATATACAATGATATACATCAACAAAATATAAATCTTCACCAATATGCCACGAAGGCAAACAACAAAATTTGTATACATATAAACTATGGGGTATCATAAAATAATCTAGTTCTCTTTGGTTGCTAGAAAGATGACTCAATAATATCATTGGAATTTCCCTTACATTGACCATACCTCATATCCTCAAAGGATGCTTGTAGCTCCATATGTTAATATAAATAAACAAAATACCCATTAGTATACAATTAATGACATATAAAATGACACTACTAAAAAATAAATACTTATTGCAATCTAATGATCACTCGAAATCATCATATTCCTCTCAAGATCATCAACAACATCAGTAGGAGGTGCACGAAATGGAGTTGTCAACTCCTCCTATGGAAACCATGATGATGAAAATTATAATACGCATGAATGTCATTTAATTATACTACATGATGTTATTTAATACAATCAATTCATTATGAAAATTACTTTACTAGTGCATACTTGTGTAAGAGGCATGGTAGAAGCTATGCCCATAACAACTCCAATATCTAATGATCGTTGAATCTCAACAAGGAGTGTAATGATGTCATCAACTAAAAAAAAGGAAAAAGGTAACACACATACAAGTTACATGACATTATCTTCATATGTTAACTATAGTTCATTCTCTTCATGTATATGATGAATAAAAATAATAAAACTCACATTAGTAAATTCACCAACATGTGAAGTCATACTGACATCCACCTGTTCAACATAAAATTGTAATTTTAGGATAACATCTCTATATGGAAAACAAATTAACACAATATATTTACTAATTTATTACCAATTTATACCTGAGGAGTTGATGAGCCCACAAAAAACTATGGAGAAGGGGAATGTGAAACTAGATGTATAGTTTGACCCTGTAATTTTAAAAAAATACATATCTCATTAATTTTCATTCATAATTGATTAACATTGTTAATTATAATTTTTTACGAAATATATATATATATATATATATATATATATATATATATATATATATATATATATATTAAATTACAACTAAATTCATGTAAAATTACCTGTTGGTCAATACCAAAATTCAAATCTAGTAGGACATCTGTGATGATGATATTATCCAACATAGAATCACAATGCACCTCCTCCAATTGAGCAACATGTTTAGCTTGTGGAGCATCCTCACTAGGCTATGGGGCTTCCTCGTGAGGCTGTGGAGCTACCTCGCAAGGATGTGGGGCTTCCTCGTAAGGTTGTGGATCTACCTCGTGAGGCTTTGGAGTTTTCTTGCTAGGCTATGGAGCTTCCTTTTCAGTCACGTAGGTGCCTAAACTCCCGCAAGCATGTTATTGTATGTTATATGAAGTTTGATGCCTAGAAGGACCGGCCTCATCATCCTAGGAGAGACGAGTGCCATACTAAATCTTTGACTATGTCAATGACCTGATAGAGTCAAGAGTCTCGACCTCCACTGTCTCCTTCACAACAGAAGGGACTAAAACATGATGAATAGATGGGTGAGCAATGGGTCTAGATGGTTGGTTCTACAAACATTGTGCCCCCACTCTATCTTATGCAAAGCCTTTACCTCTTGCCTTGAAAATATCTAATGTCAAAATAGTTTGGTATTTCATTAAGGATGAACTCACAATAGAGTTTCCTCAAGAAATATTGTGGCACCTCAAAATTGTTACAAGGTGGTTGGTCAAAAACCATCCACCACCTATCCCAAAAATTATTTTTATCCCCTCATGATTACACTAGTGGATGGGGAATATTTTACAACTCAATAATAACAATGCATTAGTTTTAGGATCAGTAAACAATGCACACAATTTGTCTTTTGTGATTTTTTTCTTCTTCACTGCATCATAAGACAACTTATCTACATAGAAATTGTGGCAATTGGTTTTAAAACTCTCCCATGTGTTTATCGACCAACCACATTATCAATATTAGATAATAATGATTCTAATGATGTAGCCATATTTTGGCGATGTGGATTGGTCGCATTAGGGTTTCTTAGGTTTTTATTAAACCATCAATTTGAACTTTTTTATTTTCAATCTGCCCTAAAATGTTTTACTTGGTGTTTGGAGGATGTTTTGCAATCATAGGGGGTGTTTTTGGAATGTTTACTTATTCATCTTGGTCTATGGGTGAATGAGGAGTTTGAATTAAAGCTATTGAAACCTCTGAAAATGAAATTAAAAACAAATCAACAAAAATGCAAAAATAAAATTAATAAAGAAAATTAACCTAAATTCAAGAAGAACTAACCTTCTGAGCTTGCCTCCATAGTTGATTTGAGGTGCCACAAGATTTAGATTCCACAAAACACATTCAAACAATAACCTTCTTGCGTTTTCCTCTCCTTAGCTCATTTTTTCATTTTTTGGAATGAAATTAGGGCTCTCAGGTTTTGATTGTGTTTTATGAAAATCAAAATGTGAGCACTTTATAATGTGTTCATGTCATAATGCAAGTGTGTTATAGCACGAGTGATTTATGGTTTGGTAAATCCTAACCATAATGCACTTGCGCTATAACGCAACTTCATTTTCCCCTCTTGCATTATAACTCGACCGAGCCATAACGTGAGCACGTTATGGAAAATTTGACCAAAAAGAGGATTTTTGGCTACTTTTTGGTCCCCCATCTTTGTGCACTTTGCCATTTTTCTAATGTTAAGAGGATTATTGATGAAAAGGGAGATAAATCATTCTTCTAAAGTAATTAATAAATGAGAAGTCCATAATGTCATGCATCATTTCATGGAAGATAATTTTCATTTCTCTCGATAAGTGGCACCTACATTTTTAAGGCCAAATGACATGACCTTATAATAAAACATGCCCCATGGGATGGTAAATTTTATTTTGGGTTGATCTTATTTTGAGCTTTGCATTTGATAATAACTATAAAATCCATCCATCGGGAGCATTTCATGGACCGTTGTAGATTCAACAATCATATCAATATTTAGTAGTGGAAAGTCATATTTTGGGAATGTTTTGTTTATGTCATGAAAGCTTGTACATGTTCTTATTTCGATATTTTTAAGAAACCGGTACAATGTTTGATATCCATTTAAAATAGTCAATTGGTTTGATAAAACCTACTTCTAAGAGTTTTTGAATTTCATCTTTGACCAATAATGCAACTTTGGGATGTAGTTTTCTTAGTTTTTATTTGACTGAATTTACATCACGGACGAAACACCATGTGGTGTACCACAAGGGAAAGATCCAACCCTAGCATATCTTTGTATGTCCATGTAAATACATCTTGGAACTCAACAAGAAGTTTAGAAAATATTTATATTTATGCTTTTGTTATACTTGCACCAAGTTGTAAGAGTTTAGGGTGCTCACTTGTACCAATATTGATGTTAATGGTGTCTTCTCTTAGAATTATTTTTTTACTTGGGTTAAATAGTTTTGAAGGGACTATACCATTACAAAAAGTTCTCAAAAGCTAGATAGAGAAAAAAGCAATCCATATCTTTGAAGGGACTATACCCTATTACAAAAAGGCTCCATGCCAGATAATGCAATAAATACATCAAGTTTCGATTGGCATCTAGATTAAACATGAAAATCCAACTATAGTTATCCAAGAAACTATAAAAATTATCAAAACAGTTGACAAAATCACAACAAAGCGACATGAAAATAGCATCATTGTGAAACAAAATAGAAAACCATAAATAAGGACATTCCTCCTCACTTATCCGCTTTGTCAATATTTGTCCTTATCTTCTAGAGAGAGGTGAAGAGTGTTAGGAAGTGACATGGGAGGGATCCTTCTTGTCCAACTATGAGAGAATCAAGTCTCGTATTGGTCCCAACTCCCAAATGGCAGCAGGAATGTCACTGAGCACACATAAACTTTTGACATGTTGCTCCATGAAGTTGTAGATAGCCTTGAGCACATAAATGGTGTAGTCATGTCTTCCTTTTGCATTTCCTAGTCTATTATCCAATGAGTTAAGCTTCTTGTATATTTCAAGAATCTGATCATTATCATGTTCAAGGTCATTTTACATATTCCTTTTTCCTTCTCTCTTACAGACCTACTTTATCTCTTCTTTCAAAACCCCAACCTCCTTTTCTAGTTTGACAATTCTATTGAGAAGGAATTCCTCCTATTTGTATCGAAGCACTAATTTGGATTGCTAATATGAAGCAGATTTTTAGCAGACTCAATTTCTTTGCTGCTACAAAGGATTCTTTGGGAGGTGAAAGGATGATAAGGGGGTAAAGAAGGTTTTTGGTTCTGATTTTCCTTTAACCAGAAGTAGTGATGAGGGAAGTGGAGTCATGGTAAGGGGGCCTAGGGTAGTGGGGATTGAACGATGTTGGGAAATGCAATGGCGGTGAACCAACAGAATGAGGCCTTGGTGAAGCGGGTGGCATGAGTGTGGTTTTGGAACTCAATAAAAAAACATTCCAGGATTTTAAAAGATAATGCAGAAATCTAACATGCAAATTCCTTCTAAAATGATTTAGGAAAACCAAATGTTTGAGAGGAACCATCACATATCTGCCTTCCAAAGTGACATACCTGACAATCATCCTTGCAATTTCATCAAAGGGCTCTAGAATGGAGGTCACTTTTATGCATGCAATGACAAATGTGAGATTTTCTCCGTCTGCTAGGAATTTTTTGGCTTCGATTTTCTTGTCGACCCTCTTACTAAAGAATCTGGCACCTTCCCTTATAATTTTTTATGTTTCTTTCTATATTTGATTTGAAGGATATTCCCCTCTCTAGTGCCTTGGAAAGCTTTTCACTAGGATATATGTCCTTTTTCTTTTTATTGTTTTTCTCTTTTTCATTTTTTATTTCTCAGATAGTGCCTTAGTGAAGTTTTCACTATGGGAGATTTTGTTTTTCATTTTTATTTTTTTATTGTTCTTGTTTTTAAAGACTGTGTACTCGATTTCTTCACCAAAATAAGTTGTTGCATTTAGGTCAATATTGAATCCCTTCTTGTGATTGAAAATACTATAGGGTCTCGATCCCTAAGGAACTCTTTGATGGCCTCGTCATTTGGGAAAAGATCCATGAATATCTTATTTAATTGGTCTTGACTTATGAGACTAGGGTATATAAGGTCAAATTCAATGGTGTGGATGGAAAGGTCTTCAAATAAAATAGTGTCAACTAAGTCATCAAAGAGTATATGTGTGGAACATGTCTCAATGTCCAAGTCAATATCCTCATCAATAGTTCATATATCAAGCAATATGGGCATAGTTTCAAATGTTTTGAAACCTAGACCATAACAATAGAGATATTTTGTACACATCATAGGATCCAGCTACCTCGTTCATTTTTATCGATTCTTTTACCTTTCCACTACATGTTCTTCATCATTTTATTAGATTTACTATAGTCAGGAGATTCATAGCATGTAGCCAACTCGATCGTCATACAACCAAGATCCCGTATAACCCTGAATGTGTTCATCTTATATATATGTAAATCCTTTATAACGAATTATAAACATATTGTATATGGGATCATATTTGAGGTGGGAAGCATTATGTTTACCATAACTACGTGGAGATAAAGGTAATTTTCCAATATGGAAAGTATTTTGGAATTCATATTCGTCAATACCTTTTTCAAGGATATTAAGTTCAGGTGGATAAGAAGATGTAGAAGGTTGAAGTTTCATAAGGATTTCTAGATCAATGTGGTTTTCATCTGTGAAGGGAATGATGCAAGGAACTAAAGATCTATTCGCAAAAAGGAAATAATTTGTGAGCTTATATCTCCCCTCTAGGAGCTTACAATATTCAAATGGTTTAGTATCAATAAGTAGGGTAAATTATTTACCTTCATAAGGGAACTTAATACACTGATGGAAGGTGGAAGGAACGAATTGCATGACATGAATCCATGGACAACCAAGGAGAATGTTATACGAGGTTTCAACGTACACAACATGATAAAGGTTTCCAATGTTTGAGGTCCAACCTTTATGGATAATGTGATTGTACCCAAGGATTTTCTTTCACTATTATCATAACCACGAATAGTGATGATGTTAGTTCCTAGACTTTCCTCATTATGACCAAGGCATCTTAATAATTTCATGGAGAAAATATTCAACGTGGCTCCATTGTCTATAAGCACTCTTTTGATTTTATGATGAGTTATGAATGCTTCAATATATAATGAATTATTATTTTAGATATTTGTATTCAAAAGGTCATGAGGACCAAATGAAAGGATTGGACTACTAGGTGATAGATTTGCAATCAAGGCTTGAAACTGTTGAGTATTGATATCCTTAGGAACATGTGCATCATGAAGTACATAAGTAAGGATGTCTTGAAGCATATGTGATGACTTAAGTAACTCCTTGAGGGAAATTTTCAAGGCTTCTTCTCGATTGTTTGAAAATGTCATAGGAATCGGAGGAAGATTTAACATTGGATGTTTTTAGATCAACAGTGGATGGAGGATTAAGTGTTTGAGGTATAAGTGATCGGAGGGTTTCTTTGATGTAGGTAACCAAACCTTTTCTTTCTTTTTTTCACTACATAATTAGGAGTATTTATTTTGACAGTGGCCACGTTAGGTGTCTGGTCTATAAGTGAAATGATCGAATTAAATTAAAAATTGTTTGAGGATTGACTCTTGTCTTTAGCTTTATCATTTGTACCATGTTTTGGAAAGGGGTCATTGAATATCTTTAGCTTCTCATTTGTAATTTTAGTATTATATGTGTTTTTCATAGAAAATTCTAGTGGTAAATATTTGTAATTTGGTGAATAGTAGGAATTCTGAAAAATGAATTTGGCTATTTTTATGACCATAGAACTAAGGGAGAATGCAAAAAAATGTGAAGCACAAGGATTATGCAAGATGGCATGAACATCAAACATGGTGAAAACTAGATATGTGACAAGATCTCATGAAGATCGAGCATCAACCGAAAGTGCATGCAAGATTCAAAAAATAGGCAGAACCTCGTTAATCCAAATAATATGCGCACTATCTTATAGATATTTAAGAGTGTACACATAGAGGGTGTTGAGTAACCCATCATGTTGTAATGATGACCTCTCAAGTGGAGAGGGGGAGGTACATTCCCAGAATGGGAAGTAACTCCCAATGACGTAAATGATACACTAACGCATTGACACGTAATTGAATCTCATGATGACCCTAAAATTACACCTAGACCTATGACCTCACCTAAGTGAGATGACTCACCTAGTGATGTGGAATATGAATCACACCAACACCCCTTCATCAAAACTTAGGATGAGGTAGAAATTTATAAGAGATAAATAGGTCCTAAGATGAATCCTGATGAGGTACCCATGCACAACAAGAAATACTAAGCAGTGAAGGAAACCCCAGTGGGAAAAACATCCACCATAAGAGAAAAACACACTCTCTAATAAAAAATATTCCCAAAATGGATCCCAAAATACTAAAAATCCTGATGAGGTAACCATGTAAAAAAGGGAAATATCTCGGAAAGAAGAAGAAGATGAGTGAGACGAGAGGAATGCAAAAGATGACATGGATGGATCTAAACTTTGCAGCTCTAGGAAGTCTCCCATAAGAGTATCGATGATGTGGTCCTCTGCCTCTGGAATGAAGAAGAGCCACCCATATTGAACTGTGTGCCTTCCCTTAGGAAGGACATAAATGAAGTTTTGGAAGTCCGCCCACTCCACGAAGGAAACTGAAGGAAACAACATGAAGAACTCTGATTATGGTCCACATAAGTGTGACAGAGGTCTAACAAGAGAGCACCAAAGAACCAAAGGTAATTTCATGAACGTAGAATTATCAGAGTGTGAAGAAGGAAGACCCATAGAAAGGATGCCCAAGTGATGTGAAGGAAAAAGACAACCCCCACAATAGAGAAGGGAACCACAAGCAAGGGTGGATCAATGAATATCTCTTGAAACATGGAAGTGATAAGAGTCCCAAAAGGGGCACTCCCAACAACGGAGATGATGAACTCCTCCAAAGCACCTGAAGAAGGATGAGGAACTTGTAGTGCATCACAAGTGGACTCTACAAAAATATGACCAAGGTCGGGAAGATACTCATCCCAATAAGGGGGCTTGACAAACAGAAGAGCTATTTCGGATAGGTATAAGTCATCTATATATGAAGGAATAGGATTGGAAAGGGCCTTTCACACTGCAAGTGGAAAGGAGGTAGGTGCAATGATTGTATGAGGCTAGGAAGGAGACTGCTCAATATCTTGATGAGATGTGGGATGTGTCAACACTCTCTGGAATAGGGAGAGAAGGATGAGAAGAGTCATCGATGGTACTATCGGCATTAGAACTCGGGATAAAAATCCTTGTCATTAGAAGAAGAACAAAGCGAGTATGTGTTAGCATAAATTCCATCACATGAAAAAGAAGAGGAGATAACTTGATCAACAACAAAGCAACAACGGTGGATGTATGTGAAGGGTCTCCAAACAGGGACTGAAAGATGCTCCGAATACAGTGGGGAGGATCTGAGTCTATCACGTGAAAGTGGAGAGCTATGGTGATAGAAAACATCAAGTGGCCAACAACATGGTCACAAGTGTCGAGAAAGTCCTCAATACAATTGGAATTAGTGGATGCAGGAACTAGACCAAGCAAGAAGTGTGTAAGACCCTCATAGGTGAAGTAGCATTCCATGGAAGCACACCATGATGTATAGTTATCTCTCCCAAGAAGAAGTGGTGGAGGCTGTAGGATGATCCTCTCGACACTCAATTCTGGAAATATCATCCTCCATCAAGTGGAATTGAAAGCAAGAAGTGCAAGATGCACAATACAAAGAGGGTGCAAGAATGTAATACGTCGACTCAATCCATAATATGTCTATAAGCAACATGACACACGATAAGAATAGTGATAACCCCCTATTTGCAACACTTTATAAGTATTGCATGATTACAATAGGGTGAATTCATGCAACGTTGAGAACAGTGACCACTCACCTTGCAGTAGGTGATGAGTCACACAAGAGTGGAGGCCACAATAAAGTCCTAAGTCGGAAGTAGAGGAACACACGCAATCAAGCACAAAAGTACATAATAAATACAAGGGTACACTACTCAATGTGAGATAAAATGTGTCTCACAATGCTAAAAATAAGGCTCTCCTGTCGCAAGAATATAGCAGACGCGCCCACTAGCCACGAGTGAAGAAGATCAAGATAACGTAGCAATCTAGAAAAAGTGGCCCAAAAGCCAACAACCCTCAAGCAGAGCCCAAAAAAAAATTCCCCTGTGTACAATGAATTTTAATATTAACTTTCCCCTTATAATGTTGTAAAATGCATAATATTAGGGAAAAAGTGAAAAAAAATCAAAAAAGGGGGTGAAGAGGGTGTCACGACCGAAAGGGAGTAAGCGAAGAACGTAGCCCTCGGAGGCAACTCGATGGGTAGCTCGGTGAGTTGGATGAGATGGGAGGGGTAACTCGTAAATCCAAGTTAGCTCGGTTGTTTACCGAGTCCGGAAGGTGAAGCGATGAGTTAGAGGAATGGCTTGGTGAGCTAGAAGGGGGTCACCGGTGTGGTGGTTGGTCAAAGATCAAGCCGAGTTAAACGGAGGTCAACACATGGATATGGGATGAATCAACCGCTCAAGGCAAGTTGGAATCCCAAGGAGCCATGTGTCTACATGGTTGTGCAAGGTAGGGAGAACACCGAGGCGGTGGCGAGAACACTGAGGCATCAGGATGCCTAAACTAAAGAAGGAGTAATGTGGACATTGGGAAGCAATATCAACGCCTGGTGGAGGGCGGGCACGTCAAGTGTTGTGTAGGAGCCAAGCCATTGTGAAGGATACATTGAAGTATGAGTCAAATAATGGTGAGATTCTCGGGGTGTAAAGGGTCCGACAAGGCGAGGTGAGATCCCCAACGAAGTGTTTAACCCCCAAAAGATGTTGAGCAACCTGGAAAGGGATGTCGGGGAGCCCGAATAGAAGGAAAACAAGGAGAAAGCTAAGCATGAACAAGGGTTGAATCATATTAGTAAATGGATGCACGGGTGAAAAAATGGTGCAGGTTTAATGTTGAACACCAAGTGGTTGAAGACAAAATGAGCAAAACAAACCTAAAGCACGGGGAAAAAATGCAAAGTTAAATATCACGTATGGAATATCCATTATGAAAAATGCTCAAAAACCTTGTTTATCACGAACCGAAAGCCAAAAAAATGTGAAGACCGAAGAGTTACATGGATCCACACAATGTGCGTTATAATACCATGAGGGAGAATGCAAAAACATGAAGCATGAGGATCATGCGGGATGGTGTGAACATTGAACAAGGTGTAAACCAACAAGTTGAAGAGATATCATGAAGAATGAGCATCAATCGAAAGTGTATGAAAGATTCAAAAAATAGGTAGAACCTCGTTAAGCCAAAAATCTCCACACTATCTCATAGATCTAAATGAGTGTACATATAAAGGGTGTTGAGTAACCCCGGTGTTGTAATGATGACCTCTTAAGGGGAGAAGGGGAGTTACATTCTTGGAATGGGAAGTAACTCCCAATGACGTAAATGACACACTTACGCGTAAGGGAATCTCATGATGACCCTAAAATGACACCTAGACCTATGACCTCACCTAAGTGAGATGAATTTCCTAGTGATGTGTAATATGACTTACACCAACAACCAATATTGATCTTCGAAAAGTAGATGATGCATTGTACAAACTAAAAGGTAACACTCTATAAGTAATGTTCCCCAAGGGAAATTGAATGTTATTTTGTCCTCGTCTTTTATAGCCACCCTTATCTAGTTGTAACCACTGAATCCATCTAGAAAAGAAAATAATTTCTTTCCTGCAAAGTTATCCAAGACTTGGTCGATAAAATCTAATGGAACATAATCTCTCAAAGTAGCTTTTTCAAGCTCCCTGTAATCTACACAAATTCTCCACTTACCATTCTTTTTAGGAACTATCACCAATGGTGAGACCCATTGGTTGTCTGATATGGGGTAAATGAATCCAACTTGCAACAACTTTTCAATTTCAGTTTTAACCATGTCTTTTAATGCAGGATTTATTCTTCTTTGTGGTTGTCTGATTAGTTTAACATTACTTGTATAAATGTGGTGGGTACAAATACTAGGATGGATTCCTTTCATGTCACTATAATCCCAAGAAAAAGATTTAGTATGGCTTCTCAGTACATCAAAAACTTTGGCTTCCTCATCATTAGTTAACCAACTATTGATGTTTAGTTCCTTTCCTGGATAAATGGAAATATGTTTTGTTCCAGAAAAGAATGAATTGGTGGGTTTAAATTCCCTCAATAACGAATTCAATTGGAATTCATGTGGTAACATCATATGGAATGTAGTCATGTCCCCAAAGGTAAGATTTCCTTGTGGGATCAATGTTGTTAAGGGACAAATGAAACTTGTTGCAGACACATTATGATCTATTTCTATCCATCTTCTTACGTTTTGTTGATAAGGGATAGCTATAAACCTTTCATGAAGAATGTTGATCAAATCTATACGAAACTTTCATGAGGTAGTGTCATATCGAAATCCAGTTTAAATATATTGAAGTTGAGAAAGAAGACTCTAAAGTGAGGTGGAAGAATCTAAAACTAGTTGAGGAGACTTTGAAGCGAGATTAAAAGACTCTAAAGCTAACAAAGGAGACTCTGAAGCGAGACTAGAAGACTTCGGAGCTAATTGAGGAGACTCTGAAGTGAGACTAGAAGACTCCAAAGCTAATTGAGGAGATTCCAAAGTGATATTGGCCATCTCCAGAGATCTTGTTAACTCTTCTTTGATTTTTGATTTCAATCGTAACCAAAGATAATAAATTGTAGTTAGTCAATTCAGAATCATCAACACAAATAAATTCTTTAATATCTACAAATGGTCTTGCAGGTGGAAACAATTTTTTTTTACCATTTATTCCATTTGATATTGTCATATCTCCATACCTGCATTCTATTAAGGTTGTTACAGTGGCTAACCATGGTCTCCCTAGGATAATTGGATATCCATGTATCTTACTTTTGGGTTGAAGAATCATAAATTCCATAGGATATTCCCACAATTCCACAGATTACAATTGCGTCTTCTATGACTCCTTATGGTTTGAAAATGGAATGATCAACCATTTGTAGAATGGTAGCAGTGGGTTGAAGCCCAACTAATGGAAATTCTTTCAAAGTATCAATTGTCATAATGTTAATAGCAGCTCCAAGATCAACCAACACATTTTTATTTCCTTTTTCCCAATTGTTACAAAGTAATAACAGGACTACCAGGGTCACCATACTTAGGCAGAATGGGTTTCTGATAACATGTCATGTTTTCCATCTACATAAATAGTTTTTGGATATTGTTTCTTTCTTCATGGGGTCTTGATGCGAAGGCTTTTGATTAACCTATTCAATTATGGTATATCTTTGATTGCTTGTAACAATGGAATTTCAATGTTTAATTTCTTTATTTCGGATCAAATCAAATTCTTTGTTGATGATCTATTCAAGTCTTTCCATAAATGGAATTGATGGAGAAATTGTGGGTTGTTCTTGATGTCTTTCTGTTTTCTCCTCATGTTCTTTTTCTTTTCCTTTTATAGGTGTTGGTTTTTCATTTGGTATTTCATTGATGACAATTGGTGGTTTGTCGACAACTTTCCCTGATCCTGATTGAATGTATTTAAAATCTATGACATTTACTCCCATGGATTCTTCTTCAGCTCCAAAGATAGGGGCTATTTGCCTATTCTTTGGATTTGCCACAAGTTGTGCAGGCATTTGAGGTTGAACTACTGATTCCATTTGTTGAGGATGAACACTAGGGGGAGGCATTAGTGCTTGTTATTGATGTTGTTGTTGATGTGGAAACCACCTTGGTTATGGATGGATGGTAGGTTGATTGGCATATCATGTCTATTGTGGATTGGTCCATGGTTGATGATAGGGCCATGACATCCAAAGTTGAGGTTCTCAATATTGAGTCTGGTTGGGCATCCATGGTTGGGATGTCCATTCTAATGGAGCTCAAGACATTGGTGCTCCAATCTATGGATACATGTTTTCATCCCATGGAATCATCTATGGGTTAGGATTATTTCTTGTCATGAAGTGGGGTTGCATTTGTGGAGGTTGATTATCTTGTTTTTGTACAAAATTGAGAACTTCATATGGTGTATGTTTGAGCTGATTTTTTAGGACTAGTAGGAAATGACAGTCCTTAGTATCATGACCTTTGTCACATATTCCACAAATTTATGTTTTATCAAGAGGGGATTCTATGAGAGCATGTTTATTTCTACATCTTGGACAAAACATTGTTAATGGTTTAGTGTTGGCTTTGACATGCACTTTTATACCATATAATGTAGTGTTTAAATGTGCTAAGATGTTTGTTTTGAAGTTGGATAGTTCTTCCATTAATTTCTTTACATATGGGTTGGTCGTTTTGGCTCTCCTTTTCCTAGGGCCCCCTAGTTCTAGAATAGTTTCTATATACTGCTCAATCTGGTGGAAAGTTAAATAATTCACATCTCCTCATCCTATCAGATTAAGAGATTCTCTTGATTCTTCATCCAACCCTCTTAGAAAAATGGTTTTCATTAAATCTTGACTTAAGGGGTGTCCACATTTCCTATGAAGAAAGATGAATCTATCCAAGTAAACCTCTAAATTTTCATCTTCATTTTGCTTAACCTGGAAGAATTATTCCCATGAAATGTTCCTCCATTTACGCCCAAGAGTGGCTAGAGTTTGTTGGTAAACTCACAAACCATCTCATAGTTGAATCTTTTAGTGTAGAAGGAAACAATTTTAACTTTTCATTATCAGTCCTATAGTCATAGGTTTGACATATTACTTTGAACTCAAATAAGAACTAATATGGATCTTCAGATGTCATACCTCATAATATAGGTAACACAAATGGGGATATGTTCTTCATAGGGGTCTCGTCTTCTTCATCAATGACAATGGGGCAAGTAAATGTTCTTTAAGGCACGATGAATTCCTCATTACGAGGGTTGTTTTGAAATATTGGTTGTTCATCAACCATTCTTTCCCAATTGACTTTGTAAAGAGTATTTTTCCACTTAGGTGAAAAAATTGGTGTGGATAGAAGGCTACTAGCTTGAGATTGATAACTCAGATTAACTAGATCCTCTTATCTATATTTTCTTATGTATGATGGCCATATCTCAGGGGAATGTTTTGAAGGTTTTTGTAGGGTAAGGATTGCATCCTCTTCAGTAGGTGAATATAATTCTTATTCCAAATGTTCATATTGATCCAAAAAAAAATTCAAGTGAATGGAAGATTTTTGATTGAGAACCTTTTGGGAAAAATCTACCCTTTTGAGGATCTGTGTCTACTCATATATTGTTGTAACCAAGTAGATTATCATTCAAAGCAATTGTTGATTTGGATGATGTTTATTAACACTAGAATGTTTCTCCAACAACGGAACCAAAAATGATGATTCTTTTTGTTAACTCTTCATTTAATCAACTTAATTGTTGATGTCATTTTGACCAAGGCAATGTCCAAGGTTGTATGCAATAAGATTCCTTTGTGTAAATAACAATTGCTTGGTGGGACTATCTGTTTGGGGGGTTGGGGGGTTCCTAAGTCTTAAATGTTGGAAATGAAATATAATCTAGAATTGAAAATTACACACACGATACAAAATAGAATCAATCTTGCAGAATTGAAACACACAATGCTTTAATTGAAAAAATCACAATGCTTGAAGTAAAAACACACTTACAAAATTGGAAATTGCGAAATTAAAATAACAGAATTTAAATGCTTGAAAGGAAATCATACAATTTCATGATATCGAGATTTATGAAAAATATTTTATTAAATGGAGATTGTTGTTTAATAAATTGCTAAAAATTAACCAGAAATAAAAACAAATAATAACATAGACTAAATTGTACTAAACGCATATAAGCACATTCATGTATATATTAACACAAAAGTTAAATAATCAATACAAAAATACCCAAATCTCTGAATCTTGGGGTGAGTGGGATCTTTCTCTCTCTCTCTCTCGATCAGAACTATACCTTGCACACTAAATCATCAAAGAAACAACTTTATTCAATTCAAGAGTTCTGGATCATACAACAAGATTGATTACAAAATATTGATTATTGGCATCCCTTTGGAAATCACCGAGTGTGAATTATATTATCTTACTCCCTTAATCAAGCGCCTACAAAACAACTGAATGAATACTAGAATCTATCTTATTTAGATAATTGATAAAGAGGTTCCACAATATCTCCATATTTCAAGATGAAATGATGGAGAGAATTGGGGAACCGATTGACTCTATAAGATTCAATTACAACAAAACATATATGAAAATAAACTACATGATCTGTTCTATAACTGGTATTTCCTAATTCTAGTGTGTGTTATTCTTGAATGAGAATGGATGCATGTTCTAGGCTGACATGGATTTCCATATCTTGATGTTTGTTGAAGCCAACTAATGAGATCTTTGAAGTTGTTGAGTAGACTCCAAAGCCAAAGGGTCGGACTTCAAAGCTACATGAAGAGACTTTAAAGCCACTAGAAGAGACTCTGAAGCCACAAGAAGAGACTCTAAAGCCACCAGAAGAGACTCTAAAGCCAAAATAAGAGACTATGAAGCCATTGGAAGAGACTTCAAAGCCACAAGAAAAGACTTTGAAGCCATAAAGAGGCTCTGAAGCTTAGCAGAATTGAATCTCTAGGCTGAAACTCTACATCTTCGACAAAATCATACTTTTCTTGATTTGTATACACAAAATTGAATTCTTTTCATGATATTTAGTTAGAACACAATGGTGGAACAAATACACACACACTAATCTAGTAAAATTCATATATTCTCTACTTTGGATTAGGAAAAATTTATAGAATGCATGTATATTCAAACAAGGGGGAAGATAAATAATGCCATTATTAAACCATTTAATGATCTCATCACACATGATAAGACAACGATTTTACGAAAACGGTATGGTCATCCAAGAGTGTTATGCACACTTTCCATTCACATCATTTATCAAGTTCCTAAATCCTATGCTTTTGAGATGAATGTTAACATATGGGTGGATCCACTCTCTTAAGAGAAGAAAAATTTCCACTAAGAGATGATAGAATCTTGTTATACACAATGCCTCGCATCTCATAGATTGTAAGGCATCCAACACAAGGAGATCCCAATATTACTATGTGATGTATATTCGAGAAGCCGAAGTAGGTTGTTGATCCATGTATCCTTCTCATGTTCATTATAAATTATATAGTATAATATCATGTACTCATCTTCTCATTATATCAACTCTCAACTCAGACTTAGACTTTGCAAGTTCGTTGTTATTCTATCTCACTTTGGCATTATAATATTGATAATTTTCATTTATTAGATTGATTTTAAATTTATTAGTCTTATTTAATAATTTATTATTTTAAATTTCATTTTTTTAGTTTGTTTAATTTATTTTAAATTTTGTTTGTATTTTTGAAATTTAATAACATTTTAAATAGTCATTCCCAAACCCTCCCCTTCCCTATGCCCCGTTCCAAAAATAGGGATTTTTAACCGTCCCCACCACCCCATACTTTGAGATTATTTTGCAAATACAAAACCCCATCCCCACATCCCATTTTCCAAGAATCTTAAGTAACTATACCATTTAAACAAGCATTCATCCTTATTTTCACAAGTATAGAATAATATACAATGTCAATACCTATAGCTTGAATGTCAACCACCACCAAATATTAATATCAATCTCACAAAATTATGTAGAGTCGTTGCAATGAGGCGCTACAAAATTTTCCTACTAAACATAACTCCATTACACACTCTACTACATAACCTCAACCGTAAAGAGACTCACATTTCAGAAAATCCTTGTTAGAGGGTACACATATATTTTTTACAAAATAAGTTCAAAGACTTATGAGAAGTGCATAAGTTCAAGGATGGTCAAATAACATAAGGTCAATCGAAAGAGGCGATACACATTTTGCATACCCACAACCCCATTTAATCTCTTCTACATATATTCAACTATTGTAGCCCTTCATTTACAAGAAATCTCTTTTAGAGTGTAAGAAAATATAGGCCACATAATGGAAAATATAGGTATAGTAGCCCTATAATGATTGTAGTCATTTATTTATACACTCGTCATAGTCATTAATGCAGAATGATTTGTAAAATTAGGAGTACATTCACTTATTTAAAGAGGTAGAAAATGCAACTAGCAGATCTAACATTAGTGCATCACAAAAGCTAAAGAACATTGCAAGAAGCATAATAAACTGGATCTGAGCCATAATAAGTCAAATGACATGAGGGTTTACACCCTTAAGAAAAATATACATAATGAACCCAAAGATATATTGTTTTAGCATAGTTCAAGTAGCCACATTATAGTCAAAAGGGTCATCTCAGACCATATACAATAAATGATAGGGACTTAACTCCCGTAAATCCTCCCTGGTATGAGACCTTAACTATACCTTTCCCATTCTAACCCTTGTTATAGATCCTAGTGCCATACAGAGGCTTATGGCATCCCTTACAACCCTTAGCACTAAGTTCTCTAAACCCTAGCATTACTGCAACACTTTGTTACTCTACTTCTTATTCTCTATGCGTTCCCTTTGCCTCTCATCATCTCTTGCATTCTGTCTTTTTCTATCTCTTCGTCCCTCTTGTATATTATCCTCTATGTGTCTCATCTATGTCTTTATCCTGAGCATCTCTCTTTATAGAATCATTAACCACCAAGCATGCCTTCTCTCCCGAAAAATTGTGTGCCAAGTGTCGATGTGGTCCTTTAAAGGTGAGTGCTTATCCCTTTACAAACCCTCCATTCTCTCGCAATGATGTCTTCTAGGAATATTCCTGCATGGAATATCCTTTTCTTGACCTCTAAGGTTCCAGGCTGGCACCTTATCCACTCATCACGCCTAGTCGAGTCTTCACGTTTTTCCTCAAGTGCATCTAGAATGCCAAATATGGCTAAGTCCTTTAAACCTATGTTCTACTTCTTACGCACACCCTGGTTTCACTTAAACCCTTCTTAAACCCCTTTGTCTTTCACGCTTTCTCGTCAAGCACCCTTCTTCTCTACTAGTCCTATCTGCATGCCCTTTGGTACTTAGCCAATATTTCAGGCCCAACATCACCCCACACTATGCATGTTCTTCATCCTCAGAAACATCCTGCTTCTTTAAAGAATAAATAATAGTGGGACATGGACAATCTGAATAAATAATGAAATAATGGAAGAATCTGCTACTCTTTGTAGAAGTAGGGGAAATTATTTCTTTTCTTGCCGCTTCAATATTTTCCCAAGCATCCACCTCACCCTGTGCTTACTAAAGTAGGAATAGTCTTCATGTACGCTCAACATTAACCTTTGAGTACGATCGCTCGAGTTTTCAAAAATAGCGTAGCTCATAGAGTTGTAATAACCTAGCCTTCACCATCTTCACCTTTACCTCATCATCGTAGATAGGCATTACATCTGGTGCCCTTTTGTCTATAGGACGAACCAGTTCCAATGCCATCTCATTCTTTGTGGTGCTCAACCTCATTCGATGGTTGTAGTCACTTACGGCCATCTTTCTTAAATGAGACACCTATTCTTTTCCAAGAATAAATGCCATCTAGACATTGTATCTCTGTGTACCATTCTTAGTTAAAACAGGTGGAGACAACTTGTTTCCCTTTTCCCTTGCCCTTCTTTAGTGAAACAGTTGTTTCTTTCCTTGGTGTCATTTCTTTGTCGAGTCACTAAAACTTATTTCTTCCTCCTGATCCTAGCTCTGCTCAATTCTATGGCTCTACCCTTTCGTGAAAAACCCCTTCAATCATATGCCCTAGTTATGGAGCCCTAACCTGGAAAAACCCTCTTTCCAAAAGACGATGTATTTACTTGTGGGACTCGATAAATTCTACAACCCTCTCCCTCACGCCCGTCTACTATTTTTCCACTATGATTCACTAATAAAATTGGCTATGCACTCAAATCTTCACAACCCTTTTTCGTGCAACTTTTCTTCAAGGATGCCCTTGTTTGCAAGACCTCTTTGATATCACAATTGCAGGTAAAAATAATGTACTGTTATCAAATTTCCTCCACAACCATGAAATTAGATAACAAGTAAATTTCCGTTGGTTAATCAGGATAGTTCTAAAAATATCAAAGAAAATGTAAAAAGAGTCAAGCCCTCGACAATGTAAGAGAAGACTTAGCCAAATCACGAAAAAGATGAAGCCCTTAGCGAGTCAACTCAAAGTAGCAAAAGGGTCACGAGAAAGTGTCACGTGTTGGTGGCACAAATTTGAAAACTGAAAGGGAGGAAGAAAATCCCAAAACCCCACCTTTGGACTTCCACGTGGAGTCAATAATAAGGGCCCTGCCAAGGAAAGGATCCTCGCATTAATATATAATGAGTTCGGTTATAAACTCAAAGAAGAAAAAGGATCGAGAAGATGCCACTTTTTTGGTATGGCACAATTTTAAAAGAGGTAAGGAAAATAAAGACCTAGAGGTGCGCTTGGCCTTTACGAAAGCTCGGCACAAAATGGCCCCAAACCCGAAGAAGGTTGTAAGGAATGGCGGCAGTTAATGCCATGAACGAACGATAATGGAACTCACCTAAAACTTTTAAATGTCCAAATCTCTCAAAAGTGGAGAGTGAAGAAGTTATTAACTTGTCACTTCAGTGGAAGAGTTAATGCACAGTTCCATGTAAAGGAAGCTAACCTGTAGAAACTCAAAAGGTTCACCTACACTCAGGAGGCCATTTCTAAATAGAATAGCACAAAAATAGGTGTCGTCAGAACCATGACCCAAAACCCAATGCATGGAAATCGAGAAATTCATATATGTAATAAATATCGAGGGTGCATTCCTTAAAAGGTGAGCCCACTTCAAGGAAGGCGGTTGCAAAGTAGTTGAGAATGTGATAAATAAGTATGGCTCTTGTTCCTTAAATGAAAGATCATGGGGTAGTGCAAGAAATATTTGTCCAATCTATTTTTGTCACTTCATCCCATTTATTACAAGGGGTAGGTGATTGAAAAGCCTAGTTCCAGAATTTATCTCTTCTCTTCTTCTCGTTCTATATATTGTAATCTACGGGGTTCATAAAAATATCTCCGGAGAGTTAGTCATGTTTCTTCTCTACTCATGTTTCTTCCCTGCTAGGGGGATGAGCTGGGAGCCCAAGCCTTCTTCTTGAAGCTTTGTAATGGAATTTTTGCCTCTTACTTGCTGATTGTTATACTTGTGCACAATTTTAGAGCAATATAATATGTCATGTGATGCATTTCGTCCATCCTTTGCATGTTTTATCGTCTCTAATAGCCTTTATTTTGTTGTTGGTATATTGTGCATATTTCTAATGTTCACTATGGGTTTTAGAATTTGTGCTTAATGGGTTTGAAGTGGTGTTATGTGTGAATCTATCTCTGGCATGTGGTGTATTTCATCCACCCTTTTCATTTCTCACCTTTTCCCCATTTCAAGCAGTTGGATTCTTGATTAACTTCTCCCCTTTTTCGGCACATCGCTTCTATTAGTTTTGTGTTAGGTTTGATTTTTCTTTGACCCTCATCTCACCCCATAGAGAAGATCCATCTTCTTTAAAATCTAGAGGTTACCTTAGGGCACACGTCCCACTAACCTAAGGTATCCAACGACTATGACAGTTCATCTGCAAGGATCATCATCAATAGTTTTCCTAAGACGCCTAGTGGGAGAGTTCGAAGCATCTTGTTGTTTCATTTCATCAATTTGGTGTGTTCTTGGTGAAACTCAACCTATGGAGGCACATAAAAATCACATATGGTGACTCCGCAAGGTCCAAACGGCCTATTCTAAAAAATTGTAGACCTTTCTTTCATCCATCTCTATTCATCTTTCTTTCCACATCTCCCATCTTCTTTCATTCTATGAAGTTATGCAATCATGAATTCATTCCCACAATGGAATTCACACTTGCAGCAGTATCATCAGCCTCTAATGAGCTTCACGACTTCTCCAAACTAGCAGTATAATCAGGATCAAAGCCACTATGCTTACCCGTATGAACAATGCCAAGATCAGTTTGGCTATGGAACCTATCAAGGACATGGGTATGCATATGATGACTACAGTCAAATGGAGGATGTTGGTCTACTAGAGAAGATCCAAATAATGGAGGCATACATGGTTCAATCTCGGGCTACAACACAAATGAAAGCATTTGGGATAGGATGCAGGGCACCTTGTCCATGGGAAGGCCCTATTCCTAGACATTACATTACCCGCATGAGAAGTTTGACTTCTTAAAAGAAGTTTTTTCCCTAATTCGCATTGGATCGAGGTATTGAAACATATGATCAAAGTGCAAGACAACCTTATCAATGGGTAGGTCAATCACCAACTCTTTGTTTTTCTTGCCCCCCTTCCCAAGCTCTACCATGTCATACTGCTCCAAATAATGAGTTCCCCTCTCCATCTCCTAGCCTTCCATCCCACCTCATTTCTTTTGTCCCTTTTCCTTCCAAACAATCATCCCCTCCATGAAAACAAGAAGTGACTCCAAATCCAAAAGAAGAGGAGCACGTGGGGATGATTAAAATAAATTCAAAGGATTTGAATCATGAGTCAGATGCGTAAGAGATTGCAGATATCTCCCCTATCCATTCTCTCCAGAAATCTAATTTTTTGGAAGAGTTTGATCTCATAAGCTTCATGTTCGAAAATGAAGCTATACATGATGAAAAATTTGCAAACTCAAAGACCATCATGCAAAAGGGAGAAACCTTGGCACAACAGGACAAAGATGAGCTTGATTGCTTATCTGACTTGGAGGAATGTCTCAATGAAGAGGATCCCACAAGAATCACAACCTTTGTGGCTTCATCATTAATTCTCCAACAACAAGAGCCTGCTACTCATGACAGTCCCCTTGAATTGAATTCAGAAGCTCTTAATGAAGATAAAATCATTGAAGGATTTTTGCTTTCAATCAAAGAGTCTGGATTCACCGATGAAGTCGCTAAGGCGAGAGGAGGAAAAGGAAGAAAAGGATGACACCACTCCTATACAAGTCATCAAGACAGAAGATCAATTGTTTGTAGAAGCACAAGAAATTCCAAATCAATATGCAAACAGCTCCATCTAGGAAAGTCTGCAGAAAGGCCTCATCCCTGAGGTCGAAATACAGAGTGACGGGAAAGCACAACAAATCTCAAAACCCCACCCCATCAAGAGTTTGGCCTCATCAGATCCAAAGGAGAATCCAACACTAGTCATGCTTACTTCAGAGCATGAGTATAATCTTCAAATCCCCGAGTAAACCGTAACACCTCCAACCAAATGATAAGCATCTCAAGGAGGTATTCTTTTTGTTTTTTGATACCATGGGTAGAAGAGTGGGAGGTAATTTTTCACTCTTATCACAGGCCATATCTATTGCTAAATTAATCACATGGCGCGCTTTATAAGGAAGGGAAGCTATTTCTCTCTTCTTGTTTCAAGTTTTGTTTAGCTTTTTGTTGGCCTAGTTAGTGTAAGATCGGGAGTAGATTTTTTCTTAGTAGAAAAAGTGCTTTTACACACTCTACATGTCTTACTTAAGGCATGTATGATTTATTTTTATATATATAGCTTTTTTTGTATTTCTCGAGGTACAAAGTGCTCGGCCCTCAAGTATTTACAACAAGGATATCTTCGGTTGCCGATGATCATTGCAAACAATTGTAGAGAAACTAAAATTGGCTAAGGAGGCAATCTTGTCGACTCTCTCCAGAATGAATTACAGCAAGCCTCTACCCCCATGCAAAGATCGGTGATAAGCCCAAAACATAATTTTCTCCATCTTCCGACCTCAAAGCTTATGATGTGAGGAGAGCAATTCAATGTCGAAAAAATAATTTTCTACTCTCACAAAACAAAATTTAGAGTCTCCTTATAAGAGTTGAAAGGCGTAAAGGATCGGCTAAGCGATTCTGAGAAGCAAGCGGTGGCATTTGAAACCCCGATCGGGTTAAGATCAGATCGTGATATGGACTCCATACCCAAATGAATAGATGCATAGTGGGTTCATCCCAGTTAGAAGGATAATGGACCCCAATGAGTCACTAGAACTGTTATCAAATTTCCTCCACTACCCGCTGAAATTAACTAACAAGCAAATTCCCCTTTGGTTAATCAAGATAGTTCTAAGAATATCAGAGCAAATGTAAAAAGAGTCAAGCCCTCGGAAATATAAGAGAAGACATAGCCAAATCAAGATAAAAAGGCGAAGCCCGTAGTGAGTCAACTCAAAAAAGAAAAAGTGTGGAAAGTGTCACGTGTTGGCCCGATGCAATTTCAAAAACCGAAAGGGAGGAAGCAAATCCCAAAACCCTGCGGTACTTCCACGTGGAGTCAATAATAAGGGTTTCGCCAAGGAAAGGCTCCTCATATTAATATACAACGAGTCCCATTATAAACTCAAAGAAGAAAAAGGGTCGCGGAAGATGCCACATGTCATTCTGGTACAATTTTAAAAGAGGCAAGGAAAATGAAGACCCTATAGGTGCGCTTGGCCTCGACAGAAGCTCGGCATGAATGGGCCTAAATCTGAAACAAATTGCAAGATGGTGGAAAGTTAATGCCACGAACAGACAATAATGGAACTCACCTAAAAATTTTAAATGTTCAGATCTCTCAAAATTCAACGGCGAAGAATTTATTAACTTGGTCACTTCAGTGGAAGACTTAATGCACAGTTTCGTGTAAAGGAAGCTAACCCGCAAAAACTCAAAAGGTTCACCTACACTTAGGAGGAAATTTCTACCAGAATAGCACAAAAATAGGTGTCATCAGAACCATGACCCAGAACCTGATGCACGACAATCAAGAAATTTGGATATGTAATAAAGATCTGAGGGTGGATTCCTTAAAAGGCGAGCCCACTTCAAGGAAGGTGGTTGTAAAGTAGTTGAGAATGTGATAAATGAGTATGGCTCTCATTCCTTAAATGATAGATCATGGGGCGGTCTGCAAGAAAGATTTATCCAATCCATTTTTTTCACTTCATCCCATTTATGAGAAGGGACGGGTGATTGAAAAGCTCGTTCTATATATTGTAATCTACGGGGTTCATAAAAAAATATCCGAAGAGTTAGTCATGTTTCTTTTCTGCTCATGTTTCTTCCCTGCTAGGGGGATGAGCTGGGAGCCCAAGCCTTCTTCTTGAAGTTTTTAATGGCATTCTTGCCTCTTACTTGTTGATTGTTATATTATGCACAATTTTTTAGCAATATAATATTTCATGTGATGCATTTCGTCCATCCTTTGCATGTTTTATCGTCTCTAATAGCCTTTATTTTGTTGTTGGTATATTGTACATATTTCTAATGTTCACAATCGGTTTTAGATACTGTGCTTAATGGGTTTGAAGTGGTGTTCTGTGTGAATCTATCTCTGTTTTGTTGTGCATTTCATCCACCCTTTTCATTGCTCAACTTTTCCCCATTTCAGGTAGTTGGATTCTTGATTAACTTATCCCCTTTTAAGGCGCATCTCTTATTAGTTTTGTGCTAGGTTTGATTTTCCTTTGACCCCCATCTCACCCCACAGAGAAGAGACAACTTCTTTAAAATTTGGAGTTTACCTTAGGGTGCACGTCCCAATAACCTACGGTATCCAATGACTCTGATAGTTCATCTGCGAGGATCATCATCAACATGTACCCGGCCTTCTACTTATAGTTTTTACTTTTTTTGCAATAAATGTCATGCCACCTACCAACGTACCTTTGCAATAAAGGCATATTTTTATTCTAAAGCCAACCTTCAATGCTTTTACCCGTGCGCCCAATCTTTTGCAAAAACTTCTACAACCTTAAGTGCAAAACCCTTGCGACCAGAAGATCCTTACACGCGCACTTGCAGCATTGAAGGAACTTCTTTTGTCCTTACCCTAATTTTTCATATCACCTACCTCATGGTGTTCTGCGCTTCTCACCCTTATGTACGTGGTTTTGTAAATCCTTCCTAACACCAAAATCCTCAAGTTCACATTTTCCACGTGTGCTCTTCCAAACTATGCATTTTTAATCCTTCAAACCAAGCCATCGAAACACAACTTCCACTACCGGCTTCTAGTACTTAACGTATAACTTCACCCCACACAAAAATAGATGTGTGGTCCTTTGTGAATAGAACACTTTTGAAATTGTAAGTGGATACCAGCACACAATGCACACACAACAACAACAAAAAATGAGCAAGCAACGAGAAAGGGAAACACAAAGAAAGGAAAATGCATTAAGGGAAATTCTACGCGAAACACCAATATTGCCTTATTTACAAACACAAGGAAGACTTATTTACAGTAGGGCTTCATCCTACTCCCATTGAAATGGCCTAATAAGCTGTGTTCCATCTGCGCTTGAATGGCGAAAAGCGCTTAAATAAAGTATATAGTATAAAATGTACGGGCGATCCATTGGACTTTGAATTTCCTAGGGTGGCACGAAACTTGGAATCATATAATAGAACCATCTACCCAACCTCAAACTTTTTGTTCTTGATGTGTCTATCATGCCATGCCTTCTACCTAGCTTTTTCTATCTTCTGACTCCCGCGAGAAATGGCGCGTCTCTCATCTAACTACATTAACTTATCAATCCTCTCCTCAAGCGCTTGTTCATCAGCTAACCCTCTTGTGTGTGCTATACGCAGTGATGGTAACATGAATTCAATGGGTAACACTGCTTTCGTGCCAAACACTAGTTGAAAAGGTGTGGCCTTATTCAGTCTTTTAAAAGTAGTCTGGTATAACCATAACACAACAAAAACTTTATCATCCCAATCCTTCCTTCCCACACCAAAAATTTTGAGTACGTTTATGACTCATTATTTTGTTAAATGTCTTAGCGGTTCCATTAGCTTATGGGTGATATGGGGTAGTCTTGTGGTGGGCGACCATGAATTCTGCCAACAAAATCCTAACTGTCTCATTCGATAAATGAGTGCCCCTATCACTTGTTAAACTCAGCGGACATCTATATTTGTTGATTATATTTTCCCACAAGAACCTAGTTATTGTTGTCGTTATATGCAATCCCTTGTGGGTGTTGCCTCTACCCATCTAGTTAAGTAGTCGAGTACAAGTAATGATATAGCGCGAACCATTCCTTCACGTGGTAGGTGAAATCGGTCCTACAAAATCAATCACCCACTTCTCAAATGGTTATGCGCTAGCTATCGGTCTCAAGGGCATCTCATCTCTTCTTCCTAGTTTTCAAAGTCTTGCAATGGTCACTGAGACCTTAGAAACTCAATACAATCCTGGTAGATTCTTTCCCACCAAATCCTGCTAGAAGGATCTTGCGCATGGTTGCATTCCCTACATAGTGTCCTCCTACAATTCCACCATGTGTTTCCTCCATGATTGCAATGCGTTCATGCTCTAACACACACTAGCGTAAACCTCATCATGGCCTAGCTTGTATAAGTATCCACCAATTAACGTGTAGGGCGTGGCACGAATGGCTAACTACTTTTTTCAAAATTCTTCATTCCTTTTGGTGTCACACCCATCTTGAGAAATACAGCAATATCTTCCAAGTCAGAGGGCACGCACCACATGATCTAAAAAGTTACACACCTAACATTGTATCCTCGATGTTATGTGCGTCCCTCCCGAGTCAATCTTGGATAAATGGCCACGTCCCAAGTTAGTCTTTTCTAGTTTCACCACTGTTGTAAACTCAAAATCTTCAAACAGTAGGACCCATCGGCATAAGCACCCTTATAAAACATGATTTTTCACCAAGTACTTCAATGTCATGTGGTCTATGTAGAATATGAAGGGTGTTGCCAACAAATATTGCTTGAATTTGTGCAGTGCGTAGATCATGGACAATGCTTTGTGCTCAGTAGTGGTATAGTTTTGCTCTGTTGGTGTCAACTTCCTACTAGCAAAACACAAGGGTGGTCAACAATTCCTTCTCCAAGTTGTGCTAAGATTGCCCCAATCGTCATCCTCGAAGCATCAACATGTACATGGAATGGCTTATCCCAAGAAGGAAAGCGTAATATGGGCACAGTGATAAGCTTATTCTTTAATGTATCAAATGCCAACTCTTTGCACCTCTCCCCGATGAAATGGAATTTTTGTTTGAGTAACTCTTCCAATGATACAGCGATCTCTCAAAGCATACCCCTTAATAAATTTCTAGTAATATCCCATATGCCTAAGGAATCCGCACTGCTGCGCTCTGAGTAGGTTCCCTCGATCCACAATAATGGAAAATTTGGCGGGATCCACCGTGAACCTTCCTTACATATGATATGCCCCAAAAGGGTTCCAAATGAAGTAGCAAAAACACATTTCTTAATGTTGAGGGATATCCTTAATTGCCGACATATTTCTAACATCAGCCTCAAATTGTCACTGATGATCCCTTAATAATGTGTATATCGTCCAATCATTAAGGTAGACTTGAAGAAACTTATGGATGAAGTCTTGAAATGCCTAAACCAAAATGTGCAAAAACACGGTAGGAGTGTTCTTTAATCCAAAAGGCATGATTTGTGTAGGAAAAGCTTCCCCATTCGGTGGTGAAAGTTGTTCTTATTTGGTCTTCCTTTGCAATTCTAACTGATGATACCACGAGAATCCATCTGCGAAAGAATAGATCTCGCACTTGGCTACTCCTTCTAGAATATCCTCGGTGAAGGGGGTTGGAAAGGGATCAATGACACATACCACATTCAAATCCCTGTAATCAACGCAAATCCTTATCCTCCCATCCTTTTTAATGCTAATGACCATTGGGCTTATCCATTCTAATTCCTCAATGGCCTCAATGATGCCTAATGTGATCATCTTGTCAATCTCCTCCTTGACTTTGACGTGAAGATTTGGATAACATCTCCTCTAAATTGGGTGTGCTCCTTCCTTTAGCTTGATTTTCATTTCCCCAAGGAGTGGTGAACTCCTTTCAGCTCATGGTACCCACACGAAATAAGTCTTGAAACTCGCACAATAGATCAATGATCTTTGAAACCTCCTTTTCTGACCAATAGTCCCCAATAGTAGCCTCCTTAGGTTCTGTTTTTGAGCCAATGTTAACCTTCTTTGTTTTGAGTGGTTCATGGTAGGCGCATGCTTGCTCATTAGCACTATCCATAACTTCACGTGTACCTTCAGTATGGTTAACATCCAAATCTTCTATTTCTTCACCATCGATTACATAGACCAATTTTCCTTTCTCTTTCTCCATGCATGCACACTCAAGCTATATCTCCTCGATTCTTCCTCATCAAAGCATGCTTTTAAACCAAGTTCACCCAATAGTTCCAGTATTTTATACTCCGTCATGGCACTATCACCCATTGGTAGGCAATTAATAACCTCTGACACCTCATCCACCAATGGCTTGGTGCTTCGATATTCAAAAGATTGAAGGAGGTCGTCGACAACTCCTACCAATTTCTAGTTTGAAGGTGTATCTCTCGGTGAATGTACCATACATGCACGTAACCTTGTAAGGTTGAGTACAACTTATGCACCCATAAAGAAGGTGGCAAGGCTTCTGCGCCTTCCATCCAAGCCTTCTCACATGCTTGGACGTGGAACAAGGCGAGTTCCTTCCCATGATAATCTTGTATGATAGTAGGTGCATTTCTTCAGACAAACCTAACAGAGAACGCAATTCTCACCTTGCCACACTCTAGAAGGTTATCATGATGGGTTGCCCACCAACGTGTTGTGGTCCCAAGCAAGGTATAGTTGAGAATCTCTCTCCTCTTGACCTCACTTCTCCCTTTGGGTCTCCATTTTTCGTAGGAAAACATGAGGTTGAATCCTTCAAAATAACTTGGTAAGTTCTTTCCTCCTAGGTGCTTGATTGAGCGTGCCTTTATTACCCTCGTCACAGAGCCCCTTAACTGCCTTCCCACCAACTCATATGTCCCATGTGCCCAAATGTCACATGCCACGCTAGTTGTATCACTTATAGATTAAGTGTCTTCCCAATGAATAATGCCCTCCTTTGTTGGTTGTATAACTTCGGGTCATGGATAGTGCGCACGTAAATTTTGTCTAAGTTCTCTTCTCCTGAGGCTCAATATAGGACGCCGACTTCTCATCTATCAAAGGAATGATAACTCATTCCTCTCTGTTTTCAAAGATTATATACCCCTTATTAAAACATAAATCATCAATGTTCTTATAGCACCAAGGGCACCCAAGTAACACTGGGAATTTGTTCACCTCAAAGCAAGCTAAGACTTGAAGTCCCAGAGTGAATTTTGTTGCTTGGATAGTGATAGCGCAAAGCATCCTTTAAAACACCAATGGGCATTGCCTTTGTCTTATTGGCCATGTACAACACATTTGAAGATGGTTGTAATGGGGGCCTTCCCATTTGATTCTAGGCATCCAAGGTAAGAACATTAACTTCCGCACCCGTATCTATCAAAATATTGCTTAGGAGCCATCCATCAACAACTACATTCAAGGTAATTTCCTTATCGTAGTCAAGGCTTTGGGGAGGAAGGTTAGCATGTGAAACCTTCCTCTTGCGATTTTCTCTAGCGATTGGTATCTTATTCCTTAACCATTCTCCTAATAGAGGAATAATATTCTCGTGCCTCTACATTTGCACACACCTCCTTGACATCATCTAGATCATACGTGGAGCCTCGGTGCTCTTCTTACGCCCTGACTTTCGGGATTGCTCCTTCGAACATTGAATTTCCCCTTGAAGACTCCTAATTATGTCCATGGTCTCTTAATAGACTTCCTTTCATTGGGTAGGGTTTGGATACTTTCCATACACCACCTCTTCTCTTGCAATCGGAGGGTCTATAATTTGGTATCTCCCCAGCACGCGTAGCCTCGGCTCACATCGTCACAAGTACATATTCTAACTCTGCCTCACATGTAACTCTTGACATCCACTATGAGTGCTGCTTTCATAATGCTTACCATCTCGGCACCTTTTTCTTTCCGTTGTTTTTGGCTCATATGTTTAATTGGCTCATATGTTTAAATAGCTCTGGGCACTCCTCATACTTGTGCCTCTTTCCGCACCAAGAGAATTTTAGTAGGTCAGGAAATTCACACTTATAGTGTTCCGTAGACCCACAGTTGTAACAAGTTCCACACGGGAACTCACTTCACCCGCCTCTGCGGTTACCACGGACCTCTAAATCCTCAGTGAAATCCTCTCCTCCTTCCACGCGCCCTTTATAGTGATGACCATCGTCCTTGAAATTGTTTGCAATGCTGGTCTGGCGCACACCAATATCAATGGCATCATGTATCTAGTCAATCAATCTACAATCCTTGGTGTCATGAGTAGTAAAGGTGTAAATCTTGTAGTAGTAAGACACATTCTTGTGGATTGTGCGCTGCAGTAACGCACACCTACTTGCATCATGATCTCTGTGGAAAATCTCACATTCTACCATCATGGCGTGTGCCGATCTCTGGGAACAATTTTCCTTTGTGTGCCCCTTTACCTCACAATCCATGCACCCTAGGCCACTGGAAGTCTCATGCGTCAAGTTCATAGATAGTTTCTCCAATTTTCCATTTGCAGCAATCTGAGCTTCAAGAAAAGGGCTAACACTGGTATCTACGCTTCTCATAGCCTCAACGTGCAAGGCGGCCTCCAAGGCCTCGCACAGGTCTATGAAAGTCTTATGTAAAAGCACTCTTCTGAAAGGTGTTATTAGTCCAACAAACCACTAAGCATGCTAAGAAGGATGAATATCATAAGACAGTTTTGATAAGAGTCTTAAAACGTGCATCATACTCCCGCACACTCTCTGTCATACCTTGTTGAATTTCCTTTAGTATGCTAATACTCTTCTGTTCAAACTCAGGAATATGAAATTCAACTAAGAAGGCATTACGCAGCGCGGTGTAATCTACCACTATCTGGTGGGGGTCATACTTTCGGTACCAACTATGTGCTCATCTTTTTAACGTTGTTCTGGTGACTTGCCTTCCGTTCGGGGTAGTGATCCCCTTCGCATGTCATAGCAGCTCACACTTGTGTACATGCTCTGCAATATCCTCAACACCTTTGTAATTTGGTAGATGCAAAGACATCTCAAAAATACTTATTGAGATGGTTGAGGCCCTTGTCCGCCCAATCCAGAACCTTGATTTCCTCTGGTGTTACCTATACCACCAGATCCACTAGATCCATCAGTGCTTGTCCCTCCTGATCCACCGGATCTTCCAGATTCGTTAGGTCCACCAGTCCGCTAGCTCCTATTCCACCATATCCTCCTCTTGTGGTGACAAGGGTCTGAAGTGGTCTTGCCTTGTGTCCCAGTGTCATGTTGAATTGTGCACCAACATTCTCAGTAATATTGCACCTCTACCAAACGTGTGTCTCGCGCCGCTTCTAGATGCGATACCCAAGCTTTGTGTACCCAAACTTTTCCCAAATTCTTCTCTAGACAATATACCTCCAAACACAGGAAATGATTGTGTAGCCATAGATGTGCCAAATGAAAAGTTATACCTCCTAGGTGTTGATCAGTCACTTCCACCAATACCAACTGGGTTAGCAATACTTATCTCTAGATTTGGAAAAATAAGTGCCAAGGGTTGGTCACTAGGCGGATTCAGATGCGCATTGACAGCTCTCCTTTCTCCAAGTGACGAGCTCTCATCAAAAGCTGAAGGGGTCTCTCTCCGCGCTTGCCAAGATGGGGTAGCACAGACTGCTCAGGCTCCACGTCCTCTGCGTGAACCTCAATTCCTTCTCTGCAATGTTTACCTCCATAAATTCATCGCTCCTACAACTTCGTGTTATATATCTAATTCCCTCTCACGAACTTCATTATACTTGAATTGTCTCTCTTCCCTCTCCTTTTAAGCCATAAATTCCGCCATCTTGCTCCACCCTAGCTTCCTCTCCCAAAGCACTCGAGAAGAATCTTAGTCGACCATAAGAAGCTGCTTCCAAACTCATTGTAATGATCATGATCTTTATAGCTAAAGGGGTAGCATGCAACAACGATCCCTTTAGCTCCTTCGGGAACTCAAACTCAAGCAATCTATGGCCAGGAATACATAGAAATCATGTACTCCTAGGTGTAACTTGTCAACACTCTACTCCACTAATGATCAACATCACGTATCCAAATCAGATCAACATCATACAGCCTTTGATACTCCTCTTGAGTCCATACGCGAGGTCTATAGTACCAGCTCTATCTAGATGCACACGCCGAAATCCATTCATACAACTCCACTGGAAAACAACAAAAGAAGGTCTTGTACAACTCATGATACAGATGTTCTTCTTCCCATTTACGTGCATCAAACTCAAGTCGAGTACTAAATCTTTGAGAAAACTCATCCTCCATTCTTTTAAGCCATGCTTCGACAATGTCCAAGGTCAAGCACTCTGTCATCATGCACCATTTTCACAACATCTTGAAAAGAGGTCTTGACAACGGAACCAAGATGTAGTCATTTATTTACCCTTAATAATTTTACCAACCCCAAGTGCGTCGGCCTATCACCCAATGGGCACCGAGTGCTCACGAGGCATGCGCGCGTGCGCAGAGGCCCTCCTTTAAGTGAGCTTTGTGAGAAGGTTCCACCATTAATGGAGGATGATTTGTAAAAATAGGAGTACATTCACTTATTTAAAGAGGTAGAAAATGCAACTAGCAAGATCTAACATTAGTGCATCACAAAAGATAAAGAACATTGCAAGAAGCATAATAAATTGGATCTAAGCCATGATAATTCAAATGACACAAGGGTTTACACCCTTAACACAAATATATTGAATGAACCCAAATATATATTGTTTTAGCATAGTTCACGTAGCCACATTACAGTCAAAAGCATCATCTCAAACCATATACAATAAATAACAGGGATTTAACTCCCATAAATCCTCCCTGGTATGAGACCTTTACTATACCTTTCCCATTCTAACCCTTGTTATAGATCCTAGTGTCATAGAGAGGCTTATGGCATCCCTTACAACTTGTTGTTCGTCAAACTGCACTGCGTCTCAAATTTGAAAGGATCGAGTCGTTTGAGACAACAATCGAACCGTCTCGAAGTTGTGGGACCTTGCGCGCTTGAGACAAATCTCCGGAGAAGGTCATTTCCTCTACCTACCTCCAACACTAATATTACTCCTAATGCGAAAGCTAATCCTAGACTAAACATGCCAATGAGACCGAGGATAGAAGGATGTGTAGAAAGGGGAAATCCTAAGGTAATGAAGGCGATAGCGCTAGAAAGAAAGGTCAATCGCTCTCCACGAGCGGCAAAGGAAATAGAGTGGACATGGGAGAAGAGGGAAGATGACACGCGCCAGATCAACACATGGGCTCAACCTTCGGCCACGCACAACACATGAACACGGGGACTGCAAGCGGGAATATGCACATCACGCCAAAAACTATTAATAAAGAGGCGAGATGCAATGAAAACGAGAAAGGGAAGACAAGAGTTCCACAAAACATGATTTTATTGCTTAAGGGATGCACAGTCATTTACATTCACGGTAGGAGGCGAGAATACATTGCAGAGACCATGCCAAGGTTTGAGACCCATGGGAAGTCGGCCACCATTTTGGCATGGTGTCATTACAACAGAGAGGGATCTTTTTTACAAAGCATAACTCTGTTATTTATAGGAGAAAAAGGAGAGAAGAGAAGGAGAAAGAGAGGGAAACTCAGATTCAAATATTCAACCACCAAAAGCCAAGTGATAAATGCATGTGAATCCACTGCAAGGCTATTAGATATGCTTCCCCATGTCTATTTGGCGTGTAGAAGAAGGAAGAAAGCAAGATCGATTGAAATCTAGTGGTTGAGGTTGATTAGATGTGTGCATTGATGATCAGAAATATGTTTCCCTATTTTCCACCTACCAAATTAGATTTGAATTTGAATAGTCCAACATGTAGCTTATGTCAACAGCTCTTTGACAAGTCCAAGTCAGTGCGTGCCGATTGGGGCTCTATAGTAGAAGATATGGCTATCGGAAGATGTCGAGTCATGTGGGCACGCACACGACATGTGGCGCATCGATTGACTTAAGGAGTCGACCAAGCTGTTCATTTGTTTTGTCTTTTTACGCCATGTGTCATGCACTTTGGTTGGTTGTCTAGATTGGCACCACTGGTGGCACGCTTTGATAGGTTTTGTGCATCACCCTCAAGTTTGAAAGAAGATGATGTGGCATAGTGGCGGGCACGGAAGAAGGCGCAAGGCGTGGAAGTAAAAAAGGGAGTGCACAAAGGGAAATAGGGGAAGGTGCGCGCGTAGGTGCGCGTGTAAGAAGAATAGGAGAACACTTACATGATACAAGTATGGGGAAGGGGTACGAGTGTTCAAGCGAGGAAGGGCGTGCGGTGAAAGAAGAAGAAGAAGGGGGAGCGCGCAAAGGAGCGCAAGGAAAAAATGAAGTGTAAGGCGTAAGAGGAATGCGAGGGACTTAGCCAATTTGGAAGGCAATTCTACATAGGTGCGCATAAAAGGGTGCATGACATGATAGGAAAGAAAGTGCATGTGTAGGAGGAAGGCATAAAGCAAAATGAAAAGGAGATAGCATAATGCATAGGGAGAAGTAGGAAGGTGCATAAGGGCGCGAGAGGAATGGAAGAATGCGTGCCAAGGTGTCAAAAGAACAATCTTAAGTGCGCACAACCTAAAATGTGAAACATCAGAGTCAAAATGAAAATATAAGTTATCCAGATAACTAGGAGAGTTATTTGGATAACATTTTTGGTGACTTTCAGGGGCCATCTTCTGTTAGATGAAGAGACCAGTAGCCTTAGAAGTCCATTGGGCATGGAGTCAAGTGCTAAACTTGAAGATCTGATCTACAACTTGAAGAACATCCTTGAAGTCACTTGAAGCTTTGTCTGAACTTTGAATTGAACTGCTACTCTCATATGAAGATATTCTAAATTGGATTGATGAGCATGAAAGTTGTGTGGATTGTTGGAACTGCCTCTGCCAAAATTGAACTATCGTCTAGGGGAGTGAAAAAAGGGGGTGCGGGCACAACAGAAATGAAAGGCACCGGAGGAGTATGCAACAAAAGCAGAAGCACAACACTATATAAAAAATTGAAAATCATACATGTCCCAAGGGGAACATGCAGAGTGTGCGTGAGCACTTGTGTTACTGAAAGAAAACCTAAACTAGCCTACTCTAACTAGAGGCAAAGGGTGCTCAAGTAAAACCTGTAATAGGCAGGGAGAAGTAGCTTCCCTTCCTCACAAATTGTGACCATGTAATTGATTTGGCATTGAACATGGTCAAAAACAAGAGTGAAAAAAACCGCCTTTGTAGATGGTGTTTCACCCTCCTCAAAGTATCAACAAACAGAATATATACCTCTTGAAGTTGTTATGTGCTTGGATTCGGGAGGCATTGCTACTGACCTTTGGCATGTTGAAGCTCTACCTCATGCTCGAAATGAGCATGACCAGTGGCAACTCTGTTTTTGGCTCTAGACTAGCTAGGTATCTGATTGGGCATGGTCTGATCCTTGTGATTGCCCATTACTTTGAAACTCAATCCCACATATGGGAGTTCCTTGTAGATTCTCCTTCTCAAGGTGACTGCTTGTAGGATGGGTCACGTAGAGCTGGCGCGCGTGAGGTTCTACCTCTACAAGCAACTTGGTTTCCTCAAGAACTGCGCCCTCAAGAACTAACTGATTTTCTTCTAAAACAAGTGCCTATATGATTTCCTCTTCCATGTAGGAGATGCATGAGTCATGTCATTCTTGATTGTTCATGATCGTCGAACATGATGACATTGGTTGGGAAAGGCGTGTTGGCAAGGGGTTGTTCATTTATGGTATCAGTTAGACAGAGGGGACTCGGAAGAAGGTGGAAGGATGGGTGCGGAAGGATGGAAGGCGCGCGCACTGAGAGGAGTGGAAGCGCACGTGCGGGGGGGTGATGGCAGAGAAATGAAGGTGAGAGGATGGAGGAGGGGAATTCTCAATAGGGGCAGCGCACAAGAAGTTGGGAACACGTGCAGTGGGCTGAGATGATGTAAGTTGGCACGAAGGAGTGGGAGGGTTGTAAGATGGTAGTGCAGGGTCGCCCCATTGACAGGGTTTTCCATTGCGCACCAAATTTTGAGCCTTCATTTCTTCCACCCACTCTATAATCTAGGGCAAGCATCTCAATGATAAAGTGCAACTTCTATTGGGTGTTAAACTAGCTTGGTACAAGGCTAACCCATGGACAAGGGACCTTATAGCCAACTTTAGTTGCCTTTATGGAGCACTTGACTCTAAGTTGCATCATGTCCATCTCCATCTTTTGCACCTACCTCTCAAAATCAGCTTGACCAAGGAGTTGTTGCCATCATCTGCATAAACTTGTTCTTCATAAACATTTTGGTTAGAAAAAGTGGGTTATATGCATATTCAGGATGACAGGGCTCATAAAATTGATTTGGAGGACTTTGGAACTGTAGGGATGGAGAAAAATAGCTCTGTTGCTGCAAATGAGAATTCCATGAAGGGAAAGAAGTCATGATTACAAAAATTCAAAAAGAGGAAGGTGGAACAATGGAAGAAGGAAAATGAATGAAAGGAGGATGGGAGATTGGTTTGCGAATGAGAAAATGGGTGTGTTTGGATCAGTGGAGTCGTCAGATGTGTTGAAAAATGCCTCCAAAGGCTAGATCTCAACAAAACACATCAAACTTGCTGAGATGAAGATGTAAAGCTCTTCACTCTCATCCCAGCTGGCGTGCGTGCACGAATATGTTGGTCATCAAATTTGCACCCGCATCTAGGATCCGGAAGGATCAAGTCGTTTGAGACAACAATGGAATCGTCTCCAAGTTGTGGGACCTTGCGCTTGAGACGGATCTCAGGAAAAGGCTGGTTCCTCTACCTACCTCTAATGCTACTATTACTCCTAATGCCAAAACCAAATCCTAGACTAAACATGTCAAGGGACCAAGGATAGAAGGATGTGCAGAAAGGGAAATCCTAAGCTAAGGAAGGCGATAACGCCAAAAAATAAAATTGATTGCTCTCCATGAGTGGTAAAGGAAACAAAGAAGGCACGGGAGAAGAGGGCGGACGACGCGTGCCACAGATCAACACGCAGGCTCAGCCTTCCCAGGTGCGTGCAACACATGAACACGGGGACCGCAAGTAGGAATATGCATAACATGCCAGAAATTGCAAACAGAGAGGCGAGATGCAATGAAAACGAGAAAGGGAAGACAAGAGTTCCACAAAACACGATTTTATTGCTTAAGGGACGCATAATCATTTACATTCATAGCAGGAGGCGAGAATACATTGCAGAGACCATGCCAAGGTATGAGACCCATGGGAAGTCGGCCACCATTTTGGCATGGTGTCGTTACAATAGAGAGAGGGATCTTTTTTACAAAGAAGAACTATGTTATTTATAGGAGAAGAAGGAGAGAAGAGAAGGAGAAAGAGAGGGAAACTCATATTCAAATCTTCAACCACCAACAGAGACAACGATAAATACCTACAAATCTTCCTGAGGTTGTCAAATACGCTTCCTCGTGTCTATTTGGCGTGTAAAAGAAGGAAGAAAGAAAGATCTGATTGAAATTTGGTGGTTGAGGTTGATTAGATGTGTGCATTGATGATCAGAAATACCTTCCCTGTTTTCCACCAACCAAATCCCACCTAAATTTAAATTTGAATAGTCCAACGTGTAGCTTGTGCCAATAGCTCTCTGACAAGTCCAGGAATGCACCGATCAATGTTCTATAGCAGAAGATATGGTTGTCGGAAGATATTAGAGCCATGAGGGCACGTACGACACATGGTGCGCATTGATTGAATCAAAGGAGTCGCCCAGTTTGTTCATTTGTTTGTCTTTTTTTGCCACATGTCATGCACTAGTTTGTTGTTGATTCGGCGCCCTGGGTGGCGCACTTTGATAGGTTGTGTGCATCACACTCAAGTTTGACAAAAGATGACGTGGCACAATGAGTGGCGCAGAAGAAGGCGCAAGCGCGGAAGCAAAAGGCAAGCGCGCGAAGGGGAAACAGAGGGAAGGCGCACGCGCAAGAGGAATAGGAGAACACTTGCATGGGACAAGTATGGGGAAGGGATGCGAGCAGTCAATTGAGGAAGGGTGTGGCAGCGAGAAAAGAAGGGGGCGCGAAAGGAGTGCAAGGAAAAAAGGAAGTGCAAGGCGCGCGAGGGCATGCTGGGGACTTAGCCAATTGGAAGGCAATTTACTGAGAGGTGCGCACAAGGGATGTGCGACATGATAGGAAAGAAAGAAAGGCGCGCACGAGGAAGGCACAAAGGAAAATGAAAAGGAGATTACATAATGCAGAGAGGCGAAGTAGGAAGGCGCATAAGGGCGTGCAGGAACTGCAACTATGCCAAGGTGTCAAAAGAACAAACTTGAGTGCGTGCAACCTGAAATGTGAAACATCAGAGTCAAAATGAAAATATAAGTTATCCAGATAACTAGGAGAGTTATTTGGATAACACAACCCTTAGCACTAAGTGCTCTAAACCCTAGCATTATTGCAACACTTTGTTACTCTGCTTCTTATTCTCTATGTGTTCCCTCTGCCTCTCATCATCTCTTGCATTCTATCTTTTTCTATCTCTTCGTCCCTCTTATATATTATCCTCTGTGTCTCCTCTATGTCTTTATCCCGAGCATCTCTCTTTATAGGATCAACACCCACCGCCATGCCTTCTCTCTGAACAGATCATGTGCCAAGTGTCGATGTGGTCCTCCAATGGTGAATGTTTATCCCTTTGCAAACCCTCCACTCTCTGCAATGATGTCTTCTAGGAATATTCCTGCGTGGAATATCATTTTCTTGACCTCCAAGGTTCCAGGCGGCACCTTATCCACTCATCACGCCTAGTCAAGTCTTCACGTTTTCCTCAAGTGCATCTAGAATGCCAAATATGGCTAAGTCCTTTAAACCCATGTTTTGTTTCTGCACATGCCCCGGGTTCACTTAAACCCTTTTGTCCTGCATGTTTTCTCTCCCGAGCACCCTTCTTCTTACTATTCCCGTGTGTGCGCCTTTTGGTACTTCACCAATATTTTAGGCCCCAACAATGACATATACACTTACGATTGTAAATGTGCATAGTTGAAAGGGAACTGGAAATAAATCTAAAAACTAATTAAAACAATCATAGACCATCAGGGGATGATCCAATAGCTAACTCCCCCACATAAACATAAATCCATCTACTAAAACTCTCATTTCCATTGCCAGACTATCTTGTTGGAAATGGTGAACATGTGAGACAAATAGGTGAGGTTAGCTATGCTATACACAATTGTTAGCTATGCATTATAAATGGCATATGTATGTTAAAAAATAGTGATTATCAAATGATTGAGTAATAAACTTCTCTAGAGACCATTTTCTTCCCTTATGGTTTTGAAGCCCGTAAAAAACACTCTAGTGTTGTCACAAAATCTGATTGACAATTATCGGGTTGGAGGAAGAGAAAGGAGGACGGAAGATGTTTCCATTATGCTCTCATGGAACATTTACCATGTTTCATCAAATGCAACCAACAAGCATTCTACCTGATCAATTCAACCATTCCAAACACACTCTCAACCTATGCCAATAATTTCACAAAGCAAATACACATTAAAGTCACTAAATTCGTAGAAAACATTGAGCCACGCCCATTAAAATTCCATAGAAGTGCGATTGAAAAAAAAAGAAAACTTTAAATCATGATAAAAGATGGAACACCCAAAGACAAAAACACATGCAATTGAAAAATGGTTCCACATACATGGGAGTTGAACCATTACTTGTGCACCCTAACCTAGCATCCACGTGGCACATAAATGATGCCACATGAGCATTTAAAACATTTCTCACAATTGAGTTAGCATATGTTTACTATGTATTTTGCGCTTTATGCATTTAATTGGAGGGAAAGTCACATTGTGAGATGATTTAAAACAACAATTTTGAAATGCATTAGAAAAATAAGTTAGACCTAAATATGTGCATTAAGTATCTTAAAGTGTAAAAATAGTAAATTTGATGTGTCACTTTGTGATTGAGTAGTTTACACCACTATTAGCTAAAGTTGTACACTAATATGTAAATTTTATACTTTTCATTTGAATTTGTTCAATGTTTGGGTATTTCCTTTTCATGCACTATCACAAGTATAAGACCCCTCTCAGTATTGGGTCATCTTCCCTACTTGTAAAAATATGGATAAGACATCTTAAGTGAGTAGAGAAAATGTTGCATTGGAATTATTTTTGAAATGAAATGGTTTTAATTATGTCCATGAGACCAAATGATCTATGAGATCATCAATTACTCTAACTACTCAAAGGTTTTCAAGCCCAACAATGTTTTTTAGAAGGCGACTCCTTTTACTAAATTGAGTTAACATCTCTCCTAACCGTTTTATTTTGTTTTCCTTGAATGGTTCTATCATGGAGCAAACTCTTAATGTTTCCACACACTTGACTTGAATGTCACCATATTTTGGACATTCAAGAATAAATGCTCTTGTGTTTGGTTGCCCATGTGGTGCATAAAACACAAACCCTATCTTCCCACTATTCCTTAGGTGTCATCCATCTGCTAATTTCACTTACGAGCCAATAGGAACTGGTCCTTAGCGAGCAATTATGATCTTTTCAGCCCCTATATATGTTTTTTCACCATGTACATAAGTCTGGTTAAACTCTAAAAAGTAGTGTTGTTGTTTCCTGCTTGTTTTTTCCTCCACATCACTATTCAGAAACTTTTCATTCACATGATGTTTTGAGCGAGGGGAATTTTAATGGCAACACAAAAAGACAGGAGGTTTAGACGTTCAACTACATGGATTGTTAAAGCAAGTTTAGGGATTCAATGAAACTCATAGCTAATATTTCAATACATGGGGTGAGCACATCTCAAGTATATGTTTTCCATTTTAAAATACCTTTGAAGGGGACCTCGTGATTTCAACCTTCCACATGGCAAATACGGGTTTAAATGAGATGTGCATGTCAAACATATGACTAGCTTTTCAATGGTGGTAATTTGAGATGTTGACGTGGCATCTAATTCATTCAGGCACCTCCAAAGTTAATATTTGCGAGATATTGGGCTCCATGTCACACTTTCTTAGTCCCGACAACAATTACTTTGGTAGTACCCTTCCACGTGCAAATTATTGATTTTAAAGCTTTGATGCCACAATATAAAGCCCAAAAAGATAGGTTTGGAGAGAATGGGCTGTTAGGGTTTAGCTTCTAGTTGTGCATTCATGTCTGCCGATGTCCGTACATCCATCAAACCATAGTCCCTTAGGGAAATATGCAGGATTTTTGATTTTTTCGCTCATTAATTTTGTTGCGTGGGACTTTACTCCGCCCTTAGGGTGCATCTAGCCCTTTTTAATGGCCTCCATTTGAGACACTCATCTATTGATGCAGGGCTCGTTAATGGTGTGGCTACCAACCATGGCTCGAAGAAAGCTTGAAAGTTCGTCCCTGAAGGTATTTGATGAGGTAATGAGTCTAATGCTCTTGTTCCTAATGTTGTTCTTGATTTACTTGCTTTTGATAATGCTGTAATTGGTTTGAAAATTACACATTGGTGGCATATTTTGTTGGCCGAGTCCCCCGAGAGCCTTTTAAAGCAATGGGTTCACAATCACTAAGCAGAGCCATGGTGTGAAGCTCGAAGGCGTCCAAAACCTTGGAAAGGGCTTTTTCTTGTTTCATTTTTCGAACCCTAAACATTGCAAGGCCATTGTTAACCATATTTTATCCGCAACTCGTTGGTTGTTTTTCTCTCACTGAACTCGAGACTTTCAAGTCTCAAAACAAGCGAAACTCAAGGTCCCTGTCTAGATTGAGTTTCCAGGTTACCTTTGCCTTTGTGGTCTTTTATAGGGGATCTTGTCAAACCCTTGGGATGGCTCATTTGTAATGAGCAACCCAAATTTTTAATGCTCACCCTCAACGTCGTGTGTGCATTGAAGTGGACCTCTCAAAAGATCTTAAGGAATCGATTGATATCAAGGTGGCAAAATTTGATTATCTCAAAGGGTTCTTTATATCAATATGTCGAACACCTGCTTTCGTTGTCAATCATTGAGCACATGATTCGTGAATGTCCTCTCATGGTCGACTCGCATCCTGCTCCTATAGAAAAAACACAGTCAAACCCTAAAATTTCATCGACGGATGGACAACTGTGACTAATAAAAAGGGTGTTTCAAAGGGCCCTATAAAACCGCAAACTTATGTTTATCGTCTGTTGTCAACAATGGTGCTAGTGCCTCCACATGACTCCTTCGCCAAGCAGACGGAACATGCTAAACCAGAACCTATCTATCTCTCACTCACTTGTGGTCGTGGTTATTATTACCCCGGTTGCTCTTTCGGATAACCCCTTTGTTGGGGTTTCTGTACAACCCCGTAAAGATAGAAAAACGTGTTCTTCGTAGCCCTTCCCCTATGAAGGATGGTGAATATGTGCAAGAAAACGTAGACCTTGGACCTTTGGAGAGCATTTGAGCCCGGTTCTCAACCAAACCTCTTTTTCTCCCAATCAATATGAAGTACTCTCTCGCATTGGACAACGAGGGAAATATGAATTTAGATCTTTCTCAATGATTGTGTACTCTTGGAATATACGAGGACTTACTACTAAACCGACCTGACGTTATCTGGTCAAGGACAATTATTAGCACTTTAGTCATATGAAAATTTGTGTCTGCAAGAAGTTAAGCTTTTTGTTACATTTTGTAGCTCGTACTATTTGGCCACAGGCCATTTGTCACACCTCCAGTCATGAGCAGGGCCGCGGTGGGGTTATGACTTTGATTGCTCTGACATTTCCCAGCATGTGATCTCATGGGGTTTAGACCCCACACATTATGTGGTGTGGACTCTTTTTTTTATTTTGGCGGACATCTTTTTGGTCTTGCTAATGTATATGCCTCTAATGATGTGGGGGAAAGGGCTCTTTTTGGCATTGGCTTACATATTATTTGTCAAATGCTTTGTGGGTGGTGTGTGGCAACTTTAACATGATAGAGAACCCAGAAGACAAGCGGGGTAGACTTCAATGTGGTGGTGTGCGGGAGAGAGGGAAGCTTGGTTTTACTTCAGGCATAAGTTGGGCCTTTTTGACCCTAATCTCCCCTTCCGTCATCCTTCTTCACTCCTTGGTTTACTTGGTCCAATTTCCGAGATGGGGGGATCGTGTTGTTAAAAGGCTTGATCATGCTCTTATGCCCTCTCAAGACTTTTCTTCTTTGTTCTTGTCTCAGGCCGCACTGTGGTTGTGGCCAACACTGCTCTGCTCTCAGACCACTCGCCCATCTTTTTCAATATTTCTTGGAATCAACCTGTTACGAAACAGAAGGGCATTTCTCAATTTTATCTCAATACTGCTCACCTCAAACATGCCCGGATTGTGTCTCACATACAACGCATTTGGAACCTGGTCCCTCGACCCTCGGATTCCTCTCTAGTTGGATTCAATGGTGGAATGATGCCATCAAGCACACCAGTATTTTTATTCACTTATGGTAAGTAGGCTTCCATCTTTAAGAAAATGATCATGCAACTACCTATCATGAGTTTGAAAGAATCTCACATGAACTTGAGGCTTCTCCTTCAACAAAAATTTACAATCTCAAAGTTGTTGTTTGGAGGCATAATCTTAAGGTTCATGATGCTTACAATGCCCTGGGGAGCTCAACTGTGTGCTAGACTACATTGGCTCAAGATTGGTGATAGAGCTTCCAAAGAATTCTTCACCATGTTGCGTTCCAAGCACTCTTCAGATAGGATCAAAGCCATTTTGCATGATACTTATAAGACTAATTGCCTTGATATCCTTCAGGATTTTGTCCAACACTATCATGGAGTTTTTGCAGCTCAACTTGCCACTCCTGCTAGAGAGGAAGCTCTTTTGAAATGTCTTTAGGTGGTTCCTTGCAAAGTCTCCCACTCTCAGAGGATTGCTTGTGATCGCCTTCTTTCATCTCTCTGATCTGAAGGACATTGCTTTTCAAATGGCTAGAGTTGATGGTTTTCCAGTGGAATTTTACCAAACCCTTTGGGACACGGTAGGTCGGACCTCCACCATGTTTATTTGGAAGCCCTTGATTCCAATTCCCTGGGGAACCTCATTAATCAAGGCAACATCAAGTTCATACCCAAAGCAGGGATCCTAAAATCATCACCAACTAGAGACCCATCACTTTGCTTAATGTTTCTTATAAGATTATTGCTAAAGCTTTAGCCAACAAGATTGCTAATCTCTTGCCCTTAATTGTTAGAAGTGAGCAAACTGGATTCATTAAGAACAAATTTATTCTTGATAATATCATTGTTGTTTGGGAAGGGATGGAATGGGCTCGTCAATCATCACAACAAGCTTTGTTTGTTAAGATAGATTTTGCTAAAGCTTATGACAGGATTGAGTGGTCTTTCATTTTAGCCATGCTCCAGGCTCTTGGATTTGGCCCTAGGTTTGTGCAGTCTGTTCAAATGTTTTTCAGAATGTTGGGGCTTGTATTACTATTAATGGGGTGCAGTCTTCCAAGTTTGGTCTCTTCAAGTCAATTCGCCAAGGCTGCCCTTTGGCTCCCTCCCTATATGTGTTGTTGGTGAAGGTTTGAATTATCTTCTTGCCCACAAAGCTTCTCAAGGACTTGTTAAAGGTATCTCATTACCTTCAACTTCTCAACAAATAGCTTATCAATGGTCATTTTGTTGATGATTCATTTCTCACTCTCTTGGAGGAAGAACAATCTGTGTGTCAAGCATTGGATTGTTTAGACATTTTTTGTCTTGCTTCAGGGTCTGTTATTCAATGGGAAAAAACCCAGTGCTACAGGCAGTCTCAACTTCCCATGCCTCATTGGCTTGCAGAGATGAAGTGGAGCTAGATCGAGCCTGGTGTGCGTTTAAATTCCTTGGGATCCCTTTTTGCCTTCTAGGCCACATCTGCTCAACTTTGGGCATATGTTGTTCAAAGAGTTGAATGCAAAATTTCTTATTGGATTTCTAAGCCTCTCTCTTTAGTAGGTAAGTTTCAAATCTGCTCCAAAGTGTTGGCTGCCACACATGTTTATTATTCTTCTTGTTGGGCTCCTTCTATCTATTGTTGCTTATGCCAAACTTGAGAAGCTACTTCGGGACTTTTTATGGGCCAACACTGCAAAGGGCACAAGGGTTTCCATAGGGTGGCTTGGGACATTTGTTGTATGCCTAAAGAAGTTGGGGGCTTAGGTCTGATTGACATCAAACTCAAGGAAAGGCTCTTTGTGTTAAATGGATTTTTTGTGTTTAGAGGGAAATGAAGCTTGGAAGGTGCTTATTGACATGGCATTTGTAAGGGGTCCCCTTGGGCAGGCTCGCTTGGAAAGGCCTTAATTTCCAATCTTTGTTGCTTTGTCCAGTTTTTGTTAAGGTTAAAGGTTCATTCATTTTGCAGAGTATCTGGAAGGCCTGGGAGTTGCTCAAACCTAATCTGGTTTGGGTGGGTGATGGTTTCAAATCTGGTCTTTCTATTAATTCCTTGTCTCTTTGGTGGTCCCTGTGTTTTCTTTTCAGGACAAACCCATTGCTTTAGCCCCCGGTCTAAAGCTCTTAGACTATTTAAAAAGGGAATTCAATTCATTGGGGATTTATTCTGCAAAGCATTCCAGAGACTGGCTTTCTTGGGATTCTATTGCTTTAAAATTTCAACTTCTCCCTACTGATGCAGAGCCTATCGACAATTGATTGAAGGTATTCTGATGAATATTTGCATAAAATTGGGCTTACCTCTGGTGTTCCTTGGTGGCGTGACTAGAATTGGCCTACTGCTACACCTTTCCATCAGTACAAACCCTCCCTCGGTTATTCGTTGTTGGCTCCTAAAGTGATTGATTTTGCTATGCTTAATCGACGTTGGTGCCTTTCCTCTTCGGCCTCTGTTTGGTCTCGTCATTTCCAGAGGGTTTGGACTACTCATGTCAAGCCCAAGAAAGCCCATTTTCTATGGTGCATCCTTCATCAAGGCCTTCCGACTGGCACTCGGCTCATCCATCTAGGGTTTAATCTGTTTGTTTGTGTTGCCAACAACCAGAAACTATTAAGCACATTTTTGGTTTTGCCCTCGGTGCAAACAGCTTGAAGATGGATTCATACCCTTTTCAACCCTTTTCTCTGTATTTTTTCTCATGGAAAGTGGCTCTTCTGGGGGACTCACCATCCTACCTATAATTTATAACAAAATTTGGCACATCTTCACTTTGGAAAGATAGAAATAATGTAGTTTTTAATAATGCTACGCTTGATTATGATTTCTTTGTTACTAATAAAGTGGTTGTGATCTCTAATGTCATGCTTCAGATTCAAAATCAGGCCAAGAAGGTTAGGCTCGAGGTGGAGCATCTCCAACGCCTCCTCGACCATTGGGGTTCGACCCCTTGTGTTGTCAGTCGGGTTCCCTGAATGCACCACCACGCCGTCATTCACCGCCTCCGCCTCCTCTCCCGGCCGCGGGTGGGGGCGAGCTCATCGCCGCCCATGGAGTCTTTCTCCTCGGCGGAGATCTCCCCACTCTCGGCCGCCTTCGCCTGTGCTTCCTCCATTGGGTGGCTCTGGTTGGTTTTCTCCTGGTCAGGGCAAGTTTCCTCGGCTCTCGTTGGCCATTTCTCCCTCTCGGCTTGATGACAATTTTGGTGATCAAAGCAAGATAATGGATGGGATGGGTGGGATCCTATTTCGATGAGGCTCACCCCTCTGGTTCGGGTTGGGGTGACAAGCCTGACAGTCCCCCCCCCCCCGCCACCTGCTTCCATGTTCGCGGTTGCTACTTAGTTGTGCTCTCTTTTTTTGGTTGAAATTTGCATTGTTTATGTAGTTGTTTTGGTGTTATGACTTGCCTCTCTCGAGGCTTCTTTTAGCTCGATGTGACTTTTGGCATTTTGGGGTGTGACTTTTCCACCCATTTTTGTATGAATGACATTGTATATATTGTTCTATTAATATAAAAGTGCGTTTTTCAATCAATCAATCAAATATATATATATATATATATATATATACAAAGCCCAAGCATAAACACGTATAAAGATACAATAACTTTTCATCATAAAGTGTGTTATTGCTGAATATGATGAACATACATACCGATAGTCAATTTGTTGAGTTTAACTCCAAATTGGAGAAAGTTCGCCTCGGCCGCGGGTGGGGCGAGCTCATTGCCGCCCATGGAGTCTTTCTCCTCGGCGGAGATCTCTCCACTCTCTCGGCCGCCTTTGCCTATGCTTTCTCCACTGAGTGGCTCTGGTTGGTTTTCTCCTGGTCAGTGCAAGTTTCCTCGGCTCTCGTTGGCCATTTCTCCCTCTCGGCCTGATGGCAATTTTGGTGATCAGCAAGATAACGGATGGGATGGGTGGGATCCTATTTCTGATGAGGCTCACCCCTCTGGTTCGGGTTGGGGTGACAAGCCTGACAATCCCCCTCCTCCCCGCCACCTGCTTCCATGTTCGCGGTTGCTTTTTAGTTGTGCTCTCTTTTTTTGGTTGAAATTTGCATTGTTTATGTAGTTGTTTTGGTGCTATGACTTGCCTCTCTCGAGGCTTTTTTTAGCTCGATGTGACTTTTGGCATTATGGGGTGTGACTTTTCCACCCATTTTTGTATGAATGACATTGTATATATTGTTCTATTAATATAAAAGTGCGTTTTTCAATCAATCAATCAATATATATATATATATATATATATATATATACAAAGCCCAAGCATAAACACGTATAAAGATACAATAACTTTTCATCATCAGTGTGTTATTGCTGAATATGATGAACATACATACTGATAGTCAATTTGTTGAGTTTAACTCCAAATTGGAGAAAGTTCTTCAACTGCTTCTTATGTTGGCCATTTTCATAGACTTAAAGGTCCTTAAAACCCTCATGTCCAGACAGCATGGCCCGCAGAAAAGACTTAAAAGAACTCACACACCCAGAAATTCATATTTACAAGCTTCCTATTCAAACCCTTGGAAATTCATAATCACAAGCTTCCTCTTCAAACCCCTGGAAATTCATGTTCTCAAGTTTTACATTTGAATGTTTATTCTCACGCTAACAAGATTGATGTCACAGCAGTTGGCAGCATTCAAATCAGGTTGAACAGAGGATATTAGTCCTGTACTCGATCAACTGATTGATCAGCATTCTGAATTCAGTCAAAATTAATCTTCATCGATCATATTTGGCTAGTTTTCAGTACTTTTGTTTATTTTAACTGCCACCAATGCGAGGTCACTATATTTCCTAGATGATAGTGATGTCAGTACAAAATATTTGGCGCTATCAGACTTCAACATATTTGCCTTAATTTTTCTCTCTAAGGCAGCTTACCATCTAGTTTATTAAATATTTCATGTAATTGTAAATTTTTGTAACGCTGTTTGGTTTCTATTATGAACTGCATTGTGCAAATCTTCTGTTGACTTAAGTCTACAATTTATATATTAGTCTTGGGGCTATTGTAGGCAAATTCTGGTCTGCATTTAAATTGTAACTTTTTGCCAACTATAAAATATACCATCTTTTCCGGATTTATGTGGAACATCTCACAGCAAGACTCTTTAAGATGACCATAAATTCCAAAAATGATTTTGAAAGTCCCAAACAACTCTAAGGAAATGGCCCCTATTGTTCTGCAACCAGAGTTTTTGTTCACCCACATTGCTTTTTAAAGCCACAAGATGCAGTCAAAAATAGATCACTAAGGCAAGGAAGAATAGACTGCTTCAGTGCAGAATGGGGGTTGCCATTTTTAATATGTGAGCACTATGCTATGTGGACAAAGGCCAAATTATAAGTATATGCAATATTTACAAGGATAATTTTCACCATAAGATTCTGTCCGACTTGAGCAATCTGATAACAAACAGAATAACTTAATCGGAGTCTGAAGAAGTATCCATCAATGAATCATCAAAAGAAAGCACCATTTCTGAAAGAGACTCTCCTAAATCCTCCACATCAGCCTTCTGCAAACCCCATGTTTCTAGCAATTGACCTCCAGGAGAACCACTTGCAATACCCCAATTCTGGAGGTTCTGTAACCTATTCTCGAGAAATGGTAGAATGGCTTTACTGGATCTCAACCTTGTAGCAATGGGAATTGACAAACATCTAGATGTTCAGCACAGGGACTAGGCAGTATTTCTCCATTCTGACCAATGAAATTCCCAAAAATACAGGGGAAAGGCAATGGTATAGGAAGTGGACATCGAGAGACAGACAAGTGGCAATCTGGCAATCTTCTTGCATGGCCTTCGTGTTTGGGAAAGATAGAGTCTCTTACTTCGGAAATAAAAGCTTGACCTCCCGTCCTGCAACCAAAGCAGATTGAATAATTTCTATATGTAATAAAATACAATTTCAATAACCACGGAAGCTATATAAAAGTGCAACAACAAAAGATTTGTATTTATTTTGATGGCTGAAAAGCCATAACATATTGAATTAAGAGAAATTTGACATTTTGCTTTTGCTAGTCATAAGTTAATCAAATACATCTAAAGACGCAATAAAAACCTAATGCATATTTGCCTGCTAGGACTTCTACCAAATTCTGGTAAAGAATTGCACCCAGGCCCTTTGAGATTAATACAAACAAGTAGTGACTTTACCTGAGTGTAAAGCTCCCTGAATCACTAAGGTTTCAGCTCCTTGTGTATCAGTGGAATTATCTGCAACATTAGGTGTCAATGAATGCAAACTTCTTTCTAAAACACCCCTGTTTGAACACCTGAAATAAGCAAAATTGTATCTTAGATTCTTAGTAAACCAAACATTGACAAAGCTTCAGCATTTACATTCCAATGGATGTTATTCGTTTTAGTTTCAAATCAAATCGACTGCACAACATTCCATATGAAAGACCTGCTACAGGAGGTGCTGGGACTGCAGCATCCAAACTTGCTACAACTTGCTGCCTGTATTGATGTGAGAGGGTCCTTATCATCATGCCCATGTCCAAACTGCCGAGTCCAACTTCTGTGATGTCTGATGGTCTTGATGCTTCCATTCTGAATGGAAGAGTTGCAGTATGAAAAGTAGATGCATAAACCGCACTAGAGTGGAAAAGCTTAGAATCATCGATACAAAGGAACTGAGAAGCTTGGCCTTCAAAAAGATCAATGTAAGCAAAAGTTAACAACATAACTCATACCTGACAAAAGTAGCTTCCAAAGAATTATTGTTTACTTCACCAAAATAAAAAGTCCAGCTCGAAATGTAAAATTGCATTGGCAGATACACTTTATATTCAGTATACTCTATGGGTCTGTAACTGTATTACTTTTACTACTGGTTTGCTCAACTTCCTACTGTATTTTTAATTTTACTTTAAGAGTTCAGATTATAAATAGCTACAGGGAGATATGGCATACAAAAGTTGAGTCAATGTATCCCTTTTAAGAATATATTGTTTTGAAAAAAATAAAATGGAGAAAGATAAGCTTTTTTTCAAGGCACGGCATATGATCTCTCATTCATTTCTGGACATACAGTGCTCTTAACATTTTTTCCCTTGTTTATGAGATTTCGGAGTAATTGCTTCATCAAATTCTACTGCAGATTCTCAAAGCTTTGTGAAACAATTTGATAGGAAGAAGTTTAATCTCTGGAAACTGACAATGGAAGAAACTTTGTGAAACAATTTGCAAGGAAGAATTTTTATCTCTGGAAGCTGACAATGGAAATGCTGTTGGTGGAGGACTTGTATGGATTGGTGGATGGAGCCAACTCAAATCCAGTGAGACATTATTTTTAGATGCAAATAATAAATGGGAGATTGAGGACGCAAAAAACCAAGCATGCAAAATCCATCATTTTGTTTGAAAATAATATTCCTATAGTCACAAAGATGGATACAAAAAAACAGGCATTGGACATTACATTAAAAACGTATGAGACAAAGTATGTGAGCACAACAATTCACTTGAAAAAGAAATTTCTTGGGACGGAGAAGCAAGATTCTGAGAAATTGGGAGAGTATATGTCTAGGTTCAAACTCTCATGGATGATTTATCATCCTGCAGTACTTCCGTCTCCAATGAGTATGCTATTATTACCCTTCTGTAACTTAGCACACCTCTTTCATATGAATGGATTGCATTGATTCTAGGGTCAATGGACAAACTCACTTTTGGAAGTACATTCTCCCCTGCTCAAGGAAGAAGCAAGCAAGAAAAATGCTGGAATAATCTCAAACTACCAATATAGAGCATTGTTTTCACCACGTAGAAAAGGAAAAGGAAATAAGAATGCCAGAGGGCATCAAGCAAAAGGAAGGTAAAATCTTAATATTGCCATGAAGCAGGGCACGTCAATAAAGATTGCCCAAATTTCATTATTGAAAAGAAACATAAGAGTGATCTGGCCAATCTCTCTCCTGATCAATTATTTGTGGCAACACACATGCAAAAAGGAGTGCCTTCTAAGTGCTGGTATCTGGAATCAAGAGCCATTCAACACGAGTTACAATCAGACTCTGCTTGTGCCTTTGAACATACATTGATGTTACAGAATTGTAGTATTTAATGCTAAAGGCATCAAGTTATACAAGAAATCCATGCTGCATGAGAAAATACAAAGTTTGATTTATTGCAATAGATGAGTTAAAATATAAAAAATCAACAGTCATGTGGATACTATCATTGAAATACATATGATAAATGTGCTAGTAAGCCAATAAGAACAAAAATTGGAAGCTGGAATTGCCTACCAAAGGGTGAGGAAACAATTTCTAGACTTCTAGATAGAATGTTTTAGAGATGAGCATTTCACATCAAGTTAAACATAATCAAATGCTCAAGACGGCATGTATATATATTGGATTTTTGCATTTCCCTTTTGAAAACAATGTATTTTTGCCTAAATATGTCTGTATACTTTTGGATGTCTTTCTCTCATATATGTTGGGTTTCCTTCTCGAAAAATTTCAGATTTTCATTCTTTTCTTACTTTGTTTGCTTCTTAGAGCCTAGAGGTGATAGGATTTCTAATCTTTCAGGTTTTTGCAGTGTTAAGTGAGGACATGCCCCCTCGTAATGTCCCCTTTTTCGAATTGAGGGCCTAAAAGTGGACTTCTTGCCATCCCTTTTTGTGGCAAAAAGTATGAATGAACAAGGGAAGGAATTGCATTTCATTTCAGTTTTCTTTTATTTGATTTAATGCTTTCTTTCAGTGTTTTTCCTTTAGGAGACAGGTCAGCTGGGTTTGGAGAAAAGAAAGAAGCAAATAGAAGATAAAGTAAGGCTTAAGAGGTTGGTCCTTTTCTATTTGGCCTTTGGCGCCAAGGGAAGGATATAAAAGGGACTTAAGGACTTCATTTGCAATTATCTTTGGCACATTTTTCATATACAATTGGTTTGTTGGGCTAGTTGCTCACTACCTTTCCACTTGAGGACAAAAACCTCTTGTGTGGCATCCAAGGAAGACGAAAACCTTCCTTGTGGCTTGGTGGAGGACGGAAACCCTCCATTTTGAGTTGGAGACATCAAGAAGAAGGATTGCAAAGGCTTTACATCATTTTTGGAGCTCTTCCCTAGGGGAGTGACTAGGGTTTGAAGCTGGTTTGGTGCTTTCTAGGGCACAAATTCAAATCTGATTTTATATTCTGAATCTCCATATTTTATAAGGCCGGAATTTATATTTTTGTGATTTTTGGTGGAGATTTACTATTTTTCCTAGCCCTCGGTTTGGTGGGACTGCTGCTGTTATAAATAATTAATTTCCGCTGTGCTAATCAGATATTTCTTCAATCTTTTGATGTATTTGTGATGTATAAATATTGTCGTGGCTAGATAAATTATTTCGTGGCATTCTACATTGATTTGCATAGTGAAAAGTGGACTCGAATCTCATAGGCAGTTCACTGCCCTAGGAGACTGCTGATTTTGAATTGGTTAATCATTCTAAGTTATTCTTAGCTACTTTCAAATTGTGGTGTGTGTACCTGAAGGTGTTTTCAGATGAGATTTATTGTGGATGAGTTATTTGATGATATTTGAGTGTTTTTCCTCTCATTCCGGACTGCTGTTATAAAAATCAGTCCGCTGATTTAAAAATCTGAATTTAATCTATTGGGGTTTGTGTGGTTTCCTCCTTTTTCAGTTTCAGTCCCAAAAGGGACATTACATCCTCCTCCCGTTCCCCACTTCCCAGCCATCCTAGACATCCAGGACATTCCAAGGACTTGGGTATGGGGATGAAAAATCCCCCATGTACCCAAGCAGGCCAAAAGAGGGTGGTGTTCTGGTTATTGCAAATTATGGGGATGCCATGACTTCCCCAAGACGGTTGAGGGGCGTTCTGACGTGCTCTGCAGCTGCTGCATTCTGGTTCAATCTTGAAATCAATATTTTACCACTACTATGACATAAAATGCAAGTATTATCAACCAAAACTGTTTTGATATAGATATCAACTAGATTCATACAACTAAAAAAATATTAAGAGTATTGAGACTGTTGTGATATATTGCATAAATACAAACCAAAATAGCATTATCACAAATAATACAGAAAAACAATAAACTGAATAAGACTGAACAGTGAAAACAATATCAGAGAGAAGACGGAAAACATTCAACTCAACAAGCAATACAGAAATAAACGATGAAGGGTACTAGATCTTCCTTATTTCCACTGTTATTTCATGGCCCACCAGCCACACCTGAACTGGTTAATGGGTACTCCAGAGGATTAATTATCAGATGGATTATTGGATTAATTGTTTTATTTAATAATTTATTGTTTCAAATTTCAGCTTATTTTAGTTTGTTTAAGCTATTTTCTAAATTTCTTTGTATATTTTTGATATTTATATACTATTTTAATAGCCTTCCCCAAAATCTGGAAAATATTTTGCAAATGGAAACCCCACCCTCCCATCCGGAGTCTTAGGCAACTATGGTTTTCTATCCATTTCTTCTTGGAATTCTTATGCATTCATGTGGGTGTGGACTTGTGTGTGCATACAAATTACAGAGGAAGTGAAGAGAGTAGAAGGCATAGTGATTTGGGTAACTATGAAGATACTATCAGAGAGTGTGGGAATAATCTGAAGGCTCATAACAATAAACCTTGTTCATAATATGCCATGACCTATTCTACAACTAATTCAAATCATGCACAAAACAAGAAAGAAAATATGCAAGAAAGCAAAAACATAGTCTAAACTAAAAAAATGAATACACAAAAATGGTTGTGAGCTCTCATACTCGAACAACAACATCTCCTACTCACAAGCAAGATAATAGCCTCTCATGGCTCTGTAAGCTCCTCTCTACCTTGCCCATGGAAAATTTCTGTAAGCTTCTCTCTCAATAAAAACTCACATGCAGAAGAAGTATTAATAGAAAAACTAAGGTATCCATCCCTTTTTCTGTTTGGATGAAAGAATGGTGCAACTTCATTAGGCAAAGTAAGTGGTTCATTCCTATTGGTCCATGGAAAGGTGCATTTTCCTATAGCTAAAATAGGAAAATAGAAACTTAAGGTTAATCACCTAACTTAAGTAAGCTGAATAGGTGTGATGGAACGTCTACACCAACACCCCCTTAAGTACAACTTAGGGAGGTTGCACAAAAACGAGTCTCAAACCTAAATATGTGTCCCAACAACTAGGCCTACCGAGGTACCATGTACAATGAATGCAAAAAAACTACTTTGAATCAATGAGATATGCCACAAGGTTCTCTCCAGAAAGTATTATAACAACATATTTGCCTGAAGGTGCTGTAGAACCGCAAGGATAATCGAACGTAGTGTACAAACACCCAAAGAAGTAGCACAACAACCTTCCCACTTGCAACCCACCCCCTTTCCCCATATGTTGAATTGGTTTGAAGACAACAGAAGGTGAATCTAACATTAGCTGATATCAGTATTTTAAAACTCGGCAAGTGCTTGTGAGTACTAGCCACTCGCGTGCGAGAATGATAAACTAGCATAGAACTTGCGACCTGAATATCTGGTGAAAACTTGCGAGTTTAACTCGTCAAAACTCATCAAGTCCGTGCATAAACTCGGCTGATGCTACAAAAAACAACCTTGCAGAAAATAATGGTGTTTGTTAACCAAAAAATCAGATTTTCTTCTCTTTCATTTTTGCAAGGTGAGAGATTATGTGCATTTCACAGTTGCTGCAAGGTAATTAATAGTGATTTCCATCATCTCTAAAGGATTTTCACATGGATTTGATCGGGTAAGTGTCCTCATTTATTTATTTTGTTAAATTTGTTTTCAATATTTTTCCATTTTAGATGGCCTACATTTGACTTTTTGGGTTTGTTTTCCCTTTTTATTCTACTTTTTCCTTTAATAGACACTTAACTAGGATTTTAATCTAAAACTTTTTTTTTGGTTTTATAGGGTTTCTACTGGTTTCAGTTTGCATTCATTTTGAAGTGGTATACATCTCTACAAGAATGGTATTGGAATCCGGTCTGATGACCCTTTTTGGAAGCATTGTGAACTGGTGAAGATGCCAATTCTATTACATGCAATTATTGCATGTTAAAGATAAGTGAAAGCATGTATCGTCTCAAATTCCGCCTCGCACAAATTGTAGGTAAAGATGTGAAATGGTGTGAACAAGTGCCACGTAAGGCTCAAATATAAATCATTGCTTACCTTGTGAGTTATACAGAGAAAAAGAGGGAAAAAAGAAGAAAGATGAAGCAATTGGAGGGTTTTGAGGTATGATTCAAATGAGTATGACATGGAAGCCTCTTCGTTGCTCCAATCCTGTGGGGATAAAGATAGGCACGACACTCATCTATTGGAGATAATTTGGCTACACATGGAGTTGGACAAGCTTTTAGTTCCTCAAAGTAGTCTGAATCACAACCTTCTCTTTAAGATAATGTGCACGATGAAGCAAGGGTACCTATGGAAAACTTACGGTATTACAACATTCCACTCAATGTGGCGAAAAGCCCATATTGGGAGAATATGGTAATTGCATTGATAGTGCTTGAACGGGGTTAAGGCTCCTACTTATCATGATTTGAGTGGCCCATTGTTGGAGGATACCATTCAAAATACACAAGTTATAGTAGATAAGCAAAAGATCACATGGAGCAAAAAGCGCTGCAACATGTTTTGGATGAGTGAACGGATGGGAAAAACTACACTTTGTTTAACTTTCTAATGGCTTCAAGTGGGCAGTTCTTAAAGTCAATTGATACCTCCCACCTAGTGAAAATGCAAACACTTTGTGTGATTTGTTGGATAAGGCGGCAATAGAAGTGGGTGTGAAGAATGTTGTCCAAGTTGTGACATACAATGCAACAACATATATAACAAGGAGACTTTCGAGGAGAGGCATCCACACTTTTTAAACCCCTTGTGTGACCCCATTGCATTGATCTCTTGTTTAAAGACATAAAAAGACAACATGAATGAAAAATGTGGTTGAGGCAAGAAATATCATAAATTTCATCCACAATCACCCTTGCTTAAGTTTGATGAGAGCGCACTCAACAAACAGGAGTTGGTGCAAGCGTGAGTCACACAATTTTTATCACATCTGCAACCTCACTAACATCTCTTAAGTAGATATTTGTGAGTGCGTTATGGTTAGAGTCTTTTTATGCTAGGAAGGTCAAGAGAAACGAGACGCGAATCTCAATCTTAATGATGTGTTTGCGAAACAAACAGATGAAATCCTTAAGGTAGCTTGCGACTTAACTACTTTTTTTTTTTTTTATGAGTTAAATGCTTTTGATCGGGCTATGAACCGGATTACAAACAATAGGAGAAAGATAGCAAACTAAACCCAAAATGCGAAAACAAAATACGAATTAAGTAGGGAAAGATAGGCATTAGTTAACTACCGCTCTTCATACGAAGAGTAGTAGCCGAGAAGGTTTAGCAGACGCCCCTTTTTGCCTTTTTGCTTTCTGACCTCGTGTCATTTGTTTTGATCTGAAGCTACCACCAACATGAGGTCGTTGGAAGGATCAGGATTTTGATCCTGATCTGAATCCGATTTATCGATTTATCGGATTCGTGCCCTCTCTTGACACCACCTACTCTTGTCCTGAAATCTTCAACTCGGCTCTCAGGAATCGTATTGATTGACTTCTTCGGTCCATTCCCTGAATTAGGATGCGTAGTCCCACCGGGAACCTCCATACGAGTTGTTTTATGCGCCAAATTCGGAGAGGGGTTGTTCCAGCCTCCTCGCTTATCGGGGATTTTCTTCGCTGATTCTCCTTACCCTGCAGGCATTCCACTTGCAAATTCCCTGGAGTACGGCAAATACGACATCTAAAGGCTGTGTTCTCATAATCAAGGGTTTGGACATGTTGGAATTCTCCCAATTTCAGCATAATTTGATCAGGAAAACCCTTGCTTAGGTCACTTTCCATGCAGATTCTGGCATATGTACGAAGCCCCGCAACCTCCCTAGCTAGATCTGCCTTTAAAAATTTACCTAGAGCATGACCAATGTCTTTGAGAGCATACCAAAAATGCAACGGTAGATTCGGAAGGCGAACCCACACAGGCATTTTTGATACGGAATAGGTGTTCAGATTGAACTCTAGAAACCAAGGCGTAAGAAAAAGCCCCGCATTGCCCCAGAACCATGGTCCTTCCGACAAGCATTTTTGATAATCTTCAGTCTTTTTGAACTGCACCACAAAGAAACCCTTGGAGCAGAATGATATTTCACAATTTGTTTTCCAGTTTTCGAAGATCCAAAGTAAGAGATCAAAGGAGGATGGCCACATGCCGTTGAATCTCCCAATAACTGTGAGTTGGGACAGCGATTGAAGACGGGCCAAAACTTCCGGTTTCTCTAAACTCAACAAAGGGATCTCTTCTGCTAAATCGACAATATAAGCCGGTTGGTTGGGGGGAAGGGGGTTTATGCTTCACTGCATCCTTAAAGGAAGCCGTTACTTTGGAAGAAGTTGTACCACCACCAGGCAAGCCAGATACAACCAAGAGAACGGTGTCAATGCCTTGGACCCGGATTCATAAGCCCTTCCGCTTTCATGCGTGTGAGATATTTTATTTTATCCACCTAATTTAGAGACAGGGAATCACGAATGGCAATCAGCTCCTACCTGTTACCATTGAGGCTCATGAGGCTCATTTCTAACACAACGATGAGGCCACGATCACCGCCCCCTCACGGTGGTCATCTTCGCCACGACGACTCGTAGGCGATGCCCCGCCCATTTTTGGTGCCCTTCCCGTCACCGCTAGGGTTTTGCATCCCCTTCTTCGCTCCCTACATTCTTCCCACGACGTAGCTATTTTTTATTTATCACTTATTTTATTATTATTATTTTTTGGTTTCTCTTAATTTTGATTTTAAAATTGCACATTATTTAGTTTTAGGTGTTAGACCTTTGGTTAGAGTCACTTGGTAGATTGGGAAAAAAAACCCAATGGGTTATTTGTATGAGGCCATGGACATGACTAAGGAGGCCAAAGAGAATTATTGTGATCAAAATAAAAGAAAAAAAAATGTTGAAGGGCCCTTGGTCTATTGGTGTTGATGTATGGCTTTCAATGAGCCCACCAAGGATCAAGTCTTGTTGAGTGCAAGGCCTGGAGACACCCGACACGAAGAGTCAAATGGTTGAGGCCAAGATCGTGCCCTGGGTGATTTTGACAACGTGGATGCCCCTTACCCGTAGTTGTTTAGCTGAAGGTGTTCATTGGTTTAGTTTGTTCGCTTACTTTGCATTGTTGGATCTATATGTTCCCTCTGAAACTTAGGCAAAGATGCCATCAAACTATGTAATCCAGTGCCCAATTGTATGACACCCTAGAGGTGCTCAATCAAAATAAAATAAAATAAAATAAAATATGAACCCAATTGGTGCATAATTGATCGAAGATGGAACAAGAAGCTCCACCAACATATACATGCAATGGCCTACTATTTGAACCCTAGATTTTTCTATTCCGATTCATTTAAGGTTGATGAGGAAGTTATGGATGGCTTCAAAACATGCATAGAGAGGTTGATCATTCACGAAGGCACTAGAGATGCAATTCTTGATGAGCTATAGATTTACAAGAGTGCAAAAGAGAGGCATTTTCTTCGTAGACATGCATTTGAAGGAGAAACACCCAACATCCAGGTAAAAACACATTGGGTCATTTTTTTATAATCTCATTACTCGTATATACTAGACTTCTTTCATTTATCCAAGCCTAGTTGACTTACAAAATTTAAAATGTTTTGTAATACATGTGCAGATTATGGTGCAAGACACCAAATCTTTAGAGGCTAGCCATGCGCAATAATGCCAAATGTGTAGCTCTTTTGGGTGTAAATGTAATTGGAACATGTCTAAAGTTGTTCACACAAAGAAGCACAACATGTTGACAACACAACTCAATGACCTTGTTTTGTGTGATACAATCTTCGTCTTTGTGTGAAACAAGTGGAAGGGCAAGAGAGTCATGAGGCAATAGACTTGGGTGATATTGATCTATAGGCCGAATAGATTGTTTAGCATGAGTGTCGAGATGAACAATCCATGTTTACCAAGGACATCACAACTTTGGAGAAGGTAGAAGAGGAAGTAATAGCGTTAGGAGCGGTAGAAGCATATCTTTGCAGATGATGATGTAAAGGAATCTTTACCTTCCACTTCTAAGGGCGAGAAGACTAGGCACAAAAGATGATATTCATAGAATCGTATTAGTATATTTTGGTGCATTGATGATTATAATCTCAAAATTTGAGCATTGTCGTTTGTACTCTTTTTTGGTCTAAAATTGAGGATTGTACTCTTTTTGGTGAAAACTTAATAGAAAATATACTTTTCTCTATATTCAATTCTTGTGTCATTTAATAGTTTTCTTACTTATTATTTAAGTTTATTTTATGAATTTATATTTTTAAGTAGCAATAAATTTGCCAAGTCCCAAGTCTAAGTTACAATTTTGGGCTGCCGAGTGATTGCCAAGTACAAGTTTAACTATAGCCGATATAACCTAAAGTTTCTATTTTCCTATATTACTATTTTAAAATTAGGAAAAGACACCTTTCCATGGACAATAGAATGCACCACTTCCTTTGACCAATAGAATTACACCATTCCCTCATCCCACCAAAAAGAAGAGATGGATACCTTAGCTTTTCTACTAATACTTCTCATGTACATGCATTTTTAATGAAAGAATTCACGTATAGAAGAAGTATTAATAGAACAAGACTCATGTATAGTATAAGTAGTCATGTTAGAAGTATTAAAAGAACAAGACGTATGTACAATAAAAGTAATAATATAACATGAAAAACTCATCCATGAGAAGTGTTAATAGAAAAGCTAAGGTATCCATCCCTTGTTTTATTGGATAAGAGAATGGTGTAATTCTATTGGTCAAAGAAAATGGTGCAATCCTACCACTTCATAAAAAAGGGTGCCCTTTTCTATTTTTAAAATTGCTAAAATAGGAAAATAGAAACTCTAGGTTATATCGACTAACCTAAGTAAGTTGAAACCTAGTGTGACGGGACATCTACACCAACATAGATCTCTTAGTAAAATTAATTTGTTTTCTTTTCTGTTTTTATTTACTATTCACTTGAAAGTCAACAAATAACTAATAATTTGGTCTAGAGTTTTGCACAACGAAATAATAATAATGTTCTATATATTTGATTAATCTCCAACACAATACAAATTTATAGGGAGAGGATCTCCTTAAAATAAGGAGTCCTATGAAACCTCCACGAACAACTCAAACTTAATTTAGGCAGACTATTTCAACAACCAAAACAATATTATTCTTACATGTATACGCACTAACTAATATTTTCCTAACATTCCCCCTTAGTGCGAACATGGGGAAAAACACCATCTTCAACCAAACAGCATGCCACTCCGTAGCTTGCACATGGTCTCGATCCTCAACACTAACTATGGGAACTACATCATCCATGAATAGGGGCCCATCAACCTATCCAGGTGAATACATGAATTGGGACCCATCAACCAATTCACATCAACCATCAAGTCAATCTGATCAAGAACACTTCCTACTATAGTATCAATGGTACAAATCTCCACATCATCATCATCACAAGGGAAACAAACATATGTATTGCACATAGGAACAAGGATGCTCATCTGTTCTTATTCATCACACACAACAAAAGGTGTCACTAAAGCAGTATGCGGCCTCTGAGGTAGTGACGAACTCAAGGACGCTGATTGTCCTCCTACCTTTGTTGCCTCCATCCTCCAATTAGTCTATTTATTAACTCAAGCTGGATTTGATCATGAAGCTTGATTACGGATGTTGGATTCCACCGAAAATGCATCCGTGAGGCAAAATTTTTTTATTTTTACAATTTTGATAACTAGACTACTTTGACACGGACACTTCAAAAACTCAAATTTGATGACGACTCTTTATAAGATAGACACGACAAAAAATGTATATTAGAACCGACTCAACATATCACATTATGATTATAGACACTTTTATGACATTTTAATTACATTGACATGATAATTTTCTTTTGACAAAGACTTATGAAACCAGAGTAACAAACTATATAAACTATCGACAATTTAAAGAACTCACTATCTCAAACATACAAATACGGATTGGATATACAACTTAAACATAAACGCCTTAACATAATACGTTTGTACTTGCATTGAGGAGAGGATGACTCAATGATTAATACTACCTAAACCACAAAAAATAAATAAACTCTAAACTATCAACTTGAACAAGATATGAAGGAATAAATATATAGAATACTATAAACCACAAGACTAATCACCTATTATTGCAAACAAAACAACGAGATATGTTCGTTTGTAGGATCTTTTTCCGTGGACCGGTTCGATGCCAGAATGTAGAACTGGAACGTGGAAGACAACTCAGCATGCATTACTGAAAAGGACCAGATCAATCTTTCTCCTGATTGCATATAACTGCCTGATTCATTTTCATCCACCGCATTATCTAGACGTCTATAATGATGAACAGGTTGAGGGCACGCAAAATCTAAATAGTATGCATTAGAACATATATTACTTTTTCCAGTGCTCAAAATAAGACCAATGTGGATTGAATTTCAGTGATACAGCGAATGGAGATCTCACAAGTGAATCGAACCACTGTATTCAAGAAGACGTCCAACTATTTGAATAAGCACTTACGGGACTGAAAATGCTTTAAAAAATATTAGGAATGCATACGTGGAAGCTTGTATTCATTGATGCAATCAATATGAAAGTCACGGTTCGAGGATGGTGACAAATCTGAGGAATATAATCTGCAGAAATTCAGATCTATGTGGACAGCATCACAGAAAACCTAGATCTGTAGCTATTCTAAAACCAAAACAATAATATGCTCATCGGACGGGACAATTGTGAAGTATGTACAGTGCCCCTCACTCTCACGCAGATCTCATCACTCTGATACCAAATAATAATTTGGTCTGAGTTTTTCACAGCGAAATAATAATAATGTTCTATATATTTTATTAATCTCCAACACAATAAAAAAATTAGGAGAGGATCTCCTTAAAATAAGGAGTCCTATGAAACCTCCACGAACAACTCAAACTTAATTTAGGCACTGTTTCAACAACCAAAACAATATTATTATTACATGTACGCACTAACTAATATTTTCCTAACAATAACAAATGAAACTTAGTATATTGTATGTTTCCTCTCTAAATTTTTAATATTTTAGTCATTGTTTTGTTGAAAGTCAAAGAATAATTATTGAGCAACTAGTATTAACCCTAGTTTTGCATGTTGTTTCCTTTACTGTTGTGAATTATATAATAGTAAAAGCAAAAGAAGATTTCATACTTTTAGCCAAAGAAGGTAGCCCCACTGGTACTGTAAGACCGCTAAAAGATGAAATTTTGACAAAAGATATGGCATCATGAAGTGCCCTTGTCATTGAACTTCTTAAATCATGAAGCTTTGAATAACTACTAGGATCTCTTGCAGTATACATAAGAATGGGAGTGCGTGCATATTCATCTGCTACTGATTCAACAAAATCTGCTGCGACACTTGCAAAACCACCAGAGTCGTCAACAAGAAATTGAAAACCCTGCAAGCAAGCCAGTCCAAAATAATCAGATTAATCATTGAACTTGTTAGAATCATTGAGAAAAAAATTGTTTAAACACAAGAGAACCCAATGCAGATGATGCTACTAGTGCTTCCAATACAAAAAAATAGAAAATGCTCTAGGAAAATAAAAATGAAAGTTCTTTGCAACAGCATAAAACAATGATATGAATAGCATAATAGGATAGCAAGGCTAATTTTTATAACAGAGCAGTATTAGATGGCAATAACGGGTAATGTATAATTAAGGGAATTTGACATAAACATCTAGGTGAGAAATGAGAATTATTGAAGTCTACTTTATTGGAACGGTCATGACCCATTGTGAATCATCATATTATTACACTAACAAGATAAGTATTTTCTCCCTCAAGTTCTACATGCAATATATCTATCTAGAATTAATAGGTATTATGAAAATGTATAATAAATTGAAGTTGAAAGAAATGTATAGGTGGAAATGGGAATTATAGAATGGGCTAAACACAATCGTTGATGTCTACTTCATGAGCAACTGCTAAGACCCAATGTGAATGGCCATAATCCTACCCTAAGAAGAAAATAATTTTCCATCTTAATTTCTTTTATGCAGCATATCTATCCAGAATTCAGAGGCATGACATTAAATTTTAATTTATATCTAGCCACTGAATAATATAGCTTCTCGTCTTGATCAGTTGGAGCAGTCAGCTTTGCCTCCCTCCCTCCCGAGATAATCACGAGAGGGGCCCCTCTCCCCTTTGCGGGCGGCTCCCACATGGTGAGAGAGACAGTTAAGATCAACTGGTTATATCAATATTGAGATAGAGAAGGGTCACCATGGGTAAAATGGTGGCATTTTACCTAATCGACATTCTAATAATATATCTACCTAATTTATGGTAGATGATGAGAGCACAGTACGTGCTGCCTTGAGCCTAAAAACTGGGTGAAAAAAATAAATGTCTGCAGCATGCTGAAACTCACCTTGAGGTCAAGTCTAAGAGTACTAGAAAGTCATGCTCAAATAATTGCAATAAGCACAAACTATTTTAAATAATAAACACCAGAGAAATGCTGTATGTATGCCAAGTGTAGCTGTTGTTGATATGTGAAGTGTAGCTTTTGTAGGTATGTGAAGTGTCTCTGTAGAAATTTAGAGATGCAGTGATTGATCTCGGAATGAAATTGGCAGATTAAATTGAGATTATCACTTAAAAGGAATGAATATCAATGGTTACCCTACTTAGATATAACTGCTATATGAAGTGACCCGCTTAGTGGCACCCTCCTATATAGTGCACTAGTGCCATTGTCATATACTTTATTTACCATACAGCTCCATTTTGAACAGTAGGACAATGTATTTTGATTTGTACAGGCCTGTATCATGCAGACTTATGACTGCACACTGCAAAAATGACAAGATAGCCATCCTAGATACTTTATTTTGAAGTTTTATGTACTATTCAATTGCCATTATACAGATTATGATGCTTAGTATATTGGATGACATTAACAGTGTTAGATTGAAATTATAAATAGATATTATACATGTTCCTTCTCTTGCCTGTGGCTGAAGGGTGTCTGTCTTATTATGTGGGAAGCATCAATGTCTACCCGAATAGGGTTTTCAGTTACTGAAACGGCACCATGACTCTGTCTGAAACAAAAATGTCTTGATATTCCATAAACTAAGGTTTTTAAATGTTTGTAACTGTTTTCAGCAGCAGTACAGTCAAGGGTCCGGAATTTAAGCTCTGACTACCACATGACATAGGGCAGAGATGATCATACTGGAATTAGATATATATTGATATATGAGATTGAATATACAAAAATAAGATGATTACAATATGGTTGGTTTATAATATCTTTCTACAACATCAATTAAAACTCAATAATGATATGTAGCTGACATCCTACCTTTCCAGGTGTTGAAGTTATGAACTTATGATCATTGAACTTGTTAGAATCATTGAGAAAAAAATTGTTTAGATTTGACAATCTTTTAAGTTTTTCAGTGCCAGAACCCAACTTCTAACTTCTGAGGTAAAAAAACAGATTTTACTTCTGATGTTCTACCTTGAAAACAGCACAGCCATCTCTTCTGAAAACAAAAAAAAAATCAGAAATTATTTCTGGTATCTGGATTCACATTGTTTTTACGTTTATCAAGTTCATCTGCAGTATTTTGAACTTTTAGAACTTCTGACTAATTTGTCAGGCGTTTTACACAGACAAGCATCAGACTAATGACTGATATTGCGGTCTGCACCAATATTCTCATACAGAAAACAGAACCACTTTGAACTTTACACAACAATATGCTATGTCATTTACACAAGTTACAACCATAATTTCTGCTGGCAATACTGTTGTTTACAAACCATTACAGACTCCAAACATATTTTTATCGTATACATGGCAACCATTACGTCAGCATAATATACTGTTCTGGGTGGTTGCATATATGCCATAACAATACTGTTTGCAGGAAGAGACATGTTAATGTGTGGAATTTGTAGCTCTGATTTTCACACTATATTTTCTCTCCATTTATCATTTTCATCTCTAGGTTTCCTCCCCCATTCTTCCCCAGCATCCTCGTACTGTTCTCTCCATTTACCATTTTCGCCACTAGTTTTCCTCACCCCATTCTTCTCCAGCACCCTTGTAATGTTCTCCCAAATCCAAATTTGTTTGATCAAAGGGATGGCCTCCTCTTCTTCCTTTACTCCCTTTAAACCTGCTGCAACTCCAGAAATCTCTTTACCTTTCCAAGACAAAGTGCTTACATTATTTCATTAACAATCATACAAAACAGTCATAAAGCCCTCTTTACCAACTAGAATGACTAAAGGCTGTTTTCAGAAAATGGATAGTTCTTCTAAACTCGAGTTCTCACTAAAGGAGATGGAACCCTGACTCTAGAAACTCAAGGAAAGTGCTCTGATCAGCAGGTTTGTGCAGAATTACCCTGGACCAAAAACCTTGAAAACATGGCTAGTACAGAACTGGAAATCAAAGGATCAGTCAATATCCTTATGAGTCATGACAATCGAGGATATTTCATGTTTGCTTTCTTTTCCAATACTGAAAAAGATGAGGCATTACAAGGCGGTCCTTGATTCTACAACAAATCATCTCTGTTCATGAAACCATGGGTGCCAGCATTCAATCCCACTACTTGCCAAACACGGTTACTATATGGGTCAGAATACCTCTCCTTCTAAGCAAGTACTGGACTAAACATTCATCGCAGAATAGAAAATGGAACTGATGAGTTTATCGCTATGTCAGACCTCATTCTCCGTCTTGAAGTGCTTCACTATGGAAGGATACGTGTCAATGTCGATTTGGAGTAGTCTTTATTATTTGGATTCCAAGAGATAACCAGTTGGCAACACTCTACATTGTTAGAATCTAGAAGTGTTATATGCGAGTGCAAAAAATGAAAAATACTGTTTCAGAAATGAACATTCAAATGATGACACATAGAAAAGATAATAGAACTGGAACAAAAAAGTTTATAAGTATGTGCATTTTGTACATGCATACTTTCGAGGAGATGTAGCATTATCTATCTTCCACTAGCCACGTTTATACTCTGATATCTGAGCCACAAGGTTACACGAACCATTTGCATTCCAATTGTTCCAACTTCATTAGCCATTTCTGGATGACGAAGCTCAAGTGTTGATGGGCTCTGTTATTTGGACTCTATCACTTAAGTTGTTTTGTAATGCAGTGCACGTAGAGGTCAACATGTTGACAGTGTGTTATTCAGCATCACCTGCAAGAGGTGTGAATCAAAGAGATGAGCAATGAAGAGGTGCACAACAAGGGTTATGTAGTATGGATACAGACTACTGAGAGATTGCACTAGCACTAACAGCACACACTGAATAGTGGTTGTATGTACACACCACCACAAGTCATGAACAATAGCAGCTTTATGTTCCTCAAGCTTACTTATATTACAATCTTCTTTCATACAGGTAGGACCTGATACAAGTACCCTTACCCCTACATGATTTACGCTATTTAAAGGGCAAGGCCCAGTGGTTGACAATTCATATAACCATTTAAACTGTCTTACAAAGTCTTACTAATCTACTAACCAAAAGGCCAGCAAAAACATGTACGAAATATGTCGGCCACATTAATCATTACTTAATCTTTTTTACTGTCTACATCATCCCCTCTTAGATAATTGAGTCATTTCCAACCGTACAATAAAAACAGTCCGAGAAGAAGTAAGAGGGGAAGAGGAAGCTGTCCCTGGATGATGAGGTGTGATCTGATCCACTGGAGAGCTCAAGGAGCAGCCTTCAATTGATGTACTGGAGTTCTCAAGTCATAGACTTCAAATGTTCTTTGCTGTGGTTGTTTGGTGGCTACTAGCTCTCATTCCCGTGCATACTTTACCATATGTACTGCTTCTTGCATCTTGCTTTCCTCATCGAGAACCTCAACCTCATGTTCTGTTATCTGTAATTTTGCATTTACCTGACTTAACTCTTGCTCACATTCTGCTACTCGCCCATTTATGCCTATGTGAATGGTGTTTGTTGGGATAGTTGCAACTTCTGAAAGCGACTCTGATCGGTCTCTAATTTCCTGTCTCATGGCTGCCACTTCACTAATCAGGCCATCCTTCTTACCACACACCCACTGTTGCTCACATATAGAAGCCTGGAGCAGCAGGCATTGGTACTTATAGTTACGTTCTACGTTTCATAACAATTCGATGACATTCTGAACAAGAGAGGTAAATCCCTAAGCAACTTATGTGGGCATCCATTGTTCATGCATCTCAGGAAAATCCTGGAAAGGTCATCCTTGGCTGATGTATACTCGTGTAAACTACGTATAGCAGTCCTTTTGTATGAATTTCTGGATATGGGCCTATTTCACCCAGTATCATCCTCACCTATGTAGGACCACTCTCCACTTCTAAGTGTTCTACTACACTGGATATGCCCCGGAGTGATCTATCCTGGGTCGTAGAGTATGTAGAAACTGAGATAAGACTTCAAAGGGAGTGCCACTGTTTGGGGTAGGAAAAAGAATAGTCCCTTCCCCTGCCTATGAACAGTGGCGTCTTCCTCTGAGTCTGCTGATCCTGCTACCACTGCTGGTCTGGGCAGTTCTCCTACTCCTGTTTTAGCCTCTGAGGGTACATGTACTGCCCTTATAGACTCTTGGGGCTGAATTGGGTTCAAGGGATGCCATGGACTCTCAGGAACCTCTATTTCCATATTCAGTGGTCCTTCAAAGTCATGTAACAACTTTTCTAATTGCTGCCCATCTTCTGTCTAAAGCCCATCCTTTCCTAAATGGTGTCTTCTCTGAGTCTACCAAACCTGCTATCTCTTCTGATCTAGATGGTTCTACTGGTCCTCTTTTAGCCTCTGAAGGTACATGTGCTGCCCCTATAGACTCTTGGCGCTGAATTGGGCTCAAGGGATGCAATTGACTCTCGGGAACCTCTATTTCCATATTCGGCGGTCCTTCAAAGTTGTGTACCACTTTTCTAATAGTTGATCATCCTCTATCTGGAGCCCACCCTTTCTTGTATGAGTGTCACCTATGTGCTCATAGGAGAGAAACTCGGAAAAGGTCAGAAGGTTAAATTCATCAGTATGTCCTTCCTCCTCATCCTCATATCCGTTTCAAACCCATTCTATTCTTCCTCAGAAGCATGTTGTTCCACCGTTACTTTCTGTGTCTTTTCTGCCACTCTACGTTCAGTATCCTCTTCCAAGGGAATACCCAGGATTTTCCAATAGAATATTGAAGGTCAGGTTGGGTCATATGAATTATCACCTAAGAATTATTCCTCCATGGTATCCTGTGTGAAAACTGCATCTAGGAATACACCTATGGTGTTTTGGGTCATTTAGATCCCCTTACATGACTAGTTTATCCAATTAAATATTTCGCGTCTGTATGGCCCGAGCATGTACTCTGTCAACCACCCAGCAATAACTAATGATCTCAAGGCTGCTAACAGTCAGCACCATATTGCATTCCGTACACACCACTATTACTCATTTGCCAAACATTCTTTTTTAATTCCTCTATGCCTTTTTGCACACATGTTCTGAGTCTCTTCCGTGGTTAAGTCTTATTTGCATAAGTGTTGGACAGCCAAGCCTTTCTGTCCAGTGGATAAATGAGGATTGGAGGCCTTGCTAAAGGTCAATCTATGGGAAGGTAACCCCAAACACGTGTAAAATCAGTAAGAGTGTAGGTAATTTTTACCTTCTTTTCACCAATTGAAATCATGCAACACCATGTCTCCCTATTGTAGTTTGACATAATGCTCACCAAATAGGGCTCAAAGTCTTTGGCACTGAAGTAGGGCATTTGTAGGATTCTATCCACTCCAGCTCTGGGCAAGGTTACCTTAAGCGTGTCTAGTTTATTTTCCTGCCACATTTGTGCATCAATAGCAGGTATGCTTTCCCGAGTGAGAGTATCCGGGGTGGGTTTATCTTTAGTTTTATTTTTCTATCCAAGGTCACTCTGCTTCTACTTCTTTTCACTTCCTGCTACACATTGTTTGGAACTACTTCCTGTTAAAGATGTTTGCACCATCTTAAGGTTTGGGGAAATGTTTTCTTGGGAATCATCTTGCCTTCTCTAACTATGCCGAATTTATCAAATGCGGCTTCCAAAGCAATTATCTGCCGTTCCATGGTTTGTATTGCTCTTGGAAGCCTTGTTTGTCATGCTTGCTGAATTAATTTTACTTCTACTTATCAAAGAATAATTTCTAAACCCTACCTGCTGACTGCTGTTGAAGATTGGTTGGGGTAATTGGATTTTGCTACTTTGACCAAATCATGCCAACGAATTATTTGTGGAGGCCAGGGCTGAATTTGACAGCCCTTCTTGTTTTCTAGTAGTGAACATTGGCTATCCCCAAAAGCCAACAAACATGATTGATCTGATTTCTTTGGATGTGAAATTGTTGAACGACAGTTTGTGTTGGTTGAACAACTATCATGAAGAGTGTAATAGATCGATGTACAACCTGGAGGCCCACTTTGAGGTCGCACATAAATATGCAGCCCGCCTGAGGTTGAATGTCAATCAGTGTCTTCTGGGGCGTTTTGTCAAAGATATGTAGAATAATCCTCTAGAACATGGCCAAAGCATTGCAGAGTCCGAAGGGCATTTAGTTGTACGCATTGACTCCGTCCACTATAAAAGTGGTCTTCATTTTATCTTGCTCCGCAATGGTGATTTGATTGTAGCTTGAGAATCCGTCCATAAAGAAGTATATCTCCCATCCGGCGACTTTCTCCAATATAGAGTCTGTAAAAGCAATTGGAAATGGGTCATTGATAGTTAGTGCACTTAGGTTGTTGGAGTCTACTCATATCTGTATTTTTCGGACTCTTTCTTCAGGCTGATCAGTTGGGGACACCCATTCACTTGTTTAAACCCGGAAGATTATACCTTCTTCCCAAACCTTGGCAGCATAGCTCCAGTTCATTCTATGTGCTCTCTTTCATATTGGCTGAGCTATTGGAACTAGCAAAATTCTGTGTACACACATCTCTGATGGTACTCCCTTCAATTCTTTGTAGGTCCATGCAAGCACATCCTTGTATTCCAAAACTATTTGAAAACCCGCAGCCTTCAACACCATGTTCCATTTGTCCCCTCTCATGATCATTTGTGGCTTGTCCTTGGATCCAAGGTTCACCTTTACTGTTTCTGGTTCTTTGTATTTCATATCTACCCCTCGAAGTGATGGGATGGTTCTTCATCTATCTTTGCATTACCCACTTTGAATTCCATAAAATCTAGAGGGTAGGTCGAACATAGCAAACAGGGTTCAGCCTAATTGGAAACTATAGTTGGTTCCCTTCTTGGTTTTGAATTGTCTACCATGGACCCTTCACTTTTCTCTATTTCCATAATATCCACGAAGTTACACTTAGGATGGAATACTTCGTAATCATCCACCGGCAATGGAAGAGACCATTGAGGGAACTTGTTTCGTCCTCAGAGCATGAGTGTAATTCCAATAGACCCTCTTTATTTGGTTTTATCGAACCTTGACTCACATGCCCCGAGTGTTTTTCCTCCATCTTTTGTCTTAGTGTCGGTGAGTCATCATTAGATGAGGTTGCCTCTTCACTCACTTCCTAACTCTTCAATTCTATGATGTATCTTCGGCCTTTATTCTTGATTCAGCGTAGATTTTTCTTCCAATTGTGGTTTTCCTGGGATACTATTAACCAACCTCATCCCAATAAAGCATCATAGGCTTTCTTCTTTTAGGACATGACTACAAAATTTAATATGAAAGGTTGGGTGCCAAGGATTATGTTTGTGCCATGAGGGCTCCAAGCACATGTATCTCGTTTTGGTCAGCTACTACTAACTAGAAGGTTGGTGGCCAGATAGTGGGCTCCCTCCAAGTCTCTTCCAAGTTTCTTTTGGAATCACATTCACTTTGAACCCACCATCGACAATAGTATTGGTTAGGTTCAAGCCCATAGTCTTTATGTGGACGGGGACCACGGTAGGTGTTCAAGCTAAGTCAGCATTGTTAGTAGCATTAGGTCAATTACCTAGTCTTGGTTTGATAATGCGCTTTGACTATTCTCTCCCTGTGTCCTCTATGTTATTGTTCTTCCTTTGGATACAACATTTTTGACTCATGTGTCATGGTTGTCTTTTACAACAATGGTTAAGACATTACCGAGCTCTGTAATGATTTATAGTAGGTTAGCCACTTTGATCGAAATAGTGTTTTGCAACACTTGACTCGGAATCCCTTTGTTCGACTGAGTTGTCTTGTTGGTGTTCTTGTACTTTCCTAGGAAGGTCTCTTCTATGCCTCAACAATTCATGCTTTCTCGATACAAGGATCTAGATAATTTCTTGCTTTCACTTCGCCTCTAGTGATTGCAACTTCTTTATTTCTTACGTCGATCATGTTGATGGTTGCTTGTTCCGGTAGTTAGCATCCTTGTGATCTCTCGGACCACATTAGGAACAAATATGTCCATTGTTGATTAGTGGGACAATCTCGTGCCAAGTGGCTCCATCAGTTGCACTTCCAACATTGGACCATTGGTTGACTTTGGTCATCATACTGAATGCAGCTAACCTCACCCCCATATTGTTCCGACGTCTTACATTATCTCTTTCCTTTTTGTATTCTCCATGTGATGACCCCGGTGATCCTCCCATACTTGTCTTAGGGTTTTTTCGAGGTGGTAGGTGGTGTCGAAGGATCCCCAAAGTAGAACTTGAGCACTTCTAATTTTTAAATTGAAGGGGTAATTTTTCACATCATGGCCATTGACTTGATAGATGTGATAAAAATAGTCTTCTTGAACATTTGTTCGTTGTGTCCCCTTCTATATTGCAATTAGTGCACCACGGGTCCTTTCCTTCTTCCTTTTCTTCGTTCGATTCTCTCATCATCCTAAGCAGATCCCTCTAAAGTGCTTATACAAAACCTAGCTCAAGTCAATAGAATCAAAGTCCTCTTCACTCCTTATGGGCGAGGATGATGTTTTATTCTCACTCTCGATGTCCATTTCCCGCTTATAGGCATCCTTGTATGAAGAAGGTGGGACCACCTTCATTAACAACACACAAAATAGTGATTGTATGTATCAAGAGAGCGCACCACTTCAATGGCCCTTGCGAGCGTTCACGCGCCCCACTTGCATGCCTCACTGCTCGCGCTCTCTTGATACTAAGTCAATTTTGGCAGCCCAACATTACCCCACACTAATTACATTGCCACCCTTGGTAATGGGGTTTCTCTACTTATCTCTCTAGGTTACAAAGAATAAAGAATGGAGTATACAAAGAATGAAATAAAGGAAGAATGCTCGGCGCGTGCATTGCTCTCTCTACCATAGTTACCTAAGACTCGAGACAGGCGGGACATCGGGACATAGGGACGGGGTTTCCGGGATGGCAATTTTTTTGAAAATTTGGGGACGGCGGGGGGACGGCAAGGGGATGACTAATAAAAATATATAAAAATATATATAATTTATTAATTTTACAAATATAACATGAATAATTCAATAAACTAAGACTTAAAATTGAAAGTTTGAAGATTGAAACCATTAATGATTAATCCAATTATTCATCTGCATCAACTTCAAAAGATTTCGACGGGGATTTAAGAGGTAAGAGTCTTTATTTGAGGTTTTTCATTTTACTTTTTTCTGTTTCCCATTTAAGTAGATCTATATGTTTTGAAAATTAATACGTTTGTAACGTGATTTCATCCACTACTACATGGGTAACTGCATCTATATGTGGTTGATGTACCTATTACAAAGCCACTGATTAGAACATAACAAGAACAAGAGTAACTGTTACACTGTTCTCATGATTTTCAAATGCTAACACTCGACTAAGCTAGCTATATCTAGTTAGTGTCTGCTGCAAGTCCACAGAAAACTACAATATCTTTATAGAAAATTAAGCAAGCATAAAGATTACTCATTTTTCTGAATGCCACAACATTGTACAAACTATAATCTCTACTTTTTCCTTTTTAAAAAAATTGTGACTATTATATTTTATATTTGAGAATAGGATTACATACATTCTGATCCTTGCTACATGCAGATGGGTCTGAAGCAAAAACTTCTACGATATATAAAATCTTAAATATGCAGCAAACAAACAAAATGTCCTATCACTGAAACAGAAAGAACCATAAACTATCTCCGATAACCAGCAACGAAGAATTAACAAACACTAGTTGTATAGTGTATGACTGAAAATTTATAAAACTCGACCTGTGACCATTACTTCATATCATCAGACATAACATGGAGGAGCAACAATACTTCTGCAGTTTATGGTAATTATGAGAAATCTGCATGTTGTTTTTTACTAGAATGTATTAAAAGTTTAAAAAAATATAAAAAAAAGTATTATAAAACTGAAATTCACATGTTTTAATGTTGGAAAAGTGCAGATTTCGTTCGAGATGTCTCGGGGACGTCACGAAGTCCCCAAAGCACCCGGGACGTCCCGGGTGCGTTTCTGGTTTGTGGGGGACGTCCCCTTTTTTTCTGGAAATTAGGGACGGCGGGGAAACGTCCCGTCCCCGTCCCCAAGTCCCGGGACATGAGGAAAATGGCCGGGACGCGTCCCCACGTAACACTACTCTCTACTCCTCAACTGGCAACAAAAGCTCAGGGTACTCTTTATTGATTGAGCTCTCTAGCTCATCCACTCTGTCAGCCCCTTCTTCATTGTTTCTGGGACTGTCCCAACTGTCTCTTTCATCTCGTATGGGGTTATATCTTCCCTTTATGCTTGAGCTCCCTTGTCACTCCCGTCAGTCCCGAGATCATGCCCTTCATGAAGTCCATCCTATGCGTTATCAACAAACCAAACTCCTTTATTTTGTCTTCATGAGGCTTTGCATATGGTAATTTGATCCAAAATTAAAAGCTTGTGTGAATTTGCAGATCTTTATTTATGTTTAACGCTCAAGCTGAATTTTCAGCACCAAGTCATGAGTTTTTAGTGTCATCTTAACTAGTTTAAGTGCCATGTACAGAAATTCCAATGCCCCAGGCAGTTCTTTGTCTTCTTTTAGGCAATTTTGTGTGCCCTTATGCAGTTTTGAACCCCATGCCTCTCCAATCATGCCTCCCTCAGGTGACCAGTGCTCCTAGGAAAATTTCATCACCTTTGCTAGAGTAACAGATAATCACGCTACAGACAGGCTTCAACATGCTAAAAATATCTTCTTAGGAAAAAAACACTAATTCAATCTTTAATTTCAATGCTATGTTTCTTCCACACAAAATGCAATGCCCTTCTTTAGACACTTTCCAAGGCTAAGATAAAACAAAAACTTGTAAAAAGTGATTAAAAAAACTTTCAACAAAAAAACTTCTTTAGGTCTTGTTCATGGCTCTTCCATGGATTCTTCCTCAAGGATTTAGCACCATTGTCAGCTCTGATACCACTGTTCAGAAATTAAACACGGGATAAACAGAGAGCAGCTATATTATTAATGTAAAGAAAGCTTACATTATGTCAATATTCGAGATTATTCAACCTTACATTCTTTCAAGCTTTAATAATCTTTCCGCATGAACAAACTTCCCAATGAGCATAACTAACCACCTCTTACTACTTATATAACTAATTGACATAATTTATCGACAGAGTAATATAATAGTAACCTAAAGTGCTCTAAAATACTTTATTAATTCTAAGGGGTGTCTCATACATGAGATGCATACCCCGAATAACATACTGACGACTAAATATAATTTGGATCACTTGACCCAACATCCATAGTACATATTTTAGATGTTGCGATGTTGGACATAGAGCATTTGAGTGCCCACATGTGCATAATGAAGTATGAAAACTGATGCAAGTGTGCATATCACACAAACAAATGAGGAAACTGTTGCATCAATACACATAGAGGAACCAACAATTGGAGAAGCTCTCATGATGAAGAGGGTATAGTTGAAACCTGCCAAAGAGGAGAATAGTCCAACACAAATATATAATTTGTTCAGAACCATTTGTAAATTTGGAGATAAATGTTGCAAGTTGATTGTGGATAATGGCAGTATAGACCATAGTTCACAAACTTGTGCTCAAAAAATACTCGGAAAACCAAAAAATTGACTAGGCAAATACTCGCAACTTAAAAATACTTAAATTGCTTAAAAACATAAATTTTATCTGAAATGCAGTTACAAAATGTATTAAATGAGTCTCAGTAAAACGTTGGATAAGTGTTTTCTATAAGATTTGAATATAAATAGAATACAAAATCGCATCATCATGCGAATACAACAGCCATCTATTGACTCTTATGACTTTACAATGTTTATCATTGAAAATCATCATCATAAATTACATATCCATGCAAGTTACAAATTATAAAAATTTACAATTTCCTCTTCCCCATTCTAGTGAAAAATTGGGGAGAGGGTCTAGTGAGTCTAGTCCTTGCACTCGATGCCACTCCTCACTCCTAGAAGGTTGACTGTGGCTCCACCTAGGTATCAAATGGTAGTGACTCCTCTGCCTCATGTTCGACATCATTTATAATGATGCCATCCAATCCAATTTGTCCACTTTTTTTGTTGTACCTACACCCTCAATAGATTCCCTCTCGAAATTTAGCAATCTCATCCTCTGTGAACATGGGGATCTCTTCTCTTGTGCAGCCCAATCATTGTAGGGATCAATCTCATCCAAATCAATAGGCTCCTAAGATGTGTTCTTCACCTTTCTTGTGTAAAGTTGAAGATTGTATTGCACAAAAGCTACATCATTTAAGCCTCGTTGAGTTAACTTAGGGCGCTTCTTCGTGTGAATGACCTCAAACAAACTTGAGTTGCGCTCAAATCCAAAACACTACAAAGTTTAGATAAAATTTGAAGGGCTAGCTTTTGAAGATTTAGGGTATTTCCACCCCAATCTTCCCACCAAGAACCTACAAACAAGATATTCAAAAGTTTGTAAGTAATTAATAATTGTAAATTTGTAACTTGTAAGATATAAGTAAAGACTCCAATTTTTTACTACGATATTTGGTGGATCGAGACGAAAAAAAAAGAGCCTCCCCTCGACTACTTGTAATTCTACAACTCTAAAATAATGAGGTCCCTCACCTCAACCTCAAGTGTCATCCTCTCAATGCATGTTGAGAGGCCCTCCTTAACCTTACCATTACAATTGTGAAGCCATTAGAGAAGAAAAACTTGGCGTTGAGGCAGTACCCTGCTACATGAATGGGTTGGTAGAGTTGATTATTCCACCTCCAATTAATTAACTCCCAAATGGGACCAAATTTGTCTCTATCTCCCCTATAATAGTTTTGGATGGCCTCTTTGGTGCTATCAATTGCCTCATTAATGTATCCCATTGGATTTTTCTCCCCATCCACAAAGCACACAATCCTCACCCAAGGTTCGAAACCTACAAAGAAATTAAATTTATAGACTTTCAATTAGGGTAAATAATAATACTTTTAAACATTGAAAATAAAGTAATCAACTTGAAATTTAAATTAAGTTGACGTTACTTTAATGATCTTTACAACTCTCTTCGCAATGGCATCATCAAAAAGTTGTTTTTGCAATCTTCTCTCCATCATCATTCTTTGGATATGTTGAGTCTAGCCATGTTTTACTCAAACATTTGTTTCAACGATGTCAACAAACTAATAATATTTTGCAACGTTTGGAAGTTAGTTGTAAACCTTGTGTCACTCACATTAACTCTTTCACTTAGGTGTCATCTATCATTAGGTTGAGAACCCAAAGGTGATTATAAATGTATTCGTTTGAAAGTTACTTCTAAACCTTGTGACACCCACTTGCACAAGCTCTTTCCTCTTGGTGTGATTTCTCATCAAGTTGAGAACCCAAGTGTGGTTTTAAATATATTTGTGATGTTTTTAAATCTTCTACAACCAGTCTCACCCAATCAAATTTGGCTATGTACTCCAAAAAAAGATTAAAGCAATGGGTACAAAGGGTTCAAAAGAGTGATGGATGTATGTCCTGAAGTAGTCTTGCAGCCAGTAAATATATTGTTGCCTTGTCGGTGACAACTTGCACAACATTCTCGATGCCCACCTTTAAGACAACCTCCTCCAACATTAGGCTCAAATTTTCTACATTCTTTACTTTGTTAGAGGCATCAATTGACATCAAGAAAACCATGACGCGTCATTTGAAGTTGCTAAAAAATTGATGAGGGTACAATTCCGTCCATTTGCCCACCAATATAAAGAATGGTGCATCCGAACTTTCACCATTGCTTCTTTTGTCCTTTGAGACTTGACTTTGATCTCGTAACAAGATTCTAGATCAACTTCCCACTTAAGTCTTTTGGAGAGGGTACCTTACTCTTTCCCGCAACTATCAATAGTGTCACCAAATATTCCTACTACGGACTCTTCACCACGTTAAATGGAAGGTGGTTGTGATAACGAAAAATTTGCACACACACCTTATCTCGCTTCGGTACATCTCCTTGTTCCACCTTGTACCTTCTGCAAACATAGGTTGTGCTCTACCTATGTTTCTAGGTACGAAAAAGCCTTATGATTGGGCTATTCTCGAACTGGATGTATCTCGTTTGCGTGGACCACTACTAGAGTCCACAATCTCTACCATATGTACCTCTATTTCTATTGAGTCAAGATTAATGGTTGTTATGGTTGTTTGTACCCTTGCCCTCTCTAGCTTTTTTCATCAAACAATGCAAGGGTTGCCAGTGTTTCTTGTTTCGCCTCTTCTATGACATTAGGAAGCAGTGTGATGTCGCGGCAATGAATGCATGCAATATGGTACATGAAGCAATCGATACCACCAAAAACCTTCTTCGAGCAGAGCGTGCAAACCACACTCCCCGTGATCGGTCCATATATGGCATATGTCCAAGTGGGGTCATCGCTTCAGGGGACGAGCTCCATCCAAGGCGATGACTTCCACTTTCTAAGCTTGATACAAAGTCATATACCAATTAATACTAACTTGCAGCATGTTCAAATACAAAAAACATTAGAGAAAAAAATATTAACCATATAGTGTATGCCATAAAGTACAAGGAAAAAACCAGCAATTTCGTTCATAAATTATGAGTAACTAGCATAAATTACTTATAGCATTTATGAAAATCATATGGAATACATCTAAAATTGTAAAGCATATTTACAAACCTAATATTAACTTTTTGGAAAGAATTTACATGCTTGGGAAAAAGAAAATAATAATAAAAACCCTAGAAACTTGGAATTCTTCAAATTTGTAGAGCAAATTTGCTATAAACTTCCTCCAATTCGCTTACAGGATGTTCAAACATTGTGTGATGAAAATACGAGGGCATATGGGCTTAAAAAGAAGCTAAATCATGTTTTTACAGTGTAAACCTTTCCTTTTTCCGTGTTTCCCCTATTTTTCCATGTTTCCCTTGTTTTTCCATGATTCAGCGTTTTATCAACGTATGCTATTATTGGGCATGGACTCACCAAGTACTCATGATAAGTATTGTCCCAAAAATTGCCACAAAGTCGTGACTTAGTATATTCATAAAAACTCATTTTTAAAATTCCTAGGATTACTCGGGCATTGGCAAAGTACTCAGTGAAGTTTTCCAACTATGGTATAAATAATACGGCTTCACAAGAGATGGTGGGTAAGCTTGATCTAAAGAGGATTACACATCCAACTCTGCATATGGTTTCTTGGTTGGTGAAGGGATATCAGATTTTGGTAAATGAGCACTACCTAGTAAGTTTTCAAATTGGCAAGTCTAGGGATGAAGTCATGTGCAACATAATGCCCATGGATTTTTGTCATAATTTGCTTGCAAGGCCTTCGCGGTTTGATTGCAAGGCACAACATGATGGTCATGCAAATACATATACTTTGATCAAAGATGGAGTGAAACAAACTTTGAGTCCGTTGAAGAATAAAGGTGAGGAAGTAGAAACAAGTTCAAAGGTTTGATGATTTCGGAAAGTAATTTGGAGTGAAGTAAAGGAGCATGCATGTTTTGCACTCATAGCAAATCTTGCATAAGAGTTGGGCACAAAAGGCTGAAGAAACAATTTCACACGAGGTGAAGGACTTGATTGATGAATTTGCAGAGATTGTTTTGAACAATCTACCACATGGATTGTTGCCCATACGGAGTGCAAGTCATCAAATGGATTTGATTTCAGGTTTGAATTTGCCAAACAAAATGGCATGTAGATTAACACCTAGTGAAAATTTAGATGTGCAAAGACAAGTTCAAGAGTTGTTGAATAAAGGGTTGATTCAAGAAAGTTGACCCCATGCGCGCAGATCAACAATTTTAGCACCTAAGAAGAGTGGAGAATGTACCCTAATTCTAGAGCCATAAACAAGATAACAATTAAATACAACTTTGATTGCCGAATATGGATGATTTTCTAGATTTCTTGAGTGGAGCAAGGTACTTCACAAAGATTAACTTGAAGAATGGATGTCTCCAAATTTGAATAAGAGAAGATGATGAATGGATGACTGCATTCAAAATGCAAGAAGGGTTATATGAGTGGTTGGTTATGCCATTTGGGCTAACTAATGTGTCAAGTACATTCATGAGACTAATGAATGAAGTTCTAAGCCATTTTTGGGTAAGTTTGTCATTGTATATTTAGATGACATTGATTTTCAGTAAAACAAAGAAGGAACATTTGCAAAATTTGTGCAGAGTGTTAGAGAACTTGTGAGATGAAAAGTTGCTTGTGAATTTGAAGAAATGCAGATTTATCAAGCAAGAGTTAGTATAATTGGGATTTGTAATTTCCCAAGAAGGTTTGAAGATGGATCCAAAAAAGGTGCTTAGAATCGTGGAAGCGCTCAAGAAGTGGAGACATTACTTATTATCAAAGGAGTTTGTTTTGTATAAAGATCATCAAGCATTATAGTTCATAAATAGTTGGCAAATTGAATCAGCAACATATGTAGTGGGATGAATTTTTGTAGAGCTAATTACGTGTTAGGACATAAGAGTGGTAAGTCAAACAGAGTTGCAATTGAATTGAGTCATAGAGGTTTATTGCTAGGTGAGATAAGAGTGGAAGTCACATGATTTGATTCTATGGAGTAGTATGCAAATAATAAAGATTTCAAAGAAGCATGGGAAGCATGCACATAACTAGTGAGTGGCCATAGAATGCCATGGTTAGATTATTTTGTGCAAAGAAAGTTTATTGTTGAGAGGAGTGCAATTGTGTATCTCTAGAGATTCAATGCACAAGAATTTGATTAATGAGAAGCATACAAGAGGTTCGACAAGTCATTTTGGTTATGACAAAACATACACATAGTTGGCAGAAAACTATTTTTGGTCGTGCATGAGCACAAATGTGTGAAATATGTTCGGGGAGTGTAGAGTTTGCCAATTAGCAAAAGGGAGAAGTCAAAATGGAAGGTTGTATCAACCTTTTCCTATTTCAAAGAAACCATGGGAGGATATAAGTATGGATTTCGTTTTAGGGTTTCTTGGGGCAGGAAAAATGATAGAGTATTTTTGGTAGTCGATAGCTTTTCAAAGATTGCACATTTTGCGGCTTGTAAGAAGGTATTTGATGCAACAAATGTTGTTAATTTGTTTTTTAGGGAGGTTATAAGGCCACAAGGTTTTCCCATGACATAGTATTAGGAAAAGAAGTGAAATTTGTAGGCCATTTTGCAAGACGTTGTGGAAAAAAATTGAACAATAAGATACAGATTCACTTTCATATCATCCTCAAATGGACAGAGATGAAGAAAGTTAATGAGGAGTTTGAGTAATTTGTTGTGATGTTTAATAGAGGGTAAGCAAGGAACATGGGAATAATATTATGGCACAAGTTGAGTTCGCATATAACACTTCATCTAACCAAAGTACTAAAAATCCACCCTTTTAGATTGTTATGGATTGAGTCCACAAAGAGTCATAGAATTGTGCGACATTAAAAGTGAGCAACGAAAAAGTGCTAATGCGAAAGATTTTGTGGAGCATATGTGAGACGTGCTTGATCTAGTGAGCCAAATAGTTGGGAAAGCGCACAACACAATACAAGTTGCACACATTCGTGAAGAAAAGAGAAATATAGTACCACGTTGAACTTCAAAGACATGGTCTTAGCACATTTCCGGAAACAGAGAATTCTAAAGGGAACATATAATAAGTTTAAGTCGAATAAGATTGGACCGTGAATATTGCGAAATTTTCCAAAGAATACATATGAGGTTGAGTTACCTAAAGGAATAGACATTTCACCTATTTTCAATGTGGTAGATGTTAACCAAAATGTGCTCCATCATTTTGTTAACCTTGTGCCAAAAGGCCTAGAACTCTCGAGAAATTGTCTCATTTCATAAACTCTATGTATTATGCGGCATTTTATTCTTACCGCATGCCACGAACCATATTTCAAAGCCGCTATCAGTCTCGTGTCTTGGTTGTTTTCCATGTATGCCACAAGATCTTATCCCAAGCCACACTTCTCATTGCGCGCACTATTTTGTTCTCCGAGCACCGCTCTAGTGTCGTTGCTAAGTTCAGTAATGCATGTTTTTATGCGGAACATCAGATGTTGCCGCCCCCGTGAGGTCATTTCTAGGCACCATGGATTGTTTCCACCCACTCTGTCAATTCGCATTTATGTGCTTAACACCCCGAGGACCCAAAGATGTTGCATATTTTGTGGGGGATGTTCCTTCCGCTTCAAGAGGTTGTAGACTTTAATTCCCAATCTAATGTGATGCACGTGGGATGTCGGTGTAGGCTTTTATGACATAAGATCTTTCCAACTAACATCTGATTTAGATAGTTGTTTGTCCCCTCCAAATCCACTATTCACCATTAGAGTCTTCGGTTTCCATGAAAGCAGAATATTTTGGGTCACTTCAACTTAGATTTGCCTTTGTAGCAGTATGAGGACATTTATGAGCTCGAAGTGATTGCATTTTAATGCGAAGCTCTATTTCTTTCTTCCTCTTCTAATTTGTATTGTATAAATCTTCCTCTTGTATTTTGTATTGTATAAATAGAGAGAATCTATATTCCACAACTCTTCAAATCTACTTCCTCCTCTTTAATCTGTATTGTATGAATAAAGCAAGTTTCTATATTCCACAAGTCTTCGGATCTATTTTTTGGACCCACTTGGGCCACATATTAGTTCATGTTGCTTCCAATCTTACTTCATTGAATAAATGAGATTTAGACCTTTGTGTATAAACCTACAACTGTGTATATTGCTGCATTAATGTATTATTGTGGCTCCATCTTGTCTGCCCTCTAATATATTGTGTTTCTTACCTCCTACACGTTTTAGTATATTGTGTCTATTCATCCAAACAACAAGACATCTATGTACTCGTACTCTAAGCCTTGCCTCCTAGGGGTCTGCCCTGAACTCTAAACGGGAGAACCCCTATCAAGTCTCTATATGGGAAGGGAGAAGCACAGTGTAGCATAGTGAACCTTAAGGATGAGGGATCTGGAACCAGCCCCCACATTCTCATCATATTATATATGTGATACAACTGATCCTATCCATATCTATATGAGAGGATACTATGTTATGGGGGTTCATGTGTTTATAGAGTCTTGTGTTGAAATCAGGTAGAGGAAGGGGTCGTTGAGCCTATTTCACTCTTGGTGTATCACCAACCCTCTTTTATTTTGTTTTCCCTCATCCCTTTTCCCTTGTAATTGTTTGATTAGGATAGTTAGTGATAACATTAGGAGTAGGAAGCAGATGACAACTAGCTCTCTTTGGAAGTATGATTCAAGTCGCAAGTCTCACACTTGAGAAGCAGTTCCATGTTATGTTAAAAGTGAAGCAAACTTCACGGGAAGACATTTTAAACCACCAACAATAGATTTGTATCTTTATCATGAAGGGTAAAGTAATGGAAGCGCGGCTTCAGATGTTGACAACGGAGAGATAGATTGGAGAGCACTATTGCCAAAAATAAGTGAAGAGATGGAGCAAGTGATTAACACGAGATACACCAATAAGAATATCTAGTCAAGTGGAAGGGATGAGAAATAGAAGATGCGACATGGCTAAGCACATTCGAAGTTGCAAAACATGGGGTACCATCAACAAAATTTACAAGAAGCCCATAAGCAAGAGCTTATGTTTTCTTTGTTACCCAGAGTGTATGATGCAAAAGCATCTGGATTCACTTGTAATCTACATCAACCAAAACCATGCTAGATTAGGAAAATAAGCTAAGTAGGGAAGCGCACAAGTTTTTGATTGCACATAACCTTTTGTTTCTTTGTTTTCCGAGACTTTTGTTCTACACAATTTTGTTTGGGTAGTTTTACACGCTTGCAAACATGCATGTTTTGTGATGTTCTTTTGCACCTCTCTATTAAGAATGCCTATGTTTGTAATGTTTTGTGCGAGTCTATTTGTGCATGTATTTGTTGTTCGATTAGTTGGAGCTTGTGAAGCTTGGGGCAAGAGTGTTTTGTTGGTCTTTTGGTTAGCACCAATGCAGAGGGAATGAAAAGCGAAGTCTCACAAGTTCTATTGCACGAATTTTCACTATCAATGCGGATGTGAGGATCATTCTACAAGGTGTTTTCGGTGCCTATTCTTGGTTACAAGGTTGTGACTTCCGCACCATTGCGCCTTGTATTGTGCACACAAATTCGTGTGAAATGTTATCATCTAACCATTGCATATAAAGCCATGAATCACGGAAGGTGGCTGGATCTCATTTAATGGTGCATTGAGCTATGCTATACTGTAATGTATTACCTTGAGATCTATTATCATCAGAACTTTGTTCAATATTTAACATTGTTTATGGTTTGTTGAGCAAATGTAAGTAGGTGTGTCTTGCGTCTATATAAGCATGCACCTACACTCGTGGTGGGTAGTTCGCAGGATAACAATAGATCATAGAAGCATTCTGAGAAAGCTATACTTGGGATGACCATGAGTTAGTGAGCAGAGATTGGTGGATCTAGTGTTGTAATGCATCTCGAGATTGCTGGTGTGAGTGTGTGCTTTGTAATTCCAGAGATTGAATCAATAAAGATCGGAATTTTTGTTGCATTTTATTGCATATTTTGTTGTTTATTCTGAGGTCTGTGTTGTCTAAGGCATTTTGATTGAGACCCCTAGTCGTGACTGCATCATTCCCTCCTACTGTGGTACAACAAAAAGAAGATGCTCCTGCTAAGGACAAGCTCCCTGTTCAATTTAAAAGATTATCAATACAAATAACGACAGTAATGGTTTCTATGATTGCACTGTGGTTTAACTTTATATTATTATTAATCTCATCAGTTGATATCAGTGCTTTTCTTCTGAATCTCTGATTACTGTAATGTTTCCCCGTCATTAATATAAATATTCTGTTTATCAAAAAGAAACCGTTTGCATTGGCTGTCTTTTCAAAATGGCCACTTAGATCATATACAGAGCCACTCTCTCATGCAGATCAAACTTCTCCCCTTCAATTCAGGACAAAGTATATCTGTCATTCAGGTTTATTATCTTATATAGATGCAGAGGTTGTTGCTATCTATTGTTTCAAGAAACACGGAAAATCTTGTTTCTTTCATATTCTGACTTCATCCTGAATCTCTCTCTTCCTCATAGGTGCCTAAACCCCAGGCTCTGTCCTTGTCTTCCTTAAATGTTCGATCTCAAACTCTGACCTAACATTTGAACTCAAAATGCAATATTTTGAGCTCTTATATCATAAAGGAAGATTAAACAACAACATTAGTGAATAGAGAGAGAGGGAATGTAAGACTAATTTATCTTATTATGCTCTGGTCTACATTACATTTATAGTACACTTCTTCAACAGAATTTTGTAACTGTCCACTGACTCCTAACTTTCTCATAATCAAGTGTGATATAACCATTACATATAGTCTAACCAATCCTACAGTTTACCTATATAAGTAGTGGAGCAGCCAAAACTTTTCTCAGTTGCCAATACAAGAGCATAGAAAGATATCCATTGATCCCATTAAAGCAATATAAATGTGATGCAGAGACAAACACTCAACCACAACCAATCAACAAGTTAGATCTATACTTGTAATCATCAATCAAAACATACAATTTTTCACCTTTTACGAATAAGCCCAAACTTGCTTGTTACCCAAAATGCTATATACAATTTGATTCAAACCTCAAGAATAATTTATAATAGTTTGAATTCACCATACCATCATGTTCAAATGCTTGGAAAAGTTTCAACACTTCATTTGATAGCAAACTCCCATTAGACCTCACTTCTAGCTACTAGCCCTTCAAAAATGCATTTTTAGCAAAAAGACACAAAACCATGATTCAAGCTTCACTGATAAGTTTTCCCAATACCCATTTAGCCTTATTAACTGTTCCCCAAGTTTCAGGAACCAACTATGAGTCCTTGAGTTTTTATTCTCACTCTACTGTTTTAGCTAGGTCTTCTCAATTAGCCCTAGTTTCTCACAAATCTCTGTGTTATGAGCAAACTACAAACTTCCAAGCAAAAGTAAATGGTGTTTTAGACTCCCATTATCCTCTTTTTGCTCTGTGTAAAATTTTATGACCTAATTCTTAGACTTGTTTGCTCACAACCTCCAAATCCCTTCTAACTTTGCTTTGCTCCTTGAGGCTTATCTATTGTTTATAGTCACTCACCCTACCTCTGCTCCTTTCTCTTAACAGGTTATACCAAGCCCTCAACTGTCTTGTTAAGCTTCTTCTTGTTCATTTGCACACTAGGTTACTCTAATGATTCTTGAGAGGACCGTCACAGTACAGTTTGGTCTTTTCTTTGGAGACAGATCTTAAAGACACCTCACACTCTTTGAAGTCTTCTTTACAAGCATTGTCACTCCTTCACGTTATGCTAACAAATTCCTTGGTATTATGCTTTTCATGGCACCTATTTACCTTGACGTCTTATGTCTGTCACTGTTTTTCACATATGGAACTGTACACACACATTTTACATTTTATAATTATTGCACTTGTCTAGAAAACATATTTACCCTCTCCGACCTTCCTTCAATTGTCTAGACTTCCTAGGACTCCCAAATCTTGTCAATCAAACTACTTGATTTCTAACTCCTCAAGGCTGTGTACCCTCAGTCAATACTGTGTTTTTTTTCAAACTTAGTATGAATCTCCTTTCCTAACTGATGTAGTACCTATTCCTCACTTGGAATTAATCTAACCTTCTTGATTACCCTTTCTAAGACAGCGCCAAGGTTCCATTTAACAACAAACTCATCCCTTCTCTCCTTTCACAATCCTCTCATGATCTTAACCCTGAAACAGAGCATCTTTTAGGACTAGAGCAATGAGTACTGTGACTTACCAGTTTGGGCTAAACAGTTCCTTCCCACTGTTTTTAGCATTCTTCAATGATCTTTATCACACCAACACCTTGAACACATCAAATTAATAAAGAGACATATCATATATGCACCTTGGACCCTAGTACAGGGTAGGTTTACTGAATAGGAAGAGTTCATACTAACTGATTATCTATTTCTTCTTTCTTGAACACTGTAAGGTTTATCAAAGTGTCCACACCTACCTACAGGCTTCTTGACCCTTTAACAATCTTCTATAATCTTGAAACAACCTTGACTCAAGTTCTTGTTATTCAAATCCACGTGTAAAGAACTGTAATATCAGAATGCAGAGTGTCATAAAGATTTCTACCTTCTCTATACAGAAACATTGTCCTAATGGCTATCCTTAGCCTAAACTGAAATGCACAAATAGAATTCCTTCACTACATGCACTAGCACATCCAATCAATTCCACATTTCACATAATCTTATTATGCATAAACTATACAAGTTTCAAAAACATGGTTCTAACCAATTTGCAAGCAAAACACAGTTTTCGATGAATGGAAATCTACATTATTAGGTTCTTTCTTACAATACGCAGATTCACTGAGCCTCTTGGCTCTTTCTCCAACGTGCTCCCCACTTCCAAAGCTCCCTTTTCCACTTATAATTGTTTTTCATTCGAATTCTCTTTTTAACATAACAAAAGGTGGTTACAAAACTCACCCTAAAGTGACCAAGCATGGTTAAAGGTGACCGTAGGTCATGACTTCTTTTCACCCAAGGTTGAACACCTTATTTTCTCTCATGAGGTCTTAAAATGACCTTTTACAATAATAATAACCTTTGCATTTCATAATAGACCTTTTCATGAAGACTTAGAAATTCAAATTTACAAAGACTCCATTTTGGAGGGAAATACATTAGGAGCTAAAAGTTACTCATGGAGGCTTCAAGGAAACGATGGATCACCCTAGAAACACCTAACAAGCCCACTAATGCCTCACACAAACCAAAAATGAGAATGGAAACCAAAATTAAATATGCACAAGATGATGCTCCTGCATCAAAAAAACCTATCTATTAGAGCCTACATAAGTATTAAACTCATGCCATCTACACCAAATCCATTTATATCAAGAATCTTACAATAAAAAAGCATATGTCAGAAGTCAAATTCATGACCGCGCATTACAAGCAATACATTAACAAGAACATTTTTCAATAACTTCCTATCCCTAAACAACATCATTCGTGAGTTATGTTTAGGGCTGTGTAAATATGTGCGCCCATGTAAGTGTAGTAAAAAAAGTGTACATATTTTAGCTATGAATGTCACAAGGTATAGTAATTTTCAGTCTTTGACGAATTTTGTGAACCACAAGCCATAAGTCAAGGTAATGGTTTAGTTTTCATGAATCAAAGGTTTGCATTTCATAAATCATAAGTGAAGGAACCCTATAATTCTCTAGTGCTGCAGTAAAAAAATGCAGAAACATCGACTGTCATGAGGTAAATATGCGACCAGAAAGATTAACTAGAAAATAAAAACAAAAAAGATAAAGTTTCTGCGAATATAATTGGCAATGACTTAAATGCTAAAAGAAGCAAGTCAAGAAGAAAATCGAATGTAAATGCATAAATATATATATATATATATGCACATATAATTACATACATACACACTTATATACAAATTTTTCCAATTTGATAAAATAAGGTGCATAACCACGAAACAAAATAGAATTGAAAGCATCCTTAGCATAGTAAATTGAGATGCACACTACAGCCCATCAACCCAAGCTTTTGATACTCTAAAGGTGCTTCAAAAGAAACAAATGACAGTGACCACAATTTCTCAAAAATGATAGTCAGTACAATTTTTCAAAAGTAATGTCCCCTTTTCCAAACTAGTTCAATTGGAAGACCTTGAGCCCATTCCACTTCCCGTGGGCAAGAAGGAAGTGAGCAAGGGAAGTAATTGTCATGTTTTTCAGTTATTTTCGTGAGCATTGCATTCTTCTTTAGTAGTTTTCCATATAAAGTCAGGTCGGTTGGGTTAAGAAGATGAAAAGCCAAAGGAAAAATAGAAGAGAAGTATCCTTATGAGGTCGCTCCTAGTTTGGAAGCATTCTAATTGGTTTTGGTGCCACAAAAGGGTATAAAGAGGGGTCACTTGGCTCATTTGCGCATCATCATAATTTAAAATTGATAATTATTTAATTTATAATCTAGATTATTATAATATTTTAAATCTTATACACAAACACACACATATGCCGTATCTATATCAGGGGGCTTAAAATCTAGCTGTATTCGTATCTAATATGGTATCCGTATCCAGATCCGTATTTGTATGCAACTCTGTTTTCATTAAAGTTAAGATATAGATATACATAGTCTTGTTGCCATCAGCTAGCAGTTTTTCTTCCCCTCTACTTTCTTGTGCATCTGTGTTGTACGACATTTCAATTTTCTGATATTGGTTTCCAAAATCTTCTGCTTGAACCCATTAAAAGAAGCTTGGTAAAGGCAGTATGACATTCTAAATATACATAAATAATTATAATTCCCATCCTGAATGAATGCTTAACATTTATCATTTGGGCCCTTCTATACAATATCACAAACATATCTAAAAAAAGGACAATATATTATTTGAATCAAATTTGGACCCTAGTTTACATTGGATCTTATTAGCAGTACCATGTCAACTATGCATATTGAAATACCATCCTTTTCTGTCCACAGGGTTTCACATGAACTAATCACCTGAATATGATCACACTCTTCAACAAAGAAACGTAGCCTGTCACTTAGTACTTCTGCTTGTGAATTCTCTGTAAGAATTCCTCTTCCATTTCCAAAGTTATTGAAAGGTGTGATATCTTTCCACAAGCCTTGTATCTCATACAAGCTCAAGGGATGAAATTGTACTTTAGAATAATCTGTCCAGTACTGAACTCCATTTTCCAAACACTCAATGCGTGCTCTGTCCTTTGTGCCATTTTCGCTGTAGGAAGCCCCAGCTTTCATACTGCCATTGTCGGTCCCATCTTTTTCCTCTTCTAAGCTCTGCAGGAATTCATTCTTGTCATTTGGTTCTGAAACATACCGCACAATGCTCCCATCCCTCCAAAAAGATGCAACAAAAGTGAGATATATTAGGAAGCAAGTGATCTATCCATACATAAAAACCATGAGAGCAGTGTGTATAAATATCAGACCACAGAAACCATTCAAAACACTCACTTAACAAACAGCTTACTCTGGGCCAAAAACTATGAATTTGCACAAAATATAGTCATCAAAAGTCCACAAATAATTCAAATAATATGTTTTGTTCAAATGACTGGATGCTAGAAAAAGTCTAGTTTTCAGTAACTCTCGTACTAGCACAAGTGAAATCAAAAACAAAACTCGGCTCAAAGCATCTCTAAATCAAATTATGAGAAGAAAAAAGGTGATGTACAAACCCATCTGTCGGGAAGGATCATTTTGTACTACAATCTAGAGTCTAGACTATGCTTAAGGAATTGAATATTTAACATCTGAAAGAAAAGTTGTCATGCTGAAACTAAAAGAACTTTTCAAGCCCCCGAATAGAGCATAAATTAATAAATATCTTCAATTCCATTTCAAAATGTACCACTCCAATCTGTCCAACCACAACTGCAGATCTTGCAAGATAAGTAGGATAAGGAAAGGACCCAACACCAGTTTGTTCCAATAAGTTTGATCTTCGTATCAGAGTTTCTGTGAGAGGTTTGGACAAGATTTGCACAATACAATGAACGGAATAATAATATTGCATTTAATTCATTCCGGATACATACACAACATACACCTCTCCATATATACAGGCTTTAACATCTCTAGAATCTAGTAAATTGCCTCAGCTACAAATCCCACAAATATCTCACATTTTCCTATATACGTGAGTTGTTTTATTTACAACTTCACATAAACTAAGAAAATAACAAACGTAACAACTAACCCAATTATTGGCTAGATTTGTTGCACAAACTAAAAACCTAGGCAGTCATGAGATAAATCTCCCTCATTTACCGGTGAGGCTCCCGTGTAAGATGTTTATCAACCTGGTACATATGAAACTTAATAACTATTTGTGGGGCTCTTACTTTAATTACAAAGCTCATGAAGAAAGAGGAGAAGAAATTAGAAGAAAGTTGCTGCAACACTCCCAATCTTGTTCTTCTTCCATACTCTGCATGTTGATTCAACTGTATTGCACCTCTGCCTCATGAATGATCTGAATGATATCTTTGCCTTGAATCTGAGATGTTTTTTCTCCCATATGTTGTTGAATCCTTTCCTTTGATTCTCACCAAACTAGATCTGGAAGCAACTAACCGACTAAGATTTGCTTCAAAAGTACTTGCCTCTCGATCTGTCCTCCCTCTTATCCTTGAAGCTTTTGTAGTTCTTCTCTAGTACGTGCACTAATAGGATGCTTGCCATAAACAATTCGACAAAACTCATCACCTTTTATTTTTAATTGCATATGAGAAATTTTAAATTCTGGAAAGCACTCCGGGTGAAGGAAAATACAAGTAAATTCAATGAAGGCTTCAACTGAAAGATTGGGAGCACATGCACAAGCTCCTGAAAGGAATTTTCCATGCAATGACTTCCACATGAGCTGCGTTAGAAATAAGAGGATGAATTTTTGCCAAAAGCCTTTGCAATTATGAGAGTTGGATCTATTTCTTCCTCTGATTCTGAAGATATATTCAATGTATCAGACATTGACTTCTGCTTTCTTCACCAATATGGGCATAAATGAAGTATTCTTGCAAATAATTCAGACAAGTATGCAGTCCATAGCATGAATATCTAATTTCTTCACCGAGATTTGATTATAAAACCTCGCTACCCTCTATTTTTAGACTTTGTTTGCATGCCAAGCAAGCTAAAAATATTATTTTATTCACCGTGCACTCACATCAACATGCAGATAGCCAGAATAATAAAAAAAAAGCCTTTCCAACCCTAGGCGCCAAAACTAGATGCTTCCCGACAATTAAAAGAAGTCAGCTTTTAGGCATTTAGCTATGCCAGAATGGGTCACACTTTTTGGCTATAAGCCAAGGGAAAAATACAAGGGGCAGGCAGGTAAAATTTTACCCTGCCTGCTAGGGTCCAATTTTCCGCTTTTCACTTAAGTTGCTTTTGAGGGAAAAACATAAGCAACAAGCAGGTAAAATTTTACCCTGCATCTGCTAGGGTCCAATTTTTGCTTTTCACTTAAGTTGCTTTTGAGGGAAAAACATAAGCAGCAGGCAGGTAAAATTTTACCCTGCTGCTAGGGTCCAATTTTCCGCTTTTCACTTAAGTTGCTTTTGTTAAACGCTGACCCAACAGGAGGCAAAAGTGCGACTTGCTTTGGATTTGACTTCCCATATTTGGCGTGGACATTCAAGCTGAAGGGCAGCTTTGAAAAATCGGCACAAGACTGCATTTCTTTCCATTTTTGGATTTTCGGTGAAGAAAACACAAGCACTAGAATAAAATTTGCCATTTTTGGAAAGGGTCCGAGAAGATGTAGCAACAAAATCTTGCAAGTGCCATAACTTTCACTCCGTGGCTCCATTTTAGGTGTCGTTTTTTCTAAAAGTGCATATTTTCTCGAGCTCTACACATTGGTGGCAGTATTTTTCTTATTTTCATAAAATCCATTATTGCACCTTTTTGGACCAAGCAACCTCTTGCAATCTCCTGAAGGAATCCTGAGCTCTTGCAATTAAAAACATTGGATAGCTTTTCAAAACCCTAGGCCCAGGAAAAGGTATGGCAGGAAGAATGAACAGGCTACGGGAATTGCGGATAGAAAACGGAGAAAAACCAAAACACAGAAGAAATAAAAACGAAAAACCCCGTTGGAAGTTGCAGACAATTGCTTTGAAAATAACCTGCCAATTAGTTGGTCAGTAAAAACTCTTCCCTAGTGAACACTCCATTGAGAGGCGGAAGCAATAATGGCGTGAAAATCCTCAGTAGGGTTCAACTGTAGCACAATTTATTTTTAAACAGAACTTTATTTATTTAATAAATAAATAAATAAAATTCTCTCAGACAAAACCTGGCGAAGGGATAGAGTGAGTTTTAACATGTGGGTATTTGTCGAATTTGGCTTTTATGACTCTCTGGGGATACCTTAGAGCAATGCAAACAACTGCAGCAAAACAAACACAAAATGACTTGTTATTTTGAAAAGAACGAAAAATTTTATAAGGGGTAGTCCCAAATTTGGTGGTGAAATCTCGGGGACACCACCAATGTAATGTCCCTCCTTTCCGAGTGACATCTACTGAAGACCTTTGGCCTATTTTGTCTACCCGACGGCCAAAGGGTGAGTCCAGGGTGACTTAAGTTTTATTAATTTTATTATATTGTGCAAACATTAAAATATAACATTATAAATGCACATATAATAAATTAATAGAGCTTAATATTAAAATAGAAATTAGAAAAGTTCTTAAGTCAAATACAAGTTATTTTAATTGTATTTATCTAAGGAAAATGCGACTTGCACATGAGGCATAAAAAAATAGAAAAGTGAATCAAAAGGCCTCATTAAAAAATGCGACTAGCCTAGGGAAAAGCAAAGAATGTTATTGGCTGTTTTGGAGGTCGATTTGGGGCCATTTCTCCTTTATAAGGAGAGGTCGACTTATGTAGAGGCATCCAGATTTTTCATATGATATTTTCTCTTGCATTGAGCTCTCAGCTTTTGCAAAAATTCCAAGGACGAAACCCCTTAGGAATTCTATCTCTTGTGGACGAAAACCCCAAGAGTTTGTGAGGGTTTTTCACTCAGAAATTCCCATTGGAGCAATCAGATTTTCAGTTTTTGCAGCAGTGTTTTTGGAAATAAATTTGCAGCAGTGTTATTGCAATTTCTTCTATTGGAGCAACCCAGTCTTGGGCAGATTTGGCATTGTTTCTGAGGTATTTAGATCTGATTTCTATTGTCAAATCATCTACAGATTTTTGTGAAGAGAAGCAAAGAAGTTTCATAATTTTTAGAGGGTTTTTACAGTGGTTTTCAGGCAGTTTAATATTCAGATTTCAGATCTGGTTTTTGAGCAATTATAGTCTCTAAAAATTCTGATTTTTATATATTTGGGTTTATAAAAATTATGGCAATCATTTGTGATCAAAAGAATATTTTTGAGAGCCATTTGCATTGGATTCACTCCCAAACCCTAGTCGCATTTCTTATAATTAATTCAGAATTTCCTAGTTTGTTTGCCATAGCTTTCAAAAATTATATATTACTATTTGCAAGTAAAAAATTCAATTTTTGGCAAAAGATATATTGGGGATCTTTCACCCAATATAACACCTAGTGAATAATTACTCGTGTAATTATTCACATTACAATATTTCCTCACTCATGATATGAGTTGTTATTATAACTCATTTACAAACACTTATATTATTCACCCAACATTAATAATGTGAGCACTAATCTTATAGTTTCCTAACATTCCCCCCCTTAGTGCGAACATGGTAGAAAACATCATCGCACTTCTTTTACTACTTGCTCGCCTTTGTTTTCCCATGATCTTGGCACACTCTCGAGCTGAAACCAGAAGAAGGAACATATTAACTTCTTATCAACCATACACTGCAACGAACACATTTGACCTATCTAGTGTGGGAACACGTACAAGAACCACCGCTTATCAACCAATCATCAGTAGGAAATAACACATTTGACCTACCCAGTGTGGGAACTCAAGCAGAAACCATCTCCCCAACCTTCAATGGTTTTACAAAGGTTTACCACAAACCTAGGTATGAACAAGAACACATCTATTTGTTCAACCTCTTCAAGTATCATGATGTTGCATTTCACTTTGCTTTTTGTTCTTCATTATGTTATTACATTAGGGAAGTATATAGGAATCACTTTGCTCACTTATTACCAATTTGAACATAGGAAGACATTGTAAACTAATCCTAAACAAATACGGGTTTTCTAAAGAATGAAGCATACCATAAAAAACACACAAATGAAAAATAAAATACACAAATGTCACCACAGCTACGTGCGGCCCGGTCGTTGGTGACTGACGAGAGGTCGTTGATCGAGCTCCAACCACCTGTGCCTCCTTCCTCCAGTGCTACGTTGTTATCTCAACGGAATGTGATCATGTCGCTCAATGATTTCCACATTGTTTATTATTCCCCCCCACAATGTGAAATCCTTTATTTTTTGGATGTTGGGTAACACTGAAAATGCGTCCATGAGGCAATTTTTTTATTTTTACAAATTTGACAATGACTTTGATGCGACAATACTCACTCAACAAATGACATAAATATTGACAACCGCATCACATAATATTTTTTAAGACTAACTCTTTTTGACACTTGTTTTACAAAAATTGATTTTGACATTGACATTATGACCAATCAAAAAAAAATGACAACAAGACTCAATTTGTTTGGTTTGACACTTTTTGAACAAATTGATAATGATGGCAAGACAACTAATTATCTTAACATAGATAAAAATTAACACTTTTGTATTGTCTAATTTTACAATCACATGACAATATTGACACTTTTATAGTGACTCTATACTTGGCATAAACTATAAACTCTTCAACTAAACTTAGAGACTATAATAAGATGACACTCAAAATGACTCTATGTAGACTATAAATTTCGGTGTTGACACAATAACCTATATGGGGAAATAAATTAATAGACAGGAGCAATACTATGACAATACCAAGACTTATTAACACTTAATTAAACTAGTGACAAACTTATGACATTTTGACCAAAATAAAATAAAAACAAAACTATGTGAAATTTAATCTACTCTTGATAAACTAAAGTCAAAATTGACAAAGAAACTCAAAATTGACTCACAAATAACTCAAACTTGAAGCTAGGCAGAGAACTCCAGAATATAAAGCCGATTTGGTGAAGATTTCTATGCAATTAATCAACGTTTGAAAGGCCCAAAGTAAGGTAAAATGCAGTCGATGAAATACAATGAGCTGTCATTGCAAAACACCTTAATGAATGGGTCAATGACTATAAACTCACGGGATTGCCACAAGCACAAAAATGTCATGAGTTTTAATTCCAAACATCGAAGTACCACGGAATACTCAGTCTTTAAAATCACGCACAAAACTGCAAACTGTTGATGCAGGTGGTATGTTGAACAAAGACCGTGCAATAATAAAAACACAATGCTAAGGCATTTAAACAACACTCGTGGCAATGAATGCAAGTGCCTGATTAGAATCCCATAGATAACTTTGTGTTGACCTGAAACAAAGTGCATTTGAACCATATAATGAGTGGATGCACTGTTGTTTGGTGCACAAGTTAATTTGGACTGAACTCGTATTAGAGTAGCTTGCACGTGGATCGTGGATCTCAAATCTGCATTGATTGTTCACTACGGAAAAGAAACTTTTACAAGCTCTCATGTTGTGAAGCACTAGAAGAAAACATAACAATTGTTCGAACTTAAACTCATCGAAATTGCATCTTGGACAAGAGGATCTCACATAGCTCTGATACCAAATGGGAGGTTTGGACTAGATTTGCACAAAGATACAATGGATGGAATTAATATATTGCATTTAATTCATTTCGGATACATACACAACATACACTGGCTGTCCATACATATAGGCTTTTACATCCCTAGAATCTAGGAAACTGCCTCAACTACCCATCCCACAAATATCTCACATTTTCCTATATACATGAGTTGTTTATTAACAACTTCACATATAAACTAAGATAATAACAAACATAATAACTAACCCAATATAGCACCTAGTGAATAATTACTCATGTAATTATTCACATTACAATATTTACTTATTAACCATATGAATTGTTATTTGTTGGTGATAAAATTTGTCGATAGGACAAATTAGGTGTCTCCATTAACGTTCATGGGGCTACGCCCCTTTGCATTGAATGGTACAACTCTCATTATTGAATGTAACTAATATAATCCTAATCTAAATGTTGTTGGTTGGCCGAATAGGTCAAGGATCACAAAGGGACACTCCACTGAACCTGTGGCAAAATGCTTGTATGGGGGTACAAGGGAGGAAATTACAGCAAGTTAGGGAGGAGGGAAATTAGGAGGGTAGTTACTGCCGTGAGTAGGAAAATTGCAGAGCTCACACCCAGTAACCAGAGTAGTCCAACATTCAATATAGAAGAAAGCAACATTGAAGCAGTCAGTGAGACAAACAAATCCCACATAGACACAGTTCTTTGAGGCTCATTCATCGAAGATACAAAGCTCTCTTTGATCAGCATGCTTACAAAGTGCATACAAGAGGGAAATAGAAGAAAAACAAGGGAATAGAAGAAGTGTAGCTTTTATTCCATGTGTAGTGATGAATACAAAGCTTCAATCAAGCTACCACAATTCACAATGCTACAGAGTAGAAGTTCTTCAAAATTCGGAATCCTTTGGAATGGAGAGGCCATCCCAATTTATAAAGAATCTAAATTGTCCTTTCACCTCCTTCATATGACTCTTTGTTTCCATATTCCACTTGTGACCTTTCACTTTTCATTAAATTAAGTATTTCTCTTATAATTTTGAGAAAATACTTTTACAATATTAAAATAGGTCACTTAAGTGAATAAGACAAAATACAATGATGAGGCCCAATGAAGAATTAGAATGGAGAGAGAAAGAAGAGGGGAAAAGGGAGAAGGAGAGAGAAGAAGATGCTTTGAAGCATGGATGAAGAACACTCCATCTGTGATGAAGATCAGCTCCACTCCACTGATGAATCGGTGAAGTGCTCTGATGCAATGATGAAATGTGAACATTGAGTGCTTCACACCACGAGAAAACTCCTCTTGACGACTCATGATCACCCCGAACCAAGCGTTTAGAAACACCGTTGAATTATCCCTTTGGTGACCACAAGCATCGCTCATGACGATCCCTTCTGAAGAGATTGAAACTTGAAACCAATCCTATCACAACCTTTGCAAGATGGCCACACTGTTATGATGAATTGATCATTCCAATGGAACACACCATGGACAATCTAACAAAGATGATCGTAAACTCCTCCTCGCGCACGTTTCACGGTGCAACCAAGACCGTAGGGTGAGTGTCGAAAAAAACACGTTGAGATCTCCGGTATACATCGAGAAAACAAGCCACAAACGTTGATGAGTACACCATTGTTGACAATGAAGAAAACCCTTCTTCGCTTTCAAACACTTCCTGCCCGAAAAGGGGGATTTATTATTTTTAGTAAATGACAAATTTCCACCCTTCTCGGCTCCAACCAAATGAAGTTAGTTTCTGGATCACCCCTGTGTATATCTGCTCCCTTTCAAGCCACCATTTGTGATGACTTACTATTTATAGCTAGTGCCCAAATAGGGAACTTACTATTTTTAGTAAGTGGCCATTTTCACCATTTTGACACTTTCGCTTGACCATTCGATCTTCTAATTATCTTTCACTTTGCACACCGCCTTCGCCGCAATCGCTATCGGAGATGACTTACCAAAAATAGCAAGTAAGCGTGTAGAAGGGCTTACTATTTTTGGAAAGTGGGTTTCTGGGCATCGGTTTTGCAACGAAACGAACTTTCCCGATATGGGTTTTTTCTCTTCAGTGCACCTTTGAAATTTCACATCAACCCGAGCTCTGGAAATGGAGATTTTAAAATTTAAAATTTTCAGCGGGGAAAAGCGGGGTTTCATTTTTGCTGAAAAATTGAAGGCGTGTTTGCAAAATCTTCCACTTGGATTCTAATGGCCTCTGAAAATGTGGATGATCGCAAAAAATCCCATGTCAATCTGTGCATCGGTCTTCAAGTTACAAAGATTTTTAAACTGCGGGTTCTGAAGTCACTCTCGCAAGAACAAGCCTGGAGCCTTCGAAAATCCGTGGTTTTTCTTGTTATCACTTCTTGAGATCATGGAAAAAATGCAACAATGGTGGGAGCATGAAAATGGACATGCAAGATTCAATGGAAATTTTAGCAGAGCTTCGACAAACAGCAAGGAGCAAGTGGGGGTTTAAGCAAAAATGGCTAAGTGTCGCCTTCAAAGATTTTGAAAATGAAGAGAGGGGATGGGGCGCATTTTTGTCCCCATTGTCCCTTTGTTTGGGGACAATAGGTGCACAAAAATGCGCCTAAGCCTAGTGTTGCCAAGTGTCGCATGTTTATTCATTGAGCAAAGTGAAGGCGGGGCTAAAAATAAGCACCTGGAGGCCAAAAATGGTCGCATGAGGAACCTGAAGGCTAAAGGGGGTGGGGCGCATTTTCTTGTCCCTATTGTCCCTTTGGAAAGGTGCAAAAGGTGCTCAAAATGCGCCTAGCCTCACAATGACAAGTGGCATGCATGCAGGAGTAGGTGGAGGAGTAAGTCAAACTGGTCAAAGGAGCTTAACAAGTGTCATCGAGGTCATATGAGTGTCCAAAAGGCTAAATAGGGGTGGGGTGCAATTTTTTGCACCTCATGTCCCTTTGCAAAGGTGCAATGGGGACATGAAATTGCGCCTAAACCACAACTTACCATGTGTCCCATCAAAAAATTGCCTAAATATGAAGATGTACCTTGGGAGCTGACTTGTGAAAGTCATATCTTGAGCTCCCATATGAGTTTTCGGGCGCTTTTTTATATGATTGACCATAAAAGGTCTTTTGAGAAAAATGGTGATGGTCCAAAGGCTTGATTCTGACTGCAACACCTCCAAATGGCTCCTTTTTCTCGGGATCGCTTGTTGTGCATGGAAAGACTGAGATGGCCCAAAAAATGCATGGTGCTTGAAGATGATCTGATTTCACCACCATGTGGGGGACTGAAAGAGCTTTCCAATGATATCTTGTTTGGTCTCTAACTCCTTCAGGAGTTCCCAGAATCTCTCTTTGAAGATCAGTTTCTTTTTTTGGTGCGAGCTCCCTTAGGCCTCAAAACCAACCTTCGGTGACTGGCTCCTAAACCTCCGAACCTTTCTAGATTTTCCCCGACTCGGTTGCACTGACACACTGGGCTCTCAATTACACCTTCATGATGAAAATGGGTCTTCCATTCCGCTCGACAATAATCCATGGTCCCATTGTTCAACCGTCGCTTGCTTAGGAATCCTTTATTGCCGATTAATTCAAAACGGGACATTACGTAAGAGCATCTAGAGATGGTTCATGGAAATGTTGATAGGCTACGAGAGAGGAAAATTAGTCTCTAAGTACCAACACCATCATTGTGCAAGTGAGAGTCCAAAAGAAACCCTTTCTAAAGCGAAAGCACTTGAGTCTATGGAGATGGAAAACAAATATGAATATAAATATGCTCTCAAGACGATGAAGCTTGGCAACGAACTCAGCTTCAAAAATGCATTAAAAGGCCGTCTCTATATACCGGATCATAGTTTAGAATGAGATAGTTTAGTATCGAACAGTTGTTTTAATATAATGTCAAAGATTTGCATCCTCTTAGAGATTTCATTCAAAACCTGTGACTAAAAAACCAGCTTAAGATTGAGAAATGGATGAATAAACTGCAGCTTGTGGTATGTATAATTTGTTTTGATTTTATAGGATTGCCTCTTGAAAATTTCGATCTCGGAGAGACCTTTTGGAAGTTTGAAGACACAACCTTAGTTTTGCTACTGTTAACCCCTATCCGTTCAAGCTCACAAACCCAAGCGCGGCCAATTGTCCTCAAAACTCTCAGGAGAATCAGTGAGAAGCACTGCACCATTAACAAAAAGCAATATAACAATTAGGACATCGTGTAAGATACAACCATCCTACTTGTGAGTGTGATGTCGAATAGTCTTCAAGCTCATCTATGTAAAGTCTTGATACAACTGAAGAGATTGCGGTCAGTGTAAGACTCTAAACCAGACAACAACTATCTCATAGAGCCTCATGATAGTGGTAATACAGAGCTTTGAAATACCAATATCAAGTAACAACTAGAACAACAGAAATACTAGTACATTGTTACAAGCCTTCTAAAGTCCAGAAAACAGAAGATATCTCAAACTGTAAATGTGTGATCAATAATCTAGAACTCTTCTTGAAGCCTGCCTACCCTTTCGCTCTAAAATTACCCTACTCTAACTGCTTAGAAAGCTTCAAGTCCGGCATCATGCCCTGTGTAGAATGATTATAGAGAAACTTAGTGTTGCGATGAGGCTACTTTTTAGCCTTTTTCAAAAATAACCATGCAAATGTGTATAACCTGATTTGTGTATAAGGTGAACAATGTGTCATGATCAAAAGAAAAAATATCATTAAATAATTCTGCAATGGAAAAAAACAAGAGATTGACTATCATTTTGAGTTATTTGCTGGAAGCTATTCACAATCAAATGCTTTGCTAGTGCATAACTTCCAAATAGCACTCTCAAGGTTGTCATAGAACAAAAAACGAAAATCAAGAGGAGACAATGAGTTGATCTAGAACATCATAAAGAAAATTGGAAAGCGAAATGCAAGTTTGAGATCAACATTGGAAGAATGGAATTTCATCGGAAGCAGAGTGTGCCAAAACTTCTTAACAAAATTATGGAGCACATCGAGAAGACTGCATCACTAGAGACAACAATACCATCTATACTAAATCTCATTTGCATGGTTTTATGTTCCTCATCATAAAAATGATTTATACCAAAAGAGCCACTAGGATGAGTCAATTTTGAACGGTGAACTCTATATGAAAAGGAGTTAAATATAGCCTCCCATGGGACGTGACAACAAGCCATATTTAATTTGAGAGTAGATGTAGAGGGAAGAAAACATGACATCAATTGAGAGTTGAACAACATAATAGGATGATGAGTAATGTTCAACCCTACAAAGAGGGGAAAGGTAGAAAAAATAGAAAGTAAAATTCAAAGCAGCATGACTATCAAGGGGTTTTAACTAGAAATTTGTAAGTCTCAAATGTGTGGGATCAAAACCATTCGCTAGCAAGGACAAAGTCAACCACACTTGTGTCCCGACCATGTACAAATCAAGTCAATATTAAAGTTATTAAACATTAACTAATTAAAAATTAGTCAATGTCCTTAAATATACACGTATAACTACCTCACTTGAAATGTAACTTCTTTTATGCTTAATAAAAGACAAACACACACACAAGATGTTAGTGTGTCATACACTTTCCATTCTCTTCATTTTCTTTCTTATACTTACAAACATTGGTATCGAGCCAACCGATTGACAAAGCCCTAGGAAAGGGTACGAACTCATTTACCTTTTTGAGCTTGTCAAATGCTTGTTGGGTTGAAGGTGACCAGCTGAAAGCTCCATGCTTTGTCAAATTTGTCAGGGGGCTGAAAGTTGTGAAAATCCTTTCACAAATCTCGATAGTAGCTACAAAGACCCAAGAATCCCCTTAGTTGAGTCAATGTGGTGGGAGGAGGCCAATCCATGATAGCTTGGATCTTTTGTTGATCCACTTGTACTCCTTGAGCATTGATGACATGTCCAAGATACAAAATTTCCTCCATTCCAAACTCACATTTTGATAATTTGGCAAAGAGAGATTGTTGTTCCAAAATGCTTAATACCATATCCAAATGCTTCAAATGCTCTTCCCATGACTTACTATAAATCAGAATGTCATCAAAGAATACCAATACAAACTTCCTCAAATGCTCCCTAAAAACATGATTCATACATGATTGAAATTTAGCAGGGCCATTGGTTAACCCAAAAGGCATTACTAGGAATTCAAAATGACATCTAAAGGTTGTCTTGTGGACATCCTCTTCTCTTACCTTGATTTGATGATATCCGGACCTTAGATCAATCTTGGAAAAGAACACTGCTCCATGCAACTCATCAAATAACTCATCAATCCTTGGTATGGGGTACCTATTTTTTATTGTCTTCTTGTTCAACAACCTGTAATCAACACACATCCTCAAGGTCCCATCCTTCTTCTTCACAAGCACAACCAAAGAAGCGAAAGGACTAGAACTTGGTCTTATGAGACCCATATCTAACAACTCCTTGATTACTTTCTCTATCTCTTCCTTGAAGGCCCTTGGATGGCAGAATTGAGAGGATATTAAGTATTTCTTACCAAGCAATGTGCAGCCCATGCAATCTTCCCTCTTTTGAAGGATCTTTCCATACTCTTGGCGGTCACAACTTGGGGAGCACCATTCCTCATACCTTGTAGAATAACTTCCTTGTCTTGCACCTTGAACTTCAACTCCATAGTCTGATAATTTTGAGTGAATTCACCCAAAGATTGCAGCCATTGTACACCAAGGACTACATCTGTTTCACCAATGCCAATAACATAAAAATCATCTCTTACCTTATGTCTTCCTAGAGTGAGCTCAAGTTGTGGAATCTTCTTTGTGCATGAAAGTGAATATCCATCCACTATTGTCACATTGAAGCCTTGGAAATCTTCCATCTTCAATCCCATCCTTATAACCAAGCCTTCATTAATGAAGTTATGTGATGTCCCTCTTAGGACAATTTAGAAAATGAAGAAGTACTTGTCAAGATCAAGCAAAGAATGGATAAACCCTTTTGCTTCAACCTAAAATATCCCAATGTCAGCTATTTCGAACCCAAATGGGGTTGGAACTAGCTAAGGTGGTGGGATAGATTGGAAGAAAACAATTGGAATTTAAACACATTCAAATCAAATTTTTAACAGCTGAAAAATAATTAATATTCAAACCCCAACTACTGCAATTTTCCAAAATTATTTCCCGCTTAACCATCCAAGCAAAAAACTTCAAATTTTGGATTTTGGGTACAAAAATATGAAGAATAATATTCTAAAATCAAATTTCACACAGCCAATACGAAACCTTAATTTTGCCCTAAAAGTAGGTCGCCCAAAGACTTTTAGGGCATCAAAGCCACTCCAAAAATTATGAAATTACTTTCTCCTTATTCCTCCTAATTTCTACAACCAAATCCAATATTAAACTGACCCCAAAACTGCAGATCTGAAATAAATATTAATTAATAATGTCCAGATAACTTTAAACAGCTGAAATATTAAAAATCCATAACTTCTTCAGTATTTGGTATTTTGGCATGAAATAAAATGCATCATAAACTAGAAATGAAGGGTTTTCCAATGAACTATGAAAGTACTTCAAACCCTTCATATTAAAATGCAGATTTTACTCTAGAGCCCAGTGGGCAGAACTCAAACAGTCCCGGGAGTTAGTCATGGCAGCCAGGAAGGCTGGTAAATGGGCGGTGATTCGGAACCTCAGACCAGTGATTCGAGACACTTTCCCTCCTGGTTGGGCTCCGGTTGACGGTCCCACTGGGAGTGGCGTTATAACAGGGGCATTTCCATGTCATGTTGGATTGGAAAATAGATCTTATTGGTCCTAGCCTGGTCTTCTACAGGTTGCAGTGGGTTATTCAGACTCTTAGTTACTGGGCATCGGGGCTTCGCGAGTTACTTCCAGCCAGCCTTGTTTGTGTGGTGATGGTGTTGGGGGTGTTGCTCCCTCTTCCGCTCACCCCCACCGTTATCCTCTTCTCCTTTTCTGGGTTCTCCGCACTTGTTGCTTCCTTCTCCTCTTCTCCATCTCTTTTTGTATTTCGGGCGACCCGTTTGGGTCCTCTCGCTGGGTTCTTTTTGCTTTGTACTCTACAGTCCCATTGACCTACTTTTGTGGTCATTTGTCGGACATTAATATTATTATCTTATCTTATCTTATATTATCTAAATAAATGCGCCAAACCCTTTAGCCAAGTCACCAAAGCTTAGAAGGGAAAACCATGCATAAACACACTCAACACAAGAGATCACAATGAAGATGAACAATGGAATCTTCAATATTTTCAACAATGGATCCAAATGAAGCTTACAATGAGAGAGCACAATGCAAGAACTAGGGCATACATCTCATTACTCCAAGCATGGAGTGAAATCAAATGATCAATCAACATAACCCCACTAGAGGAAATGCGACCTCCTTTTATAGAGTTAAGGGGTGCAATGTTCAAAAAGACCAACCTTTCCCTTTCGGAGAGAAATCATAAACTCTCATTATAAAATCAAGTATCTAATAAACTAAGGTTATGTGCACTTTATTATTTTTAATTAAATAATAAAAGTAGCTAGCCTATGTGCACATTAAACTAACTAAAGAGACTCCCATTTGTAGCGCTAGGCATGCCAAGGGGTTACAAAATAGATAAAAGACATCTTTGGATCATCTTCAAGCTCAATCCTCAAGCCCATGAGAAGAGAGAATGGGTTGAGGGTCTTCAACTCTTCAATTTCAAAAATGTCCCAAGAAGGGGACATTACAGTCCTCCCTTCCCAAGATTGTTTGCCCTCAAGCAATAACAAGCTCATGCATCCGAGTGCAAAGATGTAGCACTCCCAAAGCCGGGATCCCATGCCAACCAAGTGGTGAAGCATTTGCAATAACTTGTGATGCTTCTTTCTCCTAAAAGTTAGGAGTGTCTTCAGCTGCAATTTCTTTTTCAAATCTGCACATGAAGCAAACAAGTTAGAAAAATAAGTGTTGAAAAACACTTTTCCAATGTGTCTCCATGGTGTGAATGTCTCACTAGTCTCCTCCATGTATGGGCTGCCCCCAAATTCTGTTATGTGGCTCCAAACACTGTTGTAATCATGCATTCTCCCTTCAAAAATCAGAATTAGAATGGTTGGTTTCCATCCCCAAGTATTCACCCATGAGCCAAAATCAAGCACCAACAACCATATCATCAAATGCATGGCAAAAATCTGAATTATAGAAGTGATAGGGAGGCTGGTCATAGTGATGTCAATCATAAAAATGATGGGGCAGCAGCTAGCACATTTCAAAAAAAATTCCCCAACATGAAAGAACATCAATCTAGTGAATAAAAATGGCTCCCATGTAACTGAAATTTCATCCTCAACCATAACAAACTGAAAATTATCCATATGCACAACTGAAAATGAAATGCCTTGAGAAGAGTTCATACCATGTTCCTTCATTTTTTCAAACCTTCCATTGAAGCCCAAATGCAAGCAACAACAACCAAACATTCCCAACACATATCCTTTGTTGATTTTACCTTTGGAAGCACATCAATCAAACATCCAAGTGGGTGACATAACTGTTCACAATTTGGAAATGGACTTCTTACCATGCTATGTGTAGTCCATGTGATCCATCCTTCCTTCAAGGCTTCCATGGAGAAAGGAGTTAGCACTTGTTGAAAATAGAAAAGAGATGATATCCATGTATTCAAATGAAACTTGCCAAACCCAATTCCTTTTATCACCTTATCCCATGAAGCAACATGTGCAAGATGACACCCCAAACAAGAAAAGGAGAAAGTTGAAATGTATTGCATGCATTTGTGAACATTATCATGGAGAAGCCAAGGAAACTTGTACCTTACTTTGTGTCAATGCCTTTCCCTTATGAGAGGGAGCAAAACACATGAAGCCATCATACCTTTATGCCTTCTAATGATGAAATCCTCACACGGACCAGCAAGCTTATCATTAGGATCTCCTTCATTTGGAAGAGTGTTTATCACTCTTTTTCCTTTGCCATCATGCTCCTCATGCACCCAAATGTTAAGAGCAAGAGTACCAACAAAAATGTAACCAATATACTCCATGTTGCACCTCATATCCATCTCCCTATCATGCTCATAATCATACCCATCAAAACTCAATATGGAAGGAGAAATAAAATATGAAGAATCATACCTTGGGCTGCTCCCAACATTTACAAAACTCTTTTCTTCACCATTTTCTTCATCCAACGCCCCTTTTTCCATTTTCTTCAAACTGGAACAGCGCTCTTTTCTTCACCATTTTCTTCATCCAACGCCCCTTTTTCCTCCTCACAAGCATTCATACTTGGTGGGTAATGACTTGGGACATTCATAAGACTCATGCTTGGGTGACAAACCTCATCCATTTGCCCATTAAGGCCTGTTGTTCAAAAAATTACAGCGAATTGAAAATTACCATAAGCATCCCATGGTGTCCTTCCTTCATAAGCATACCTCTTCACAAGCCCATCTTCATAGTCCTCTTGAAAACCTACTCCTTTTGCACTCATGTTCAACTTGATGCAATTAGTAGGCACTAATAATTTGTCAAACATCAAAAGATTATTACCATGCAATGAATGCTTCAAGATTTCTTCTTTTTGCCACATAGAAGTAGACACAAATGATGTATTATATGAATGAGTATACCCTTCTATGGTGAGGTCATTGACCATGCCTTCTCCTTGCCCTTCAAATGGCTCGTGGTGGGGTTGAAAAACTCCCCTCAAATCTGATTTTTCCATCACATGTTCCCTTGATCATGCATATGCTTGACACTAATATCCTCTTCATGCCCATCAATCAAATCTGATTTCTCCTTGCACCCACTCAAACCCATGCAATCATTAGATGCCAAAAATTTATCATCAAAAACAAAAGAACCCATACCTTGGATGCATGTCTTCACTTTGCTTGAACATTGATTCACAATTCTTCTTGCTAAGGAGTGAGCAATGCATGACTTCTCTTGTCCCAATCCTTCCACAAGTATGGATAGCAAAGATTGTGGAGGTTCCTCATACTCATTCAACATTAGGGACATTATAGTTTGCATAGCATCCATTATATCTTGTGAATGATCCTCATGTAGAACATCAAAGAAGACTTCAAACATATGTAAAATGAGGTCATCACAATCAAGATCTAACATTGGAATGCAAGACCTTACCTTAGCCATGTTCTCCAAAATCTTAACCCTCTTGCCAAAGTGAGGGTTGGTGGTGTCCCAAAGCTTTTGAAAGCTTCCAATCATGAGCTCATAGATCTCCTCCATAGTGATGTCATCATATGGCAAGCTTGGGGTTGATATCCATGTGATCTCACTAATGCATGTGATGACCAGAGTCTCACATCCACCTCATCATGCCTCAATAAATCGGATCTAGCCAAATGTGACACCAAGGAATCTAAAACTGAAAACATAGAACCATAATCCGATTGCTCTATCAAACATAAACAACTTACCACCTCTTCAAGAGTGTTGAGCAATACACTCTTCTCAAGAGGAGTAAATTCAAGCCATCTCCCAAGCCTATAGAGCTTGGCCTTCATATCTCCATCACTTGCAATCCCCATGACCCAAAAACTCTACAAACAATACCCACAAGAGTAGAGGAAAGATGCTTTGATACCACTGTAATGTCCCCTCTTAGGACAATTTAGAAAATGAAGTACTTGTAAAGATCAAGCAAAGAATGGATAAACCCTTTAGCTTCAACCTAAAATATCCCAATGTTAACTATTTCGAACCCAAATGGGTTTGGAACTAGCTAAGGTGGTGGGATAGATTCGAAGAAAACAATTGGAATTTAAACACATTCAAATCAAATTTTTAACAGCTGAAAAATAATTAATAATCACACCCCAACTACTGCAATCTTCCAAAATTATTTCCCGCTTAACCATCCAAGCAAAAATCTTCAAACTTTGGATTTTGGGCCACAAAAATATGAAGAATAATATTCTAAAATCAGATTTCGCACAACCAACACGAAACCTTAATTTTTCCTAAAAAGTAGGTTGCCCAACACTTTTAGGGCATCAAATCAACTCCAAAAATTATGAAATTACTTTCTCCTTATTCCTCCTAATTTCTACAACCAAATCCAATATTAAATTGACCCCAAACTGTAGATCTGAAATAAATATTAATTAATAGTGTCCAGATAACTTGCATAAACCGCTGAAATATTAAAAATCCATAACTTCTTTCAGTACTTGGTATTTTGGCATGAAATAAAATGCATTATAAACTAGAAATGAAGGGCTTTCCAATGAACTATGAAACTGAATTTTCTGATCACCGAAACCCACTCAAAACTGCCCCAGAAATCTGCTTTCAAGTCGCTAGGGTTAGAATAAATCATATAAATTAATTCCAACTCATACAACCCTTCCAAAACACTCAAATAATCAGTCCTTGCTCTGAAATATTTAATTTAACACAGCAGATTATAGATCTAGCATGAACACCCTCCAAACATGATAGAATAAACTCCAATCCCAGTCGCTATGGCTAAATAAATTGCAGCAGCAATAACAATCACCAAAGTACTTCAAACCCTTCACATACAATGCAGATTTTACTCTAAATAAATGCGCCAAACCCTTTAGCCAAGTCGCCAAAGCTTAGAAGAGAAAAACATGCATAAACACACTCAACACAAGAGATCACAATCGATAGAACAATGGAATCTTCAATATTTTCAACAATGGAACCAAATGAAGCTTATGATGAGAGAGCACAATGCAAGAACTAGGGCATCCATCCCAATACTCCAAGCATGGAGTGAAATCAAATGATCAATCAACACAATCCCACTAGAGGAAATGTGACCTCCTTTTATAGAGTTAAGAGGTGCAATGTTCAATAAAGACCGACATTTCCCTTCCGGAGAGAAAACACAAACTCGTTATAAAATAAAGTCTCTAATAAACTAAGACTATGTGCACTTTATTATTTTTAATTAAATAATAAAAGCAACTAACCTATGTGCACATTAAACTAACTAAAGAGACTCCCACTTGTAGCGCTAGGCATGCCAAGGGGTTACAAAATAGACAAAATACATCTTTGGATCATCTTCAAGCCCAAACTTAAAGCCCATGAGAAGAGAGAATGGGTTGAGCGTCTTCGAGTCTTCAATTTCAAAAATGTCCCAAGAAGGGGACATTAGAAGTTATGTGTAGCTCCACTATCTATCAACATGGTGATCCTTTGTCCATGAAGAACACCTCTCACACGAAAAGCATGGTATCTAGGTGCTCCAGATAAAGTAGCTAATGTTCCATCCGTGGGAACCACTTCCTCATTCTTTGCTTGCTCCTCATCTTCTTCTGGATCAACACTCTCTTCTTCTTCTTCATCATTTGAAATCACTTCAATATAGTGGGCTGCCCCTTTTCCACGGCAACGGTGATCGGGTGTCCATGGATCCTTACATGTGAAACATAATTTTTTCCTTCTTAGCTCATTCCTTGCCTCTATTTCCTTGTTGTTTTTCAGCCACTCTTTTGTATCAGATTTACCTTGAAATGTCTTACCTTACTGCCCAAAATTTGGTGTTCTTTGCTCACTACTTGAAGTAGATCTTGGTTGTCCAAAAGACCCCTTTGGCTGCCCCAAAGGTGTTGTCCTTTGTTGTCCATAAGGTATAGTCCTAGGCTGTCCAAACTACGGATTTTTGGTTTTTGGAACTGAAGTTTCTAGATCCAAAGACTTCTTGATAGCTCCTTGTAGAGATGGAGGACTGAAAGCTTTGACTAGGCCTCTAAGTGGCTTCGCTAGACCTTCAATGAACAACACAAGTCTTCTTTCACTTACATCTAGTACCATCACTGCAAGTCTCTGAAAATCTGAAATATATTTGTCCAATGATCCCTCTTGCTTTAGTTGAGCCAACTCCCGAAATGGATATTTGGATCTATTCTATCAAACCTTTTTGTTAGACATTGACTGAATTCTTCAATGGTTGTGATAGAACCATGCCCTTGTGTGATCAATCCATGGTACCACCATTCATGTACAACTCCCTCTAAATGCAAAGTTGCAACTTTGAGGTCTTCTTCCTCATACATGGGATTCAATGACAAGTATGTATCTAACTTTTGTAGCCAAGCCCTAGCTGAACACTTATCTGAACCATCATAAGAAGGAAGAGTTACCTTACCCAATCTTTGTTCAGATGCATCGTCTTGGCTGCTCTGTTGAACTCTTCTATTCTTTCTTATGCCCTTATTGTTCTTCACTTGGCAATAGTCCCTGAAAGACAACATGTCTCTCACTCTGAAACTAAGGGCTGCATATTCTTCACCCCATGCCTCTATACCATCATAAAAGGAAGAGTTACCTTACCCAATCTTTGTTGTATGTCTCTTCTTGGTTGCTCCTGTTGAACTCTTCTATTCTTTCCTATGCCCTTATTGGTCTTCACTGGCAATAGTCCCCTGGAAGACAACATGTCTCTCACTTTGAAACTAAGGGCTGCATATTCTTCACCCCATGCCTCTATATCTTCAATGTCACTTGTTGGATCTAGCTCAATTGCTTGTTCCTCTTTCTGAAGGAACTTGGCCCTAAATATTTGAGGTGGTGGCTTGATGAAGATCTTTGCTGGTCCAGATGAGCTTCCTTCACCATTGTTGGTTGCTCCTTGATTTGCTGATGTATTATGCCCATGTAGAGCCTTGGCCAAGTCCATGATTGAGCCTGTCAATGCATCACACATTTCCCTTTGAGATTCCCTCAACACATGTTGCATTTCTCTTTGGCTTTCCCTTTGAGATTCTCTCATAGCCTTCGCAACTCTCTTTGACTCCTTGTAATCACCTCATGCATGTAGCTTAGCTCATCTGTAGGAGTTCTTTGATCTTGCTCATCCATTGTTCCTTTCCTTGGAGTCTGATTCCTTCTTTGATAAACTAGAGGTGTTTTTCCCGTGTGCATTCAGATCTGATCTCTTCACATGATGGCAAGGAAAACCACTCTAATACCACTGTAATGGCCACAATGAGATAATTTCTAACCCTAAAAGGAATACCTGTAAATCTGATTTATAACAGCAAATAATGGGAGATATATTTGATAAAAAGAATGTAGATCTGAATTTCTTCAAGGAAATGTGACTTGCCTTAGAGATGGTTGACACTCAAGACTGATGTAAAATTGGTCAAATAGCTCTAAAAATATGGCAATGAAGATGAAAATTAGATCTAGAACAAACGTGCCCTAAGATGCTAAGAATCCTCCCACAAATGGGTCGCTCCTCTAGAAAATAGCTAGAAATGCATGCCAAAAATCAGCTACAACACTTCTTCAAATACTAGCTGGAGATAACCGAAATCTACAAATTAGGGCCTTTAAACACTTACGGAAATTCAGAATTGTCCTTGAAACTCAATGGAAACCCTTGAATAGAGTTTCCTCTCACAAAGGATGAAGATTTTTCATTCTTCAACCTTGGCAATAGAGAGTTTTCGTCCTCTAATGCAAACACATCAAAGGGTTTTCGTACTTTAATGTAAAAATGAAAAGCAAATACCTCAACCAAATTCAGATGTGAAAATAATGCAAAAGTGATGCCTCGATAGAGAATGGCGACCTCCTTTTATAATTTTAATGGCACATGAGCCCACCAAACAACCCAATCAACTCGTTTCACTTAGTTACTTCATTTAATAATTTTATGCCCTTACTTTATTTCCCTATATGGGTCGCATTTTCTCCCTAGGGAAATAAAAATAAAGTGACCTTTTATTTTATTGCTTTATCACTAATAAAGAATTAAAGTGCTTATAAAAAAATCATTATGCACTAAAATTAATTTATTAGGATAAGTTCCCCTTCTTTTCTACCCCTTAGCAGTCAAGAAACCAAAAATAAGCAAAGGGTCTTCAACCTGTTATTTTTGAGAAGGGAATATTACATGACAGTTTGCAATCTAGACCCGACTCATACGTGTCTTCAACATTGTGTTTTTGGAGTAAAGACCAAGAGAGGTTCGACACGATTTGCAAACTATCGACAACAATCAAGACCAACTTTATTTTACGGAGACTCGAATACATCCCATTAAACATTGAATGCTTATTCCAATTGTGAGCAAATAGTAATCTTTACTATAGCGATTTGCGCATAAAGAAAGATTCATATAATGTAGAAGGCAAAGTAAAACACAACGTTGAAGATAAGTTAACAGCCAAAAAGACATGAAAAGAAAAAATCAGACATGACAATTTGCAATCCAGACTCGATTCAAACGTGTCTTCAATAACTTTGGCAATCTCATTTCATGAGTTTACAAAAACATTTTGTTCACCAATTTTTTCAAGTATTTTTTAAAAGCTTTTCAACCTGTGAAAATGGTCAATATTTAGAATTTGGTTTTGCCGAATGTGCAAAAACTAGTTGGTCAAATTATCATATCTAGAGTCATAAGATTATAACAATTGTAGGGTATTAGGATTGCAATAAAATCATTCTTGAAAAGAAGATGAGACCTTAAACAAATCCTACTAACTATGACAAACATCTTAAGGAGGCTCTTCTATTGCTAAAATTGTTTGTTTCAAATTATTTAATTCCTCAAGTCCAAAATGCCATTATGGCAAGTGACCTTTGTTCCATCTTCAAAATAAGTATCGACTTTGGAGAAAATTCGGGCCTTGTGCTCGAAGAATCTCTAGTTTTTCGAAAATATATATGAGGAAGGCTCCTATTAAAACATCTCCGCATATAGTGTGTCGTTTAGTAGCCGGGGATGAAATGCAACTTGCTCTTTATCACTCAAATGTGGAGAAATGGGTAGCACCCTCAAGAGGATTTGACCTATCCTCACTACTTTATGGTTGTGCCTTTTCAACCAGGGTGAGAGGACCATTTTTGTAGCTTGTTGTTTGTGGAGGAGATGGAGATATCCTTCCTTGTGAGATTATTAAGAAGACCTTGAAGAAAATATGATCAATGCAACAAAACCTAACTCTCACGAGTTGTCACTCTAGATAATGGAGATATTTTCTAAGCAAGGTTCAAGCCACTAAAGACAATGAAAACCTGATTGTTTCTGCATGTTTTGATGGATAAAATTTATGCATTTGTATACATACATGACAAACAGGGGTAGTATGGGTATGATTAGTTGTTTTTAAGTGAATTTTTGGTGGGAGGTGAAGCAGGATAAAGTTGATTATACCAGATCTTTGGAGGGACTTTACAATAATGAGCAACTTCACAACAGTAAAGCTTCAAAACAGTCAAGACATTCCTTCAACAAAAGGTGTGCTTCAATGGAGCCCCAAATCAGCACGTTTTCACATAATCTTTAAGACTCCAATACGAAGGCTCGAATTAGAAAACTCAATTAAACACTATAGTTTTTATTAACCACGCCTAAGGTACACCCAAAGACTTATAGACAATCTTTATCAACAAATGACAATGAATTGATTTTAAATTTGTTTATCTCATCCAAGATGAAGGCTCTTCTTGAAATGAAATTGCAAATACATTAAACTGTCACAGGATGAGATCTTGTGTGATTTCACAAAAATTTCAGTATAAGATTGCAATAGGAACAAATAAAACTATTTGCAGACATTTTGAAACAAAGCAGACACTAATTGCTCAGAGTCAACACAGAATAACTCAAATTTGATTAAACTTATCAATAGGGAAAGTTTCTAGAACAATCTCAGAGCTTGTCAATGGTTGTACACTCGCAACCACCTTGACACGATCAAGTTTAACACAAAAGAGACATACAAGTTTCTCAAACAGTCCCTCAAAAGATGGGCTCTATCAACCTTTTTCTTAGAAAATCAGTTCTGACCTCTAACACTCCAACATTCCAACCTCCAACCCTCTACCAAGAGCCGAGCTCTTGTATTTATATCAGAAGCGACCAAAACAGAGGAAAAAAGGAAAATCTGATGACAACTCGACCACCATTAATGCTCCTGCAAATTTGTCCACAATCTGGAAAATTTTTTTAAAAAAAAATCCTCCATGCTTGCTTTGGTGTATTAGAGGAGGAAGAATGGAAAATAATATCAAAAATGGGTAGTGGAAGCAACCAGATCCACTTTAATGGTGTGAAAGTCGTTTTTTAGTTTTTTTCCCATCAAGGCCTGTTGAAAGTAATATTTTATGCTTCCATGGTGTAGTGGAGGTCCAGAGCTTTCCAACGGTGTCAGATTTGCAATATTTCGAGCCCTGAGTCGAAAGATATGCCCCTTCAGTTTGTATCGAATCCGTACAAATGGGTGGGAAAACAATTTGAAAAATGGGTCCCCTTTTCTTTTTACAACTTTTGAAAAGATGTAGAAATTTCACATTTTGCTCCACACCTCCGCCTTGAGAAATGAGCTTGACACGTGTCCTAAGGTGGGGGTCCCAAAGAACCACATTGTGGGCCAAATTCTCGCTTTTTTCACTTTTAACTCCTTTTTCCACAAAAGGAAAATTTTCCAATTTTCCTCCGAAGGTCCGCACCTCCACCGTTGACTGGAGCAAATTTTTGACCTTTTTCATCGAGCCCATGGGCCATTTTGATGATTTTAATCTTTTGAAAATCAAGGGCAAAAATTCCAAGTTGCCTCTCAATGGCCCGCCTTCCCGCCTCTTAACATTTTCAAAGCCAACCTTGACCTCCTTGTCGAGCTCGTGAGCCATTTTGAGATTTTAATCTTTTTGATGACAAGAGGCAAAAATCCAAGTTCCCCTCCGATGTCACGCTTCCCCCCCTTTGACTTTTCAAACGCCACGCCACGTCACAATGGCGCATCTTGAGATGGTCCCCAAAAGTTGAGAACTTGAATGAGCGCGGGCTCGCCACATGTCGTTATGGCGCAACTTCAAAAACCTTAAGGCTTTAAAATGATTTGGCGGCGGGCGCGCTTCCATTTTAGAATTTTATTCCATTTTGCCAAAAGGGAAAAAAATCAACATTCCTCCAAAGGCCCGCATCTCCCCCATTAGCTTTGACACGTGTCCTTCAAGGGGTCAAAGTAAGACTTTTCCCGCCACTTAAAATTTGCTTTAATCAAAATTCATGGGGCCGCTGGGTGGGTTCAAACTTTTTGCCAAAGTAGCCAAAAGAACAAGTTGAAAAAAACAAACCCGTCGTGCCCCATCCAATAGAAGAAGCCACGTAAGCACCAAAAGAACCAATCAGATTTGAGCGGAGCTACGGGACCAAATTTGCCCTTTTGCCAAAAAAGCAAAAAGCGATAAGTTAAAGCATTACATTCCTCCAGCCATCCATTCGACCAACCAAAAAAGCCACGTGATGAACGCCGAGGAATAACTTTGACAAGGAAAAAGACAACCAACTCGATCAAAAAATAGAAATTCACCATTCATGCCCAGAACCCGATTTTTTGCTAAGGATGAAAATTTTTCGAAACAAAACCATGTGAATCATGGTTTTGAGCATCTTTCGACCATGGATTTGGATTTTCAAAGGCATAAAAATAAATTGATCATTCTCGAGCTTCCATGGTCGGGAAAATAGGAAAATGGCAAAGCCCATGCAGATTTTAAAAAATTTAGGGAAAACAAGGCAAACTCAGAGACTCCTTCAAGGAGGGACATGACAATGGATTTTGTAAACAACTCGAGGCATTCAAGTGGAGGTAGAAGCTTTCATAACACCCACATCAAGAGACAAAATGTTTCAAAACATGCAAACAAAGGAAAATTAGGGCAAAATGGTGCGAGATCAAAACGAGCACCAACATCGGCTCCTACTGAGGATGGGCACTCCTCATGAGTGCCACAAGAACAAAAGTAGACCAAGTGCCAAAATATCCATTGGGAAAAGGATTCAGCTTGCAGCAAAGCACAAAACCAGACCATCCCCCAAAACGAACAGAGAAACCAAGCAAAAATAGGCCACGAGGGCCGAATGAACAAGAACACGAAAGACAGAAAACAAACCAACAAACTATACACTGTACAGATGATGTTCACCTTGGTTCTGGGGAATCAATCCAAGAAATGCTTCAAATGCCTGCCATTAACAGAAATTGAGCAATTCTCCATCCAAATCCTTCAAGAAGAAGGTATGCTCACCAATCTAAATGTCTATGGAGTAAGGGCCCATCCATAAAGCATCAAATTTACCATGCTTGCCCTTATCTTCATGCCTGTTATCCCATAATAAAGACGAGATCTCCAACATTGAAAGCTCTTGGGGTGACCTTCTTGTCAAACAAACTTCTTCAACTTTTCTCTGAACTTTACATGCCTTTGGTGGGATGCCCTCCTTTCTTCATCAAGTTCAACAATCTGGTTAATGCGGGCATCATATGGACTTACTTCTTGGTCTTCCAGTTGTTGAATGAACTGATATGAGGATAATTGCATATGCAGGGGCAAAGCAGGCTTGAGCTCCATATACCAACTCAAATGGACTCTTTCCAGTGGCTCTTTTAATAGTAATTCGGTTATCCCAGATAACAAACTTCAACTGCTCACCCCATTTTCTCTTGTTCACTCCAAGGTTCTTCTGATAATCTTCAAGCAAATTTTTATTACTGGACTCAGCTTGTCCATTTCCTTGGGGATTGTAATTAGAAGCATATGTCAAATTGATCCCATATTCTTTGCACATTGCCACCAAAGGTTTAGCTCTGAAGCTCATGGCATTGTCAGCAACAATTTTAACTGGCACCCCAAACCTGCAAATGATATGGTTCAACATAAAATCCATGACAATTTGTGTGTTGCTCTTTTGGTGGGGATTTCTCCACCCACTTGGTGAAGTAATTAGTGGCTACAAGAATCCACTTATGGCCAAGCACTTGAAGGGTCTGAAATCTCACCAATGAAATCCATTCCCCATTGCTTGAATGGGGCTTCAATTGATACACAAGCTGCAAAGGCAAGGAGCTTGAAGCTTTCAATCTTCCAGAGAAGCACTAAAACTTTCACATCTTCTAACCAAAAGAGTTGTATCCTTGAAGATAGTTTGGCCACCAATAACCAGCCCTCAAGATCTTGTGTGTTATGACTCTTCCAAAGCAAAATGCCCCCACAAACTCCTCCATGAAGATCAACAATTATCTTGGGGGCTTCATCTTTAGTAATGCACCTTAAGAGAACTCCCTCAGGGTTCTTCCAAGCTAACCCATAATCAGTAATGACATATTTCTGGGAAGCCAACTTAAGGGCTCTTTTCTGGTTCTTACTTAAATACTCAAGATGTCTGAGATAAAAAATTACATCTTTGTACCACTCAGAACTCATCAATTTTTCAAAACATCTACCCTACTTTCTTCTACTTCATTTACCTCAATAGTTTGCAAGTTGCTCTCAGCCATAAGCTTAGCCAAGCCCAAACCTCTCACCAACTTCGTGGTTTGGATATCCATGTCATATTCTTAAACTTGTTCACCCATCTGCATCTTTTGCTTGAGACTTCCATCTCTGATAAGATATCTTTGACCATGGTGTGGGGAACATAAGCAACAATTTTAGAGCTCAAAATGTAAGGCCTAAAGACTTTTGTTGCTTTTACCAAGGAAAATGCTTGTTTCTCCATAATAGTGTATTTCAGCTCAGCCCCTATAATGCCTTACTAAAAAAGGCAATTGGCCTCTCAGCCCCTTCATCATCTTTTTGCAACAAAACAGATGCAATAGTGTTTTCTGAAGCAAAAGAAAACAGTTGGAAAGGCTTCTTATAATCTGGAGTTGCTAAAACAGGGGCATGCTTTAATGCCTCCTTGATCCCATTAAAAGCTTGAATGGCATCCTCCTCCCATTTGATGGCCTGGTCCTTCTTTAACATGCCAGTGATTGGAATGGTCAACTCAACAAAGTTTGATATGAATCTTTGATGAAGTTTATCTGCCCAAAGAAGGACTGAATCCCCTTCTTAGTTCTTGGAATTGGGACCTTGTTGATGGCCTCTACCCTTTCAGATCAATCATTACCCCTTCTTGTGACACAATGTGACCAAGCAATTTTGCCTTCTGTACTCCAAAATGGCACTTCTTTGGATTGAGTGAAATGCCATATTCTCTACATCTTACCAACATTTTCTCCAAGTGCTGCAAATGATCACTTCTCTTCTGGAGAACACAGTTACATCATCTTGGTAGATAACAATAAAATCATTGATGTAACAAAAAAAGCAACATCCATTGCTCTCTGAAAGGTTGCTCCAACATTCATCAGCCCAAAGGGCATCCTGACATATACATATGTCCCCAAGGAGTGGTAAAGGTTGTTTTAATTCTTTTTGATTCCTTCACCACAACTTGGTTATAACCAGAGAAACCATCCAGGGTAGAAAGTAACTCAGAACCAATCACTAGCTGCAACATGTTTTCCATGTTTGGTAAAGGATAATTATCCTTCATGGATGCTCTATTCAGATTTTTGAAGTCCACACACAACCTGATGTCACCATTCTTCTTTCTAACTAGTACTAGGTTTGCAACCCAAGAAGAATACCTTGTAGGCTGAATAATCCCTCCATCCCTTAGTTTCTTCAGTTCTTCTTGCATTTTAAGAGACAGGAGTGGATTGATTGGCCTCTATTTCTACTTGAATGGTTTTGCATTAGATTCCAAAGGAATCTCATGTTGAAAGATCCTCTCTATATGCCTTTAGTTCAGAATAAGTCCAAGCCATGCAATCTTGATATTTTTTTAGCAATTGGACATAAGACTATTTTTCCTCCTTGTTGAGATTGCTTCCCAACCAAATCTTCCTTGGTTTTTCCTTTGTGCCAAGGTCATGCTCCTCAATATCCCTTGAGGCTGCCATGCATCTATTAATAATGTGATCAGCATTATCAAAGTTGGATTCAAGAGCAACCAACCCTCTAGGAATGGTATTAGTCTTTAGTTGGATGATGCCTTTCCAAACAAGGTTTCTTACCCTCTGCTACGCACACCATTGGCTCCCAATCAATATTTTGATCAAAAACTCCCCTTTGTTCTGTAGAAATCTTCTGACCTGAGCATCATCATCAAAAACTTTCCAATGTTTAATGTTGTCAAGTACAGATGGCCTAGTTAACACCTCAACATCATATTCACAATATGGGGATACTGCACAATTATCAAACCGAGATCCCAATACTACAAACTTGTCTGCCAAATCATTAAACTTCCTATCATGATGCACAATATTGAATGAGTCAAACATCTCAATGAGATCCCAAGCTGCATGCTTGTATTGTTTCATTCGTTGATTTTTGTGGCATAAAGTTTTTTGACTTGCTTTACAATTAATTTTGAATCTCCTTTGACAATGATGTCTTTAACACCATATTTCCAAGCAATTCTCAGACCTAACAACAATGCCTCATATTCAGCAATGTTATTAGTGCACTCAAAGTTGAGTTTGAAGGAAAAGACAAACTCTTCCTGACCTGGGAGATCAAAACAACACCAACACCATTTCCAAACTTGGAGCAAGCTCCATCAAACAATAAAGTCCAAGGAGAGCTTGCTTGTTCAAGACATTTGCATTCTTCAATCTTGTGCTCTTTTCCATCAAGCAAATCCTACAAAGTTATCAAGCATCAACACTTGTGTACAATACTTCATAAGATGCATTATTGGGATCTTCAATAAGGTGCAACATCTTCTTTTCCCCATACAACTTGACAAGGCTACCCTCAATTGGGATGGTGGCATAGGACATATCCATTTGAACACTCCCACCAACACTTGCAACCATTTTCTAGACAACAACATACCCCACTTGGTGGGCGTATCAACAATAACTACATCAAGCTTCAAGTTCCTGCCCGGATAGGCTGCAAGTTGTACCACTAGACCTTTCACACATCCCACCACTGGCACCTCTCTGGAATCCATGGCAGTGCACTTCCCATATGTTGTTGTTACCTTGATGTTCAGTTCATTCATAACTTCCAAAGGCATAACATTGCATGATGCCCCGAATCAAACATACAGTTGTGCAAAGCAATCTATCCTTAATGATCAAAGTGGTGAAGAATGGATCCACATTTAGCTGGGAATCTACCAAGGATGTCCCCAAATAAACCTCAGGTGGTTCATCTAGCTCTTCTGATGTTGGTGGTGCTTCTAGTTCTTCGATGATTGGAGGAGTCTCCACAATATTTACATTTCTGCCTGGGGCACTCTTCTCTTCTTTCAATCCAAAATACTCCAATGCCCTCCTCTTGTGCTCAGAATCCTAAGCAACTCAACAATTGGAACTGAGATCTTGATCTGACTCAAGACTTGGGCAATATCATAAGGGACAGACTTTGGCAAGGCAGCATTGGAAGGAAAGCTAACACACTCATTAGATGGCACAGGATTTTTGACAACTTGGGCATGAGGAGGGGTATGAGTTTTGTTTGGGACAGCAAGGCCCTTGGCAGATGCATCTTTCTTAGGGGCCTCTTTAGGAATATTTGAAAGCAATGGAGTTTTTGGCTTGGCTTGAGGCCCTGTACCTTTGACAACCCTACTTCTTGTGTTGTACTCCTCTTGGGCAACAACAGTGTTCATCAACAATTGTCTTGTCCTCCTCAGATGGGATTCCTCCATCATACTTCTTTATCATCAGAGCTCTTAAATATTCAAAGTCATTATTGGGAAATTCAAAAGCTTGTACAAGTATCTACTTCTAAAGCATGAGAGGGAGGAAGAAGAGGTACCCGGTGGATGCAATCCCAAAAGTCAGCAACAGTTCTAGCACTTATTACCTCAATTGAAGTTGCCCCTTGTTGTGAGCTCGTGGAGCAACCCATCATACAAACATCATCATCATTATCATCATCAGCTTCTTCTTCTTCTTCTTGATCTTCCTCACATGGAGCATGGGGCATGAAACATCTGTCACACCAATCAATGACATTTGTCTCCTCCACAACAACAACTCTGGCAGCCAAAGGATTAGGTACCATTCTGTTTTCCCTAGCCTGGGATTGCCTATTTCCAAATCCAACAGGTCCCTTGCCTCTATCATCAGATCTTTGGTGATTTGTAAACCTGTCTTGGCCTTGTTGCTTGTGTTGACCTTGTGAACTCTGCCCAATCCCTTTTTCTACCCGGGCTAATTTGTATGATATTTCTTTGACAACCCCTACCAAAGTTTTCACAACTTCCTCCAAATCAAGCAACCTTACTTGTTTGAGGCTTTTCCGGGTTAATTAGTTTTACACCCTCCTTTTTGGAGGCTTTCCAATTGCCTTGATGTTGTTCTCTATTTGCAAAGCCATGGTGAATGCCTGCCTCAAATTAGTAGGGTTTTTGTCCCTCAAGTAGTAAGCAACCTTTTTATCAAATGCATCTGAATATTTGATCAAACATGACTCATCACATGGCCTTAAGCTAACAAGAAATCTCCTCAAGGTCTTGTTAAACCTTGTGTTGAAATCATGTACTGACTCATTAGGATTCTTCTTGATGTTTTCAAATTCTGACAAAAGAAACCTAGGGTCAGTTCTATCACCATACTGCAATCTAAATGCATTGTTCATCTTTGTCCAAGAATCAATGGAATTATCTGGCAAAGCTTTATACCAGTCCCTTGCATCCTCTTCCAAAGTATGGATAAACAATTTGATATATACATCTTCATGTTCAATCTCAAAGTCTTCCATCATATTGATAAAAAGCTTTAGATGTTGATCACCAGTTATAGCGTTGTTTCCTTGGAACTTTGGTAATCTATTTCTTACATCCTGGGGACTGCATTTGGATAACTAGCCATCCCTATAAAATTTATGGGACCAAAGGTGTTTACAACAAATGGAGGTCTGGGTGGAGGCTGAGCCATATTATTCTGAGGAGGTGATCTTATAGGAGAAACAAAGTGATGAGGAGTGAGGGGTCTGTGTGGTACAAGGATACAATTTTCAGAATGACTATCCCCTAATGGCCTTTTTTTCATGGAAGACACTATCAAATTTGGAAAATACAAGGGTAGAATGAGATGCAAATCTTGAAAATACAGGGGTAGAATGAGAAGGCCCCTCTCCAGATGGAGAATTCGGATTTACAAAGAGACTACCTGATTCAGAAGCAGTTGAGGAAGCATTGCAATCTTCAATCATATGCCGATCATTTTCACCAATGGAGACCTCTTTTCTTGAGGTTTGATCTCCAACAACCTTCCAAATTCTTCCTCCTTCTAAATTAGACTTTCCAAACTCTGGAAACAACCTTCTACTAGGGTCCGCGGTGAAGAAAGATCTTCTTCCTTCCAGCTTTGCAAATATTAGTAACAAATTTTCAATTGACAGAGGTTAAGACACTGGCATTTATCAAAATCAAATCAACTCGGAGTCGCCACTAAGGATTTTCACCCTAGTTGTGCAAATGCACTAAAATAATCTATCAAATATCTATCAAGCACTAAAAATCATGCAAATCTTTACAAATCAGACCTTCCTTCACCCAAATTTATCAATGGTGAGGCAAACCTAGTAAAAACTGCTGGAAAATTGGAAAGACAACACGCAGAACCTATAACTTTGTTCAATCCTTACATATCTGATCAGAGAATGATGTTTTCAAAACGTATTTGCACACAAAACTACAAGAAACATTACCAGGGTCTGGAAAAATTTAAATTCTTCAAAGCATCCCTGACAACGGCGCCAATCGGGTGTTGGTACCCAAATTGATTCTCCCTCAGAAGCTGAGCAACATCACAAGTTTAGCAGGAAGCTTAGAGACAAGCAAAGCATATAGTGTGTCGTTTAGTAGCCGGGGATGAAATGCAGCTTGCTCTTTATCACTCAGATGTGGAGAAATGGGTAGCACCCTCAAGAGGATTTGACCTATCCTCACTACTTTATGGTTGTGCCTTTCAACCAAGGTGAGAGGACCCTTTTTGTAGCTTGTTGTTTGTGGAGGAGATGGAGATATCCTTCCTTGTGAGATTATTAAGAAGACCTTGAAGAAAATATGATCAATGCAACAAAACCTAACTCTCATGAGTTGTCACTCTAGATAATGGAGATATTTTCTAAGCAAGGTTCAAGCCACTAAAGATAATGAAAACCTGATTGTTTTTGCATGTTTTGATGGTAAAAATTATGCATTTGTATACATACATGACAAACAGGGTAGTATGGGTATGATTAATTGTTTTTAAGTGAATTTTTGGTGGGAGGTGAAGCAGGATAAAGTTGATTATACCAGATCTTTGGAGGGACTTCACAATAATGAGCAACTTCACAACAGAAAGCTTCAGAACAGTCAAGACATTCCTTCAACCAGAAGGTGTGCTTCAATGGAGCCCCAAATCAACACGTTTTCACATAATCTTTAAGACTCCAATACGAAGGCTCGAATTAGAAAACTCAATTAAACACTATAGTTTTTGATTAACCACACCTAAGGTACACCTAAAGACTTACAAACAATCTTTATCAACAAATGACAGTGAATTGATTTTAAATTTGTTTATCTCATCCAAGATGAAGGCTCTTCTTGAAATGAAATTGCAAATACCATTAAACTATCACAAGGACGAGATCCTGTGTGATTTCACAAAAATTTAGTATAAGATTGCAATAGGAACAAATAAAACTATTTGTAGACATTTGAAACAAAGCAGACACTAATTGCTCAGAGTCAACACAAAATAACTCAAATTTGATTAAACTTATCAGTAGGGAAAGTTTCTAGAACAATCTCAGAGCTTGTCAATGGTTGTACACTCGCAACCACCTTGACATGATCAAGTTTAACACAAAAGAGACATACAGGTTTCTCAAACAGTCCCTCAAAAGACGGGCTCTATCAAACCTTTTAGAAAATCAATTCTGACCTCTAACACTCCAACATTTCAACCTCCAACCTCTATCAAGAGCCGAGCTCTTGTATTTATATCAAAAGCGACCAAAAAGAGAGGAAAAAAAGGAAAATCTGATGATAGCTCGACCACCAGTTGTTAATGCTCCTGCAAATATGTCCACAATCTGGAAAAAAAAATTAAAAAAATCCTCCATGCTTGCTTTGGCGTATTAGAGGAGGAAGAATGGCAAATAATATCAAAAAACGGGTAGTGGAAGCAACCAAATCCACTTTAATGGCGTGAAAGCAATTTTTTAGTTTTTTGCCCATCAAGGCTTGTAAAAGTAATATTTTATGCTTCCATGGTGTAGTAGAGGTCAGAGCTTTCCAACGGTGTCGATTTGCAATATTTCGAGCCCGAGTCGAAAGATATGCCCCTTCGCAGTTTGTATCGAATCCATACAAATGGGCGGGAAAACAGTTTGAAAAATGGGTCCCCTTTTCTTTTTACAACTTTTGAAAAAGTGTAGAAATTTCACATTTTGCTCCGCACCTCCGCCCTTGAGAAAAGAGCTTGACACGTGCTCTAAGGTGGGTCCCAAAGCGAGAACCATCCCAATGGAACCACGCTTGCCTTTTTCACTTTTAACTCCCTTTTTCCACAAAAGGAAAATTTTCCAATTTTCCTCCGAAGGTCCGCACCTCCGCCGTTGACTGGAGCAAGCTTTGACCTTTCCCCATCGGGCCCGCGGGCCATTTTGATGATTTCAGTCTTTTGAAAATCAAGGGCAAAAATTCCAAGTTGCCCCAATGCCCCGCCTTCCCGCCTCTTAACATTTTCAAAGCCAACCTTGACCTCCTTGTCGGGCTCGCGGGCCATTTTGAGATTTTAATCCTTTTGATGATGACAAGAGGCAAAAATCCAAGTTGCCCCCGATGGTCCGCTTCCGCCCCTTTGACTTTTCAAACTACCACGCGTCACAATGGCGCATCTTGAGATGGTCCCCAAAAGTTGAGACCTTGAATGAGCGCGGCTCGCCACGTGTCGTTATGGCGCAACTTCAAAAACCTTAAGGCTTCAAAATGATTTGGTGGGGCGCTTCCATTTTAGAATTTTACTCCATTTTGCCAAAAGGGAAAAAAATCCAACTTTCCTCCAAAGGCCCGCATCTCCGCCATTAGCTTTGCCACGTGTCCTTTTGCGGGGTCAAAGTAAGACTTTTCCCTGCCACTTAAAATTTGCTTTAATCAAAGCCTGGCGGGGCCGTGGGGCGGGTTCAAACTTTTGCCAAAGTAGCCAAAAGAAAAAGTTGAAAAAACAAACCCGTCGTGCCCCATCCAATCGAAGAAGCCACATAAGCACCAAAAGAACCAATCAGATTTGAGCGGAGCTACGGGACCAAATTTGCCCTTTTGCCAAAAAAGCAAAAAGCGATAAGTTAAAGCATTTGCCTGTCCATCCCCTAACCAACCAAAAAAGCCACGTGACCGCTGAACGCTGAGGAATAACTTTGACAGGAAAAAGACAACCGTCTGACAGCCAAAAACACAGAAAGTCACCATCCATGCCTAGAACTCGATTTTTTCGCTAAGGATGAAAATTTTTCAAACAAAACCAAGTGAATCATGGTTCCGAGCATCTTTCGACCATGGATTTGGATTTTCAAAGGCATATATATATAAATTTATCCTTCTCGAGCTTCCATGGTTGGGGAAAAATAGGAAAAACAACAAAGCCCGCAGATTTTGAAAAATTTAGGGCAAAAACAAGGCAAATTCGGAGACTCCTTCAAGGAGGGACATGACAATGGATTTTGCAAAAACCTCGAGGCATTCAAGTGGAGGTAGAAGCTCTCAGAACACCCACATCGAGAGACAAAATGTTTCAGAACATGCAGACAGGAAAATTAGGGCAAAAAGGTGCGAGATCAAAACGAGGACCAACAAGATCTTCAAGACCATCTTGATGCCATCAACAAAAAGGTGGATGATGACAACCTTGTTGTGCTTATTCTTCATAGTTTTGCAACCCTCCTATGAAACTTTTTTGGAGGCTTTACCCTTGATACGAGAAAACCATACCCTAACATTTGATCGGGTTAGTTCATATTTCTACGTATGAACACAAGCGAAATGTACTAGTGAGTCTACTTGTGGAAAAATAGAGAGTGCATTTGTTGCTCAAGCAAAGGGGAAATGATAATATAATCCTAAATTATCTACTTCCATTTCAGTCAAGTATGTCAAAAAGGATTGTTGGAAGCAACAATATGATCTCTCACAACAATAAACTATGAGGTCAGAGTGTCCATTTTCCCACTTGAAAGCTATTATTTGGTCTTTTGCCATTCCTTCTTCATGGCAAAGAAGTGAAGCAGATGGAGGAGATCATTGAACTTCCATACGATATGTTTTTTACTAATTTTTAATATTTACTTTTAGTGTTTTCTTTCTTATATCAGGTCGGCTGAGTTTTAATCAATTAATAGAGGCTCATGAAGGAAAAGAACATCTCTAAGGGGTGGCCTTACCTTTTTATGTTTTGGGCGCCAATGAAGGGATATAAAAGGAGAGTTTAGGCATCATTAAGCATCTAGACTTGGTGCATTTTATCTTACTTGGGCATTGTCAACGAGTGGCTCCTTATTCTTACACTTGCGAACGAAAACCCTCATGTGTGGTTACCTAGAAGAACAAAAACCCTTCTAGAGGTTGTGTGAAGGACAAAAACCCTTCATCTTGACTTGGGATTGAAGTATAAGGCAAATTTAAGGAGATATCTATCGTTTTCAGATTGTTATTGGCTTCTTTCATGTGGAGCGACCTACCTTGTGTAGGGTTTTGAGGGTTTGGTGAATTTATATATACATTTTCAGTTGATAATCTAATTTATCATAATTTCTAAGGTTGGGATCTCAAGTTTCATGATTTTTAGGGGTTTCTAGATCTAAGATTTATATTTTCTTGTGGTTGTAGTTAGCTGGACATTAATTAATTTCCAGCAATGTGTTTCTTCAGAATTTTCATTGTTTTTGGCTCTTATGGATGCATAAAATATATATATAAATTGTGGCAAGTTAATTTGAAGTATTTCATGGTGTTTGGCATATTTTGTGAAGGATACAGTTCGCTGATTTCTCATTTTCAGTCTGCTGCAATAAAAATCAAATCTGAATAATTTTGGTGTTTGGCTAAATTCTTTTCTTTTGGTCTAAACCCTTGAAAGGGCCATTACAGCCATTACGGTGGTATCGAACACTTATTCTCAAGACACGGGGTTTCAATGGACAGATTGATGAAGGCGCAAGAAAGACTCGCAGGTACCTTGGATTATCTTGCATCTACCATGCAAAGCCTACAAGGAGGAAGGACATTCAGAGAAGAGCATAGGGTTTCAAAGGTCAACAAGGTGGCAACTTGCTTTGAGGAATATCAAGCTCTCCCGAGGAAGATCCGTGATGCCCTAACATTTTCAGAATTCATGAATTTGGAGAAAGATAGAGTGGGCATTGGAACTTGGTCCAAGCCCCGAGCCATGCACAAGGGTAATGGGAGAAACATCCCAACCCTTGAGGAAAAGAGCCCCATCTTGTTGGAAAAGCAAGGAGTGGCTACGGAGTTTGTTGAAGAAGGGGTCAAAACCCCAAGTTCGCTAGAGGAGGATGGGCATGTCTATTGCCCTAAGAACAAGAAAGCGGATGGTATATTGCAGCAGTTGGTTATTGAGAGGGAGCAGCCCTTGGGAGAGTTAGAACTCCCGATCCTCTTGCCACAGTTGATCCCTTGGTTGGTTGTCCTAACAACACCTTGATGGCACAAGGGTTTGATGATATAATGGAGCACGAGCCAAGGATGAAGTTGCAGCCCTTACTTCCATTCCTATTCCAGATATTCAACAATATGAGGTAATTTTGGATCATGGTTTGGTTAATACTAATTTTCTTTTAGCTCATGATGAATTTAGGCTTGAGCAAGTGGGAAAAGAAGAAGGGAACCTTTGTCCAAATGGATATAAGGACAACAAGCTTGCTGGTCTGATTATGACAGCAGACAATAAAGAGCCAAAGGATGAAGATCTAAACTTGGGTAAGAGCCACCAAGATATTCCAAGCACATGTGAACAAGGTACGGTGGTTGTGCAAAGGGAGAAAGCTCCAAGTATCGAAGAGACTAAGGAAAAAGAGGATGAAAGTCTTGTTGCAAGTCCGAGGATCAAATATATTTCAGATTTATTGCTCTTTAGTTCACCATCACATGGAGCTGGTCATCTAAATCAGTTTGGTACAAATATGGGCAAGACAAGGAGCACCTTGAGTAGTAAGGGGTACTTGCACCCTTTCCGGAAGGCCCCAAGTTATGCATGCATCAAGACAATGGTAACTTTAGGCACAAGGACTGAAATGGGATTGTTAAGAGGTAACCCTCTCCCCAAGACCCACGGTATGCATGCACAGGTAATTATTTCCTTCCACTTGGTTTGTAATCCATTGGATATAAATATGTTTGAAGGGAGAGATTGGATTCACAATGGTGTTTGTGTTGATGACATCTCAACAATTCTTATGAGGGCAAGGAGGTTGAAAGAAGTTATCCATGAAGGGCCAACTGATAATGTTGTTGGTCTGTTTATAACAGCAGCCAAACATGGGGGAATTACCAACATATTCAGTCCTAGCAAGGTTCCGTGCATGGGTGCCATCACCACCTTGAAGAAGATGAACATTACAATGAAGATTAGCAGCCCGGAACCTCGAGATAACTCAGATTTATTGTCTATCATTGTACCATGTCAAGTTTTTGGATATTGTGATCAGCTGGTATGGAATGATGACTACATACACTTTCTTATGGCCTTATCATGTTTTCTCTTCCACAATCCACGAGATAAATCAGATTTGCAAGGAGTCCATGAAGGTAAGGTGCATTTGATATATTTTTGGAGGGCTGATTCTAACTCAGAAATTCTGAGTTGTAAAAAGAGTAAGGGCAGCACATGGTCCAAAAAGTCTTCTATTTCATTGCCTATCAGCCTACCCATACAGTTCGGTTTCCACCATGCTCAATCAGTAAGGTATGATATCAATGTTGTATTGCTCCATTTCATGATAATGTTGTACTCTTATCCTCATGATCAGTTTGCAAGTAGTGAATGGTATAGCAAAAGGTGCATGGATGTTTGGGTACAATGTCAAAATTGTTTTAGCATATGTGGGATGCAATGGATTCAGTTTTTGGGGGAATCCATGATAGCAAAGCAAGGGATACTACAGGTTCAAAGTCACCATGTTGGGCACTCTAAGGTATGGGAACCAAGTGTTTTTCCACTTTCTACAAAGATAATCAAATCTGATTTTGTGATGTTTACATCTGATCTCATGAGAAATAGGGACAGTTCAAAGTTGTCTATGGCAAGCATGAGTATTGGCAACTCAGATTTGGCATTAGAAGACCCGGAAGTGAAAAGGAAAAGTACTTTCCAATGTGCTAATGGTGATTTGTTGATTGGGAAACTTGTTATAACAGCCACTGAAGGTAAGTTCATTGAAAGGTTCCATGTTTCTAGGTGTAATGAAATGATGACATCATGCATGTGGTTAGGAAAAGAGCTTATGGAGAACCAATGCTCACCATCTATGGAGCACTCTTTGAAGCCAAGTCATACACTTGAGAACAAGATTATAAGGGCAATCATCACTATTGGGGCAGCAAGGTGTTTATTGTATAAAGTGGGTAAGCCATATGATTTCCTTGTTGATGTTGGCTTTCGGATGTTTTCTATGCAACATTGCTTGGCACCCAATAAATTTATTCAAGGATCACTAGTGCATAGTAGTGTACATCTTGCCACGAAGTTGAACCGTGATCATCATTCACCAAGAATGGATTGGGAATTGAGCTACATACAGAGTTTTGTGGGTATGAGAGATGTCTTTCATATAAGAACTGACATTATTTATTCTTTCTTGCCAAAACTTGTACTTGCTGCCATCCGAACAAGCTCAATCATAAAAATGAGTAAGTTACAGTTGGGAGCTATTATATGGCTGAATTTAGTGTGGAATATCATGTGTGACAATTTCTTTTTTGCTGCCATACCCTTACTTCCAGTTGTGCACTTGAGTTATTTTCAGTTTGCTGAAGTTGGGGGTAAAGTTACAGTCATTATAGGGTCATTTTTAGCCCCTAGATTGATATCGTTTATTGATTTGTTAAAGATTTTGAAGTATGACAGCTACTACCATGTTATTTTCACTGTTGTCATAAATTTTTCCAGCCCCCTTATCACTTCCACAGATGGGTTTCCAGCCATACATTGGAAGGGATTGTTGTGGACGATTGATGTTGGTTTAAGCAAGGCTGTTTTGAGATGGATTCCAGCCACTTTAATTCTGAATTTTGAATGGAAAATGCATGATTACAGCAGTGTTTGGGGCAACATGATGGTATTTTGGGACAACCAATGTATGGATGAGAGTTGTGCAGGTACAAAGAAGAAGGAACAATTGAGATTCATTTGGGATCCGGGTACTTGCAATTGCTTGAGGACAAGCAATTTTGGGAAGGGAGGACTGTAATGTCCTTTTTCCCACTTGAAAACTATTATTTGGTCTTCTTGCCATTCCTTCTCCATGGCAAAGAAGTGAAGAAGATGGAGGAGAACATTGAGCTTCCGTATGATATGTTTCTTACTAATTTTTAATATTTTCTTTTAGTGTTTTCTTTCTTACATGAGGCCAATTGGGTTTTAATCAATTAATGGAAGCTAATGAAGGAAAAGTACATCTCTAGGGGTTGGCCTTACCTTTTTATGTTTTGGCGCCAATGGAGGGATATAAAAGGAAAGTTTAGGCATCATTAAGCATCTAGACTTGGCATATTTTATCTTACTTGGGCATTGTGAGCTAGTGGCTCCTTGTTCTTACACTTGGGGATGAAAACCCTCATGTGTGCTTGCCTAGAAGGACGAAAACCCTTCTAGAGGTTAAATGAAGGACGAAAACCATTCATCTTGACTTGGGATTGAAGTATAAGGCAAATTTAAGAAGATATCTATCATTTTCAAATTGTTATTGGCTTCTTTCTAGTGGAGCAACCTACCTTGAGTAGGGTTTTGAGGGTTTGGTGAATTTATATATACATTTTCAGTTGATAATCTGATTTATCATAATTTCTAAGGCCGGAATCTCAAGTTTCATGATTTTTGGGGGTTTCTAGACCCAAGATCTATATTTTTCTTGTGGCTGCAGTTGGTTGGACATTAATTAATTTCCAGCAGTGTGTTTCTTCAGAATTTTCATTGTTTTTGGCTCTTATGGATGCATAAAATATATATATATATATATATATATATATATATATATATATATATATATATATATTGTGGCAAGTTAATTTGAAGTATTTTATGGTGTTTGACATATTTTTGTGAAGCATACAATTTGGTGATTTCTCATTTTCAGACTGCTGCAATAAAAATCAAATCTGAAAAATTTTGGTATTTGGCTAACTTCCTTTTCTTTTGGTCTAAACCCTTCAAAGGGTCATTACAGAGGTAAAGTGTGGCAAAAGTTGAAAATGAACGGGATTCTAAGGAAGAGTATACCCTTATGGCATCATGCTCGAATGATGGTGCTACCAATTTTGGGTTCGTTGGTTCTAGCACATCTAGATATTATTTGTGTCCTAGGGACTAGTATGTAAATTTACTACAAATAAAAACATTTTTAATTTAGTATTATTTGTGGATGGGGAATCACTGCGGTATAAGGGATATGAGATATACGCATTGTGTTGAATAATGCTCAAAAGCGCATATAAAGGAATGCTAGGTATGTTCCTAGCATGAATAAAAGACTCTTGTCTATTAGTTAACTATAAATTGTAAAATTTCTCTAAGCAAAAGTGTAATGTGTCCTGTCAGTGGAATAGGATAGGGAAGTCGCCATAGGCATCAAGCAAGGCAGCGTGTGTATAGGATTCTTGACCCTAACACAGTACCAACATACATCCATCGTGTGTAGAGGGAGATTCCATCATACAAGATGTGTAGGCAGATGAATTGCTTAGATTACTGAGAACATGTTGGAGGATGAATTGCCTTAATCGAATGCATGGTTAGTTATGGAGGGAGACTCCACTATCCAAGGTGCACGGGAGGCACATGGTGAAACGGTAGGAAAAGCCACTCAAAGAAAGGCACTGGCTCAAAGGACCAAAAACAAGGTTGTTAATCCAACAGAGCATGTGCATTTTGTTTTCATGTCTCGACCATTTTACAAAGATTCAGTATTGCAGCGATCTTCTAAAGAAAAAGCCATATCTAAGTGGCAGATTGCTATTAGAGTATATGGCTTGCCTTTTATTATTAAGTCACTTTTAGTTATGTAGTAACTAATGTTCGGTCAGAACTATCTCTTGTATAATAAAATGTAATATCCCCTTCCCAATCGAAGACCTTTGGCCTATTTTGTCAACCCGACGGCCAAAGGAAAAATATAAGGGTGACTTAAGTTTTATTAATTTTATTATATTGTGCAAAAAAATTAAAATATAATAGCACATATAATAAATTAATAAACTTAACATTAAAATAGAACCTAGAAAAGTGCATAAAAAGAAAAACACTTATTTAATTTGTATTTTCTAGGGAAAATGGCGACTTGCCTTGGGGGAATAATGGGAACTTAGAAAGGATAAAACATTTCTATTTTGTATTCCCTCTAGGGAAAAAGCGACCAGACTTGGGAGAAGAAAATAATTATTAAATGCCTTTTGTATTCTCCCTAAGAGAAATGGAGGGTGGAAAATGCATTGAAAGAATCATGCAAGCTGATTGGATATTTTGGAGGTTCCTTTGGGTCTCTTCTTCCTTTAAAAGGAGAAGTAGACTTGCTTGAGAGGCATTCGATATTCACTTGATAATTTCTGATTTGTGTCTTAAGCTTGTAGCTTTTGCATAGAAATATCTAAGGACGAAAACCTTTAGTATTTCCCTCTTGTGGACGAAAACCCCCAAGAGTTTGAGAGGAATTTCCATTCAGGAAATTCTATTGGGCTTTCACAGATTTCTACTATTTTCAGCAGTGTTGTTGAAGAATAAAATTGCAGCAGTTGTATGTTCATTGTGCCAGCTGGAGCGATCCATCTTTTGGCTAGTTTGCAATGTATTTAATACATTCCTGGTCTGAAATTTATTCCTGCTTATTGTACTGAATTTTGGGAATCAAAATAAATTAATTTCATAATTTTTGGAGCTGATTTGATGCCCTAAATGTGTTGGGCGACCTACTTTTTAGGGCAAAATTAGGGTTTCATGTTTGTTGTGCGAAAACTAATTTTAGAATATTATTCTTCATATTTTTGTGGCCCAAGATTCAAAGTTTCAGCTCATTTAGACTTCTCTAGCAAAAGATATGGATTTTTGAAGTTATGTTGCAGACATGGTTTTAAATAATTTATTGCAGCATTGTTTATATCAAAATCTGCATTTTTATACATATTTGGGCTTTATAAATTAGTGGTATCAAATTTGCGTGGAATGATATAGATTTAGGGGCTGATTTGTGGTGGTATTTCACTCCACCCTAGTCACACTTTTCATATAAAATTCAGATCTGCAGTGTTTGATTTGATAAGTAATTTATTATATTGCTTCTGGGGTTTGGATTTGCCCAAAATCCAACTTGGGTCAAATATGTTCATTTGGGGACATTACATAAAATGACGGACACACAATCTACAATGTGTGCATTCTGGTTCCTCTTCCTGCTTTCTCTGTTTACATCTTCTAACATTGGTATTAGAGCCATTGGCATTCGAGATCCGAGGGCACGTATTGAGGATGGATAGAACTTGAAGAGGAAGACGTCTAGGGCATGTTAAAAATATGAAGCTCTTGAGGCTTTAAGGCATGCAAATTTGTCACAGACCGACAAGGAGAAATAAATTTAGAAAAAAAATAGTGTTTTTACAATCGCAATTTTAAGACATGCAGCTACAGTCACGATTCAGAAAAAACCCTCTCAAGCAAGGTCACAAAGGGCAGATTTTTTCAGTAATTTGCAAATTGGGGCACGATTTATGGGTACCAAAAAAATTGGTAAGATATCAACAGTTATAAATCATAATACAAACTATCTATTTCTAATATGCAATTTCGAGTAAAAAATCAACTTTTAAATTTGTACTACTGCATTTATTTATGTGCCTAAAGTGATAAATTATAGACTGTAACTTTCATTTTTGCTGCATTAAATTATAGATCTATAATTATAGTGTGTAAAATGGATGATGAAGTCATTATGTCTAACCACATAAACAACATGAGGTCTCTCATCAGACAGCTAGCAAAAATCAAGATTACGGTAGATGACAAAGATGCCAAAGCCATTTTGTTAAACAATTTGCCTTCTAAATACAAGGGAAATCTCAAAGCGAAACCAAATGGGTGAAAAATTCGTTGATTACGTATTTTAAAGAAGACCCAAAGTTTGAAGATAGGAAGGGATCGAGTGTAGATGAAGCTTAGCATGCAAGGCTTCCCAGCTTATTTCAGGAGTTTGTGGATCTTGGAAATTATACCCTTACAAGGGTCTTGAGACAACTTGATGGAGCATTGTGGATGTCACTCAATATGGATGGTTGTCCAATAATTCAAGAGGTTCGTAATTCAAGAGTTTGGGGAGGTGGAATATGGGAACTCGGGAACCACACCTTTACTAGGTTTACAAGGCAGTTTGATGGAGTTTCACCTAGTCAAAAACAATTTTTAAAGAGAAAGATTTTGAATAATGCATGGCTCTATTTGGTTCTGTTGTTTTCATTTACAATCAATGTGTTTGTTTTTGTTTTTTGTTCAAGTAGGCCTTAAGAGGGGCTATTAGAATATAAGGCTTACCTTTTATTACTAAATCTCTATTAGTTATGTATTATCTAATGTTTGGTTGTAACCACCTCTTAAAACTATCTATAATGTCCCTTTTTCCCACATGACAGCAAAAAAACAAAAGTTTTCAGGCCATTCCTCTTCGTGACCTAGAGAAGAAATTAATAACAGAAGAAGGCAGCGAACTAGTGTAATATTTTAATTAAATAATTATTAAATATTAAAGGGGGCAACTAAAGTAAAGATAAATAAATAACACATGGGTCGGCCAAGCATAAATAAACAAGCTCTTAAAAGGGGTGATCATGTTTGGGAAGAGACGCCGCCCTTGGGAAGAATAAATATGGGTGTGAGGCACTCATTTGGGTATCGACTTTCATTGTAATCTTCGGAATTTGAGACGATTCTCTTATTTATTACCTACTGGGACGAAAACCCCTTTAGAGGTCCATTACAAGGATGAAACCCCTTGTTTTTGACTTAAAACATTTGATATTCATATTCATTCAAGTTATTTTATCAAATCTGATTTATATTGCATTAATTCTCAAAAGTGCGACTTGCCTATTAATTATTTTGAGTTGTTGGGTGAAATTTGCATTAAATATAATTGATATTATCAGTCAACTTGCATTAATAAGTCCCAATCTGCACCTTCACATATTTTCAAGGCAATATTTTAGGCAAATTGAATCAGTTATCGCTGCTGCAATTTTCTGGGAAATATTTATAATTACCAGCAATCTATAAGGAAGACTTTGGCACAATTTTTTAGGGTTTTCAAGTTCGCTGTAATTAATTACAGCCTGCTGCAGTATTTTTTTTTTTTAGAAACTCTGATATTTTGTTTAAGTCCCTAAAAAGGGACATTTCAGTGGTATCAGAGCTTTATCCTCCTAAAGCCTGATTGTTTATGGAAAGTGGCAACAAAGAATACATTCACTACCAGAGGAGAAAGAGGGAAAACGAAGAAAAGATCACCGAAGAAAAAACCATGGATTCCGCTGAAGAAAAAATAAACCAGCTCATTGCCGGACAAGAGAAGCTTATTGATACTTTGGGATTCTTAGCACTTTCTCTTCAAAAGGTTGCAGAACCAAAAGATCCTAATGAAAGGGGAAGTTCGAATAATAGAAGCCATGTTGGTCATTCTTCCGCTCCATCCCGAGGATCAAAATGGATGCCCACTTTCATTCAAAAGGAAGCCACGCCAAATATTGAGTCTCACAATAGCCATGACATTCCAACAAAGTTTGCGGAGTATATGTCATTTTCCGAAGATATCAGACAAGCCATGTCCTTCACACAATTCATGGGATTAGAAGGAAGAAACTCTAGGCCTGAACCTAGACATACTACATCCCACGGTGAGATACAAAGTGCATTAGGAAAATTATCTTTTTCCACATTTGATGGGTCTACTAAAGGCACTGCTCGAGCATGGATTCAAAAGTTAAACACCTATTTGTCTTTAAAACCCATGACGGAAGAAGAAGCTATAAAATTTGCCACTCTCCACTTAGAAGGAATTGCTCACGAATGGTGGTTCCATGGATTGGTAACTCAGGGCCACAGTGAGATACACACCTATAACGAGTTTTGCCAAAGACTCATTGATAGATTCGATCATGTGGATCCAGAAGTTCACTTTCGTGAACTTGCTCAACTCAAACAAGAGGGCACAGTTGAAGACTATGTCGCTGATTTTCAAAGACTATCAGTGATGATTGAAGATGTGTCCGAAAGAAGATTAATTGTCCTTTTTGTTGAAGGACTAAAGGAACCCTTAAGGGGGTTGGTTCGAGCCTTTGATCCTATGTCCTTGCAGGAAGCTATCAAGAAGGCTTTGAACTTAGAAGGAGCTGCTCCAAAAACAGCAGCAATCAGCATCATGCCCAAGACTGGAGGGAAGGGGAACAAGCCCTAAACAACCTAAAGGCACAACTACGGAGCAGCCAAAGAAGACCTTGTCTCAAGTACCTCAGGACTTGCAAAAACCAGCATTGAGAAGGAATCAAGGAACGAGTTAAGAAGGAAGAACCTTTGCTTTTCATGCAAAGATCCATGGACCCCAGGACACCAATGCTTGGGAAAAGGCAAGGTACATTACATTGAGGTGGTGTCTGATTTTGAAGAAGATAACATTGATGAAAGGAAGGAAGAAATGAAAGAAGAGAAGAAAGAAGATTCAGAAGGCACCTTCGCTACACTTTCTGGAGCACCAAGATATCATCCATTCCAGGTGAAGGGGAATCTTCAAGGTCAGAAAGTAGCGGTTCTCATAGATAGCGGAGCCACTCATAACTTCATAGACGAAAATTTGGCAAAGAAGATGAAGTTGAAGACTGAAGAATTCAAGGGTTTCAATGTAACAGTGGCAGATGGTTTCATCCTTCCATGCACCAAGAAGATACCGCAGCTCTCACTCACATTAGGAGATCATGTGGTAAGAGATGATTTCTATATTATAAGCATTGGTGAATCTGATTTGGTTTTGGGGTTCAGTGGCTTCATTCCCTAGGAGAATTCACCCAAAACTACCAAAACATGGAAATAAAGTTCATGGAAGGAGACAAACAAATTACTTTGCATGGAATAAAAGGAGGAGCTCCACAGATAGTAATGGCAAAAAGCATGGAAAGAACTTTCAAGAAAAGGAAAATTACATGGGCTGCACATTGTTTGGTAAGGGCTGATTATACTTCTTCTCAATCTACTTTTCATGTGGATATTCAAACTATACTTGATAAACATGCTAAGGTCTTCGATGAGCTTCCTCATGGGTTACCACCAGACCGAGGTTTTCAGCATGTGATTGAATTGGAACTTGGTTCCAAGCCAGTCATAACCACTCCTTACCGCCACCCTCGGATATACAAAGAAGAAATCGAGAAGACCATCAAAACTCTATTAGATATGGGGTTTATCAGACCAAGTTCCAGTCCATATGCTTCTTCAGTAGTATTGGTGAAGAAGAAAGATGGTACATTGAGAATGTGTATTGACTACAGGCTGCTAAATAAAAAGACCATCAAGAACCGGTATCCCATCCCCAGGATCGATGAATTAATAGATGAATTACATGGAGCACTCTTCTTTTCCAAGATAGATTTGAGATCGGGATATCATCAGATAAGAGTCAGAGAAGAAGATGTACACAAGACGGCATTCAGATGTCATTATGGGCATTTCAAATTCCTTGTCATGCCTTTTGGTTTGACAAATGCTCCGGCAACATTCCAGTCCTGCATGAACCATATTTTTGGTAAGCAACTACGGAAGTTTGTACTTGTTTTCTTTGATGACATCCTAATTTATAGCAGATCTTGGGAAGAGCACCTTCAGCATTTAGATATAGTGCTGAGTATTTTAGAGCAGCAGTCCTTATATGCCAAACAATCCAAGTGTGAATTTGGAATGCAAGAAATTTTATATTTGGGACATGTGATCAATGCACAAGGAGTGCATGTGGACCAAAGCAAGATACAAGCAATTGGATTGGCCTACACCGACCAATGTATCACATTTGAAGGGGTTTTTGGGTTTGTGTTCCTACTACCGGAAATTTGTAAAAGGTTTTTCACAAATTGCGGCACCATTGACTTCCCTTACGAAGAAAGATGCCTTCAGTGGTCCGAAGTAGCCCAAGAAGCTTTTGAAAGATTGAAGAGGGAGATGTGTTCGTGTCCAATGCTCGTTGTTCCAGACTTTACTCAGCCCTTCGAGCTTGCTTGTGATGCCTCAGGTGATGGTATAGGAGCAGTACTAATGCAAAATCAGCACCCCATTGCATTTGAGAGCAGGAAATTGAAGGAACATGAGAAGAAATTATCCATCTATGACAAAGAAATGCTTGCCATTATGCATGCTTTGACCAAGTTCAGGCAGTATTTGATTTGTGGAAGGTTTATAGTCAAAACTGACCACAACAGTCTCAAATTCTTCCTTCATCAGAAAGAATTAAATGATCGGCAGCAAAGATGGGTGAGCAGACTTCAAGCTTTTGATTTTGATATAGAATATGTTAAAGGAAAGCAAAACGTGGTAGCAGATGCATTATCCAGAAAGCCATCACTCCATACAGAAGATGAAGACATTGAAGCAGCAGATGCGAGGAGCTTACGATTGCTTGAGGGCAAGCAATCTTGGGGAGGGAGGACTGTAATGTCCCTTTTTCCCACATGACAGCAAAAAAAAAAAAGTTTTTAGGCCATTCCTCTTCGTGGCCTAGAGAAGAAATTAATAACAGAAGAAGGCAGCAAACTAGTGTAATATTTTAATTAAATAATTATTAAATATTAAAGGGGGAGACTAAAGTAAAGATAAATAAATAACACATGGGTCGGCCAAGCATAAATAAACAAGCTCTTAAAAGGGGTGATCATGTTTGGGAAGAGACGCCACCCTTGGGAAGAATAAATAGGGGTGTGAGGCACTCATTTGGGCATCGACTTTCATTGTAATCTTCGGAATTTGAGACGATTCTCTCATTTATTACCTACTGGGATGAAAACCCCTTTAGAGGTCCATTACAAGGGATGAAAACCCCTTGTTCTTGACTTAAAACATTTGATATTCATATTCATTCAAGTTATTTTATCAAATCTGATTTATATTGCATTAATTCTCAAAAGTGCGACTTGCCTATTAATTATTTTGAGTTATTGGGTGAAACTTGCATTGAATGTAATTGATATTATCAGTCAGCTTACATTAATAAGTCCCAGTCTGCACCTTCACATATTTTCAAGGCAATATTTTAAGCAAATTGAATCAGTTATCGCTGCTGTAATTTTCTGGGAAATATTTACAATTACCAGCAATCTATAAGGAAGACTTTGGCACATTTTTTGAGGGTTTTCAAGTTCGCTGTAATTAATTAAAATGACGGGCATACAATCTACATTCTAGGTACTTTTCATTCTTTCTTTGTTTACATCTTCCGACAATGGCCATGCAAAAAAATTGATGCTTTGTTGAAGAACCATGCCTGGGAGTTGGTGGAAATAGCATCTAGTGAGCTAGTGGAACTACCCAATGGATACAAATGGGTGAACATAGTCAAATTCAAAGCCAGTGGTACTTTGGAAAAGGTTCGGCTTGTTGCAAAACGCTTTCACAAGAGGAAGGAATAGACTATGAGTAGACTTTTGCTCCTACTCCAAAAAGGTCACATTTCGGTTGCTTCACTCCATTGCATCTCGGTTTGGTTGGAAGGTGTTTTGGATGGATGAAAAGAGCACCTTCTTAAACTGAGATTTGTATGAGAAAATCTACATGGAGCATCCTAAAGGTTTTTGGGTGGTTGGTCATGATCATCAAGTTGTCAAATTAGTTGAATACCATTGTATAGACTTAAGCAGGCTCCACAAGCCTAATATATTCAAATTTACCATCATTTCCAAGATTTTAGAATCAAATCTACGGAGGTTAGGCTGAAGTTTTCAGCAAATGATGATTCTTCGCTAGTCGAGGAATCACTCTACAGACAATTGGTGGGCAGCCTGATATATCTTATACATCCACATGACCGGATCTATGTTTTTTTGTCAGCAATATTTTTCGGAGTTTGCTTTTGTTGTCATACTAGATGTCTAGCATACAAAATTAAAAAATTTGGCCATGACAACTAAGCCCCCACTTGAAAATTTCCTCTCCTAGTCACTGTAAACCCTTCCTCTAGCCATCATGTCCACAGTTTCATCCTCATTTTGGTTCAAGGAACGTGCTAACATGATTTTCAAGTGTGTTTCATGTGCAGGATGTATGCTTAAGGTGATTGAAGAAGTCACTAAAATTCAAGGAAGAACAACATCCCCGAAAGCCTAGAAAGAGCCATTTTTGGCCATTTAAAGAATCGGTGAATGCCTTCCGAATGTGATTGCAAGGGCACAACCCATCTGGAAGTTGTGCAAAGGAGTTTTGAATGCATTCAAGGCAGTTTGGTGGTATTTTGCAAGGCAAGTGATGTTGGGAATCAAGCAAGCAAGACAGTTCATTTCGGGTATAGGGAATGCCATACTCCAACGGTGAAAGTTGACTTGTCCGAATGATTTTAGGAGTTCCGGGAGGAGTTGGGAGGCAAACAAATAATCAATGGAAAGCTCTTGGAACCCTCCACATGATGGACACATCACTTTTATTCCAAGACTTCAAAATATTCTGTGATAATCCATGACACTGCAGCTGCCCCTTCGAGTCAAAAGTGGAACAAGCCCTAAAAATCAATTTATAGGCAGAATTGGCTCTTGATAATGGCTGGGATGATCTCAACAGGTGATTTGAAGTCAAAATCATATAAGATTTGACCCCTAAACACCATTTCATGCTCTCGAGGCGTAAAAGCGATCCGGTGTCCTAAAATGGAGTTGGCGAGATGACATTAGCATACCAAAAAGGCATGAGCGCACTTTAAAGCATGTCATGTCCCCTTGGATTGTCTTAAGGTGCAAAGGGGGCATGAGGGACACCAAAGTGCGCTCCCCCATCCATTCATATTGTTTTGTCACTTGAAATACAACTTGGGGTGTTAGGCGGAGCATATGAGGTGTTTAAGTGCCTAGGTCCCCTTCTCATGATGAGCAAACCCCATGGTGCACTTGGAAGCATGTGATGTCCCCTTGGATTGTCCCCAAGGTGCAAGGGTACATGGGGGACACAAAAGTGTGCTCCCCCATGTTGGTTCCCTCTTCGCAACTTATAACTTGCATCTTTCGCACCTAGGAGACCTCTAACTTGCACTCACTCAACCCAATCCCCTTTCTCATGTTCCCAATACCCATGGTGCATTTTGGGAGGTTGAGTGTCCCCTTGCACTTGTCCCCAAGGTGCAAAGGGACATGGAGGAGACAAAAGTGCGCTCCCCCGTGAGGTTTCACTTTTCGCAACTTGCCCAAAGACCACTTTGCACCTAGGCAGCCACAAAACGAATGCACCCCATGGTGCACTTTGAAGCATGTGATGTCCCCTTGGATTGTCCCCAAGGTGCGAGGGTACACGGGGGACACAAAAGTGTGCTCCCCCATGTTGGCTCCCTCTTCGCAACTTATAACTTGTATCTTTCGCACCTAGGAGACCTCTAACTTGCTTTCACTCAACTCAATCGCCTTTCTTATGTTCCCAAGACCCATGGCCCATTTTAGTTGGTTGAGTGTTCCTCGCACTTGTCCCCTAGGTGCAAAGGGGCATGGGGGACACAAAAGTGCGCTCCCCATGAAGTTTCACTTTTCGCAACTTGCCCAACCCCACTTTTGCACCTAGCGAGCCACAAACTTGACAAGTCACTTAACCCCTTGTCCCTCATGAACAAACCCCCTGGCACATTTCTAAGTTGATGGTGTCTCCTTAGATTGCACAAACAACACAAAGAACATGGGGGACACAAAAGTGCGCTCCCCTTCCTTCCATTCAAGAACAAGTCACATCAAAAACAAGTTTTTAGCCCCAGAAGCCATTTTCAGCCCCTAAGCATCTCCCTCACATTGCACCACAACCTGCCACTTGTCATCATCTGTGAAATATCCCCTTCTCAAAAAAATAACAGTCAAAGACCCTTGGCCTAATTTTGTTTCCCGACGGCTAAGGGATGAGATAAAGGGAAACAAAATTAGCTTGTTGGGTCAGATTCAAGTTAAAATTTGCAAAGTGAATGTGAGTAACTCCAAAATCATAAACACTTAGTCATTTTCATGTTTCAAGGTGTTGTGATTTTCCCCTCAAAAATTCCATTTTTACCAGTTATGCTGCTGAAAATTTTCAAAACCCTCATGCTCCAAAACTGAAAATTGTTCATATCTCACAATCCGTGCACCCGATTTCCATCAAATTTTACCAGTGTACTCCCAAAAATGCCTTCGCATTTGATTGTAAGAGCACCTTTGCCATTGATGTTCTGTATAATTTACAGCAGCCAGTAGAAATTTGCAGCCCTTGGAGTTGCCTTTTCAAATCTACGGAATTTTGGCAAATAAAAAAAGTCGAAAGCTGGAGCGAGAAGGTCCCGAGACAATCTAATCTTTCGAGACTAATTTCATTCCAATCGACACGTAGAAGACCTTCGTCTAAAAATAGTAAGTTGTGCAAGGTCTCATATGTCTAAATATAGTAAGTTTCCAAAACAGTAAACTCTCAACATCCTTGTTACTCCAAACAAGCAAAAACCACCAAAAAGTGAAAATTGTGAAAACTTACTAAAAATAGCTATCCTAGATAGGACTTGCTAAAAATAGAAAGTCTTGCAATCGAGCTCAAGTCACTTGTATCAACTCACATTCCACCTATCTCATTGCTTTTTGCCATCATGAAGATCAAGTATTCGGGTCTGGAACCAATCTCACACACGATCATTGAATACCCTAGTGTGGAAGATAGTGATGTCAACCACATGGACTTGGAAGACTTGAAAACCAGAATGATTATGCGCAGACTCGTGAACCGCGGGAGGAGAAAATATTCTCGAGTGGACTATTCAAAGTAGGAGGTCGCCCGATATTTGTTTAGAGCATTGGACTAGTCCTCAAGCATGTGCACAACACTACAATGTTGATTCCATAACAATTCGGACAAATGATAACTCAATCCTCACAATAAAGGGCATTTCTCAAGTGTATGTGAATTCCCACCAATAACAACATGGTCATCATAACCAAGGAGTTTGCTTCACAAGAGTGGGCAAGGACTGACTCATATCTACAAGGCCTAGCACTTGGTTCATGGCTCAAACAAGGAAGAAAGCCCTCCCGTATTCCCAAGAACCTGTCAAGGAGTGAATTTCATGAGGCATATTCGATGCCATTTCATCGAGCAGAGTGATGGGGAAGAAACAACAAAGGATTTCCAAGATTGGATGGCTCAATTCATCCTAGTGGCTAGAAGGAAACCAAGTGGTGGATTGGGGGCAAATCATCAGTAATAACATCCATCGGCAAATTATCATTGCGGTTGCTCACCACTAAGAAGTTCACCATGACTTCTTACTGGCGTACGCCCTCGCCTTCACAAGACCCTTCAAAGGTATGTTTCTATTACTCTCAATGTGCCTTAAAAGTCACCCGCTTATGACCACAACTCACTCATAGGGAGAGCAACTATCATTATGTTAGGGTGAATGATGCATTCACCATGTTCATCATAAGGCTTCTTGAAGGCAATCCAGAGCGGAGGATTTCATCCCAGGTTGTTGAATTGATTGAAAAGTACGGGAGCCACTTCATCCAATTCCCCACCTTCACCTACATCAGAGTCGGGAGGTCGTGTGATCTTGCCCCTCGCAAGCTACCCAAGTACCCGAGTGATAAGATCATCATGTTTGAACTATGCCGACAGTTATCTCATGTTCATACCAAGTGCAAGAATGCTAAAAAGAAAGGTGTGTCATTTCCCATCTCCTTGGGAATATACTCGTGCAAGAACATCACAGATGCGGCAAACACTGAAATGTTTTTTGGTGGTCTCTATTTTTATTCCTACATATCTCAAGCTATCTTTGATATTAGGAAGAATCCAAAACTTCCATCTTTTTAGGATTGCATCATGTGCAACAAATTGAGGACTACTTGGTTTAAGCGCACATGATGACTTCGAGGTCGAAAAAAAAGGGATTACGTTTGGATGATTGTGGACCAAATGAGAGACTTCAAGTTTGATTGGTTTGTGGATGGAATAAAAGATGATGAGTTGGACATGTTTGATCCTAAATACCAAGCAACACAATCTTCCCCTCTTCCTCCCACTCCATGGAACATCAAGGAATTCAAGAATATCAAAAGAAGACCATGGCAATTATCCAAAGATCTAAAGAATGGTTCAAACAGGAAGAAAGCTTCCTTCATCGAGTCCGATGGTCTTTTGTCTCCACATAGGCAAGTTTCTCACACTTCCTCCCTCAAGGCATCTAAGAAAGCAACAAGCTCCACTCATTCAAAGCAGAATTTTCCAAGAGGAAAATTGTGGAAGAACACACTGAAGTTTCACCCCTAAGAGGCTTCAGAAGAGGGAAAAGATCATTGAAGATCAGATTGAGATTGATCCATTCGAGTCTCTTGTTTTTCATTAAGCATCCAAGTGTATCCTTCTCGGTGGCGGAATCATCCCATCATGAGCAAACTATGGTCCCTTACCAAGCACCTGAAAGTGCCCCTATCCCTGATTTCATGTCTACTCTGGCAGAAACATTCCCATGGATACAAGAGCTGCTTGGAAGTGAGTCAAGAATGGTGTAGCAAGCCGCAACACCATATTTTGGGGCCATCTCAAAATTCATGAAAACTAAACGAAGCAAGAAAGCACAAATAGCCTCTCGTTTCTTCACTAGGGCCTCAGATCCCAAAGTATGTGGAGGTTGCCCAGCCAAAGGTTGCAAAACCTGTGGAAGAGATGACTCGAGATGACTATGAGTTGACTGAATCTCCTTGGGGCAAGCCACACACGAAGGAGATGCACACCTGTTCAAGGAGTCTGCAGCCTAACTTGTTTGCTAGGAATGAAGAGTACAAGCAAACTATGGAACAACTGGAGGAGCATGTGAGAATTCTCACTGCCTACGTACAATCCTTCCTGGAACCCGATGCAGCACCACCCTCTCCTGCAAAGGTCATCTCTCCCATCAGCAGTTTTTACCCTTAAGTGATTAAGAGAGCACATGTATACACCATGCAAGGGAAAGCCAATGACAAATGGGTGGAGAAGATTCTGGAAAAGGAAAAGATGCTACTACCCGAGGTTCTCATTGCTTGAATTTTCCCTTGCCATTGTTTCTAAAGTGAAAATGATCGAGGAGATTGAGAAAGAAAAGGCCCACTAGGACAATGTGTTCCCATTGGTGTCCAAAATGAGCAATCTTGATTCTCACTCCTTCGTGAGCAAAAATGTATTCACCTCTATCTCTGACCACTTGTCTCTCATATGGTCTCACACAATGAGTGCTGGATATGATATGATAAAAGATATTATCTCTAGAACTTGATTCTTGTGGATAGCATGCATCCGAGATCTTGGAAAGTGTCACCAACAGTGTCACCTCCGCTCATGAGCATTCATCCATGGAAGAGCTCCTTAAGTCTATCCAAGATTTGATCAGGAAAGAGGCCGGAGATCCCTTCTCTTTCAATGAAGATACTTTGGAATCCTTGTGGAAATTAGAGGCTCAATCTCTAATACTGCAAGAGATCATCAAGTCTGGTTCAACCAATGCAAGACCCTTGGTGGCGTCCCCAAGACTTGGATCAGTTCTTTGAGTTATGTTTGTATTCCACAAGGGAAGAAGGTGTCACCTGCGGCAGCCCGTTTTAGTAAAGAGTTCAAAGGTGAGGAGATCATTCTAGGAGTATTTCCTCAAGTTCTCCAGAGTTGGATCTTCATCGGCGGAAGCTTCATCTTCATCTTCGAATGATCATCCTCTACTTCTCCCTCTCCTTCTCTCTCCATGTTTTAATTCTTTGTTGGGGGATGTACTTTTTCACTATTTTGTCTTATTCACTTAAGTGACCTTTAATTATACATTGTAAGAGTTCTTTTTCATTAATAAGAAAAAGGCTCACTTTCATTCCCTAGGAATATGAAAGGTCACAAGTGATAAGAATGTGAAAGGTCATGTGGGGAGATGAAAAGTCATATTGTAAATCTATAAATTGGAATGGCTTCTCCATTCCAAAGGGTTGTCAATTGTGAGTTGCTAGTGGATAGCTTTTGCTCTACTAAATACAAGCAAAAGATTACTTTTTCTATTCTCTCTTGTCTATGTTTCCTCTACTTCTTGCATACTCAACATTGTAAGCATGGTGATCTTGAACAATCAAGAAAGGGCTTTGTATCTTTGAGGAATAAATCAATAGAACTTTGTGTCTTTGATTTGTTAATCTCATTGTTGTTTGCATGGTTGAATTCTTCTAATTGAGTGTGGATCTACTCCAATTAATGTTGTGAAATCTGCAAGTCCCTATTCACAAAATTAACCTCCCTTCACTATATTATTTACTCCCATCTACCTCCTCTAAGAAAATTCTTCCCTTGTACTAAGTACAAGCAATTTGCACAACATTAGTGGAGTATTCATGTGTGATCCCGGTTTCACGGCCACCCACTGATTTACTTTTCCGCATTCAATAAATGGGAGCCTCCCATTACCAAGAGGAGGGACTTAGTCCTGGAGCGTTGGTGAAAGATCACTAATTGGCCCTTGCGACAAATTATTTCGCCAACAGTTTCACCTAAAGCTCGTATATTGGACAACAATAAAACATCGATCGCAAATTTCAAATTGATATCTAAGAGAGCGATCTGCAGATTTAACGACTAAACCTCTTGGTCCCATTTTCTTTGTAAAATGTCAAGACAAACTTGGAGTTGTTTCGATTTAGTCTTTAACGGAGTATTAAAGATATTAAACACTAATAATTAAATATTAGTTAATGTACTTTAGAAATTCCAATATAACTACCTTACGGAATGTAACTTCTTTTATCCGCAGACACACACAAGACGTTAGTGTGCCATATGCCTACCATTCTCTTTCTCACACTTACTAACAATGAACATGCTAGAATTTAGAAAACACGAAGCCTATTAAAAATCAAAAGACCATGTGACAAACAAGTGGAGAAAATGATTCCCATAAGCTGAGACTAAATTCTTCCAAGTAGCTAAAGCTCACTACAAACCCATGTCCTCTACATCTACCTCAAAAAGGAAAAGTTTTTTTAGGTCATCTAATGGATAGGCACTACATGGTCCCTAGTGTGAGAGTTGAAATTTCCCAAAAGAAACATCACGAGATAAAGCCCCAATTGGATCATATTCATATCCCATGAAGAAAAAACATCCTAAAAGTTACCGTAGAAGACCACTATATCATTGCAATCAAAGCACACACGAAAATTTCTCCGCAGCCTACTAAAACCCATGAATGCCATCATTTGATCGGCCAAGGAAAACAACTCCAATAGGCGGAATCTAAAATCACTTCCTTACAATATTGGATTACAGCCCATTTGCTATCTTTCTTAGGAGCTACCTAACACATGGGCACAAGCTTTTTGAAGTTCCTCTAACAGAATCACGTGAGGTTCTCATCCAAATAAATCTTATTGGAGGAATAACAATTTATTTTAGCTCTCAAACATTCCTAGACAAACTAAAACCAAATGAGAGAGAGTGTCATTTGGCCTCACCCAAGCCCACTTCAGAGTCGTGTTATCTTTAGCGTCAAAGGTTTGGTGCAAGAAAACATGGCCTTACTACAAATGATCAATGGGCTGATGCTACAAGAAACTAAAATAGTTCACAATAAGCCTTATCAAGGCATGAACATCATGTTCAAGGTGTTAGTCAAGTTTCCCTCCAAAATTTCAAGTTTGAATATTTCAAATTGTGATGTAAAAGATCTTTACCATAAGAGTAAAAGAGTGAAAATAGGTGTGTTAGGTGTGCATGCTAAATTTCTTGTGAGTTTGCTACCTTGATGGGAAATTCCACAAATCTTGTGAAGTCAAAGTGATCTAGTCATGACTGTCCCTAAGTTGGTAAAACTGATTCCTTGAATAAAGCATGCATGGTTGAAAGAAAGCCTCACTTAAAGATAGGAGTTCTAGTTCTAGATAAAGGGTACAACAGCTATGTCAAGACTAATTCAAGAGAGGAAGGTTGAAACCTATCCATGGAGATATGGAGAAGAGGATAATTTGGCATGAAGGAGTTGAATTTGGGATAGGAGTGTAAGAACTATGCTGAATTAATGTTGTATGACAGTCCTAAAGAGGAATGAAGCTGGTTTTGAACTCCCGAGCCTTGATATCTCTTCAAATCTCCTTCATTGTGTGTATTATTGTAATGTCCCCTTTTTGGGACATTTTCCATGCTTTAGATTTGAAGACCCTCAACCCAATGGGTTCGGGGATTGAGCTCGAAATTTGTCCTAAGACGTCTATTATCTATTTTGTAACCCCTTGGAGGGCTCTTTAGTAGATAATGTGCACATAGGCTAGTTATCTTTATTATTTAATTAAAATAATAAAGTGCACATGGTAGTAATCATTAGATACTTTTATTTTAATTGTCTTAGAGAGAAAACATTAAATGATTAGTCATTTGATATTGCACCTCTTCACTCTATAAAAGAGGGGTCGCATTTCCTTGGAGGTTTACGTTGATGAATTATTTAAAATTACTCCCTATGTGGAGAAAGGGATGTATACCCAAATCTGATGTTTGCTCTCTCTTCCAATTGAAGATCTCTTGCATTTTATAAAGCTGGTTGGAATATCAAGTTGGAGGAATTATTTGTGCAACTTCAAGTCAATTTCTTTGTGTATGAAGTCTCCTATGCTTGGCGAATTTCCTTGTGTTAATGTGTTGGCTGTAGTGAGTGGTTTTAGTGAAATATTTTATTATCTAATCCCCTATAACCCTAGAGAAACATACTGCTGCTTTGGCGACTAGTTTGAGGCATGTTTTTAGTACTTATGAAGTGGGATGTAAATCCCCTTTTGGGATATTATTTAAATCTGCACAATTAATTAACTAAATCAATCCTAAGAAGATTAGATCTTCTTAGTTTGACCTCAAATAACCCAATGTCGGCAATAATACAACCCAAAATGGGGTTGGAGTATGCCAAAGTGGTGGGTTAGATGGGAAAACTAATTAGAATGCTAATATCATCTAGATCTGATTTTTAACAGCAGTTAATTAATTAAATAAAACACCGAACAGCTGAAAACTTCCAAAATTAATATCTTGCTCCAAACTCAATATTTTTCCACCAAATAAAATGCAGTCTATTCTATAATTCAAGGCCTTTCCAATGAACTAAGATTCTGAATTTTTAGATCACTGAAACCCCTTCAAATCAGCCCCCAAAATCAGAAACCCAGTCGCTAGGGTTAGGATAAAATATGTAAATCACTTCCAGCTCTTAAAACCCTTCAAAAACCCTCAAACAATCAGCCCATTCATCTGAAATAATTAATAATTTTCAGCAGCATGTAGATCTATCATAAACACCTCAAAATATGATGGAAAATATACCAAACCCAGTCGATTTTTCCTAGATAATTTGCAGCAGTGAATAAGAACCCAAAAACCTTCAAAATATCAATCCCACACTTGGAAAAATATGCCAAAACAGATCAGATTGGAAATATTGCTTATTAACCCTTGTAACATGCCAAAACCACACCCAAATCAAGTCGTCATAGCTGGAATAAATGCAAACACAGACCAGATTTATTAATTACTTCAAAAGACACCCAAATGTGCCCAAAACAACCACCCAAGCAAGTCGCTATGGCTGGAATAATTGCAGCATTAATGGCAGATCATAAACACTATAAAACTCTCCAAAGATCATCAATAAAAATGCAGATTTCCTTCTCAAATGATGGCGCCAATCATGGAATGAATATATCAAATAACATTCACTCAATGAAAGCTTAGAAGGTCTCACACTCTCCACAATAATGGTGGTGTTGAAGAACACCTTTGTTTGAGATCTCAATGGACATACATCCCTTCTTCAAGCATGAAGAAATTTTAATAAAATCATCAACATGCCCCAAGGGGTTGCCACTTCTCCTTATATAGCTTTAGCAATTCAAATCTCCAAGTTTCCCTCCTTCCTTTGGCACATTTTCTCATGTAGAAGGGTCACTTTTAATATGGGTCTCTTTCCGAAAAGTCAAACTCCAAAAAGAATATTAATTCCCTCTTTTAATATTAAAAATAAAACATGAGAGGAGAATTAATTATTTAATTTTAAAATAAAAGGAGTAATGACACTTCTCCCTATTTTTACCCTTTAATCCATGGGACGAGTGGATTAAGGGTTTCCCATATTTTTAATTAATTAATGTCCCAAAAAGGGGACATTACATGGGATGACTAGGTTTTGAGTGTTCTAAAGTCCCTTGTGGCAGCGACTTGCACTAGGAGTCTTAGATCTGATTTTATATGCTTTTTTCCCTTCTTTGTTAGAGATTTAAATCTACTATTAATGTTGCATTTAACCCAGCCATAGTGATCTGATTTGGGCATTGTTTTGGCATGTTTGGGAGTCATTGGAAATAGTTATTCAATTTGATTTGTATTAGCATATTGTCGCTCCATTTTTAAATGATTTGGGAAGGATTTACTAGCATTTGTAAGCTGCTGGTTATTAGTGTTTTTATTCCAACTATGGTGACTTGATCTGGGTTATATTTTGGTGTGTTTGAAGCATGAACAAGCAATATATTAAATCAGATCTGTGTTGGCATAATTTTCTAAGTGTGGGGGAAGTTATTGTGAGTGTTTTGAAGGGGTATTAAGTGCTGGAAATTATTTATCCAAATTATTCTAACCCCGCCTGGGTTTCTGATTTTGGGATCTGATTTGAAGGGGTTTCAGTGATCTAAAAATTCAGTTTCATAGCTCTTTGGAAAGGTCCTGAATTATAGAATAATCTGCATTTTATTTGGTGAAGAAATATGGAGTTTGGAGTGAGATATTAATTTTCTAAGTTTCAGCTATTTTGGTGTATTTTAAATTAATTCACTGCTGCAATTAATTTCAGATCTGAGAAAGATTAATGTCCTAACTAGTTCTCCCATATAATCCACCACTTTGGCTCACTCCAACCCTATTTGGGTTGTATTGAAGCTAACATTGGATTATTTGAGGTCAAACTAGGGAGGTTTAATTCTTCTAATATAAATTTGGTTAAGTTGAATTTGCAGATCCAAAAAGGGGATATTACAATTATAATGCAAATAAGATGTGTATGAAGTTTGAGCTATGGGCATAACCTCTATTTCAAGAAATTGCATGTTTTATAAGACTGATTCTAAGGGTTTCTACCAAACAGCAAGCTACAAACCCTACAGTCATCCAAACCTTTGTCTAAATCTTGATTGTTACCTCGAAAAGGAGGAGAAATCAATTACAAATTGAATGAAATTTATTAGAACTCTTGACTCTAAGTTTAAAGGATTTTATAAGCAAATTTGTGTCCACGGGCTAGAACTAGGGCTGAGTCTAACTTTTGTTTTATCCTATAAAACTTGCTCATTTTTTTAGGAAATATCTGCCCCATCATCAAGGAGTCTACAAAATTTCAGATCGATATGGCACGTGTGGAAAGAGTTATCAATGCCAGAAGTTCTGCAGGTTTAGAAGTGAAGACCGTGAACAGGGGTAAGGACAATTTGAGGCTAAATTGATGAAAATTGAATGCTCCAAGGGTTAAAATTGACTAGAATGATGTTTTAAAGGGTTTTCAAGGTGTTTATAAAGATTTCTATGTTAGAAAACATCTTTTGGAATGACTCACTAAACAGTCATGAACTAGACTTCCCTAAGACTGTGAAACCCTGATTTTCTCAATGTTTTGATAGAGGACACCTAAGTGGAAAGTCGTTTATGTTTTAGATCTCTCATAAGAGGATTATAAACAAGAGTTATCTTTGTATGACTACTGTCCCATAGAGGACTAAAGTCTATGAGCCAAGCCTAAGATCCATTAGACAAAGGAGGTAACCTGCTATACAAGAGTCTTGAAGGTTGAATGATGGATATGAAAATGAATCTAAATTGATGGATGAAGATCACTTGGATAAGTGCATGTGAAACTTACGGAAAAAGTGGACCTAACCAAGTGATCTTCATCTATGAAATGATCATGACAGATTGAGAGTGAAATCTCTTGAATCCAAGTAAGTTTATGGCGTGGCTAATTGACTCAAATGCAGGGATATCTTGTTAGAGAGCACATGATCTAGTGGGAGGTTAAGCTTTCATCCACTTTATACTATACCATGCTGCCACAGGAAGGTTGTAGCTTCTCAAATTGGTTGTTGTGGACCTAGTCTTGCTAGTAAGATCCTATCTTGAATGCATGATGGAAGGTTGGGCATTGTGATCAGGTACAAAACAGTGATTCTAAACCCCTTGAAACTTTGCAAGCATGCCAGCATGTGAGTTCAATATGACCTTTTCCATTACATCTTAAAAATACACAAAGGAGTAGGACTCTGGGTATTCTAATGAAACATAGGATGATTTGTATGGACTGAGCTAAGAGTGGCACCATGGGCTTTGTTAAAACACAAGCACAAAGGTTAAATTAATTAAACTTAGCACACCCTTTCCTCATCAATTTTCAAATAAACAACTAGTTCGAAGATAGGAGTGGCTTTTTTACCTTTGATCACTTGCACCCAAGAACTAAACCCTTGAGCTTGCTTCAAGAGGGATTATTGGTAGGCCATGATTTTATTTTTGAGACTCTCGTGTCGAATGAGAACTTCAGTTTCCATGCTTTGTAGATTAGACACCTCTTCTAAGAGATGATGAAAACAATCTATTAGGAGTGTTTGTGGTTGTTCAACTTGCTCAAGCCTAGCAATATTTTGTCAAGTAAATGAACTTGGCCCTGAACATTTACAATAATATTGTGCAGTTGGTCTTGAAGCCGCAATAATTGCTCACAAAATTCAACTCCTAGTTGCTTCAAGTTCACAATCGAACCAGGTAGATTTTCTCATCTTCGAGGGAGTAAAGAGGAATCTATTTCAAGGATTTTTTAAGAAAAATTCAGCCCATTCTACTAGAAAACCTACAACCTGCTCAAATACACAAATAAATTTCTTATGCTACAATAATCCAAAAGCCCATATTTGAACAAATTTTCCAAATGTCAGGTCTTCTCAAAGGCTCAAAAAGTTTGGAATTTCAAAGAGCCACAAATTTCTACAAAATTTCTAAAGACAAAATTCTCCCATGAAATGCATCACTCCTCGAATTTCACAAAACCCTCAAAAGACATTATCAAGATCATTCAATTTGAATAGAATGATGTCAGCTCTGTGTGGGTTAATTAGGTCAAACTTTGCATGGGGCAGCAAGGCCCGCTTGTGAATTTCAAAACCTGCACAAGGAATGAGACAAAAGGGCTTGAGTCAGCCAATGTAGACTCTTTGTGGGTCAGTTGAGTCTGGTCTATTAATGAAATCAAGTCAATAGCTGGTTATATTTTTAACTTCAGTACAAATGCTATTTCTTGGTTGAGCAAGAATAGTTCACTGTAACTCTCCTATCCAGCAAAATTGTATTAAGAGCTCAAGTAAGGGCTGAAAATTTGTTTCCTTGAGAAGTATGATGAGTCGCAAATAGAGCAACCACAAGCTAAATCCTTGCTTTGCGTGAATCATCTTTCAATGGTCAGTTTGTACATTATCAAATGTTCAATCATAAACTAGGGAATATGAAGCATGAAGCAAATTAGGCAGGAATCAATTACATAGACAATATGCCATACAGAATTTGAACAATCAATAGACATTTGTATCTCTGATTCAAAAATCGTGATTTATCGCCGATAAATCGTCATATGCCTGCAAAACGATTTATCTTTCAAAAAATCATGATTTGTGTGATGGCGATTAATGGCAATTTAAATGGGTAAAAATCGTGAAAAATCGACCCAAAAATCGTGGAAAATCGCGGGTATAATTTAATACGTCAAAACAGAAAAAAACGTGCCCTCTTCCATGCATTTCGAGGTCATTTTTTGCTGCGCGATTTCAACATTGATTCAGAGCTCTGCTGCTGGTCGTTTTCTGCATGAGAACCGTGAGGGTTTTTTGCTGGAGGGTCTTTTTTTGCTGGAGGAGCAGGTTAGAGTTTTCAACTTTCAGAGAAGTCGAGTGGGTAAACTAAATGCTAAATGCTAAATTTTGTAAATGCTAAATGGTAAACCATAAACTAAATGCTAAATGCTTTGCATAAGGCATCTTAATGTCAAAACATATGATTCTATGAATATATTTCTAGGGCTGGCCAAGTTAAACTGCATGTGAGTATTGTCTCGAAGAAAATTACCAGCTCTTAGTCTGCTTTGAAGTAATGTTGAAGTTTGAATAAATCATTTTAATAATATTGTTGAAGAAATTACCAGCTCTTAGTCTGCTTTGAAGTAACGCTAAACAAATCATTTTAATGATATTGTTGAACTTGACACATTGCAATGCATTATGGTACTGTTTGGACTCTAAAGCCTTGGAATAATCATATTATGAATTGTTTTTTGTGGTTATTTAGCTTATTTTGTTGCATATATGGTTAATTCTTATTCATTAGGATGGAATTTATTTAATTTAAGTTTATTTTATGAATTTAAATCTTTTTAAAGTAGCGATAAATTTGCCAATTAATGCCGAGAAATTGTCGATTCCCAATTTCCGAGTCAAAATTTGGCCTGCTGATTAATCGCCGATAACAATTTTTTGAACTATGATTTGTATATTATTTATTTTGGTTCTCGTGATGGAAGCTTGTGGGAGTAATGCAAATCTATAGTTTTGTGTTGCGCATACTTGATCTTCATGGTTTTGGATGTTCTCCTTTGTAACATGAGGTATGAAAGCAATTAAGATATCTTTTCTTGAGGCTTATGAAGCTTGGTGACGGGCTAAGAATAGAACATGGATGGACATTGCAGCAAAGGCAGACCCCATTTTTAATTGACAATTGTAATAACGCAAAGATGATGTAGATGATATTAATATTTCTTAAACTGTAAAATTAGTTTTCAGAATAAAATAAATATTTGAAAAGAAAGGCCATAGTAGAGATGATATTGGAACAAAATACAAACACAGAGAAATGGTTGGAATAGTAGTGAACCTCTCGTGAATTCAATTTGTTGAGATGAAGTGAATCATATGTTGGAGTGTAGCTTCAGATAAATGAAGAGAAGAAACTTTGTTTTATCTTTGACTTGGATTTGATCTTTGTGGCATTACGACATGCTTGCCTCAATGTGTCCGAAGTCGAGAACTCCCTCTTCACACAAATATAAGGTGATTGTCCACTGATGTACTTCAGCACCTTATATTGTTTCATCAATTCCTCACACAAATGGACAAAGTGTAGTAATGGAACTCGTTGGTGTAGTCTTCCACCGACTACTCCTTATATTGGCGCAACTATTGGAACTTCATGAACTCTTCCTCATAGTATCGAGTGGGTAAAACTCCTTCAAAATGCTAAAAAAATCATCCCAAGTCTGAATGGGTTCGAAATCTTTTCGCACATGGTAGCGTTGTAAGTTTCCCACCACAGTGTGACAATGAAATGGACATCTTCAACACTGCAAAGGTGAAATTCTCTTCGTCATCAAAGAGGTTGATGGAGAAGTGGACCTCAAGTTGTCAAATCTATTTACCCAATGTTGGCGCATAGATTTTTCCTTCAAACACTAGCAAGTCAAGATTAACTTGAACCTTGAAAGGGCTTTGTAGTGAAAGTGAAAATATTTTTGTGCAAGTTGCATGAAAGAACAAGACACTACGGGACCAAGTTGCATCATGAACTTGCGGAACTAGCCAAAGAGTTTTGCGCATTGTGCCTCAAGGGGGTTCTAAATGAATTTTGGACGTCCGACCTGACTTCAAGTTGTTTCTAAGCATCAACCATCTTGCTCTTGCTATGACATTCTTCCAAAAAGTTTGTAATAGATCCGGATAGGTGTCCTTTTTGTTGATGTGCATGCGTGTTTACAGCATATGAGAACTTTGCTTTGATACAATTCATACCACAAGGTCCGGGATGCCAGCAAAGGACAACCCTACACTTGGAGACAAGTTACAAAGGTTATAGAACACGCATAGATATTTAAACACAACAGAAAACCAAATTAATTTGAATGCAAAAGTCTTCTTGTAGAATAATACAACTGCAGGAATGGGATGAGTCGATGTCGGTCGATGGAGTGGAAACACTTGTCATATTAGCGAATGAATGCATTCCCGAGTATGAGAGATACAAGATACTCGAGGTATGCAAGTGTTTATTACTATCTAGTCTAATGGTCGTTCATTACTATAGGATTCGAACACCTTACATATATATATATATATATATACACATTTAAAAAAGAGGTGGTTAGAATAGAAGAAGGCTACAAGAAGGAATGGTTACGAAACGATTCACCTTCATGGTCGAGTGATGGTCTTTTAGCATGATGTGTGTTGACAAATGCTTTGACATTGCGTGAACATGGAGAGTGCCACGTAGCATGCCATGTGGCAACAATCGGGTGACATGTGATCATTAAATGCAGAGCTCTGCCGCACAAGACCGTGAAGGTGCACGGTATGCTATGAAGCAAGATGCCAACATCCCAAAGTACTAAGAGGCTGCAAAGTGTTGCGAAACACTGTGAGGTGTTCCGTGGCATTGCGAGAATTTGTGAATGCTACAAGATGTTCATGAGGTATGCAAAGTTGGTGCGTAATGCATGTGGGATTGTGGGATGTAGTGCACCAAGGTACCACAAAACTTCGTGCAAGGCTCAAAGTGGGATTCGGGATGTAGTGCACCAAGGTACCACAAAACTTCATGCGCAAGGCTCAAAGTGAGGGACATGTTGTAAGTCACAATGGAATTGCACGGTATGCTGCAAGGTGTTGCACCATTGCTATGAAGTATGCAAGTCTTCATGCCATAAGGTTGATCACGAGTCCCGAGTATGTAGGATTGCATGGTTGTGACATGTAAGTTTGCGCAGCAATGGATCATCTATCAAAGACTTCATAGGTGTACCTATACACCTTAGCATAAATCTAGACATTTCCATCCACACTTAATTCCTCTTCACCACAACTCCTTTTTGATGTGTCATACAAGGGGTCAAAATTGCCTTTGCACTCCTTTTGGACAAAAATTGGACATACCTTGCTATGTAGAAACTATTTTTTTTTATGCACAAAGTGAAGGACATGTTCAAAGTCACGATGGAATTACACGGTATGTTGTGAGGTGTTGCACCAGTGCTGTGAAGTACCTTGTGAGTCCTCACGCCGCAAGGCTAAGCACAAAGTCCCAAGGAGTGTGAGGGATTGCATGGTTGCAACATGTTGCGAGTTTGCAAAGTTGTGCATGGATCATCTATCAAAGACTTCATATGTGTACCTATAACCTTAGCATAAATCTAGACATTTCCCTCCACACTTAATTCCTCTTCACCACAACTCCATTTTGATGTTTCATACAAGGGGGTCAAAATTGTCTTTGCACTCCTTTTGCAAAAACATTGGCACATACCTTCCTATGTAGAAACTAAAATTAAAAACTGGATCCAACCTCTACAACAGCTTTAATCTGCTTAAATTTCTCAAACACTTCAATCTCATGTTTGAGAAAATACACCCACATCCTCCTACTATTGTCAACAAAAAAATTATAGAGTACCAAATATTGATTTTTAAGGCATTGAACCGTAAAATATTGTTTTTATCTTCATTGGGCTGCAAACGTCCTCATGTGTTAAATTCAGACTAGTGGCCCACCATGACATTTCCTTCGAGAATGCTTTACTACTTGTTTCACTTTCATACAAGGTAAATTTACCTACTTCTAAATCTGAAATGAAGAAAAACCAATAATGATCTTATTTTTCTATTGGCAAAGAGAGAGACTATGTTGACGCATCCAACCTTAGTGGCCAAACTCCAAGTTGAATGCAGCCAAAGCATAGATTTCTTGTGTGTTAGCAGCCTCAAATCTGTACAGACTGCACTCTTTAACCCCCTTGACAAGGACTTTACCACTACTCTTCTCCATGACCAAGCACTTATCATGCAAAAATACAACGTCATTACGAAAACATATTTTATAGGTTTTCAATGTTGGGATTAGGTGTCATACACCTTGCAAATCCAAACAATGAGTTGTATTAGTTACTCTGATGTGGCTATTTTTTTCACATGTATTATGTATTAAGAGCATGCATAGAGGGAGAATAAAAGGTGAACTAGGAAAAATAAAGCACTAATTCTAGAGCATAAGTGCTGATTCTGGAGCATAAGCGCAGGTCAAATCAGCATGCACAAGGGCAGCTAATTTTGGGGGTTAAGTGCTGTTAACTCACCATGCAATGTAGGCACTGGATAAGAGATGTCTATTTTGGTAATTCATCATGCAATTAAGGTGCTGAAGAAGTCTATTCTTGGACTGTCTATATTTAGTGAAACTGCTGTTAATTTATCATGCATACTGGGTGGCTGAGAAGTCTAATTATAGACTGTCTATTTTTGGAAATAAGTGCTGTTAATTCTCTTCTATTCTAAGCACTGGAAAAGTCTATAAATCAGGCACTCTGGGGAGTAGAGATAAATATACAATTAATGAGACAATATTCTTGGTATTTGCAAGAAAAGGATAAGCAGCCTGTGTAATTTCCAGCTGTGCTGATTGCGATTATAGGAGTGGAAACTTTGCCATTTTATTGTAAGCACAGATTGCTAATTGTTGAATAATACAATTGAGTGCTCCTTGGTTGCTAGGTTTTTCCGAAAGGGTTTTCCCAGGGTATATGTTGTGTCCTATGTGAGTTATATGTGATTGCATGTTGCTGTAGGTTACTTGCATGTTTATTATTCTTACTGAATTTGAGAGATCTAGGTCTGTTTTGCACTTCTTTCCTCTAAAGATTAAGTAGGAAGTTGTTCCACATTTATCTAGCTTCCTTTCATTTGGTATCACAGCTGGGCCAGATTTTGAGATCCTAGGTTAGGAAACAGAATTTTTGCTTTAATCTTGGTTTGAGTGGGAGTTGTGCATAACAGAGATCTTATTTCAGCATGGCAAGTACATCACAGTTGGAGATAGATAAATTCAATGGCACAAATTATGAGCTTTGGAAGTTGAAGATGGAGGATCTGCTCATAGACAGAGATTTGTGGGCTACTGTTTCAGGTAGCAAACCAGAGTCTATGAAGGATGAAGACTGGGCAGTGATGGATCGGAAAGCAAGAAGCCAGGTTCGGCTTCGCTTGGCTGATTCAGTGCTTTTGATGTATCCAAAGAGACCACCACAGAGCGCCTCTCGAAGAAGTTGGTAAATCTTTACAAGGCTAAATTCTTGGTAAATCAGCTCTTTCTACAGAATGAGTTCAACTCATGGAGGATGGGCAATGGCAACCCGATTACGGAGCATTCAAATGCATACAACATCATTGTGAGCTAGCTACAGTCCATAGGCGTGCAAATGGATGATGAGGATCAACGTACCACGCTCATGTTCGTTGCCAGATTCGTGGGACAACCTTGTGATGGCAATCAGCAGCACCGCCACTAAGCTAAAGCTTGAAGAAGTGGTGGGTGCTTTACTCTCGGAAGAATTGAAACAGAAGACTTCTATTTCCGTCAAGGATGCATTGGTTGTTCGAGGTAGATTGAAGGAGAAAGGCAAGAACAAGAAAAGGGACAGCAGATCCAAATCTAGAGGGAGATCCAAGTCTCCCAGAAAGTCCAAGGTGAAGTGTTGGAATTGTGGCAAGCAAGGCCACATCAAGGACTGCAAGGAGAAGAAGAGCAAGAAGGAATCAAATGACAATTCAGACTCTAAGACTTTTAAAGAGGATGCAAGTGATGTGCTTGTTGCAGCCATTGCCACACATGCATGGGAGGATGCATGGTTGATTGACTCTGGAGCTTCTTACCACATGACTCCCAATCGGGAGTTGTTTTCCAAGTATGCTGATTTTGATGGTGGGATGGTGTATTTGGGAGACAACTCGTCTCTCAAAGTAGTTGGTCGCAAAAGAGTCATGCTCACACTTGAAGATGGACAGAATAAATCCCTCTCCAACATACTACACATTCTTGGTTTGGCGAGGAACCTGATTTCTGTAAGTAGATTGAATGATCTTGGAGTGCAGGTGGTCTTTAGCAAGGAGGGTTGCAAGATGGTGCATGGAGCCATGGTCTTGGCTAGGGAGTTTGGGACGGAACTCTATTTCAGATTGAGGTGAGCACCATCGCATGTAAAACCATTGAGGTTCCTGCTACTAAGAACTTGAAACTTCTTGCTGAGAAGACTATGTTGTGGCATGAGCGCATGGGCCACATTGGTGAGAAAGGTCTTAGGGCCTTGAAATCCAAAAATATGGTTGAGGGGTTAGTTGATTGTTCTTTAGATTTTGACTTTTGTGAACATTGCATTTATGGAAAGCAAAATCGTGTTCAGTTTCATTCGAGCTTTGCTAGATCATCAAGAACTTTGGATTTGATTCATAGTGATGTATTTGGTCCTGTTAAAGTACCTTCACTAGTGAAATCCTTGTATTATGTTTCTTTTATTGATGACTTCTCCAAGAAGACATGGGTCTACTTCCTTAAGCGGAAATCTGAGTTCTTTGGTCGGTTCAAAGAGTTTAAGGCTCTTATGGAGAATCAGACCAAAAGGAAGATCAAGGTGTTGAGAATGGACAATGGTGGAGAATTTTGTTTAGCAGAGTTCGATAAATTTTGTAAGGACAATGGCATTGTGCGGCAGCAACTCCATACTACCCTCAATAGAATGGAGTTGTAGAAAGGATGAACAAGACGTTTGATGGAGAGGGTTGGGAGTATGCTCAATGGAGCCATTTTGGATCACAAATTTTGGGCAAAAGCGGTCAGTACAGCATGCTATTTGATTAATAGATCTCCTACATCAGCTCTTGTTGACAAATCCCCATAGCGGGTTTGAACTTCGAACGGGAAGGAGTCCCTCACTACAGCATACCAGAGTTTTTGGTTGTGAGGCATATGTGCATGTGGCTAAGGAGAAAAGATGCCAGTTGGATTTCAGAGCAGAAAATGTTGGATATGGTGATAATGTGAAGGGATACAAACTTTGGAATCCTATGATGCAGAAGACAGTGTATAGTCAGAATGTGATCTTCAGATGGACCAGGTCTTCTTCTATAATTAGGCAACCAAGTGATAATGCAAAGACAACAATGCAGCTTGAGCCAAAGACTGAGAAGGCGGCACCTGAGGCTGAACTAGAAGTTCAGGATGGACTGGATGAGTAGTATGTTCCAGAGAGCTTGAATAGTTCAGAGGAGGAACAACCTGAACCTCAATGGGTGAGGAGGTCCACTCGGAAAACAAAGCAACCAGAAAGGTATAGCCCACCTCATTTTAGATGTATATTTGCTTTGTCTACTAATTATGATGAGCCTAGAACTGTGAAGGAGGCAATGGAGATGAATGGTAATGAGTCTTGGAAGATGGCCATGGATGAGGAGATGGCATCCTTAAAGAAGAATGGCACATGGGACCTAGTTCAATTGCCTAAGGGAAGGAAACCTGTTGGCTGCAAATGGGTTTTCAAGAAGAAATTCAGTTTCGAGGGCAAGATAGAAAAGTACAAAGCAAGGCTGGTTGCTAAGGGTTATTCCCAAGTGGAGGGAATAGATTTTGGTGAGATTTTTCTCCAGTTGCAAAGCTTACATCCATTAGATTTCTTTTCTTGGTTGCTACTACTTTTAACCTTAAAGACAACCTTCTTGCATGGAGACCTAGAGGAAGAGATCTACATGACATAGCCAGAGCACTATGTGGTAAAGGGTAAAGAAGAATTGGTTTGCAAGTTAAAGAAATCTCTTTATGGTCTCAAACAATTTCCTAGAATGTGGTACAAGAAGTTTGATTCTTATGTTTTGAGATTGGGATTTGTTAGATCCAAATCAAATCATTGCGTTTATTATAAGCAGGATGGTGATCATTTTATTGCTATCACTTTGTATGTGGATGGCATGTTGTTGATTGGTAACAATAAGGATATGCTGAGGGTTTTAACTTTCGTCTATCATTACAGTTTAGAATGAAAGATTTAGACACTGCTAAGCTTATCTTAGGGATGGAGATTACAAGAGATAGAGCTAACAGAAAACTTTGACTAAGTCAGAATAAGTATGTTAACTTTGTGTTGCAGCAGTTTAACATGAAGGATTGCAAAGCTATGAGTGTTCCTATTTTTGTGGGAACAAAGCTTTCAGTTGAGCAGTGTCCTTGTACACTGTTGAGATGGAGGACATGAGTCATGTACCTTATGCTAGTGAGGTTGGGAGCCTCATGTATGGTATGGTCTGCACCAGACCAAACATTGCCCAAGCAATGGGAGTCTTGAGCCGGTTTAATTATATTGATAAAGGTGGAACATATAAAACAGACCCTCTAAGTTAGGTGAACTAGTATGAGGAAGGGTCAGAGGAATCTGTGAGGCATAATTTTACAATAGAAAGAGAACCGGGAACTCAGAAAAGACCACCTGAAAAGGAAAATATACTACTAGAGCAGTTGAAAAAGCTGCAACAAAGTTGCCAAAAAGAGGAATAGAGGGTAAGCTGAAACATATAGAATAATATAAAGTTATGCAGTAGTTCCTAAAACTATATACAATGTAACAACACTATGAAAGCATCCCAAGTACATAATAGCATACAGACAAAATTCAAGACAACAAACAAGAAGATAGGCATGTAAGGGCAAGTGCTTGATATGGGTCATGTTGGCTAGATTTTCAGACTGAAAACCTAGGCAGTCATAAGATAAATCTCCCTCATTTACCGGTGAGACTCCCGTGTAAGATTTTGTCAATTATATTTCCTAGTATCTATTTGTTGGTTTTACTTTAATTGCATAGCTCATGGACCATAACTAGGCAATTTTGCAGCAAGTAAGTAGTTGTAAGCAATATGTACAGGAAAGGGAAATAATTAAATACGAGAAGAAAGGAAAGGAGATGTGCAACCTAACCAATAGTTGACAGAGTTGATCACATGCACATAGACGAAACAAATAGATCTTGAAATGCAGAATTTGAAGCAAAGGAAAGTTTCCGATCTAGATCTAAGACAACACAAAGTTTATGCAAAGATCTAAAAAGAAATAAGAAACAAATGCACCGTTGACACAAAGTTCTCCGAGAAATTTGTCTCCTCTCTATTCCTACTTGCAGAAAGCTATCAAGGGTTTCAGCTCAAAGTCTAAAACACGAGAATGCTGATTACAAATTCGATCCCCATTAACCCGTAGGTTTTTCTTCTATTTATAGTGTATAGAGAGGGCAATTACAAACGTGAAGTTTTTAATGAATTCCCCCACGTGGAAGCTATGAAAAAGGGAAGCAACTGCAATCTTCCTCCTGGAATTCCTCTTTGCATGACATGCATGATTTATAACTAAAAATAGAACCTTCTATTTTGCATGTTTGCCACCTATTTCCAAGTAATTGACTTCTTCCAAAGAACTCAAGTAACGGATTTTTAAACCAATCACTTAAGTTTTACAATTTAATTGATTACTCAATTACTTTGTCGGGAAAATAAGAGAAAGAAGAAGAAAGAGGAAAAGAAATTAGAAGAAAGCTACAACACTCTCACTCTTGTCCTTCCTCCATACTCTGCATGTTGATCCAATATGCATTGTACTTCTGCTTCATCTATTTTAGCAATGAATGATCTGAATGATATCTCTGCCGTGGATCTGAGATACTCCCATGTGTTGTTGAATTCTTTCCTTTGATTCTCACCAAACTGGATCTGGAAGCAGCTGATTGTGATTTACATGGTACGCTTGAACCTGTCTTCCCTCTTATCCTTGAATCTTTTGCAATTCTTCTCTAGTATATGCACCAGTGCAATGTTTGTCGTAAATAATTCAGACAAAACTCGTCATCTTTTTATTTTTAATTGCATATGAGCAATTTTAAATTCTAGAAAGCACTCCGGGCGAAGGAAAACACAAGTAAATTCAATGAAAGCTTCAACTAGAAGATTGGGAGTACATGCACAAGATCCTGGAAGGAATTTTCCATGTATTGACTTCCACACAGGTTGCGTTAGAAACAAGAGGATGAATTTTTGCCGGAAGCCTTTGCAATCATGAGATCTGATCTGTCAATTAAATCGGTGATAGGTTCAAGGCCTATGTCTGTATCATTGACTTCAGCAAATCTGGAAGCTATGCATGATTCAGTTGATCCTTCTCTTTCATCATGCTTCAACATGGCTGAAACAATCTTTGTCTGAGCTCTTTTTCTTTTAATTCTGTTGGAATCCCTTGTAATTGGATCAATTTGTGCAGATCTGGCAATTTCTTCTTATTCGAAAGAGATATTCAATGTATCTGACATTGATTTGAACTTCCTTTCACTAATATGAGCACCTGTGATGAATACCTGCAATTAATTTAGACAAAGATGGAGTCCATGGCATGAATACTTGATTTTTATCACCAAAATCTGCATATAAAGTCTGCTGCCCTAAAATTTGAGACTTTGCTTGCATGCAAAGCAAGCAAAAATATTATTTAATTCACCTAGGCACTTATACCAACATGCAGACAATCAGAATAACAAAAATCAAGCTATTCCAACCCAATGCGCCAAAACTGGAAGCTTCCCGGCAATGGAAAACACTCTTTAATGCAAAATCCTCCTTCCCTTGGCGCCAAACCCTGTTTGCAAACTGCAAACTTCATCAAAAAGAATTAATTGCTTCTCAATTATGGCATCCCATGCTTATATAGCCATCTGCATGTTATTTTTAATAATTGCCCTTTCCTATTTCTGGCAATTTAATTAATTAAAAGTCATGCCTCTTCATCCAATTTGGGCGCCCAATTCTGCATGCTTCTGATTGTTTTTTAATGAATTTATTTTATTTATTTTTAGCATGCATCCTTGACTTCTCTTTAGCTCATCCACTTGCATTGACTTTCTTCCTATTTATGGCGCCAAACTTAGCTAGGAATACCATTAATAAATACCATTAATTAAATGCATTAATGCCAAGGTGGGTCACACTTTTTGGCAAGGGAGGTTGTTAAAAATAGAAAGTCAAAGTAATGGGAATTTCCACCCTGCATTGCAACTCCAAAAATCTCATCTTTCACTTAAGTGATTTGACTTTTATAATGGGAATTTTCACCTGCGTTGCAGTAAGAGATTCTGCATGCCCTGCCACTGCCGAAATTCCCATTAGCAGCCTTTAAATCCTTCCTTCCAAAAGTGTGGATTGCTAGGCAGGGCAAGAAATTCCCATCGATGCTTTAAGTGATTTTTCCTTATAATGGGAATTTTCACCTGCGTTACGGGTAGGTAAGAAATTCCCCTGCGACCTCTAATATTCTCATTGCAACTTAAGTAATTCGACTTCATGGGAAAAAGTACCTGCAAGGCATGTAAGAAATTCCCATCGCCGCTTTCGCCAAAATTCTCATTGCGAAGCTTAAATCTATTTATTCCAAAAAGTGCGAACGGGAGAGGCTTTTTTCGCTTAACTTCATCTTTTGGGTGAGAAGTTTGTCTTCCGAGACTAATTCCTTCTAGTGTGGAGGCCATAAATGATCTCCTGACGTTCCATGTAATTAAACAGACTATACAAAACAAAGACCGGATCGAGGGGAATTTAACAAACAGACTGTGGAGAAAACCGAAAACAAATGCAAAAGAAATAAATAAAAATGAAAAACGTTGCCAGAAGTTGCAGACAATGCTCTAGATTCATTCTTGGTGAAAATCCTATTGAGATGTGTGAATACTGGCATGCAAAATTTTAACAGATTCAACCGAAGCACAATTTACTTCAAACAGGCTTTATTTATTTAATAAATAATTAAATAAAAATTTCCCAGAGACAAAACTTGGCAGAGGGATAAAATGAGTTTCAACATCTAGGTATTTGTCGAAATTGGCTCATATGATTCACTAGGAATATCTTAACGTAATAGAGACATCTTCTGGCAATAAAAACACAAAAAGACCCATTATTTTAAAAAGAACGAAATTTTTTTAAATGGGTAGTCCCAGATTTTAGGGTGAAATCTGGGACACCAGCCCCCCCAAAGCAGAGGCATGTTTGCTTCGGTATTCGGATTAGATATCTCCATAGCAGGCCACTTGGAGAGGAGCAAGTCTCAAGGTGAGTTTGTGCACCGGTAAATGTCCACTGCCACTCGCTGAGGCACCTTCAAGAAAAGCTCAGCATTTGGCAGCAGGCTTATAGTTGTATTGGGCCTCAATATTATCATACACTTTGTGCTCAAGAATTTAAATCCTTTTCTTTTGCTACTAAAAAACAGCACTCGGAAAGGAAAGACATCTCTTGATGGATCCCAACGCTTTTTCCATCACAGGCTGTTGAATGCCATGTTCCCGATGTTGTCGTTGAGGTACTTCAAAGTTCAAACTACCATCAATAGTACAATACATGTCAATCTGTGTTTAAATTTCTCATCAATGTACTCCCTGCATCTATAGTTGCCATTACTAGTTGATCACATATTTCATGTTGGTCATATATGGTGATTGTTTGAGCTAGAGTCCTTGTTGAGATTGTGGTGCTCACTAGTGCCCAGCTGCTTTGAGGATTTTTCGGTGTCTGTCTTGATCATGGATTATTGTGGTATGAGCAACTCCAGCAATGATGGTGATAACAGTACCAAGACCAGCACTTCTTCAGGAGGATAATCACGAAGGGCATTTAGAGGAAATAATCGTCTTTGGATGACAGGTTTGCGCATTATACATTAGGAAATAAGGAGAAGCACATAGGAGTGCTGCATAGAGGAAAGGTCGTAGGGAATTTGAAAGGTTGATAGACACTTCTAAACTAACTAGTACACATCTTAAATACATTTATTTGAAAAATGCCAATAGATATTAATTTCGTGGCTAACAAAAAAACGTTGGAAAAAAAGAGCCCCAAACTCTAACATATGGTCAAGATATTACTATTTTTATTGACTTCTCAAATTTTAAAAACACTTTTAAGTGACCATCAAATTTGATGTAAAGAATAAAATTTGAAATGGTCGCATTATTAGATCCTCTTTCCTTTCTGCCATTGTAGAAAGATATTACTATTTTTTATCGACTTCACATTGTTCTAATAAATTATAAAAATAAAAAAATAAAACCTTGAAGTGATGGTCAAATGGACATCAAATTTAATGTAGAGAATAAAAGTTGACACGGTCACACCATTAGATCTCTCCCCTTATTGCCATTGTAGAATGCCTATCAGCATAATTATTTTCATTTCTTGTAACAGAAGCTCGTGGGTGCTAATGCAAAATTCAAATCTATTTTATTATGTAGTGGATAGGGTGATTTGTTCTTGCTCGAAAAAAGTGAATACACTCATTTCTAATAGAGTCTGTTGAAGCTTGTAAATAATCTTGTGCATCATAGATATACAAAACATTTCAACTGGCAAATTGTTGAAGATGGAGAGGACGAGTGGCAGTATTCTGCAGCAAGAGGACTACAGAGAACTTGTCAGGTCAAGAAAACTGTTCAAATTTAAGGGTATGCTTGGTGTGGCAAACAATGTGACCACTAGATGGGTGTTCAAGTAACGGTATATTGGTGACTACATAGTTCAAAAATCCATACTAATCAGCCCAAAATTTCGATTTGGACTCGCAACTCAGCAATTTTCCGTGAGTTAAAAATATATATATTCATAAAATAAACTTAAATAACATGTAAAACACTGTTAAAAACATGAGAAATGAATGTAGAGAATCCATGGGTATGTTTTCCCATCAAAATCCTTCAAAGCTGATGGAAATCACGTCACAGCAACTTTAAATGATAAATTTTGGTTTAGCAGAGCAAAAACAGCAGTAAAATCAATTGCAGAAGTTAAAATAGTGTTTTTTTACTGTTGTGTGTATTCAACAGTTGCTGAGTAGTTAACTCGGACTCGCGAATCCGAGTTACTTACTTGGCTTGCAAGCACTGTAGCAATTTATCGGTGGCAATTTTTTTGGCGGTTTTCCAGTGAGCACATGCCATTTTCAATGAGTTTTAAACTTTGGGCGGGCATATGGTAGCTTTCATTAGTAGCCATATTGTAGTATCATAAATTAAAATTGAATGTTCTGGATGGCTTAGTAAAGAATCAAGAAATAATGCCATAAGATTATTATGTCTTAATAAAGCTACCTAATTGTAGGAAGTTTTTGAAGTTCTCGAGGACAAGAAAGTATTGAAATTTGTAGTTTTTCTCATCAGCTAATAGTGAAAATCACCTCATTCCCTTTTAGCAGTAATGTAACGCATTTTGTCTCTTTTATAAAATGCTAATCTCTGAATAATGCCACAGTATATGCTGCACATAATTTAAGGGTACATGGAGTTAGTATTAAAAGCATGAATGATTACCAAACTGGTCTTTTCTTTAATGCATCTCATAGCAAGGAATTTGCTCCTTCCAAAGCTAGAAAAAACAGACATGGAAAAAAAAACTGTTATGCTCAAAGATGATAAAATAATAAAATAATAATAATAATAAGAGTTTTTGAGAGACTTCTAATCATAATATACGGTTATTATCACATAGAAAGTAAGATTTGGGGAGTACCTTGAACATCTTAAAGGAATTTGGAAACATCCAATGATCTCAAAAAGAAGTAAGAATTCCAAAAGGAATTTCTTTGCAAGAGAGATAAAATGCTGCCTTAGAAAATGCAAAAATAGGATTTCATATGTCCATGTGCTGTCTATCTAGGATCGAAGGTTATGGCACATAGTATAGACATCATCTTTTCACCTTGGTCAGACATAATCTAACATTGGATCAAGGATGCTTAATAGTTAAGCATTACACAAGGCATTTTGAGCAGATTTTCATGGATTAGAATCCCATTTGCATTTTAAGCATCGACCTACATAGTTCCTTTTCAGAAATATATGTTCAAAAAACGATGGGCAAGGAAAAGTATAAATCTTTAATTAAACAAGGTTGTTCAAGGTTATTTGAGGCATGACTAAGCTTTACGTGGTGGACTGCACTGTTATCAAGGTTATTTGAGACCCTAATTAAGGTAAAGATAGTAAAGGTTCATGTAAGCAGCTTCTACCTTAGAGTTTAGGTTGCAACGTTTATCATCCAACAAAGCTTTCATATTTCCTGCCCAAGTTCATTTACAGTTTATGTGAAATTATAATGACACTCTTCTAATATTGTTTGTCTTGTTCAAAATGTATAGCTGAACATAGACAATTGCCACCTCATAATTTGATGTCAATTGCAAATGGTATATATGTTAATCATCAAACATTAAATGTGATAAATGCCAATCACTAAAAGAGAATTTCATTTTAGCAAACAAATATTCATGAACACAACCATACTATATCTGTTTCTTAGCATGTTATAGCTCAAGGGAATAATATTTGAATGGCCAGACATTCTATGAACTGAAAAGGATTGCCAAGCAATTGAAACAACCATAAATAACATCAATGTCAATAGGATTCTATATATTTACCATGTTGAAACAGATAACGCATCTGAAAATGAAGTCTCCTCATATAGGGAACCAGAAGCACTAACTGCACCCAAGGAGCCTACACATAACAACATACTAGTTAGAGTATTACAGCAGAACAAAATCCTCACTAATGGGATATGCCACTTGGTTTGTAAACTGCCTGTAATTAGAAACTTGTATTACATCACATGATAACAATCCCAAGCTAGAAAATGTCCACACGGCATGACTTTGAAACCACAAGAGATGTCAATACCAGCAAGGTGGAGGATGCTAACACATCGACCCAGGACTTTCTCCCCAAAGTCATGCTTGTGGGTTGGAAAAGCTTTTGGTACCTGTAATGCCTTATAAAGCACCTCTTTCTCAAAATTGTTATACATGTGGCCCTGTGGGATTATTAACAATTTAACCCACATGCCCATACAAAATTAGAAGTTAAGAGTATTATAGAGGAACCAAATCCTCAATTAGTGGGCTAATAGGAAGGATTAGAGCTGTAAACTGGTATCATTGAAAGCTACTTTGCTCTAAAACCACTCCAATGGCAATCACAACCAAGGTTACTACAAAAAAATGGCTTACAACATATGAACTGTTCAATATTAACCCACATATTTAGACCCATGCTATTCATAAAATTCAGTGTGCCCTATTATTTAATGATTTTGTTACCAACATTTCATCAGGAATGGACGAATAGCCTTGCCTTTGATGTATATTTGTTGGCATAGCCTAAAGCAGTTCTTTTGAGGTAGCCCTGTAATCTATTACAGTCTAGTCTCTATTAGCAAAGTCCGTATACTTTTCAAAAGTAAGGCCTTACAAGAGATGTAATGTCAGGACACACCATATCATGATGGCTGATTTTTAGTTCCTGGATCATGTCCCAGAAATTGTAATGCATATGTATATACCATTTGTAAGAGATAGTTAGAAGACAAACGTAGCTTAATGGACTAGTTTCTTTTGTATATGGTCTTTTTATGGTACATCATTGCAGTTAGTTGTGAATAAATGGTTACTTATTTTTGGTTTTCATTTGTGATAAATGATTTTGTAGAAATTAATATTAGTAGTGACAAAGGTGAGTTGGATCCAACTTTGGTACCAAGTGCTAAGCTCGTTTTCCCATATTGCATTATGTAATTCCAGTTTTAACATTTGCAAATATCAAATAAAACATAAAAGTAATGATTTTATACAGGAAAATAGCTCAAAGTATCACACACATGTAAATTATGTATGCAAAACTCTTTCTTATTAATGGTCATTAGATAGAGTACGACACTTATCTATTCACCACATTGGCTCGCTCACTGCTTTGCTATACTGGGGGTTATCACTTGTAATGGTGATATGGAGGTTTCATATAAAAATCACACACACTCTAAGTGCAAACATAAACCTGGCCAGGCATGTCAGAGTGCCACTGACCCCGAGTTCAACAGCTCTAGATATCTTGTAGATACCTCGAATCACACAAACTCTATACACTTTTGCAAGCCTCCGAACAAAAATTGCCAAATAACAACTCAATTATAATATTTGTTATCTGAAATAGGTCATGTCATAAGGCTGTTTCATATCTCATTTAAAAACAATAACATTTCATTATAAATATACAAATTTTAAACACTAATACATTTTGTTTGTTTTTTCACTCTCATTATTCATCCCTAATAACAGAGAAAAGGCACATAAAAGTACTGAGCAATATGAAACAACGAACTCAGCAAACCTTGATACAGACACCATTAGAACTCTAGCCTTATAGCAAGGCCAGCCGATTTTGATCCACGATGATGCCCAAAATCAGTCCAGCAACATTCATCAGCGGAAAATTTTCCTTGGTAGTGCTGCACATGCACAACAGGTTATGCATGATGCTGCACAACAGGTTATGCATAATGCTCCTCAACCTCAAAAAGTTTGTGGATAATGCTTCTTAAGAATAGCAGTTCTCTTCAGGACTTATGCTTCCCCCACCAAACATACAAATGGAAGCATCTCTCTCAACTCACTTCACTTCCTATCTTATTTTTACCATTTCTCTTCTGACTTACCTTCCTCTTTACATGCTTGGCACACAATGCATCCAAACACTCCTCAAACCCTAAGCACATCACTCAACCTGCTCCGGCAGTGATTTCTCAGCCTCCTCCTAACTGTCAGTTTTTTATGCATCAAAATCCACCTATCCACAATTGGAAATCAGTGGCTCATGCTTAATTGTCTCATTAAACTTTGTCTTGCTAAACCAGTTTTTGCAGTGCAACATGAAACCCTAATTTTGCCCTAAAAGGTCGCAAGTATTTAGGGCATCCAAATAACTCCAAAAATTTAAAACCACTTTCTCCTTCGTGTTTGAATTTCTACGCTCCAATGATTAAATGACCCCAAAACAACAGATCTGAAAAAATAATTTATGGTAAAAAAATCAGCGAAATTAAATTCATGATTAAATTCAACTATGAGAAATATACATCTTTTATTACATATATAAAAACAAAAGATAAATTCACATTTCAAAAAAGAGATAATATCACATTTCATTGATTTCAAATAAGTAAGATCTGAAATTAGTATTTAATAAGTGCATGTGAAACACCAAAACACCTTGCAAAATGTGATATTAAATGCCTCAACATGATTCCTCAAGGTAAATTCTAGCAATGTTAAGAGCCCAAAAACCATCCAATCATGTGCAATATACTTGGTGGGACGATTTAGTCCCCTTTCAAAGTGCACCCAAACATACCCGGAGAATCCTCTAATGCAAGTTTTGGAAAATATCAATATTTTTAATTACTAACCCTTCAACACTCTCAAATAACATGCAATTACACATCAAAGCTCATGATTCTAAACAAGTCGCCAAAGCTATAAGTAAGAATCGTTGCATTAAAGGTCAACAAAAGATGCAAAATGGATTTTAGAAAATAAGAAAAATATCAAAACCATCACAATGCCAGCAAGAGAGAAAATATGCACATTTAGAAAAAATCCCACATAACAAACTCTAACAATGAAAGTTATGGCACATGCAAGTTTTATTAAATAAAAGCAATACATCTTCTCGGACCCTTTCCAGGGTGAAAATAAAAGCCAAAAATTTAATTACTCTTTTTTTTTCATTTTGGGAAAATTAAAAATTAAAAATTGCCAAAATATTAAATAAAAATAAATATTGTTTTACATGTCAAATGATTAAAATCACTCTCCAGGCAATATTAAAATTATTTAATATAATTTTCCTTGACAGTTCTAAAGCCAAATGCAGCAATTAGCAAGGGTCTCATTGGGGACAGGCTCATGCTCTCATTAAACTTGTCTAAACCTTAGTGCAAAGTTCTAACTAGTACTCAGAAGTACCTCAGCAAGTAAGGCTAGGAATTCGGTAGGCAAGTTCGGTGAGTACTTGTCGAGTTTTGCAGGGAAAAACTCACAAGTGCTCACAATTCCATGCAGAAAAATTGCCCACCATAGCAACAAAAAAATCAAAATGGTTAAAAACACATTTTTCGCTTTTCTGCTTTTTCAAGCTACACTCCTTCATGCTAAAAGTTAAAACACATATGACCATTATTTTTATTTTTTGTTTTTGAATAGATGCTTCATATGTTAACAGAATTTTTTTTACAAAAACAGCTGTACAAAAGAATGGACTGTACAGCAAAAAAACAGATGCCATATTTAGTTGTTTTGATGTGATTATCATTGGATTTGAGGGATTTTTTATGGGCAGAGTTTGATTTGAGAGGTATGTGCTTAGCTTTTTGTTTTTGTTTTAGGATTTTGAAGCATTTTCTTCCACTTTAGTTGTCTTAGCTTTCAAAGCTTTTTGTTATTTTTTTCATTTTCTTCTTTCTTTGTTTGCTAGAGTTTTAAAAATTTGAAGTTAGTTGTTTTCTTTCTTTGCTAAGGTTAGCAATCTACGGAGATTTATGAGACACATCCTCAAGTAGTAGAAAGTCTAAGGACCACGCTGGTAAACATGTCAAACCTGGTTTGGAGTCAATTAGGAAGAATGACATGCAGCTATTGTCGTTTTCAAATGAGAAGAGGCATCAATCATCTCAAATACCACCTTACACAAATCCCTGACCGAGATGTGCGGTCACACGATCAAGTGAATCCTGAAATTACATGAGAGATGAATGTTTTCCTTGCTAGCCATGACAAGGGGACAAAAAAAACAGGACAGCTGCAACAGTGGCATCTATGATGAATTCATCCCATGATTCAGAAATTGATTTACTAGGCTTTTGTCTTGGCCCACGGATTCAGGCCTCATCCACTAGAGAGAGTTCAAGCTCAATCGCATTTACAAGGTTTCTATGTTCCTCGCAATACTCCTAGTGCTCAGCCTTCTCTCAAAGGTTTTTCTTAGAACCGGGAGAAGCAACATGAAGCGAGATGGATAATGAAAATCTTTGGTATTATAACAATAACCATTCCATGCGGCGAGAAGCGTGCATTGGATCATTCATAATTGCATTAATTGTTGCAGAAAAAGGGTTCAAGGCGCCTAGTCTTCATGATTTGAATGAAACCTTGCTAAAGGAAGCGGTGAAAATATAGAGGTGATAGTTGAAGATCGAAAAATAATTTGGCACAAAAAGGGCTGCAGTATTTTGTAAGATGGGTGGGTGGATGTTGCACATTGATAAATTTTATAGTGGCCTTGAGAAGCCCATATTGAGACACATTCATAATTCCATTGATTATTGTCGAGAAAGAGCACAAGCAGTGTTACCTAAGACTCCAGGACGGCAGGACACGGGGACAAAGTTTCCGGAACAGCAAAAATTTCCAAAATTTTGGGACGGCAGGGGACGGCTATTAAAATAATATATAAAATTATAAATATTAAAAATATACAGATAAATTTAAATTTTTTAATGAATAGCAGTTCATATTTATATATCAGTCCACCATGTGCATACAGTCCACGTCCAAACGTCCATATTAAGAACTCAGCAGTATACATATAGCTATACTAATGTCATATGTCCATATAACTTTTAGTATTAATATGTATGCTGCTGATTTTCATAACATGTTGTGACAGTCCACCATGTGCACTTGTGCTCGAAAAGTTTTGTATTCACATGTCACTCTTGATTCTTAATATGTCTTTGTAATAAAATATAGTCGGGTTATGGTTAACGGGTAAATGTTTTTAAAGAGAAAAAAACAAAGAAATTATTTAAAAAAATAATAATAATAATAATAATAAAATATTTTTAAAAATCGAATTCTCTAAACGTCGCGGGGGTGTCTCCAAAAAATAACGTCCCCGATATTCAAGGACATCCCCCTTTTTCCAGCCCATTTGGAAACATGGGGACATTTCCCCCCCTATGTCATCCCCGAGACATCCGGGACATCCCGGACTATTGGTTTTTGGGGGGAACGCGTCCCCGCATAACACTGGGTACAAGTCACCTAATTTTCATGATTTGAGTGGACCTTTGATAGAGTAAGCCATGAAAATACAAGGTGATAGTAGAATATCGTAAAATAATTTGGCACAAAAAGAATTGTAGTATTTTGCCTTATGAGTGGATGGATGTTGCACGTTGATTAATTTTCTAGTGGCTTCAAGTGGTCAGTTGATGTTAGTAGCATGGATACTTCTTGAGGAGAGGTAATCTACAAATTTTTTGGGTCCCTTTGCATTGCCCATTACATTGATCTCCTACTTAAGGACACAAGAAAAATTGGATGGTTGAAAATTGTGGTTAAAGAAGCCATAAATACTACCAAAAATCTACAATCATTCCTAGGTGCTTAACTTGATGAGAGAGCACACCATATGAAAGGAGTTTGTGCCATCACCACAGACTTCATCACATTGTAGGGCAATGCAACATACCAATGTCTCTGAAGCAAATATTTGTGATCACTCGGTTGTTGGAGTCTTAAACAAAATTTTGTGATCACTCGATCCTTATAAGCCCATTTTCAGGAAGGCTTAAGTGGAAAGGGTTGTCAAGAAATTTTTTTATGGTGTTAGCAAAAAACACAAAAGAGATCCTTAAGGTAACTATAAACTTAACAATTGTGAACTTACAAATTAATAAACTCCATTACTCTCTAAGTTTGTAAAACTTAAAAAAATCTTAGAAATTAGATATATCATTTAATGTTTATTTGTTGTTATTATTCAAATTCCTACTAATTTTGATTTTAAAAATTTACATTGTTTTGTTTTTGGTGACAAAACCTTTGGTCAAGGATCTACTCTTAGGGGATGATGAAAAAACCCAATGGGTTGTTTGTATGAGGTCATGGACAAGGCCAAGGAGACCATACATAGTGTTATTATGGGAAAAATAAAATAAAATATGAGCCCATTTAGCGCATAAATGATCGAAGATGGAACAAGTAACTCCATCAACAAAAACATGCAATGGCTTACTACTTGAACCCAATGTTTTCTTCTTTGATTCCTTTAAGGTTGATGATAATGTTATGAATGGCCTCAACACATGCATAAAGAGGATGACGCCCTACAAAACCCCTAGATACACAATTCTTGACGAGTTGCAAATTTACAAGGGCGTGGAGGAAACGTAATTTTGATGAGTGTGATATGAGAAATTTGTCAATGTGGTTTTTTGTTTATTTCATTGATTTTCCCAATGGGCAGCAGCATAATTCGACAACATTAAATAGAACGTCATTGGAACGGGTGATTCTCCTCTACATTTGAGAGGGGCAGCTCCTTCTTAACATATGTGTTTTTGGGGATTTTGAGAAATTTTGACCAAAAGGCACAAAAAGGAAACATAAATGAAAATAGAGAAAGTTGAGTAGGGAGAGAAAAAAGTAAGGAGATGCACCCATGAATAAATAAACGCAAAAATTATCCTATGTGTAGCAAAGTAAACAAACAAAAATATTGATGGTTTAATGTTGCATTTAAGAAAGTAAAAAAGAAAGACATAAATTTAACGTAAGAATAATCGTTATCACCAAAGAAATTCCAAGACACAAAGTTCTAGAGATCTATTTGTAGTTCTTATTAAACATAAACACAAATTTTCTTGTACTTCTTCCTCTCAAGTGAAATTTCAGACATCATCAAAAGTCCTTTTAAAATTGGTATCTCTCCTACTTATAATAGAATAATGTAACTCATTTTTAATGACCCTTTACATTTCTTTCATATCATTTGCTTTTTCACTTTTTACAAAAAGTGACCTTTCATATTCCCTTTCTTAATCCATCTGTAGATTTTCTACGGATTGAACATTTCACATCATTGGATAGATCACTAAAAGAGCTTTCCAACACTTCAAACGAGAGCCAAAACATAGGGTGGATGCATAAGTTATGACCAAAAAAGAAGTGTTTTCCTTTGTAGTATGGTGCATTTTTTGAGCCTTGCAAGTACTTGAAGTGCTGCTGGAAACCCTCGGTGCAGTTTTTGGGCCTAGCATTGAGGTGTTCTCGGCACCACAAAGGAGCACTTTCCTTTTATGCAAAATCTATCAAGTTTTGGACTTTGATTCTTTGGACAAATTTGCTCCTTGGATTGAGTTCTACACAAGGAAACCAACCTTTTCAATTTTGAAAATGTGAGGCGGAAGAAGTTTGCCTAGCACACACTTGAGATGTTGGGAACTTGATTTTCTCTCTTTGTATTCCCACCACAATTGGTCTCTCGAAGATCAAATATTTCACTTCGTTGGATAGCTTCTTGAATGAGCTTCCCAATACTTCAAATAGGAGCCAAAGAGTCCGAGAGAAGATAAGTTATGACCAAAAACAATTCTAAGGCACTTGTCGAAACTATAGGCATGCATGGCACGTAGTTGACGCACTTCCACCTACCCTGCGAAAAGGCTCCTCCCCTTTTGGAAGCCAAAAACTCATTTTTAACCCATGGTACTTTAGGCAAAAATGAATATTTTTCTATGATGAACATGTTGGACCAAAATTTGGGAGATTTTGGCAACTCAAAAAAATTGGATACAAGTTGTAGATTTACAACGGAATGGAGAAGAGGCTCTTTTCTTCATCTTTACGCATTTGAAAGAGCATGTCCAACAATGATGTGAAAAAATGAGTCCTTTAATTGCAATCTTGTAGATGCTAGACTTATTTTAAAAATGTAATTTCAGTTTGCTTACAAAGTTATAAAAGCCTTATTTTCATATTTGTGGTGGGAAGATTATGTTGTAAAAGCACCAAATCTTCAGAGGCTAGCCATTCGTATTTTGTGCCATCCCTATAGCACTTCTAGGTGTGACCACAATTGGGGCATGTTTGAGGCCATTCACATGAAGTGCAAAAAGTTGCCCCAAAAAAACCTCGATGACCTTGTTTTTGTTCAATATAATCTTCGTCTTGGCGTCAAAAAGGAGACTCCATATGCGATTGACTTGGATGACATCGAACCATATTCTAACCGGAATGTCAAGGATGTGGATCCCATCTTTACCAAGGAGGGGATCGTATCTTTTGAGAGGTAAGTTACAAGCAAGGACAATGGCAATAGAAGTGCAAGTAGGAGCGAAAGCATCGGGAGGGGTTAAATTGGATGATGACATGCTTGAGGATGAATTTGTTCCTAAGAGGGAATCATTGCCTTTCAGCCTCATTGGCAATGCTAGTGACTCGAGGAGCTAGAGGGGGAGAAAAATTCCAAAATATGTTACGAGATATGTAAATTTCTATGATGATGGTCAATCATCATATAATATTATGATGTGCATTGTACTCTTTTTTGGTCTAAAACTACTAGAAAATATACCTCTACATTCTCTAAATTATGCTTTTAACAATATTTTGCATGTCATTTAAGTTTATTTGATAAACTTATTATTTTTAATCCCACAAGTTTTTGTTGTCCGATACTGAGTCAAAATTTTGAAATAAGCATTGGCTGCAAGATCTTTTGTAAAAAAGGAATAGTTCAAAGGGTAGACTCTATTAATGTGAGGTTTATGGTGGATGTATTTGTAATTTTGGATGGCTACATTGATTTGTTTAAAGCCTTACCTCAAATTTAGAAAGAATCCAATCTAGTTGTCTTAGTTAATCATTATCTATTAGGGTATCTAAATGTTTTGATGGCAAAACATTTGGTTTTCTACAATCTATGGAAGGACATGGTAGCTCAGCATCTGCATATGTTATTCTCTTTTTTGTTCAAATTTTGCCATAACTATGGTTTCCATTCCGGGCATAGGTCCATACAAGAGATGCATAGAGCTACTATACTAATTCACTCCTTTCAACGCATTATCACAGCAATTGTGGGCACTAAGCACCCTTTAGATTTTGTTGATTCACATGTAGAAGAGGGCAGATTAGTGATACCGTGCTCCTTGCATATCATCGTTAGGGCACCACATTCTACTCACTCGTTCAAAATGTCGTGGATCTGCTTCATTTTTGCATTAAGGAAACTATGTTCTGTTGATCTCCACAAATGTTGCGCCTCTATCTCCTTTTTCTAGCACCAATGATGTTGACGCTGCAAAGGAAGCGGGGCCGTGGGCAACCTCGATAGAGCAGAGCTCGTGCAGGCAGGCGGGGCTTTACCTCTCTAAAAGGAGGGAAAGCGTGCAAGGGAAAGAGATTGTGCAATGGATTGCATAGGCGGGGATCTCTCCAAGGTTCAATTACACTAGGTCTTGGTGGCCATATGATTTGTTGGGTATAGCTCAAGGTGACTACGGGATGTATGATTTTATGAGGGTATTTGTTGGTTCGTTCATAGATTCTAGAGAGATTACGCGCAGGATTGCACAATGGGAAAACAATGGGATTAAACCTCAAAAGGTTAAGTGTGGGTGTGCGCGACACTGATGGGTCATTCATTCATTGCATGCGGTAGTTTCATAGGCAAAAGATAGAGCGCAATGAGTATCACCTGCATTCACAAAGAGTTAGCAAAGTAAATAGATGCAAGCTTTAGACCTAGATCAACCTAATCTAAAAAGGGGATTAAAATGTGCAAAAGAGAGAAGAGTGGGGTAGAAAGAGAAATGAATCCGATGGTGCAGCAAAGACCCCTTTCGGGTTGGTGAAGGCAGATCCGAGAAACCATACTCACGCTCATATCAACATTCGTTCAATGAAGACATGAGCAGGTGCAATAGTCTGAGGAATTTATTGCAGAGCGAAGCAACGCCGTTGAATGCACAGTGAAGTGAACATTAACTCCAAACAACGATCGAAAGATGTATCTATTGATAAGCAAATGGAATCTCCTTCAACGAGATGAAAAGAGTGCACACAGACATCAAACTCAGGATGAAACATGTAGTAGAAACAAGAAAACTAAAGCAAATGCATTGAAATGTTTATAAACGTCTTTATACAAGGATCCGACCATAAGGAGGTCTTTCGGTTGGGTATTTATAGGAAAACCATAGCTTACTTAGGCACAATTATAATTGTTACAATAAATGGCAACAACCAACTACACAATGCAGATATAATAAATTGAATGCATCACAACCTAAGTTGCCACATTTGAATTCATGATCGAATTCGCCGATGATTAAATTCGTGAAAAATTCGCTGGTAAAAAAATCAGCGATTAAATTCGTGATTAAATTCGACTATGAGAAATATACATTTTTATTAAATATATAAAAACAAAAGATAAATTCACATTTCAAAAGAGAGATAATATTACATTACATTGATTTCATAAGTAGCTAATACAATAATGTGATTGAAAGCAAAAACTTCAAAAAACATGTGCTCGCAGGTTATGACCAAGCTAGCTAGTGGGACGATTAGTCCGAGCACGGGAGAATACTCGCCGAGTTTTGGAAAGCTATCTAGTATTTTTAATTAGTAATCTGTCTACTGAGCAATCAAAGCTCATGATTCTTTGGAAGATTGCAAGAAGTTGCTTGGTCCAAAAAGGTGCAAAAATGGATTTTATGAAAATAAGAAAAATATTGCCATCAATGCGTAGAGCTCGAGAAAATATGCACTTTTAGAGAAAACGACACCTGAAACGGAGCCACAGAATGAAAGTTATGGCACATGCAAGTTTTTGCTGCTACATCTTCCTAGACCCTTTCCAAAAATGGTAAAAAAATTTCTATGCTTGTGTTCTTTTCACCGAAAATCCAAAAATGGAAAAAATTGCCAAAAAAGGAAAGAAAACACGAATTAAATCGCGATTTTCAACGCACTATTAAAATTCGGCAAATTTCGATTTTTTCCTTGAAGTTCGCCAAATGTGGCAACTTAGATCACAACTACATAATCCAAACAAATTGAATGTCCCTTGAATAATCTAGAAGAATATCTGATTTGGTCTTTGGTCTAGTTCAGGTAGCATTCAATGCTCTATTGCGCGTAGAGGTAATTTGAAGCACAAGTCAAACTTCATTAAATTCATATGGCGCCTACTTTCCAACATGGAGTGTCCAAGGAGATCTTTCCAACCTCTTTTGTTGACAAAGTGGACAAGATCTAATTCCCTGACATGAATGTTAGTTCAGAGCACTATTGTGTCGGAAACAATAGACTCGTTGACTTTTGCAATGAGTTTTGTCGTTTAACGGCCAGGCACTATTTGTCGTCAGTGCATTGTGCGCATTAGGATTTCTGACTTTTTGCACCCTTTGGGAACTCTGCGAAGATGTCCTCAATTCCTACAAGGCACTGAGAAGCGGCGTTGTAATGTCCCTTTCCGGGTTGAAACTAAAAAACAAGGAAATAGCACAAACCCCAATTGATAGTAAACTGAATTTTATGCAAGAACTAGGGCAGTGACCTGTTTTAGGTCCACCAAACCCTAAGTGACCTAGGGTAAATTCAAATTTTTGCCTTCTCCACACAAATTTTTAGAAATACATCACCGACATGAAACCCTTGATGAAATCTTGCAAAATAATTGCTTCAACCATAAATTGCAGTGATGGAATTAATTAATGCTCAAAAACAGTTCAAACTTCAAAATTCCATAACCTCATAAATACTTGGAGAAAAAATGCAAATGATAGCTCAAAATGATCATAAAAATGGCAACTATCAAATAAAATTAGAATAAGATTTTTCTAACCATCAAAACCCACTAAAAAGAGATCCCAAAAATCTCCAAATGGGTAGATCAAGTTGGAAATGAATGTAGCAGCCCCAAAAAGGCATGCCCTAGCTGGAATTTGTGCCTAGCATTGATAGAAACCCTTGCCATTCTGAAATTTTGAATTTTGAAGCTCAAATGTGACTCCCAAATGAATCCACCAATGCAACAAATGAGGGTTTTCGTCCCCAAGTGTTGTAATTGTTGAGGGTGTTTGTCCCCAATAGGATCCAATGAGGGTTTTTGTCCTCAATAGATGAGAGAGACAAAGCATTCTCCAACTCTAAGAAAATATCAAATAGGATACTTCGTTACAGCTTTATTAAATAAAAGAGGAAATAGAACATATGGCATGTTCAAGCCAATATTTAGTTGTTATAAAATGTAAATGTGATTTCTTTTAATTATTGGTTATATTGGGTAGTCATATACAGAATGTTTGCATGTTTTTCAGCAAACAACACACTCCTCGTGGCCATGACTATCAGTTCATTTTTCTACATGTATTGAAAAATCTCTCTTATTCTTTGTGTGCTGTTTTGCCATGCATTTTTTATATATTATACATAACAGGTGAGGATAATGAAAATAATGTCATTTCAATACATTCTATGTGTAACCTAAGATTTTGTGCATTTTAACTATGACAAACAGTACAAAGCAAGTTTAAATCATCAAATTGATGACCCATCAAATTCCAATTAGTCCAAACTCAAAGCAGAAATGACTAAAGAAACGAACTTCTCCCCACCCATGTTAATGTTGATGTTCTTTGGCTGCATGTAATTTAAGACATATTCTGGTTACCTTGAAAATCATTGACTGAGAATTAGCACTCTAATCTCTAGATCCTAATTTCTTATTCAGATGAAGGATGTCTCAATAGAACAGAATCAAAATCACAATTCAAAGAAAAATACACACGGTGAAAATGAGGTAAAAAGAATCTTCAATTACCTCTTGAGTCAATGGCAAATAGACGAGGAGTGTATGTTGGTGTGCCCTGCCAGTCCAAAATCAGCACACATCAGATATGTCCATATTATTTAAACATCTGTTTTTGCAATAAATTTAACGACAGCTTACAAGGATACCAACCAAATCAAACAGTCAAATTTTCAACTTTCAACTTTATACATCAAATATGTTAACCCAAAAATTGTCATAATAAGCTACATTTGTCTGCACCAAACAAGAAAACTTATTTTTGAAGAAGATTGAGGTATGAATCAAAAATGATCGCGGCTTGCCATATTCCCCTCCCTGTTACCCATCCTCTCTCACTGCTCCTCCTCTCTCTCACCAACCCCTTCTCTCTTCTCCACCCTTCTGCCCTTCCTCTATCCATATCTATAAAATGCTTTGATAAATTGAATACTCATCTGATAAATTTAATACTCATCACAAATTTAATTGAACACAGATAAATAAACATAGCTTAAGACTCCTTAAATTAAACGCATTAAGTGTAATCTCGGTATATTAAAGAGATTTCTGTATGTGGTTCAATATTTGATAATGGAACTTGAAAGCTTAGTCTGCTAGGTTAAAATCACAGTCAATCCTTTGATAAAACCTAATGTATTTTTGGAGATTTATGTTTTGGTATCCCAAAACTGCAAAGTAAAATCATTAGTCTTCTCTCAGTTTCAAGACTTTATATTTTATGCTTAATTTTGCTTAATTAGAGTTTATAGTGTTGCCCCAGATTAATCATCTTCATAAATAGAGAGCAAGGTCATTATTCTTAAGTATCAGTTGTGGGATTCGGCTTCATATTAATCCGTATTTTGGCTATCTACCTTCACCTACAGTTCGGATCTATTATGACTATCTTGCTGGAATTCATGTGGATTTATTTTGATATCTCTGTATTTCATTTCATATCATGATATGAAATGATCAAGTGGAGGGCAAGAGGTAGAAGCCCTGAGGGCCTTGATCGCAAGAAGCTTAATGATGTTAGATCTAATAAGGACACAAATTGAAAACCCTTGAGGTGACTACATCTAAAGGCCGCAATCTGCTAGCCTCTGATATGAAGCGAATATAATTGCAACGAGAAGAGAAAGGTAAGAGTTTGTCATAATAACTCATTTGTACCATTTGTACCATAGATATATATACACACACATATATATTTAGATACATATATATTTACATACACACACACACACACACACACACACACACACGTGTGTGTGTGTGTAAATATATATGTATCTAAATATATGTGCGTATATGTGTATGTATATATGTATGTAAATATATATGTATATGCATATATATCTATGGGTGTGTATATGTAAGTGTGTGTGAGTGTGTGTGTGTGTGAGGATGCAACTGCACTTTCTGCAGGTACAATGAGAAGAAAATGTTGCAGACAGAGGAATCCTGAGAAGGAGAGGAAGCATACAGACCTCAGGCATCCTTCTCCTCCCTCTGCATCCTGGTCTTCTCATTGCCGCCACAGAAAGTGTAGGTATATCCATTGTACTCTCTATATACATAATACAGATCAGTGTACAACATGTAAAGTTGCAGTGATCTCTTGTCTCTGGTTGATGTTGCAACTGTCATCTTTAGTTCATAGCACAGTATCCTTAAAACCAACTCCCTCGACCAATATTGGCAGAAAACAAACTGTAAAAACAGTATAAATGAAGTTATCTAATCAAAATTGACAAATCAAGCAATTTAAACCTTATGGAACAAGTTGAGAGAAATATAGAGAAGAAACTGATCAAAATAAGAATACCGAAGGTAAAGCACCTACATTTAGTTACAGGTCGATTGAACTTCAATTGATAGCAAAGTCAGATAGAAAAATGCATTGATGCCAATAGGAAGTTTCTTTAAGTGCATAAGACTTTTTAAGGATGTTGTCGTCTTAAAACTGCAAACATTCAAATTCTACACGACAAACAGTTTAATCTCTAAAAAAGCAATACACAGAATTATACTTATCATTAACCATTCATTAATTAAATTTTTGTCGTGACACAATTTTTCATACCGTGTCTCTGCCACATCACCACTCACTGCTCACTGCCAACAGCCTCACGTCAACACTCAGTCAGCTCAATGCAATAATGAAATGTCCTGTTAGCAAATCTCATTACAGCTAAACTCTGCTTCATTATGCATCAATCACCCGAGGATTATCTCCATATTGATTACCTCAATAGTTTTTAGTACAAGTCCACCCCATGCTAACAACTTGAGAACTGAATTGGCACCAAGATGCTATTCTTTGTTCAATATATACACACATTGATACAGCTCAAAGAATCACCCCATGGCATCTAAACATCATAATTTTTATTTGTATTTTGAAAAAGGCTAAAATATTATTGATATAAAAGGAGTGGATTAAGAGCTAACTCTATAGAAGCTAAACAATTCCATAGAATGCTTCATACATTTTCGGTCACCACGGGTCAGCTGATCAATCAAGGCAAATCCAATATTTTCTTCTTTCACTGTTCTAAAAGGGAAGAAGAGCAAATTCTGAATATCTTCCAGTTTAAGAAGGGAGTGTTTCCTTTACAATATTTGGGGATCCCTTTAGCCTTTGAAGCTAAAGGATTGGCATTGGCTAATCAACAAATTTGAATTAAAATTACAAAGATGGACTAATAAATGGCTCTCTTCAAGAGGAAGGATGATGCTGATCAAATTTGTCCTTCAAGCTATGCCGATATATGTTGCCTTTGTGTTAAATATACCTAGAACTATCTTGAAACAAGTGGATTCTATTTGCCAGAAATTCTTATGGAGCGGAGTTCAAGATAAGAAAAAATGGTCCTTAGTTAAATGGGAAACTTTGTGCCGGCCAAAAAGGAAGGTGGTTTGGGATTTAGATCCTCCCTAAGCAGAATAAAGCTTTAGCTGCTAAACTCTATTGGAGGATGCTTGTTTATCCTAATGATCTGTGGGCCGCTACTTTCAGAGCAAAGTATGTTGAAAATAACCCTCCAAACAAAATCATTAGATCATCCCTCCCTACTAGGGGTTCTCCGACCTTGATGTTTATCAGAATGGGAGAGGAAATTATTAAAAGGAAGCTCTTTTGGATTGTTAATAATGGGCAATTAGCTAATTTTTGGACTGATTCTTGGGATGGACAGCCCCCTCTTATCCTTCAATTTCCTCAGCTTCAGACTCTTATGAAGCAAATGCAAGATAGGGGTTGGGTTAAGGTAGCTCATTATGGTAAACCATCTTCTCATCCTTGGGAGAGTGAAAAAGTTTGGATTCCGGTATCTAATTGGCCAATTGTTATAGAGCATGAAGTTAACGTTCATTGCAGAAAGTGTTGACAAATTGCCCTCTCTCTTATGTCCCACTTCTTGATGAGTGGGATGGGGGCAAGACCCTTCTAGTAAGTATACAAAGTGACCATGGGATATGCCTCCTTGATGATAGATAATCCGCATCCTCTGCAATTTCTCTTTAAGCACTTATGGCAGCCGGGTATGTGGCCTAAAATAAGTTTTTTTGTTTGGCTTCTTATTCAAAGAAGAGTCTTAACAGGAGATCAACTTATGAAGAAAGTCTATAATGGCCCCTTCAAATGTGCGTTGTGCTTAGAAGATGAAGAATCTTCTACTCATCTTTTCTTTGTCCCCTAGGTTATTCCACTTGGAAACATCTTGCTGGCCTGTTTAAATTACACTGGAATAATTTTGTTTCCCTTGATCAGCTTTTCAAAGATTGGCAAAGACTTCTCCCTAAGGGACAAAATCTTCTCCCGGTGCTATGGAGTGGTACATCTCTTCTCCTATGGAATATTTGGAAAGAAAGAAATAGTAGAATATTCCAGCAAATCAAAAGGATGGACCTTATGTCTAGGAAAAAACTAAAATCAATGTAGTTGAAAGTCTCAAACACAATATCTTTGCCTCATACTCTTTCTACAGAATGGGAGCATATATGCAATCAGTTATCTCTTGATCCTAGGGATGCTTCTATGCCCCATTTTCATATTAATAAGAAAATTGTAAGAGAAAGTCAATCCAAAGCCCCTTCTTTGGGCTTTGGAAAATTGAATACAGATGGGGCTTCCAGAGGAAATCCAAGAAGAGCAGCTATGGCAGGAATTGGTAGGAACAAGGAAGGTGATGTGCAGTTCATGTTTGCTATGAATCTGGGTATTACTACCAACAATTATGCGGAGGTGAAAGCGGTTTATAAGGGCATGCAAGAGGCTTTAAAAGTTGGATGGCAGAAAATTCTAATTGAAGCGGACTCACAAATCATTATGAAGTTGTTGTCTGAAAATAATAGGGGCTCTTCTCCCAACTGGCGAATTGCTAAGGAAGTTTGGAAGATAAAAACATTACAGGAGAAATTTCAAGAAGTTCAGTTCAGTCACATCCCACGTGAAAGAAATAAAGTTGTTGATGGCTTGGCTAATTGGGCCCTAGATAATAGGGATCTTCTATGCTATGGATTGCCTCCTTCATGGTGGTCCAATAAGCTCCAAGAAGACATCAGATATATTCTTAACCTTGATACCTCCTTATGATTATCTATGTGGCTTTAATTTTGTATAATGCTCAAGCTTGGACTCTTAGTTTTCAGGCTTGGCATGGCCAAATATGTATTTATTGATTTCCATCTAATATAAAGTTTGTTGTTTTTCTTATTAAAAAAAAGGAGTGGATTAAGAATGCCTTGGAAGAGGGGAAACAATCATGTGCTCAAAGCATGATCCTCAAAAGGATGCAGATTATTAGATACTGAAAGGTCTTGAAGACAGGTCTTTAAGATGGCTTCCTCTGATCCACTTACTAAATCCATTTCTAAGATTATCACTATTTAACAGATTACAGAATACATTGTTGCATATATGAGGATCGATGTCGGGACTGTGTGGGACATTAGTACCTGTTGATGCGTGTATTTGTCTAATGTATCTGCAGACATAAATCCAGCATAACATCAGATCTCTACTCAGTGTGAGATTGCAACTTAGCAGAGAACCTATAGAGACAATTGGTTCGGTTCCTAAAGGCTAATTTAATGCATAAAAACAAACCTAAAGTAATCCATATTCTATCCTAAGCTACTTTGCAGAAAGGGGAAGTGTCAAAAAGGAATGTGTTGAAAGGGAAAAAACAGATGGGAAAACGGTTTAGGGTTAAAGAAATAAAAGAAAAAAAGTGGTGATGCACCAGATCAAGGAAAACTGCTTGAAACATTGCATTCAGTTTTTCTTCAAATACAACCAGCAAGTCAATATGCAATACAAGCCTTGGTAGATACAGCTGATCAATAATCGTGAGAAGTTGAGCTCCATCCTGTGAAGTAGCAAGATGGGACCTAGGAAGCATGGATACGCTCAAGACCCCTTGAATCCCCTTTGATACGTGTATCGGATACGGATATAATACGGATACGTGCCGGATACATCAAGATACGTCATGGATATGTACAGACATATCCATAAACGTATCCGCGAATATCCCGCGTATTGCTTACTGCACGTATCCTGCAGTAAATATGTCTTTTTTAAGTTTTATTTCATTTTTTTAAAGTTTTATTTCATTTTTAAGTAAATATGTGTAAATATGAAATGTAAAATCTTAAGTATATTGTATGTTTTGAAAATTTGAACATGGATCCTAGTATATTTTTCAAATTTCAAGTTTTGTTCGTATTCATGTTGACATGATATTCGTATATCATATGTATGGCAGCCACATGATCAATAAAAATGCAAAGTCTTAAGTAACTGTATATTGAATGTTTTGAACATTGATTCAAGTTTTGTATTACTATTTCAGTTTTTTATGGACTAAAAAATGAGTAAAATGAGTAGATGTACATAAAAATTATATATATATATATTTTATTTTATTTTTTATTTTTTATTTTTATTTTTTATTTTTATTTTTTTAATATATATGTACAGACGTATCCAAGGCGTATCGTATCCAAGGGTTTTTAAAATTGACGTATCTCGTATCAAGCCGATACTCGTATCCGTATCCCGGCAACATAGGATGGGACCAATGGGCTGAACTACCACCACAAATAATCCTATCAAAATTGCATTGTCAAGTCAATCAGCTCAGATTTAGGACTAGAGGTTCGGGAAGGATGTAGTACATACACTTACAGAGCTCTGAAATCAAATACAATAATTACGGACAAACCGGATTCCTAGACTCTAAAGCAAGTGAGAAAACTCAAAGACCTGATGATTTTGCACTCAAAGCTTAAGTTCTTTATAGAATCAGTAGAGGAGAGAGAGAGGGAAATGCATTAAATGCAGCTGCTTGTAATTAGAATGTTGCCCATACGTTTTCAGCTGCTGCATGCCCGAATGATTTCTTAGGCAGTTGTTTGTCTCTTTGCTTTCCAAGAACTTTGTCCTATCAGCTTCTGTATGAAAAGATAGCTCATCAAATAAGATCTGCTGGTGATCTGCATCTATGCCTTGAACTTTGTCCTATCAGCTTCTGTATGAAAAGATAGCTCATCAAATAAGATCTGCTGGTGATCTGCATCTATGCCTTGAACTTTTCCTTGTACTGAATGCTAGCCGGTTTGTTACAAAGCTTTGTTCTTTGAGCAACATGCCATTGAGCAGTCTTTAGCTTTAGATTCCCTGACATTCTTTCTTCTGCTGACTGGGCTTCTATCCACATGCAAGGCTTCCAGCAGGGTCCACTTGTAGCTTGGTGGTATTTGGTTGATCCTCCACCTTCAGATTACAGATAGATCCGACAATAGTTGAGCCTTAGAATGTGGTTTTGATCAGCTTTGAAATAATCAGGGCCTGCCATTAGATTTGAGACAGATCTATGGCGGGCAGGCTCTTCAACTTTTAGGCGCCAAGATTGTTGAAACCTTTGAGAAGGCTGTGGAGCGGAACTTTGAAGCTTTAAGTGAGCCGAGATTATTTTGCACAAGTTAATGCTAAAAGAAACATTAGCAGTACCATATGCATCATAATGCTTATATTCGGGGTAATATCTCTACCCTACAAAATATTTACCAGATCTGAAAACCCCAGATAAAATGCAAAGAACAACTACACATTCTGAAAATCATTAATTAGTGGGATGAGATGCTCCATGGGCAAAACTAACAAACTGACTTTCCTCATTGATTGCACAGGGAGGCCAGACTAGATTAGCAGCAAGACTTTGGGGCTTGTACAGAGGCCTTTTTATGTCAGTCCACACATTGTTGTCTGCATTGATCTTTCAGCATTTGTGGCCTGCCTTTTTGGAGAAGCCACCAGTTCAGCCTGCTCTTGTATTATTTCAGCCATCTGCCTCCTTGAATTTTTTGAGAGGAGAGTATTGATAGACTATAAAAAAATTCAGGATGCTCTATAATAATTCTCAAACGGTCCATACAATTGTGCAGAGCATTAATTCTTTCTTTCTGTTTGAGAACACCATGTAACAAGCCTTGCCGAGCCACTTTCCAAAGATGTATTGTGAACCCCTTTCTCCTCAATAGTTTTATTGATGCTCCTAATAGCAGCAGTGATTTGGAAAACTGCAGCAAGAAGAGTATGGTCGAATTTGATGTTTTCAGGATGGTTATGAGAGGAATTCTAATTCTCATGAGACTCTGCTAAGGAGAGGTAGGTTTTATCTCTCCTAGGAGGAACATTCCAGAGAAGAAACTATGAAAGTTGGGGCCAAGCCTGGGGAGAAAGATCATGGGTAGGAGAAGCATAATCAGGATGCCTAGGAATATTCAAATCGCAAGGAGTAATTCCAATCCTATTAAAAGTACGGACCAGAAAGGCATTATAGACCATCATATTAGAAGTCATGGGTTCCAGTGTCTCATTAATTACATATTTTAGTAGCCGACGTTGTTGTGGTTATTGATGGTATTGTTGGTGTTAAATTCCATCTGCCTATCTTTCAATATAAGCTCAAAAGCTGATGTCTACAAATTCTCACCATTCTTTTTCACATCTACTTTAGGTTTTATATTTGGAAATTTACTAGGATAAGATCCCCTTTCTCGTTTCTTTTAGATCTATCCCATTTCCCCTGCACTGATATTTTGGATGTGAATGATATTGAAGTAAACTGCAAGGATCTTGGGGATTTGCCCTGTTTTTTATGTTGGTGCTTAAGAGAATTAGGGACTCACCTAATGAGGGTTGGATATTTGCTTATACTTCTTGGGCATCTTCATTGGCTGCCTGGATGTTGTTCATGTAACTACCAATGCTACAAAAGGATTCTCAAGGGATAGCTGTGTTTCTTGACTAATTTTTCCTTTACCTCTTCTTGTGTATGCTCTTTGGAATTTTGTTTCAAACAATATTCCAAAGAGCACCTGAAGAAACAAACTGCAACAAATCAACAATTTATCCAAAAACAAGTTGACAAACAAAAATCGTGGGTCCAAATAACTGAAGGGAAGAAGGCCCCTCCAATTGTTGAAATGGCTGTCCAAGACAAAATTGATGAAGGGAGAGCACAACAATCCAAGTCCCTTAACCTTCCAGTCCATGGCCTGCCTAAGCCTGCTGATCCCTTGCAAGCCAGGAAAACCTTTTTACACGAGTACCCTAGACTTGAATGGCATCACTCTCAACCGGGCAAGCACGACTCCCGATAACAGGCTTATTATCAAATTCCATTAGGTAGAGGATCATTTAAGAGCTTCAAAATCTAAAACAAAGCTCTTTTCCCTCCCTTACAAAACTCCACTTAGACATTAATCGCACTAGACTCCAAGTGGAGGATCTTCAAAATGCTCGGCCCTTGGTTGTCAATGCCAGGAAATAAAACAAATGGGAGGTTGTTCGAGATTGCAAAGCTATAATTTGTGCTTTCCGATCCCCAAGTTGGCCATGTCCTTTACCATCTAAATGTCTATGCACTAAGATCCTAGATGGTGATAGAGAAATTCCCATTATTTGTTAGAACTATAATGGTGTCATTTGGTCTTTGAGGATTCTTACTCCTCCCACATGACTATCTGTATTTGTATTGTTATCCTAATTGCATGGGTTGGGGATTTTCTATGTTAAGTTTAACCCAAGTGTACTTTCAATGCTTTTCTTCTTCTTTTTCTAGTTAGTCGCTATTGTTAGGGTCCTTTTACCCTAGCACTTTCTATTCTATTTGGGTGTGTATTCTCGAGTCCCATTGACCTATTTTTGGTCATTTGTGGAAATACCATAATTTCTTTCTTTCTCTCTCTCGGTACCTTCCAAGATGTGATTGTATTGCAAGATCTCTTCTCCATAAATAAGAATTGTGAGACCAAAATAGGTGCTCCCTCCAACCAAAAGTTATTTGTAGGTCTCGACGTGTCAGCATGACACTCATAGATCTGGTGGTGTTTGTGGTTCAGGTGGAGTCGTTCGCCTCATTCATGACATTTGTGGGTCCAAAGTATCATTGGTATCTTATGATGTCCATTCCAAATACATGTGGTTGCATGTTAAGAGGGTCCCATCTCTTATCTATGACGTCTTCATTGCAATATGCTACATCCCCCCCCACTTCATTGGCCTTCATTATGCACATTGATGGGGACCCAATCCTTGACCTTTATCCAGAGATTTCCCATTATTCCTCAATAGAAAATATTATTCTTCTAGGGTCCTTAATGTTCGTACTGAGGACCCACTAGATGCCTATTCAAGATCTTGCATAAGACAAGTTATGCCCTAAGGAGCTTGATTCAGAGGAGTTTGGTTTGGTGTATGGGAACACTCCAGTCACGACCTATGAGGGGTACCTTCGCCATATGGGGAATTTCAATCTCCACATTCTAAATGGGCTTTCATGTATCCCTAATTCTAGTAGATTTACTATGAGGGTGGAGTGAGTGTCATGGATTATGTTACTAGCATATCCCTCACATCTCAGATTTCCTTATTTCCCATCAGCTCCCAATTGCAACCATGTTGCCTTTACTCTTTCATGTATCCCTAATTCTAGTAGATTCACTATGACGGTGGAGCAACTGTAGTGGCTTATGTTCTCACTAGCATATCCCTCACATCTCAAATTTCCTTATTTCACATTAACTCCTATTGCCAACCATGTTGCCTTTACTTTCACCCTCCATGTTGCTTCTCACCCCTATTTGCCCCTCACCGCCCCATTCCCTGGCACCCCAACACTCACCACACCATGATCCACTTTGATGATGTGTACACCATTAACTATTGTGCCCGACTTTCCCAACTTATGTCTAACTACTATTCCCTTCCTCTTCCCACCACAAAGTCCATGTATGAGTGTTTACATCTTGCCCTTTGGGATGCGTTCCTTGTCTAGTCCCCTCACCATGCACTAATCTACCTCACATCATCCCTACAAGTTCTACCTTATGAACCATTTGTATAATGATGAGTGTAAATACCTACATCGAAGACTTCATTTTTCCCTAACCCATGACTCTCCCTCCATACCCTTCATCCACAACAAAATAAACGCAAGTTTCTTACATCTAGACAACTTGCTCTCCTTGTTGCCCTCCACCATTGCCCTAACACCTTGTTTTGCACTCTTCTCTCGAGAAAAACCCTCACTTCAGACATTAACCCCCATGTCTAGGTCTCTTGTGCCACTTCTCTTTACTACATCCTAGACCAACTTCTTGTCCTTGTCTCCCCTACACAACCATTTTCTATTTTTTTCTCTACAAGTACAATCAAGAGGGTGGTTTGAAAGTTGTGTACCAGGAAAACAACATATTGTAAGGACCCTCGGGCTGGGTTCCTCAAGTACTGATGTGGATTCCCTTGCCTCTCCATTGGCAAACCTCTTTAATGAGGTTCTATCTTTAGGTTTTCCTCATACTTGGTCCTAACAAATAATCTGTCCCATTCGAACACGGAGATAACTACAATCCTAGAAACTACAAGACCATTATGATTGAGCATAGGTTTGCCAAACTTTATGCTATGTATGCAACTTTTTGAGCACTTGGGGAGAGGTAATCTTAAAGCAAGAGGTGGGCCGGCTTCAAGAGAGAATTCTAGACCATTGACTATGTTTTTATGTTATGGGCTATTATTGAGGAGGCTCGTCATCGGTCTTTCAAAGTCTTTTGTTATTTTCTACACTTCAAGAAGGCCTTTGAATCGGTTCTAAAACATCTGCTTTTCCACAAGTTACGTGATGTCGACATTCAAAATTCTCTCATTACGCTCCACGGAGGCTCTATGAGAAGTTGTTGGATAGTTTCATACTTCTCATGGTCTTTCTAGTTGTGTCAAAAATACCATTGGGGACAAATAGGGACACCCTCTCTCACTAACCCTCTTCAACATTTACATTGATGAGCTAGAGGATTTTCTTTGACAACATACCCATGTTGATGATGGTTGCATTTTATATGATGTGGTGACAGTCACACTTCTTTTTGACTGTGATGTTCTCACTCACTCTATCGATTGTTTATAAGGACAACTTGATGCCCTTGCTTGTTTCTGTGAGCTTCATCAGCAGGTGGTCAACCTTAGCAAAACTAAGGTCATGATATGCAACACCCCAAAGATTATCTTTCATGGTTCCAGTTCTCTCAGAGAGAAATCTTTAGAGATCAAATCAGACTACGGTAACTTGGGGGTCAATTCTCTAGACTTTGTTTATTAATACAAAGCCTACCTCTTGTTTGAGCCTTTACAAGGACTATGTCTCCCTTTCAGTCTTGGAGTGTCAATGTTTACATATCCATTTCAAGGATTTACCTTCAAATATGTGCCTCTTCAATCCAATCATCAAGCCTATGATTCTATAAGGGTCTGAGGTTTTGGGTTTGTTGATTGGGCTCTTGTTGAGAGGTTCTAGACTATCGAGATTCATGGTATGATCCATTGCAAACGAGTTGTTCCTTAGTGCATCTTCCAAGCTGATTTTTCCACACATCCTCTTTGCCTCAAGACTTATGTTAGGCTTACCTTCTACATTCATAGAATCAGAACCATGAGGAATTTAGCTTCAAGCTATGAAAGGTATCCATGCTTAACCCTTTGTATTTCAAAGAGGATTGCATCCTTGGGCCCCACTAAATGCCGACATTGTTGGTATTTTGAGACTAGCTTACTCCTCTAGTGTATCAACAACTCTATTGATAGACTCCCTCCTTTCAAATACTCTTTGGACGCCCCTCGTTGGTTTCTTACCCCTTAAAGGAGATCATCATTATAGTTGTCAAAGAGAATATCTACATGGAATATACAAGCTCACCTTTCATGTTGAACATTGCTTGCAAGTGGTGGATGGTGTCATTTGTCACCTGACTATATCCAATCGCTTGAAATTTCCCTTCATCTAGTTGAGGGTGTGCTCCCACAATTGTGGATTTGGACTGATCATCATATTCCACATGGAAACCTGATTTTCGTTGTTGTTCCCTCCATAAGGTGGAGATTGAAGAGCATTTCATTTTGAGATCCCCGTTTATTATGAGATCTGAGGGAAATACCATTGTCTTTAAAGAGACTCGGATAACTCTCTAGCCACTCTCTTTCAAAGTACCCAAATAAATAGTGGTTGGCCCTTTTCCTTCAAGAGATTGTCACCCTCCGAGGTAAGTCCTTGTAGGGTGCCCCTAAAGCTTTGATTGATCAACTCTTTCTTTCAATCCATCACGGAGGTTCTTGGCATTAAGAGTTCTTTGGATATTGTTACCTCACGGGGTTTCCACACTATTACCAAGGTGCCCCAACAAATTTTCTCTCCTCAGCATCGTGGATTCGCTCCTTGGTATGGTGAATTTTCTCCTCAACCGCTTCTCGGCTCGTAGGGCAAGCACACGTTACTGACATTCTCATTGTTATTAGTGTTTCTTCGGTCTTAGATGTTAGGAGAGGTTCTAGGGGAGTGTTTTTCTTCCTCCTAGGATTCCCCAGCCTGACCCCCTCATCCCTAGACACTCCCCGATGAGCATTATCAGATCTTGCATAAGCCCTTTCACAATGATTAATGATGATATGGATAATTCCCTCGGCCCGAGCCTTACATGAGAGATGTATGATGGGACTAGCTTCTAGTCTTTCCAACTTTCATCAAGCCATGCTTTTTGTGGGGTCTTGCTCCCATCATATGGCTATTTGTATCGGTACTTTAACCGCGTGGAAGTGGCTTTCTTGCTTTGGGTTTACCCCCTCGTTTATTTTTAGTGCTTCGATTCTTTTTACTTAGGTTTTTATACTATGTTCCTTTTTCCCTAGCATTTTCTAAATTATAATTGGATGTATTCTCATAATTAACCTAAATTTGGTCATTCGTAGACATTTATGTCATGTCCCCTTTTAAATAAAGTATAATAAATTAATAATATAACTTAGGTGTCGAAAAGTAACTTTATAAAAGACACTTATGTTTATTATTATAAAAGTTACTGTTTGATAAAGCAATATCAATGAGGAAATAGAAAAGAGAAAGATGCTTTTGGGACTCTTTCATTGTGGAACGTGACATAAAAAGTTATAAAAGAAAAGTGTGGGGTTCATTTGAGATCGTCTTTGGCCATAATATCATTTTAGATTGAGTGTTTGAGCCATAGTTACCATATTCGCCCGAACATGGTCAAAATTCAGTGCGCAACGAATATTTGGGGAAAACCGAACTTGTTCGGTTAGTTTGATCTAACTTTTGGCTCTAAAATTTTTGCTTTGAAAAAAAAATCTACCTAAACAGAAACCCTAAAGCGCAAACATTAAAAACTAAAAGCTAAAGGAAAAAATACGAAAGCACTCGTCGCAGGTTTTACAAAACACTCGTGGCCGCCACTATTAAACACCCCTCGCAGGCTCTCGAAAGCCATTGGAAAGCTCTGAAAAACGCGGAAGGCACAGGAAACACCCATCGCAACCATTGGAAAGCTATGAAAAACGAGAAAGGCACAGGAAACGAGCCAGAAGTAATACGCAGCTGCCAGCACCTGGAATACTTGCGAACAGCCATTGGAGTACTTGCGAACACTGCAAAACTATAAAAATTGTTAAAATTTTAATCGTATTAAAAAATCGTATCCATCTAAATGCAATACGTGTATTAAAAAATCTTAATATTTACTATTTGTATTTAGTTAGTAACTTAGGTTTGCATAAATTTTATTATTTAATTTTAGGTTTTACAATTTGATAATTGTTTAGAATTTTATATTATTTTATTAAATATTTTATTTTTAGCTTTGATTTCATAATTAATTTTTTTCACAAATTGTCAATTAGTGATTACTATTTAGTATTTTATTAATTTTGGGATCATTTACTATTTAGTTTTTTATTATTTTAATTTCAATTTTAAAATGATAAAAAATTAAGTTGTATTTAGTATTTAATATTTATTATAATTCATCTATTAGGTTTTTTATAATTCAAGTTGTGAATTATATAATAGGTTTTATTTTATTATTAGAATTAATATTATAAATCATTGTTTAGTTATTTGTGTGTATGTAAAAATATTAAGTAAATCGTAATATTTGTTTATTTATTAATTAAATCGTAATTGTTATTTATTAATTTGTTTATTTATTTATGTGTGATTGATTTTTTGAAGCAAGTATGGATAATTATTTAGTTTTATATTTTTAAAAATTTATATTTTTGAACTATACCGAACCGAACGAATTTTTACAAAATTCGAACTTCCGAACTTTTGTCCATGTCCGAACAACTGAGCTTTTCGAACATGGTAACTATGGTTTGAGCTACTACTTCAACATTTCTACAATTTGAGGACGGAAACCCTCCATTGCAACAAGGTTAAGAGGACGAAAACCCTCCAAATCTTTAGAGGTGACTCCATTACAGGGGTTACATTTGTGCTTCAATCAAGGATCTTCATTTTCAGACCTGATTTAACAGCTAGGGCATCAACTAGGGCACACTTCAGGGCAGTTTCTAGAATTTTCAGAATTTCTATAGCTAGGGCAGCCACCAATTAGTTGGGATTTCATTTGGGTGGGCTGTTGGAGAATTTTGGAGCCCTCCTAGGGCTGGGCAAACACCTTGAGGAGCTGAACGACCCCCTTTGGAAGCCATTACAGCTGCAATTTGAGGTGCAATGGGTGCTAGGGTTTGCACCAAGTCATGATCTTCCCTAGGGCATCATTTGCAACCAGCTGGAGCCATTCATTTGCTATATTTTTGCCCATACGGTCAGTTGTACTTGTTGCTTATTTTCAGTTGGAAAAATAAAATAAAATAAATTCCAGAATTGTTGTTTGTTGGTTCATTGTACTTGGGTTAAGTGAAATATCCATTTCCAGATATTTATCAAGGTGTTTTCTATTTTTACAAATTGATATATTGTGGTTGTGAATTAAAAATCAGTTTTCAGTGTTTTTGTCATAAGGGTTTCAAGGGAAAACCAGAATTTTATAGATCTGTCCTATAAGGGATATTACAATTTATATAATTTCTATATTTCTTTCATTTCTTTCTTTCAGCTTGCTTATCTTTGGGCTGTGATTGACTTATTGTAATTGTGGCTTCTTGTTTGATCCTTCATGAGCGTTTGTGTTTTGATGTTCTTGTAAGAGATTTTGTGTTTTGAGTTCCAATTCCTTTTGGAGTTATGGGATCTTTTGGTCTTCTGTCATATTCTAGCCAAATAGCCCATGTTCATGGCAATTCCTATATCAGAATGGAATGCTCCTGTAGTCCAAAGGTTGTTCCAATTCAATGCCTCCCTCTCCAGAATAATCTTGTCAAGTCGAAGTTCGTCCAACTCTATGATAATGCAAATGCTAACACAGTTGAGCACTCCAGGATTTTTACTAAACTTCAATGCAGTGATGGCTTGAGAGCTATTTATAATTCTACAATGTTCAATCGAAATACATTCTAGGATAAAACGGGGAAGATAGCAACATTTGGTGACAAAATCTGCAAGATATATTAACTCTTTAAAACAAGCTACGAGATTGAAGAAATGGAACTGTGAGGTTCAACTGAAAAGATTTACATTTTTATTTTAAAAAGTAACTTAGCAGTAGCGGTCCTGTCATTTCTCTCTCCTAATGTTATAAATAAATCAAACATAATTGTAAATATGTGTCTAAAGCAAACAGGCTATTTATAGCACCCTTAAAATTGAATACAAAGACAAGTTGGTAAAAGCCACAAAACATTCCCTCCCAAAATGAGACTAGATCGCTTAAAACTGAAAACATAAAAATCACAATTAAGTTAAAGCATAAAGCTCATTCACCTGATATGTCTCACCCACTCGATAAAGTATATCCATATTCAAACCTGTATTTTTAAAAATGGAATCTTGATGTCCATCCTCTGCAAGACCAAGTAATTCATCCTGCAAAGAATTCATGTCATATAGACATCAGACAAAACATTTTAAAATTAGAAACGCATGTAATATTAGTCCCACAGTCAAGTGAGGAGTAGAATGTCTGAAAGAAGTTAATAATGTAACTTGGAAACTAGAATGAGAAAAGCATGCGGCCACATTAAAGTTGAGTTATAAATAGAAATGTTATTAAGATGCATCCATTTAAATTTGTCAAACACTATTGTCCTTTAGAGTGCGCCAAAAAAACAAGACAAAATACCAAGTTGGCCATCTATGCCAAGTTGCAATCCAAGGAACAACAGTACACATAAAAACAAGTACAACTATCTTGCTGTGGCCTGATCCTTCGACAGAATATCTTGATAAAGCTACTAAACTATTGACAATCATGGTGTAAAAGTGCAGTAAATTTGTGCCAAACCCCATCAAGATTGACACATCACAACCTATAGGTCATATTGGATGCAAGAAATCGAACTCATACTTAAAATCCAAGCTTTCCATGGTAAAGAGGAAACAACCGAGATATGTAGAATATATAATAAATGTACAAATGATTGATATTACCCGGGCACCCATCCAATACATGCTGGTGTGAAATATTTGTAACCAGACACATCCTTTCAACAATAATCAGTTGGTATTAGTAGTGAATAATAGTTTCATTACGAGACCCCTCTGCTTGAGATGCCTTGTCTGCAAAGCATGGGGAGAGATGGATGCATATCCATGAAGGATTGGTTATCCCAAGATGCCTCACCTCGTGGAAAATTCTTCCATTTAATAGAGTACTCAGTAACCTTTCTGAAATGCAAATTCCTTGTGCATGTTTCAAAAAAGTTCAAACACAAGTTGCCTTTCATCTAGGACTGGCAAGATTGTCTGAACAGGAACATATGTACCCAGTTTCTTTTGAGACGAGTTATGTCAAAAATAATTAGAGTCACAACTTGATCTTGGTGATTCCAATGCATAAGCAACAAGACTACCCTTCTTACAATGCCAGAATGGTCCATGAAACTTGAGAATTTATTTCTATATATTAAACATTTAGGAGTTATAAAACAGCCCAAAGTTAATTATCTAACAAGGAAAGTTTTGAATAAATGGAATTTAATAACCTCCCACCAACGATTAGGTCTAAACAATGGCAAATACAAGAGAAGGGGCAATATGGATCCCTCCTCCAAATGTAAAGATTAAATTCAATTTCGAGTAGGCCTCTAAAAACTTGGACTATTATGGTAGGGCTATAAAGGCCTATACTCTAAACATTCCTATGGCCACTAATAATGAAGTGGAAGCTAGTATTAGTGTCGGGATTATAGTTTTCCTTGCACATGAACCTAAATATCTTGGAAGGGGATTCTCTTATAATTGTAAGAACTATGAAATCAAGAGGCTCATCCAATAAGAAGCTCTGAAGTCATAGGAGGAAGCTATGAATTTCAGTTTTATCTCCTTTCATTATTGTTAAAGAAAGGTAGACCAGGTGATGAACTTGTTGGCAACCTTCGAGAGTCCATGGAACCAAGACCTAGTGTGTTATCGTGTAATGTCCCTTTTTCTCACATGAGGATCATTATTTGGACTTCTTGCCAATCCTTCTCCATGGTAAAGAAGTAGCAGAGTTGGAGAAGAACCTTGAACTTCTATTTGCTTTTGTTTTTCTAAATTTTATGTTTTCTTTTTAGTAATTTCCCTCTTAATGCAGGTTGGCTGGGTTAAAGACAAATAAAGGAAGCTTAATGAAGGAATAGAACATATCTTATGGGTCGGCATTACCTTTCCAAGCTTTGGCGCCAATGGAAGGTTATAAAAGGAGTCTTAAGACCTCATTTGTGCATCTAGTTTTGGCGCATTTTTCTATTTTGGGCATTGTGAACTTGTTGCTCCATGTTCTTCCACTTGAGGACAAAAACCCTCTTGTGTGGCTTCCTAGAAGGACGAAAACCCTTCTAGTGGTTTTGTTGGAGGAGGAAAACCCTTCAACATTGTATGAGCTTGAAGATTATTGCAGATTTGAAGAGGATACTTCATATTCAAATTTTTATTGGCATTGGGCAGCCTTCCCTAGGTGGAGCGACCTACCTTGGAGAGTGGTTTGATGCCCTAGAAGGCATATTATTGATATTTCACTTCATAATCTGATTTTTCATATTTTATAAAGCCGAATCTCCATTTTGGTGATTTCGGCAAGGGTCTAGTATTTCTCCTAGCCCTCGGTTTTGGCTAGTCTGCTGCTGATTTGAATAATTAATTCCAACTGTGTAATTTGAAACTACCTCAATGTAGTGGATTGACCCTTTACCTTGGCAACGATGGTTGGGTGTCCATGGGTCCCTATAATTGAAGCATAATTTTTCCTCCTTAACTCATTCCTTGCCTCTATTTCTGGGTTGTTTCTTTCCCATTCTTTTGCCTTACCTTGCTGCCCACTAACTGTTGTCACTTGTTTATCATGTTGAGTTGTTATTGGTTGTTCAAATGAGTTCTTTTGTTGTCCAAAAGGTGTTGTTCGTTGTTGTCCAAACTACATATTTCTTCCTTTTGGGACTGAACTTTCCAAGTCCAATGACTTCTTAATGGCACCTTGTAGAGATGGAGGACTAAAGGCTTTGACTAGGCCTTTTAGTGGCTCTCCTAGACCTTCAATAAATAACAACACAAGTCTTCTTTCACTAATATCCGGCACCATCACTGCAAGCCTTTGAAAATCAAAAATATACTTATCTAGAGATCCTTCTTGCTTGAGTTGGGCTAGCTCTCTAAAATGCATATCCAGGTCCATCCTGTCAAATCTCTCTGTCAAACATTGATTGAATTCTTCAAGGGTGGTGATAGAACCATGTCCTTGGGTGATTATCCCATGGTACCACCATTCATGTGCAACTCCCTCCAAATGCAAAGTTGCAAATTTGAGGGCTTCTTCTTCATACATTGGATTCAAAGAAAGATATGTATCTAATTTTTGTAACCAAGCTCTAGCAGAACACTTATCGAACCATCATATGAAGGAAGAGTTACCTTACCCAATCTTTGTTGTATGTCTCTTCTTGGTTGCTCTTGTTGAACTCTTTGATTCCTTCCTGATCCTTTGTTATTCTTCACTTGGCAGTAGTCTCTAAAGGATAACATCTCCCTTACTTTGTAACTAAGGGTTGCATACTCTTCACCCCATACCTCCATGTCATCAACATCATTTGGGGCTTCCTCCTCAACTAGTTGTTCCTCTCTTTGGAGAAACTTGGCTCTAAAAGTCGATGTGGAGGCTTGGTGAATGTCCTAACTGGTCCAGTAGAGCTTCCTTCACCATTGTTGGTGGCTCCTTGGTTTGTAGAAATATTGTGCCCTTGTAGAATCTTGTTAAATCTCTAATGGAACCGGTCAATGCTTCATGCATTTCCCTTTGAGATTCTCTCATAGACTATTGCAGCTCTCTCTGACTTCTTGTGATCACTTCATGCATGTAGCTAAGCTCATCATTAGGAGGAGCTCTCTGATCATGCTCTTCCATTGTCACCTTCTTTGGAGTATTCCTTCTATGATAGACTATAGGCATTTTCCTAGTTGCATTCAGCGCTGATTTTCTCCTTCATAGGTTGGGAGAATCACATTGTTGTGATACCACTATAATGTCCCCAAATGGACAATTTTCACCCTCAACAGAATAGCAATAAATCCTACCAAATCAGCTTGAAAGCAGCAAAGTATAACACAGAAATTATAAAAATGTTGCAGATCTGAATTTATACCAAAAATGCAACTTGCCTAGAGGATGCAATTCATTCAAAACTGAAGCAAAATCACTCTTTTATCATCAAAATAGATCAGCTGATTTTATTATTGCAAATACACAAGAAAAGTACCAGATTGGAACCCAATTGAAGGCTGAAATATTTATTAAAAATTTGTAGTTGCACCCTTCACAGACACAGCTGAAAACACCAATTCCTTGGGCCAAAAATTACACAAAGTGGTTGATTTGATATCTAAAAATCTGATGTTGGAACAACAATACAGATCTGATCCAAAATAGCTCTAAAACACTCAAAACAGCTCTCTATATGGGTCACTCCACCCTGAATAAGCTGGAAATGAAAGGGAATCACAGCAACAATTATTCTCCTTCAAACCCTTGCCCAAATCTGCAAAATACAGCCTTCACACACTGCTGGAAAACTAAAGTAGACCTCTGAAAATCAATGAAGGCTCCTGAATAGAACCTCCTCACACAATAGAAGAAGAGTTTTCGTTCTTCTTCTAGTCCTCAAGAGGGTTTTCGTCCTCTAGAGCTAACTTCAAAGGGTTTTCGTCCTTTGGAGTTGTTATGCAAAGCTCACACAAAATTCAAAATTTTCATAAAATAAAAGAGATGTTTTCCAAGCAAGTCGACTTGCTTTTATAACAAGTCTTGGCTTTGTAGCCACCCACAACCACCAATCACCTTTTTTTCCTTCATTTAATTTTTTTGGCTTTTTCCCCTCTCCTACATGGGTCGCATTTTCCTCTAGGAGGAAATTAAAAACATAAAGTGACTTTCCCTTTTATTTTTTATTTAGTCATTAATAAATTAATATAAGTGTTTTTATTAAAAAAATTTATGCACTTTATAATTAATTCATTAAGACTAAGTTTCCCTTTTATTCACCCCTTAGCCGTCGGGAAACAAAATTGGGCTAAGGGTCTTCAACTTGTTATTTTAGAGAAAGGGACATTGCATGGGGGGTGAAGTAGAAGTGAGGTAAATGTAGTGGCAACACATACTAGTAGTTCGATTGGGAGTGTTACCAATTGGCCCTCTCAAATGTTGGTCAAATTCGACATGGGACCATTTGATAAAAGGAAGCCATTGCAACAATTGGCTCACATAGTTGCAAACCCCAAGTCTAGCAGAGGGAATAAACTATAGAAGTACAATATATGTTCAAATACTTGGCATAGCAGCATCACCAGGGATGCACATTTGGCACACCTTATAGGAAGGGGGGTTGGTGTTTGTAAGGCTCTTTCACTTGATTAGAGAGCAAAGAGATGGTAATACTTTATAATGGATATACCACAAACAACATTCGAGAAGTTTGTGGTATTGACACTGATCTACCACCTCTTGTAGCTCTCATAGGACTTGAAAGAATACTTTGGCTAGTTTTAGTTTTGAGGTGACAAGTGCTTGGAAAATAGAGGGAAGAAAAAGGTTGTGGGGCTACCCACAATCCAATTGTAGATATGTTTGATTTGAAGGCAACGGAAGAGGCCAACGATGCTATTGGGAATCTTTTTATGCTACTAGGATCCCATTTCATGTTGCTCGCTCTCCTTATTACAAGGAGACTATGGCCAAGGTGGAAAAAGCATGTTCAAGTTATGTGCCCCTAGAGACACCAAAATTAGGACAACAATCTTTGATGGAAACTATTCCAAGGTTAATTTATAAGAGGAGATGATGGCCACATGGGTATCACATGGATACAGCATTGTCATGGATGGGTAGACGGATATTAGACACCTTCCCAATCATCAATATCATTGTCTCGTACAAAAATGGACCACATTTCTTGAGAAAAATTAATTGTTTTGGGAAGCGGAAAGATGTGAGTTCAGATTTTGAAGGAATGCATTGAGGAAGTTGGCCCTGAAAATATTGTACCGGTAATCACAAAAACAACTTATGTGTGCAAAGCAACAAGCAAGCTAGTGGAGGGTACCTACAATTATATCTATTGGACCTCATGTTGCGTGCATGCCATGAACAATGCATTGAAAGACATAGGAAAGATTTAATGGGTCAAAACGATAATGGTTGAAGCTAGGGAGGTGTAGATGTTCATATGCAATCACCACACATCATTGGCACTCTTTTGAAGTTATTCGAGGAAAAAATTCCTCAAACCAAGTGTCACCCGTTTTGCATCCTATTTTATTCTATTGGAAAGGATGTTTGAGTTACAGGAGCCCCTACAAGTTATGATCATGACAAGATTGGACTAGGTGGAATGAGTCTAAGACAAAGCAAGGGAAGAGAGTGAAGGAAGTGGTGGTGAGGGAGACATTTTGGGCCGATGTGAAATACATCACATCAATTATATCTCTTGTTTTTAGAGTCATCAAATATGGGGATTCTAATAGCCCTAATCTTGGTGAGATACATGAGTGCATTGATAGGATGCTTGGCCAAATGAAGGCAACTATTTAGATGAGGGACCCCACTTTGGAGTTCTACCATGAACATATTCAGCCCATCATTCAACATAGATGGGAGAAGTTGAACACGCCACTTCATATGGTTGCATATGCACTTAATCCAAAATAATATGTAGAGAGGTCACATAGAGTTATCCCATTGGAGGACGAGGAGGTGAAGAAGGGATTTATGAAGGCCCTTAAAAATGTATAGTGCAAAGGAGGCTTCATTAGGTCAAAATGGAGTGGCTCAAATTCACTAAACTTGATTGCTACAAAACTTCAACGAAGATGGATAGAGTAACATTGGCATAGGAGAAACCAATGAGTTGGTGGCAACTATATGGGCATTCAAGACTACTGCAAACACTTGCAATTCGCCTCCTTTTCCAGTTTTTTAGTTCCTTTGTTGCTGAGAGGAATTGGTCAACATATGGTTGGATCCAGTTTATTAAGAGGAATAGACTTACCTCTAAGAGAGCGGAGAAACTTGTAGTTGTACACAATGTTTTGCGTCTCATAGATCACAAGAAAACTAAGTACAAGGAGACCCCAACATTACGATGGGATGTAGATCCCGAGGAGCCGAGGCAAGTAGAAGAGGACAATATTATGCAACGGGATTGATTGGGATCTCCGTTGAGGATGAGGATGATAGTTCTAGCAAGGAGTTCATGGATGTTATTTCAAATGATGATTCTGATTTTTGAGTTGTAACTTGTACTCTTTTTTTTGTAATATTGACAATTGTTAGTGTATTTCAAATTTTCAAATTAATGATATGAATATCAGATATTGTCAATTGATCAATCACAATGGTTTTATTTCAGCTTATTTGAGTCTCAAATGGTTTTATTTCAACTTATTTAAGTCTCGAATGGTTTTATTTCAGCTTATTTAAGTCTCTTCCAAGTTATTTTTATAGTTTAGTCACTTTATTTTTATTTTTAAATATTTATATATTATTTTAATTAGCTGTCCCCAAAATTTAGATTTTTTTGCCATTCCGGAATCTTAGGTAACTATAATGCATATGGATTTAAGACATTTAATGGCATGTAAGTGTAAATACTGCTGTAAACATTGCCTCTTCCGTGCACACATTGGCTTTGAGAGTTTCATGCTTATTGTGTCATTGACTATGTGATCTCTCAGACACGGATGACAGATTACTTTATAATTTGCAAGTAAGAAAAAAGAAACAATAAATAAACTCAGCTCTGGCGCATCAGCAGCTACCAGTGAATTTTGATGGAAATCTAGGGTCTCTTAGAGTATGGTGGCCAGGTTGCGAATTGGAGGAGCTACTTTGAATGCAAAGATGATAGCTGAAGACTTGACGAGAGATAGGATTTAAGTGATACAGATGCAGTGTCAAAGGTGGTGTTGATGTTAATCTTCTAGCGGCTTTACCTTAGATGAATCTCCCAATCAATTGGCAATTCTAAAGCATGTAGGAAACCAACAGTGGATCTGTTTAGTGGTTTCCTGCTCTACTCATACATCAGCATCTGAGCCCTTTTCTTCTGACTTGATGAGTCAACATAATGCCACCCAGCTTCCTGTAGTTCCTTGACTTAGTGAATGGTAAAGGTAGCATAGTTTTTTAGGTCACTGCGAAGTGAGACACCAATTTGGTGTATGAGACCCAAACTTATGCAAGCATTCCACAAGGGGATCATTTCCATTAACATTATATTTTGTTCAATCAGGTGTAGAATCCCAACCCCCTCTGGAGTTGAGCTTGTGACCTCCACTACGGAGTACACAAGCCTTAACCATCAGGCCAACCCAAGCCGCACCAAACAAGCATATGTGGTATTAAACATTGTTGGAGGAAGAGTATTTGACTCCTCCAAACAATGTTGGAACATCTTTCTAGTAGGAAAGAATGGTTTCAACTTTCAGCAGTGATTTTTGGATCTGGTCATTTCGCAGTTCTGTTGGAGTTTTGTGTAATGAGCAGCAGCAATTGGATTTCACACATCTAGTTGGAGACAGTCAGTTGCTTTAGTTATGGTGTTTATAAGTGCTTACTGGTGTCAGAGGAAGTGGGTGTTGCTATAAATGCCAGCTATATCTAAACTAACACTTGCACTGAAAAGAGGTGCAATGGTTACGCCAATAAAAAAATATGGGAAGGTTTTCCACTACAAAGCTCTGAATCAACACCAATCAGTTAATCAACATCCATACTTGATTCTTTCCCCATTATCTCTAATTTTGTAATGCAGCACAACACGGAGCATTTAGCAAAATATATGATTGGTATTTTAATGAAAAAGTTTAGAGTTTCCTCGAGATAGCTTGCACAGCCAAGAACGTCAACCGTTCACACATAATGATCAATTGTAGGTGTGATGCAATAAGAGTTACTCATGCTACTCAAATATCTACGACACTCATCCATTAAAACAGCATGACTGCATGCTATTGAAAAACAACCAAAGCTTACATGGTTAGGGTGTTCTCTAGAGTGCTCCAATTGTTCAAAGAGTTTGAGAGCATCCTCGCAAGGGCCATTTTGTGTGTAATTGGAGTGTATGGGTTCACTTTTTTTAGGCCTTTTGTCAAACAATTCTCATGCCTTGTATATACTTCCATATTTTGCATACATATCTACAAGGGCATTCGCAATGACAACATCTAACAAGAATCCCCTTTCCATTATGCTTTGATCGATGTCCATTCCCTGGTGTAAGGGTCCCAATTTCTGGGAGGATGGTGGAAAAGGGTGCGGAGTCTGGTTTTACACCTACCAATTGCATCCGCTTAAAAGTTTCCAAGGCCTTTTCAACAAAACCATTTTGTGCATATCCTGTAATCATCACAGAGCATGAGACCACATTTCTTTGAGGCATTGCTTCAAAAAGTCTTGAAGCCTCGTCAAGAACACCATTTTGTGCATATCATGCAATTTCAAAGGGTTTGAGAGCATCGCCGCCTGCCACACATTGCATATCTTGCCACCATTGCAGTCCACAAGGCCACATTTCTTTCAGATTCATTCCACTGTGAAGCTTCTTTACATCCAAATCAATAACATTTTGCAAGCTTCCTCTTGCAGTCCCTTGTGTGCCCTGCATCATACGTAATGCAAGACCCAAGTTCTTGTAAATGTCAGCTCGTAATTCTAGGGGCATTGATACACGAAGTAAGCCCACAATATGTGCCGTCACCTATCTTCTTGTCACAACGCCTACAATAATATTCCACATCTAAACCAACGCTTCACTCAACACCTGCCATGTGACAAAGAGGAGCACATTCTAGGTGGTCAACATGCCCGCAAACAAACTCTTCATTTAGTTTCCCTTCACATCGAATAGAACTATACTCCCCCACGCTCTGGTCAGTAGCCTTCCTGCAAAGAATACAAGAGCATTCTCGGTAAAATCCAAATTCAATGCAACATATATCACAATTCATGGCCTTCAGAGATTTGTTCTTGCGAGTTTAGATACCACATTTAAGGTTTCCAACTTTACAGATCCTCTCTTCACCTACTTCTGATTCTCTCCCGTGCTTTCCACAAGCAGTGGTTTTTTCCTGACTAGTGCCTGCTATCTGCTTCATCTCCTGCAGCGCTGCAACTACTACCCTCATTCTTCTCCCTGAGCTTACTCTGCTCAGCTCTCTTGCCAACATCCCCTGCAAAGGGCAAAACCGATCAAGATGCCGGTCTTTTGTTCAACACACACAGCACAAGGTTTTAGTTATCTTTCAACCCTGTGGTTGGAATAGATTCAAGGAAAGGAGTGGCAGACCACAGATGACTTTATTTTCAAAAGGATCAGAAATTCGATTCCCGTAACTTCCACCAAAGACAAATTTGACGCTGAGTCTGCTCCGTTGCAAGCACTCGCCACATCCAATCAGTTCAGCCTCAACTTTGTTGCTCATACCAGGTGAAACTATAAGCACTCCATATTTGGAAAGATATCTCACTCTGTCATTCGGTAAAACACTTGGCATCTGTCTACTAAACTTCCACACTTGTATGTTTGAAGATATATAGAAGAGTTTACAAAGGGGTACATGCAATGGGCAGGTGAGACTGAAACCGACGAAGCAGTGTAAGAGCTGGTAGTCTGTGATGGCAGAGATCGAGAAGTTGCACAGTCAAGCACATGAAGAGGGCTTCAGCTTTCAGCCCTGGAATGCGGCAGGTGCAGCATAAGGTTGTGGGCTTGAAAGAGGAGGCCATACAGTTTGTAACGGCTTTGAGAAATCTCTGTGTGGATTTTAGCTGTTTTGGTGCTCCATGGATGTCCATATCCTATCACAAAGCTCTTATTTTGCCACGGACTGTGAGTATGCTGGCAGAGGTGAACTGATCGGGTTGAATATCTGTTCATTGCATTTGGTGAAACAGTCTCGATGCCTCTTGAGGATGACTGCCAGTCTTTTGAGAGCGCCACATAGGCAGTTTCAAAGAAGAGACAGCTCGCGCGCGATAAGAGTTGTTGCATGCCTGTGAATTTTGGAGAGCATGCTGTGATTGCCAATAGTTCCAACTATTTTTCAGCTGTGGCTTACAACTTTCCCGGCGTCCAACAAATTTCCCGGCTATGTCTTACAACTTTCACAGCGTCAAATGAATTTACTAGCATCATGCAGTTCTCCGGGTCTGACTCAGAGAGCGGGGCTTTCCCACGTAAAGGAGCCTATTGGCTGATTATTGAATGCTTCTTCCATCCGAAACATGTTTTCAAGATATGATGGTTCTGAATATAAGCCTCACTGAACATCATATGATGAGATGCTACACATTTCTACTAAGATATTAGAATTTGGTTATGTGGGATGTTATATCATCTGTAGGGGATACTTGTTTTTGGTACTGCCTGTATGCAGCCAGCAGGCATCTTGGCAATCTGTTTTAAATGATTAGAGCATGCTTCAGGATTTCCTCAGCAATTGTTTAGCTTGGATATTTCTACAGGGCTGCATGAATGGACCTTTCCTTCATTTAGACTTGGAGATCTTCTCTGTGGCAGCAAATGTTACAAGTCTGATGACTCTATGTTCGAATGTAGATCTTCGTACTTATTAATCAAATTCTGAAATCATAGGTCCTCCGTATCACTCTATGGCCCTCAGATCTTTGTCAATTTACAGTAATGGTTTCAGATGCTTGTTTTTGAAGCGTGGATGATAGAGAGGACACAGACATTGCACAAAATGACTCTCCGAAACACGGTCTCATGCACTAAAATCATTGTCGTTGCACAAATTGGGCTTGATGAAGAAGCCTTGAATATTTTTAAGTAAATGCAACTGGCAGGTGTAAAGGCAAAATCGGCAACCTTTTCTGGTTTACTCCCAGCATAAGTCATATTTGGAGCTCTAGAACACAATGTAGATCCATCATAAGTGTTTGCAAGCATTTTTTTTCAGATGTCATAGTTGTGACAACCCTGAAAGACAAGTTTACAAATTGCATAACAGACATAAAGCACAAGAATTAGTTGACAAAATAACAAAAGGAAATGCGGTCTTGTATACTGCAATAATTGCCAGATTTGCACAAAATGGGCATGTGTTTGGAGTGGAAAACCAATCTCAGCAACCTCCACAAGCATACTTCAAGCAAGTGCCGTAATGGGAGCTTTGAAACAGGGTATGGAGATCCATTAAAAATTATTACAAAGCAGCTTTTGTCAAGTGTTGTAGGTGGGACTGCCCTGATAGTCATGTATGCAAAATGTGGATGCATACAGAAGGCACTTGAATTGTTTGATTAATTTTCTCAATAAAAAGGCACATTTAAGCTCCACATTCATTGCAGTATATGCACAAAGTGGGCTTGATAAATAAGCCCTGAAAGCTTTTGAGCAATTCAACTTGGCAGTTAAAGCCAAAACTCAACCACTTTGGCCAGCTTTGTCCCCAGGCTTATGCCAATCTTGAATTTTTGGAACTTGAAATGGAGATTCATCAAAGTAATATGAAGTGGCTTCTATCAAATGTAGTACTTACAAATTCCCTGATAGACATGTATGCAAAATGTCAAAGCGTACTGAAGACACGCCTATTGTTTATCAAAATGCTTCTCTCAGGTAAAAGCTGTCCTCTAGTGTAAAAGCTCTGAATAGAACTGGACTTGCAAGTAATAAAATATAGTCTTTCGAATTCTGGGTTGGCTATGGCCACTGATGTGATGTGCTGGTAATTGCACCCAGTCCTGATGTTGTTCAAGTCTTCAGATTTTTTTGGTTTACAATGGTGGGGGACCTGTTGTCAGCCTCCATTGTTCCAGCTAAAAGACAACTGATGTCATTTTGGTACGAAATATTAGATACAAGCATTACTGTAGAACGCATTTGTTAAGTTAAAAAAACGTATAGACTCCTGGGTGCTCCAAATAGGAGAAGATAACAGTTAATATTTTGCTTACTAGGCACTAGCCATCGCATAGTGTTAAAGTGGAAGATTTGCCATAATGATAACCTAGTTTCAAACCCCACTGCTTGTGGGCTAAATACAGAAAATGTCAGCTGAAAGTTCCAAGCAATTTTTATGAGAAAAGACACCTCTCAGATGCAAAATACAAGTAAATGTTTCATTGCTCTAAAAAAATCACATGGAAGCTGTATAGATCTACAACATAACATGACAATTATGATTGGTTAGTCTAGCACCTAGAACAAAAGCCATTGAAGTGTCTGTCAAAGCAGACACCAACCACATGGAAACAGAAACCAGAACTTCATGTTTAAAAAAAATCTTACCTGGAAATTCCAAAAATGAGACCCGATAAAATTTGAAAAGCCGCCCACTTGGATGGTAACGATTTCTTTCATTGTTGCGACCTTATAGACTCTTGAAAAGCAGTAAAAAAAGGTGAGAAAAAACTACACGAATGCACAAATAAATGTGCACAGCTTTGAGTTTGTTGTTTTATCCAAGCCAAAGTCTGTATATTATCGTAGCTAACACATACAGTGATATATGACCCTGCACAGCAAAGCATATTAAAACAGATCATTAATTCTTTAAAACATAGACTCAATTTCTTTCAAAGAAGTTGCAAGAACAATTTTAACTTTAAATCTAGATTGTAGGCCAGCATACAGCATAAACAATTACAATTAGAGATTGCATAAAATCATAACCAGGCAAATTCAGACATCAGAAACAGAAAATACCATTATAACAAACCTAAAGCATACACCTCAATCCAATCCTCATCTGCAAAAGCTTTAAAAAGGTCGCATATAGGCTAATGGGATATCTCATTTCAACCAACCAAGAATGAACAGAAACCTTTTAATATTAAATTATAATTTATAAGTTATAACCACCAAAAGCCCTTTTAAAGTAGTCATCAAGAACAGAGAACAAAGCAAAACCTTAATAATAATAATAACAGAAGACTGGAAGAAAATAATTAAGATGGTGATAATTTTTCAGTTGGTGATTTCAAGACACATCATGTTGTTGGTTACCAAATAAAATTGTCCAACGTTTCAGCTCCTCAAGAGAGAGAGAACACTATTTTTGCCGAGGAAATTATTACTAATTTGTCTCCATTAATTATGTCAAAAGGCGTACGTTTACTATGAAACGAGTTTAGCTGTCCACATCCAATTGACAGTTGTATATTTTTCTTTTAATTTTTTTACTTATTTCATTTTCAACGACATTGATCTGACATGGGCCACTGATCTATTTATGTGGGTCCTGTACAAGGCCAGGACAAGGGAGCCATGCCTCCATCAAAATTCAGCTAGAAGGCCCATAACGAAGAGCTGTCAGTCAGTCATAGTAGGGCAGGACTCTTTATGGCTCCATCCCTCCACGTTAGTTGAAATGAAATGAAAACTTTTTAACATCCACGAGGCTAAAAATAGCCTATGAAGTTTCATTTTTAATTTCATCAATTTTGATCTTCTCCTTTGTTAATCTTGATAATGAAGTCCCCATTTTAGCTATCACCTCCTCATCATAGAAAATATCATGTAATGACCATGATGATAACCTAGTTTCAAATCCCATGCTTGTGGGCTAAATACAGAAAAGCTATCAGCTGAAAGTTCCAAGCAAATTTTATGAGAAGAGGCACCTCTTATGCAAAATACAAGTAAATATTTCATTGCTCTAAAAAAGCACATGGAAGCTGTATAGATCTACAAGATAACAGATGTCATTATAAGCATTGCATTCTATAATAAAGTGTTTTTCTGATTCCATTGCCCATCCGAACAAAAGAGAGTCTCTCTTCCCATTTTTCTTTAGGCCTTTTCCATCTACCTGTTTCGTATCTAAGCCGATGGGAGTTAGTCCTTAGTTGAGCTATGAGAATCTTAGCTCTCCAAGGGATGAGGGCCCCTATGTAGGCTTTTGTTGATGATCACAAGTGTAGTTAAATTCTTCAAGGTAGTATCTCTTTTTCTTCCTCTTTTATCCCACATAGCTTTGTGGACCTTATCTATTACAAATGCTTTTATTTCTTTATTGTCTTTGGGCCATGCATTCCATTCAATATTCCATATTTTCATCCACTTGATGTTTTGATTCACCCATGACCTTTTTCTCCTGCATAATGGCTCTTTGAAGACTATGTTGGGCCACTTGTTTGTTATCATTTGTTCAATTTTGTTGAGGTATCTTAGAAGTCAAATCATAGCAATGGCCGATTGGAACTACACCTATTTCAGCTAAAAGAATCTCATAAGGGACAGAAACTTTCAACTTGAACTTGCTTGTGATCATATGTTTTTGAATTCTCTCAATTTGTTTCCATTTTGATAATGGTATGTTGTTGGCCCATATTTCACACCCATAAAGTACAACAGGAGTAACTAATAATTCAAAAAGGGTCTGAGTAGTTTTCCAATCCCATAACTCTGCTTCTCTGCATTTGTTTTGTAAAGCATAAAGGGCTTTCCACCCTCCTGTCGTTCTCTTTTTTCTACAAGTCTCCCAAGTAAGTTTGTTGTTGAAGTCAATCCCCAAATATTTGTAGTCGGTTACTTCTTCTAGAATACTACCCTCAAAGAAAAATTGTTGCTGATTTCTTTTCCTTCTATTGCTAAAGATCATAATCTTGGTCTTGCTGATATTAACTTGCATACCCATTTTTTTGCAAAAAAATCAAGTGTGAGCAAATGTTTTTGCAATCCTTGAGCGGACGTAGCAATCAATATAAGGTCATCAGCATATAGAAGAAGCCTTATAGCATACTCACCCAATCGGATACCATTGCCACCCACCAATTCTTGTAGGTTGTTCTTCTCTGACAGCTGCAACAGGAGCAGGTGCATCCAATGAACAATCACAGCAACAATTTACTTCAATTCCCAACATTTTCTCCACCTTCTACAGCTTGGCCAGCTTGGCCGGCTTGTAGCCGCGAGAGTAACTCCCAAACTCTTTCACCCTTACAACTCCTGTGTATATCATTTTGGTTTTATTTTCTCGTATGTATGATTTGCTTTTGTGTTGTTGTTGGCAGTGTTTGAGAGAATTAGTGCATCAGATCTGTTGACAAGAGCAAGAATCTCCGGAATGTTGGACGCCACAAGCATGGCGGCGATGGCGGCTCATTAGAAAGATTTAATGAAGAGGTTAATGTTGGTGGATTCATTGACAAACATGGCAACAGTTAAAATTTGTGTTCTGTGCTCTCTACCTAATAACCATAGATCTCTACATACTCATTTTCGATAACGTTTGGCAGGCAGGGTAGATTGTCATCTCTTTGGCATGAAAGCATTCTCAAAAGCAATATATTATTTTGGCTCTCTTATTTTCATGTATTATTTTCCGTTGTTATGTATTCATGATATTGTGAGGATCTGTAGTGTAGTCAGAATACAGGGCATGGAAGAGTAGGGTTGACGACAAACGGAGTGTGGAAGGGCAGAGTCAGATGGCAGTAAGATCCATTTTTCTTCCATCCTTCACAAAACTATCAATTAGCACTGTTCAATCCCTTTTAAGAAGAGCACCATAGGTCTCTGTTTGTGTTCTGTTTTTTTGTTTTGTTTTTTTCCCTTATTCCTAATGCTGTTAAGGTATCTGAAGGGAACCAAAATAAAATTTACCTTGGATTCATGCCATTCTTGTTTAGCAGGAAGCTCAATATTCTTATTTACCCTATCATTTTGCTGCTTCTTGTTTTATTCCACATGATGGCAATATTTTGGAGTATAAATTTAGTCCTGCATCTAATTCCTTTAAGCCTATGGCTTCACCTGTCATCCATACAACGCCTGTGGTTACATTAGTCTCAACCTTCAGGAGTAGACAGACTTTATTTGGGTTCTATGATTCAGACAGACAGAGTAAATTTTTTTTTTTCTCAATTGATTCTTAAGGTTTTTAATTGGTTATGGATCAAGCAGATTTAGTCTTCAAATGGACTATTTTTATGTTTGATAATGATATTTTCTATAGTTCCAAAGTATTTATTTGTTCTAAAATGATGTGATGGGTTCTACAGCATTTTTTTACTGTCAGATAAAGGCTAAACTGTATCTTTAATGTGCTTGGACGGTATGTTTGTTTTAATTGTATTAATATCATAAATTACAGGCATCTCGCTAAGAGGGTAACAGAATGGAACGATGCTGTAAATTTGTTATACCTAAAGCTTTATCACATTTCAGATGAGGGTATGTGGAGAAGTGCCACTGCCCATAGAAAACACATTTCTAACTTCAAAGTTATCATTATTGCATGCCATAAATGCAATAAGAATAGATACTGCAAAAGTTGTTTTTTATTAAGTGACAACAGGCTATATTATAGAGAATATAAGAACAGAGATAACAACATATATCAGTTTGCTGCCTTCCAACAGGCAGGTGATACTCCTACCATCCCGTCGCTAATTCTACGAAAAATATACCAAGTCTAACCATCAACACTACTGTCTAAGTAACCAGTATTGACAGGGATAACACTAGATGTCGTCCAATGGGTACAACCAGTATCAACAAGGATCATCAACAGCATACCCCCTCATCTGCTCAAAAACATATCACCAAATATGAAAAGAAAAAGAAAATTAATCTGCAGAACTTGCAATGGTTGGCTTTTCTCCCTCATCAGGCTCCATCCAAGGCTGCTTCACCATGAATCTGATCTTTGGCAACGGTTCCACAGCATAAGGACCTCTGCTACAAATATCATAAACACTTCACAATTTCCCAGCATTAACATGCACGTCCTCTCTCAGATCATCGAAACCATCAATCTGCTCAGAATTAGATGGATTCTAAAGGGTCTTGTCATGATTAGTCAATTTGGAGGACAGAGCACTAAGGTGGTCTTACTGGATTACCACAACCTCCCTCTGGTCACTGAGGTCCTTTTTCCTTTTCTTAAACTCGCTGCATGGCATAGAAACCAATTTTGGGTAGGAAGGTGCCAAATTAAATCCTTCATGAAACTCCCAACACTTACCACTTCACATTTCCAATTAGAAAAACCACACAGGGAAGAGAGAAAAAACCAACCTGGAAGCTCTGTAAATCACTGTCAAACTGGAGTGACCACAGGGAGCTTTTCATTTAATGCAAAAACTTCCCTTGTAATATGTTGTTGCTGTTTCATTTCTTAAAATGTTGGTGAAAGTTTCTGCGTCATGTTTCCCAATGTGAATCCAATTCAGCTTCAGCTTCATGCTTCATTGATGCATACATTGCATGCCCATCTCCACTAGTCATTATCACTTATTGAAGTTGCAAGATCTTGGTCTTATGACAATTGTAGCAACAACAAAAGGAAGAGGCAGGAGGTGCCATCAATTGTCCATGTCTCTTTCCAATATTTTGTTGTTCTACCTAAATCCATGCTTACTATGAAGGATTTTTTTGCAGCAAGTTTTTATTATACAAAACCTTTGGCAACATTGATGCAAACATATATGCCTCCACCAAAGAGATCCTTGTGAAATGGGAGTGCATGGGTGCCTCCTTCCATCCATGACATTGACCATACATCTTCTAGCAATGATCAAATTCTAGATGATTACCTTGTTGGTGATGACATGCTTGAACATAATTCTCGAGAACTTGCCGGATGGTTCCTGTCAATGAGTGGGTGAGCTGAACACGCTTGACCATCATGACTCTGCAATCAACCATGTTTGGAGCAATAACATCGTCTCCCATCATTGCAATCCATTTCCAAATCCTTTATAGAGTATAACCAAACAAACCATCGAATCCCACATCTTGATTGCTCCATCTCACATGCTCCAGAAACTTTGTCAACTACACAACGCCTTGCATTTGACATTATTCTTCACCATTTTTCTCAAAATGATATGGTGCTCCCACTGAAAATAGCCATCCAAGGAACTACATGCACAAGTGAGTCACACCTCATAAACACCATCAAGCTTGCATTGTTTGAGCATGGGGGGAAGAACAACCCACCCTTGTTATTGCTCACTCCAACAAGAGTTGCGACCATCAATACTAATGAGACAACAATACATGTGAGCCTTCACATACCTAGAAAGGAGATGAAACCTCAAGGGTTAGGCACTTGATACATTTCAAGAATCTTTGGGGCATATGTGCAATGCATTCTCATTGATAAAATGAGCTTTGTAGGCCCAAGGTTGTTGTTTCACATTTACCAACACCTACATGAAGCATTCCCTAACATAAAATCATGACATTTGGTGGGAGGTCAACTATTCTTGTTGGTGACTGGGTCAACTATCACCTATGCAAGATGTACCAATGTATGCATGAACATCATATGGAACAATTCTTTGGTGCAGCTTCAGTAAAATGGTCACACTAGATAATTTTTGCCTGCAAGGTTACGACCTGTGCCATTTTACTTTCCATAACCTTCTGTTCAATGTTAGGAGAGTAGAGCCAAAACTAGAGGATTTGAACCTTCTCATATCTTGCATCGATGCCTCATTGTCACTAGATGAACAAGGATTGTTTCATTCTCAATACACTTGTATACAACTAACAATTTGCTTTCCATGCATAATACACAAATGTTCAAGTTATGAGGTGTGTCAATTGCACATAGCATTGCAAGCATACAAGGAAAAAACCTCGACAAAACCTTATGATGATCAATTAGAAGACAAAGTACTCTCATGCACAGGACAAAAATTTATGCTCACCACTTGTGCGTTGTTGTTGAGCTAGTAGATGGCACTTTTAGCCAAGTTCTTGTTATTGTTTATAGACTTGGCACAAAAACCCCAAAATTGCCTACATTTGTGGCTATCAACTTCAAAAGTTACATTGGCTGCAAATTCTATTTATAAGAGCAATCATTGCACTTTTGATAAAGTTTCAGCTAGGAATAGCTCTTCTATTTTCTCAAATTTTTCTAGAACATTTTCTTCTTGTAGAAATTCTCGATTTAAGCAGAAATCATATAGAGTGATTCATTGCGTTATGCTTCTACGATGGGATGGTGGCAAGCCAAAATATGTACCATTAGTTCCCATTGCTTGTGGCATCCGCAAACAAATACCCCTTAAGATGGAATGGGCTATAACAATATACAAATCACAAGGCATCACCTTGCAGAAGGCAACAATCAACATACACAACATTGATTAACAAGTTTGACTTTTACAAGTTTGACTTTTACTGCACTTTCAAGAGTTCGTTCAATAAAGGACCTTTGCACATCCCCTTCTTTTTCTTTCCAACGCTATGCAAAACTGTAAGATTGTATATGTTCGAATTCGGAAGAGTGGAGCAACAAGATTCCGTATCGATATAGTTTCTCAATGATATAACATGTTGCACGTTCATATCATTTCATGCCCTACAAGTTCTTGTTTTGTTTACTCTTCCCTCCACATCCCTGTGACGTCCACATCTCAACATTGGATGCAAGTAACAATAATGATTCATAAACAAAAATGATGCTCGTCTATCCCATTTCTACACAACTTTAGTGCTAGAATTATTTCAATAATTAACTAACTAAAGTGTTGACTAGTTCAATATTTTATTCATTTATCTAATCAGATAGAAGGATTTATCTAATCAAATAGCAAGAGAACTAAGCACTTATGTTTATCCTAACATCGTTCTTTCCTCTGATATGATTTCAAATTGATCTCCACAAATTGCCTACGCCAATGCAGCTACACATGTATAGATTATCCTGCCTTTTTCCTATTTCAATGGTTTCCCTTACTTTCCTTGCATCAGTAATGATCCTCCTAACAAGCAACCTTTCTTTTTATAAGAAAATTTGGCTTATAACATGATGTACGTGACAGATATAAATTACTTATGTATGATGATCGAGAAGCTCTTAATACATCTTTATTTGCTAATGATGTTATTCCGTGCTTTCAGGATAATGTAACAACTTTATAATGGAATAGTTAACAATATTTAAATGCCATGCGTTTGTACTGCAACTCATTACTAGAATAATAACTTCATCAAACTAGAAAACCTTTTATCTGTTTTTTCAAATAAATTGCGTTCTTGACATTGTTCATCATCAATTCAATTTCCATTTCCAAATGAGGCGAGTTTATTTTCCAAATGTTGTTTCAGGGTTTGGTTACTAATGTCAAGAGTTGTGTCAGTGTTTGTTTACTAAAATCTTTTTTCTCTGAGGGTTTTGGCAGGAAAAAGAAATCGGCTCGTAATATGTGCTCAACTTCAAAATGTTGAGTGGAGCCAATTCAAATAGAAGCAAGGTTTCTAATTATAGTAAAAGGAAACCTTTGCAAACTTTTTTGATTTTTTTGATACAAAATTTCCGCAGCTGCATTTTCGTTTTCCATGTCGTAAGTAGAGATTTAGCAGAGATTGTAGACTAAACTAGAAGGGAGGAAAAGAGAAAAAGCATGTACAACCTTGCAAACAATTCGAGTTTGAATCACTCTGGACTTGTACCCTTTCCCAGACGTAAATCAAGTGAAAAGAACCCTCGACCATTTGAAAGCGGCAGAAACAGCGAAAACATGTGTAGCGAGGTTTTTTATACACCAGTGTCTTTGTTTGTTGTTGGGCTTCGTGTCATATGAAATGAAATGAAAGATTTTAATGACGTCCACGAGACTAAAGAGTCTATGGGACCACAAAACGATTATTTTAATCAGATTTCAGACTCCTTTCAATATCCGCTCTTCGGCTGTGAATCTTGAGGATGAAGCCTGCTGTCGCTTGAAGCTTTGTTCCTTCGAAGAGTTCCTCTAGTCTGTCCACCCTCAGGTTTTTTTCGTACTGAATACGGATATCATCATATGCTGAACACTCCATGACAAAATGCCATTCTGTCTCGACGACCCCTTTGCTGCAGAAGAGACAAATTCTCCTTTCCCAATCTTCCTTTGGGATAGTCCATCTACCAGTTTCACATCGAAGATGATGCGATCCGGTTCTTAACTGCGCCACTAGAATCCTTGCTTTACCTTTGATAGCTGCCCCTAGATAAGCTTTTTCATCATGTTCCCCAGTGGGATTGAATTCTCTGATATAATGTGCTTTCTTTCGACCAATCTGACCCGTCCACATGGCAGTCCTGAACTTTTCTATCACATAATTTTTTATTTCCCTGTTGCTGTTAGGACACTCATGCATGTTGATGCCCCATTTGTTCATCCATTTAGTATTCTGATTCATCCAGTTTTCTTTCTGCATTCCAAAGTGTCATCTACAACTATTTTGGGCCATCGAAGGTTGTCCATGTTTTCAACTTTTTTCAGATAGCTTATCATCCGAGATATTGCCGAAGCTTCCAACGAGAAAGAACCCGCTTCAGCCAACAAGATCTCATAAGGAATAGTTGATTTGACTTTAAGGGAGCTTGTGATTAGATGTTTCTGGATTCTTTCTATCTATCTCCACCCGTGATTTGACATGCTACTTCCCCAAACTTCACAGCCATATAAAACAACCGGAGTTGACCAACAATCCAAAAAGGGTTTTCTTAGTTTTCCAGTCCCAAAGTTCAGCTTTCCTGCACCTGTTTTGAAGTAGGAAAGATGCTTTCCAACCTCCCTGTATCCTTTTTGCTTTACAAGTCTCCCAGCTAAGTTTGTGGTGAAAGTCAATCCCAAGATATTTGTATTCAGTGACTATTTCTAAAGGGCTCCCCTCAAAAAGGAAGATGCTTTGTCTCTCTTTCCTTTTCAAGGTGAAAATCATGATTTTTGTTTTGCTGGTGTTCACTTGCATCCCGACTTCTTGACAGAAAAGCTCTAGCGCTTTTAATTGTTCCCTCAAACCTTGGGTTGTTTTTGAAATTAGGATAAGGTCGTCAGCATATAGAAGTAACTTCACCACGTAACTTGCTAACTGAATACCTCCTCCCTCAGTTTTGTTTAACCAATCTTCAAGCTTGTCAATGTATAACCCAAATAATGTGGGAGAAAGAGGGCAACCTTGCTTGACACCGATGTTGCTGCCGAAACATTCGGACATACCTTCTCTGGTTCTAATTTTAGCTCTGACCTGCTCATACAATTTATGAACTGCTGCTCTAAACTCATCTGGAATCCCAAGCTCCTCCATCCTGTCCCAAAGTTTCTTTCTGGGCACTGTGTCAAAAGCCTTCTTGAAATCAACAAAACAACAAAAAGCTTCTTCTCCTTGGGTGTCCCAAACCTTCTCAATCAAATGCCTAAGAGTGATACAATGATCAATTGTTGAGTGCTTAGGTCGAAAACCCGCTTGCCCTTTTGCTCTTTTACCCTCTCTTTCGGCCCAACTGCTGATTCTCCATTCTATCATGCCTCCAAAGAGTTTACCAAGAAGAGGGTTGATCATAATGGTGCGATAATTGGACGGATTATTAATGTCACCACTTTTAAATAGAGGAATAACAACGCTAGTCGTCCATTCTGTTGGAAAGCCATTCTGATTGACATCATTGAATATTTTTTTGATGTGTGGCGTGAGGACCTCAACCCCCCATTTTAAAAATTCAGCTTGCAGACCATCGATGTCTTGAGCTTTACCACTTGCTAGATTCTTTATGCCCTGCTTGATGTCTTCTGTCGAAAAAAGCTCAATCGAAGTCTCGATTATGGGAGGAATATCTTTTTGTTGAGGACGTTCATAAAGGGTCCTTGCATATTCTAACCAATGTGCACCTGTGATATTATTTTCTATGTATTTTTTCTTTTGTTGTAGCTCCTTCCAAAAACCTTTGGGGTTGTGTTTTCCAAGAGAAATTAATTATGTCCTTCTCTTGCACACATAGCTTTCTTTTTTGTGTTGTACCAATCTCTCATAGATCTTTTTATTTTCTTTGTTCATCCCATTTTCTTTCAAAGCTCTCTTGGCAGCTTTACACTCTTCATCATACCACGGGTTTGTCGGAAAAGTATTTGCCGCTCTCTTTCTAGGCTTAGATCTCTCACAAACAGTTAGAGCCTTTTGGATTAAGGATATCAGCAGATTACTACGTATATAACCACTCGATCCCTTGGACGCCGTGTTCTCTATATCTTTCCTCATTATCTGAAATTGTTGCTTAAGGGCTGCAACAAATATTCCCTGATTTTCTTTATTGAGAATGATTTTTCCCTGTTTTTGAGATGCCTTTTGCATGTGATGAGCCTGATTCCTTTGTTGCTGATTGAAGACGGTCCCAAGCTTTACCAAGAGAGGACTATGATCTGAATTTAATTCGATAGGACAATCTCCAATTTCAAACTCAAGAAGTGTGGAGATAAAACTTTGAGAACAAATTACATAGTCTACTACACTTTGCCCATTGTATGTTTTACAAGTGATGTTGCCTGACCTGGGCCAAGCTCTCATGCCATTGCAAATGACCATGTTGTATAAGCTACATAGGCCTAGAAGCTCAACTCCAAAATGTGACACCCCTCCACTACCATCCTGAGATAATCTTTCCCAAAGCTTGTTCTCTTCTTCTTTAAGCCACAACGGATTGTCTTCACCTCCTTCTAAACTGGTCAACTGAAGGGATTGATTATTGGCAGTCCTTGCATTGAAATCACCCAATAGAATTATTTCTCCGGATGTACTGAAAACAGAAATGTCTTTTTTTATTGAAGCGTATGGATCTTCGCTATCTAGCTTTCTTCTCTTATATGTCTTTGAACCTTTCGGTGCAAAGTAACAGGCAGCTAATCTGATTGTTGTCTTGCCATCTGTTATTTTCAGCCATATGTATTGCTTATTTGGATCTTCTTTTTCAACTTTGACATTTTCGAGCCATATTTCCTTGATTAACACTGTGATTCCGCCGTGGCCTTTCCCTGTTTCATTCCCTTCATTCCAAACTGAAATTTTTTTGTAGCCTTCAAATTCAGGAACCTTGCAACCTTCGTGCTCATGTGTTTCCATAAGAATGATAATATCTTTCCCTTCTGCTATGGGCCCCAAACCCGGTCCTCTTCTCCATGGATATCCTCTGCAATTCCAGCTTACTATGTGCATGAATTCCCGTGGGGCCCCTAATTCCTATTTCCTGTTTGATAAATGATCACTGATTTGGGCTTTCCCATTTCTCATCTGTGCCCATTTTCCTGCTTCCCTTGCTTTTCTCACTTTCTCCCATTCTTTCCTTCGGTCTTCTTGTTGAGCGAATGTCAAATCCTCATCTAGATATATGTGTGTGCCTCTAAGAAGTCCCCTGTTTTTTAGGATAGCATGTTTGTCTTCTATTTTTCTCATAACCACTCGCACGTGTCGGTCCTTTCCTCCCTCTGTTCTCCTGCCAATCCTGTTTGCTTGTTGTATGTAACCTGTCCACTTCAATTTGTCTTTAAGAAAGTCTCTTGCCAATATGTCAGTTCTCTCATTTTCACCAAAATCTTTTAGACCCTTGATAATAAAATTTACTGCTCTGTTTTGTTGATCTTTCTCTTCTTTTATCTGTGTTTTGATGTGTTTCTCCATGACTTGCCTTTGTTCATTTGATGATCCACTTACTAATTGAGACCAAGTTTTAGCTTCTTCTATCTGATCCTTTAGTTGATTTTCTTTTATTTCCATGTCTTTAATTGCTGATTGGATCTCATCTATCTGAATTGTTTCCTTCCCATTTACCATTTCAGGTCTTTTTTCTCCCCCTGTTTTCATATGTCCTAGATCTTGTTTTATCATGGTTAACTCTTGTTGCCCTCTTTCCATGAGGTTTTGAAGATTTAGAACCTGTTCTTTGAGAATTTTATTTTCTCTTTCTAACTTGTATCTGACTTCTGTGAGTTCTTTCCTCTCACTGTTTTCTTTCAATTTCTGGTTTTCTAAAATTCCAAGCCTTTCCTTCATGTTCATGAGTTCCTTCACATATAGTTCTGAAGACCACAAAAGAGGGGTTGAAGTAGGACTGTATAGGTATTTAGAGTCCTGGACTACGTCTTCCCTTTCCTCCTTGTATGTTGCAGTTCTGTCGATTTTGTTCAGCTTTGGTTCCTTTTTATTATCCTTCTGATTTGATTGTTTTTCTTCCATTTTATGTTCTCTGAAAACAAAATTCTCTTTGTTGTTTGTTGCCTTCGGTAGAATCAAAGTGAGGTTTTTCTTCTGGGTTCTTCTTAGTTTTTTGGCCTGCCTACGCCGTAAAATCCCTTTGTATTGTTTTGCATTCACATATACCAACTTTTTAGCTATACCCGTTGTATGATTTTGGAAGACTTCTGCCTTTCCCCAAATTTTTTTTTCTATTGTTGTATGAGTTTCTGGGATAATAGATCCCTGTAGTGCCATATTTGGGTTGTCTTTGAAACCCTCATGTTTAATCATGGTTTGCATGTCTTGTTGAAACCAGATTTGACAGAAATAAGTAAAGAGTACTGCAAAGAATGAAAAGGTTTGGTGGGTCTACCTGAGAAACTGACTTATCTAAATCGACTTTTACCGAGATTGGTCTTTGAATCATGAATACTGCAGCCCAGCCCACATGCCCTCCTCTCCTCACTTCTAATAGCCGGCCAGCCCGCAGCCCACTGTCTTATGTGCAGCCCTGTCTCCTTCTATTATCAGCTTGTCCACAGCCCGCACTGACCCGCACTTTGTCCCTGCATCTGTCGCGTAGATCCCTCTCGAAAACCCTGCGCGCCTGTGACCTCTCTCTCCTCCACACGGCTTCCTGTCATGTTGAAATGAAATGATTTTACTATATTGAACTAAAAGAGGAAATGAAATGAAATGAAAGATTTTAATGACGTCCACAAGACTGAAGAGTCTATGGGACCACAAAACTGAGATTTTCTTTTTTTAATCTAATTTCAGACTCCTTTCAATATCCGCTCTCCGGCTGTGAATCTTGAGAATGAAACCTGCGGTCACTGAAGCTTTGTTCCTTCAAAGAGTTCCTCTAGTCTGTCCACCTTCAGGTTGTTTTCATACTGGATACGAATATCATCGTATGTCGAGCACTCCATGACGAAATGTCATTCTATCTCAACGACCCCTTTGTTGTAAAAAGACAAATTCTCCTTTCCCAATCTTCCTTTGGAATAGTCCATCTACCAGTTTCACATCGAAGATGGTGTGATTCAGTCCTTAACTGTGCCACTAGAATTCTTGCTTTACCCTTAATAGCTGCCCTTAGATACGCTTTTTCATCATGTTCCTCAGTGGGATTGAATTCTCTGATATACTATGCTTTCTTTCGACCAACTGTCTCTCGTCCACATGACAATCCTGAACTTTTCTATCACATAATTTTTAATGTCCCTGTTGTTGTTAGGACACTCTTGCAAGTTGATGTCCCATTTGTTCATCCATTTATTATTTTGTTTCATCCAAGTTTTCTTTCTATGCTCCAGAGTATCATCCACAACAATTTTGGGCCAGCGAAGATTGTCCATGCTTTCAACTTTTTTCAAATAGCTTATCATCCGAGATATTGCCGAAGCTTCCAACGAGGAAGTACCCGCTTCAACCAGTAGGATCTCATACGGAACAGTTGATTTGACTTTGAGAGTGCTTGTGATTAGATGTTTTGGATTCTTTCTATCTATCTCCACCCATGATTTGACATGCTACTTCCCCAAACCTCGCAGCCATAGAGAACAACCGGAGCGACCAACAAACCAAAAAGGGTTTTCTTAGTTTTCCAGTCCCAAAGTTCAGCTTTCCTACACCTGTTTTGAAGTAGGTAAGATGCTTTCCAACCTCCCTGAATCCTTTTTGCTTTACAAGTCTCCCAACTAAGCTTGTGGTGAAAGTCAATCCCAAGATATTTGTATTCAGTGACTATTTCCAAAGGGCTCCCTCAAAAAGAAAGTTAATTTGTCTCTCTTTCCTTTTCAAGGAGAAAATCATGATTTTTGTTTTACTAGTGTTCACTTGCATCCCGACTTCTTGGCAGAAGAGCTCTAGTGCTTTTAGTTGTTCCCTCAATCCTTGGGCTGTTTTTGAAATTAGGATAAGATCATCAGCATATAGGAGTAACTTCACCACGTAACTTGCTAACTGTATACCTCCTCCCTCAGTTTTATTTAACCATTCCTCAAGCTTGTCAATGTATAGACCAAATAAGGTGGGGAAAGAGGGCAACCTTGTTTGACACCAATGTCACTGCCGAAACATTCGGACATACCTTCTCTGGTTCTAATTTTAGCTCTGACCTGCTCATACTGACCTATGAACTACTGCTCTAAACTCATCTGGAATCCCAAGTTCCTCCATCCTGTTCCAAAGTTTGTTTTTGGGTATTGTGTTGAAAGCTTTCCTGAAATCAACAAAACAACAAAAAGCTTCTTCTCCTTGGGTGTTCCAAACCTTTTCAATCAAATGCCTAAGAGTGATGCAGTGGTCAATTGTTGAGTGTTTAGGTCGGAATCCTACTTGCCCTTTTGCTCTTTTACCCTCTCTTTTGGCCCAACTGTTGATTCTTCGTTCTATCATGCCTCCAAAAAGTTTACCAAGAAGAGGATTGATCATAATGGTGCGATAATTAGACGGATTATTAATGTCACCACTTTTAAATAAAGGAATAACAATGCTAGTCGTCCACTCTGTCGGAAAGCCATTTTGATTGACATTATTGAATATTTTTCTGATGTGTGGTGTGAGGACCTCAACCCCCCATTTTAGAAATTCAGCCTGTAGCCCATCGATGTCTTGTGCTTTACCACTTGCTAGATTCTTTATGCCCTGCTTGATGTCTTCTGTCGAAAAAAGCTCAATCGAAGTCTCGATTATGGGAGGAATATCTTTTTGTTGGGAACGCTCATATAGGGTCCTTGCATATTCTAACCAATGAGCACCTGTGATATTATTTTCTATGTATTTTTTCTTTTGTTGTAACTCCCTCCAAAAACCTTTGGGGTTGTGTTTTCCAAGAGAAATTAATTTTGTCCTTCTCTTGCTTACATAGCTTTCTTTTTTGTGTTGTACCAGTCTCTCATAAATCTTTTTATTTTCTTTGTTCATCTCACTTTTCTTCAAAGCTCTTTTGGTAGCTTAAATGAGTTATTTGCAAAAACAAAACTTCAAAAGATCATTGGTTTAGTGCTTAAGATTCACAGTAGAAGAGTTGATATGGCAAAGAGTCTGAAAACTACTTAATGTATCGGTTTTGTTTGGTCTCATAGACTCTTCGGTCTTGTGGAGGCCATTAAAATCTTTCATTTCATTTTGTCAATGAAGGACAATCTTGGCTGCAAAGTTGTGAGAACCATGCTTCGAGTTCTCAACACCAAAATAAATAGGAATCAGGGCCCTCTCAGGTATTGTTAAAACTTGCATGTTAGAATTGTAGAGGTTATCCTTGGAGAAGGGGACTTGGGTTAGGGCCTGTAGTAGAAGGAAGAGACGTAATTTGTCTCACGGAAACTCATGAACATGATGGTTGCAAGACTCCTTTTGAAGGTTATAGGAAGTTTGCAGTCTAGAATGAGGTAGCTAGCAATGGGAAAGGTTTTGGAGGTATAATGGTTTTAGTTAGAGAAGTGGAGGGTAGAAAGATTCAAGCAAGTAAGAGAGGACACAAACAAACAATTCATTTGGTTTAGAATATCGGAGATGGGAGTAACATTAGAATAACAATTTGTTACTTTGCACCTCAGGTCTCAAAAACATACAAAAAAGGTGGGCTAGATGGGAAAGATCCTTATGCATCCCTAAAGAAAGATATTTCAGAGTTTTCACAAGGGGAAGTTCTTCTTTTAGGTGATTTCAATGCAAGGACTGCAAATGAGCAAGCTAACACTTGGAGTAGCAAGGAGAACCATAATTCGTTATGGCTCATGGAAGAAGATAATCAGCAGTGGGCAAGATGGTTGGAAGACAACAGGGACATTAATCATTTTGGCGAAGAATTATTAACTCTTTGTGGCATGTTTGATTTGATTATTTGCAATGGTATGGAAAGATGGCATAAATCTAGAAATTTTACTTATAAAACTTACAATGGGGCAAGTGTTGCTGACTATGTAATTTGTTTGCAAAGTTTAATTGACAAGATAAAAGAAGTGGAGATTGATGATTTTATTAGGGACCTAAATTTGGATCATAATCTACTTTCCATAGTGGTAGATTGGTCAAGCAAGAATCAACTCACAAAGAAATAACAATCTCAACATCTTCCAGAAAAAGGAAGGATTCTTATAACACAAGAAAATTGTGATATCTTCAAAGTGTTGTTGAGTCAATTAATGGAAGAGGGGATAGTAAGATCACAAGGCCTTAAAATCTATGAGTTAACAAACATAATTAAGAAGGCCCTTACAAGTTGTAAAAGAACAAAAAATAAGAAGAAGAAAACAAACTATTTTCTAGTAAATAGATGGTTTGATGAGGATTGTAAAGTGGCAAGGAGAGCTATTAAAGAAACAGACAAAGAGAAGTTGAACACAAAGTTGTACAAACAAATCATAAAGAAAAAAAGATGAGTTCATGACCATAAGGAGGGAAGAGCTTATACACTTGGAGAAACATAACCCAAAAGCATTTTGGAAGGAGCTTAATTAAAGAAAAAACATACAAATGACAATAATATCACAGTCAATCAGTGGTTTGAGTTTGCAAAATAACTTTATGAGCAGGATCCAAAAGTTGAAGGCCCCCTTTGGTCAACACGACAACAAATCTTTTTATTGTGCAAGAAGTTAAAGAGGGTATTATGAAATTGTGTGTTGGAAAAGCAAATGAATTAGATGAATTTTAGGTAGAATATTTAAAATAGGGGAAAGAATTTCTTGCTCCTCACATTGTCGACATATTCAACAACATCATTCAACAGGGTTTTCCTAGAGATTGGACTACTAGTCTTGTGATACCTATTTTTAAGAGTGGAGATGTTAACAATCCTTCTAATTATAGAACCATCATGATCAACCCTTTGTTTGCAAATTTGTTTGGTAGCATGGTGGAATGTAGAATCAATAAGTGGGTAGAAGAAAAAGATAAGAGAGCAAAAGGGCAAGCAGGGTTTAGACCTAAGTATTCAACAATAGATCATGGTATCACTTTAAGGCACATTATTGAAAAAATTTGGAATGATAAAGAGGAAGCTTACTACTATTTTTGACTTCAAGAAGGCTTTTGACATAATTCCTAGGAACAAGCTATAGGATAGAATGAAGGAGCTTGGTATTCCAATACATCACAGAGTAGTTGTTCATAGACTTTATGAAAAGGTACAAGTCAAAATTAGAACTCAAACTAGTATCTCAGAAAGTTTCAGGAGTGATATCGGGGTTAAACAAGGATGCCCATTATCACCTATTTTGTTTGGCTTATATATTGACAAACTCGAGGAATGGTTAAATATGTAAAGTGAAGATGGTGTTCGCCTAGAAGAGTATGTTGTAAGACTTCTCCTTTATGCAAATGATCTTATCTTGATTGCTAGGTCCGCTCAAGGCCTTCAAAAGCATTTATGTGCGCTTGAGCACTTTTGCAAAGAAGTGGGGATGCAAGTCAACACCAATAAGACCAAGATTATGATCTTCTCCAATAGAAAGAAAAGAACTCAAGTATGATTTCTATTTCAATGGAAACATTTTAGAGGAAGTAATAGAGTATAAATATCTTGGGTTAGACTTTAATAACAAGCTCAGTTGGGAGATTTGTAGCAAAAAGAGAACTTTAGGGGGTGGAGAGCTTTTTATGCTTTCTAAAACAAATGCAGAGAGGTGGAATTATGGGATTGGAAAACTATGCAGAATTTGTTTGGGCTTTTAGTGACTCCAGTGGTGCTTTACGAGATGTGAAGTTTGGGCTAGCAGCATTTCAAACTCAAGATGGAAACAATTTGAGAGGATTCAAAAATCATGAATACTAGCAAGTTCAAATTAAATATCTTGGTCCCATATGAGATTCTTCTAGCTAAAATGGGGTTGTACCTCTAAAATCTATTGTTATGGTTTGTCTCATAACATATTTAAAAAGATTGAGCAAATGGAAGGTAGTAGATGGCCTAAGGTTGTCCTCAATGAGTTTTTGGAGAAAAGAAAGAAGTCATGGATGAATCAAAACAACAAATGGCTTTAAAAATGGAACATTTACTTGAATGCATGTCCTAATAATAGCCAAGAGATAAAAACTTTTGTTATAGATAAATTTTGCCAAGTTATGTGGGGAAAGCCGTTAGGGAGAAAGAAGAGGTATTATTTGGAGGAATTTAACTCTACATGTGATCATCAACAAAAGGCTTTTATAGGGCTAATATCATGTGGAAAACAAAGATCTTCATAGCTCAATTGAGAACTAATTCACATCGTCTTCAGTGTGAAACAAGAAGATGGAAAAGACCTAAAGAGGCATGGGAAGAGAGAATCTATGTCTTTTGCACGTTTGGTGCAGTGGAATCAGAGAAACATTTCATGTTGGAGTGTAATGCTTATAACGACATTAGGGCCTAGTTTTTTAGCACAGTGGCTACTGCCTCCTTTCAAGATATTTTCAACGAGAATATGGTTGAAAAAATGGGGAGCTCGATTATCAAACTCACCAACAAGAGATCTGAATGCCAGAAAGATCTTTAGCAAGATTTTTGTCCCATAGGTTGTCTTTGGTAGCCTCATGGATGTTAAAATATATTCTTCTTCTTCTTCTAACACCCATGAGATCAAGTAATCTATGGGACCCAAAGCTACAATGGAAGTGAACAAAGCTACCATGAGCGTTGCCCTAACAATTTTGTCTAGAATTTGTTGCCTTTATTATGTGCCTCTTATGCTCCGGGTCTTAACTAAAAGATTTTCTATTTTGATGAGTATTTGCTCCTCAAACCATGATGTTAGGTTATCCATTCTCAAACTATCCTATTCCATCCATCCACCATTTTGCACTTTATCTATCTATTGCTTGTTATCTTTGCATCATTGGCACTAGGGCACCCTAGGCACATTATTGCACACACAATCACACAAAACTACATTGGATCTAAGATGTAGTGTAGCACTTAGTTGTAAGACCACCATTGTGGCCACTAAGGACAATCCGACCCCTTCATATGCATCTTTCTTTTTTAGGATTTGATGCTTTGTGTGGGGTTTTGTAGGTGATTCTTCATTGCAAGTTTATGACATCATCAGTGAAGCAAGTGTGACATTAACGTGACAAAAGGAGAATTATTGTGAAGGCCTAGACCCTTCCATAATCAGGTTTTGATCTATTCCGCAGACCAGGGCACCCAGATTTCAAACCGCGATGCCCCATGCACCCTAATCCTTCCCCAGGCGGCCTAGTCTAGCTAGATCTACCTCTCTTTGTAACTTTTGTGTTGTGTTGTGACTCTTTGTTCCACTGTTCATCATCTCGCTCAGTCCTAGACCATCATGAGGTAAATGCATATCATGTCAAGTACCTTTTACCTATTTCATTTCATTTAAAATATCAAATAAATTATATAGCATTTATATTTTGGTATATTTGGTTATTAAATTGTTGTACTCTTATATTCTTGCTAGAATTGATTTTAGTTAATCATTTTGGTGAACTTGTAGCTTAGAACATTTTGCCCTAGGATCCACTACAAACCCTAATGGCTAAGGATAACTCCTCTCCTTCTCGGCCCATCATGTATCACTTTAGTTTCAATCCAATCTATGATGAGACCGTTATCGTTGTGGTCACGTCTCTCGTTATGATGAGACCGTTATTATGGCATATGATATTCAACAACTCTTAGCTAGTGAAAATATGTACCTACTAGTTTTGAAAATTCTCCCATCGGCATTAGTATTGTTTTGGATCCGATAGCCTTCACTCGTTGTACACCATGCTATACGGCTACTCACTGATCCTCCTTCGATATTTCTAAAGAAATTCTAGATGATTCTCTTATCGATTACATGTTTGGTCTTGATACTAGCTCACATGTGCATATTGATTCTTCTCCTAGTAAGACCACTACTATGGCTACATCTCACGACTCTCCTATTTTTGATATTGCTTCTCCTAATCCATCACATACTAGTTTGCATACTCTCTCATATTATGTTGATGATCCTATTGATAGTACACTTAATGACATTCTCATATCTGAGTCTCTATCTGATGCCAATGACATAATTGATAGCCATGATTCTACTTTTCATATTGTTGAGTGTGAATCTCCTACTCCACTTTCTCCTGAGGTTGTATCTAGCATCGTGCACGAGTCGCCTCCATCTATTAGTTCTTCTTCTCCTACCATTTCATCTCCTCCTATCACTTCACCCACATCTGTTAGTTCATCTTCTTCTATCAAGGTATCTCCATCGGTTGTTTCACCTCCTAGGGATGTTTCGATGATAGTCCTACGCGCTTATGGATGTTCCATGTCCTTCGTCTACTATTGCTTCTCTGGCACCTACCCCTAGCGTGTCTTTAGCATCAAAATCTCCTCTAGATGTTCCTATGACTACTCACAATGGCAAGGTACAACCAATTAATACTTTATTGTCATCTTCTACTATTCCTTCATAGGACATTATGTCTCTCATGCATGCTATATGTCAATTACAATCTCAAGTTCAGTCACTCACTTTAGAAAGTAGAGCCTATTATGCTTTAATTGATAACAATTCGTTAATGGGAACCATATCCTTAAGAAGATTCATAACTCCACATTTCCTCAGGACTTTATCATGCTTACATTTACATGCTTGTGGTAGTCTTGGTGACCCTCATTCACATCTCCAACATTTCGGCATGGCTATGGCTCCTATTCTAATGATAGATTATTGCTTAAGGCATTTCGACATAGTATTATTGATGATATTTTACAATGGTATACTCATTTTCCATTTAGGTCTATTAGTAGTTACTATGACATGGAGGACACTTTTCTCTGTCATTTTATCATCAACAATGGCCCTAGAGTTACTTATGATCATATACCTACTTTACATCAAGGCACATCATAACCTATCAAGGATTACATCTTACGATTCAATGCTTGTATGCATCAATTAGTATTCCAACCTATCGATCTTGAGAAGCAATTCATATTTTTTCATGGTCTAATTCCCACTCTCAAGTAAAGATTGCAATACGACACATATGAGTCATTCATACTTTTGTGCTATAAAGTCATTGACCAAGAACAAGACCTTCTCTCGATAGTTGTTATTGATCCTCCACTTCTTACTACTATTGTTATATCATCTAGTTCTTCTTCATTGCCACTAGTTGAGAAACCTACACAATTTCCATCTCTGCCTAACCAAGCAAACTCAACCTTCTACATCACAAAAACATCCTCCTCTACAATAGAATACTTCTCCATCTACTCCATCTATTTCACGTGAGCCACCGTAGTTTTCTCATCACGCTTGACCACATGATGTCTTTGTGTACTTTACTTGATAAGCACCTAATCCGCTTACCCTCCAACCAACATCATCCACAACATTGTTTACAACATCAACACGATCAACCTTATTGTAATTATCATTGTATAAATGGCCATAGAGACAATGATTGCTTCGTACTTCATGATAGATTGTAACAATTAGAGGATAAGGGCATCATTTCCTTTAGCTCTCGCTCACGTGAGTGGTACATCTATCCTCTCGCCTCGACAGAGTTTCTACTGGGTTGACTCGTCTCCTCCATTAGGTACTCAAGTCATTATTTGTACACCACCACAGCTCATCACTCATGCGTGCTCTCCACTGCATCCACCCATCGCTACACCATCACATCCATTGCATCCAATTCATCCACCTTATCCTCCACATCATACTACTCCTTCACATTGGATTCCATAACCCTTAGCATTCACACATCCCACCATTGCTCCACATGACATTCAGTTTGGTTCATATTATCACGTCGCTTTCATGCCTCATGCTTCCATCGCTTCATGCCACCTTGGTCTTTGGTAGGTGATTACTATCACCTTACCCCTCAATGAAGGACTTATGTTCTTACAGTTCTTACACAATTGTTGAGGGATTTTCTATAAGAACCTTTTATCAAGCACTTCGTCAATTCATCTAGCCCACTCTATCGATCATTTCCGATGATGCACTCTTATTTTACGTGGTTCATTTTTTATTGCTGAGGGGTATTTACTACATGAACTTAATCATCTACACATTGGGGGCATCACTAATCTTCCCTATATTCAAAAGTATACTAACATATGATTCATCATACTAGTACATATTAATCGATCATTTATCACAATTTTAGTTGCATAATCATATTACATACATCATCCATCATCGTCAACACTATATCATCATCACATTTTACATTTTGTTTATCATCATACTACAAATATAAATCAACAAGCATGACTAATATCCAACACATTACATACATTACAACAATAATCACATGATCATACATCATCAATCACATTATACTAACAACTACACATCATGAGAAAATCCAACAAACATGCAACACATTCAATACATTACACATCAACAAAACAATCATATATAACATCATCACCTTAATACACAAAGAAATACAATCATCATATACCAATAAATTCTAATACACACACACATCAGTTATAATCATCATTACAAAAATACTTCATCTTTGGGACAACTCCCTACATAGTATAAAACAATACAAATCAAATATCATCATCATTATCACTCTCTGGTACTGCAAGAGCTCTATAACTTGATGCCTCACCACTAACTCTGCATCATTGATCTTGACCTCGATACCTCTCTACCTGCCTCCGTAGTAGTGTAACCTTGATAGAAGGATCTCTGCAAACGATGATGTAACTCGACATAACGTGCAAACAAATCTTGCGCTAAAGGACCACCACCCACCACCTCTCTAGCTCATCGAGTATCCTCACGTGCCTTATCCCTCTTACCTAATAGTGCAAAGTATACATCACTTCTATTATGGCCACTGGCTCAAACAAATGGGCATGTTCACCCCACTATCATCCACGCGCTTTAGTATCCCTCCACCTCGCAAGTACATCGGTCGACACATTTCGTGTCAATGTGCGGATGGATGTGTCCATTATCAAGGACCAATACATGTCATCTAAATCACATAGAAAAACACATTAGATCATCATCACTAGCACATAAGTAGATACCAAATCATACAATAAGACAACATAGATACTTACGCTCCGTTGTAGCCACCGCTACATTGTTAGGGGCATATACTTGCCCCTTTAATCCTCCTCCCTATTGTAATCTCGTTGCATCATGCAAACAATCAAAACAACAACACCCATCGATGTGATGTCCACCATGCATGGTAGGCCGGTGTACACCCCGCATCATCTAAGTCTATCGGCTCTATCATCGCATCTACCTCATCTAGCCCGGAGGTACTAGTTGATGTCTTGCGAGGCCATGGTCTAGCTTCGGCCCTCCTCGGTGCTCTAATAGCTCTCAACCATATACATGGATTTGGGGGCACGCACGTCTTGAGCCATATCAAATTGTCATGGTACCCTCTCCACCTAGAATAACTCAGCCACCCATGGAAATCGGTCCTCAAACCACATAGTCCTCTATATGCTTGTAGCTCTATGACATCCTCTGTCCATTCCCATAGTAGTGTCGATATGGCCTCCATATCACCGGCTCAAGCCCCACCCTATCTATTAGTGCCCTATAGGTATCTGTATCCATCTTATGCCCATGCACGCCAACCCACCTCCTAGTAAATATATCTAGCCTAGCCCACTCTACTCGCGGACCACCAAATGGCCTCAACACTTGCTATATGCTCGTAGGCCCATACATGCAATAGTGTAGTAGCTCTTATCCCACCTCCATGCTCCTCATGTGTAAATATATATAGATCTCTATACAGGTGGGCCAACACACATTGTGCCCATGCATATCTGGTACTCTCCTCTATCCAGAGGCATATATCATGCATCTTATACAAGATGCCCACACCTCCTCCCTCTACTGTGATAGATGAAGCAATAACCATAGCTATAAATTTCCGCAAGTGCAGAACCCTTGACCTCAAAATAACATCCAAACTAATATGGGCCTCGGAATGTACTTGAGTCCCCACAAAATACCATCTAGCGGCCCGTATCTGTCTCTCCATATCCTCCAAGGGCATGACCTATACTCTCTCCCCAACAACCGGTAATTGCGGTATGCAATACACATCCTCCAACACGATTATCATCTCACCAAGGTAAGCAACCCAAAGGTACAAATATCCACACACCACCTCTCACATAAGGCTGTCAACATAGGCATATTATGGGGTACATCCCCATCTCGCACTATGTGTTGCGCAGCCAACATGGTCTATAACCTCCTAGTCATCATCGACAAACCTATCCTAAGAAATGTACTCAAATGATGACCCCTATGGAACTCCTTGAGTGAATATCCCTATGCAAAACATAAAACAACAACAAACATAACACTAGAAAACTATACAAATCCATACACACTCGTTTATCACATTACTACACAATAGAAGTCACATTTACACCACTCTAGACTAAATATACACTCCTTGGATTGGGGCACCTAAAAGTAGGACTAGGGTGCCCAGGAGCAGGACACCAATGTCCAGGTATGGGCGCTCTTGTCCCGAAGGCCACTAGCGCCTTCACTGCTCTTGTCTAGGTCTAAAACCCCGAGAAAAGTCAAAATCACAATTTTTTGAAAAATTAACAAAAATGACTACTGCACATGCATTTTTCAAAAAACACCGCACTTACCAACTTCGTAGTCGTATGCGATGCTACAACGATCGCTACCATCTCAAAACCGCCGGGACGTGATGCTCTCACTTGTAGTATCATTACTCACTCTCACACTCACACAAAAGACAAATGAAGTGACTAATCAATTTTTCACCTTACTATTTATAGTTACTTTTCATGGCCTACTCTACTATAGTCATTATTTTGCGATCATTGTCTCAACTAATACACACCACACGATTTTCATCATATCTTGAGCATTTTTACTCCAATTTATACCCCGTTTGTGGTGTTCTTTTTCAATTCTACCTACCATTCGTCATAGACATAATGCACACATTATCTCTCTTCGACATTGTCTTTCACTCAATATATACACATTTTGGTGATATTTATCATACACTATCTATCTCGTGCTTACTTTTGGCTCAACGTTCGTTCTTATCATCACTTCCCCTTTCACCAAAAGGGGGGCATATAATTGGGGTCATATTATAATTCCCCTTACACTAATATGTGATCAAAAACACTATTAATTCATCATTTTCAAACATTTACTAATCCACCACGTGACATTTCACCATCGATTCCCCCTAATGACCTAACTGGGGGAAACAAAAGTAAATTCTCTATATGCAATATTTCACCAATTTCTAGTGATTCCCCATAATGACCTAACCTGGGGGAAACAAACACAAAATCTCTCCATGTGATATTTCATCAATTTCTATCGATTCCCCCTAATGACCTAACCTGGGGGTAACTAGCATAAAATATCTCTATGAGTAACCAATCAAAAATAATCAATCAATCAATTCATCAACGTGTTCAAGTCTCTAACAATCAAAATCACACTATTCAATCAATACAATACAACACATGCGGCCTCCTAGATGACCTAACTTAGGAGTTACATTCATTACTTTCCTAGATGACCTAACTTGGGAAGTTATTCTATATTTGGCATTTGATTCCAAATGACCTAACTTGGAATCCATCATACATTTTGCATTTGCTTCTAGATGACCTAACTTGGAAGCCATCACATTGTGGAGACACCTCTAGAGTGGGGGAAAGATTGCCTTTCCTATACCACTCTTATATGGGTCAACTGATTTGATTAAAATTATTTCGATCCAAAAACCACAAAAAGTTTGATCTGAGTCCGTTTGCAGTGGCTATATCTTGAGGATGTAGTTACAAGTTAGAGAATAATGTAACTTTATCCCTACACTCTTTCTCTAAGCGAAAGGATGCCCAAATCCTCTGGTTGATTTTTTCATATACACACAATCAAAGTTGGGAACATTATAATCATACAAGACTCGAAATCATAAATTCTTCAACATTATAATCATCACTCTCGTTTAGTGCACTTCATCGCGATATTATGTCTCTCTCACTACATTGCATGGATCAACACAATGATCCATGGTTTGACACGTTATATGGTTAATTCAACATGTTTTTCTACCACATCTGCACATTCTACTACAACATGGGATTCTTTGGACTTCTCTCAGTGCACGCATCGCAATTAATTTATGGTAATCGAACTTTCACTCACCAACATAAAGTGGGGGAAAATGTAGTAAAAAAATCACACACTTACTACTATAATTATACCGCCAAGTATGTTATTTTATATATGGATCTTGTGTAAGAAAAGTATTCACTAATGACCCTTCCCCTTGCCCAGTCATCGCTTTATTTGGTCTTTCTTGTTGTTTTTCTTACACAGTCGTTAGTCACTAAGCACGATTCCGGGAATCTCTCGGGGAGTCTTAGCTATCGTTATTCACTCAATTTTCATCTCTAGTCTTTGACTAGGGTGCCTAAGAAGGGATTAGGGCGCTCGGGGTGCCCTGGTCCTCATTTCTAGGCAACCTGGTCCCCGTCACATTTGATTCTAATTTATAGGTTTGAGGTCAGTATTTATGATTTTCCCTCCCATTCCCCTAAGTACTAGTCAACATGTCAAGTCATTAGTGTCAAAATTTGAGCAAGAGACCAATATATAAACACAACATACATATTATCTTATGCGTAGACTATTTACTAATAAGGGCTAGCTATCTACATAGAGAAAGGGACTACATTTGAGCACTATTCTACATCATACACTGCATAGGAAAGGGAATTATATTATATTCCATCCACCATTTTGCATTATATCTAGTTATTTCCCGCTATCTCTGTGTCATTAGTGTTAGGGAACCCTAGGCACATTATTGCACACACATAACTACATTGGGTCTGAGATGTAGTGCATCACTTAGTTGTAAGACCACCATTATGGCTACTTAGGACAATCTGACCCCTTCATATGCATCTTTCTTTTTTAGGGTTTGATACTTTATGTGTGGTTTTCAGGTGATTCTTCATTGCAGTTTACGACGTCATCAACGAAGCAATCGTGACATTAACAATACAAAATTTGAATTATTCGAAGACCTAGAGACCCTTCCAAGATCGGGTTTTGAGCTATTCCATGATTAGGGTACCCACATTTTAGAATAGGGCACTCCTGGTGCCCCAGCCTAGCTAGATTTGCTTCTGCATTGTAACTTACTTGTGGTGTCTTTGTGACACTCTATTCTACATGTTCATCATCCTACTCAATCTAAGACCATTGTAAGATAAGTGCATATCAGGTTAGTACCTTTTCCCTCTTATTTGATTTCATTTAAAATATCAAATAAATTATCTAGCATTTATATTTCAGTTATTACATTGTTTTACTCTTACTACTAATATTCAAATTTTAGTTAATCAAGGAGATCCACCTAAATGTGTAAAGGATCCTCCTTGATTAGAGTGATTTGGGCCTATGTGAGTATTGCTAGAGAAACCCATATGACTGGAATTGGGATTTTTTTTTGAAAGAACAAGCAACAATTCTTACTTCATTGATTGAAAATCCGTCTGAAGTCACCCCTAAAGCTACCTTTTAGATGAAGAAGCTCATTATTGAGGTCATCCTTACCATATTATTTACCCTTTCTTGAAGTTGGATGACTACCTTATATACTTCTAAACTAGAATATTCTAAATCCATATATTCCTTATTTTGGGTCATTTCTAGAGTTTTTACCTTTCCCTTTGCCCGAGTTGATCTATCGATCATGATGTAGGGTTTGGGACTCGGGGTAGATAGAATAGGGAAAAAATTTGGGTTTGGGGTTTTGTAAATTTTTTTGTCAAATAGAGGAAAACATAAAGAAAAAACCCTAGATAATTTTAGAGAGCTTTCCGAAAACATAAGAAAATAAGAAAATTTCCAAAAATTGCACCCTAGGTAGCCAAATTATGGAAAAACATAAAACCACTATAAATTTTGTAAAACAAGTCCAAAATTTTGAAATTTGGAGAGGATTTTACTTGACTAATTTTTCCACACCACAAAAAAATTACAAAAAAAATCGCTACTAATTTTACTTGACTAATTGGAGAGGATTTGATGCGGTGCTCGCCAAGATCGTGGTCTCGATACCACTTGTAATGAAATTACTTGTATAAATCTGAATATTAGTAGCAATAGAACACCAAAGAACACAAGATTATATATAAATGATGGTAATATGCAAGTATAATGGCTTAGCCACTTCGAGGGGGAAACCTCCAAACCCTACAATATGACTCAAATGTTCAATATGACGATTAACTACTCCTTACTACCACATATATATACCAATCATATGTTATGGCCAACACCAAGACCGACCTACTAAATATATTATAGCATAAATGAATAACATGTGATAAGAATAAAGATTATGTAAGCCACAAGTCGACACTATATATCAAATATAAGCTATAGGACTATGAAAGAAATGGATCACAAATTTGTAAAGTATAAACAAAAATAAATAAGAATGATATTCAATATGCTCGGATATATTCATTCACAAAATAATACATTTATATAAGAGTAACATCTCCTAATTTATAGGGAGGCTATAACAAATTCTATAACTCATCTCGATACAAATGATTTGTTATAACACTCTCCACCATACATAGGTTGTTATAAGCAACCTCACCAACAATTATACTATCGTAGATAATATAATTATTAATTACAACACATTAACAAACCCATATAAGTCTCAATAATATGAGCACTAACCAAGACATTTCTAACATTCCCCCTTAGTGTGAACATGGGGAAAACATGCCTTATACTTGCACTGCTCATGATCCGGTGATTTTCAGGATAATCACAAACCTCAAGGATGTTTTTGTAAATGGTTGACCAAAAATCGAGAATGGTGGTTTTGCAATTAGTTTACCACAAACCACAAAGTGATGGTTTTGCGAATGGTTCACCAATAATCAAGAATGGTGGTTTTCTATTGGTTTACCAAAATAACAAACGTAGGTTTTGATTGGTTTACCTACAACCACATCATGATGTGCCAAGTACTATTATCAATCCTCATCAATATCTCACTGCAGGGAATAATATAGGAAAATCTGTTGAATTTTGTTGCTCATACACACAAACTAAAAACTAGAAATGGAACATTGGATCATGTTCCCCCCTTAATGTGAAATTTCCACTTATTCAATAATCAACAATACTACATACATGAGCACACCATGCACAATTGTATGCAAACACATAATTGAAACAAAATGTGTCACCAAATCTTCATGCGGCCTCGTCGTTGGCGACTAATGAGAGGTCATTGATTGACCTCCAACCTCCGTTTTCCTCTATCCTCCGGTTGACATCGCTAACTCAACAAATTTTGTGTTTGAGGATTAATAGTTTCGGGGACGTTGGGCAACACGAAAATGCGTCCATAAGGCAATTTTTTTTTTTTTTTTTTTTTTTTTTTTACAATATTTTGACTCTTTGAATTTTTGACAATGGACCGAAAAAGACTTGACAACAACTTGATAATGGACTTTGAAATTAATGACGATATTTTGAAAAATTACGTCTTTTGAATCTAATAACACAACACTTGACTCTTTAATGGACACAAAAATAACTATTTTGACATATATACATATGATGACACTTTACGATAAACATGATAATGGTGATATATAAGACTCTTTTACTCTTAATGACATGACTTTTGAGGTTGCAAAATTTGATTTAAATGCCTAGACTCATCTTTTGATTAAGACCGACTAATACACATATACAAATTTTAACCCAAAATACAAAATACTCAATATTAAACATTACACTTTGAGACTATATTTTAAGACCATATTCTAACCTAAATGAATCCTTTATAACCACCAAACTCTATTCCTTAACTTAGACACAAGGGACAAATTAAATCCAACCTAAACTTTTACCTCTAGGAAATTAAATGTATGGAAACCCGATTCAAACAACCTTCAACAATAGTAGAATAAATGAAGAAATTTTACGCCAATATTCTTTTGTGTCTTTCACTACACTTCCATGATAACTGAGATCCCAAGGTTTGAGGAGACATTGATACTAATATATTTGACGTTGTTGGCAAATGCAAAAATGTATGATGGAATTAAAACGATTTGTACGTGTTGCGAAAAGAATCTTGGAATAGGAAGAGGTAAATCTAATCCAAAGTTTGAGAATAACAACAAGACATCCCACAAAGCTAACAATACACTAAATTTATAGGGATCCATTTTCTACATACATATCTTAACCACAGATATTATCAAGAGAACAAGATTTGTTGGAGGGCACAAACTTGGAATTTGCGGAGCTTCAGCTTAACAATTCCACACGGTGGTCTTTGGATGCATAGTAAAGTCTACCTGATCACAGACCATGCACTGACAGAATAGGTGATGAAGAATACCATGCTAGATTCGAGATGTAAAAGATAAATTACACCTGAATAATCATGCCCGAATGATTGCTGAGGAGGTGTATGGAGAGAGAATTGAATGTTTTCACTTTGAATACATAAATGACGTGTACCGTCAAACATATTTCACTCTCAAGAGTGAATCACGAGCCGATTGCACCCTATAAATCAAATTACTTCTCCATCAGAGGAACATGATCAATTATATGCTCGATACTAGATGAAAAAATGGATCACAGATTTATAGAGTATAAACAAAAATAATTAGGAATGATATTCAATATGCTCGGATATATTCATTCACGAAATAATACATTTATATAGGAGTAACATCTCCTAATTTATCAGGAGGCTATAACAGCTTCTATAACAACTCATCTAATATGGATGAGTTGTTGTAACACTCTCCACTATACGTAGGTTGTTATAAACAACCTCACTAATAATTATATTATCGTAGATAATATAATTATTAATTACAACACTTTAACAACCCCATATAAGTCTCAAGAATATGAGCACAAACGAAGATATTCCTAATGACTAAGGGTGTAGCTGTTATATATCTTATCAAATAGTTACTTTAAGTGTTAGTCATCTAAACACAAGATTCAAGATTTTTCGCTTTAAATATCATGTAACAAAGTATTTTCAAATCCCTTTAATGAGATCCCTCATACAAATGGTGGATATGGTTAGACCATTATTGGTCATAAAAACAATCGCAACAAAATTTCCATGCACAACTCTTCATTGGAGGTTTTCAAAAATGTTAACCCACAAGCTAATCCTTCGCCCATTTTATAAAGTTATGGTAAGCCCTTGAAAGCACCCCCACCTATACAAACAAAAGTTTCTATTTCTACTTCTATCGATTTGGCGTGTCTCGAGTGAATATACCATGCATGCGCACAACCCTGTAAAGTGGAATATAACTTATGCACCCATAATGAAGGTGGTAAAGCTTCTGTGCCTTCCATATAGGCCTTCTCACATGCTTGGATATGGGAAGAGGTGAGTTCTTTGCCATGGTAGTCTTCGATAACAGTGGACGTGTTGCTTTTGCAAAACCTTACAAAAAATGTGACTCTTACCTCGCGTCATTCTAGGAGACTCTCGCAATGTGTTTCCCACCAACGCGCGTTGTAGTCCTGAGTAAGTTATAACTGAGCATACTTCTTCTTTCATCCTCATTTTTCCACTGAGCCTCCATTTCTCGTAAGAAATTATCAAGGCTTGTTCCTTCGGAGTAACTTGGTAGCTTCTTCCTTCCCAAGTGCTTGACTGAGCATGCCTTCATCACCCTTATTACAGATCCTCTTAATTGTCACCCAATTAACTCATAAGTCTTGTGCACCCAATTGTCACATGCTTATGCTAGTTGTATCACTCATCGATTGAGCATCTTCAAATTGGATAACTCCTTTTGTAGGATGAATTACCTCAGGATCTCTGATGGAGCGCACATAGATTCTATCGAGGAATTCCTCTCCTAAGGGCTCAATATAGGGCATTGAATTCCCATCTGTTAAAGGGATGATCACCCTTTCTTCCTGGTTCTCAAAATTGATATACCCCTTGTTAAACTCGCAGTCAAGATTGTTTTTATAACACCAATGGTGCCCAAGTAATGCTAGAATTTTATCCGCCTCGGTGAGTGCCAAAACTTCAAAGTCCTTAGTGAACTTGGCCCCTTGAATAGTGATAATCGCATCTTTCAAGACTCCAATGGGCATTACTTTTGTCTTGTTCGCCATATACAACACATTCAAAGATGGCTGTAATGTGGGCCTTCCCATTTGATGCCATGCATCCAAGGTGAGAACATTGACCTCCACTCCTCGAGTCAATGAGGATATTGCTCAGAAGCCACCCATCAACAACTGCATTCAATGTGATCTCTTTATCATAGTCAAGGTTGTGAGGAGGAAGGTTGGCATGTAGAACCTGCCTTTCATGCTCTCTCCTAGCGTGTGGTACCTTCTCCCATAACCATTCTCCTAGTAAGGGAATGATATTCTCTTGCCTTAACATTTTGCACACTTCCTTGACCTCATCTAGATCCTTTTGCAGAGCCTCAGCATTCTTCCTTTGCTCCAACTACCTTGACTGCTCCTTTAGACACTGGATCTCTCCTTGTAATCCCCGAATCACATCCATAGTCTCTTGATATACCTCTTTTTGATGAGTAGGGTCTAGATACTTCCCATGTACCACTTCTTCCCTAACAACTAGTTTCTATCTTGGCATCTCCCTTGTGCGTGTTGTCTCCGCTCGTGTCTTCACCAAGACTGAGTTCTCATCCTGACTCACACGTCACTCTTGGCATCCATTGTGGGTCAACCTTCTTTATACTTACCATCCTAACACCTTTATCCTTTCATTGTTATTGGCTCATGTGTTCAAATAGCTTAGGACACTCCTCGTACTTATGTTTTTTCCACACCACAAGCATTACAACAGCAATGTCAGTCAAGACACTCACGTTTATAATACTCCGTCGATCCGCAATTATAACAGGTTCCACGCAGGAACTCACTTCTTCCTCCATTCATGATTCTGCGACCATGAAATCCTCCGTGAAAACCTCTTCCGCGTGCTCCCCTTCTACGTACCCTTCATAGAGACAATCACATCCTTAGAATTATTTACAAGGCTAGTTTGATGCACATCAAGATCAATAGCATCATGAATCGGTCAATCACCTGCAATCCTTGGTATCATGGGTCGTAGAGGTATAGATCTTAATAATAGCAAGAAGCATTCTTGCAGACACGCGTTGTAGTAGAGGACATCTATTTGCATCATGATCCCCATGGAAAATTTCACAGTCTACCACCATGGCGCGTAATGACTTCCGAGGGAAACTATCCTTTGTATGCCCCTCCACTTCACAGTCTGTGCACAAAAGACCACTATGAACCTCATGCACTGAATTTACAGACAACTTCTCCAACTATTTGGCCATTACAACAACTTGATCCTCAAGAAAAGGGTTGACATCGTATCAACGCTCCCAACATCCTCAGTGCACAGGGAAACTTCCAAGGCCTCGCATGGGTCTGTGAAAGTCTTGTGTGACAATGCCCTTCTAAACAATGTTATCAATCCCCCAACAAATCATTGAGCATGCTGAAAGGGTGTATGTCATAGGATAGTTTTGATAAGAGAGTCTGGAACTGAGTGTTGTTCTCTCGCACAATCTCTTCCATTCCTTGTTGGATCTCCTTCAAGGCGCTGATGTTTTTTTGCTCGAACTCAAGGATATGGAAATCTGCTAGGAAGATGTTCTTCAACGTAGTGTAATCCATGACCATCTGGTGGGGTTCATACTTGCGGTACCAGTTATGCACGTTCCCCTACAACATTGTTGCAAACTAACTTGCCTTTCACTCTGGGGTAGTGATCCCCTTCGCGCACCATAATAGTTCACACTTGTGCACATGCTCTGTAACATCCTCAATACCTCTGTAGTCTGGTAGGTGCAAAGACATCTCAAAAATACTTGCGGGGTGGTGAGGCCCTTTTCCACTCGATCCAAAACCTATGTTTCCTCCCGTGTTTCCTCCACCACCAGATCCACTAGATCCACTAGGTCTTATCCCTCTTGACCCACCAGATCCTCCAAATCCGCTAGGTCCACAAGGTCCTCCGCCCCTACACTACCATATCCACCTCATATAGGTGACAAATGGATGAAGTGGTTGCGCTAGTGTCCCCAACGTCCCATTGAGCGCACACCGATGGTTTGTGATATTGTCTTGGCTGCTTAGTTGTGTGTCCGTGCCACTCCTAGATGTGATACCCAAACTTTTGTATTTGCACCTTGTCCAAAAAAAATTCCTCCAAACATAGGAATTGTTTATGCGAGCCATAGATGCCCCAAACGATAAATTATATCTCCTAGGCATAGATCAGTTACTTCCACTCGATACCAACTGGATTAACAATACTTCTCCCTTGATCTGGAAAACCAAGCACCGGTGGTTGGTCACGAGTGTGGGTTCGATGCACATGCACACCGACGACTTTCATTTCTCCATGCGATGAACTCTCATTAGAAGCTGAAGGGGCTTCTCTCCCATGCTTGTCAAGATGGGGTAGCACTGATCGATCAAGTTTCATGTCTGTGCGTGAACCTCAACTCCTTCCCACAATGTCTTCCTCCATAGATCCATCACACCTACAACCTCACATTGTCTAGCCATCTCCCTTTCACGAGCTTCACTATACTTGAGTCATCTCTCTTCCCTCTCCTTTTCAACTCAATGTCCACCATCTTTCTCCTCCCTAGATTCCTCGCCCAACACTAAGATAAGCTTAGCCGGCCATAGGAAATGCCTCTAAACTTTGGGTAATTATCAAGATATTCATAGCCAAAGGGACATTACGTAAAAATGATCCTCTGGGTTCCCTTAGGAATTCAAATTCAACCTCGGACAAGAACACGTAGAAATGGTGTATTCTAGAGTATAACTAGTCAACACTCCTTTCCACTAGTGATTGATAGCACACATCCAAATCAAATATGCATCCTGCAGTTTATGGTAATCATCTTGGGTCCATATGCGTGATCTATAATACCATCTCGATCTGGATGCATATGCGAAAGTCATTCATATAATCATACTTGGAAAGCAAAGAATAAATTTTCATATAGCTCATGGTACAAGTGCTCTTCTACCCATCTACGTGTATCAAATCAAGTCGAGCACTCGAACCTTTGAGCAAAATCATCCTCCGTGCTCCTAAACCATGCTTCAAAATTCTCCAGGTCAAGCGCTCATTCATCACACATCAATGAAACTAAGACGTAAATGTATCCATTTCTCACAACAACTTCAAAAAGAGGTCCCGGCAACTGAACCAAGATGTAGTCATTTTTATACCCTTAGAACAAATCTAATCCCATGTGCACCTATCACCCAGCGGGCACTAAGCGCTCACTAGAGGCATGCGCGGGTGTCGAGCCCCTCCTTTATTTGAGTCTTGTGAGAATACATTGATCAATGACAGAAACTTATATGTAAAAAGGTAAAGAGCCATGCATTCATAATATAAAGAAGATGCACTAGGGTTTACACCCATGAACAATGTATATTTAGAACAGAACCATATATTCCTTATTGATCTTAGTTTAGTAACCACATTACATTCCTTAAGGCCATAACAAACCAATGTATCAATGCAGATAAGACTCATGCATCAGAAATCCTAACTATGCTTCCCATATTACAAAAATGATCACAGACCCATCCCCTAGATATGCCATCTCTCCTATCGTCCTCCTAATGAGAGTCCATATAACCCATTACTATTTCTGCAGAGCTTCGCCTCTTCAATCACTTTGTGATGCAAGTGACCACACACTTTTCTCAAAATCCCATCCCTTCCTCCTACCCGAGCATCTCTATATATAGATTTAGCATCCACTGCTATGCCTTCCTGAAGTAATAGATTGGTTGCCAAGTGTCCATGTGGTCCTTCAATGGAGCAAGCTTCTTCCCATTCGCAATCTCCACTTCTCACGTAATGATGTCTTTCTAGATCCTTCCATCACATGGAATATTCCTTCCTTGACCACCGAGTTGTCAGGTTGGCACCTTATCCACTTTGCATGCTTAGTCGGGTCACGCTTTTCTCGTGTGCTATTAGGGATGATGAATATGTCTAAGTCCCGAAACCCTTTTCTTTGCCTAGTGCACATCGTGGGTCTTACTAAACCCTTCTAAAACCCTTGTCTTATGTGCCTTTACCCCACATGCCCTTCTTCATATAGGTCTCGTGCGCCCACGCGCCTTCTTATACTTAGCCAATATTATGAGGCCAATAATTATTTGTAATATTGTTGTGGTTACAACAATATTACATAGATAGGTTACAAGAATATTTTCAGGGGTGTTTTATTATAGCAGCCTCCTTAATTAGAGGAGTTGCATCCCTAGATAATTGTATAGTGTCCCGTATGAAATAATATAGAAGAAATTAATAATTTTTATGTAAATTTGTTGTTGTACCTTTAGGATTCACCCCTTGGAAATTGTATTTTATTTTTCCTTTTCGTTTTGATAAAGATTTTGTCATTTTCTTTAAAAATCCTTTGAAAATTGCTCGAAACACCTAAAATTGGTGGTCAAAAACTAGGTCTTGAAAATCATCTATTAACCTCCAAAATGCAAGGGTGAAATTCAGTCCTTGTCAAAGCAATCTTTGACTCCCAAAATGGTCTTCGGAGGAGGTAGGGACTTGGTTTACAAAGTTCGACCCCTAAAATGGTCTTTGGTGGAACTTAGGCCTTGTAATGCAACTATCGACCTCCGAAGTAGTCTTGAGCGGAACTTGATGCCTATAATGTAGTCTCTAACTTCCGTAGTAGTTTTGGTAGAGGAAAAACCTCATTTAACACACGTGAATCTCCGACTTGAAACTCGTGATGGAAAATAGTTTCCGTTCTTTTTTAGCAAACTTGGATAAATCTGAAACTTGACTTCACATTAAGCCAAAATTAAGTAAAGAAAGGATGCTCAAGGATACTAAACACGATGATAAATAAATACCTTGGAAAAGAAAAAGGTCAAAAATGAGACTAAACAAGAAAACCCTAAATGCCTCAAAAATATTGAAAACTTTCCTTAAACAATGAAACAAATCTTGCAAAAATCATTTGATAAAAAGATATTACTTTGAAACATCTAGTGGGTCAAAGGATAAATCAAGAAAAATGGTCGATAAATCATGAAAATGTACGATTGGAAGTCAAAAGGTTGTCAACAAGTTAGAGCATACAAAAAAACAAGTGAAAATGACGTGAAAATCCAACTATAAATATAAAAGGACACATTAATTACACGTAGGTGACACGTGTGAATGGGTGACATTAATGCAATGACTAGATATTGGAATTTAAATGCCTTTTTGTAACTTGGTTGGGTTTTAGGGATCAAATTGTAATTTACATATAAATTGCAATTGAAAACCCAAAACCTGAAATGCACTAATTACTTTGATTTTTAGGGGATCGGGTTTCATTTTTCCATTTGCACGTAAATTACAATTTGAAACCTGAAATATAGTAAGTCCTTTCTATTTTGGTTTGGGGGAGTTTGAGGAACAATTTGCATACAAATTGCAAATTGTTCTCGAACCCAAAATCCGAAAGACAGAATTTTTTTATACTTAGGAATTTTTTCAAGATTTCTAGAAAATGATTTTGGAAAAAGGAAAATTTTCAAGAAAATAGTCAAAATAAAAGACAAATTAGGCAAGATGACTTGAAAATTCAACATTTTTTGTGACCTTCAAGGAATGCTTGCCTGCTAAGAAAAATTCTAGTAGCCTTGATCAAGTTCATTGGGCACAAGGGTCATCAAAACCTTAAATCAAAACAACAGGAAGCCTTCCACAAAAACAAAACAAAACAAGGAAAGAAAACAAGACAAGACAATGTACGAAGCACCTAGAGGAAGAGAGTCTCGAACTATTGTTGTACAAGGTGAAGATACCCCAATACAAATATTTGAGGTGCATCTCATTAACTAGGATGGGTAGTGCTTCTCCATTGAGTCTTGATAGATGGAATGAATTTTCTTCCTTGTAAGTAGTGATCACACATGGTCCACTCTAGAGGGCATAAAACTTTGTATGTCTCCTTGGCTTGGCTCTATCTACATCCTATTTGAATACTAAATCACCCTCTCGATATGATATGTCGGTTTCTATCTTTTCAAAAGTTTTCTTCATCGAGCTTGATCGATTTCAAGGGTCCTCATTTCTTTATTCTGGTTATTTCTAGCTCTATTAGCTCAAGCAAATCTCATCATCATAGGATCATTCTCCATTTTTTCCAGTTGTTGTGCCAATTCCAGAGCTAGTAAGTCCAAAGATAAAGGAATTTTTCTTCCCTCGTAAATAAAAATCACACACTTTAGGTAATTATCTAGTCTTAATCACTAATTAATATTCATATGATTCCTAAGTAAGAAAAGTACTAATTAACCCATGCCTTTGGTCATAGTTGTTTTCTTTTTTTTGCTACTTTTGGTCTTACAATCTTCTAGCTAAGTCTAAATTTTCATACTTCAACATTTCTCATCCTGAGATGCTAGCCCTCACCAGACGCCATCTCTAGGCGCCTCATCCCCTCCGAGTGCCCTCAACCTCTTTATACTTTTTTCACATATTTTGGGTCATTTCTAGCCATTTGAGCATCTTATCTTTTTGGTAGTTGGCCTTTTTGAGGTTAATTAAAAAATTCAAGCAAGGGAATAATATAAATATTAATTTATGTGACCATAATGAAGGACCAAGCATTAAACATTAGCTAACACAACCTAAGGTTGCATCCATCGTGCATCTAAGAGATCCATTGCATCCATCTAACATCATCCAAGGTACAAAAGGGCTGGTCATTACGCATACACTTCATAGGAGGGGAAGTTCATTTTATTCCATGCACACATATATTACATTTATTTACATCTAGTCTACTTGCTCACTATCAAGTGCGACATGCACAAGAGCCACCTAAGGCATGATTTTGCACACACACACACCTAGAACTACATTGGATCTAAAATGTAGTGCAACACTCAATCATAAGTTCACTCATTTGACAATTGAGGATAGTTTGACCCATCATTTGCATTCTTTTCTTTTTGGGATTTGATGCACTCTTGAGGGTTTTGTAGGTCAATATTTCATTGTAGGTTATCAACGACATCGACGATCATTGTGTGACATACTAAATGACAAAAGGAGAATAATAACGGATACCTTATGACTAGTCAAAGACAATTTTCTAAGGATTTTGGTAGTCTCGGGCACACATAGCAGGTCTAGGGAGCCCGTAGGCACCCCTGTCCCTTTTCAGTGCCCTGGGCCTAGAAATATCGTCAACTCACACATTTTTTTGAGCCTCAGTGCGACACTTCTCCCTCTCATTTTACCCGGTCAACACTTGGGCACAGTTTAGATGTGGTTATAAATCAAGTAAGTCTTCTTTCCTCCTCTTTATAACTAGGGTTTCATATTTACTAGCTTAATTTTCTTAAGTCTATTTCTATACGTAATTGTTTATTTATTTAATTTTATAATAGCAATCAAATTTAGGCATATATTTCACATATTTTTCTTAATTGTTTGGTGAACTCGATTTGTTTTGAGCAGTCTTAGGGTCCTCATATTTTTATTACTTTTTTATCTCTAGGATATTCTCATCATGGATATTTATATTCATTATTTTCTCGCTTATCAACCTTTAATTAAGAAATAAAATCATTACACTCTTGGCTACCACCCGCATTCCTTCTTATATTCATCCAGATATAGTATATAATACATTTGTAGATGCATTTACTCAACACATTTCTTTTCATCACTCCTTCCTTCTACCGATCTTACTATCTTTGACAATGACCCCCTTTATCCATCATGAATTGCATCAATAATTTGGGTGTCAAGTGAACCATCATCGATAATGGATCTGAGCTTCACCTATGCACTTTATCATTCATTGAGGCTATCAACATATTTTTTTCTTATGTTATTCCTTCATCCATTTATCTTCGTACTTATGATGGTTCTATTCATCCATGCATATGCCACATCACTCGCCTACCATTGTCGGACCTAAAACTACTCCTACGGGATTCTTCGTCATGGACTTCCTAGTTCAATATAATTACCGACTTGGTAGGCCATGGCTTCATGCCATGAAATAATTTCCTTCTATGGTACATCGATGTGTCAAATTATTACATGAGGGCGTATAATATATAATTCCTAGTGATCGTCATCCATTCAAATATTGTAATCGTGATCCCAACACTACACTTCCTACTCCAACATCTGTTACCATCGATGAACTGCAACCCATAGAAACTCGGCTCATTTACCACCACTTGAAGGTGTTATTTTCATGTTAGATATTGTCTCATCTACTTCAGAGCCCCTATCTTCCTCTACTACTAATTTTATTCTTTATCGGGGTATGTCCAAATGTCGACGTCATTTAAAATCCTTCACATTCTTATGAGCAACATTCATAAGCACGTCCTCCATTTACATGTATACTTTTCATGAATGACTCTTATTGGGAACACATTCCATTCGATCCTACTTGCTCAGATACTATATGCACACATGATGGGTTGACTTGGTTAGGATTCACAATTGACGACATCTTTCATCTACCTCATGATCCTCATCTCGCACCATGGATTTGTTCGCATTAATATTGCTTATGGTATTCATGTCTTTTATCTCAAATTATTTCTTACACGAGCTCCTCGCACTTCTCCACCGACAATCGAATAGTATTTTCTTGAATACATTGGGGAACATTAGACCTTGATCATACCGACATATCATTCCTTGTGTCATTTGGTTGCTTTTTCATTTGCAATGAATAATTTTTGGGTTATTCACCAAATATTACTCGTTGGTATGCTTATGTTTGTCCATTTCATCACTTCGGTGATGAAGATTGTGTTATGGGAGTGTATAACTTGCACCTCAATGGCTCCTTGCTTGACCAACCTGAAACTATAGCTTACCAAGTCTCAAATATTTCACCATTTAGTTTTGACCATGACAATGAAGATCTCTTAGATGACATTACTTGATCACTTTTATCATCACACACTTGGGGGCATCACACTTATTTCCCCCTCAAAGCATCGATACACATCTTATATCGTCATCATTTCACACCTAGTCTCTCACATGCAACATACATATCTTGATACATTAGTATTGTCATTTCTCGATGACGCACTCTTATGCATCAGTTCAAATTTAACTATTGAGGGCATCTTATACACATGAACCTCACACATGATATATTACACACAACGTAGTACAATTTACACACAACACATTTAACACACGTACGACACATTCCTCCCAACACACATTTAACACAATCTCCTCAACACTTGGAACTTTCTGGGACATACCTCTATTACATGACATGGAATATCTTTCCTATGCACAAAAAACACAATGCATTATACGGTTGTCTCTTACATGATGCATTTCTCTCCTTCACATTCAACATAATACATTACACATTCGGCGATACACATCACACACTCAATTTGTTTATAAGTAACATTTTTCGCAAACATTAAATAACACAAAATATACAATCAATATACCTCTCAAATAATCTACATGACAGACTACCCTATGACACACTCTAGGTCTATGGTTGTATTCATTTTTACACCCACCAAAGAACAAGGGAGTCCCATGTGCACCAGCCTATCATCCGGCGGGCGTTGGGTGCTCACCCGAGGCACGCGCGGCATTGAGTCTCTCTTTTATGTGAGTTGAGTGGGAAAAAATCATCTTTGATGCAAACATTAAAGGAAGTGAGTGAGAATGAAACATGCAAACATCATAGAGGTCAAAACGGCTCTAGATCATTGCAATCATTACACACAGAGATACTATAATAGATTTAAAGAACTGAATCAAAATAGTGAGGAAAATGCATAGGGATTCATATTCATCTTATAAGAAAACATGACAAAGAACTATGGAGAATCATGTATGAATCCAAACCAAGAAGGATCATATTCAATTAACTTGGTAATCTCATTACATTCATTAGACTTACTACAAAACACCAAATTATGGCAGATCGAAGTCATGCATCATAACTAGATCCATATCATCTAGCTCTCAAAAAGAAATTTTATAACCCCAAGCCCTTGATATATCATTCTCTTATATTTAATCTACCCAACCCAAACAAAGTTCCTTTGTAGCATTTCTGTAGAGCTCCACTCTCTATTGATCTCTCTCTATTTGATTCCACCTCCCTTTTCTTCTGCGGGTGCTTGTATATATAGGCATCCCGAAGTGCCAACTCATCCTTCTGCGGCCTCAGATCCATTTGCCAAGTGTCCAGATGTGGTCCTCCATGGGAGCATGCTCCTTCAGGCCTAAGCTCTCCACTTTTTCCATGATGGTCTTCTAGAAGCTTCCATCATAGGGCATATTCCTTCCTAGGCCAACCTTTCGCTAGGATGACACCTTATCCACTCCGCATGCGGTCGGGTCACACTTTTCTTGTGTCCTTCCCGATACGCCAAATATGGTTAAGTCTCGAGACCTTGTCTTACCGGTGCACATCATGGGTTCTACTAAGACCCTCCTAGAACCTTGCCTTGCATGCCTTCTCCTTGTGTGCCCATTTCTTAACTTTAGTCTTGTGCACCCATGTGCCTTTGTGTACTTAGTCAATATTTTAGGGGCCCAACATCACCCCACACTACGCTTGTTCCCCACCCACGAGAACACTTATTCAATGAATAAAGAATCACTATAGACTTAAAGTCTCGGGAAAATAATAAAGGGGATGAAGAATTTGGGAAAGAAAAAGAATGGCGAAGTGATGGCATTATTGCAACAAGATAGGAAAATATTTTTGCAAGTCGGCCTCCAACTTGTTCCAGGCATCGACTTCATTTTGCACTCTTTAGCAGAGGTTGCCGACTAGGGTGCTTACCTCCCCAAAACTCAGTCCATCTCCTTGAGCGTTCATAGTGTCAACAATTTTCTCCAACTCCTTTCCCACATCTTCAAGCGCATTCATCCTTCTAGTAATATGTGGGTATAGCTCCTTTGGTCGGTTCTTGATTGTACTCGTAGGGCCTTGATAGCTTCGACTTCTTTTCAACCTCGGCTAGGATTCTATCCCACTTTGCTCTGTTCCCTTTGTTCTTTTCTTGGAACTCTTTAAGCTCTACTTCATAGTTGGCGACCTGAATACCCACCACTTTATCTCTACTCGCACAGTTTTCATATGCAGCCTTTCAAGCGGTTGGGAAACAATCTTTACATTAGCAAGGACTTTGCTATATTCAGCCATGATTGCTACTACCTTTACTTTACCCTCCTTCTCTAGGTGCTGTATTACTTCTTCCATAGATTCTAAGGTTAGAGGTTGCCTCTCTATGGTGAGGATGCACGTTAAGTCTTTAAGGCACTCAAGCGAAGATCCATACTTTTTCGTGGGCGGCTAGGTCCTGGATGCTTCAAAACAATGGCATCTGTGATGGATTCTACTTTCTTATGTACTTTGCGCACCCTTTCCTTTTCTTCCCTAAGTTCATGCTTTAGCTAAGCGCTAATTAACTCCTCCTACTTTAAATCCTTGGCCTTCTTTTCTAGCTCTTCCTCCTTCTTTTCTAGTTCTTCCTCCTTTTTTCTAGTTCTGCTTCTAGAAATATTATCCTGTCATTCTGTCCAAAGAGCCTAGCTTCAACCTCAACTAAGACCTTGTTGAGCATGTTGCATAACTGCTCATCTGAAAGTTGTTGAGCATTTACCAAGGGGTTGTCTCCTTTTGACTCTGGCATTTTCATTAGTACCCCCTATCTTACCTCAAACTCGGCTCATCAATGTGGGACTCAATTGCCCAAGAGAGCATCTTCCTCATCCAAGGGTATGCACCTTCTTCATCAAATGACTTCATTTCCAAGAGTTGATCTGTTAGAATGGTGCTTTGGAAGCACGCATGCAATACTTTCTGGGATCATTAATGTAGCCCATTCCTTGCCTTTGGATCTCCATATGCTTTTCCCTATGCGCGTACCCTTAGGAATAGTTACCGATAGACTAGGGCCTCCCATGCTACTATGATCTTTCCCTATGCTTTCTTCCTTGTCTTCTTCCATCACTATATTAGCGTTGTGCTCCAATTCTTGTTCTACCAAGGCTTCGATTATTTTCATTGCTTCTCTTTTTACCACCTCGTTTATTTGCTCCTTCGTGAGGCTTGGAGTTTTTGATCCTACGCGCTAACCTCTTCACTTCTTTCCATGTCCTGGGTGCCTTCCTCCTCCTGGATACCCTTGCGCCACACAAAAAGGAACTCATGTTCTTCTTCTCCGCCCTCTTCTTCTGAACCGTGCATGCTGAAAACAAGTGGTCCTTGGTCCCCTTCAAGATCATTTTCTTCATCATCATCCCTCTCACCTATGTATTTCTCCAAGATCTCTGTCTCCTCGAGTCATCTTCCTCCATCACCTTTTGTTTCTTCCTAATTGGGGATTCCAGTATAGGAGATTCTTGCTTTCTCTTCCTCCTCCGTTGATTTCTCCTCTGCGATAAGCTTTTCCTATTCTAGCACCTCCTCTTTGACTAGAGACCTCTTCTTGCGCGTGTAAGTACTTGTTCTAGTTCTTGTTCCTGCGACACTTATTGCTTGCATATCTTGGGCACCTAGTGTATTTTTCTACATTTCTTTTTCCTTCTATCTGGGCGCAAGATTCTTCCTACCTGTTAGGTCCTTAGGTATAGCTATCTCATTTTCATGATAAGCGCCCTTCTCAAACTTGGGCCTTATCTGAAGGTATAGATGTGCCACGAGAACTCTCTCGCAATAGTCGATTTAGGGATTTCACCATTTAGACTTCATGTGACACGTACTTTTCCATGTATGCATGCTTATTAGGGTAGACCAACATCCTACGCATCTCCTTGTGGTCCCGGTCCAAACTTCCAAGGTCAAACTTTAACTTCTTGGACTCCTTGAATTTGTTAACTTCCGCCTGGAAGTATTGAGTTGTGAAGGAAAATGGGAGATTGCACCATGGGCTCATGGTTTCATTAGTCAACTTGAACCTACCAATACAAAATTGTTGGTATACAACGAACTTAGCTTCTCCTACTGTAAGCGCTGACAGTTGTTCCGGTATTCTCCATTCTCTCCTAAATGCATTTCTTAAGCACATATACCATTTTTCAAGATGCACCTTGTGAACGGGCATCATGCTATCACAAGTGTATTTTTCAAATCTTTTTGCAGGCAAGGGGTCTTCCTCTTGGTACTCCCACACGAACTTATCTGTAGCATCTGGTACTATGATATCTGAGAACACAATGGTTAAGAGGACATTACCAAAGAGAATCTTGTCTCCTTCCTGTGCGCTGGTGATAATTTCATCTGCAATGTATGCAGACAAATTGTAGATGGTGACCTCTGATATTCTTCTACAAACATTCAACCAGGACTTGTTCACCTGCATCCATATTTCTTATGCATTGAGTTTTGTTACTAGGCGCGTGACGATTCTCATCACTAGGTCTTTGATATCCCCGATGTCAAAATACCTTGACCCCTTCTTATACACATACATGACCACTATTTCCTTGATTGTTTCCTTGTCGCACAGGTCATCCTCTAAACTTTCTCCCTCACAGATAAGGCCTACTAATTTTGAAATTAGCTTAGGGGTTATGTGCATCTTGTGCCCCGTGAAGTGAAAGTGGTCTTCATGTACGCACAACATTAGCAACTGATAGAGGTGCTTTGGCTTTCCGAAGTAGGGCAACTCATAGAGTTGCAATAACCATGCCTTCTCTAACTTCACCTTGAATTTGTTGCTATAAATTGGTAACCCCTCAGGTGTTCTTTGGTGAGTTGGGCACACTAACTATAGCTCCATTTTATTTTCAATCACGTTCGTGCGATGATTGTAGTCACTTACTATCATTTTTCTTAAGTGGGATTCTCATTCCATCCCAAGTGAAACCCCATATGGGTACTGCATTTCTGCATACCATTCCTCATTGGTACTTGCGGTAGTCTCTTGTTGTTTGCCCTTGCCCTTCTTAGGTGTTCCGCTTTAGTTTCTTGGGTGTCATTGCTTGGGTTGTCACTTCAACTTCTCTTCCTAGCTCTGCTCTTCTATCTTTTCCAAGTTCAAATCTCTAACCTGCGAAGAATACACTTTTCCAACCCATGCCCTAGCTGCCAAGACCTAATTGGAATATCTTTTCACAAGACGATGCTTCTCCACAACTCTCCCCATGCCCGTGAATTACTCCCCGGTTTGTAGATCTAAACTAGTTACTCACGGTTAAAATCTTCCAATTTTTCTTCACATGGATCAACTCTGGAAACCCTAGTTCAAAAATCTCTTCCTCCTTCGTATTCGTAATGTAAATAATGAAGTGCCCAACCTTCTATTTATAGTTTTTCCTACTTTTTAACATTAAATGCTACCTTACCTACTACCGTACTTTAACACTTAATGTGGCTTTTTCACCAAAGTCCAACTTTAGCACTTTCCCTCATGCATGCCATCCTGTGCGGACAATTCCCCAACCTTCTGGCGTGTAACCAATCCATATTGATAGGAGAATCTTGTGCGTGCGTAACTAGAGCCGAAGGTACTTTCATCATGATTTTTTCTCTCGCCTACCTCGTGTTACATTTGCGCTTCTTCCAATATTGTATGTGGATCTACAATGTAGCCTTACCTTGACACCAACCATCCTTTTTCACCTTTCCTTACATGTACTTCCTTTCCCAGGTCCATCCAACTAGGATTTCCAACACGATCCTTTCTAGCACTTCACACTTCAATTTCTTCTACCTTACTCCACCCCACACTAAAATGATGCGCGGTCCTCCACGCGATTCACAACGTTAAAAAATTAATGAGATTACCGGTGCCCAAGGTGCAACACAAAATAACAATGAGAAGGGGAAACACAAGAAAATAAAATGCAATAAGGAAAATCCTAAACTAGCTGGCAATCTTGCCTTATTTACAAACACCAAGAAGACTTTATAGTAGGGATTTAACCTACTCCCATTGAAGTGTTATGGCAATCTTGTCCCATCCAAAGCACTTCAGAATCGCACGCACCGAATCAAGGATGTACGAGATGATATAGGGACCCAACCAATGGACTTTTAACTTCCGAGGATGGTGCATAAACTTTGAATCATACAATAAGACCATCTGACCAATCTCAAACTTCTTATTCTTAATGTGATGATCATGCCATGCCTTTTGTTTTGCTTTTTCCGTCTTTTAGCTCCACCTAGTGAGTGATCGTATTTCGTCTAATTGCATTAACTTGTCCATTCTTTCTTCAAGCGCTTGTTCATGGCCAATCCTCCTACGCGCACTATACGCAGAGAAGGTAACATGAATTCAACTGGTAGGATAGCCTCCGTGCCAAACACTAATTGAAATGGTGTGGCCTTATTTAACCTCTTGTAGGTTATCCTATATGCCCAAAGAACGGTTGATACTTTGTCATCCCAATCTTGTCTGCCAATATTGAAAATTTTAGTCAATGTGTGGCTAAGTATTTTGTTAAACACCTCAGCAGTTCCATTTGCTTGAGGGTGATAGGGGTAGTTTTGTGATGGGCCACCATGAATTCCGATAACAGAATCCTGACCATCTCATTGAGGAAGTGTGTACCTCTATCACTTGTTAAACTCAATGAGCATCCATACCTATTGATTATGTTTTCCCATAAAAATCTAGCAGCGGTAGCCGTTGTACAATCCTTTATAGGTGCTGCCTCTACCCACCTTGTCAAATAATTAGTGCAAGTGAGGATATACATGAACCAGTCCTTCGCACCATTGGCGAGATTGGTCCAACAAAGTCGATAGCCCACTTCTCAAATGGTTCTGCATTGGCTATTGGTCGCAAGGGAATTTCATCCCTTTTTCTAGGTTTGCCAAGGTGCTGGCAATGGTCACAAGCCTTGCAAAACTCAATGCAATCTTGATAAATGGTCTCCCACCAAAGCCCTGCGAGTAGAATCTTCCGTGCGGTTGCATTTCCCACATAGTGTCCTCCTGCAATCCCACCATGTGCCTCTTCCATAATTACAATGCACTCATGTTCTAGCACACAATGACGTAGAACCTCATCATGACCCATTTTGTATAGATCTCCACTAATTAGCATGTAGGGCGTGATGCGTATGGCCAACTTATTCTTCTCTAAGGCCTTCATTCCGTTTGGTGCCACACCTGTTTTAAGGAATACCACAATGTCCTCTAAATCCAAAAGCATGCACTGCAACCTAAACAATTGTGCGTCTGACATAGTCTCTTCAATGCTCTGTGCATCCTCCCTGAATCAATCCTAGACAAATGATCAGGTCTAGAATTACTTTTTCCTAGTTTAACAACCATCGTGAACTCGAATTCTTGGAACAATAGTACCCACCGACATATGTGCCCTTGTAGAACGAGCTTGTTCACCAAGTATTTCAATGCCATATGGTCAGTGTAAAATATAAAAGGGGTTGCCAACAAATATTGTTTGAATTTATGAAGCATGTAGATCATTGACAATGCCTTGCACTCAGTCATAGTGTAATTCTGCTCTTGGTGTCAATTTCCTACTTGTAAAGCAAAAAGGATGATCAACAATCCCTTCACTAGGATATGCAAGTACTGCTCCAATGGTGGTCCTTGAGGCATCCACATGAACATGGAAAGGCTTATCCCAAGAAGGGAAATGTAGGATGGGCGCAGTGACAAGCCTATCCTTCAAAGTGTCAAATGCCTTCTTGTTGTGCTCTCCCCAATGAAAGGCACTTTTATGTTTGAGTAACTCTTCTAAAGGCATGGAGATCTTGGCATATCCCTTGATGAGCTTCTTGTAGTACCCTGTATGCCCAAGAAATCCGTGCACTACGCTTTGAATAGTAGGCTCCCTCATTCCCACAATTACTGCAACTTTTATGGGATCTACTAGTAGGCCCTCCTTACATATGATGTGCCCCAATAATGTTCCAAACAGGTAGCAAAGACACATTTCTTAATGTTGAGGGATATCCTCAACTACCGACACCTTTCAAACATCAGCCTTAAGTTGTCACTGGATGCATGCGTTACACCGTTAGTCGTGACTCCATGATTCTTGTTAAGGATATTTGGTCCTTGATTGTTATTTGTATTGTTGGAGTAGTGGTGGCGCGTTTTGAGAAGGGTAACTAACTTCCCATTTGCTTCGTAGGTCTTATGACCACTGTCGATGGCTACTTGGTCAATCCGAAGAGCACCCTCTAGCACCTCTTCATAGCTCCTTAGCGGGAACTTTTAAACCTCTTCCTTTGTCTCTCTGTTGAGGGAGTGGAGGAAAAAATCACAAAGTTCTATTTGGTCCATGTTTGGAGCACTTGCAAAAGAGTAGAGAACATGTTGCCACCTCTGAATGAAGTGAGCTGCAGACTCGTTATGTTCTTGTTTGATATGAAGAAATTCTCTGATTCCTGTTTACAAAAGCTTGTTCATATCAAAGGCTTTGATAAAATTTGACACTAGTTGCTTGAACGAGTGTATTGAAGCCTTTGGTATCCTATAATACCAATCGAGAGCAATACCTTCAAGTGTCTTAGGGAAAATATTTGCAATGATTGCATCCCATGGGAGCAGCTCTCGAATGGCCATTACATAAGCTTTGATGTGGGCATTTGGATCACCCTCCCCTTGAACTTGGAGATCAGGCAAGGGTCTCGGGAGCATGACTTCCTGAATGGAGAAATCTAGGGGTTCTTTGAGATATTCAGAATAAGTCCCCATTGCATATGTTTCCACCATTGAAGACCTTTATTGGGGAGGTGGGGGCTGCGCTTAATTTGTTAAAATGGGATAATATAGACATTTGGCGGGCGTATGACATCCCCGCGATTGTCCATATGGACCTGGGTAGGAGTACATGTCCCCATGTGGAGATTTAGAATACATGTGCATATAAGGGGGTTGGTTACTTTGATATGGAGCTGAAGGCACGAAGCTAGGGAACATCACATTTCTATTTGGTATAGCATTTGAGAATGCACTTCAATGGCTTTGTTGAAGATGACTATATGTGGCTTGAGGAGGCATACCCAAGGTACCCATCCCAGTTAACAAGTCCACATGGTTCGAAATATTCATGTAGACTGACAGGTTCTGGGCAGTCGGTATTTGCCCATGGTTCTGTGGGTAAGAAGGAGTCCATGCTTGCCCTGCGTATGAATTCTATGTATTCTAGGAAAGCTCTAACTCCCTGACCTTATCAACCAAAGCTGAAATGACATCATCCATTTACGGGGTGGTTCCCTGCTTAGACTCCTTTGGTTGAAGCCTTGGAGGTTGTTGAGGAATGTGGTGTCTCGCTATGAATTGTTCACAATGTTGCCACCCCTCATTGGTTGTATTGTCAGTTGGTGGCGGGGTAGCATTATTGTTTTGAAGTGGGACACTACCTTGCCCTTGCAACCTATCAAAATATTGGTTCATTTGTTGAAATTGCTGCTCACTCCTAGCATATCGTGCTAGATACTCCTCATCAAGATGGGGGAGTGGATCGGATTACACGGTGATGGGCTGTCGAAATAATACCCAAGGAGATGAACTAGTTTCTCCAGTAAATGTCATGTTATTTGAACTTGATTGTTCAAGGGGGTAAGTTTGAGTGATCTGATCCAGTTCTTCGATGTGTAGAGAAGAACCAACATTGTTTCACAAGCGTGATGATTTTGAGTGGATGAGCGATTATCTGCCCATGTTGAAAGTACATGTGGATTTGTTGTGGTATGTTTGATAAATCTTGGTATATGTCAAAACCTGGAATGGGTTGACCGTACTCATCATATCCCAACATATTCGGGGGTATAAGAATACCCATAGAATAAAGGATGGATGAAAGCAGAAACACTTAGAGACTAGCTCTTCACGTCAGTTCACCAATTTTATGCACAAAAAATCAACATGTGACCTTCGCACACCGACCTCCCGAGGTAAATCGAGACATCCGGTTTGGAATTTGAAATGGGAGTAAAAGTGATGGTGATGACCAAGCTAATTGGGCAACCTTATGTCTTTGACACACAATAACGGAATCTGCGAATCTAAGGTAAAGAATGCTCTCCTAACCTGAAGGGGTGTAATGGCGGGGTCTGATATGATAGCTACTCAGAGACTCTAATCGATGTCTAGCTCAGCCGAGATTCTATTGGTGGGTTATGGAATACGTGGAAAGTATCCTGCAGATGCCTCGTATGGGTTTCCAGACAAGTTCATGGAAATTGAGACAAGAGATGTAGCGGAGTTATAGGAACTAAGGGTGATTCTTTGGTCTCATCTAGAAAGTCTTAGCCTAATCAGCTGCTATATTTAACAATGAAAGTTGTGTGATGATATCAGGTGGAAGCGGTGAGGATATGAATACCTACGTGCATAGGCTAGTGTCGATATCTAACTGACTAGTAGGTCCGTTGGGTTGCAGGACCTGTGGGTCACAACCAAAGACTCATTGAGGTTGAGGCCCTGGAATGGTCATACATGCAGTCAAATCCTATTCCCAGGAGCAGTCCAAAAGTCATAGGCCTTGTTAGTAGCTATGTTTAAAGTCTCTAACTATCTTATTTTCTCTATGTATGTGGCGGGTGTGCGTAAGATTGTTAAGCGCAGACTTGTGTCAATGTCAGTTACTAACTCTGGCCCGTTGGGTTGTGGGACCAGAGGATCACAACCGTAGGTCTTTTCCTGTTGTGGATTGTTGATGGTTATACAAAGTGAATTTGATTCATTTTCAGTGAATAAAATATCTATCAAATGAAATCTAAAATATATTTTTGGTGTTTTCTCAATATATAAGAACAAAACAATAAACCAAGCTAATCTATGGAAATAAATATTTTTTTGCTTTTCTAACTTTTCAGACAATGCATCTAATCTAACCAACAATTTAAAGAAAACAAATAGATAGCCGGATGTAGCTAGCTATATGTACAGATGTGTGAATCTAAATCTAAGATCTACTCTAATTCAAATAAAATCTCTCCAACTCTACCTCAAAAGTGAAGAATAAATCATGACTCTAACAGAGCTATCATTCACCCACTATTTCCTTGGCAATATTGAAGAGAAAACTTCCTATTGACTTGATCTACTTGTAACTATTTGATTAATTGAAATGAATTATTTCTCTACTCTATTTGATATGCAATTTGACAAAACAAAGCAAACAAATACACAACTCCAACCTGGAAGAGCAAGAGCTTTGGAAAATCTAGAAGTATGAGTATCTATCCCCTCAGTTCTTTCCTTTCTTTCTTTGAGCGTTCATGTGAGTCCAAGGATGGGAATGCAAAGAACAACAACAAGAGGATGGCGCTTGAGCAATGGCAGCTTGGAAGCAATCTGGACCTAATAGAGGTAGAAGAAAGATAGCACAAGAGATATGATCTTGGCTATGTAATTCATAGTAAGATTATTGCAGCACAACAATGCAAGATACACAAAATTCTCAGGCCCTTTGCTTGAATACAAGCATGGAATATATAGGAATGGAAGATAGAATATTACTTCATGCACAAGGCAATGAAGAGGGAGTTCCACTCATTAAATCTATTTTAAAAATAGAAGGAACAAGGAGAACCAAGCAAATGCATCTATTTTTAGAAAATTTGGCTCACGGATGCGTTCAAAAATTGAACTTAAGTGAATCATCTCGTGAAAATTCATGAGTGAAGATTCGGGAAAAAGCGGTCGGGATTTCACCCTATGCGGGGTGGTGGTTTGCAAACCGCCGCCGAGGCAGGCAGCATGTTTTGACACTTAAGGCCAAAACAAGCACATAATGAAGGGGAAAATTGGAAAAATGCAAGGAGAAGCTATGTAAGGCTATAAATATATCTGCAAGTGGGCTTTAAAGCTCGAACACCTTCTCGAAAGGATTTTGAATCATCACTAGGGACTTTTTGTAATCGCTGTTTTCCCGAAAATGTAGCACTTGTAATTTTGGGTGCATACATGGTACCTTCTCTCTTGACCATGATCCTAGCAAGGGAATTATATTCTCTTGCCTTAGCATTTTACATACTTCCTTGACCTCATCCAGGTCATCTTTTGGAACCTCGATCCTCCTTCGTTTCTCCTCCCTCTGGACTACTCCTTTAGACATTGGATTTCTCCTTGTAAACTCTAAATGACATCCATGGTCTCTTGATATACCTCCTTCGATGCGCGAGGTCCTGGGTACTTCCCATGTACCACTTATTCCCTTGAAACTAGGTTCTTCTGCCTTGGTATTTCCTTTGCGCACTCGGCCTCTACTCTTGTTGTTACCATAACAGGTTCCAAGCCTGCATTACGTGTCACACGGGGCATCCATTGTGTGTTAGCCTTCTTAATGCTTACCATCGGTGCCCTTGTCTTTCCGGTGCTCTTGATTCATATGATTAAATAATCAGGGAACTCCTCATGCTTGTGTTTCTTCTCGCACCATGAGCACTGCAATAAGTTTAGGCACTTTTACTTATAGTGGTCTGTAGACCCACAATTAAAACAAGTTCCACATGGGAACTCACTTCTTCCTCCTCTGCGGTTACCATGACCATGGAATCCTCCGCAAAATCCCCTTCCACGCGCGCTTCCATCTGTGCGCTCCTCATACCAGTGATCATCACCCTTAGAACCACTTTCAAGGCTAGTTTGGTGCACACCAAGATCAATGACCTCATAGATCTGGTCAATAAGCATACAATCCTTAGTATCATGGGTTGTAGAGGTGTAGATCTTATAGTAGCAAGACACATTTTTCACATTACATGCTATAACAAGGGACATCTACTCATGGTCCCCATGACAAATCTCATAATCTACTGCTACGATGCGTACTATCCTCCAGGGGTAACTATCCTTGACATGCCCCTCTACTTCACAATCTGTACACCATATACCACTGTGAGTCTCATGGGCTGAGTTCGTAGACAAATTCTCTAGCTGCTTAGCCATAGTAGTGATTTGGGCCTCCAGGAACAGAGTAACACCAGTATCAACACTTCCAACAGCCTTCAACACGCAGGGAAACTTCTAACACCTCGCGTAGGTCTGTGAAAGTTTTATGAGATAAAGCTCTTCTAAAAGGTGTTATCAACCCCCCAACAAACCATTGAGCATGTTGTGAAGGGTGAATGTCATATGACAATTTTGACAGGAGGGTTTTGAACCATGCATCATACTCCCACACACTCTTTGCCATTCCCTGTTGAATCTCCTTGAGCACTGATGCTCTTTTGTTCAAACTTAGGGATGTGGAATTCTACCAAGAAGGCATTCTTTAAAGCAATATAATCCACCACCGTTTGATGAGGGTCATATTTCCTATACCATCTATGCGTGTGCCCTTACAACGTCATTGTAAACTGGATTGCCTTCGCTCCGGGGTTGTGATCCCCTTCACGCGCCATAGCAACTCACACTTGTGAACATGTTCTGTAGCATCTTCAATACCTCTGTAATCTAGCAAATGTAAAGACATTTCAAAGAAGACTTGAGGAGGTGGTTAGGGCCCTTGTCCTCCTGATCCAGAGCCTTGGTTTCCTCCGGTGTTTCCCCCGCTGCCAGATCCACCAGATCCACCAGGTTCTATGCCTCTTGACCCACTGGACCCACCAGTCCCATTCCTCCCGACCCATCAGATCCACCAGGTCCTATGCCCTTTAACCCACCGAGATCCACCGAGGTCTGTAGTGGTCATGTCAAGGGTCCCCAACGCTCCACTCGAACTACGTGCCTATGGTCATGGTCTCGTGACAACGCTCCACTACCAATAGTGTACCCCGTGCCACTCCCATATGTGAGACCGAAGGCTTGTATACTTGCTCCTTATCCAAAAATTCCTCTGAATATTGGAATAGTATGCGTAGCTATAGAAGCAGGAAATGAGAAAGTGTATCTCCTGGGCGCAAATCTGTCACTTCCATCGATACCAATTGGGTCAACGATACTCCTTCCTTGATCTAGAAAATCAAGTGCTAGGGTTTGGTCACTAGGTGGGTTCAGATGCATGCCAACGAATCTTCTCTCTCCACGCGACGAAATCTCATCGGAAGTGAAGGGGTGGGTTTCTCTTACGCGCTTGCCAAGATGGGGCAACACGGACTACTCGGGTTCAATATCCTCTGCGTGAACTTCAACTCCTTCCCACAACACCTACCTCCATAGATACATCACACTTGTAACCTCACATTATCTAGAAATCTCCCTTTCACACACTTCACTATACTTGAGTCATCTCTCCTACATTTCTTTCTCCATTGCAATATCTGCCATCTTCCTCACCCAACACTCATAACGGCTTACCCGGCCACTCGGAAATGCCTCTAAACTCAAGGTAACAATCAAGATCTTCATTTCTAGAGGGATAACATGTATAAATGATCCTTTAGGCTCTCGCAGAAACTCAAACTCAACAATTTATGGATAAGAATATGTAGAAATAACGTAAACCAGAGTGTAGCTAGCCGACACACCTTTCCACCAATGATCCATAACACGAGTCCATGTCAGATTTGCATCTTGTAGCCTCTGGTATTCTTCTTGGGTCCATGTGCATGATCTATAATACCAACTTGATCTAGACGCATATGCTGAGAGCCATTCATACAACTCTACTGGGAAACAACATAATTTTTTTCATATAAATCATGGTAGAGGTTCTCTTCTACCCATCTACGTGCATTAAACTCAAGTCCAGTGTTGAATCTCTAAGAAAATTTCTCCTTCGTGCTCTTAAACCATGTTTCAACACTTTCCAAGGTTAAACGCTATGTCATCACTCATTGCACTGAGATCATGATGTATGTTATTTCCCCCACTACAACTGCGAAAAGAGGTCTCGACAAAGGAACCAAGATGTAGTCATTTTTACACCCACCAAAGAACAAGGGATCCCATGTGCACCGCCTATCATCTAATGGGGGTGGGTGCTCACCGAGGCACACGTGTGCACCAAGTCTCTCTTTTATGTGAGTTGAGTGGGAAAACATCATCTTTGATGCAAACATTAAAGGAAGTGAGTGGGAATGAAACATGCAAACATCATAGAGCTCAAAATGACTCTAGATCATTTTAGTCATTACAAACAGAGATACTATAACAAATTTAAAGAAGCCCTGAATAAAAATAGTGAGGAAAATACATAGGGATTCATATTCATCTTATAAGCAAACATGACAAATAACTACGGAGAATCATGTATGGATTTGAACCAAGAAGGATCATATTCAATTAACTTGGTAATCTCATTAAATTCATTAGAATTACTACAAAACACCACATTATGATGCATTGTAGTCATGCATCATAATGGATCCATATCATCTAGCTTTCAAAAAGAAATTTTATAACCCTAAGCCCTTGATATATCATTTGATTATTTCTTACACTTCCTTTTCATTGAGCCCACGTGCATATCGATTTGATATTTCGATGGAGTTAGCTACACGACTCGGACTTAGGGAACTCTCTTGAATTTTTCATGAGATTTTGAAGTTGGCCCAAAAACCCTTGGTATAACACTAACTTGTCAATTGTCTGGAGATCGAGTACCAAAGATACTCTTGTACCTTCATCAACCAAGCTCTTGAAATCAACAACAATTTTCACTTGCTATGAGTATACTAAGATCATTGTCCTAGAATTTGCAATGGATTTTATCAAAATCGTCGATGATATCATCAACAATGTCGATTCGTTCATTCCTTAGAGCATCCAAATTTTGGTTTCTTCCTTGAGAATTCAAACAAGGAATTCAATGGCCTCAAAATATTCAAAGAGCTTAGAAGAGTCATCAATGACCCCTTCATTGACAAGAAGATCAGGGTTCATTTTCCATAATTATTTCCATGTTTCCAGAGTAAGTTCCCAATTATCACATTCATCACCCAAAATAGTGAGCATGTTTTTCATGGTATCCTTCTTTGTGTCAAGTTCTTGTGCATCATCACAAAATCTTTGATCACATGTTCTCCTTCTTGGATCAAATGGTCCATCCATGCACCGATTGCTCACCCTTATCGACCAATTTTCTCCACCTTTGTGGAGAAGGAGGTGGTGTAAAATCTTGTTGAAATTGCAAGAGGCGATAGAATGAATGGGTTGTATGATCTTATGAAGGATGAAAATCACTTGCTCCAAGTCATTCTTGAGCTCATCCTTGGTAACCTTAGCTTTATCAAATTTCTCCAAAAGGTTTCCAATGGCAATCTAAACATCCTACTTGGCCCCTTCAAGAGTAGATTTTCCCAAGGATATTTAAAAATATAGTAATCTATTGTTGTGATGCCTTCTTTAGATTTATTTATAATAGGTGTTTTTATCTCAACAAACCTCTCCTCAATTGATCAATCAATAGATGAGACATGTAATTTATATTATTGTATTGACATTGGGGAGTTAGATCCAAAGTGCTAAGATCAAAATCGTCAAGCAATGGATACCTTATTTTTATTCTTTTGGGTTTGCATGGTTAGCCAAGAAAGAGTGGAAGAATATATCATTTTTGAGAGGAAAAAAATGGAAAGGAAACCATGGAAGTAGATAGAATGGGTTATGAAAGTATAGTTTCGAGAATAGTCATGAGTGGAAAAGGAGTGAGAAGTGGGGAGAAATGGAAAATATAGTTTCATATATGGATGAAATGGGAAGGGTGATAAGGGAAAAGAGGGAAGATAAGGTTGGGGAAGAGGAGTCCTTAAGGGTGAATTCAAATATACACTATCTCTAGATGAAAGGGAAGGAATGGAAGAAAATACTTGGGCCATGGTAGGAGAGGAGGTGGACAAGATAAGAGAAGAGGATGTGGGAGGAGAAGGAACCAAAAATGGGGAAGAAAGAAGAGGAGGTGAGAGAGGAGACTAAAACACATGGGTGGTAGAGGATGGAGAAAAACTTAAATTAATAACTTTGGTAAAAGGAGAAGAAGAAGAAGGTTCAGCACCCTTGCTTACAAATTTGAATCTACGAGGTTTGGGAGTGGGCCTTTCTTCTTTTGTAACAATGAGGTTGGCCCACCACTAATTGTACTTGAGTTGTTGTAAGCGAGAGGCATGTTCGAATCTTTGGATAGAATTCCCAATGAAAGTATCCACCTGGTGGGTGTGGTTAAGGATGTTTTCCATGTGATCCTTGGAGACCATGAATTCTGAAGTGACCAATTGATTGATGGTAATGGCTGATTCCTTTACATTCATTTGAGTGTACGTGATGTCCAAGATTTCCTCGTCATTTTGGAGACCTTTGGGGACATATGCGATACCATATTTTCCCACTTCCTTAAGAGTAAACCTACTGATAATCCTTCTCTCATATGGCCACTTCATCCCTACAATCAACCCAAATATCCTCCAATTGTGGTATGTGAACACCATTTGGTCCGATTCCACCGACGACACCCCAATAATCAAAACTAAATCATGGGTAAAAGTTCTTGATTGTCATCTATTGCATCTTTGCCTTGAAATTCTTGGACTTGGAGGATTACGCACATACATATCATCCCGATTTCACATGTAATTAAACTCCGCCTTATGCTTGCTTTATTGAAACTTGTGTAGGTGGATCAATTTCTGATTAACTCCATCAAAACCCATTTTTTAGTAGGAAACCTTGGAAGTTTGTAAGGAACACCAAAAATCCTCCTACTCGACATAAGTGAAAGTTGGGAATTATAAGAAGACACAACCCCATATCTTGACCACATTCTAAGAGCTATATGAGATTTGACGATTATATAGGTCTTTATCAAACATACACATAATAACATAGAAGAAATTGTCATTCACTCTTCTGAAGTGTTTTGGCCCTTCCTTCATCATCAATTGGGGATAGAAATCATAAATTTTTACTTGGTTCCTCTAACTAATGTATGTCAACCCTTGGTAATTTATCATCCCTCTCGCAACATATATGAGACATGGGAAGTCATATAGAAGTTCTACGTGGTCTAAACTTCTAGCAATTGAGAGTGTAAGGCATCAGCGATATGTTCATCCCATGGATGAGAGTGGTATTCTTGAAAATAGTGGAGATGTATTAATACATCCACTCTTAAAAATCCCTCAAAAAGGAAGGCCCACAACTCTACTTTTGAGTAAAGTAATCAAGTCAATGACTTCCTGCATGAAGTCCGAGTTGGGAACAATATTTGGAAACACAGTTACCATTGCCTTAGGCTTTGTAAGGTAAATTTTGTTGAGGATCTTAATGAAAGTATTTAAATTACCTTTCCAATGCTCAAGAGCTGATTTAGGTGATATTATTACATAACCCTCAACATCGGGAGCTTAAAAAATACTCAAGGTAGTCGGTATTCAATTTGATTACTACTATTGCATATTTGTCTTTAAGCGTCACGATTGAATCATAGTGTGCTACTACTACATATACAAAATTTGGGCACTACATAGAAGGTGGAAAGGTATCTGCTAGATAAATACCAAGATTATAAATACTTTTGATCCAAGAAAAATTGGATTGAGATTTGACTTCGTCCCACAACTACGGTAGATCATTGTGACCTAGATTAGTGTCCCCAATTTTATCGAAGTCTAACATGATATTAGGAGGAGTCACCCCTTGGAAATTATACTTCATTTTTCCTTTGCCTTTTGAAGAATATTCCGTCATTTTCTTTGAAAATCCTCGGAAACACATGAAACTGGTGGTTAGAAATTGGGTCTTAAAATCAACTATTAACCTTTGAAATGCAAGGAGGAATTTAGTCCTTGTAAACCAATCTCGACTCTGAAATGGTCTTCGGCGGACGTAGGGACTTATTTTACAACCTTTGACCCCAAAATTTTCTTCAACGGAACTCAACCCTTGTGCAATGTAACTTTCGACCTCTAAAGAAGTCATGAGCGAGAACTTGATGTTTGTAATGCAATCTCAAAATTCCGTAGTAGTTTCGGCGTGAGGTCGAACCTCGTTTTACAATTACGAATTTCTAAATTACAACTCACAAAGGAAAATAGTTTCCATTCTTTTTGAGAAAACTTGGATAAATATGAAACTTGACTTCATATTAAACCAAAATCAAGTAGAGAAAGGATACTCAATGATACCAAATAAAATGATAAAGAAATACCTTGGAAAAAAGGCCAAAAATGATACTAAACAAGAAAACCCTAACCGTCTCAAAAATATGGAAACAATGCCTCAAACAATGACAAAAATCTTGTAAAAATCATTAGAATAAAAATCTTACCAAAAATTTGGTGGGTCAAAGGAGAAATCATGAAAAATTCTTGAGAAATCATGAAAAGGTACGGTTGGAAGTCGTAAGGTTGATAGCAAGTCAAAGCGTATAAATGGACATGTGAAAATGACGTGGAAATCCAGTTAAGAATAGAAAAAGGCACATTAATTCCATGTAGTCAAAACATACAAGTGGGTGGCATTAATACGTTGACTAGATGTCGAATTTGACCGCCTTTTTGTAACTTGGTTGGGTTTTGTTTTTTGGGTTTTACGGATCACATTGTAATTTACATGTAATTTGCAATTGAAAACCAGAAACCTGAAATGCACTTATTTCTTTGATTTTTGGGGATTGGGTTTCAATTTGTAATTTACATGTAAATTATAAATTGGAACTCAAAACCTAAAATTCTCTTGGAAGGTTAGGTTTGGAGGTCAGGGTTTTATTTTTCCATTTGCATGTAAATTACAATTTGAAAACCAAAAACCAAAATACACTTAGGCCTTTGTATTTTGGGTTTTGGGGTTTGAGGAACAACTTGCATGAAAATTTCAAATTGCTCTCCAAACATGAAATCCGAAATACAAAGGAATTTTTTTTCGATACTTAGGCAATTTTTCAAGATTTCTCATAAAATGATTTTGGCAAAAAGGAAAAATTTGCAAGAAAATAGTCAAAATAAAAGAAAAATTAGGCAAGGTGATTTGAAAATTCAACAATACCCTTTCATATTCCACTTTGAGACCAATATCATAATTTGACACAATTCATATAATCATAAATATTCACTAATATTTTCATGCAGGATGCTACTAGGATACAACTTTTTCCATAGATGTGTAATGGCACTATTTTTCTAATGGTTCAATTACATTATTATATTAATCAATCATTGCGAAGTGTAAAATGAGATGATTAAGTCTTTAGTAATTCCTTTTTCAAAAGACCTTCAATTTCAACCTTCTTGAACTCTAATGATTTACCAAAATGCATAATGAGAGTATTGATGTATTTTTGAAATAAATCACTTATAAGTTTTTGACTCGAATAAATATTCCAAAAATTTGGATTGACCACTCCCATGGCCTCAAGAATATTGTCATTTTAAAGCATTCTTTGATCTCATAGGATAATATTTGTGAAATATTTTCAATTTTATATGTGTTTTAGATATAATTCTATTGTATAAATTATGTGTTATATGAACTTTTTCATTTTTTTGTTCGTATAATAGACATTCTTCTTTTAAATGTGTGCATTTGAATCTCCTTCTCATTAACTATGATACAAATATTACCATAGATATTGAATTTGAAATATATTTTAGGATCCTTTATATCTATCAAAAATTTCCAACTACGAAATAAATGTCCTTGAAAAACATTTAACGAGTTGTATAACATATCTAGATTTAGACATTCACCTTTTCTCAACCTCATGAAGTCAACAATATATATGGATATTTCTTGAGCATGTTTCATTAAGAAATTGATTTCATTCAACATGGAGAGAATACCACAAAGTGTCAATAAATTTTCCATACATTTCAAACAATGCAACAAATATTTTTCCTTGTCAACTTCCCTGTTGTATTTAAACATAAAACTAGCTAAGGATGGATATTGCTCAAAAAAATTGTGAAAGTTCAAAAGAAGATTTGCAAAACAATAACAAATCTCTTCTCTCTAATTAATTCATATAGTCCACATAATACAATTATATATGAAAATAGTTTCCTAATAAATAGGAAACGTCAACAAACACTTCTACCCAATTCTACAAATTTGTATGAGTTATTTTAACAACTCAATGGATATTCAACCAACTAAACATATATAAACGTGATTTAATAAATCACTCACAAACTATAATGGATCATTAATATATATTCCTAATATCCCCCTAGTGTGAACACGGGATAAAAACAATCACACTTCTTCGCAGGATGTAGCGGCTGCGTGCTCATGATCTTGGCTCTCCGATGGTTTTGAAAAGGTTGACCAACAACCTCGGTATGAACCCTTGTTCATCCGATATGAACCCATGTTCATCAAATATGGACCCCTGTCCAAGGTATGAACCCTTGTTCATCCTCTTCAAGTATCATGATGTTGCTTTTTCCTCGTGCTTTCATCTTTCCACTATATTTTCACATTAGGAAAGTACATAGGAATTTGCTCACTTTATTACAACAGAACACACTGCGTAAATCGAATACAAACAATGACGGGTACTGCAAGTGAAAGAAAACAAACTAAAAAAGTTCCACAACCTCAATTTGTGGCCCCATCACTTCTTGGTGGTGAGAGGACATTGCTTGTCCTCCATCCTCCAGTGAATGATGCTACTTACTCAACAAATATGATTCTGTCGCTCAACTATTTCCACATTGTGATTATTCTTTTCTTCTTTCCCGCAATGTGAAACACTTTATTTTTCGGATGTCGAGGTAACACCAAAAGCGCGTCGAGAGGTAATTTTTTTATTTATGGACTTTTTACAATTTTCACAGCACGAATTTCACAGTAACAATACTTGACTTTTATGACACAATTATTGACATTACAATGACAAACGTGAAAAACTTGTTAATGACAATATCATTATATCTTGACTTAACAACTAGACACATATAATGATGAAACAATATAAATGACAATTTAAATGATACACAATAACTCATTAACTACCAACATTTGACAACACTTAACTTTTGAATTTTTATCGAACAACTATATAATGAGAATATGCAAACAATACAATGTCTTTTTAAAAAAAAATTAATAACTTCTTAATAACTCTTCACTTTGACACATTGATAATATTTATGGAAATGAGTTTGATTATCACTATCTCAAGATAATATTGACCTTTGAGTGACACACCTTGATTTAAAAATCTAAATAAAATACCACTTAGACTATAAATAATAGAAACACACTAATTTAACTTTTATAAGCAACATTAGAGATATTTGTGCAAACCGTGGTCATGGAATAATAGAATCAGTGTCACGTCTAATTGATTGGAATGCTTGGATGTCACTTTACCAAATCATATCATTAGTCTGCGATGATATTTAAAGCCAACCGAGACGTGTCAAAAATTTTCCAAGGTGATGCGTTGAACCCAATGTGATTTAGTGTAGTTGTTAATGGCTTTGACCATGTCTCTGTGAGTAATCACGCAATCAGACTCTGGATCCACATGCTCGCTACTAAAACAAGGATAATAAATGTATTGATATGAATTTTATCAAAGGAAAATCAGTAGTGCAGAGACTGATAAGTAGATCAGATCATCGACCGATTGGGCCTGCTGAGTAGAGACTTTGTTGCGGTCGAGCTCCAAAAGATAGCTGTGAACGTAATGTTGCACAACCATCAATGCAATTACAAAACAGATCTTACTGAGAATGTGGTGATGTAAGCTTTAATACCACTATCGATTCTGGGAGAAATGATGGAGAGTGGAGACTTGAATTAGATGCTTTGTCAGATGCAAAGACTCGTGCTAAGAAATGGAACTCACTCTTTGAGCAGCTAAAAAAATTGTGACGATTTTTAAATTAACATCACCTTGCACATGACGTCTATTTTTCAATTTTACCTTTCATGATTTTCATATAAATATCAAAATCTATATTTTCATATAATAACACTATATAAAATGGAGATATTGTTGACAAAAATGAAATCTTATTCTATTCTAAGCATATGATAATATATATAAGAAACATTAACTCGTCATAATATTGTGGATGCATTTATATTAAAACTCATAATCATCAATGAAACTATTTCAATAGAATGCACGGACTGATTTAACATTAAAAGTTAAAAATTCAATATAATTGTCATAACAAAAATAATATACATCAATTAAGAATTGAATTTTTTAAAACTAAACAATACTCGATAAGAGATAATAGATTATTTTTCAATATTGAAGTCAATTAATGCAACATATTTGAATACATTTAGATGAGCCTCAACTCTCATATCATCCCCAATACAAATTAATCAAATGTATGCCATCATTTTTTAATTGAAAAAACATTTTAAACAAAGCATTATAGCATTCTCAATACACACTAAAATATCTTCAAAAAGATCAAATGTATGTCACGGATTCACCACTTTTGACTTGATAAAGTACCTTTAAACAATATACAAGTAGTGTAAACATAAGATCTAGTGTGCATTGACTTATATCAAACACAACATCATTAAAAATATGTCAATATAAAACATTCTAAGATATTTTAAACCCTTCTTTCTTTGACATCTTTCCAAATTTCATAAACCCTATTCCAATCCACCATTGATATATGAAGTCTGTCAATGAAACTTGCATCAAGGCATCCAATGTATCCAATGAGAGTTTTGTTCTTCATATATCTTTTATTATATTTTGCCTTGAAAATCCTCTCTCACATGCCATTGTACTTGTTGGAATGGTAAGAATTGCTTGCCATAGTTTTGTCATATTTGGAAAACTTGTATGTGAATCTGTGGAACAAAAAACCCTCCAGGCCTCCTTCATGTGGAATCCTTCACAATTAAAGTGAAGAGTATCAACAAAGTTATACAACTCTTTTGAACAACCTTCAAAATCAAACAAAGGATTTTCTTCTCCCTCACACAAAGTATGTTGCAAGTGCTCAAAAATCTTAAGAAGCCACCACTTTGAATTGTCTTCTCTAGTACGTGCATCCTCTGAATAATGACAAGGGCTAAACAACTTTATAGAATTGAAAAATGAAAGATGTGGGAATCTTTCATTTAAACAATCTACAAGTTTTTGATCATAGTCTTTTCCAAGTTTCTTACAACTCTCTAATGACCCATCAATGCTTTGTTTTATTGTCTGATTTTGGCGCATCAACATAATCATCATAAACATTTGGAATTTCCACAAATCATAGTTCATGCCTATGAATGTGCCCATCTTTATCAACAATATGTAAATAACCATATTTAGAGGTCTCTAGAAATTTAGACAGGTAACTTGTACCATTTGCAAAGCTTTCGGTCCTTAGAAACCACCTGCTCAAAGTTTGTATGGTATAATCTATGGTTGCCCTTAAAAATGTAACATCCACATTCTCTTCTTGAAACTTTTTATTCAATTTTTTCAATTCACATAATATCTGCAAGCATATGTAAGAAAAATTGTACTGAGAAGATTATAGCCTTATCATACCATGATTCTCTCTTCTCACTTTTCCACAAAGCCAACAAAGGAGGCATTAACACGATAAGTATTTTAATAGTGTGTCCTCTTAAGAGCCATCTAACTCCATGAATTTTAAGAGCTTGAAGTGTTTCAAGTTGCATGAGTTCCTGAAGAGCAATGAGTTCATTGTGTCTTTTAGTATAATTTTGCACCCAAGAATATACCTTATTTGCAAACTTCTCAACAAACGAAAATTTAGGTATCTTTTTAACAAGATCGATGCATTTAAAGCATCGCGATGAGCAATGTAATGAATATCTATAAGATTGTACACATTCTTCTTTAAAAGAGCAACAAATCCATTTTCACTCCCCACCATTGATGAAGCACCATTTGTAGAAACAACAATCAATATTTTATTTGAAAGACCCCTTTCTTTTTTAAAAGAAGAATTACATCATACAATGTTTTCCCTCTTCCATCACACACATTTATGAGATTTAAGAACTGTGAAATAGGTGGCCCCAACCCTTTTGATTCCATAAAAGTAGCATAAACCACAAGGTGTTTCTCTAGGCTTCGATCAATACTTTCATCCAACATCAATGAAAACAATGGATTGTCTAGCATTTTTGCACTTTGCCTCTCTTCAAGAGTACTTAGATATGGAAAAAAGGAAATCATTTGCAGCCATATGATTTGTATATGATTTATAGTCTTTGTTTTTGGGCATGTTTGGCATTTCCAAGTACATTTCAAGAGAGCAAAGGGACTCATATTTTGAGAGGGGAAAGTCTTCTTGCACAACCCAATAAACTAATTTCATAGTTGTGATGATTCTTTCCTTATTTGTGTCATCAATAGTTGCAATGTGTTCTAGAATTGATTTTGCTTTCCCTTCATTTCCACATATCCATTTTGCTTGTGTAATTTTGTGGCTATTTGAATCAACATGAGTAACTATTGCATCATGTTGCAAAGTAGTACAACCAGTTCTAGTTCCCCATGGTCCAACAAACTTGTGCTCTTCACAGTATATGCATTTCATGACCGTTTTCCCTTCATGCATTGTACACCGTACCCACTTAAATTTCACTTTCCACTCATCTCTAAACCCTCTTTTTCTCTATCCCTTTTTTGTTTTGTGTTGAAGCTTCTCCTCCTTCAAATTCCTCACCATAGTCATCATCATACCCTAAAATATCTAAGTCTTCATTTAAATCAAAATTACGATCCTCTCGTGATGAAGCTTGTGATGCATTTGACCATCCAAAAATTTTTTTGATTGAAGATTGACTCTTTTTGTTTTGAGACATTTTAATTTATAATGTACCTATACAACCCAAACAATATAGAATAATTAGATATAAATTTTGATATTGAAAAAAATAATAATTGGAATAATATTAACAACATGATGATTTTGGTTGAATAAATTAGGCCAAACTTATAAAATGCAAGGTATAAACCAAACAAGATGTATATATCCTTTTGAGAATTTTTATGAGCATAAATCTTTTATTTTTTTATACATTTTGTGTAAAATATCACTTTTTTTTATTAGATAAGGTAAAAACGAGGATCGGCTCCTAGGGGCCTTACAAAAGGAGGAACATGTTGGTGTGTGTGACTATCCAGTCATCATCCACATCACCTAGGTGAGTAATCTCGCCTTGTGAGAGTGATAGGTCTTAGGAAGTCAAATGACAAGTGTCAGATTCTGTCATAGAATCTGACATTGTCATTTGCGTCAATGCGTCATAGGAGTTACATTCCTTATTTGGAATTGTAACTCCTCTTCTAGTGGCATCATATGCGTCAGTCAATGTCATATGCGTTAGTGGTGTCATTGAGTTTCTTTCCATGTTTAGGCATGGGGGTTACACAACACCCCTATTTGTACTTCCTATTTTTTGATCTATGAGCATGAGTAGACCCATTCTTCTTACTTGCAATCTTCTTTCCATTGTTTGAATCTTGCGTATTGCATTGGCTTGACGTTACCATCAGAGTGTAACTTTGTTGTGGTGCATCACTTTTCAACATCGGTTCTCACGAATCCCTCTTTCATGGTATCAGAGATGGTTTCGAGTAAACGTGCACTCTTTGGTTCTCAGTTGTTTATTACTTCTAGTTTCTTCTCATTTCCTCGTGTGCAAGTTTTTTTTTTGATTATCATTTTGGAATTATTGCTCACCTTGTATTGAGGTTTCAGCAGTTGCAAGTTAAGGTATTTGGTTTGTTTGCTTATCAGCTGAGTTCGTATTTGGATATTTCTAGATCTTTTTTTGTTTGTAGTTTCTGGGTTGTTTATGTGTTTCTTGCTGGTTGTGTTTAGATTCAGTGCCTGTAGGGTAAAAGAAGAGCTCGTTTTTTGGCATGGACCTGTGATTACTGGCTCTTATTGTCTGCTTGTTGCCATGCATGGTTTGGGCTTCTACCCGTGATCTTGTTTTCATTCGTTGGTTGTATTTACGTGGAGAGCATGCTCATGTTTTTGCATGGCTTGCTTACATTGCCTTGAGTTCAACCGTGGCTTTGGTTCTCTACATCGTTTCACCTTGCACTTGGACTGTTCGTGGTTTGCAAAGCTCTTCATCCTCTTCATCCTTGTTTTTTTGGCATGGAAATCTGAACGTGGCCCTTTTTTGGTTGTTTGCATCGTTGGTTTTTGGTCTTTGGCTCTCCGGTTCTTTGTTGGCTTGGCATTAAACTTCTGTGACTCAGGTCTCTATTTCCTCCTCGGCTCTGCATTGATCTGATTCGAAATCTCCCTTTCCTTTTGCGTTTCAACCTTGCACGTGGTTAGACACGTGTTTTCTCCTTTGCCTGACCGTTTTCTCTATAGCTCTGGCATTTCAAACCTTGTTTTTACGTTTTCCCAGCACATGGACGTCTGTGTTTTCCTAGCACGTGTGTTAGGCTTATAATGATTGGAGATATTCTTTTTTGCATTGTGTTTTTGCACCTGTTACGAGCGTTTTCCTTCAAATGGTGTTTTTGCACTATTCTGAGTGTTTTCTCCCTAGCTGGCATTTTTTTTGCAGTGGTAGTTACACTCGGTTATCTATTTTTACCTACCTCTCCTGGTACGTGGCCTGCCTCCTTCCCACGTGGCTTTCTCATCCGCCTGCCAGGTAATATCTTTCTAAAAATACGTTTTTTATTCACCTTTAAAAAAAAACGTGTTTGTATACATTTTACCTTATCACTTTTCTTAAAAACGTTTTGTTTCATTACTTTTAAAAGGTATAAGGTAAAAACATTTCATTTTATTGGCATTGTAAAATTTGGTTTCTTGGCTTGTTGTATTATTAACCTTAGTCGAAAGTGTCGAAGATGAAGGGTGAGGTCTAAGATTAGCAGGTGGCTAATCCCCCCTCGCAATACAAACAAACCCTATCTCAAATTCCATGCCATTTCCAATGGGCATACATATGACACATTTTACATACGTTTAGGGTGCTTTTTTAATCCGTTTGCAGACTTATTGGCTTTTTCTCATCGAGTTGCGGGAATTGGTTTTTGCTATAACTTTTGACTTGTTGCTCGGTTTTGAGCACTTCTTTAGTCAAAGTTGCATGTTTTTTCGCACTCTAGATGATGGGATCATTAGTTTTGTAAATGCACTAATTTTATAAAGTGCCGCATTCGGGGGGGTGTCTTTGTATTGCTTAATTCAGCTCATTTTTTCTTGAGCTTTGTTCTATTCCTTTTTTTGTGGACTTGTGAGTGCGTCTGCCACAGTCTTACGACAAAGGGATTCTTTCGTGTGACGTGAGATGTTGTTTCTCACAAAGCTCTTTCTTCCCCCTCTTGCTTCTCTCTTTCTGTGCTTGCTTGTAGTGTCGATCTGTTGCACCCTACGAACCTTGATTGTTGTCTCCACCATTACGCGTTATTACGCTAATTGCAAGGTGAGTGACAAAATGGTTCTTGGAACACAGTCGCATCTGGTTGTAATCAACGCACTGAATTATAAAGTGCCAAACTCGGGGGTGTAATTTTGTTCTGGGGTGGTTGTTTCTTTTCTCTCTCCTTCCTTGACATTCCTTAGTTCTATCTCTTCATTATGGATATCTCTAAAGTACCAGTGCTCACACCTTTTAATTTCTTCGAATGGAAATCTAAAATTATATTGGTTTTGTGAAGTAAAGGGTTATACCGAGTTACCATGGGGTTAGAGACCGAACCTACTGATGAACCCAAAAAATCTAAATGGTTCAACCGTTGTGATGAAGCCTTAGGTCTTATCTGTATGTCCATCTCTCCCGACTTGCTCTTCCACATCGAAACTTCCTCAACACCCGATCAAGCGTGGAAAACGCTCGATGATATGTTTGGGAAGCAAGATGACATGAGAGCGCATGAGTTGGAGAATGAACTACTAGGGTTAAACCCTAGTGACTTTGAAAACCTACAGGCCTTCTTCTCAAAATTTGTCCGCACTAGAATGCTTCTAAAGGAATGTAAAGTGGATAAGAAAGAATCTCAATTGATCTTGTCGATTCTTTCTAAGTTAGCTCTGAATACTACATTTTCATTTCAACTTTTACACCAAGAAAGAAAGCCGCTTGGGTAGTACTTGGACTATGCCCTCCTTTGACAATTTTTCGTCCCAACTCATTCAAGAACAAGACAAACTCATTCAAATGGGGACTCTAAAATCCAAGTCACATGCCCTTGTGGTGAATAAGGGCAAGAAAAATGAAAAGAAGAAAGAAACTAAGGACCAACCTAAGAAAGAAACCAAGACCAACCAACCCCCAGTTAAGCCCATCACTCATACTTCGACTTCTGAGCCTAAAGCGAAGAAGGAAAAGTATAAATGCTCCTATTGTAAGAATTCTAGCCATGACAAGCAACATTGTTTTCGGAAACAAATTGATCACTTAACTCATTTACTTGAGAAGAATAAAATAAGTGTTCTTGAATCCGTTAAACAAAATGCTCAGAAGGGCGAGTCTTCTAATGCAAAGGAGACTAAAAATGAAAAGAAGAAAGGTAAGGCCCTCGTAGCTAGATCAACTCCATCATCAACTTGGATTATCGATTCGGTGCCTCACACCACATGGCTTCTTTAGAGGTTGAATTCTCTAGCATTGAACCATGTGGCATGTCCCAAATCATGTTGGGTGATGACACCCATGTGTCGGTTTTTGAGTAGTGGATCGGTAGAGATAGATGGTGGAACATTTAACCAAGTGTTGAGTGTTCCCAATCTCTCTACCAATCTCCTATATATTTACCAAATCACCCACCTTGGTGAAGGAATGCAAGTGGAATTTGGTCCTAACTCGGTGATTATTCATGAGCTTAACTCTGACTACACTGTGGCTGAGGGAAAGGTAGATCACCATTCACGGTTGTATACCTTTTCCCACTTCTCTTCTGATTTGACGCCCAATGCCTTACTCACTCATGCAAATGAGGTTAGCAAGTTATGGCATGAGTGTTTTGGGCATCTAAATTATCGTTACCTTGAACAATTGAGCCAAAACGAAATGGTCAATGGGCTACCCCGAGTTAAGTTTTCTAAGGGTCTTTGTGAGGGTTGTACCCTTGGAAAGCACCCTGAAAAATATTTGACAAGGGAAAATCTTGGAGAGCTACTCATCCCTTGGATCTTGTTCATAGTGACATTTCTAGCCCTTTTCCATCTCCTTATTTTACTAGAGCTCTATATATACTAACCTTCATTGATGACTTTTCGCGTTATACTTGGGTATATTTTCTTAAGCTTAAGTCTGAAGTTTTTGAGCATTTTCAAAACTTTAAGGCTCTTGCTGAGAAACAAGCGGAACGGTCTATCAAGGTTCTTGAAGCGATAATGGAGGCGAGTATGTGAGCGATGAGGTTTGAGGATTTCTACACTTACGAGGGGATCGCTTTGTAGTGTACTGGATTCTTTGACCCTTCCCAAAATGGAGTTGCGAAAGAAAGAACCGAACTTTAAAGGAGATGGATACTTCTATGGTTCACTTGAAATCTATTCCTCCATAGTATTGAGTTGAAGCAAAGTGAATTGTGCTTGTTATATTCAGAACCATGTTCCACACAAGGCAGTAAGAGGGATGACACCCTTTGAAGCCTAGTTTGGACACAAGCCTGATGTCGAGAACTTTCGAGTCTTCGGATCCAAGGCTATGGCTTGGATTCCCAAAAAGAAACGCAAGGCATTGGATCCACAATCCAAACCTTGTATCTTTCTCGGGTATCCTGATGGCGTGAAGGGATATCGATTGTTGAACCCTACCACCCATGAGCTTTATATTGAGAGGAGTGTGAAGTTTAATGAGTCATCCTTGACTTCAACTTCCACTGAGGTCCTTTTACCCACTAATTCAAATTCTAACTCTTTAGATGATGATGTTGTTGAGTGAGTTCCACCTCTCCCTACTCCTCCCGATCCTTAAACTTCCGAGTCTTCTGATTCTAACAATAGTGATGATGAGGACTATGTCCCTTCTCACTCAAGTGAAGAATCTTCTGACTCTGAGTCTGAGCCTTCGGGACCTCTTTGGGCCAGGAAAAATTTACAGAGTGCTGGAGATTTAGTTGGAGATCCTTTGGATGAGAGATGTACTCACTCAGACTTCACTGGACCTCACTCCTTCTTCGCCTCTGCTTCTGATCCACCATCTTTCCAGGAAGCTTCTGGGATTCTTGAGTGGGATTATGCCATGGATGAGGAGTATTCCTCACTCATAAAGAATGACACTTGGGATCTTACCCTTCTTCCGAAAGGAAGAAAAATCGTTCGGTGTAGGTGGGTATATCGAACAAAGTATGGAGCTAATGGAGAAGTTGAGAAGTATAAAACATGACTTGTAGCTAAGGGTTTCTCCTAGGTAGTTGGGGTTGATTACTCAAAAACCTTTTCTCCGGTTGCGAAGATGACTTCCATTCGACTGACCCTTTGCCATCGCTGCCACTAAGATGGGAAGTCCACCAGATGGATGTTAAGAGTGCCTTCCTTCATGGGGACCTAGAGGAGGAGATCTATATGGAACAACCTCCGGGTTATGTCCATGATCCATCCCTCGTTTGCAAATTAAATAAGTCTCTCTACGGCCTTAAAAAAAGCCCCTGGTATGCAAGATGTCCTTTTACTTGCATCAGGGTTCACTCGGTGTCACTTTGACCCAAATGTGTATATTCTATGACAGGATGACTCCATGCTTATTCTTGTTCTCTATGTTGATGACTTGTTGATCACAGGTAGCTCTTCCTCTATCATTGATTCTGTGAAGATCTCCTTGGCCAACAAGTTCTCCATGTCTGACTTAGGATTGCTTCATTACTTTCTTGGGATCCAAATTTCACAATCTAACTCGGGAATTATGATCTCGCAGCCTAAGTACTCTCTTGATTTGCTTGCTCGGTTTCACATGTCCGATTGTAAGTCCTCACCTACTCCTTTTATTTCCAGGATTAAGTTGGTTTCTGATTTCTCTTCCCCCTTGGTTGATGGTACCCTTTATCGGCAGTTGGTGGGAAGCTTGATCTACCTTACTCACACTCGGCCAGATCTATCGTATGCCGTCGAGATCATGTCCAGATTTATACAGGAGCCTCATGAGCTGCACTTAAAAGCAGAAAAGCGGATCCTTCACTATGTTTGTGGCACTCACACAGATGGTATTCATTACTTAGGAGGGACTGAGATTGACTTGGTTGGATTTACAGACTTAGATTGGGCCGGTGATCTAGATCATCGAAGTCTACCTCAAGCTACAGTTTCACTCTTGGTTCAGGTCCTGTCAGTTGGTCCAGCAAGAAACAGAATGCCATTGCCATATCATCGACAGAAGCAGAATACAGAGGAGCAGTTAACGCTGCCATAGAAGCTGTTTGGTTACAGGGTATCATGACAAAGTTTGGCATCCACTTTCGGCGGCCTACCATTATCTACTATGACAACATGAGCACTATCTCAATTTGTAGAAATCTAGTTCAGCATCAGTGGATGAAGCACATTGAGATTCATATGCACTTCATACGGGAGCTGATACATGAAAACATCATCGACATATAGTATGTTCAGACAGCTGATCAGGTTGCAGACATTTTCACCAAGCCCTTCACTGAGGTGAAGTTTCTTCACTTGCGGTATCTTCTTGGGGTGAGGTCTGCTGCAGCCGCCCATCTTCTTCGAGCTATATATAGTTCTCCTTCTTCTCCTCTTCTTCTTTCCAGAAAGATGTTGTTTGTACATGGGCACCTTATCAGGCCTTTAGTTGTCGGGGCCCATTGACACATCTTTCTTAGTTGTCTAGGGGAGTCTTCTTTTTCTGTTCTGGCTTACCTTAACCTCTTCCTCAGCTTTGATGAAGGGGGGTGTTGGTGTGTGTGACTGTCCAGTCATTGTCCAAATCACCTAGGTGAGTCATCTCGCCTTGCGAGAGTCATAGGTCTTAGGAAGTCAAATGACAAGTGTCAGATTCTATCATAAAATCTGACATTGTCATTTGTGTCAATGCGTCATAGGAGTTACATTCCTTATTTGGAATTGTAACTCCTCTTCTAGTGGCATCATATGTGTTAGTCAACGTCATATGCGTCAGTGGCGTCATTGAGTTTCTTTCCATGTTTAGGCATGGGGGTTACACAACACCCCTATTTGTACTTCCTATTTTTCGATCTATGAGCATGAGTAGACCCATTCTTCTTACTTGTAATCTTCTTTCCATTGTTTTGAATCTTGCGTATTGTGTTGGCTTGACGTTACCATCAGAGTGCAACTTCATTGTGGTGCATCACTTTTTGACATTGGTTCTCGCGAATCCCTCTTTCGTAACTAAAACCAACAAGCATGAAAGATGCATAAAAGTCCTCAAAAGGATTTAAACATGCTTAACTCATACAATGAATATCGGGAATTTAACTAAAGCAAGTAAAACAAAGAAAAGAAATAGACCCTAAACCATCAAAACTACAGAAGTTCGCCAAAAGTCTGCCAACAGTCTAGAAAACCCAGCTAATTTTTAGGAAAAACTTCACTACTTCCAACATGACTGCCTTTGATCTCAGCACCCTTGTCATTCATGTATTCCTCGGTAAAATATCACATGTTTATAAATTTTATAAACTAATATCTTTAAAAATATATAAAACACTTATTTTTAAATAAGAAAACCAAACCCATTACTGAACAAATCAAGGTTTAAAACTAAACAAAGGTGAAACCACATATATAAAACAATAAATTTTAACACCTAAAATGAGAATATTATTTTAACAGAGAGTATAATATTTTTCGTAAGTAACAAATATTCATAAAACTATTTTTAAGGCTGAATTTTTTTTTGCACCTTTATTTGAAAACCCGGGGAAAAAATGAGTGCGTTGGTTGCAATATTGGAGACTTGGAAATTAGGACAACACTTGAGACCACCGAAAATTAACCTTTGAATTGTATTTCTTGAATCACTCCTCCCGGACTTTTAAAAAAACCGTTGAATTGCACAAATAAAGCTGTTTAGTTTCACCTTGGTTACGACTCATGAAATTTGCTCATCACTCTCAAACAAAGTGGAACCTTTTGATTTTGAGCTCCTTTTGTTGTTAACAAAGTTCAACTGTAACATCCCGACTCCCAAACACTAATCATGATAGTTGGAAATTGAGAATAGCATGTTATATCTTTTGAAATCTTCAAACAGATAATTTTTAATATTGCATGTGCATGTCTTAAGCCTCACTAACCAAGACTCCAAGCTTAAAAATTAAGCTAACAAGCATGGCCCAGACTGTGAAAGAAGAGTTGTTGCAAAAACACTAGATTACTTATTTATTCGCCTCTAATCGCTACTCACTCGAGTTCTCGCTGTTTGTATTTATATTGTTTGAGAGGGGAGGAGAGGAGATTCCATTGCATAACCGACTAATAAATTTGGGCCATGACATACATTTTAAATAACTAATAACATGATTAGAATTTACAAATTACGGTAAATTTCATTTGATGACAAACTTGTAACAAATTATTTTGTTTATTATTTAGAAGAGTAACGCCTACTACCTAGCCTAATAAAAAGCTTGCAAATTGCAATGATCATTAATACCCAATAAGTAATTACCAAATCGAATTCATTACTCACGGTGTGGCTGGTGCTGCAAATCAGATTTTTATTTCACCTTGTCCACTTGTCATGAGTTGGGAGTTGGGACGTGGGCGGCTAATCAAGCGTGTTGCATGGGAGACTCGAGTTACACTCACCAAGTTAGATTTATATTAATATATATAACCGTTAGGTTATGGAGCTGTTTTCATGTGTGAAAGTGTTGAAGGCGTACACTAAGAGTACTGTAAACTTTTCATGTATCCTCAGGGGTTCGGGCGCAGCCCCAATTTTTTTGGGCCTTAAAATGTGCTAGGATATATCGGGAAACGTGATTTTCTCATATGGACAGGATTTTGACCGTTTCTACTATTACAATTATGTGAGGGATTATTCCACATATTTTATCCCTTATTTCCTAACAATGATTACATACTAATTTAAAATGGTTGATTTTAGAAAATACACATCAAAATGACAGTTTCCTAAAAAAATCGTCCATCCTTGGTAATGCAGATAATATTTATTTTGACTATTTTTTATGGTTAAAATCATAAAAATGTCTAAACGGGCATTATATTTAACCCCAATTCAAATAAACAATTGCCAATATGTTGCATGTGGATCTCGAAGACTAACTAAATATTAATGAGTATAATAGAAGGTCACATAAGAATAAAAGAATCTGTCTTCCAAATTGAACTTGATCAATAATATCAATCTGCCATTGCACAGATCACACACTAAAATCTCTCCAATGCTTTCATTACAATGTTCGTTAACTTATATATCCATAAGACCTTGAAAATAAATGAAAAGCTGCTATACTCAATAGGATAAAATGAAAGAGCTTGATTGCGAATGAAATATAGAAATCACTGCTACAAAAGAACAATACCATCTATAGGGACAAAGCAATCTAATTGCCCCTATTGATTTATTAGAATTCCATTAACACACTCTCGGTACCAAATGAAATTTCAGCCGCAAATTTGTAAAACAATAACAAAACTCTTCTCTCTAATTAATTCATATAGTCCACATAATACAATTATATAGGAAAATTGTTTCCTAATAAATAGGAAACGTCAACAAACACTTATACCCAATTCCACCAAATTTTATGATTTGTTTTAAAAAATCAAAAGATATTCAACCAACTAAACATATATCAATGTGATTTAATAAATCACTCACAAACTATAATGGAGCACTAATAGATATTCCTAACAAATTGCATGTAGACTCATACATAGAAATCCATATTTTATCGGTGAATCTTTTTACCATATGTCACTCCAATTGAAAATTTCTAAAAATATAAGTATCTTTTTGGATTTTTGACATATACACGTGCAAGTCAAGGATAAGCTCTTCCACTTTTGCAACATTTTCAAATGTGCTAACCATTTTGTAAGAAAGATTCATCTTATGATTTGTGTAATTAATTAGAATCATATATGGCCCAACCAATGTTTTCAAGTGAACACAAAGACCAATTCTATGACCCTACATTATTGATACAACATCATCTCCAACACACACCAACTTAGTAGCTATTGCATTATCATCCATCCTCGTTAAATCCTTCAAATAGAAATAACCAATTTGCATAGGTTTTCACCATTACATTTTCCCACCAATTATTAAGTGTTAATAGATGAGGTTTCCTTGAGTGGTTCCCAAAAGTGTATACATGCATGCAAACCCAAAATGTGTTGTTCATGTTGTGAAATCATAAATGATTGAAGAGATAAACCTTGCATTTTTTATTTTGTCTTTTAAAGATCCTCTTCTATCATTGATAGATATTTTGCAATTTTCTAGGAATTATTATTAGACCAATGTGATTGTAGAATGTTATGAAACCCATAACATTAATACAAATTCTTAAATTCTTAAATTCTTAAATTGGTCTACCCCTTTTTTAAAATGTGGAATATAATGGAGAATTGAAAGTTTTGTCAGTAGATTGGAATTCATAACTTTTCCAAATTTGGTTTTAATTGTTCCCCTTTCTCAATAAGATTTTTCATCGTTTACGCTCATTTTCACACTTTCTTTGCATATCTAACATGCATGGATTCTTTTGAAGTTTTCTATCTATGTGTCTTTGTGATTTTTCTATAGTTGTCCTTGAATATCACATATATTTTGCCACAATGTTTCTCAATTGCGTCTAACTTAAGTTACATTTTGTGGTCTTTTCCTAGTTTCAAACTTCATATTATATGTCTACATTTGGTTGGATAACCTTACCATTTTTATCTCTACAGTTCAATAAATGCATGTTTTGTTGATGAGTCTACTTTAAAAGGCCTCCTAATTGTCTAGATTTTTATCTTCCTTCACACATATTAATGTGTGGGAATATCTTGTTTAGTTGGTTCTCATCTATTGGGATATATTCAATTAGAGGATTCTCATAGTGAGGATTATCTTCCATATTTGACATGTCATCATTAATAATATCTTCATTTGGGGACATGTTATTCTAATTAATTGTTTTATGTTGGGATATGTTATTCGATTAATTGTTTCATGTGGAATCCAATTATCAATGGGAGTTTCTACATTCAAATGGGAGAAGGGTTTGGAAATGATATTTAAAATTTAAATCAAACTAACCAAAAAAATCTCATACATGTGTTTTCCTTGGATGCAAGTCATGTGCACATTTTTGGATCATCAAAATAATTCAATACGTTGTTTTTATTTTAATTTGGTTTATTTTTCTTTTATTATCACTAGAGGTCATTATACCTATTCGGATGTACATTATATACAAATCAATTTTTAGTGAGTAGTTGTAAAAATTCTAAAAGTGAAAAATGGGAAGTTGGCATCATCTGCTACCGATAGGTAGCATATTGTATGGTGCCTTCCTATGGTATTTTAGATACAAGTTAAAATATGCTACCAATCGGTATCATAGGCTAACTTCCAATAAAATATTCTAAATAGTACCAATCAAAGTGTTTAAATAGTTGATGTTATAGTACTATGGAATTCATTAGTGGTTGACCACAATATGTTGTCGATGATCGATCACCAACATAGAAAAATCATAATTTGCAGTTGAATGCCAATGGACATAGGATCCCAAGTAAAGGAACTACGAGGGAAATTTTATGTTTAACACTTAAATTGTATTTAGTACACACACACATATGTGTATGTATGTATGAGAGTGTGAAAATTTTCTCTTTCGTGGTAAAGGTGATTTGAATTTAAAAATTTAGTTATTAGAGAAAATGCTAGGTGAATCGGCCAAAAATTAACTTACACCGAGAAAATTAAAACCGCATGGTCCTAATTCCTAGGTGTAAAATTTTCCAAATACAACTTTGATAAACCCAAATATTCATAAATTAACAAATATTTTCCACTAAATTTTTCCCTAGTTGATTTCATCAGCTCGTCATCATCAAAATCGAGAAGGTTGAGTGGAGTATGGCCACAACATCAAGATGATCTCTATAGCTGCTAAGAAATTCCACCATATAGTTGAAGTGTTAATATTCCTAAAATGGGATGTGGGAAGTTCTTCTAGACTAGGCATTTTAAAGTTCCCATGTTGTTGAAATATGTCAAAGTTCAATGGGTTCGTATCACCTTTTACTTTATATATATAGCTCCTAGGTGTGTGAACTTAACACATTGATAGGAGGATGACACAATTACACGCATGTAGTGAGTCCACAGTCATCCTAGGAGGATATTATAAGACAAGGGGAAGTTGAAGACCATGAATTTGATGTAGAAAATATGAGGAGGCATAGTGATAAGAAGTTAGATATAACCCATATGGTGCATATGTTGTTGGGTCGATGAAATTATTTCCTAAGTATTAGAGGCACATGGGAAGAGGGTACACAAAGGGGGCGCGTAGGTACGCACGGAATTTTGGCAACAAAGGGTGTGCCCGGGAAAGTCGAGTTTGGGACTTAGCCATTTTACATGTTACGGGTTAAAAATAGGATGAAGTTGTTAGGAATTAATATGTTATTGTGAACATTAGTTATTTATGAGTGGAATTATATTATCTAGATGATAATATAATATTGTAATAGTTAGATTATTTTGTGAGTGTAATAGTGAGTTGTGAGAACAACTCACGTAGATAAAGTTGTGTGAGATAATAAAGGGATGTTAGAGAGATATGAGGAGATGAAGTTGAGATTATATAGGGATTGAAGATCATGTTTGAATCCACCATTGTAGGGGTTAATTGATCTATATATGTATCTCATCAATCATGAATAAGATGTCTAGAATTAATTGAATTATCAATTTTTATGTGTTCTATTTCTTTGCAATATGGACCAAATATAATAGAAGTGACGAGCACACAATGATAAGAACAAGAAGAATTCTCGATGAAGGAAAAGTTATTTTTTAGATCAAGTGGAAAATAAAGAGTCAAGCTAATAATAGGATTATAAGTGGAATTTATTTATAGGTAATCTATTGTTAGGCAAAGCTTTCATGCTTCTTTGTTATCTTTATAGCAGAACATGACTATTTTGAGGATATAGACTATTTTGAGAGTGCATAGGAGGTGAAGGGAAAGTCTCCACCTATGTGTGTGTGTGTGTGTGTGTGTGTGTGTGTGTGTGTGTTGATTTGCATGGTTTTGATATCGGTGTATATAGTAAAGTTATGTTTTTGGTTTATGAGCGTGTATGACATATGGAGACAATATGTGTATGTGTTCAACTTTGGTTTGTGATGAATTAATATGATGGATCTTTGTGGATGGATATTGGTTATTGATGTCTCTATTCATGGTTATTGTATGGTAAATTTGATCTTGATCCTTGTTTGATTCATTATGCACCATGGTTGTGATCTAGTTCTTATTATGTTTTTCCTTTGATTGCTTATTATGGATATGGACTATGTGTTCATGCATGCTAACACCTTGACAAACCTTGTATAAAAAGAGGGACATGGTACCTTTGCATGTTTCAGGTGAGTTTTTAGATTCATATGGATGAAGTGCCAGCATGCCTAGGGTTTTGAGTAAGAAAATAAGACTACATTTTTATTCCATTGTCGGGACCTCTTTTCAAGATGTTGCAAAGATGTTGCATGATGAAGATGTACCAGTTGACCTTGGATAACATTGAGAGTTGGCTAAAGATGGGAAAGATCAATTTACTCGTAGATATAACATTGGACCTTATTTCAAAGTGCGTGTATGGGTTAAAGAACATATTTATCATGAGCTCTATGATACATTGTTTTTCTACTTTCTAATAGAGTTGTATGAATGGTTGTTTTCTTATGAATCAAGGAGAAAATGGTATTATAAATTAAGGGTTTAGACACATGATGATTACCAAATGTTGTATGAAGATGATGAACATTGGACATATGTTGTATATCATTAGTGGGCTAGAGTTGTGAATAGTTATACTCTAGAGTACTTTGTTTTTATCTATTCTTGTCCATATATTACTGAGTTTGAGTTCTTGTGTGAGATGAGAGGATATTAAATACACATTATTCCTTTAGCGCTTAAAATCTTAATGGTGGTATTGATCATTGAAGAACTACTTATGGCTGGCTAAACCCCACAATGTGTAGGGGTAGGAGCAGGTGTGGTGAAGGATGGTGGACTGTATGATAGAAATGGAATGAGAGGAAAGGTAACTTAAGTATAATGAAGTGCGGGAGAGGGAATTGGTGAGATATCATGACATTGATGAGTCTATGCGGTTGTGGAGATAGTTGATGTGTGAAGGATTTGAGGTTCACACAGAGGATGTGGAACCTGAGCATCAGAACTCCCCCATTTAGACAAGCGAGGAAGAGAATCCCCTTTAGCTTTAGATGAGAGTGCATCAGAAGAGGAAAGAATATGGGTAGTAGACACGCATCTCGATCCCACTTGGTGACCTTGCCCTTGCGCTTGGTGTTTTAGTTCCTGAAACACTTATTGAGAACTAGGTTAGTTTTGGTGATAGAGTAGTGATAGGTAGATATCATTTCCCTTTAAACACAAGATTTCATTAGATGGCCACATAGACATCCTCTCTGTTTGGTGTCTCGATTGGTAGTGTATTTTCTAGCGCTCGTCTTCCGGATAGAATGTGGGTGAGAAGAACATTGGTAATACATCTAGAATTATCAAAACTTCACAAACTATGGGAATTCAATTTAGTACAACTATTGGAACACAAGGTATCATATCCTGCAGTCCAGTTACCACTATAGGAGGAGGATCGGGGGATCGGGATGATCTAATTTTGGTGGATCTGGTGGTTTTGGAGGTGGAGGGAATATTGGAGGTAATACAGGTTCTGGATATGGTGGGCATGGTCCGCACCCCCATCAGCCCCAATAATTTTATTATGATATTTCTCTTCACTTTCCGAGTATAGAGGCATTGAAGATGTAACACAACATGTGCACATGTGTGAGATTCTATGGTGTGTTAAGGGAATTATAGCTCTAGGGTGTAAGCCAAGTCGGCTTTTACTACTACTTTATAAGGGTGCACACATAGTTGGTACATAAAGTATGATCCCAATTAGATTGTTATGGATTATAATGCATTGCATGATGCTTTCTTGGCTAAGTTCCATATACCTAAGTTTTAACGAGAAAAGCATTAGTACAATGAAGGAGATTAAGCAAGGCATGGATGAGAGTGTGAGAGAATATGATGCATGTTTTAAAACTTACAGTGGTTTTTTGGTGGTTTTATCACACATTTCAGAAAGACACTCTCTTATAAGACCTTTTCGATCTATGTGAGGCATTTTTGGATGCATCTCTACGCACCGATTTTATTGGAAACATAGACACTAAAGTTTTTCCATTCTTGGAGGCACATATTGCATATATGGTGAAGCAGTTGGAGAAATTATCAGCAAATTAAGCTCATGAGATGCACAATGGTATTTGGTGCACATATTGTGAAGTATAAGGAAATACTAAAAATAAATTCCCTCATAATTTGGTGTGTACTATGTTGTTAGATTGTGAAATTTGTCACTTAGATCATGATTTGAGTAGATACCCTCTGCTGCAACATGTGATCCGGAAGAATGTGTCTTGTTACTATAATATTTGCAATTCTCGCACTCATGATACAAAGAATTGTATATTGATTGATCAGATTCATGAGGCTATTGAGACCGGCGTGCATCGGACCAAAGTGTTGTGAATAGTTATAAGGAATAAGGTGACAACCATAGTCATGATGAAGGTTGCTCTAATGGAGGTGGTATAGGTAGAGGTTACCATGGAGGATACAAAGGCCAAGGTTGTGGTGGTGTAAGAGGTGACCTCCCTCGTGGAACATATTTTACCTATGGATCACATGATCATCACAGCGTGAGCGCCCTCGAATGTCATTTTCTCATAGTGTGGAAAGCAACATAAGTTTGAGGAATGCCCTAAGTTATAAGAGCACATGAGTAAGAATTATAAGAATAATGATAAGGGTGTGGAGATGATTAAAGTATAGTGCACATTGTGGAAGATCAATGGATGCCAAAGTTAGCTTTGATCCAGAGATGATACCTATATTGGTGACTACACATGCCGAGGGTACGCATGCTCATGAGAATCAAGCAAAAACCGTAATTCGCAAAGCATGAGGTGATACATTAAAATTATCCAGATCCTTCCCATCATAAAGAAGTTTATCAAGAAGCTATGGAGGTTATTAGAAACTTGTAGGGTGAGATTCATTGCTTGAAGGACCAAGCACACGTGATGGAGAGATAAAATAAATCGAGATTCCATAGAAGGATGTATGTGACCTAAAGGAGGTTTGTAAGATGTTGCACGGGAGAATATCATTCGATTGCTAGGAGAAGGGTTGAGACAAAAGATATCACACACTTGGACACGAGCGCAAGAGATAGATATTTCATGTGAATCTACCTCCTCATTATCATGAATATGAAAAGGAAATCACACCGAATACAATTATTGATGGATGGATCTTAAGTAATATACTGATTGATATAGGTGTAGGAGTCAATATACTCACCTTGGATGCTTGGAATTAGATGGGAAGACCACCATTGCAGTCCTCTTTGAATGTGTTGTACATGGCAAACAAAACTAGAGCCAATCCTATTAGAGTGTTGAAGGTGTTGGTGCTCAAATTAGTCTCACCCCATTGACCTTTGAAATCCCTTAGTTTGCGGCCTTTGTTATGTTTTCTGTCTCCCCGGGCTCAAGTGGTGGCTCTCCTACATTTACTGGTTTGTGACAGTGTAATTTTCAGTCAAAATTACTTCTCGGCATCAGTTGAAAAGTGGCCCTTTTTGGTTGGATGCGGCTCTGTGGGGCACTTTAAAAATTCTAAGGCTCACTTCAACACAAAACATGTCCATGTGGAGGCTTCCACCGGGCCTTCCTATACTTAGACTTTTCACGCAACTTCCTAAAGGGGCCTGGGACACATGGAGGGACCGCGCATGTTTGGGGAGAAGCGCGGGAGGACACTTGGAGACTCTACCAGATTGAGACATGTGATGGGCCCACACTTGTTTGGGGCCTCTAATTTTGGGACCATCTCAAAGTGTGCCATTGAGACACGTAGCAGTTGGGGAAATGGAGGCATGCGCCCGTAGGGAAAATATGGAACTTTTTCCTTTTTGGAAAATAGGGATAAAATTTGTAAGTTGAAGCGCAGGTCCGATGGGACCCACATTGAGACACGTGTCAAGCCCATTTTTGAGGGTGGAGGGATAGAGAAAATGTCGACATTTTGCCTATTTCTAAATATTATAAAATGTCAAAAGGTGCCCCCAAACCCATTTCCAATCACATTTTTCCATGTGGAGGGCTCAGATTAAAAGTTGAAACACAGGATCAATGGTAGCTATGTATTTCATTTGATTTTGCCACCATTGAAGCTCTAGGATGTTTGGAGATGCATCTTTGCATCATTCTTCATCAAATTTTTGGCAAAGTTGTGTTGTTTTGGCCTACGGGGTTGATTGAATCAATATGGGAGCTCAATTTGTAAATCTGAAGTACTTTTGAGGAGGATGTTTTTCTCAGGCTTGTGTAAGGAAGCAAAATGCTAGATCCAGAATTTATAGAGTAAAATTTTAGAGGAAAAGGAGGGAAAAAGGATGAAATGATTAAAGGTACAGGCACACAAGGTGAAAAAGGACATTGCCTCGAGAGAAAAAGGGATTACCTGTCAAAGTCCAACTATGAAGAGGCTCTAAAAATGATTAAAAGGGGATTTCTCACATGACGGGATCACAATGATTAAAGGGAATCCGAAACGTTGTGGCATGACATCATATTCATTAATTCGAGGGCCCAAGAAATGTGACTTGTTCACAGTTGGTCCACTTGGCAGATTTCAGATCTAAATTTTTTAAATGTCTTTGTCTGAAACAAATTGGTAACAAGCAAAGGTCCCTCAAATATTCTTCTCTTTTGAGGGGAAAAGGTGCTACAGGCGCCAAGGGTGAAGAATATGCCTCTAGTTAGAACAATGATGCAAATATTTGCAATGATTCACTTTTTTGAAAAACACCTTGCAACCTTTTTGTGAATATGTTGAATGTCACTTTCTGCAAATCATGATCCGATATGTGCAACAAAGGTGCTTTGAATATTCCTCTTTTGGGGGAAAATTGGATGTAAAGGGTGTATTATAAATGCAATGAGATTACTCTTGCAAAAGGTCGGAGTTCATTTTCACGAGAAATTTTTGAGAAAAGCTCATCCTCTGAGAATTTTTTTGAGAAACCAGGTTAACTTCCTCTATGTTATATTTTCATTCATGTTGAGTTGGTTACAAGTGTATAGCCATCAACAAGCTCTGAGATTGTTTAAATAACTCTCCCTTGTTGATGAATATGATAAATTTTGAGTTAATTTATGTCAAATCTCTGGCAAATTTTGTGTTTATTTCACTTTTAGAATGTTTGCAAGTAGTTTTTCTTTTTCCTATTGCAATCTTGTATCAAAATCTCTTTGAATCACATAGATCTCAATCCTTGTGATAGTTTAGTGGCATCTGCAATTTCATTTTTCAAAAGAGCTTTCATCTGGGAATGAAATAAATGATTTAAAATCACTTTTCTTTCATTTGTTGACAGAGATTGTTTGTAAGCCTCTGGGTGTACCTCAGGCGTGAGTGATATTAGATTTTGATGTTTAATTGGGTCTTCTAACTCAAGCCTTCGTGCTAGAATCTCAAAGATTGTGTGAAAAAGTGCACATTTGGGCCTCCATTTGATACACACCCTTAAGTTGAAGGAATTTTTAAATTATTTTTAAAGCTTTTGTTATTGATTTCTCCATTTGTTGTGAAGTTTCTCAAGGATCTGGAAAATTCCAATCTATCTTGTTGATCTCCCACCAAAAATTATTCAAATAACCAATCCTACCCCGAACTACCCCTGTTTTGCTCTGTATATCCACAGAAGAACAAAATCCATTTGCTAAAGTATGCAGAACAGATCAGGATTCCAAATGTCTTCAGTAACCTTAGCCTTGTGTTTGAAAATATCTCCATAATCTGGAAGTGACAACTCATGAGAGTTAGATTTGGTGTGTTGATCATATTTTCCCAAGGTCTTCTCTATAAAATTTGTGCAAAAGAAGGATTTGTCAGCATTCTTAAATAACAAAGGTTACAAAATAGGTTCTCTTACCTTGGTTGAAAGGCACAACTAAAAATAGTTAGGATAAGATCAAATCGTTTTAAGGTGCTATCTGTCTCTCCACAAATCCGAGTAATAAAGGGTTAGTTAGATTTCATCACCGGTTAGAAAACGATTCAAATTTATGATCTATCTGCCTCTAAGCTCCCTGTTGAATATGTGTTGCTTCTCGGATTGAAAAGGAGAATGGATTTGGATACCAACACTTGTGGTGCCGTTCTTTAGGAATTTTGAAGAATTTTAAAGTTTTCCATACCTTGGTAATGTTTCTTGTAGTTCTGTGTGTAAATACGTTTTGTAAACATCATTCTCTGGTCAGATCTATAAGGATTGAACAAAGTTATAAGTTCTACGTCTTTGTCTGTCCAATTTTTCTAGTAGTTATTATACTAGGTTTGCCTCACCATTGATAAATTTGGGTAAAAGAAGATTAGATCTGATAAGTTTTGCAAGATTCCAGTACTGATAGACATTTGACAGATTATCTTTTAGTGCATTTTTTCACATCTGAGGTGAAAATCCTTAGTGGCGACTCCGTGTTGATTTATTTTGATAAATGCTAGTGTCTTAACCTCTGTCAATTGAAAATTTGTTACTAATATTTGCAAAGATGGAAGGAAGAAGATATTTCTTCACCGTGGACCCTAGTAGAAGGTTGTTTCTAGAGTTTGGAAAGTATAATTCAAAAGGAGGAAAAATTTGGAAGGTTGTTGGAGATCAAGCATCAAGAAAAGAGGTCTCCATTGGTGAAACTGATCAGCACATGATTGAAGACTGCAATGCTTCCTCAACTACTTCTGAATCAGGTAGTCTCTTTGTAAATCTGAATTCTCCATCTGGAGAGGGGCCTTCTCATTCTACCCCTGTATTTGAAATATTTACATCTCATTCTACCCCTGTATTTTCCAAATCTGATAGTGTCTGCCGTGAAAAAGAGCCATTAGGGGATAGTCACTCGAAAATTGTATCCTGTACCGCACATACCCCTAATTCCTCATCACTCTGTTTCTCCTATAAGATCACCTCCTCAAGGTGAATGTGATCGACCCTATAGGATTATTTACACATAGTCTAATGGCATTCACCTGGATTGAATATTTTGGCATAATGGTTGGGTTATGTGATGTTTTTCTTAAGATACTGAGGATAAATTATCATATAAGGAATATCTTGAGATGAAGGATACAAAGATTCAATACAAGCGATAATGTGTCTAGAACCATCCATGTTAACCGTATTTTTAGAAAAGGCACTATTAGATGGATAAGAGGTGTTTACAACATTGGTAATGGGAAAGTGTAAAAATACGGGGGACCAAACAGTGGCCAAAAAAATTTAAGGATAATGTGAAAATGCAAAACACGAGGATCATGCAGGATGACATGAACATCAAGAAAGTTGTAGTCCGGAAGTGTTACGAGATCTCATGGAGATCAAGCGTAAACCATAGGTGCATGAAAATATTTGAAATGGGAAAATATCATTAACCTTCTCATTGATCTTTATGATAATGTACATAAAGAGGGTGTTGTGTAACACCCATTTCCCATAATCATAACCTATTAAGTGGAAAAAGGGAGTTACATTCTTAGAATGGAAATTAACTCCTTATGATGCATATGACACGCGACGTGTAAGGAATATCATGATGACCCCTAAGTGACACCTAGACCTATGATCTCACCTAAGTGGGATGACCTTCCATTTGGTGTGGAAAATGACTCACACCAACACCTCCCCTTCATCGTAAATTACAATGAGATGGAAAGTACAAAAGGAGAGATGGGTCCCGACACTACAACCTTATAAATTACCCATGAACAATAAAGATCTCAAGAAATGGAGGAAAACCCGGTGGAAAAAACATCCACCACCAAGATATGAAAACACACTCGTAATCTAAGAAAGATTCCAAATATAGGTCCCAACCACCGAGGAGCTTGGTGAGGTACCTATGTAAAAATGGGAAATCTCTCGGAAAGAAGAAGAGAGAAGAAATAAGCACAATAGATGTCATGGATGGATTTGAATTATGCAACTTTAGGAAGTCTCCTACAAGATTTTTGATGATGTTGTCCTCTTCCTTTGGGTGAAGAAGATCCACCCACACTAAACTATGTTTTTTCCTTGGGAAGGACATAAATAGAGTGTTAGGAGTCCAAGAATCCACAGAAGGAAATCAAAGGTAGTAGCATGAAAAATTTGAGTAAGGTCCATAGAAGTGTTACATAGGTCTAGTAAGAAGGAAACAAGTAACCAAAGGTAAATCCATGTGTGTACAATTGTCGAGTGTAGAAGAGGAACATTTGTCGAAGGATGCCCGAGTGATGTGAAGGAAACACGATAACCCCCATAACAGAAAGAGGATCCACAAGAAATGGTGGATCAATGAAGATATCCTAAATAGTGGAAGTGATAAAAGTCCCAGAAGTGGCACTCCCAACAAATAAGATGATGGAATCCTCCGAAACACCTGTAGAAGGAAGAGGAACATGTACTACATCACAAGTGGACTCTATAAGGAAATGACCAAGGTCGGGAAGAAACTTATCCCAATGAGGGGGCTGGGAAAATAGGAGAGTGATGTTGGACACATATGAGTCATCCATTCATGAAATAAGAGGAGTGGAAAGGGAATCACACACCGAAAGTGGAAATGAGGTTGGAGAATAGGGTTCATTTTAAGAGACCTCTTGGAAATGAGAGATGGAAAATCCTTGGTGAATATCCCCAAAACCGGTTTCCCTAGAAAGGTGAATTTTTTAGGGTTTGGATGAAATTTTTTTCACCTGAAACAAGCTTTCATTTTCAAGTGGTGTGATAGAAAGGCTGCAGGTGCATGGCAGGAGATTTGTTGTCATACGACAACAAACTTGTTTTCACATGACAACAAACCTCATGTCACATGTCAGCAAGGTTGTTATCATGTGACAATAAACCTCTTGTTGTGCGTGAGTGAGGATGTTGTGATGCGTGACAAGAGGTTTGTTGTCATGCAAAAACAATTTTTCTTCCTCTGCCCTCCTATCGCACGTAAAAAAATCTCTCCATGTTGTACGTCAAAAACTCTCTTGTTGCGCTTTGCATCCTCCACCCTTATGTCATGCATCAAAAAAATCTCCTTGTCTCATGTCAATAAACTTTCCGTCACATATCTATAGCCTCTGCCATCTGTCATGTGTTTATTGTACTTGATAATAGATATGCCCCTGGGTGGTATGAGTGAGCTAGTGGTGTTTTACTTGGAGAATAATCTAGGTTTATATAGGGGATATTTTCAAGGGTAGGTGAAGTGACCCTTAAAAAAATTAAATTGTAAATTTTAGGCGAATAGGTTTCGAAGAGCCAAAAAAATTTTCCTTTTCAATTTCTTTCAAAAATGGAATATTTTCCATATTATGAATATTCACCACTAAAAAAACCTGCTAGAGAAATGAGACCTGTATGAGGTCGATAAGGAGACTACTCGATATTTGATGGGATAAGAGGGGTGTCAAAACTATGTAGAATAGGGAGAGAAGGAGGAGAGGAGTCCTCAACAATACTCACATAATCGGCGGAAGTAAAATCCTCATCATTAAAAGTAGAGTCAAGTGAGTCTGTCGGTGGAAATGCCATCAAATGAAGAAGAAGAGGAGACAATTGAATCAAAAACAAAAATTATGGTAGTATGTGAAGAGTATCCAAAAAAAGATTGAAATATGTTACGAGATACATTAGGGAGGATCTGATTAGGCCACATGAATGCGGAGATGTCTGGTGACATGTAATATTAAGTGACCAACAACATGGTCGCAAGTGTCAAGAAAGTCCTCAAGATGACTGGAATCAATGGGTGCAAGGCTGTCCCCAAGAAAGAAGTGTGTAAGACCCTCATAGGTGAAGTAGCATTCCATGGAAGCACGTCATGATGTGTAGTTCTCTCTCCCAAGAAGAAGTGGTGGAGGTTGTAACACAATCCTACAACGCTCAAGTCTAGAAAGATCATCCTCCATGATGTGGAAGCAGAAGAAAGAAGTGTAAGGTGCACAAGAAGAAGAGGGTGCAAGAATAAAAGATGTCGGACTCAGCCAATAATGCATTGGCAAGTAGTACAAAACCCGATAAGAACAATGATAACCCTCTGCATGCGTGGTACTTTATAAGTATGCATGATTACAATAGGGTGTGTTCATGTGACGTCAGATAGTTGACCACTCACCTCGTAATAGGTGACAAGTTGCGCGAGAGTGGAGGCCACAATAAATTCTTAGTCGGAAGCAGAGGAATGACACATAATCAAGCAAAAAAGGTGAAAAGTAATACAATGGTACCTTTGATCGGTGTGAGAGAAAAATCATCTCATGTTGCAAAAGAGAAGGATCTCTTTCCGCAAAGTTGTGGTGAGTGCGCTCACTAGGCATAGGTGAAGAGAAGCACTATAATGCAATGAGCCATAAAAAAAGGCCCGGAAAGCCCAATAACCCTATACAAGGATCCTAGAAAAATACTCCCCCTATGTACAATAAATTTTTATAGTTTTCCTCTTTAAATTTCTTTGTACAATGTAGGATAGGTGGAAAAGAGAAAAAAATTAGAAACAAGAGGAAGGATGGGTGCAGTGCAAAAGGGTGATGAGGGGGCAAGCGGCTCGGTGAGCTAGCCAAAAACTCGATGGGCGAGTTGTGTAAAGGTGTGGGTGTTGAGTTAGCCAAATGAATTGGCAATTCAACACGGGAACAAGTTCATTGGCAAGTAGGGTTGCGGTGGGCGTGTCGAGATGAGTGTTAAGGCACTAAGTCATGTCTCATCGGGTGAGCTAACTAGAGGAGTGCAGAGAGGACATGTGTAATACAATGAGTTGTGCATGGGAAGAGAACCGAGTGATTCAAAGTTGAGAATTCAAATGGAAAGTGTGGGAACGGGAGCCATGAGTTGAAATGGTCATCAACTCTACATTAATAGTGCCAAGGTGGAGAATAGATGTGTGGTGTTGGGAAGTCCACGTAGAGGGTGTTGTAGAAGTGTCGATCCATTGGAGATGGTGGGAGGATGACTTGGCGAGCACCCTAAAGTAGCAGTATAAATGATAAGGAAGGTCGGCGTGAGGTCTAAGGAGGCATTTGAGGTCAAAATTGAGGCACGAACAAGTGAAGATCCAACATAAGAACGTATCAACCAAACTAGGATGAGATGCAAATAAATATTGAACAATGAGTAAAACACGCATAGAGCAGGTGAGGAGCAACCACAAAAAATTGGGTTTGCAAATAGATCCTGGGAGTTAGAGATCCAAAAATGTATGCATGTAGGGTGAGGAAAAGTAGGGGCTTAGGATGAAAGGATCATAGGGGTCGATGGTGAGATCGATCCACAAAGGAAAATGATGAAGGTATGCAGCAAAATAACAAGGCCAAGTTAAACCAAACGAGAAATCCACCATGAAAATCTGTGCAGTCAAATACCAACTTGAAACTTGAAGCAAACGAGGTTGAGTTGAGCCAATCAGTGAGTTAGAGGTAGAAGGTGAGTGGGAGCCAACTCAATTCCTAGATCGAGAGTCAAGCTGGGGCCGAGTTGGGCCCTAAAACTAGTTTTTTCACCTTAAAACTAGAACTCAAAAATACTCTGACGATATCAACCTGCTGACACTGTGAAACACCTCAAAACACACATACAAGGCTTGGAAAACCCCAAGAGTCATGAACACTAGAAAAACTAAAGAAAAACCATAGACAATATTTTAAACCTTGAATCGGTGCAAAGAGAGTAAAAATGGAATAGTCATTATGACGGATGCTCAAGAAACTTGTATATCACGAATGGAAAGTCGAGAGAAGTAAAAAACAGAGAGTTTCATATATCCACACAATGTGTGCTCTAATACCATGAGGGATCTTTGTGAAAATATGAAACACAAGGATCATGTGGGATGGCATGAACATCAACCAAGTTGTAGTCTTGTAACGTGACGAGATCTCTTGGAGAGTGAGCATTAACCATAGGTGCATGCAGAGATTCAAAAGTGGAAAATATCATTAACCTTCTCATAGATCTTAAGGGTGGTGTACATATAGATAATGTTGTGTAACCCCGGTGCCTACAATCATAACCTCTCATGTGTAGAAGGGAATTTACTCTCCCACAATGGAAAGTAACTTCCTATGATGCATATGATGCACCGACACAAGGAATCTCATGATGACCCCTAAGTTACACGTAGACCTATGACCTCACATAAGTGAGATGACTTGCCACTTGGCATGGAAAATGACTCACACTAGAACAAAATCCACTTTTTGGTCATTTTTCCATAATGTGCTTGTGTTATGGCTCGATCGCATTATAACATGACAGGAAACAATTGAGGTCACATTATAACATGAGCTCATTTCAACTTGGATAAAACAAAGTCGATACACGAGAGCTCATTTTCATTCAAAAAAAAACAAAAATCTTAGAAGAGGAAAACATAAGTGAGGAAAACCGAGAACACATTTTTGGCATCCAAAACCTTTGGTACCTCAAATAGAATATGGAGGAAAGCTTAGAAGGTCAGTTCTTGTTGATTTGAGGTTAATTTTCTTTACTAATCTTATTTTTTCATTGTTTTTTATTTTTCAATACCTTCAATTCAAACTCCTCATTCACCCATAGACCAAGATGAAGAAGAAAACATTCCAGAAACACCCCCTTCAATAGCAAGACATCCTCCAAACACCCAACAATACATTTTAGGGAGATTAAAAATAACAAAGTTCAAATTGAGGGTTTAAAAAAACCCCAATGTGAAAAATCCACATCGTTAAAACCTTGCTACATCATTAAAATCATTATTATCTAATATCAATAATGTGGTTGGTAAAATAAACACATGGGAGAGTTTTAAAACCAATTATCACAATTTTTATGCAGACAAGTTGTCTTATGATGCAGTGAAGAAGAAAAAATCACAAAAGATAAATTGTGTGCATTGTTTACTGATCCTAAAACTAATGCCGTTATTATTGAGTTACGAAGATTCCCCATCCACTAGCGTAATCACAAGGGGATTAAAAATACTTTTTGGATAGATGGTGGATGGTTTTTGACCAACCACCTTATAAAATTTTTGAGGTGCCACAATATTTCTTAAGGAAACTCTATTTAATGCGTACATCCTCAATTAAATGACAAACTATTTTGACATTCAAGATTTTCAAGGCAGAGGCAAAGGCTCTACACAGGATAGAGTGGGGGCACAACATTTGTAGAACCAACCATCTAGACCCATTTCTCACCCATCTATTCATCATGTTTCAGTCCCTTCTATTGTGAAGGAGACAATGGAGGTTGAGACTCTTGATTCTATCAGGTCATTGACACATTCATTACTTCAGCATGGCACTCATCTCTCCTAGGGTGATGATGTTGCTCCTTCTAGGAATCAGAAATCATATAACATAACTTGTCATGCTTGTGGAAGTATAGGAACCTACGTGGTTAAAGAGGCAACTCCAAAGCCTAGTAAGACAACTCCACGGGCTCGTGAGGCATCTCCACAACCTCATGAGGAAGCACCACAACTTAGTCAAGATGCTCCACATGCTTTGAGCATGGTATTCAATTAGAGGAGACACATCATGATTATATGTTGGAAAATATCATCATCACGAGATATTCTCTTTGGATTCGACCTTTGGTATTGAAGAACAAATAATTTTTCATGAAGTTAGTTGCAATAAAAATGTTAATCAATTATGAAGAAAATCAACGAGTCATATATGTATTTTTATTAAATTATAGGGCCAAACTATACATCAGTGTCACATTCCCCTTCTCCACAGTTGTTTGTGGGAACGTCAACCCCTTAGGTATAAATTGGTAATAAATTAGTAAATATATTGTGTTAATTTGTTTTCCATATAGAGATGTTATCCTAAAATTACAATTTGATGTTGAACAGGTGAATGTCGAGTATGAGTTTACATGTTGGTGAATTTACAAATGTGAGTTTTATTATTTTTAATCATCATATACATGAAGAGAATGAACTATAGTTAATGTATGAAGATAATGTCATATAACTTGTATGTGTGTTACCTTTTCCCCTTTTTAGTTGATGACATCATTACAGTCTCCTATTGAGATTTGACAATCATTAGATATTGGAGTTGTTATGGGCATAGATTTTGTCATGCCTCTTACACAGGTATGCGCTAGTAAAGTAATTTTCATAATGAATTGATTATATTAAATAACATCATGTAGTATAATTAAATGAAATTCATGCGTATTCTAATTTTTGTCATCATGGTTGCCACAGGAGGAGTTGACAACTCCAATTTGTGCACCTCTTGTTGATGTTGTTGATGATCTTGAGAGGAAGAGGATGATTTTGAGTGATCATCAGATTGTAGTAAGTATTTATTTTTAAGTAATGTCATTTTATATGTCATTAATTGTATACTAATGGGTATGTTGTTTATTTGTATTAATATATGGAGCTACAAGCATCCTTTGAGCGTAGGAGGTCTAATTAGGAGAAGGAACATTCTACTAATGTGCACGAGTCATTCTCTGGCGGCGGAAGAGAACTAGATTATTTGATGATTCTCCATAGTTTAGATGTATATGAATTTTTTTGTCTTCCTTCGTGGCATATTGGTGTAGATTTATATTTTGTCGATGTATATCATTATATATGCCTACATGGCTTTGTTAAGACATTTATTTTGTTCAAATTTTGTATGTTATCAAGGATTTTTGAATCAATATAATGTATGAGACAAAAATATTTTGTTTTAAAACTTGTATAGTGGATGAAACATGCTTTATACATGTATCTAAGTGGATTAATATGATTTCATATGTATGTTATGTTAATATGTATTATTAGTGTTAATTTTTTAATGTTTTAAACATGGGAATTAAAATATATATGTAACTAATTTACAATTTAGCCACTACTATAATCATTCAATGCCATCAATTATAATAATATAATGTCAATGTCAATGTCATCCACTTCCTAGAATCTCAATAATTCAAATGAAACATATGTAATGAGACAACGTAATATTACATTAATTCTAATAATTAAAATGTAACTAGAGAGAGAAAGAGAGAGAGGGAATGAAATACAAATAGACACGTAAAGAGAGAGTGTGTGTGAGAGAAAGACAAAGATAATGTGAGAGCGAGAGATAGAGAAAGAGACATGGTTCATTTTAAGAGACCTCTTAGAAATCAAAGGTGGAAAATACCTGGCAAATATCCTCGGAACTAGTTTTACGTGAAGGCAATTTTTTTGGGGGTCCGGCAAAAATTTTCACCTAATTTTTAAGTGGTGTGACAGAAGGCTGCAGATGCACGATAGGAGATTTGCTATCACGCGTCAACAACCTTGTTGGCGTACACCAACAAATCTTCTATCACACATCTCTGACCTTCGCCCTCTGGTCGTGTGACAACAAAATCTTCGTGTCATGCATTAACAAACTCTTTGTCGCATGTCTACGTCCTCCACACTCCTGTCACACATCAACAAACTCTCCCTATCGCACGCTAACAAAATCTCTATCACGCATCTACAACCTCGCCTCCTGTTGACGCGTTTCTTGTACTTGATAATACATATGCCCTGTGTCGTATGAGTGAGCTAGTAGTGTTATACATAGTGAATAATCTAAGATTATATAGGGGATGGTTTCAAGGGTAGGCAAAGCCGACCCCTAAAAAAATTAAACTTTAATGCTTAGGTGAAGGAAGGAGGGAAAATTGAATCAAATATGGGTGGTTAAGCTAATTGAATTTGTGCATTAATGGATTGAGAAGTGTTTCCTATTTTCCACCTACCAAATCTCACCAAAATCTGATTTTGAATGATTTAATGAGTATCCCACATCAGTAGCTTTCAACAAGACCAAAAGCACACAAATCCAAGCCATGTGGTAGGATTTATGTTGATCCGAAGTCTACAATGTAAACTAGATGCGCAATGACACGTGACACACTCAAATTGATTGAAGGATTGGCCAATTATTTTGTTCTTTTTTGCCACATGTTGTGAAATGTTTTTCATAGGTATTTGGAACTCATTTGGTAAAATTTGATAGGTTATGTGTAACAAAATCGAGTATAATAGGTTATCACATGGCACAATGACTAGCATGTAGAAGAATGCGTGAGGTGCACGTGAGAGTAAGAGGCGCGAAAGAGGGTAGTAAAGGACATACACAAAAATCTAAAGCACGTGGAAGAAAAGGGTGCATATATGTAGGAGAAAAGTATAAAAGCATGGTGCAACATCAAAATGGATGATGCACAATAGAAAGAAAGGAAGGGCCATGGAGAAAATGCACAAGGACTTAACCAAATTTGGGAAGCAAGTCAAAGGTGCACGCGAAGGGTACACAAACTGTTTGGAAAGAAGGAGGGTATGCAAGGAGTGCATGCAGGGAAAATGGAAGAAGATAGAGGAATGGAGAAGAAAAGTTGAAGGTGCATGAGAAGATAAGAACACATAAGGGTGCACGAGGAAATACAACCAAAGAAATTTTGCCAAGGGGACAACCAGAGTGCACGTAACCCTGCAATATTAAACTTCTAAGACAAAATGTGGATATAAGTTTTCAAAATAACTTGGGGAGTTATTTGGGAAAACAATTTTGTGACTTTTGAGTCCATCTACTTGCTAGATGAAGGATATTAGTAGCCTTGGAGTATCCATTGGGCACGGATTCATCCTGAAAATATGAAATTTTGATCTACAATTTGAAGAACTTCCCTGGAATCACTTGAAGCCTTGTTTGAATCCGTATAAATACTAAAAATTGTTGGAATATTTTTTAAAACCAAATTGGCATGTTAGAAACAACAAAATAGCATGAGAAAAGAGTGCGCAAGAGGAAAAAACTATGTACAAATAGAACAATGTGTGCGGAGTACACTTGGAGGAATTGAAACTATTCTAATATATACAATGATGCAGAAGACTTAATGGAAGTTCTTGAGATAAATCCCATTGACTGGGATTGGTAGCGTACCTCCATCAAGGTGAGATAACTCAAAAGAGTTAGCCTCCTTATAATAATTGATAGTGTATGGGCCACTCCAAAGTGCATCAAACTTTGAATGGCACCTTGGTTTAGCTCTGTCAACATCCCATTTTAAGATAGAATCACCAAATTTGAATGCTTCGAGGTATAGCCTTTTTGTCAAACCACATTTTTGTTGATTGTTGATGTTGTTCTAGCTTGATCATTTTGAAGTTTATTAATTCTTAAAGTACAACTAGCTCTGCCATTAAAATTTCTCTCGATCCACACCTTCAAATTTCAGTCATTTGTTGGGTGAGCTCTAATGAAGAAAATTCAAGAGATAAAGGAAGTCTAGATTCCTTTCCATAAATAAGATAATAATGTGAAGTACATATTGCCTTCTTCATCATGATTCTATATTCCCGAGCACATGTAATACATCCGTGTGTCACTATCTTTGGTTGATATTCATTATTCGCTTCATGATTCTGATTAGATTCTTGTTATTAGACTCTATCAATATGTTACCTTGAGGGTAATAGTTAGAATAAGTCTTCAAATATATGCCAAAACTAATATCCCAATGAGAAATTTTGGTACAAAGGAAGGATTTTTCATTATCAAAGATAATGGTCTGAGGAATTCCAAACCTTATCACAATTCCTCGAGAAAGTCAAGAATGATCGACTCGGTTGATTCCTTCTAGTGAAGTAATCTATATCTCCAAGTACCCACTTGTGCCCAATGCTTGAGGGAGGATTTATCATGCATATGAATTCAAAACCCCATTACACAAAAGGTTGATCCATTTGGATTGGTCGGAGGGGAATTTCTTTCATTTTTTATTTCGTGTAATGAAAATGCATTCTCTATATTTCATGACCCATTTGTGTGCATTCATGAACAAGGTAGGAAAAATTATCTGCCTTGATGACTTTCATCATTGTTGCTTTGGCAGAGAAGTTTTAACTAGAGAATCCTTCATGAAATTATACTAACACTTTTTCAGTTTGTGTGCCATAAATACATCTCAATAGCACACCATCAAGATTTATTTTGAAGTGAACACCATCAATCAATGCATATGGAATAGATTGCAACCTCAAATGTCACCTCTTTGATTTTCTCAAATCAAGAGGGTATACATCAAAGGAAAAAATGTAACCATTTATTCCATCTATTTGTGCATGCTAAGATCTTCATTCTACTCAAGATCGTGTGCGGAAGTTCTTCATTCATAAACAAATAAGTCTCTTGATCACTCTACGCATCTCAACAATTTTCTTACAGAGCGCGTTACCTCTAACCAACTTTTTAGCTTTGATAGTCACATCAAACTCCATGATTTTGGTCACCCATCTTGCTCTTTTCTCACTGATTTATGCTCCCATGATGAAGTCTCTTACACTAGAGTGTGAAACTAGCACCTTGACATGATTTGTGGTGAGCATACTTTTTAACTTCTTTAGTGTGCACATGATGGTGTAGACCTACTTTTTATGTGACTATATTTCAATTCATAATCCTTCGTTTTTGACTAAAGAAATCCACTGACTACTCAAGTCCTTGTTCCTTTCTTGTGTCAAAACAACAACAACACTCGCATTAGCTTCATAAGCATAAAGGATGAAATCCTTTGAGTAATTTGGATTGATGAGTGTTGGCGCACAAGTAATTTATTGCTTGATTTTGTTGAAGATTTATTTTCCTTCTATTGTCCACTTGAAGACTATATCCTTCTTGAGCATGAGGGTGATGGGCCTAACCAATCCTACAAAGTTAGGAATGAATCTCCTAAATTTTTTTATTTTTCCTAGGAATGACTACAAGGCCTTCTTATTCACTTGAAAGGAAAGAGCACGGATGGCAGAAACGTTCTTAGGATCAATAGAAATGCCATCTTTTAAGACCACATGGCCCAAAATTTTTCCTTGTGCAAAAAAAAAGTTGAATTTTTAGGGTTAAGATACATCCCAAGTTCTCTACATCTCTCAAAGACTTTCTCCAGGTGTGTCATGTGATCCGTTCTCTGCTTTGAGAAAATAGTTATGTCATCTAAGTAAACTAGGATGAAATAGTTGATATATCCTTTGAAGGAAATGTCCATGGCTCGTTGAAATGTTGTGCCTGCATTTGATAGACCAAACAACATATTTAGATACACATATTTTCCCCATTTGGTTGTAAACTTTGTTTTGAATTGATCCTTTTCCTTTAATATGATCTGATTAAATCCAGAATATCCATCCAAAGCATGGAAAATGTTTACGCTTTTGATCACATTCTCGTAGAATCTACTCCATATAAGGTAAAGGATAATGATCCTTTAAATATTCCTTATTTAAATATTTGAAATCAACACAAAGTATGATTTCACCATTCTTCTTGCGTACTTAGAACAAGATTCACAACTCAAGTAGAGTACTTGATAGGAAATATTATCTTTTCCTCAATGAGTTTAGATAAGTCCTTCCTCATGAAGGTTTCTATCTTTGGATTTGAATGGTATTTTATTTTATCTAATGGGGTTGATATTGGGATCAAGGTCAATGGAGTGTCGAGAAACACTTGGATTAAATCCTTTTAAGTCTTCATACTCCCATGAGAATATGTCATTGTATTTCTGACATAGAGAGATGAAGGCCTATTTTTCATCATGCACGTAATATTAGAAGCAACTTCTTACCGTGCGTAATAGTCATTGGATTACATTCTTCTTGTGCTACACGCATATAATTTTATTCACCCTTAAACTCATCATAAAGGATAAAAATTTTCACTAAGGTGACCAGCCCTTTAGGCAACTTGTTTGTCTTGATTTGAATCACTTGATCACCATATATCTTATGTAAGTCAACTTGCATGCTTGAAGATAAATCAACTTCATTCCGAATGAATTGGAAAATTTATGCGTCACTATTAAACACTTTCCAGTTGGTTTCATTATGCGGAATATATGACATGATCACCACTTTTATGTGTTGCACTCTACCTATGATAAAATACTTACTGAGGAGAACTACGAACCAAGCGTGACCATATGATCTACTTATTTGTTCATCTTTCTTGGCACTACTTGTAGACTTAGAGCATCAAATCTCTCTAAGAGGTCCCAAAATATATGTTTATAATTTTTCCAAAATTATTATTTTATGTACACTTGTTTGTAACTTGGTTGATGACCAATTATGTGTCCCCAAATATCTGTAGTGCCTTAACCTATCTCTTATCAGCAATAAGAAAACCATGAACCAATGCTTCATATTCTACTACGTTGTTAAAGATATCTAACAGTAATTTGTGCGTGAAGAAGAACTTCTCATTCTTATGAAAAATGAGAATAACCCCTACACATGTGTCATTTATGCTTTTGGAGCCATCAAAGTAAATTTTCCATAGACCATAATTTTTTCATTTTGTTTGAGTGTGCTAGGCAACACAACTTCTTCTTCAAGGATATAGTAAGTACCAAGGCCATTTTCAAAAGTTTCAAGGGCCTTGGCATAGGGATCAAATTTATAGTGCTTCTTGGCCCATTCATCTAGTGATAGATCAGGTATAGGAGGAGGAATAGGTTGTTCTTATGAAATTGAGACTTGTTCTTTGCCTTCTTGGATTAGGCAATTATCTTTGAGAGGTGATGGGTCATATGTCTCAACATGATAAGAAATAGAGGCTCATCTTGTATGTTAAAATGGGTACCATATCTTATTCTTAGTAGCATATGAGACCAATCAAAAGATAAGTAACCACCCACTTTAGCAGTGAAATATCTTGATAAACACAAGGAAAACAAAGGAGGTAGGTCAATGATTGACACATCTTGAGTTATAGTGAAGCTTAGGCATGCATGGAGGGTTAAATCATGATCCTTGATGACTACTAGAATGGAAACAATTGAGCCATCAAGTTGCAATATTCCTTTAGACATAGGGCTATACTTAAGGCTTTAGACATTAGCAATCTTCTTTGGCATGAAAAAATTATCGGCTCCGATTCAATCATGCAATTGTGAACAAGATGTTTACCTATAATTAAGGACATATAGAAGGGTTTGGTTTTGAAAACCTCGGTTACATGTTTCTCCTCTACTTATGAGATATTAATGAAGCTTACATTTTGAACAACTAGATTAGCACGTGGAAGTTACACCAGATATTCATGAAATAGATCACGCCGATATGGAATGGCTAGAGTGTCCCACATTGTAACATTTACATTTTCTTCTTCATTTGGTCCACAATATTGAATGGAAGACCAATGCATTTGAGGAACAACATCATCTTTTCTTGATTTTTCAACTTTGGAGGCATGGGCTTTAGCTTGCGTAGTGGTTTGACCTACAAAAGGAGGGGCACACATCAATATTTTTGAAACATCACGCATAATAATTTACATGCCGAGGCTGTTGGGTGATTTCACTACATATCCTTGATTTTGAGAATCAACCTATGTGACAGAGTTGAAGGTTATGTGTCGAATCAAGCATTCTCTTTTTGTATCTTGTATTAGTAAGAAACACAGGTGTGAGGTATATTTGGACTATCTCGTAGCTTGATTGACTACAAAGAAGTCCTCAGTGCCAAAGAACATAAGATTGGTCTCAAGAGAAACTTCGGCACTTCTTAATTTTTAGATTTATGCATGCTAGTGGAAGGCTCATAGTTTGAAGTTACTTGAATCATGTAAGCTTGCATGTGTAAGGCATTGGTGCAACTATATTGGGTGTGAGGAATATTACAAGAAAAGTACCATTCTAATTATTGAACCATATTTTTTCTGAACTAGAACAAGTTCTTGGCTTGCTTTGGGCCTTTGGAAGAGGTTGTGTAGGAGGAATTGTTTGCAATGGAAGGTGTGCATTAGCATGTCATCTATCCCCTTTTAGTTCTACCCATATCTCTTATTTGGATATTGATTTCTAAAGGGTTGATGGATTTGGTTATACCCTTGATTAGAATTATTTTTAAAGGCTTGTGCATGTTATTTTTCTAAGGATATGAATTTATTGGACAAGTTTATAATCAAGGCCTTCATTTTTTCATCCTCCTTTTTCTGCATGGGAGAGTAGGATGTGGATGCTTTGGTTTAAGCACTCTTCTTAGGAATAGGATCAACCGAAGGTTGGGGTGCTTGGTGTTTCGGGAATAATGGCATAAAGGCGGTCTAGGAGCTAACTTCCCTTCCTAGATAAGACTATTTTTTTCCTGTATTGCAATGTTATAAACAACTAGTAAGGTTCTACCCACCATATATTGAATCATGACTTAAATGTGACTATTCAAATCCCTGAGATAATACAAGAAAGCATGTTGGGCTGTAGACATTACCACTTGAGGATTCTATCCCATATTTTTTGAAATTTGATATTAAAATTAGTCATCTGCTCATTGGGTAATCTTTTTGTTGTTTTTAGTTACTCAACCAAGGACAAGTGATCTGAATTATCTTCAAAATAGTTGTAAAGAGTTGTGCCAAGGTCATCCCAGCTAGTAATGGATGTAGGTCTCAAAGTATTCTATACCATTGAAGTGATTTTACTTTGGGTGAAGATGTTAGTAGCCTAACTGCTACATCATCATGTGTAACTAGGTAAACAAAGCATACATTTGCCACATCTTGGATATGCTCAACATGAGTGAGTTGATTTTCACCGGTGAAGTATAGAATACCCTTGATTTGTGGTTGTTGGAATATCATGTTGTACATTTAGAGCGAGAGGACTTCCGCTAGTAAAATTGACAAATGGAAAATTTCTCTATCTTTGGTGGAGCTGCAATGATAGGGTGTGCGAGAAGGTCTTTCGAGAGAAGTGGAAAGTATATGGCGTGTTGGAGATTGAGATACATGCACAATTTTTCTATTGAATCTTCTTCTTGAAGATAAATGGAGGTACTCAAAATACTCTTCATCTGTTGCACTTTGTCTTTTATGTATCCTTCTCATGAAAATGCATTCATACTATTGAAAACATTAGATCTCGGAAGTTGTGAGTTGCTAGATATGTTCAAATAAGCCTCCAAAGGTTAAGAATCACTAAGTCACACACCAGAACTTAGCAATGATGAAATATAAAGCTTTCAATACGCGTCCCATTGGGCGTTACAAAAATAGTTGGGACTCAAACTCGCACCCTTCCTAGATTAGGATGAATTGGGATTTTGAGGCAACATGGGACTATCTCCAAGTTGTGAGACCTTACGTGCTTGAGATAGACCTCCAGAAAAGGTTGGTTCCTTTACCTATTTATACTACTTAAACTATTCCTAGGAAGGAAAATGCATCTACCTATCACTACTCTAAGATTCTAAGGGACTAGGGTGAGAAGGAGATGCATGAAAATGGAAATCTAAACTAAATGGAGGTGATAACACTAGAAAGAGGGGGATGAACATGATCAACCTTGAGAAATATTGAAGAGAAATATGTGAAAAGAGGAAAACATGCGTTTCATGGTTTGGAACAATATTACGCGTCCATTTTCATGGAGCACAATGGAAAAGAAACCTACAAGGGGCATGATAATACACAACAAACCATCAACACAAAGGGAATGGTAAGAAGATGCAATAAAACGAGCTAAGGCATAAAATAGCCAGAAAAAAAACTTTAATTGCTTCTAAAAGATGCAAAGTCGGTTATAATGATGGAAGAGGTGAGTATCCATATGTAAAGAACTAGATCGAAAGAACTATAACTCAAAACAAAAGGCACTACCTAAATAATGCTCCTGCAAACTAAAGGCGTCCAACCTTTTACAATGAGCAATGATCTACAATTTATAGAAGAAGGAGAGAAGAAGAGGTAATTTTGGGTTTAAAAGTTCAACCACCAATAGCAAGAAATAAATACCTATAAATCTATCTGCAAGGATGTTAGATACACCTCCATATGTCTGTTTTTCTTGTGGAAGAAGGAAGGAGGGAAAATCGAATCAAATTTAGGTAGTTGAGCTAATTAAATCTGTGCATTAATGACATGAGATGCGTTTCCCTATTTTATGCATACTAAATCCCACCAAAATATGATTTTTAATGATTCAATGAGTATCCACGTCAAGTAACTTTCCAATAAGATCAAAATCACATGGATCCCAGCCTTGTGGTAGAAGTTATGATGATCTGAAGTCTATAGTGCAAACTAGACATGTAATGACATGTGGTGTGCTTAGATTGCACAAGTATTGGCCAACTTTTTATTGTCTTTTTTTCCATGTGTCGCGTAATTGTTTGTCACATAGATTCATTGCCCAGTTGGTGTTATTTGATAGGTTGTGTGTAACACATTCAAGTCTGACAGGTTGCCACGTGGTATAATGACTGGTGTGGAAGAATGTGCAAGGCATGCGTAAGAGCAAGAGGCATGAAAGAGGATAGTAAAGGAGAGTCATGTGAAGATGTTGAGCGTTGAATAAAAGGGTGCATATCTATAGGAGACAAGTATGTAAGTAGGTCATGGGATCAAAATAGATGATATGCGATAGCAAGAAAAGAAGGGATGCGGAGAAAATGTGCAAGGGAATTAGCCAAATTTGGGAAGTAAGTCAAAGGTGCGTGTGAAGGGTGCATGAGTTGTTTGGAAAGAAGGAGGGTATGTAAGGAGTGTGCACAAGGAAAATGGAAGAAGATACAATTATGGATAAGGAAAGTGGAAGGCATGCAAGAAGAGAAGAGTGTGCAAGGGCACACAAGAAACCGCAACAAAATAATTTTTTTAAGGGGACAACCAAATTACGTGCAGCCTGCAATATTAAACTTCAGTGGCAAAATGGGGACATAAGTTGTCAAAATAACTAGGGGAGTTATTTTGGACAACAAGGATATTTCAAGTAGTCCAAAATGGATTAATCTTGCTAAAACTATCCTATTTCACCTTTGTAGATGTCTTGTCAAACACTATACCCTATGAGATCAACCTCATACAATGTTATTTAAACTTCCAAGATGACATCATTTCATGAAAACTCCATTAACACTTACCTTCTTCAACTTTCCCTTCACCTTTCTTCACTAACTCTTAGCCAAACAAGCAACTTTCGGAATTTTTTTCCTCTAATGACCTCCTTGTACCTTAGTACCTTGTTTCTCAATTCAAACAATGTTATATCCAACTATCAACTTGCTAAAAAATATCAAAACATCATTTTTCACATATTTTACTCAAGACTTCCTTTTTAGTGTTCTTAAGAGCATTGCTTTGGTGATTCCATGGTTGGGAGGATCTGGGACTACCCACAAAAAAGTGAAAACTTTTCTAGATACCATTTACCTTCAATATAGTGCATGCCAATTTTTATAAGCTAACTCCTTTTGGTTCTCTCACAATCCTACTTTTTGGTTCTCTAGCCTTCAAATCCCTACTAGCCCTACCTCTAGAAATTTTCCTTCATAACTTTTCTCACAATAAGTTTTTTATAAATTGGAAGGTACATTAGGACACCCATTTTTGTTTAGAATATATATGCAAAGTTTCATTATGGGTTTCTTTCAGAAACTTTCATCAAAATCCACAAAAACAATTTTTCATTAGGCCTTGGTGACTATACCCGACTAGAACAATAGATTTGTCATAATTTTCTCAAAATTCCTCCAACAAGAAACTCTAATTCCTTCAATAACAGTTAAATGGAATTTTCATCATCATTTCTTCCAAATAATAGGCCAAGATTCATTGAATAGATGCTTTAAATGTTTTATTTAACATCAAAACCCTAAATGTGCTTTGGGTTGACCCGATAAGGTGAAAAATTTTATAACTTCCTTCAATTTAGGTTTTAAGGCTCTAAAATTTTACCAGGGTCTTATTTCCTCATAAAAACGTGATGAGATTACCAATAAAGCTTTAGGAATCAATAAAATTTTGAAAAACACTTAGTTCACCCATATCCTACCGTAGGTTCAGATTTCATACAAAATTCTAATGAATTTTACTCAATCCACATAAATCATGAACCTTATGATGGAATTATAACCTCAAATAACCAAGTTCACTTACCTTCTAACCATGGAATCAACCAAAAAATCATTATTATGCTTTTACACAAAAATCCCATAGTCAAACACAACATTTCACAGTCATGCAATGTCACATCAAAAACATAATCATAAGCATCAAATAGGGTATTCTTTATAAAATCCTTGCACTATCACATCAACAACATACTTCCTCGTGTTTATCACTACAAGAGCTTCACCTTAAACATCACAATTATGAAATACTAAAATATTCTTGCAAGAACATTGTTTTACTTCCAAACACAGTCACTTTATTAGCCACTTAACCATTTAAAACTCCCTCTCATGGCCTCTACACATTCTAACACAATTAGTACAACCATGAATAAAGAGGAATTTCCATTTTCATGTCTATTGGATGATTCCTTGTATCACATTTCTTGGGTATCCTCAATTTGTCTAACTTTCTTAGAAACAATGTGTTCTTGCACCAATCCTTTATTGACATGTAAGGGATGAATGTGTTCAATAATCAAGAGAATCACAAGTTGAGTGTAACTTCTACCCCCATATTTTTGGGTAATGATATCCCATTTTTCAGAGTGGTTACAATTATTTGTGTTTCCTCTATCTATGGAACCATATGGACTCCTATTGAGAGAAATTTGTTGAAGTATGGTTAACATGACAACATTGGTCTTACCAACATCTTTGGGTGTGCACAAAAGAAAATTCTCAACAAAAATAGTGCAGTTTCATACATCATGCTTTGCACTCTATTTAGTTTCTTCATTCCTTAGAATACATGCTCTTCCCATTTTGGCATGTTTGATAATTAGAGAGAGGGAGAGTGAGAGTTCTAGAGAGAATGAGGAGAGTGAGAGAGAAAGAGAGCGAGATATAAAGAGATAATGAGGAGAAAGAAAGAGAGAGAGAGAGAGAAGGAGAAGGAGAAACAAAAAAGATACAAAAAGAGAAAGAGAGGGAAAGAGAGAAAGAGAGAGACAAAACAAGAGATAGAGAAAGAGAGAATTATTTTTCACAATCTTTTGAACAAGAAAAAAATTCTCATTTCACCACCTATATCATATGAAATCTCTTTTTTTAACATTATTTTTACCTCGACATTTTCAAAATTTCACCGAGAGCATCTACTTGCACACTGGATGTGGGAAGCTGTCGGTTGATGCCATGAGGTGCTTACATTGTATTAATTTTTAAAACAATTTTTAATCTCTAACACTTATGTTAATTGAAGGATTTTGCCACATTTCATTTGTTGTCACTGCAAAAAAATGACCAAGAGATGGGAGAAACCGAGATAGTATTTTGTAGGTACACCATATGCGCATGTGTAGGTTCATACGAGAAATTACTAGGTGTCACGACTTGCTAGTTATCACTTGTCAAAGTTCGAAAAGTTTTTCCTCTCGAGTTCTTAAGAGATGTTAATGGAATGATGTATCCCGAAAGGACCGAGATATTTTGGTAGCAAAATGACACCACTTTTAATGTCTAACATCCCACCTAGATGTATGGGAACAATCATTTTTGTGTCATGAGGTGTCCATTGCAAAATATCACCTTGGATGCCCTCAAACTAACTCTAATTGAAGGTTTTTTCCACATTTCATTTGTTGTCATCACGAGAAAAAGAGCAAGAGATTGGAGAAACCAAGGTAGGATTTTGTAGGCGAATTGTATATACATATGTAGTTTTAGATAGGACATTCCCAAGTTCCATGGCTTGCTAGTTATCACTCATAAAATTTTGACAAGTTTTTTTCTCTTCGGGCGCTGGTATACCAAGAGAAATTAACGGACTAGTGGAGCATGGAAGGATTGAGATAGTTTAGCAGTAGAACGACACCATCGATAGCGTTTAACATCCCACTTGGATGCATGAGAACCATTGGTTTTGTGCCACGAGGTGTCCATTACAAAATATCACCATGGATGACCTCGTCATCGACGCTAACTAAAGTTTTTACCAAGTTTCATTCATTGTCACCGCGAACAGATGGAGAAAATGAGATAGGATATTATATGCAAACCATATACACATCTCGTATGTTTAGAAAAAACATTCCCATGTGCCACAAATTGCTAATTATCATGCGTCAAAATTTGACAAGTTTTTACTCTCAAGGCACTTACGAGACATTGACATGATCGATGTAGTCCGAAAGCAACAAGACATTTTGGTAGTGGAATGACACCATTGGTAGCATCTAACATCCCACCCAAGCATCTCGGGAACCATCGATTTGGTGCCACAAAGTTTTTATATTGAATTAATTTTTAAAACCATTTTTATCTCGACACTTTGATCTCAACGCAAGAAAAAAAGTAAGATATGGGAGAAACCGAGATAGGATTTTTAGGTAGACCATATACACATCCGTAGGTTTAGACAAATCATTCCCTGTGTGTCATGGCTTGCTAGTTATCACCCATCAAATTTTGACAAGTTTTCACTCTCATGGTGCTTAAGAGACATTGATAGATTGGTGTAGCTTGGAAGGACCAGGATGGTTTGGTAGTAGAACGACACCATCAATAACATCTAATAGCCCACTCAAATGTGTGGGAACTATCATTTTTCCGAGACAAGGCGTCCATTGCAAAATATCACCTTGGATGCCCTTAGACTAACTCTAATTGAAGGTTTTTTCCATGTTTCATTTGTTGTCACCGCAAGAAAATGGGAAAGAGATGGAGAAACCGAGATATAATTTTGTAGGTAGACCATATATGCATTCATAGGTTGAAACATGACATTCGCAGTACTACGACTTGCTAGTTATCACACGTCAAATTTTGACAAGTTTTTGCTCTCAGGGTGCTTAAGAGACATTGACAAACTAGTGTAGCTTAGAAGGACCGAGATGGTTTGGTAGTACAATGAAACCACCGATAGCATCTAACAACATTCCCAGACATGTGGGAACCATTGGTTTGGTGCCACAAGGTGCTTATATTGTATTAATTTTTTACTACAAATTTTTATCTCTAACACTGGTGCTAATTGAAGATTGTTAACACGTTTCATTCACTACCACCGTGAGAAAACGAGTGAGATATGGGAGAAAATTAGACAATATTTTGTAGGTGTACCATATATGCATATATAGGTTCATACGAGACATTCCCAGTGCCACGACTTTCTAGTTATCACCTATCAAAGTTTGACAAGTTTTTGCTCTCAGGGTGCTTAAGAGACATTGATGGATCGGTGCATCCTGGAAGGACCAGGATGGTTTCGCAGAAAAACAACACCACTTGGTAGCATTTAAAACCCACATGGAGGTGTGGGAACCATCATTTAGTGCCGGGAAATGTCCATTGCCAAATATCACCATAAGAGCAAAAACTTGATGCTTAAGCACCCTAAGAGATTTTTTTTTTCAAACGTTGACAAGTGATAACTAGTAAGCCGTGGTACTAGGGAATGTCCCATCTAAACCTACAGATTTGTATATGGTCCACCTATAAAATATTGTCTTAGTTTCTCCCATCTCACACTCATTTGGTTGTGGTTACAATGAATGAAACGTGGCATAAACCTTTAGTTAGTGTCATTGTGAGGGCATCCAGGGTGATATTTAGGAATCGAAACCTAGTGGCATCAAACCAATGGTTCTCACACATCCAAGTGGGATGTTATACACTACTGATGGTGTCGTTCCACCCAAACTTCTCCATCCTTCCAGGTACACTAGTCCATCAATGTCTTTTAAATGTCTTGAGAGCAAAAACTTGTCAAACTTTGACGGACTATAACTAGTAAGGTGAGGCACTTGGGAATGTTTTGTCTGAACCTATGGATGCATATATGGTCAATATAAAAATCTTGTCTCCATTTCTCCTGTCTCTCACCCAATTTTTTATGGTGAAAATAATGAAACGTGGCAAAAACCTTTAGTTAAATTCATAATGAGGGAATCCAGGGTGATATTTTGTAATGGAAACCTTGTGGCACCAAACCAATGGTTCCCACACATCTGGGTGGGTTGTTGCACACTACTAGTGGTGTCATTTTGTTGTCAAACCATCCCGAGTCCATTCGAGCTACATCGGTATTTCAATGTCTCTTAAGCATCGTGAGAGAAAAAACTTGTCGATATTTGATGGGTGATAACTAGAAATCCATGACACTGGGAATGTACCATCTAAATCTACAGATGCATATATAGTCCACCCAAAAATCCTGTCTCGGTTTATCTCATCTCTTGCCCGTTTGTATGCGGTGACAACGAATGAAACGTGTAAAAACCTTTAGTTAGAGTTAGTCTAAGGGTATCCGGGGTGATATTTTGTAATGGACACCTCATAGTACAAAACCAATGATCCCCAAACATCCAAGTGGGCTGTTAGATTATATCGAGGTTTCGCTCCACTATCAAATAATCCCAAGTCCTTTCAGTGCTACACCTTGGTCCTTCAATATGTCTTAAGCACCCTAAGATAAAAAAACGTGTGAAACTTTAGTGGGTGATAACTAGCAAGCCGTGACACCTTAAAATGTCCTATCTAAACCTACATATGCATATATGGTTTTCTGTGGTGGTGGTGAATGAAACATGGCAAAAACCTTGATTAGAGTCGGTATGAGGGCATTTAGGGTGATATTTTGTAATGGACAATTAAGTGGGTTTAAGAGAGAATTGTGACTTGAAAAATTATACAAAGCATCTAAGGAGTGTGAGGAAGGATATTTTGAAGGTTATAAGGCTTGAGGCTACTCAAAAAGACCACAATTTATGGCAATATTGTTGTAGACTTGTAATATAGGCCTAATTGGAGAAACAAAAACGTGTGGAAAGGTGTCTTAACTTTGAAGGTTGGCTTTCAAACTTGGTAATCAACTAAAATTAGCAAAAGGGTATCCTAAAAGGCCATTAGTTAGTCTTGAAACCTTCTTAGTGAAAATTTAAGCTTGAAAAGGACCTAGGATAGGGCTACAAGGAGCTAGAATAGGTGAAGGAGTGATGGTGGAAGAGAGACTTAGCAATGGAGATGGGCTATAAAATTTGTCACACACCTTGAGGAGCTTAATGGGTTCCTAGAAATGGTGTTGGTTTGTTTCAGTTGTTTGTGGGTGATTCCCAACACCAACTCACCAAGTGTCATTGTTCTTGAGAAGCTAGTGAAGGCAATTTTGGCTAAGGTAAGAAATTTGAAGACTTCTTGTATTTTCCATCAATTTGATTAGTGACTTGGCATGTAATATGATATAGAGACATGGTGAATTGATAGGAATTGATCAAGTGAACCCATTTAAGACAATATTTACTAGTTTGAAGTGTTCTTGACTTGAGAAAGTAAGCCACTTGGTAGGCTTAAGGGAAGTTTTGTGTTTTTGGACTAAACCAACTTTGTGGATGGGTTGAGTGTGATTTGTAAAAATTCAATCCAGTGAACCATCTAGTTCCAATATAATTTTGAGGGTGTCAAGTATCTCTTCATGGTTAGACTCGAAAAAATTCCACAAGATCTTATTGCGCGATCTACCTCCATATTTAATCAATTGAACATTAGATGCAACAACTAGGTGAGAATAATGAATAATATTTCTATGAGTGTTAAAGTCCTCAAACAACCACACATTGGATTTCTTCATTGGGTATCTTCTTAGCCATGTTCCACTAATAACCATAGACCGTAAGATATTCTTGGCCTTCTCCATCTATGATTGGGGATATTATTATTTTCTTCTGCAACAACCACATAAACATGACCTACATCACATTGTACACAAAATAGTTAATTTCAATAAATGATTCATAAATAAGTTACATAACATGAGAAAAACTATAAATTTTAACAAAATAATGTAGATATATAATACCTGGTTGCACTAAATCGATATATGGTCAAATTCAATTGATGATTCACTCATTGTGAGTTGTAGATCTCGTGGAGGTTGATAGGTGTCAAGTGGATATAATTTTCTACAACACCATTCATCAACCCACTCTTTTGACTCACATTCATCCCAAAATGAATACGTACATGAAGAGCAAAAGCATGCCATTTTCCTTGTATAAATAGTCCATGAACCTGCATTTGAACTTCTTAAATAGTGCATTTGTTACTCATCTTGCCTTTCTATTTCAGATTTTGAGTGTTTTCACATTTTGTAGCGATGGATTTCAATAGTTTTCCAAGGTTGTTTTTGCATGGAGAAACACGAGAAATGGCATTTGATGGGTTTGTATCTCTTACCCGCTTGAAAAATGTGCTCAAGCTCAAATCCCCTCATATTTTTAGGGCAATAGAAGGCATAATAGGGGATGAGTATTTGCAGAACATAGGTCATCCACGGGTCAATGCTGAAATCGTCTCTCTTTTTGTGACCCACACGCGTTGTTGATTGGTGAGGAAAAAGTGGAGGTGATGAAAATTACTTGGTATTTCATTTTTCTTCGAAAATTGGTTGGGATGATAGAGGTGGTAAGGGGGTTTTGTATGCCCTATTGTTTCATGCTTGACAGGGAGAATGTGGGCTCAAAAGGGGTGGCCAGGGAGTTGGTTCAATAATTGCAGAGGAGAAATAAGATTTTGTGGAGGTTTTCCATTGTTGTGTATGTGAAATGCAAGTCTAGAGTGTTAGGAGGATATTTTATCTCGACTTAACCTAGAGGATTTGGATAAACCCGTTGGTATGATTCCCTCCCACATGGATCGTCTTCGGGAACAATGTGGCTCAGCTTACACCCTCCTTCTACAAGCCTCCTAGTTTGTAAGAACCGGTCTGACGATGTAACTCCAAGAAGTGACAAGAAGTACTGTGGAAGGGGACATTAAAAGTCCCAAGATTGAAATTGTTGATGTTTCATATTAATGGCGTAAGTCCTTTAGTATGTGTGGGTGTGTGTGTGTGTATGTGTGTGTGTGTGTGTGTGTGTGTGTGTGTGTGTGTGTGTGTGTGTGTGTGTGTGTGTGTGTGTGTGTGTGTGTGTGTGTGTGTGTGTGTGTGTGTGTGTGTGTCGTGTTTTGGTTCGGGGTGACATAGTTTCACAATGTCAATACAATTCACCCTGAATTACTTTTTTGAATTTGGTTTTTGTATCAGGGTGGTATTTTCTTCATGGTTGCATTATAAACCACCCTAATAACTTCATTTTTACTATACATACTGTAAAGGGAGGGGACCCAAGAACCCCCGGTTCATAGCTCTAGTAAAAAATCATTTATCTTATAAAAAAACTTCTTAAATAGTGCAACTCACTAGATCCGTTAGTGTACAACAATCTTCATATTTTGCAAAATTAGCTTCTTCTACCAACCAAAAAAACTACAAATTGTAGACTTACCCTCATTACCTAGACCCATTGTTGAGTTACACCATTCCACGATGGATTTTACATCGATCAACTTGGCACCATATTTGTAATTCAATTCTTCTCTTGCTAGGGCTCTTTTAACACATACTCCGAACTATCATGTTCTCTTTTTCCATGTCCGACCTCAGTGAAATTCCAAAAATGTTGAACATTTCTTATCCTATGCATCCTACTCAACCAATAGAACATTCATGCATTCTTGAATTGTGATGTACAATTATCTGACCATATGATGTGTTTATCAAATATGATGTTTATGTTATTCAAATTGCCATAGAAGATCTTGAAACAAACTTTCACGAATTCTAATGAATGTGTGCGATCATCACTAATATAGAAATGGTAATCCCTCAAAAATATTTTCTTCCTTTGTGTTGTTGAGAGCATGAGTGAATACTATATGCACAAATATGGAAACTTGAATAAAGTTGTAGTATTGCGATTGCACTTCATTTTGTGGTTGTAGAGTATAGTTCTCTGCAAAATCAACAACTAACACAATGGTACCAAGAGGAAATGTGTCCTTACATAACCTGAATTTTTCATCTAACCATCGAGCTTTGTGTGTATGTCGTGCATACTCATACACTATCTTCTCTTGAAATATAGTCATAAAATATGATACACTTATTTCTTTACTCACTAATTCACACCTCTTGGCTTCTTTACCATCTTTTTAAGTGTATGCCACTTGTATTTTCCAAAACTAACTAGTTCATTTCTGATTACATGTGTATTATTTGTGTGTATACATCTTTGCAAATGTTGCAAACCACCACAACTATCACAAGTTCCTTCTAAACATGATTTCTTATTAAAAAATTGTCCTTCTTCTCTTGTACAAAAACACTTGAGATGAAATCTCTTGCTGATTTAGGTGGAACATTTATCATAAACTCTGAAAAATATTCTTAGTATGAAAATTAACACATATATGCTGGAAAATATCATAATGCATAGCAAATTTAATATAAATCCTACAACAACAAGTAGTTCGTGAGTGATTTATTTTAACATAAAAAGGTTTTTCCATTTCATAATACCTTTGACTAATTTGTATTTCAGGACGAGTCTATTTAAACTTATTAAAAAATTGTGTTTGTGTCATATCCAAAAAATGTTTAGGATGTGATTCACGGTTTTGAGAACCAATTCTTCTTTTTAAAACATATTTTTCATTAGGTGAAACCCTTGTATTACTTTTCAAAATTCTTTTTTTTATTTTAACTCATCAACTATGTCTTTGTATTTTCGTGGCAATCTACTAGAGAATTCCCATAATTCATTTTTATTTGTATCTTCAATTATTTTGCGACACTCGAGACCTTTTAATAGTCTCTTCATACTTATTTTTAGTGCAGTACTTGTTTTTCTAATTAAACAAGATTTGTTTGATGCTTTACTTATTATAGTTAATGTAATAACATATCGGGTAGTATTACTATCTTTGGTATGTGAGGTTGGACCTATTGATTAGTATGCATTCATTATATTTTTACAATATATTTTTCACTATTGGTCTTAGATGTTCTTAGACCAAGGGTCTTCATAGTAGGTCTATAATTAATATTTTTCATCATTTCAACAAACAATTGACATCTACCTATTTCATTTAGGTCATTAAAATATGTTTTCCATATCTGATTAGATTTTCTTCTACAAGTGCATTGACTAATCTTATTAGTCATTGGATTTAAAATATTTTCATCAATCTCAAGTAAAATTTTGTGTGTTTTGCACAAAATTTTAGTTGGCAATTTTAATGAAAATGATTGTTGAATATCATATAAACATTTTTCATTTTCTATTTTCCTTTCATCTTCGTAATTTGGTAAAGAGTGTGTGTTTTCAATAGGTTGGTCATTTGGTGTAACATTTGTGTTTAAATTGGGCATTACATTTTTCGTTCATTGAATATTCATTATTTATTAATTCAATTGGTGTTTGAGGATATGTTGCACCATCAATTTCATTTGGAAGAGATGACATAAATTCATCTCCATATGTTGATTTATTTTTTTCACGCCCTTTTTTCATCCTTTCCTTTGTTTTTCCAATTTCTCACGTGCTTTCCTTCGTGGTATCCTCCCCATAATTCTCAAATATTTTTATAACCGTAAGACAATTAACAATTTTTTTATTGAGTGTTAGGAATATTAAAAACAATACAAACACACTCATATATCAAGAAATGCTTAAATAATTCACAAAACAATCTCTATATAAGATAAAATAAACAAAATTGTCAATAAGAATAAAAAAGTGCAGGAATATGTAGCATTTTGCAGACAACCCATGACTAGTGGGACCAAATTCACAAACACTTTTTTTTTTGCATGTTTGGATTTTAGTTTTAAGCGTGTTATAACACACTCATGTTATAACGTTTTGCTTGTTATAATGCACTCATGTTATAACACGAGCATGTTCTTTCTTCTTTGGGTTTGAAATTCCTAATCCATAGGCTTGGATTTTCCTTGGATATCCAAACCTAAGGTTTGGACTATGCAATCCTTGAATAAATCCATTTTTACAAAAAAACATCAAAATCTCACATGTACACCCCGATATCACATGCGTTATAACATAATATTCCAAAAAAAATATACTATGACATCAATCTTGGTTTTACCTTGGTGATGATATACTTCTTTCTAAAATCTAATTAGTTTAAGGCTTTCATCCTTAATTTCTTTTACTAGTGCCTTATTTTCTTGTCAAAATGTATGCATACGTTTTTGTACACAATTTATGATTTTTTCATCTAAATTAAAAAAATCCTCTTCTAAACTCCATTCTACACGCACTAAAAAAATTGATCATTTTTTCTCAAAGTTATGGGGGTGTACACACAAATATTTCATTTTCGGGATGTGTGCACTTTGAAAATTAATAAAAAATATATTCATCCAAAAATTATGAAAAATTAGTGGGACCTCATACATGTTCCTAGCTAGCTTTGTATCTTTGAAGGAATTTGAAAAATAATTTATAGAACTAAAAAAATAGGGCGCACTCATAATAGGCTCTTATCTTTTTAACACAAAAATAGACATACTTTGTGAGCACACCACATTGACCATCTTAATCTCCACCATTTTAAAAAAATTGTAGTTTAGAAAACGATTTGAGCTCTACGGTACTTATTCTTATCCCTTTGTCAAATTTTTATCATATGCATGCCAAATTATTAGATGAAGTTTAGGTTTCATCGATTTGGGAAAAATGTGGCCACTTTTGACCCCCTTTGATTCCTCATTTCCATGCACTTACCCTAGTTGTCTTACCAAATTTGTATCAATGTTGGATTTTTTAGGTTTAGAGTGATTAGGTAGAGGGTCATTGTAGATTTTGAGGTACTCATTAGCTTGATGAACTTATTCATGTCAATCAAATTGTTGAGATTTGTCACGTGTTTTGATGGCCTCATCTAACCTTTCTAGGGTGATACCTTCATGGTCAAAGTCATCGCAAAGGAGAAAGGTGCGGGAAAATGAAAAAGAGTGAATAAATTTTTGCATGAGTGGCCCCAATTAGCATGTCATCAATACAATTTACTTTTATCATGTAATTGAGGCAAATGGTGAAAGGAGTCAACCACTATGGTAAATGTGTTAGATAGGTGTCATCACATATCTTCATTGGAGAGAGGTTGGTCATAATTAGCATGGAAAGAGGTAGAGTGTAATTGAGAAATAGATCAATAAATGTTATGGATGGTTCCATTGGAAGAAATACCTTGAGGAAGAGTATTTATGACTCGATCATTAAAAGCATCCTTGTTTTAGGATGTGTGAGGACTTGAACATTCTTAGTCCAGATTGTTATTTTGGAGTTTTTTCAAACTCTTTTATGAGATAATATTGGTGTTTGGCATGTTCGATTGCTTCTTCTAAAGAGTTAGGGAAAATACTCGACCTTGTAGTAAAGGCGAGGATCAAGTTGTTTATGGTGAATTTTTGTTAAGCATTATAATGTTGAAATACCAAAAAATCAAATAAAGAAAGGTTTACTTATATTTGCACTTTGAAAAATATAATGTCGGGATGATCGAATACATGAAAAATGGAAAAAATCTCCTCTTTTTCCAAGTAAGAAGACCTATATACAAAGACAACTAAATAAAAAATATTAGATAAATATGTAACAAGTTTCTCGGTGAAGGCCAATCCCAGGAATCCAAAGGGATTCCTTGAAGGGTGTTAACTCATTTGATACAATTAAGTGATTTGATAATGATAAGATAAATGAAAATTATTTATAAATCAAGAGGGATAGGAAGATCCTACTCCATATTGTGGGTAGCTTAGGGTATGGTCGTGACAAGCTCAAATCCCTAGAATTAATCAAACTAGAACTATATGCAACTTCACATTCTTCTTGTATGATCTCGAGCTAATCCTCAATGTATTTGAATTATGGTGTGAGGGTGATGGCACACAGACTCAACTCATGTGCGATATCAAACTTTTCCCACACAAAAGGTTGTTGGATGACCAGAACGTCGTATATTTTGGTGATAGGATGTGATGGACCTAGAACATTCATCTAGATAGATTATATCTTGTAAGCAACTGATTAAACTAGAAACATATTGATAAAATTATGATAAATTATAGAAATTAATTAAAAATATAGGGATTAATGACGATCAAGAGTCAAGATTGTTATTTTCATAAAATGTTGATAAAATAGAGAATAAAAAATTCTAGATGAAGATTGACAGTGCTAAGATGAACTAGAAGGCCTCTAGAATCCACGAAAATAGGTATGCAAATGTATTTGGAGGGCTAATGAGAAGGAAAGAGGCTAGGGATATTGAACAACAAATGATTGGGAATTAACGATAATCGTTGTTGAAATTATAGATATTCCAAAACTTGGGAAAATGATCCAATGGAAGAATGAATGTAAAACATGTGTAAAGGATAGTATAGGATTTGGTTATGGACTATAGTTGATGTAAAACAAGATTGATAAAGATGAAAAATAATGTGTTAACCTTGTTAGTTGTGTGCAAGGGTGATAGAGCTCCAAGAATATTGGTGATGATTTAACGAGATTCCTTCAAGATCTTCGATAAATTGAGCATGATGTTGATACTTCCAAGAAAAATAAATTTTACGGAGGTGCAAAGCGGTTTGTTCCCAAATCCAACTTCCGACTAACTAGTAAATAGGGGTAAGAGGTGTTAGGTTATGGAGCTTGTTTTCATGTGTGAAATGATGTTGAAAATCGTACACTAAGAGTACTATACACTTTTCATGTATCCTCGCCGGGGTTCGGGCCTTAGAACGTGTCGATATATCGGGAAACATGATTTTCTCATATGGGTGGGATTTTGACCCATAGGTTTATGGGATGGTTTTTGCCCATGGTTTTGATACCCACGATTTTGTAAAACTGCTTAAGTATTTGTCTATTTATATGGTTTTATGCATATGATAGATGTATGAAAAACATTGCAGATGTGCTTTGAATTCGGTGTGAATTTTGTAGAGTTTGTTGAGCATAGCTCCAAACGGATCTGGGTATTATATTAAGAGAGTGGTGGCTTGTAATAAAATATGAGCAAGTGATTCTTGGTGGACGTAGCCCAAATTGGGTGAACCACATTAAATACGCCTCTTTGTGTTGTGTTATTTTATTCTACAATTTTTATTTGAGATATGTAATAATTTCTGCATATTAGTTTCTCTTATTACTGATTTGTGAGAGGATTATTCACATATTTTATCCCTTATTTCCTAACAATTGGTATCAAAGCTTTGGTTTGGTTTCTTTGAAGTGTTGAATTGCGGCAGGAAAGTTTTATCTTGAGTGGGAGATATGACAGATGATGGAAGATCTAGGGTTGATAAATTCAACGGACAAAATTTTAATCTTTGGAAGATGTAGATGGAAGATTACCTTTATTAGAAGGGTATTTATACTTCATTTATGTCGAGAAGTGAACAAACCCTCAAGCATGACGGATGCGAGAATGGGATTTTTTGGATAGGAAAGCAATTGGGACAATCGGCCATGTCTTGCATCTTCGGTATTATTTAATGTTTCAAAGGAAAAGACTACAAAAGAACTGATGGATGCATTAGGGAAGTTGTATGAAAAACCCTCTGCCTCTAATAAGATATTTTTAATGAAAAATTTGTTTAATATGAAGATGTCGAGAATGGTTCAATAGAGATCATTTCGAATGATTTTAATATGGTTGTAAATATGCTAGCTTGAGTTCAATAGAATTTGATGAAGAAGTTAGGGCTTTATTAGTTCTATGCTCTTTACGAGAGTTGGGAATAGTTTGGTAATGACGGTAAGCAACTCGGTTCTAGCTCACTCAAAGTTGAAGTTTGAGAATGTTATAGGGGTGATCTAAGCGAGGAAATGCAAAGACAAAGCTCGGTGAATCTTCTACTTTAGGGAATGCTTTGACAGTGGAAACCAAAGGAGACAGGAAGAATAAAGGAAGCCGTGGAAAATCAAAGGATCGAGCAAGGTCAAAATACAAAAGCAAGATAGTATGTTGACATTGTGGAAAGTCTGGGCATGCAAATAAGGATTGTTGGGAGCTTGAGACAAGAAGAAACAACAGGAAGAAAACAAGGAGGCAAATGTGGCAACGGGTAATGTATGTCAGGATGCTTTGATTCTTTCTTTGCACAATATTACTGAATCTTGGGTTTTAGATTCAGGGGCTTCTTTCCATGCTTCTCCACATAGGAATTATTTTGTTGATTATGTTCAAGGAGATTTTGGGCATGTTTTTCTTGGTGATGATGAGCCTTGCAACATAGTTGGAAAAGGTTCTATTCAAGTTAAGATGCAGAATGGGAATACTTGGCTATTGAAGGATGTCAGACATGTGCCTACATTAAGATGAAATTTGATATCGGTAGGGCAATTGGGAAGTGATGGTTTATCTTGTGGTATTTATAGATAACTCCTGGAAGCTTACCAAGGGTGCTCTTGTGGTGGCAAGAGGTAAGAATTTTGGAACCTTGTATTTAACCACTTATAGCACTAATGTTTGTAATCTTGTGGCTTCAAAAGTAGATACAACATTGTGGCACTATAGGCTCAATCATATGAGCCATAAGGGCATGGAGATAATAAAGAAGGATTTTCCCAGATATACAAAAACAGGTTTGGAGTTCTGTGAGGACTGCATATATGGAAAACATAAGTGAGTAAGGTTTCTTAAGGTTGGACCTACAAAGAAAGAGAGTAAGTTAGAGCTGGTGCATTATGATGTGTGGGGGCTAACTCAAGTATCATCTCTTGGGGGTTTAAGTTATTATGTTACTTTTATTGATGATGTAACAAGGAAAGTTTGGGTTTATTGTATTAGAAACAAATCTGATGTATTTGACACTTTTGTTAAATGGAAAGCCTTGGTAGAGAATGAAACAGGTCTTAAGCTAAAATGTCTCAGGTTAGATAATGGAGGGGAGTATTGCAGCAATGAATTTGATGATTACTATTCTAAGAATGGAATCCGTAGGAAAAAGATGGTTCCAGGAACTCCACAATAGAATGGGGTGTTAGAAAGGATGAACAGAACAATAATGGAACGTGCTAGGAGCATGAGGTTACATGTAGGACTACTTCTTTCTTTTTAGGAAAAAAAAAGTGGTGAGCAGTTATGTACTTGATAAACAGAGGACCCTCAAGTGCCTTGGATGGAGGCATACATGAGGAGGCTTGATATGGTAAGAAAGTTGATTATTCATTTCTTAGAGTCTTTGGATGTGAGGTGTTTGTTCATTTAGACAAGGATGATAGGACCAAGCTAGAATATAAATTAGAAAAATTTACTTTTATTGGTTATGGTGGTGATGACTTTGGATATAAATGTTGGAGTATTAAGGAAAAGAAAATAATTCGATCTAGGGATGTGGTATTTAATGAGAAATTCATGTATAAGCAGCAATTGCTAGGAAAATAGGGAAGAATCTAAGAAAGAATATGCAGTGGTAGAGGATCTTCCGGATGGGAAAGTGACACATGAATCAGTTCAGGAACCCCCTCAACAGGAACCCCAAACTCCTATATTGAGGAGGTCTTCTAGGGTAAGAAGAGAACCTGAACATTTTTCTCCTTCTCTTTATTATTTATTACTCACTGATAGTGGAGATCCAGAGAGCTTTGATGAAGCAATGCAGGTAGATGCTAGGAAGAAGTGGGAGCAAGCCATGGATGAGGAGCATCAGGCTCTCATGGAGAACCAGACATGGGATTTGGTAAAGCTACCCGAAGGAAAAATAGCATTACAAAACAAATGGGTGTTTAAAGTGAAAGAGGAAGAAGGAGGCAAGAAAAGATACAAGGCTCGGTTGGTGGTCAAGGGGTTTGCACAGAAAAAAGGTATAGATTTTGATGAGATTTTTTCTCCTGTAGTAAAAATGACTTCTATTAGAACTATTCTAGGAATAGTTACAACAGAAGACTTGCACTTAGAACAAGTTGATGTAAAGACTGCATTTCTCCATGGTGATTTGGAGGAGGAACTATATATGCAACAACCGGAGGGCTATGAGATAAAATGTAAAGAGGAGATGGTGTGCAAATTGAAGAAGAGCTTGTATGGCTTGAAACAAGCTCCACGTTAATGGTATAAGAAATTTGATAGATTCATGATGGAGGAAGGTTATATTAGATGTCATTCTGACCATTGCGTGTATAAAAAGAAATTTGAGGATGGTAGTTATTTTATCCTATGGTTGTATGTGGATGACATGTTGGTTGCAGGTAAAAACGTGTAGGAAATAAAAGTACTCAAGAAGCAGCTAAGTGAATCCTTTGCTATGAAGGATTTGGGGGCAGCCAAACAAATCCTTGGTATGAGCATATCTTGAGATAGGAATGAATGGAAGCTAACTTTATCTTAGGAAGAGTACATTAAGAAAGTCTTGGAGAGGTTTAATATGCAGGATGCTAAACCAGTTAGGACTCCTTTGGCAAGCCATTTCAAGTTATGAAAGGAGTAGTGTCCCAAGATAGAGCAGGAGAGAAACCAAGTGTCCAAGGTACCTTACTCATCAGAAGTTGGTAGTTTGATGTATGCCATGGTGTGTACCAGGCTGATATTGCCCATGCAGTAGGAGTGGTGAGTAGATTTATGAGTGATCCAGATAGAGATCAGCTGGGCGATAAAGTGGATCCTTCGATATTTGAGAGGGACCATGGGGATAGTTTTGTGCTACACTGGATCAGACACCACTTTGTGTGGTTATGTAGATTTAGATATGGTTGGAGATGTAGACAGCAGGAGGAGCACGACAGGTTATGTTTACACTATAGGTGGGATAGCAGTGAGCTAGATTTCATGACTATAGAAGCTGGTGGCTTTATCAACCACAGAGGTTGAGTATGTTGCTGCCATAGAGGCAAGCAAAGAAATGATTTGGTTACAACAATTGCTTGAGGAGTTGGGGCATAATTAGGAGGAAGGAAAGCTACATAGTGATAGTCAGAGTGCTATACACCTAGCTAAGAACTCTGCTTTCCACTCTAGGACAAACCATATACAATTAAGGTACCATTTCATCAGGACAACTTTGGAGGAAGAGAATTTGAAGCTGGAGAAGATCCATACTAGTCGAATCCTACGGACATGATGACCAAGGTGGTCACAAGGGAAAAACTAAAGTTGTGTTCAGCTTTGGTTGGTCTTCACGAAAACTAGTGAAGGGTTAAGAAGCTTGCTCAGAGGAAAAATAGTCTCCAAGTGGGAGATTGTTAGGTTGTGGAGCCTGTTTTCATGTGTGAAAGTGTTGAAGACTGTACACTAAGAGTACTATACACTTTTCATGTATCCTCACTTAAGGGTTGGGCCTTAAAACGTGCCCGATATATTGAGAAACGTGATTTTCTCATATGGGCGGGATTTTGACCCATAGGTTTATGGGACGGTTTTTTCCCATGGTTTTGATACCCATGGTTTTGTAAAACTTATTAAATAGTTGTCTATTTATATGGTTTTATGCATATGATAGATGTATGAAAAACATTGCAGATGTGCTTTGAATTCGGTTGTGAATTATGTAGAGTTTGTTGAGAACAACTCCAAATGGATTTGGGTATTATATTGAGAGAGCGGTGGCTTGTAATAAAATATGAGCAAGTGATTCTTAGTGGACGTAGCCCAAATTGGGTGAACCACGTTAAATACTATCTGTTTGTGTTGTGTTATTTTATTCTACAATTTTTATTTGAGATCCGTAATACTTTTACGCATATTAGTTTCTCATTGCGATTATGTGAGGGATTATTCCACATATTTTATCCCTTATTTCCTAACAAGAGAGTGTCTATATAGAATTGATTGTGTCCCCACAATAATTGGAAATCACAGATCATTGTCGATTTCCTCGTAGCTATAGAAAACCACCAAAGGAAATATTGCAAAATTTTGAAACCACTTGCCATTCAAAGATTAAGGTTGTTTGATAAATGGTGGGAGGTTAGGAATTTGGGTAGGAAGAGGTTAGAGGGTTAGGATGGGTAGGATAAATTAGGATAGTTTTTTTTTAGTTAGTTGGTGGGGGTAAATAAGGTTTACAATGGTAAGTGGGGTTTTATGATGGTGATTTAAATGTACTTAGGATATAGATAATAATGATATTAATGATAATGTGATTAATGTGTGTCATGTCACCTAGGGGTGAAAAAGTGGTGTCTACATTTACCCCTTTTTGTTGAGTTGTATGTAGGCACAAGCTATGATAAAAAATCTAGTGCAAGGATGCCCTAGTTTTTGATAAGGATATTGTTCCCCCTCAAGATAATGGTTGTTGTGTTGGTCATTGGATTGAAGAGAGTTGGATTGTTTGGATAGGTTTTCTTTAAGATGCTCTAGGTTTTTGATTGTAATTTGAATGACCATGTTGGAGGAGTTTGTAGAGATGGTAGTAGTCTTGGAAACATTGGGTAAGGAACATTACATGGAATTTGGAGGGATTTGCTAATGTGGGCCACCTACGGATGTGTGTTTTGAGAAGACTTCTACATAGAAAGGATCCAATGGGAGCACTCTCATGAGGATGTGTGAAGCCACGGGACCAAAGGGTCGAAGGAAACATCTGTAATGTGTGTAAAACTTGATGTATGGTCAAAAAAGAATTTTGACAAGGTGTTGGGAATCAAAGAAAAGGAATATAATATTTTATGGTATTGTGATGTGATAAGAGAGGTATAGGTGACCAAAATATGTAAGGTGTAAAAAAGTGTTAAAATTGATGATGATTACGGATCGCATGACATTTTGGGATAGGCAATTAGTGGAGATTGATAATCATCACCGATCGGGAGAAAAAGTTTATAAAAACCAAGTCGGGTGCATAAATGGATCATTTGTGACGTGTCGAAGTGTGATTTAAGAGATATGGTTTATCATTTTTAGCATTTTTGAAAGATGGAGGTGAGTGTAAGCGACAAGAAGAGGCATCAGACGAGGAGAGGGGTAAGTAGATGTAAATTTTGTTATTTGTTTTAATTTTTGTGATTTATTTTATTTTTTGTGCTTTTTAAAAATTTCAGGGTGGGAATGTTTGATCGGCATCGATCCTATGATCAATAGTGATTATGTGCATTGTCATCGATTTGTTTAATGAAAACATTGTTAATTAGCAATTGACAACAATTGTCTTGATTTTTGATAAAGTTTATAAGTGATGTTTTTTTTAATCATTTATAGGTGAGATACACCACCTATCTTCGTGAAAGAGTCCATGAGATGTTAGAGAGGGTCCGAGTGATGTGACAGATGCTAAGTGGGCCCATTTGATGGTCATTGGTTTAGGAGGATTTCACTAGTACCAATATATTCCTCGAGATGCGGGGTTGATGGTTACACTAATAGACAGGATGGGAGCCAAGTATAGGAACATTTTTTTCTATACCGGTGAGATGACCATTACCTTAGAGGATGTATACATGATTTTGCAACTACCTATCCAAGGTGAGCAAATAGTGCCCATCGTTCGAGAGGCCCATCTAGAGACCATGATACATTGTATAGAGATTACTCCTTAGATATTGGGTATACAACATGGGATTTATTGTTGAGGGCTACTTATGAGGCATAGGTCCTTAGGCCGATCGATGTTAGTGGTTATGTTAGAAATTTCATGTTATGCACTTTCAGATTCGGGGTGTCGTAGTTGTTATCATGGAGCACTAGACAATATATTCCTAGGAATATGCATTTTTGGCTCGGGTATATGATGAGCTATGCATGTCAGTGACTAGGAAGAGGTTTGGGTATGATGTGGGATTATTACTATGTTGTTGGGCTTACGAGCATATAGTTGTAGTGAGTCCACCATGCCTACCTTGGAGAGAAAGATACCCAGTAGAGTATGTGGTGGGGTTTATGAGGTGGAGATTTTATTGGATAAGGGATGATGGGGTTGGGAGAGATCAAAATTATTATGATGATCAGCTACGAGTATATCATTGGATGACATGGTTTAGATGCCATATGTGATATTTCCTTCATGATCGGGCATGGATGTGGATTTGGTGGGATTGAGGTAGGTACGTTGGCTTCGGGGAGGAAGAAAGAAATGATATAGGTTGTATAGTTCCCTAGGGTTCGGAGGTAGTTTTGGATTCTCCATTAAATATTGGGTGAGCCAATATTCTATTGGTGAGATGATTTAGAGAGGGAACTTCGACACTTTGGTGGAAAATGAGGTAGAGCAGGTCGAGGGGTAAGGGAGATGAAGGGCATAGATTAGGATGATGTTGGAGTTCTTGAGGATTTTAGTGAGTGGTGGACATAACGGTGGGCCGCCTGAGGAGATAGGGTGGGGAGGAGGTAGAGAGGCGAGATAGGTGGATGAGGAGGGTGATAGTGATGAGGAAATGGCTTAGTTCAAGCATATTTTTATGCATTACGGTTGGAGAAAGATAGGATTATAGAATAAAAATACATCGCTCGTTAGGAGTGAGATAGTCTACATCGGGAGCGATATCATGAATGTGTAGAGAATGAAAAATTTTAGTAGCGAGAAGGACAAGTATAATTGGAATTAAGAGGTGATGCGAGACAAATTATGGAGATGTGGGGCTGGATTTGGAGGCTATCGGGAGTGTGGTATAGGGTGCAGAGCCGAGTGCGGGGGTAGGATGTAGTAATTAGAGGAGGATTTCTAGCTAGAGAAGGACACATGGGCCCTCCTAGTTTTTTGTGATGTTGAGAAGTATTAGGCATTGGGGGAGGAGATGAGATATTATGAGTGACTTGTGATAGGGATCTTATAAGGTGTGTCGTGTTATGATGATTATAGAGCCAACAAGTGAAAATTGATTCATTAATCCACCTAAGTAAGCAGACCGGGATTTTGCGCAACCTTGGAGAGATATGGGTCTAGATGGAGGAGTTGCGGGAGGATGGGTGGAGAGCGAGTGTCGATTTTGATTTTACCACATAATAAGTGGGTTTTGTATGATTCGAGATGCATATGATTTTTTATATGAGCCTTTTTGAGGCATTTTGTATAAACATTATTGATGTATGTATGTATGTATGTATGTATGTATGTATGTATATATATGATTTTGGATTCATGTGTTATTGATTTATTTTGATTTGATGTTATATATGAGTTTGTGATGAGATGTTTAAATATTGAATAGTTTAGATGTATTTGATATGATGTTAGATGCGTAGATGTTGATATGATGTTTATATGTTGATATGATGTTTTGATGTGATGTTTGATGTTGATATGATGTGACTCAAAATGTAGTGATCTTGATATATGTTTTAAAATGTGCTTTAATCATGGTTAAGAATAAATGTAAAATGTTTGTTTTTGAACTATATTTGATACATATGTGATTTGATGGTAAATTAAATATGTATGACAATGCACTTGAGGCCTTGTAATAGATGTTAACATATAACTAATAATAATTAGTCACATGTAGGATCTTGGATATAGATGGAAATGAGCTTATATACCTTCTTACAACATGGGAAGGGTCGATATGTAGTTTGTATAGGGGAGTAAGTTCTCCTTTGATGGATTGTAAGCTTATGCCCTAGCTATACTTTTATTGCACAAATTGGTCCATGCAGGAAGTTTGCTTTTGATGGGAAATTTGATCGATACGGGAATCTTTTTTAGGATGATTTTGATTATTTTTACTTTAATATGAAGGTTGATCGATCTGGGAATCCTTTTTATAATGATTATGGGTAGCCATCCTTCAAGGGGGTGTTCTATTATTTTTGATTTATTTTGTAGATAATCATCCTTCATGGGATCAATCTATATTTTGATTGACAATTGTCCTTTAAGGGATCAATCTGTATATTGATAGTATGATCAATAACTTTCCTTTGAGGGGCTAATTTATATATTTTTGATAATATGCATCCATATGTATACTTTTTACTTTTATTTGAGTTGAGAGTAGGCCTAGTAGACTATTTGAGGAGGGGAAAATACATTTATATAAACTACATATGTGTATCCCTAACATGTTTTCAGTTGTTAGCTAAAGGGGAAGATATAAGTAATGATTTTGGGGTTCTTGCTTATGAAGAAGAACTTGTACATGTGTAAGAATGTGATGAACGAGTTGTCATGTCCATATTTAAGGTTTTAGATATAGGATAATGACAAGTGGACCACATAATTCCAAATCATTATGATGATAAGTGATAGTTTGGTGGTGGAATAAGATCTTTGATGTGAATAATGTGATGAAAGTATATGTGTTAACAATATAAAGGCCGCAAGTGCAAGGAATTTAGAGGTTCCTTTTAGGTTTACCATCAAGGAAGGCTAAGTGATAGGATCCTAACCAATATTTATGAGTGACGAAATATGGACCAATTTAATAGGGACAATTTTTCCACATTTACTCCTTACGGAGTAGTTACATTTTTATTCTCATTAAGGAAAGATCACCAATGTTGAAGTCACGTTCTTTGACATGTTTTTTATATGATCATTTGATGTGTTCTTGATAGACATGATGATGTTTAAGGGTTGTTAAGAGGTGTTCGTCTAATAATTCAAGTTGTGCTAAGCGTTCTTGATGATAATCCTTGTCAGAGATAAAATATTTGAGGGACATACGAGAGAGATGGAATTTGAACTTCAAGGGGTAGAACTACCTTGGAGCCATAGACTAAAGAGAAGGGCGTAACACATGTAGGAGTACATATGCTAGTTTGATAGGCCTAGAGAGAAAATGGAATTTGGAGATGTCAATCTATGCTGTTTGTTCGATGGTTTTTATTAGTATTTTTTTGAGTGTCTTGTTAGAAGTTTCTTCTTGACTAACCATTTGTGGATAATAAGGGGATTAGAAGATAAGTTTTATAATATAGGTGTCATAAATATTTTGAATCTTTTTTTGAAATATTTTCCATTATCTGTGATAATTTTGTGAGGAATGCCGAAATGACAGATAATGTAAATTTATAAGCTTTATTGGAGATGAGGCGAATAGCTTCCATCAATTTTGAAAAGTATTCGGTTGTAGTAATAATAGAATGATGTCATTGTGAGGAACAAGGGTTGATGAGGCCAATGAGGTCAAGTCCCCATTATGAAAAATTTCATAAATCCTACGCGGGTTATAAGGCCTGACTAGGAATGTGAGTGAGGTTGGAATGTTGTTGACATTTAATGCATTTCTTGATGTATGTATAATAATCTTGATTGAGGGTAGGCTAGTAATATCCCATCCAGAAATGTTTAGCGATGGCCAAACCATTGACATTTCCACCACATATACCATCATGGATTTCTTGGATAACTTTAGTGGATTCATGATATTTGAGGCATCGAAGTAGGAGGCCATAAAATCTAGGTTTGTAGAGAACCCCACCTATGATGACATATTGGGTAGTGTGGTGAATGAAATATATTTTAGTGTTTTTAGATAGATCGGAGGGAATTTTATATTGAGAGAGATAGTCATAGGTTTGAGTGTACCAAATATCTATTTGATTATCTTTGATAAGATTAATAGAAGGGAGTTCATTAGTATGAGATGGTTGATCGAGTCTATGCACAACAACAAAAAACTTGGAATATTCAATTGATAAAGGGATAAGTGATGCAAGAGAAGCCATAGTGTGTGAATTTGTTGATGATCGAGGAACTATTTGGATCGTATACCGATTGAAGGTTTATAGAGGAATTAAACAATTTTTTTATATTTTTGTAAAATTTCATTCTTACATTGATAATTTCCTTTGATTTTATTGATGATAAGTTGGGAGTCTCCATATATGTCAAGGATTTGAACACCGAACATGACTATTGTTTGGAGACCCATGATGAGGGCTTCATACTTGGCCATATTATTAGTGCATTCAAAATTTATTTTAAAGGATATAGAGATGGGAGTCCCCAGGGAGGTATGATGATGATATCGGCACCTCCCCTTGCCGACATTTAGAACCATCAAAGAAGAGTTTCATTTTGAGGGGAGTGTATTCTTGATCAATGGTGTTGATGGACGAGATCGGAAAAATGTTCATGATGTAGTTGATTATTATAAAGGGAGCTTCATGAGTTGGTCGGAGATGGATTGCCCTTGATATAATTTTGTAACATGAATTCTTGATCAAAATCATTCATAAACATGATCCATTAAGTGATATAGTTTAGAATGAATAGCCTTGAGAGTATTGGCGGCGATGACATAAGTCTTATGATTAAGGAGATAGTGACGAAGCTTAGAAGTTGTGAAGTACAAAAAAAAACTTTTTTTCTTGATTGTAATAGTTTCATATTCATGACGAGTGTGGCTCACGTAATAAATAACCTTCTCTCTACCTTGTTCATCTCGATGTGCTAAGCATAGTGTTAACCATTTAACTTACCCAAAAGAAGGCTATATGTCAGACTAATGCTTTTACAGAAATCGTTTACGTTGAAATTACTTGGGATTTTTTCTCTTTCGAAGTTTTTAAAACTCAGTTTCGAATTTGCATTTGAATTTTATGAAGTCCGAAACTCTGAAAGTCTAAATTTTTGGGTTTTCAAAAATTTGGGACTTTTTGGCCCATTTTGTTTAAATCCCTCTTAGACCTCCGAAGTCCAAATTTCCAAAAGTCTAAAAATTTAGACTTTCGGGTTTCGGGTTTTCGGAGTTCTCCGAGTCATTTTAGGATTTTTCTTGATTTTTCTTGAAGTCCGAATTTCTGAAAGTCTGAATTTTTGTATTTTTCGGTTTTTCGGGTTTTGGATTTTTAGTTTCCAATTCATCTTTTTGATTCAATTTTTTTCTGAAGTCTGAAATCCTGATTTTCAGAATTTCAAGCTTTTGGGTTTCGAAACTTCGAGGTTCTATGCATGATTAATTCTCACCTACCTCCATCTGATTGGATTTTTACCATTAATATCAGGATTTCTATATAAACGTGGATTTTTACTTTTCATTTTTACCTGACACATTTGCTCTGACATTTCACTCTTGTACTTTGCGGCGTCCTTTTCAAGGTATGTTTTTTTGGTTTTATTTTCTTTTGGTTTAGGTCTTTTCCTCCTCCTTCTCCCCTTTTGGGTTTTCCTTTTTGTTTTTCCTCTGTGTTTTCTATTTTTGTCTTTCTTTTTCACCATGTTTCGTTGTGTAAGTTTTCTCTAGGTTTTCAAGTATGATTAGGGGATGTTTTTAGGTCCCTCATACTTCCTCCTATTTCTCAAAATCCAACTTGGCTTTTTGACACTTCTTTTGTAATTCCTCCAGAGACCATTTGGGATTTCTTTTTGGAAAATTCATTTTGGAGAATTCTTTCAAAAGATCACAAGGTGGGAAACTATTTCGAGAGAAACTTTTGGCAAAAATCTTCAGAGTTTTCCAATTTCAGAATTTTGGAGAACTACTTTGCTTTCGGGTTTTCAGATTTCTTAACTTTGGGAAACTATTTCAGATTTTTTCACTTCGGGAATTTTTTTAGAGAATTTAGATTTCAGAAAACATTTTCAGATAATTCATGATTTCGGGTTTTCGAGAGAATCGAATTTGAGAGTTTTGGGACTCGAGACTTGAGAAAATTTTTAAGAGTTTTCTTTGATAATTATTTTGAGACTTTTCGGTTCAGAATTTTAGGTTCTCCTTACCTTCGAGTTTTCAAAATTCTGTAACCTTCATAGGTTTTAATGTATACCTCCACTTTGAATGGAAAAGAGAAGATGAAGTACACATTTCTTGGGGTTTCTCCCTAATCATGCTTGACCTTTGACTTAGGAAATATTAGGGACTCCAATCTAGAGATGATTAATCTTCTCGAGTTTTGGGAAATATTAAAGAACCCAAACAAAAAGCCATAGATGTAGGCCATCTTCGGCGGTGGTCTTTCCCTTACCATCAGTTTCCCCATATCCGTGTAATGCCCAGAGTTCATCCTAGCCACAACATCCCACTATGATGAGGACTCTATGTCGATAAGAGATAACGATGATAAGGTGGTGATCCATCTGGACCCAATTCTTTGAAGACTTGTTTAAACTTCCAGATGTTCAAGATTACACCACTATCTCACCCAAAATAGCAATCGAGCAACTGGGATAAAAAAGAGGAAGTATGCTCGAAGGTCATGATGAAATCCTACCTGACTAAGAATTTTGCCAAGTTGCCCAAGACTATACATCGATCAGATTTCATTCAGGAAGTCAATGATCTTATTGTGCTCTTGAGTAGAGTTTCAGGTCTTCCTTCTATAAAGGAATTCCAAGAATGGATGTTCTTATACATAACAACTATCAAGAAGAATACCGAGTTTATCCGGTGGGGTGAACATATTAGTAGCAACATTCGCTATCAGTTGGGAAAGGTGTCAGAAACCAAGAATTTCTACATGACATATTTTCTAGTATATGCAAGTTGTTGCTATGGGGGATTTTATAGGATTGAATACCAGAGGGGTTCTAGCATGTCCCAAATATATGAGTTTTATCCCCAACTTACTCTAGACGAGGGGAGAAAGCACTTCCGAAGAATCAACGATGCCTTCTTTGCTATTATCCTCTATCACTTTGACAAAGAGCTATATAATTGAAGGGTTTCGATGAAGCTTTCCAAGAAGTATGAGAATGGGGAGCAATCTACTTCCAATTTCCCACATTCACCTACATTCAGATTCCAGGTTTCATAGGCACCCCAAGCAAGTTGCCAAGGTGCCCCACTGACAAATGGATTCTTTTGGAATTGGTTTGGCAGTTGTTGGATTACCATAAAATCTAAAATAAGTGTCACAAGGTGGGAATGCATTTCCTGTTACCATTGGTAGGTATTCTTGCCCAACTATCCACAAGGAAAAGAATGTAGATGTAAAAATGGCTGAAGTAACCCTGCGAGACCTTCCATCTCGTGAACTAATTTTGACTATTGGGGTAAGTTCGGGAGATAGGTAAGTCCAGTGCTCATGTGCCCCAGTTAGAAGACATATGGATTCATTATCGGGATGAGTACATCATGCAAAAAATATATTATGAGAGATTAAATTTGGATGAAGTGTGGCAATTTGGATTGGCCGATGTGCCAAAAGACTTGCAGGACAATGATGAGGTCCTAGATGCATCATACAGGGATAATGATGTTGCTAATCAACCACTACCATGGGTTGATTGGTATGTAGAAGAGTGTAACAATACTAAAGAAAGGGAGGGCCCCATTCTAAGAAGAACTTTCAGTTGGTTGGCCACCTTGGGAATCTCACCCAAGGGGGAAAATCAACCTACAAATACTAGGGTCTACATCAGTAGTAAACCAACCAACACCTACAAAAGGAAAGAGGTCAACTCAAAGGGTTCCCACAGTTCCAAAGAAGATTTCATTTGTGGTTGGTGGCTCATCTCTTTCTAGGTCTGTTGCTCCCAAGGTTACAACATCTACAGTGCCAGTTACTGAGGTTGTTGAAGTAAGTGAATCTCCTAGTGTCATTCAGGATCCATCCCATCTTCCCCTTCCTCCATTATCACTTCCAATATCAGTTCCTTCCACTTCTATCATCATTTCTTCCTTCCCATCCCCTTCTATGGCTCAGGTATTTTTGTCACTTCCAGTTTTGTTAGCTGGGGAAAATATTGGGTCACCCATTTCCTCCTCACTTCCTTTGACACTTCCACTTTCTTCAATTTTGACCCCTAGCATTTCTTTGTCAATTCCTATGGATTTCCTCACTCCCACACCTTCCATCATTGCCACCTCTACTCAGATATCAGCTGGCATTTCTAGTACTCTTACTCTAACTGATGCTTCAAGTATCAGATCTGCTACTCCATCTTCCTTGGATCTAGCCATGCCAGAGTGGATGTTTAGACAAAATCACAAGAAAAAGAAAAAGGTTCCTCTGGGAGATGTGATAGATCTCAATATATTGAAGTCTATGCCCAAAGGAAAGCCAACGAGTTGAGAACCATATCAAGTCGACGGTTAATCCATTAGGAGAATGTGTGATAGAAGTGGCTACCCCTGAGGGGAAAACTAAAGAAACCATCACAACAGCAGTACCGAATCTCAAAGTTCTCATTAGGGAAGGATACTCATGAAGGAGCCAAGCAAGATGTACACACTGCTCTTGGGGCCCTTTTGGAGAAATACAACAAAGACAAGGCCACCAAGGATGAGCTTAAGGCCAAAGTCGAGCAACTTACTACACTGCATTGCGTAGAGTAACTCAGCCCACTCCGTCCACTAACATCTCAACTACTACGGCCATGATAGTTTCATCTACAATCGATGATATCTCTTATCATGAGCTTGAGAAGATAGGCTAGAAAGGGAGAACAGTGAATGGATGGATAGAAAGGATCTTGCAGGAGGCCAATCCTTTGATCAAGGAAGTTGTCAAGATTTATACTAATTTATAGGTTACAAAAGCCACCATTGCTAAGATGGATGAATATTTCTCTAAAGATAATAATAACTTAAATTTAACTTTGGTGACATGGAATGACATTAGAGAAGAAGATTCTGATTTACTTCTACAGGAAGAGGTAATTGATGATGCCTCTAAATTGTTTGAATATCAAAAAGCTATGGAATTATGGTGTTAGGTGCTACAAGATCTAATCAAAAAATTGGAAGAGAAGCGAGTAGAGATTACAGATGCCCTCAATGATATCTCGGAGGAGTTCGACAACGCTAACTGCAAGTTCTTCAATGAAAATATCGATGCTCTTCTCGAGGACCAAATTAAGGAAAATTTCAGAGATTTGGTGAAGCGGGATGATGATGTTGCAAATACTTTCAATAGTGACTCCATTGATTGATTGATTCTATGTCAGAATTTCATAGGGAGACTAAGGAAATTTACAAATAAGCTTCGAAGATTACTAGCCAGGATCATGTTAGGAATTAAAGAAAAAATATGCGAGAAACAATTCCTTAAACCATAGTAGTAGGAAACTATATAGCAAAATTATACTTGCAGAAATATAATAGCATAGACAAATAATGCACAAAAGAAGACAAGAAAAGATTTAATGTGGTTCACCCAATGTGGGCTACGTCCACCAAGAACTTGCTTAGATTTTATTATTAACAAGAGTAGAACAACTCTCACAGTCTTCTCTCAGTTATGAACTCAAAACATAATTCCAAAGATGTTAAACCACATCTAAACCACAATTGACACCCAATTTCTTAACCTTGATCACTCTTGATCACCTCTTGATCATTAAGACTCAAGACCTCTTGAACACTCAAGATATCTTCAAGATACCCTAACACCTCTATTTATAGGATTACAATCCTTTTAAGAAGTCCTAAAGATGACCCTAGAAGTTTGAAAGTCACAATATTTCAACTTCCCACGGCTGGAAAAACAGTCCCGACGTTAACAACCAATTAACAACATGTTAACAACATATTAACAACAACAACACAATGACTACACGAAACATCACAACAAACAAGCTGCGAATGCTTCAAGTCTCCAAACTTAACTTCAAACTCCAACACTTCAATACTGATTCAAGAAGACCAAAAATAGGCTCCACACCCCAACAATCTCCCACTTGGAGACTGTTTCCATTGAGAAAAGTTCTTAACCCTTCATTATCAACCATGAAGGCTAATCAAAGTTGAACACAACTTCAAATTCTCACTTTTGACCACCTTGGTCATCATATCCATAGGATTCTAACTGGTATGAATCTTTTCCAGCTTTAACTTATCTTCTTCCAAAGCTACCATGATGAAATGATATCTCAGCTAAATGTGCTTCATCCTAGAGTAGAAAGCGGATTTCTTCGCCAAATGAATAGCACTCTGAATATCACTATGTAGTCTCCCAACTTCTTGCTTATGACCCAAATCATCAAGAAACTACTGTAGCCAAATCATCTCCTTGCTTTCCTTTGTGGCAGCAACATACTCAGCCTATGTGGTTGACAAAGCCACAACCTTTTGTAACCATGAAATCCAACTCACCACTTGTATCACCAACCGTAAATACATAACTGTCATGCTCCTCCTGCTATCCAAATCTCCTGCCATGTTTGAATCTACATAGCCACATAATGTAGTGTCGATCCACCAAAACACAATGCTACTCCCATGGTCCCTCTCAAATACCGAAGGATCCACTTTACTGCCTACTAGTGCTCTACCTGGATCACTCATAAACTTGCTCATTGCTCCCACTGCATGGGCAATGTTAGGCCTAGTGCATACCATAGAATACATCAAGCTACCAACCGCTGATGAGTATGATACCCTGGACATCTGGATTCTATCCTCCTCAATCTTGGGACTCTACTCCTTTGATAATTTAAAGTGACTTGCCAAAGGAGTACCAACCGGTTTAACATCCTGTATACTAAACCTTTCCAAGATCTTCTTTATGTACTCTTCTTGAGATAATATCAGCTTCCTCTCCTTCCTGTTCGAGTTATTCTCATACCAAGGATTTGTTTTGCCCCCAAATCCTTCATAGCAAAGGAGTCACCTAGCTGCTTCTTGAGTACCTTTATTTCTTGCATGTTCTTCCTTGCAACAAGCATATCATCTACATATAGGCACAAAATAATATAACTACCATCAAGAAACTTCTTGATGTACATGCAATGGTTTGAGTGACACTGAGTAACCCGCCGCATAAAAATCCAAACTTCATGTACCACTACTATGGAGCTTGTTTGGCCATACAAGCTCTTCTTTAATTTACACCTAACCTCTCCTTCCCTTTGACCTCATAACCCTATGGCTACCGTATGTATAATTCCTCCACCAACTCACCATGAAGGAATGCGGTCTTCACATCCAAGCTGTTCTAAGTGTAGGTATTCTACTGAAACTAAACCAAGAACAATCCTAATAGAAGTCATTTTAACAACTAGAGAAAAAATTTCATCAAAGTCTATACCTTTATTTTGTGAAAATCCTTTGACCACCAACCAGGCCTTGTAACATTTCTTGCCTCCATCTTCGTCTTTGATTCTATACACCCACTTGTTCTGCAATGCTCTCTTGACCTCAAGTAGCACCACCAGATCCCAAGTCTGGTTTTCCATAAGAGATCTATGCTCTTCATCCATGGCCTACTCCCACTTCTTCTTGGCATCCACTTGCATTGCTTCCTCAAAGCACTCTGGCTCTCCACTATCAGTGAGAAATAAATAATTCAAAGATGGAGTAAATCGTTCAGGTTCCCTTCTTACCCTAGAAGACCTTCTCACCTCAGGAGTTTGGGGTTCCTGATGAGTAGGTACTGAACTAGCTGTGTCGGAACATGTTGTACTTGAACCGGCCCCTTGGACACCTTGCTATCCGTAATGTCCTCTAACACTGTGTATTATTTCTTTGATTCCTCTTCTACATTCCTCGCAGTGATCTCTATACATGAATTTTTCATTAAATACAATATCTCTAGACCGAAATATTTTCTTGTCTTTAAGACTCCAAACACGGAAACCAAAATCATCTTCACCATATCCAACAAAGGTGCATTTCTCAGACTTAGCCTCTAAATTGGTCCTATAATCTTTATCAATGTGAACAAATACCTCACATCTAAATACTCTAAGAAATGAGTAATCAATTTTCTTACTGGACAAGCCTCCTCGGGTATACCTCCATCCAAAGCCATAAAGGGTCCTTTGTTAATAAGATAAATAGTGGGCTTACCACTTCCACCCAAAAAATGAGTGGCATCCCCGCATATAACCTCATGCACCTATCATGCTCCATGATTGTCTTATTCATTCTCTCTGACACTCCATTTTCCGTGGAGTATTTGGAATCGTTCTTTTCTGTGGATCCCATTTCTTGAACAATAATCAAGAAATTTATTGCTGCAATATTCCCCTCCATTATCCGAATGGAGACATTTCAACTTCATACCTGTTTCATTCTCAACCAAGGTTTTCCATCTTTTGAAAGTTTCAAACACATTAGATTTCTTTCTAATGCAATATACCCAAACTTTTCTAGTTGCATCATCAATGAAAGTGACATAATAACATGAACCACCAATAGATTTTACCTTAGCTAGCCCCCATACATCTGTATGCACTAACTCCAACTTACCCTCCTTCTTGGTAGGTCCAACCTTGAGGAATCTCACCCGCTTCTGTTTCCCATAAACACAGTCCTCACAGAAGTCCAAATCTAACTCCTTTAATCCGGGAAACCTATCCTTTATAATCTACATGCCCTTATGACTCATATGACCGAGTCTCTGGTGCCACAAAGTTGTATCTCCATCTGCAATAACTAAATTACAATAATCAACACCACTGGTTAAATAAAAGTATTAGTTTTCTTACCTCTTGCAACCACAAGAGCTCCCTTGGTAACCTTCCAAGAATCTCTGTAAAATTGACCATACAACCATCACTACCCAACTATCCCGTTGATATCAAGTTCTACCTCAACTTAGGCACATGCCTGACGTCCTTAAGTAGCCATGTGTTCCCATTCTGCATTTTCACCTGAACACAACCTTTCCCTACTATGCTGCATGGTTCATCATCACCAAGATATACATGTCCAAAATCACCTTGAACAAAATCAGTAAAGTAATGTCTATGTGGGGTGGCATGGAAAGAAGCCCTTGAATCTAACACCCAAGATTCAACAATATTATCTAAAGAAAGAATTAAGGCATCTTGAAAAACATCACCTACTACCAAATTTACCTCTTTAGTTTCCTCCTTGTTCTTCTTATCCCGAAGATCCCAACAATCTTTCTTAGCATGACCAACCTTCCCACAGTGCCAACATTCTAACTTACTCTTGGACTTTGACCTTCCATGATCATTTGAATTCCCACGGTTACCTTTCCCTTTGTTCTTTTGTCTCCCTCTACTCTCCACCGTCAAATCATTTCTAGAAGTAGAAGAATATTTGGTGCTCTTCCTTCACATTTCCTCACTTAGGATCACACCTATTACATCCTCAAACTTCAGCTCTGAGTTATTAGAGACCGAATTACTTACATCCATAACCAAGCTGTCTTAGCTATCTAGTAAGGAGCAAAAATCAAAAATCCCTGACCTCATCATCAAAGTCAATTTTTACCGAGTTTAACATACTCACAATCGTATTAAATTCATTCAAATGATCAACAACAGAACCATTCTCAGACATCTTCATATTAAATAACTTTTTCATCAAAAATATTTTATTAGAGGCAGAGGGTTTTTCATATAACTTCCCAACGCACTCATGAGACCTTCCATGGTCTTCTCCTGTAATATGTTGAAAGCAATCGAAGATGTAAGGCATAAATGAATTTCCTCGAGCACCTTTCTATCCAAAGAAGTCCCAATCCTCATCGACATGGTCTGTAGGTTTCTTTGCTTTTCTAGCCAAAGGAACATGGAGGTCCTTCCGATATAAGTAATCCTCCATTTTCATCTTCCACAAACCAAATTTCTACCCATTGAACTTCTCAACCCTCGATCTAACCTCATCTGCCATAGCTCCCACTTAAGCTTAACTTTCCCTGTGATTTACAACTTCAGCAAAAAACCACCAAAGCTCTGATACCAATTGTTAGGAATTAGAGAACAAATATATAGAAACAATTCCTCAAACCACAGTAGTAGGAAACTATATAGTAGAATTATACTTGCAAAAATATAATAGCATACAAAAATAATGCAAAAAAGAAGACAAGACAAGATTTAACGTGGTTCACCCAATGTGGGCTATGTCCACCAAGAACTTGCTCAAATTTTATTATTAACAAGAGTAGAAAAAATCTCATAGTCTTCTCTCAGTTATGAACTCACAACATAATTCCAAAGATGCTAAACCACATCTAAACCACAATTGACACCCAATTGCTTAAGCTTGATCACTCTTGATCACCTCTTGATCATTAAGACTCAAGACCTCTTGAACACACAATATATCTTCAAGATACCCTAACACCTCTATTTATAGGATTACAATACTTTTAAGAAGTCCTAAAGCTGACCCTAGAAGTTTGAAAGTCACGATATTTCAACTTCCCACGGCTGGAAAAACAGTCTCGACATTAACAGCCAATTAACAATATGTTAACAACATATTAACAACAACGACACGTTGATGCACAACAACATCACAACAAACAACTACAGAATGCTCCTGAAGTCTCTAAACTTAACTGTTTGAGCTCCAACACTTCAATACTAATTCAAGTAGACAAAAAATAGGCTCCACACCCCAACAGATCATGAAAGAAATCGAGACGATGAGACGTAGTAAATCACTATGCATGTGGACTTGGAGACGAAGAAACTCAAGGTGTTGTCAAGCGTTTCTTTGAATATAGACACCAAATGGCCATATGGGAGGAAGGACAACAAAAATGCAGAGAAAGGAGAGGAAGGTGAACCAGGCCAAAGCTGAGTGGCCATGAAAGGACATGTTCAAGCTCTGGAATCGGTCAAAGTTGTAGGGTTGACTTGGTCAAATTTTTGCAACAAATTTGTTATTTTTATGGGAGCCTGTTCCCTTTTATTAATGACATTACTATTTTTAGTTAAATGTTAGTTAAAGGCCCAACTATAATGGCTCAGCCTAGGAACTTATAAATAGTGGAGTGCTCTCCATTATTTGAGACATATATTTTTTTGAGAAATTTGGGAGGAAAGTTGCTTTTCAAGCTTGGAAAAGTGCTTTCAGAGTTTTGTTGAAACCTTTTAATTATATTCAGAACTGTTCCTTGCACTTGAAAATCTATTTTATTGTGTTGAATGATTAATCATTACATGCCTTGTGAATGTGATTCCTTAGCATTATTTGATTAATTTACCTTTATTTCAGATTATCTGTTTCATATCATGAAAATAATAGTGTAATTACTTCTCATCAGTTGTGAGAAACTATTTTCCTCATGTTGATTAAGAGTTGCATTATTATTATCACATAGGTGAATACTAGACATGTGCTTGTGATTATCCTTTTGATAAATTATCTATGTATCAAATCAACGCTGATTTCTCTACTGTGTATGTTTAAAGTTTAGCAAAGGAATGTGTGCTTCTAGTCTGTGGTATTTTGTACCCTTTCCAGTTGCAATAGGTGAAGGTGGCCAATGATGCATGCATTCTATCCACATTAACCCTTCCTAAATTTGAACACCCCTTTTCTTGGTGCATCACCACTTCTAGCATAGGTTTTGTTTCCTTACATTCTCTCTCCCTAATCCCATGAAATGATAGCATAGGACTAGTTATCCATCTTTCTTACATCAGAAGTAGTATTGTGCTTAGTTTAGGAACAGAAAGCTGACCTTCTCCAAAGGTTCATCTCGAGCCCAAGTCCCACATCTTGAGATGTGATCCCGTCCCAATCACACCGAATGTCATGATTCATTTTAGGCCATTTGGGGGTGCAGTGATTTGGAGACAACAGTTTTTGGCATGCCCGATGGGACTGATTTGGTACCTCTCTTCTCATTTTATTGACACAAGGTACTTGACGACTCCATCTCTTTGGATTTCAAAGTTTAGTACATCAACTCATGTGAAGGATTCACACAAGAGCTTCTTCAAGACGTGATAATTATTGTCATACAGATCTTTCTTTGTCTCCTCCAAGAAGAAGGGGAAGAAACCTTTCAGTACCATCAGCTGCAGCTCTACCTCGTAGAGGACATTCAACTCCTCCTAAAGGACATTTCCCCTACCCAGATATAACCAATTTGTGAATGGAATGGCAACCAATACTTGTCCTCCATTCAATGCTAGTAGTCCTTTGTTGTTAGCACAAAGAGACGCAATACCAACAACCGCTTTGAAAAGTCTACCATTTTACACTGGGGAGAATAATGTGTCACCTTGGGAGCACATACTGGATGTGGCTAGTATTTGCACAGTACACAGTATTACGGAAGATAACGTGGTAATTCGACTCCTTACTACTTCATTCAAGGGTAGAGCACTTCAATGGTTCTGGAGTTTAGCCGTTGGATCTGTTACCAATTGGAATGATTTAGGCACAAAGTTGTGTAAATAGTTTGAAGACAAAAGTGATAATATTTCACTTGTGGAGAAATTTCATACTATCAAGCAATCTCCCAAGAGTATATGAGCGACTTCAACCTCCACTTTGACAGGACTTGGAAATGGATCCCAACACTTGTAAGGCCATCCCTAGAAAGTGCATTTCTATATTACTTACAGGGCATTAAATAGTGATTGCATTGTCATGATTCAATCCATGGGGGAATTGTGATCCCTGATGCTTACGAAGTAGCTGTACAAGCTGAAAATTTCCTGATTCAAGCAGGTAAAATTACTCCTAGACCTCCCATTCCTGTTCTTACAGAGTTTACAGGTCAACAACTAGTCATCGCCCCAATTATGACAACTTCTACTCCAGTAGCCACACATGTGTCCAATGATTTGGTTGAAGTAAAGTCACTGCTACAAACCTTCAGAATGAACTCGTAGCCATGAAGAGGCAACAATCCCAATATGCTCACCCCTTTCAACCCCAATATTAGGTGAACCATCCTCCATTTCAGGGAAACAGTCAGCCTCAGAGCCAAGCCATAACCCAAGCTGTAAATGTGAAACCTTTAAACTTCTGGAATCCCTTAGCTTCTAGCTCATCTAGAGCCATATTCCCGGTCCAGAACAACCTCATCCAAGAATATGGATGGTGCTATCGTTATTCTCAGCCCCATAATCAGAATCTTTTCCCAAATGGAGTTTTGAGTCATGGTTCAAAGCATAGCCACTCCACCTGAATCATTTGCCTAACCATCCACTTTAGAAAGTCAAGATCAAGCTCCTGATGAAAATGCATTATTAAATTGGCAAGCAGAAGAATTTTGTGGTTTGAATATTGATTCCTCCACCATAGTGTCTAACACATGTTCTAAGAAAAGGGCAATAGATTTAGGGTCTTCCAATATTGATCAGGCATCCACTTCTCAGGCCCCAATACAGATACCAGATGATAAAGGCATGAGAAAGAAATCACCAGAAATATTCGTTGATCATAATACAAAGAAATATGGGACATCAAGTATCACGATACCCAATAAGCATTACCCAAAGGAAGACCCCAATGTCCCAAAAAGCATTAGAAAAGTGGGAGCAATTCCATTCAACATAGTGGAACAAATGAAGAAGACCAATTTGAGTGTCACAATGTGGGATGCACTTTCGATTCCTTCTCAAAGGAACTTGCTACAAGAAGCCTTGAACAACTTTGGCAATACTAGCAAACCGTCAAAGCCAGAAGTAAAAGTAGTAACCAGCTTGTGCAAACCTAAGACAAAAGTACACACCCACCAACAAGCCTCCACCATTTTATATCTCGTTGATTATTGGTGACCATTTGGTGCACAATTGTATGATCGATTCTGGAGCTAGTAGTTCCGTGATGCCTAAGCAGATCACAGATGTACTACAGATTCCATATGCTCCAATTTTGAGAGGGGTTGTTTAACTAGATGGTACTGCAGTCCAAACTGTGGGGGTCATTAAGGGGCTTCAACTCACTATCCATGCATGTCCTAGTTTGACTTTCACATAGGATATATCCGTCATTGATCTCCCTCCCTCTTTGCCATTTTCTTATCATGAGATTTCACCACAAAAATGGGAGGATATTTGTCATCAGACTGGTCACATATGATCTTGAGAACTCGTTATGGGATGAAGGTAACTATAAGAGTAGAACCAATTTCTCCTACCCACATGGAACCATACACGTCCAAACCCATAGAAGGTAACTATGCTATTTGTGACCCAGAAGAAGAGGTCACGGATCATGAACCAACTACTCTTGTAGAGGAGGTTGCCTGATACAATACTTGATGAGGTAAGTATAGACCATCAATATGACCCATATGCTGATTTATTAGTTAACGAAGAATCAGTCTGTTGTTTTGGATGAGACTGGCTTGGGAACTTATTGTATACATGAAGAAGGTACAACCGTACCTCAGTTGATTAAGATGCCTAGTGATTCCAAAGGACTATGGCAGCTCTTCTTTGATGGTTCAAGGAGTAAAAATGGATCTAGTGCAGGAGTCATGTTAATTTCTCTAGGAGGGGATAAATATTTCTCATCTTTTTGATTGTAGTTCAATTGTACTAATAATGTCGCCGAGTATGAGGCTCTTATACAAGGGTTGCAGTTGGCCCAACAAAGAGGAATCAAATCTTTGATCACTTTTGGTGATAACAAATTGGTGGTTCATCAAGTAAATGTAAAGCTTGATACATCAAAGAATGATCTCTTAAGATCATATAAGAATTGAGTTTGGGACCTAATAGAGGAGTTTGAAGCTTTGCAATTCGTGCGGTTCCTAAAAATCAAAATAAAGATCTTTGATAGGCTCACCACCATTGGATCTAAATATGATATACCTACGGATATCATGAAGGAAGGGCAACAAACAATCAAAATGGTTGTCCATCCCACAGTACCAGATAATGTAAGTAGTTGGCAAGTTTTTGATAGTGATGAGTAAATTGTTCTTTTTCTACAACAAGAAGCAGAGTTCACCACCAAACATCAAGGTAAATTGTAGGAATCCTATGGTGACCAGGTCATTTAGTTGAGAGGAAACAAATTTCCAAAAGGCTTGGTCATGCTTGAATCTATCTTCAATTCGGATGACCAAGGCCAAACGACAAAACAAAAATATGGTGGTAAAAGAAGAAGATTTTGAGGAAGTTGAGGTGGTCAAAGCAAGAAATGTTTAAAGATTGGTAAGGTATGCACTACTCAGGAAAAGGAAGCTTTCATTGAGTTGTGTCAGGAATATCATGATATTTTTACATGGAGCTATAAAGACTTGCATGGTTTGACCTGTGCCTACCTCAACACACGATCGGGTGGATCCAAACTCTAAGCCGGTTAAAGCCACAAAAACAAAGGCCAATCAATCCTAAGGTTGAGCCGCTAATGAGGAAAGATATAACAAAACTTATTGAAGCATGCATAATTTTCCCCATCAAGCATTCATCCTGGGTAGCTAATCTAGTGCCGCAAGAAAAAAGAATGGGGAGATCCACTTTGCGTAGATTTTAGGGATCTAAACCGTGCCTCATTAAAAGATCACTACCCTCTTCCGTCAATGGAACAAATCCTCCAGATAGTGGCCGGAGCTCAAAGGTTTTCTCTATTGGATGGCTATTCAGGGTACAATCAAATTCTAGTCCAAGAATCTGATCAATTCAAAACAACTTTTACTACTAAGTGGGGCACGTATGCATACAAAAAAATGCCATTTGGATTGTCCAATACAGGAGCTACTTTTCAAAGAGCCATGGACATGGAATTTAAAGGACTCATCAATGATATGATCCTGGTTTACCTCGATGATATAAATGTCTATTCCAAACATGTTGAAGATCATATTGCGCACCTAAGGAAGGTTTTTCGAAGGTGTAGAGAGTTTGGAATCTCACTAAACCCCAAAAAATGCATTTTTTTAGTTCAAGAAGGCAAGCTATTAGGGCATATTGTTTCAGCTGAAGGACTCTCAATCGACCTAGCTAGGATTCAGTCGATTTTGTCTCTATCCCTCCCAAGTCACAAGAAGGGTCTCTCGAAGTTTCCTGGGAACTATAAATTTTGTTTGGAGATTCATTCCCAAATTTGCAGCGTTAGCCAGCTGCCGCTGACATCCATGCTTAAAAATAACATTCCTTTCTCATGGATGAAGGAAGGGAGAGAAAGCTTTGAGGCTATCAAAACTACTATTTCCCAAGCTCCTACACTAGTAAATCCCCGATTTGATAAGGATTTTATTCTCTATGCTTTTGCAGGGCATGAGAGTATTTTAGGTATCCTCACTCAAGTAGAATGATGATCTGATGGAGCAACCAATTTCCTTCTTCAGTCAGTCTCTCAAGGAATATGAGCTCAAATATTCTTTTGTCAAAAATAGGTCTTTGCGGTCATTTGAGCTCTGAAAAATTTTAGGCATATGTTGTCCAACAACAAGGTACACTTGATGGTCTCTCATCCTAGCGTTAAAGAGTTCTTGTTGAATAAGGAGATGAATGAGAAATGTGCTGGGTGGATCATGAAAGTAATGGAGTATGATGTACACATTAAAGTCACTAAACTTGTTAGAGGAAAGGGGTTATGCCAATAGTTGGCTGCAGACATGGAAATCAAGAATGGTAAAGATGTTGTGCTCTTCAATATTGAGGAAGGAAATGATCAGATTGATTGGTTAACTAAAATGGAAAATTTCCTTCTCTCGGGAGTATATCCCCAAAATATGGATAAGATTCAACGATGTACTTTCCATCTCGGTCCATTCCATATGTTGTGGTAGATGGCATTCTTTTCTAAAAATATTTGAACAACGTTCTTTTACGCTGCATCAAACCAGAACAAGTGAACAAGATATTGGAGGAGTTCCACAATGGGTCTGTCAGGAGGCCACTACTTGGCATGAACAATTGCTACCAAGATCATACGGGCGGTTATTACTGTCTGACTTATTCAAGGATGCCCATTTTTGGGTAAGAAAATGTAAGGAGTGTGCTCTTTTTTAGGAAAACAGAAGTTGACACTCTCCCGTTGCATCCCATTCAGGTGGATCAACCCTTTGTTCAATGGGGGTTGGATTTTATTGGTATGATCAATCCTCCATCCAGTGAAGGACATAAATGGGTCCTTACTACGATAGATTATTTCACCCACTGGACAGAAGTAGTGGCCTTGAAGGAGAGCAATGAAAAAGCTGTCCTTGAATTTTTGGAGAGTATCATGACAAGGTTCGGTGTTCCATTTACTGTTATCTCTGACAATGCAATGGCGTTCCTTAGGATGAAAATAAGTGAATGGGCCATCAAGAATGGGGTCTATCTCAAGAATTCATCTAATTACTATCCACAGGGAAATGGGTTGGCCGAATCCAGCAATAAGAACTTGATAAGGATCATCAAGCACACGATGGAAGCCAATAAAAGGACCTGACATACGCAACTTAAGGTTGCTCTATGGGAAGATCGAATAACACCTAAAAAGGCCATTGGGGTTTCACCCTTTACTCTTGTATATGGAAGGGAAGAAAAGTTGCCACTTTCCTTGGAAATTCCTTCCCTGGATTTGGCTTATCAGCTAGAAGTTATGGAGGATGAGGCCTTAACAGTGAGGTTTTCAGAACTCATGGAGCTAGAGGAGATTTGAAATACTACCATGAATACGTTGACTGAGCATCATGCTCAGGTTAAGAAATCCTTTGACAAGAAATCCTCTGATAGGTTGTTTAGGGAAGGGGATTTGGTTCTAAAATGGGATGAATATCGCACCAAACCAAGCAAGCACACCAAGTTTGATGCTCTCTGGAGTGGGCCATATGTTATTACAAGTTGCAAAGGGAAAATTCATTTCACCTATCCAGACTCAATGGAGAATAATTTCCCATCCATGTGAATGAGATACACCTCAAAGCTTGCTTTTGAGGAGGTTTCACCATATACAATTTTTTCGTTTTCCTCCAAGTGCTCTACACATTGTTTTGTTTGTCTTTTCTTTTGCTTGCATTTTTTCTGTTTTGGTTTTGGTTTTTAGACTCCTTTTCCCAATGTTTTGTTTAAGGCTACTGGTCTAAAAGCTTAGCAGGCAAGCTTTCCCTAGAGATCACAAAAATGTTAACCATTTAACTTACCTAGAAGAAGGCTATATGTCAGACTAATGTTTTTAAAGAAATCCTCGATAAGTGAAATTTTGCTAAAGCTGAGAATCCAAATTTTTTCAATTTTCGACTTCAGAGTTTTTCTCTTTCGGAGTTTTTAAAACTCAGTTTTGGAATTTGCATTTGAATTTTCCAAGTTTGAAACTCCAAAAGTCCAAATTTTTGGGTTTTCAAGTTTTCAGGAAATTCGGGACTTTTTGGCCCATTTTGTTTAAATCCCTCTCGGACTTCCGAAGTCTGAATTTCTGAAAGTCCAAAAATTCATACTTTCGAGTTTCAGGTTTTCAGAGTTCTCTAAGTCATTTTAGGATTTTTGCCTGATTTTACCTGAAGTCTGAATTTCTGAAAGTCCAAATTTTTAGATTTTTGGGTTTTGGACTTTTAGTGGCCAATTCGTCTTTTTGCTTCAATTTTTTTTGAAGTCCGAAATCCCACATTTTTGGAATTTTGGGCTTTTGGTTTCAAACTTTGGAGGTTCTATGTGTGATTAATTCTCACCTACCTCGTATAGATCAAATTTTTACCATTAATATCAGAATTTCTATATAAATGCAGATTTTTACTTTTCATTTTTACCTGACACATTCGCTCTGACATTTCACTCTTGTACTTTGTGGCGTCCTTTTCAAGGTATATTTTTTTGGTTTTATTTTCTTTTGGTTTAGGTATTTTTCCTCCTCCTTCTCCCCTTTCAGTTTTCCTTTTTATTTTTCCTCTATATTTTCTATTTTTGTCTTTCTTTTTGCCATGTTTCATTGTGCAAGTTTTCTCTAGGTTTTCAAGTATGATCAGGGGATGTTTTTAGGTCCCTCATACTTCCTCCTATTTCTCAAAATCCAACTTGGATTTTTAACATTTCTTTTTGCAGTTCCTCCAGAGACCATTCGAGATTTCTTTTTGGAAAATTCATTTCGGAGAATTCCTTCAAAAGATCATAAGGCAGAAACTATTTTGGAGAAAATTTTCAGCGAAAATCTTTGGAGTTTTCCAATTTCGGAATTTCAGAGAATTGCTACTTCGGAGAATTTCTTCTTTCAAACTTTTTGATTTCTTAACTTTTGAAAACTATTTTAGAGTTTTTCACTTCGGGAAACCTTTTTAGAGAATTCAGATTTTGGAAAACATTTTCAGAAAATTCAGGATTTTAGGTTTTGGAGAATCGGAATTTCAGGTTTTCAGGACTAAGACTTTGGAAAATTTTTCAAAGTTTTCTTTTGGTAATTCTTTTCAAACTTTTTCGGTTTGGTATTTCAAGTTTTCCTTGCATTCGGGTTTTCAGAATTCTTGCAACCTTCATAGGTTTTAATGTTTGCCTCCACTTTGAAGGGAAAAGAGAAGATGAAGTACACATTTCTTGGGGTTGCTCCCCAATCCTGCTTGACCTCTGACTTAGGAAATATCAGGGACACCGATCTAGGACAGATTGATCTTCTCGAGTTCTGGGAAAGATTAAAGGCCCCAAATAAAAAGCCATGGATGCAGGCCATCTTTGACAGTGGTCTTTCCCTTACCATCAGTTTCCCGCATACGCAATGCCCAAAGTTCATCCTAGCCGTAGCAGCCCACTATGACGAGGACTCTATGTCGATAAGAGATAGTGATGATAAGGTGGTGATCTGTCTAGGCCTCAGAATTCTTTGAAGACTTGTTTAAACTTCCAGATGTTCAAGATTACATCACTATCTCACCCGAAATAGTCATCGAGCATTGGAATAAAAAAGAGGAAGTATGCTTGAAGGTCATGATGAAATCCTACCTGACTAAGAATTTTGCCAAGTTTCCCAAGACTATACATCGATCGGATTTCATTCAGGAAGTCAACGATCTTATTGTGCTCTTGAGCATAGTTTTAGGTCTTCCTTTTGCAAAGGAATTCCAAGAATGGATGTTCTTATACATAGCAACTATCAAGAAGAATACCGAGTTTATCCAATGGGGTGAACATATTAGTAGCAACATTCGCTATCAGTTGGGCAAGGTGTCAGAAACCAGAATTTCTACATGACATCTTTTCTAGTATATGCAATTATTGCTATGGGGGATTTTATAGGATTGAATACCAGGGGGTTCGCAAAGACATCCCAAATATATGAGTTTTATCCCCAACTTACTCTAGATGAGGGGAGCAAGCACTTCCGAAGAATCAATGACACCTTCTTCACTGTTATCCTCTATCGCTTCGACAAAGAGCTATATAATCGAAGGGTTTCGATGAGGCTTTCTAAGAAGTGTGAGAATGGGGAGCAATCTACTTCCAATTTCCCACATTCACCTACATTCAGATTTTGGGTTTCATAGGTGCCCCAAGCAAGTTGCCAAGGTGCCCTACTGACAAATGGATTCTTTTGGAATTGGTTCGGCAGTTGTTGGATTACCATAAAATCCAAAATAAGCATCACAAGGTGGGAATACATTTCCATGTTACCATTGGCAGGTATTCTTGCCAAAGTATCAATAAGAAATAGAATGTAGATGCAGAAATGGCTAAAGTAACCCTGCGGACCTTCCATCCAAGAAACTAATTTTGACTATTGGGGTAATTTCGGGGAGACAGGTAAGTTCAGTGCTCATGTGCCCCAGTTAGAAGACATGGATTCATTGTCAAGATGAGTACATCATGCGGCAAAGAGATTATGAGAGATTAACTCTGGATGAAGTGCAATAGTTTGGATTGGCCGATGTGCCAAAAGACTTGCAAGATAATGATGAGGTCCTAGATGCATCATACATGGATAATAATGTTTCCAATCAACCACTGCCATGGGTTGATTGGTATGTGGAAGAGTGCAGCAATACTAAAGAAAGGGCGGGCCCCATTCTAAGAAGAACTTTTAGTTGGTTGGCCACCTTGGGAATCTCACCCAAGGGGGAAAATCAACCTACAAATACAGGGTCTACATCAGCAGTAAACCAACCAACACCTACAAAAGGTAAGAGGTCGACTCAAAGGGTTCCCATAGTTCCAAAGAAGATTTCATTTGTGGTTGGTGGCTCATCTCTTTCTAGGTCTGTTTCTCCCAAGGTTACAACATCTATAGTGCCAATTACTGAGGTTGTTGAAGTAAGTGAATCTCCTAGTGTCATTCAGGATCCATCCCATCTTCCCCTTCCTCCATTATCACTTCCAATATTAGTTCCTTCCACTTCTATCATCATTTCTTCCTTCCCATCCCCTTCTATGGCTCAGGTATTTTCATCACTTCTAGTTTTGTCAGCTGAGGAAAATATTGGGTCACCCATTTCCTCCTCACTTCCTTTGACACTTCCACTTTCTTCAATTTTGACCCCTATCATTTCTTTGTTAATTCCTATGGATGTCCTCACTCCCACACCTTCCATCATTGCCACCTCTACTCAGATTTTCAACTGACATTTCTAGTACTCTTACTCTAACTGATGCTTTAGGTATCGGATCTGCTACTCCATCTTCCTCGGCTCTAGCCATACCAGAGTGGCTGTTTAGATAGAATCCCAAGAAAAAGAAAAAGGTTCCTCTAGGAGATGTGATAGATCTCATTATATTGGAGTCTATGCCCAAAAGGCAAGCCAAGAGGCCGAGAACCGTATCAAGTCTGACGGTTAATCCATCAGAGAACATGTGATAGAAGTGGCTACCCCTGTTGAGGGGAAAACTAAAGAAACCATCATAAAGCAACAGACTACCGGATCTCAAAGTTCTCATTGGGGAAGGCTACTCATGAAGGAGCCAAGTAGGATATACACACTGCTCTTGGGGCCCTTTTGGAGAAATACAACAAAGACAAGGCCACCAAGGATGAGCTTAAGGCCAAAGTTGAGTAGCTCACTACACTGCTACGTAGAGTAACTCAGCCCACTCCATCCACTGACATCTCAACTACTACGGCCATGACAGTTTCATCTATAATGGATGGTATCTTTTATCATGACCTTGAGAAGCTAGGATAGAAATGGAGAACAATGACTAGATGGATGGAAAGGATCTTGCAGAGGCCAATCCTTCGATCAAGGAAGCTATCAAGACTTATATTGATTTACGAGGTTGCAAAAAGACACCATTTCTAAGATGGAAAAATCTTTCTCCAAAGATAATAATAACTTAAATTTAACTTTGGCGACATGGAATGACATTAGAGAAGAAGATTCCGATTTACTTCTGCAGGAAGAGGTAATTGATGATGCCTCTAAATTGTTTAAATATCAAAAATCTATGGAATTCTAGTGTCAGGTGCTACAAGATGTAATCAAAAATTGGAAGAGAAGTGAGTAGAGATTACAAATTCCCTCAATGATATCTTGGAGGAGTTCGACAACGCTAACTGTAAGTTCTTCAATGAAAATATCGATGCTCTTCTCGAGGACCAGATTAAGGAAAATTTTAGAGATTTGGTGAAGCGGGATGACGATGTTGCAAATAATTTCAATAGTGACTCCATTGATCGATTGATTCTATGTCAGAATTTCATAGGGAGACTAAGGAAAGTTACAAATAAGCTTCAAAGGTTCCAGCCAAGATCACGAAAGAAATCGAGACGGCGGATGTAGTAAATCACTATGCGTGTGGACCTGGAGACAAAGAAACTCAAGGTGTTGTCAAGCATTTCTTCAAATATAGACACCGAATGGCCATATGGGAGGAAGGAAAACAAAAAAATGTAGAGAAAGGAGAGGAAGGTGAACCTGGCCAAAGCTGAGCGGCCATGAAAGGATAGGTTCAAGCTCTGGAATTGGTCAAAGTTACAGGGTTGACTTAGTCAAATTTTTGCAAAAAATTACTATTTTTATGGGAGCTGTTCCCTTTTATTAATGACATTACTATTTTTATTTAAATGTTAGTTAAAGGCCCATCTGTAATGGCTCAACCTAGGAACTTATAAATAGTGGAGTGCTCTCCATTATTTGAGACATATATGTTTTTGAGAAATTTGGGAGGAAAGTTGCTTTTCAAGCTTGGAAAAGTGCTTTCAAAGTTTTGTTGAAACCTTTTAATTATATTCAGAACTATTCCTTGCATTTGAAAATATGTTTTATTGTGTTGAATGATTAATCATTACATGCCTTGTGAATGTGATTCCTTAGCATTATTTGATTAATTTACCTTTATTTCAGATTATCTATTTCATATCGTGAAAAGAATAGTGTAATTACTTCTCATCAGTTGTGAGAAACTATTTTCCTCCTGTTGATTAAGAGTTACATTATTATTATCACATAGGTGAATACTGAACATGTGCTTGTGATTATCCTTTTGATAAATTATCGTGTATCAAATCAATGTTGATTTCTCTATTGTGTATGTTTAAAGTTTAGCAAAGGAACGTGTGCTTCTAGTCTGTGGTATTTTGTACCCTTTCCAGTGTTGCAATAGGTGAAGGTGGCCAATGATGCATGCATTCTATCCACATTAACCCTTCCTAAAGTTGAATGCCCCTTTTCTTGGTGCATCACCACTTCTAGCATAGGTTTTGTTTCCTTGCATTCTCTCTCCCTAATCCCATGAAATGTTAGCATAGGACTAGTTAGCCATCTTTCTTACATCAGAAGTAGTGTTGTGTTTAGTTTAGGAACAGGAAGCTGACCTTCTCTGGAGGTTCACCTTGAGCCCAAGTCCCATAGCTTGAGAGGTGATCCCATGTGTCCCAATCACACCGAATTTCATGATTCATTTCAGGCCATTCGGGGTGCAATGATTTGGAGACAACACATAACACCTGAGGAATGGTTAGTGGCATATATGTATAGATAAAATGGATCCCCCTTGAGTGGGGGTGTGAGCCCTGTGGTGGAAAAATATATTTTGACGTTCTCAAAGGCCTTTTGACAGAGTTGATCCCATTTGAAGTGGACATCCTTTTGGAGGATATGGTGAAAAGGTTGACAATGATATTAAAGATAAGTGATGAAGTGGTGAAGTGATTGGAGTCTATCTTGGAGACTATAAAGTTTTTTGATGTTGGAAGTAGTAGGCATCTCAATTATAGATTTAATTTTGGCATGGTCTACTTCAATACCCTTGATAGCAATGATAAACCTGAGAAGTTTCCCAGTGAGAACATGAAATACACACTTGGCTGGGTTAAGGTGGAGGAAGTATTGAATAATATAGGAAAATATGATGTCGACAATGATAATATGGCCTCTTTGATGATTAGATTTACCTAAGAGATCATCCACGTATTCTTCTACAAATTTATGGAAAATATCATGAAAGATATAATTCATAGTTCATTGATAAGTCGTCCCTACATTTTTGATTCAAGGGCATGTCACGGTAACAAAAGGTCCCCCAATGGGTGATAAAATATGTCTTATGTTGATCATCATTTGTGATAAGTATTTGATTATAGCCAAAAAAGTTGATCAATGTCGGGAAGGGGGAATTCATCTTTAGAACAAGTGAGATTGGGATCTCGGAAGTATTTTAAGATACGTAACTCTCCAGAGGCTTTGGTTATGGGTAAAATATTAGAAACCCATTGTGGATAGTCAATAGGTAAGAAGAAGTTAATAGAGAGGAGATGTTGTAACTATTATTTGATCAGGAGGGCTCTGTGAGGGTGCATCCTACATAGTTTTTTAGTAGGATTAACATTAGGGATTGCAAATATTTTTTGTATGACGATGTTAGGGTCAATACTCGACATGTCACTATATGACCATACGATGCCTAACTATGTGTTGGCGAGAAATTTTTTCATGTGGATAAATTGGTGGATATCTTACCAACACTCTAGGAATCTAAGTCCCTCTACTTGAATGGTGCAACTCCATATTATTATGTGCATGTGAAATTAAACTCTGTGGTGGCCTTACGGTTGGGGATCCAATAGGGGCACTCCACCGACCATGCAAAAAAATCTTGCAATCACTTGCAAAAAAATAAAATTTTCTAAGAGAGTGAGAAAGGGAGTGGGAATGAGGAGAGGGGATTAATGTTCGGATAGAAAATTAGATTCCTACAACATTTAACTAGAATATTTCAACACACATATATTTATAAGAAAACAATTCTTCAAATGGAAACAAGACAAGTTAAGATTTAGAGCACAAATTATCAAAATATCTTTATAAAAAAGGAAACAAGCTCCTTATTTCTTCATTGATGTTGTGGAAAAATTATACATAATGAGAGTAGGAAGAACTTATAGATGTGAACAAGAAGAAATGCTATCTCTTTTTCTTCCACATAAGGAGTAATAGCTCTTGAGCACACAAAATTGACAACCCGCTGGAATGAGGGTGTCATTAAAATTTATATAACTAGAGGAGATTCTTTTCCTACTCCCACATGACCTTTCATATGTCTTACATAACTTATGACTTTTAAAATTCTTAGGATAAAATTAAGTCCCCTTTTATGAATTAAGGGTGACTTATTACATTATAACATAAAGTCACTTTTTAAATAAATAAGACATAATGAAAAAGTACAACCCCAACAAAGAAATAGAACATGGAGGAGAGATAAAATGGGGAGATAAGAGAGAGAAAGAATTGAGACAATGAATAAGTTGCTTCTCTCGATTTAACCTCACTACCTAAATGATCTCTATTGATATCCATTAGGAAATTTCAACTCCTTTGATGATATGTAAACTTATAACGGAACTCTATGAAATCACATAATTATGTTGTTTTACTTTCGACTTTGGAAAATGATAGATTGATTGAATATTAGAGCTTTAGTGATTGATTATCTAGTGCTATAGAAAGGAAATTAAAAAGAATAGGAAAGAATTCAAACTCCAAAACCAATAATTTTATCCTGGAAACCTCCAATGGAGAGAAACCATTCGGGCAGGGAAAACACTCTTTCTTCCCGCTTTTATTGGTCAATTATAGACAATTACATATTATAAGAAGTAGAAAATGGATACAAAAATGTAAACCTCTCCCTTCATATGATTTTTTTCTTTATTTCTACACCTTTCTCCAACAATTCCACTCCAACAATAAAGATATTGCTCACTTTCTCTCATCAAACTTATAACTTTGCTCTTTGATCTCTTTGGATCTCTAAATGATCAATTCTCTTTCTCCTCTTTGTATTTATAAACTTCTCCCATGTCCTCCCATACACTGGAGAATGGGAAATGTTAAGGAGGGAAGAGACATAGTCGGGAGCTTCAAATTGACATCGATTCATGCTCCCTTCTTATTTTTTTGTTTAGAATTTTAGGACCGCCACCCCGAGAAGATCGTTGGTTTCAGACCACCACCATGGTGGGCAGAAATTACAGAATCATCGCCCCATAGGGTGGTGGTTCTACAACCTCCACTCTGCACAAAGAGGTGGTTATGTCTAGAACCTATGTATACCTCATTTCTCTTCATTTTATTAAATTATCCTTCTTAGTGCTGATGGAACTAATGAAGTGGTTTATTTTTCTCGGATCCCTATGGATCATTTGAGATCCCATCGAATTGGGATGATTCGGATGCAACCTTATCTGCATGAGGGATGCATACACAACTTAGGGACTCCATCCAACCATCAAAGGCATCATTGATATCCTTGCATTTCACAAACCATGATTGATGTTTTCCTGTAATGAATGAAATGGTGGCTCGGATCCCAGATAGAGACTCTAAGGTATCTTCATTGAAGGATAGTGGGTCCCCAACCTCTTTCTTGACATACTCCTCAAACGGTCCCAACAACTCATCTATATTAATGTTTTCTTTGATAAGGGAACTCAAATATTCTAAATTATGTTGTTGACACAGTCTTGCATCTTGTAGGCCCATTCCTTATTTGAGTCCAACTCACTGATAGCCATAATTATCATCTCATATTTGGTCATATGGAGCACTGAATATTTTCTTGCTTATCAATACCCGAGAATGAGTATCTCCCATTTCCACTACCAATGGATGAATAGGGTCCCAAATCTCCTTTTATTTTTCCAATTACTCCCTAATCATCGATCCTTATCTATAATTGCGCACATATATATGAATAATGAGATCACCCTGGAAATACTACCTTTCCTTGTTCAATAATCATGCTCATCCATTTGTTTTTTCTTGTCCCCGCACGGTGAACTCCTACATTATTTGTGTGGAAAAAGGATCGATGTTACTTATTGGAGTAGCTTCTTCAATTAGGATTGATGAAGCATTTGGGTCCACGATTTGTTGCACATACAAAGAGAGTCTTTGTGCTTGATCTTCCAACTGATTGATATTCTCTTTGTATTCCTAATTCCTCACAAGGAGGTGAGTGTAAGATGCCTTCAACATGTGTTAATTTCCTTTGTAAGTGGTTGGGACCAAGGGAATGGTGCTTATTTTGTAGTCAGTTGGTTTCATCTCTTCATCGGCTTGATCACTTTTGGTCTAAGCACTTCTACATACCGATCACCTAAAGCACCAATGAAAAATCAAGAGGTTACTTGAGAGAATTTCTTCTTCTTACCTTTAGAAAATGATGTTATCATTGAGATATCAAGGATTCTAACTTGTTAGATGGTATAAGCCAATTTTGTAATCATTTCCTTTATATAGGGAAACATCTCATCTACCTCAGTTCTACAACTCACAAGTTTATCATCTCTTCCTCAAGTGAAAGGGGTGCCCCTTGTGTAGGAAGAGGAGTGATAGCATGGGTGGAACATCTTGGGGAATTTTTAGAGATGGAAAATGAATTGGATCATTCTTCTCAACTTGCGATTTTACCACGAGATCATTTGGTGATATGGCTTTCTTGAGTGATCTCTCATAGTAGGATGTTTCCAACTCCATAGTTTTGCGCTTCAAACTACCTCCAGAGTGACATGAGCTGGAAGTTACCTCTACAACCTATGATGATGAGTGATGTAATGTATGTTTCTAGAGTGTGGGGAAAATTCTTGATGCGAGGGTGGAAACCTTCTTCTTTTGAAACCATTATCTTATTATTTTTATCACAACCTCTATCCACTCAACTATGTCTCCTGACTCACAAATGCTCCAATTGACCGATTCATACTCTGGATCATACAACTATGTACCATCATCCCGAATGCAATCTTCATACCAATGGAACATATACTTCTTCATTTATCCAATGGTCATCCTCATGTAGTATATTTCTCTAACATTGAAGTCATCTACATAATTTACCCAAAAATATTTAACCCGTGAGACATGATGTAACTGGTAGATGGAACGCGTAATCGGATTGACTTGGATGTCAAAATTAATCCTTTGAGTGTATGAATGCAATCTTGGAGGTGAGAAGGACACTTCCAAGTGCAATGCATCATGGATACTTTTGCATGTGAATATTCCTAGTAGATGGGGAAAGAGATAGTCTTCTTTTTCCAGTTTCTGAGCTTACTATGCTCATGTACAAGTTACTTGTAGAGTTCACACAATGCTATCTTGTCATCAAGGTACCAAGGTAGTCTTAGTGGGGAGTGGTTGTAACTAAAAAATTGGATATATGAAAATGTGGAAAATTGGATGAAGAATGAGCCATATCTCTTGATCAAAGTGTCATGATGATGAACATAGTGAAGGCATCATTCACCTGAGTGAATTGTCGATTTCTCTCCTTGAAACCAACTATGGATATCTCTCATGTGTTGGATCTTAAGAAGAGATGTTTTTTTCAAGTTATAGTCCCTTGAATGGACTTAATCTCCCAAGAGCATACACCAGATAAGAATTCATGGAGAACTTCTTTGAGACTGAGACATGGAGCAACTGGCGGTGTAAGTTATCACTTATGATCTAGCCTAATCAATATTTTTCTTCCCTTCAATGATTTTCAATATGAATAGTGTCATCCAATCTTTGAAATCTCTCGTGTTCTATCCTCCCATCACCTGAATGATAAGGGTGATTGCATCTTAATATCCCTCATAAAACTCACTTTGTGAGTGAGATTTTGGCACTCTAAAAGGCTTTCTCCCGGACTTCAACCATGATCCCAATGTGAGACCCTGCAGGTAAGAATCTATTTTGTTCCATTCATTCATCATCATTTCCTTCGAGATGATAGACATGTTGCTCCAAGTAGGGATTTACATGGAATAGGAAATGGCCTTAGGAAGAAATCACTACCATAGTTGAGCCATCATCCGCTCGAATAGTTCTTCTCTTAGGTTCATAGTGGTGAGAGCATGCCAACACAAACTCAATAGCCTACACAAATGTTGGGTGACCACCCATTGCATACAATCCAATCAAGAACACCTTTTCTTCAATTGGTTCCCTTGGCTTTCCAAGTGAGCATACTTTGAGATTTTCTATGTCCATGTGCATGACATTGTTTTCCCCACTTATGCATACTTAGAGGAAAGAGAATTGATTGGTTTGACACCTGTGAATTTGAATTTCATGGATTCCGAGACACTTTCCTATACTTGAAAAAGGGGGATTTACTATTTTTAAAATGGAAAATTTCCACCCTTTTCGGTTTCAATCACTCTGTTTGTCCTTCTAGATGATCCCTATGCACACCACATTTTAGAAATTTTTCTTTATAGAGACTTACTAAAAATAGCAAGTGCCTATGTAGGAGGCTTACTATTTTTATAAAATAGCTTTCTGGAGCTCATATTTTGACTGAGTCGCTTTTATGATATGGGTTTTTTGTTTTTATTACACCTCTGAAGTTTTAACTCAACCCAATCTTCGAATGAAAGATATTAAATTTTAAAAAATGATACAGGAAAGTGCAAAAATCTGGTATGTGCATGCAAAATCTTCCAATTCTATCCTCAAGGTCCCTAAAAATTTGAATGAATGTAAAAAACCCTGTGTTGATTTATGCATCAGTTTTTGAGATATGAGCAATCTCACTTTGCATGGATTATGGAGTTCTTCAGGCGAGAAATATTGTCCGGACTACTAAAATTTTTATGTTTTTTGATGGTTTTCACTTTATTGGATCATGAAAACATGAATTCAATGGATGAAAATTGAAAAAGGTGAAGAATGATTTCTAGAAATTTTTTCTAGAATTTTGGGAGAAATTGGATGAATGTGGGGAATGAGAAAAAAATGGCCAAGTGTTATATTTATATGCATTGGAAACCTTGAGGAGGTGAGGTAAATTTTTTTCCCCATTGTCCCCTTAGGATGAGAAAATGGGGAAACAAATCTACCTTATCCCTAGCTTGACACTTGGCATTCATGCATTGAACAAGAGGAATGGAGGGGGCTAAAATGAGAAGTTGGGGCCCATGTTTTAATCGTATGAGAAATTTGAGGGAATCTGGAGAGGAGGAACATTTTTATCCCCATTTTCCCCTTTGGATGGGACAATGGGTCCACAAAAATGTGCCTTATCCCCATCTTGACACTCGTCATTCATGTGTGTAAAGGTCGGGGCTAGTCAAACTAGTCAAAGGTGTTAAATGGAGTCACCGGGGTCACATGAGGTGACCAACATGTTTAAGGGGAGGGTGAAATTTTTGTCCTCATTTTCCCCATTAAAATGGAATATGGGGGCACAAAATACACCTCGGCTTCATGTTGCCACATGGCACCCAAGAAATTTGACTAAGTATCAAACATGTACCTTAGGTGGCAACTTGAAATGACCATAACTTGAGCTCCCAGATGACTTTTTTCACACTTATTTATATGAAATTGCATGGAAATTAAATTTTTAGAAGGATGGGATGGGTCCCATTCCTTGAGTCTTCCTGAAATACCATAAAAACTTCATTTTTCTTGGGATCACTAACTGTGCTTAGAAAGAATGAGTTTCCTAGAAAACTTCATGGGGTTTAGGATGGATCTGATTTTACCACCATGTAGAGGACTAAAAATTATTTCCATTGATATTTTTTTTGGCTCACAACTCATTCGAAACTCCTGGAATCACCTCTTGAAGTTCAAGTGCTCTTTTTGCGGTGTAAGCTCCTTCGGCCTCAAAACCCCACTTTTGGTGAATTGGCTCCTAAACCTTTGAATATTTCCATAATATTCCTAAATAATTTGCACAATGATCTTGGCTCTTGAATATACTTCCTTGATGAATTTTTTTCCTTTGTTACAACTTTAGTGGTTATGCACTTGTCTTAGAAAGGTTGATGATAGCCCTTTCTAAGCTTGCCTAAAAATCCCCTTTAAGAGGTATTGTTCTTGAAGTACTTGAATGATAGTTTTCTTCCTAAATCACCTATAGGAAAGGATGAAACATACATATTAACCATTGGAAGGATAGGATAAGACTGATATGGGGAATGGGTTGACCTAGGGGTATATGAAAAGCTATACAATAGAAAATTTTCAACACTAGGGTATGGTTGTCCTGTTTTAAAGTGAATTTTTCCTATGCAAAAACACAAGACAACATTATGTTTGGAAAGGAATACAATGAATTATTTTAATTCTTCTAAATCTAAATATTGGCCAACCTTGACTATATGAGGGTCTTGTGAAGTCCCTATGTTGATGTCGATAGGGGATTCGTTAAGGAGCGTTGATATGTAAGGCAATAGATTCTTTTGAAGATAATAATCCTCTGCCCCCATATAGGATAGGATGGATTTATCATCATGACATTAAAGAATGTCGATGGTAAGGTAGCCTTCCTCTATAATTTTAGGTAATACTAGTAGAAGGGTTAATCATTACTCGATAAGTGAGTAGTCCTAAGGTGACAGTGTTAATTAAAAAAGTCATGGAGGATGGAAATGGAATTATTTGTGTCAATAGAGTTGTCCTTTGAAGATGAAGAGGGTGCCTCTAGTTCTATTACATATCCAGATGCGGTGATGGTGGAGGTTTATGAGGATGGTTTTTCAAAATTAATATGTATTTCATAAAAGGTTTGTGGGATTGGTCGACCAAGTCAAGTACACCTTGCTCCTAACGTCCCAATCAAACCTTTCCAAGCATAATGATGAAGATACATTTGTGCAAAGGATTGTTTGTATAAGAATGAAAAATAAGATATAAATGGTTTAGGATGGTGTTGATGTTGTAATGTGGAGAAGGGCGATCAATCCCTCCATAGAAAATATTAGTTTTAAGCTAGGGAGGACCAAATGAGATGATATATCCAATGTTCGGTTCATACTTGGGTTGTTTGTAAGGTACGCCATATGTTTTTGGCGTAGGGAGTGAGTTAAGGGCTAGAAGAAGGTACTCCTGACAAGATACATTACATAATGTATTTGAACGATTTGATCTCTAGTAATTTAGATGCGAAATGGAAGAACTAGTAAAGGATTTTTCAAAGGAGCCTGATTTTATCTTAGGAAAGAGCACAACATTAGCTTGATATGTCATGTGACATGTTTTGAAATGATTTGGATTTATGGGAATGGTAAAGGATTTACCTTCATGTTCATATTTAAGACACTCGATGCAATGTTAATGGGATACGGTGCATAGCGCATATCCAAAGTCAACCTAACAACATATTATACTAAAATTATCCTTCTAAAAGATAGAAGATCTTGTGAAGGATTTTAAAACCCACTTTCATGGGAAAAATTACCATGTCTAATTTAGGGACAATGTTGTCATTAAAGGCACCCAAAATAGTATGTGACAAGGTGAAGATGGCATCAGGTAACTAAATTCATTTGAAGGCGTGATAATATATGATGTTAGTACTAGCATCATTGTTGATTATGACTCTCTTGATGAGAGTATCATTAATTTGGGATGTGATAAATAGTGGAAGTTCATGGTTTTTGGTTGTAAATATCAGATTTTGGAGTCATCAAAAGTGATAGTGGAATTCATTTAAGAGTGCTAATGAGGATGGTGAATGGTTGAGGGTAATCTAATGGTACTGAGATAGACTAAAGGGCCTCAATCATCACTTGTTGGTGTTGTAGAGAATTTTAAATCACCTCGTAGAGGGACATATTAACATGATCTTGGTGGATTTTTTTAATGATGGTTTTGCTGTACAGTAGTAGATTTGGTATGTGGAGCAGAAAGGATGGATACCTTAACCTTAGAAATTGATGGATTAGATGATTTAGGAATTTGGCCCTATTTTGATTTGAAGCCTTAGGGTATGTGCATGCATGCTCTTGTAGTTATGTAAAAAAAAATATCTAATAGAGTGGGGACTTACTAGAAGAGGCCTCACTCTTTATTGACATAGATGGGGTGTTGGATGGTTTAGACAATGTGGATTTAGAGGTCGATGGTTTTGTTTGATTTGTTTTGGGTGTTCTAGATCCGTGGGTAGAATACCTTTGCTATCAAATTATGGCATGGAGGAATTTACGGTCCTCGGTGGAATGTCTGGTGTATGATGATACTCACAAAATGATTCAAAATTGTGCCAAGAGGATTTCCACCCTTGAGAGGAAGATGAATTAATGGGAGGTAACGTTATGATGGATAGTTGGATGAGCCTTTCGAGGGTTCTAGTATAATACCTTGTCATATTTGTCTCGAATTGATGAAGGGAGCTGCATAGTGTTTGATGATTTGGAGGTTAGTGTTAATGAGGTCATATTTTATGTGACACGTTTAAGTTATGGTCGGGAACAATCTTGGATTCAAGTGAAAATGAATTTGAATCTATATGAGGGGTGAGGCCCTAAGATAGAAGGAATGGGTTGTATATTTTTTGGTAATGTTATTTGACAATTGGATGGTACAACTTCTATTTTTATAGATGAATATTTTGTAGATTGTGTTTTGAGATTTTGGATGTGGTGCTAGGTGAATTTTTCTTCAAAAGATATTTTTATTTCTATGATGGGTTTCTTTTCTAGGACCTTTTAAGAAGCAAAAGGTGAACACTGGGGAGGATGTGGTAGATGTAGGAGGCTTCATGGTCTTGTCGGTGAAAATACTAGAGGATTCGGTGTGATTCATTTGGTAATTTTGTAGTAGAAGCACTAGGTGTTGAAGATGTAAGGAGAGGTCTTCAATGATGTTGATTGTATGATGAGAATTAACATAACTCTATTGTGGTTGACTAGTGGAGGGTGAGTGATTCTTAAAAGGTTGTTTAAAGACATCCAATTTTTGATTAGGAGGTGCGCTTGGATTTTTAATATGTAACTCACCTCAGTCAATACAATCTTGGAGGACGTTTCTAAATGAACAAAAAATATTAATTTCATGGCCTCAACTTGATTGTATTTACAAGAGTCATTATCTCGATACATACCATGAAGGTTTAGAAATAGACGTGTCGATAAGACATAAAAGAGGAAGCTTAATCATCCATGTGGATATGATTTTATCGAAGACCACGGTGTAAAAATCCCGCTAGGTGTGTAATTACATTGAGGTCAGGTTCATTTGGAATCCAAATGACCTTTGGATGTGGATTTTACAAAGATCATGTTTTTGATCCTTTGGATTTATCGTTACTGGAAGAAAGTTTAAATGAAGACCCGAGCTTGGGTTTCTTTAATCGAATTTGAATTTACCATCTTTGAGGTAACGGAATTCTAATTTATAGGCCATGGTAAAGGCTTCGTAAAATGTTTGGAAGGATTGGATTTAGAGTGTTAATGATAAATTTTAACACAAGAATGAGTGAATAATTTGATCAAATTGGTTTATGGGAGTGAGAATGATAGTTGATTGATGATCCCCACCAAAGCAGCCTTTGAAATTCACAATGCATTCATCTTCGAACTATTTAATATTATAGAGATATATAATAGAAATATTATGTAATAGATGCAATACTATTATAGTGATGTCTTGATCTCGATCCTTGATGTCTCGGACTTCTAGTGTGAGGGTGATAGTGCAAAGACTCATCTCATGTGTGATATTGAACTATTCCCATACAAAATGCTATTGGATGAAAAAAACATCATTTATGCTAGTGATGGGATGTGATATACTTGGAACAATAATCTACATAGAGTACATCTTGCAAGTAATCGATTAGATGAGAAAAAATTGATAAAATTATGAAAAATGCTATAAATGACTAAAAATACAAAGATCGATGGTGTTTGAGTTCAAGATGTTTATTTTGATAAAAGATAGATGAAATAGATAATTATAAAGGTTAGATGAATATTGATAGTGCTAAGATGAACTAGAAGGTCTCTAGAAGCATGTAAGATTCATAAAATAGAGATGTAAATGTATTTGAAGGGCTAATGAGAAGCAACAAGACTAGGGATACCGATAGACGAAAATAAGAAATCGACGACAATCATTGTTGAAATTATAGATATTCCTAAACTTGGGAAAATGAACCAATGGAAGACTGAATGTAAAATAGGTGTAAAGGATGGTATAGACAACTGGTTATAGGCTATAGTTGATGTAAAACAAGAGTGATATATATGAAAACAATGTGCTAACCTTTTTAGCTATGTGTAAGGGTGACAAATCTCCAAAACTATTGACCGATAATTTAACAAGATTTTGTCAAGATTTTGGTAGCAAGATGTTGATACTTCTAAGAGAAATGACATCATATGGAGGTGCAACAATTTGTTCCCAAATCTAACCGATTAATTAGGAAATAGGGAAGAGGGTGGCTATATAGAATCGACAACATCTGAAATGATCGACGGTGATCATGGATCATCATCGATTTCCCCATAGATGTAGAAAACCACCAAAGGAAAGATAATGAGATAGTTGAAACCACTTTCCTTCCTAGGATTAAGGTTGTTTGATAAATGGTTGGAGGTTAGGAATTTAGGTAGGAAGAGGTTAGGGGGTTAGGATGGCTAGGATAAATTAGGCTATGTTGGTTTTAGGTGATTAGGGAAGGTAAAAAGGTTTTACAACAAAGAAGTGAGGGTTTACGATGGTTATTTAAAATGTACTTAGGATAGAAATAATAATGATATTAATGATAATGTCATTAATGTGCATTGAGTCACCTAGGGGTGAAAAAGTGATGTCTACACAAGTACTATAAGGAATAATTAGAATAGGCTCCCATTGAGCATGTTGTGTTCAAGCCTAGTGGATAGCCTTCCAATGTTTGATAAAGGCTTGGGAATATTCATTGTCCATCTACTTTTGAGTTAATGAAAGTGTTGATGTTGTTTTGAAGAAGATTGTGATATTGGAATTTTTGACTAGGAGGTTACTAAGTTCTTGAGTTTCACGGTGGAGATAGCTAAGGGTATGGTACCTATCCAAGGTGTCTCCTACTAGGGTCTTGGCTATGAGCTTGATAGTAGTGTAAGAGTTGTTCTTGATGTAGTCCTTGTAAATATTGTTAAAGGATTTGATGTGGAGAGTTGTTTTGGTAGAACCATCATAAGGTATGGAAGGAGAAACACCTCTAATGTTCATAACATTGATGTAAGGAGATAATGGATCTTGTTTTATGGCTTAAATATATTTTTTATGAATGGGAATTTATGTAATGGGAATTCCATTGGGCCTAATCGAAAGGGGAGGGAACTCGACCTTTCTTTTTCTTTCCCCAAGGGACTATTTGAGGTCGATTGGGAAGCTAAGTTAGGCTAGTTTGAGGTTAGATAAATTGATTTACAACCATGGTTTATAGCTGAGTTAGATTGTCAATGAGTTACATGATGAGTTGGGTAGAATTGTATTGGGAGGAAAATCGATATTTTTGGCTAAGTTGGTATTTGATCCATCTAGGGAGGCTCATAATGGTTGATATCGGTATCTAACCTCGTGAGAGGTAGTCATAAAAAACAACATTGTCGAAGACTCTCCTACATACTCAAGAAATTGCTGCATAATTTTTACATGGTTGGATTACAATCAAGCTTAGGGGCATCCTCATGTTCCCCTTCTTCTTAAGTTCAAATCCGGATTGTGGACATTGAAATTGGTTTATATGTTTTGAGGTGGAGGCTTTGTCTTTATATTGTTCACTAGTATGGCAAGACAATTAGCATTATATGGAGTTGGCTTGGGAAGTTTCTAATATAGGGAACTATTGTGTTCGGGGAAACAATTGTATAATTCGAGAGGAATAAGAATCTCCTAGAAATTATTGCATGGTAAAGTGTGATTGTTGGAAAGTTGGTTGTAAATTATTTTCGATGGGATCGGTCATGGAATATGTTTTGACATGGGCCAAGGGCATATGGATTGAAGATTCCAAAGATGAAAGAAGAGCGCAAACAGGATCGACCCTATAGGAATTTTATATAGGGGACAAAGGAACTTGGAGAAAAGTATTATGATTATATTGTATTGTTTGTGCAATAGAATTCTGCACATGGGTCATTGGTGTTTACAAAAATAGGAAAAATAAAAAGGATTGAATCGACTTGGTTTGAGGTTGAGTAACATTCACGTTAGGTTCATCATATTGTATGATGGGTGAAATAGAGGTCTCATTGTGTTCTCAAATGTAGGGATCCAATCTAAGGTTGGCCATGAAATATCTCCAAATGATATTTTACCCTAAATCATATTTTTATTGACTTTCAAATGGTAAAATATAACTATTTGAAACCCCGACAATCAAACTAGGGAAAAACCAAAATTATTCTAGCAAATGCGACTAGGGTATGAGTTGGCTATCAATGCAAATATTAATAAAAATTATACTTTCCATCAAAAATGATTACTAATATTTTTAGAAGACAAATCATGAAAAAAACAATTTATTGCAACCAAAACAACCCATAAATCATATCTAAAATCTGATTATTATTATGCCCGAAAACCCTCTAAATACCACTCGAGAAAAATATAAAATTTCAGTGATTTGATTTATAAAAATATGGAGGATATTTGACGATTATTATTTAGATATAAATACCTAAAAACAGTGCCAAAATATTCCCTAACCAAGTTGTACCACCGAGAGGAATCTGCTGCAATATATGCTTCAAAAAGTCTTAAATAACACTGCTGGAAAAATACTCGAAATATTTTGAAAATATGATTACCACCAATGGGAAATTCTGAGTGAAAATGCCTCTCTAACTCCTGGGGTTTTTTTCCACAAGAGTTCAATTCTCAAGGGGTTTCATCCTAGGAATTTTTATGCAAAATATAGAAGCTCGTTGCAAAGGAAAATATGATGGATAAAATATGGATTATAGAAGAGGCACGTCCACTTCCCTTTTAAAGGAAAAGGGCCAACAACCAACCTCCAAACCAGCCAATGAAATTACATGCTCATTCCTAGACAAAGTCACATTTTCTAAAAAAGAATCATTAACACACTTTACTAAAATATTCACTTCTAGAGCTGGTCACATTTTTCTAGGAGAATACATAAACTAATTCTATTTTTATCCTTCTTAAGCTTCATTACTCCTCTTTGGCCCAAGTCACCGTAATCCCTTCTAGGAAGAATAAAATACAATAAATCCCTTTACAATGATATTTGTCCCTCGTATTGACCATAGGGGTTATTATTTATTTTTATTAAGCCAAATAAATTAATATAAGTGCTTTACTAATTTTTTTATAGCACTTTATAATAGTTTATTGTGAATTAATTCACCCTTATATTTTTCCTTTGGCCTTCAAAGTTGATACAAAATAGGCCAAATGTCTTCAATTGGGAAAAGGGGACATTATAGTGCTCCCTTCCCAAAAATTTCTTACCCTCAAGCAATTATGATCTTGTTTTGTCCAAGTGTCATTCACGAGAGAAAAACATGTTGAAATGATTCGTAAGCCCTGGCACTTTACTGCACGACAACTTAGCTAAGAATTTCCCTCATATATCTTCCACAAGATGCTCACATACATTTACTTGGAGAAATGGTTCAAAAACTAAAAATGAGGACTTCATCTTTTACCATATCATGCATCTCATGATGAAAATAAATTGGAATATGCAACAATAAATAAGACACAATATTGGGCTCTCCATACCTTGGAGTATCCTTGTCAAGCTTGGTCTTCAAAATGGCTTGATTTGGCTGCACCAAAATATGAGTATTCATGTTTAAAATGGGGTGAATATTATGAGTCAAATGCTTCAATATTATCCCCCTTTATTTTTCTGATCTATGTGGTGAAATCGTTCTTTGACATGTTGTAGATGTTGGTTTTCAAGGGCAGCCACTAACCTAGCCTCTTTGGCTTTTTGCAACCATTCCTCATTCATCTTCTCAGACCTTGTTACCTCTTTGATGCCAAAATATACAAAATCAGTCCTCCTATGCTTAATATTTTCATGTCTAGCTAGTGGTGTAGGGCTGCCATCAATGGTTGATATCATCTCATATGTTTTCTCATGATCACAAGCTCCTATCTCATGAGAATGAAGAGACATAATGTTGTTGTTCTCAAACAAATCAGTAATGACATCATGCCATTGTAAAATGTCACCTCCAACATGTGTAGTCAAAACACTAGTGGCTGCTCCACTAAGTGAAGGATCAACCACTATATCTTGGACCTTCAAATCACAATCTGATTCTTCACCATGATAGGATGAAGCAATGCTAGACTCACCTAATGAAGCATCACAAGAAACCATATCTTCATGTAGCTGCTCTAATGTAACTGATTCTTCTTCAACCATCACCTGCTTTCCTTCAATCTTGGAGTCATCATGAAGTGTCATGTGGTCCATATCTTTTTCTATGCAAATCTGATTTTTGTTCTTCATAGGATTAGTTGTATGTTGGTCACTAACTACTGCAAAATCATTGTAAAGATTTCTAGACACTTCACCTGTAGAGATCTCTTGTTTCTCCTCCTTTTTGTTTTGTGATGTAGACCTCTTAGGAATGGATGCCATATACCGGACTAACTTGTCTATGGTTACAGGGTGTGAAAGTAATTTATTAAGCCCCTCCAATTCTTTCATCATGACATTTAACTGCTTCCTGAGAATAGCCATGTTGATCAACTGTAAACCAAATCAAACTAACTTGTGTGTAGTTGATTTCACATCACTAAATTCCACCATTCAAAAACCATCTAGGTGGGAGGAACATTGCTTTGATACCACTGAAAGATCCCCAAATGATCTTTTACCCTAAATCAAATTTTTTTATTGACTTGCAAATGATAAAATATAATTGTTTGAAACCCCAATAAGCAAACTAGGGAAAAATTGGAATTATTCTAGAAAATATGACTAGGGTATGAGTTGGATATAAATGAAAATATTACTAAAAAATTATACTTTCCATCCCAAATGATTACTAATATTTTTAGAAGCCAAATCATGAAAAAATCAGAATTTATTGCAGCCAAAACAACCTAGAAATCATATCTAAAATCTGATTATTACTCTGCTGAAAACCCTCTAAATACCACTCAGAAAAATATTAAATTGCAGTGATTTGATTTATAAAAATATGGAGAATATTTGACAATTATTCTTCAGATGTAAATACCTCAAAACAGTGCCAAAATATTCCCTAACCAAGTCGTACCACTGGAAGGAAGCCTGCTGCAATATATACTTCAAAAAGTCTTCAATAACACTACTGGAAAAAGCCTGAAATATTCTGAAAATCTGATCACAACCAATGGGAAATTCTGAGTGAAAATCCCTCTCTAACTCCTGGGGTTTTCGTCCACAAGAGTTGAATTCTCAAGGGTTTCATCCTTGGAATTTTTATGCAAAAGCTAGAAGCTCACTGCAAAGGAAAATATGATGAATAAAATCTGGATGATGGAAGAGGCAAGTCGACTTCCCTTTTAAAGGAAAAGGGCCAACAACCAACCTCCAAACCAGCCAATGAAATTGCATGCTCATTCCTATACCAAGTCCAATTTTCTAGGAAGGACCATTGGCATACTTTACTAAAATATCCACTCCTAGAGTTGGTCACATTTTTCTAGAGACAATACATAAATTAATTATATTTTTATCCTTCCTAAGCTTCATTACTCCTCTTTGGCCTAAGTCACCATAATCCCTTCTAGGAAAAATAAAATACAATAAATCCCTTTACAATGATATTTGTCCCTTATATTGACCATATGGATTATTATTTATTTATATTAAGCCAAATAAATTAATATAAGTGCTTTAATAATTTTATTTAATTTTTATAGCACTTTATAATAATTTATTGTGACTTAAGTCACCCTTATACTTTTCATTTGGTCATCGAGTTGAGAAAATAGGCCAAATGTCTTTGATTGGGAAAAGGGTCTTTTATCCTTTTTAAGTTCCCATTATTCCCCCTAAGGCAAGTCGGCATTTCTCCCTAGAAAATACAAATTAAATAAGTGCTTTTCTTTTTATGCACTTTTCTAGGTTCTATTTTTAATATTAAGTTTATTAATTTATTATATGTGCTTTAATTATATTTTTAATTTTGTACAATATAATAAAATTAATAAAACTTAAGTCACTCTTATATTTTTCCTTTGGCCATTGGGTTGACAAAATAGGCCAAAGGTCTTTGATTAGGAAGGGGATATTACATGCCACACCATGCAGATACAAAAGTGCTCAAGGAGAGCTAGAGTCATAAATCTAGAGAATAATAGCCCTAGCCCTAGGATAACTATAGGTTTCCAAGGCCTACAACCAAGATAAATATAGGTATCCTACTAGGATTATGAAATAGAAGAGAGATAACCAAGGGGTGGATAAAGCCAAGGGGCGTAATAATAATAAGATAAAACAATAGATCAAAGAAAACCTACATCTACTCTAATCTATAACAATGAATGACCAATAAAAATAGTACATACATACAAAATGAAATACTATATAGAGTTAGAAATACCTACATGTAGTGTGTGTAATCACTAATGCATAATCCTCCCAAGAGACAACATGGAGAGATATTCATTATGGGTGGAGAAGGAAAAACTCAACAAGAAGATATCAATCCTAACTCACTATGGCAACCCAAATGCAAAAGAGGAAAGCTTCAAAACTCCAAAGTCAGCCAATAAGTGTAAAATAGCGCAAGCGAAAGAAAGTATGGGTGTGTTCAAAGTATTGTTAATTTGTGAAACTAAGAAGGAAGCAATGGGGTATATATACTTGACACGATCGCCCATGGGCTATGACATTGGTCTTGGGGGTACCCTAAGGTCATGGGCTAAAATCATGAGGAGAGAAGGCAAAAATGTGGATGGGGGTAAGTGAAAAGGTCTAGAGTGATTGAAAAGAAGGATAATAACATGAAAGAAGAGGAAGTAAGCGGACATGATAGGACAAGTAGACATAATGAGTGTAATGTGTGAAAAAGTGAATAAATGAGGCATGTATAAGGATATTAAAAATAATATTGACTATCTCTCAAATGCTATGGTCTCAGCCCACTTGACCAAGTTTGATCATACCTCAATCCTGACAAAGCCCTTAAGGCACCCACTTAGGAGGAAAATTCATCAACAACCCCTGCAAAAATAAATGGTTAGTAAGCATAAAAATATGTGTATACACTCCTCTTATGACTTAATGAGGAGGGTGGGGATCATTTCTTCCTCGCCATCACAACTCATTACCGCCACCATATACTAAAAAGTTCCCTTAGCTAGCTATGGCCATTTCACCGCCCCAGGGGTAGGAGAATTAAATTGACAAACCACATGAGGGATATGTTGTCATTTTCATTGTTTGGGAGCCCATTCTTGATGGGCTAGACATTCCAGTAGTAGATTGGGGAAACCCGATGACCGCGATCCTCCATCTTTATCACTCTTTACATTGGAACTTAATGTTTTGATTCTATACTTGGTTTTACACTATGAGTCTCGTATTTTATTTTTCCCATACCTTTAGGTCACTCTAGTCTTGAATTGTTCTTCCATAGTGCCTTATCTTTTTTGTGAATAGTTATATTATCTTATTTTTGGTAATATAGAGGATTATTTAATCAAAATAATAATAATAATAGAAAGCAAAAATCTCTAATTATATTAATATATAAATACACTTGGCAGAGACGGCAGCGGAGCGACATTTTTATCTTTGAAGAAAAGAAATATTGATACAAAAATGATCATTTTCTTCATGTACATATCTTATTTTAGGATTTACCCAGAATAAAACAGTAAAAATGAATTTGAGTTACTTGGTATGAATGGGGCTTGGCATTTTCCACAACAACAATTTTATAATGCCTAGGTATCCCTTCTTACAATTGAAACCTTTATAGTTTGAGAAATTACGTGTCCACAGATTAGCACAGGACCTCTATAGAAGGAAGAGTATGTAGAGATACATTAAAGTTAAAGATATAATCATAGAGTATTCACACGGTATGACCCATGTTACCCATATGATTTTTTAGGTCAAGAATAATTCCTAGAGAAAAAATGAAATAGATACTATAATTAAGTAATAAACCTACAATACCGGTTCTTGAACATCATTATTCAAGAGAGAAGTGGATAAAAGATGTACTAAACCGTGGTAAATAAATATGTCCATGTGATGGAAATTCCTAGGGCTACGGTGGACAATGCAAAAACTCGGGATGGTACAAAAAAATTGGAAATAAGAGACCTATGTTGTTAGAAAACCATAGATTTTGCAACAATGAATAAGAAGAAATTTGAATAATAAAACAACAATTTACAAAGATAGAGATAAATGAAATATACAAAATAACAAACATGCAAGAGAGGAACACCAAATGTACAATGAATAAGATTTTATTAACTCAAGATGAACATATAACATGCAAATTCATTATGATATATTTTGGGTCTCCACAAAAATAAATACACCTAATTGGCGATGTAGAGTTAGGATTCCTCCTCTTACAAGAGTGGAAAAACACCAATAGGATTTTCCTTCATAAAAATAGAATTTGGTTGAATTCATCTTTCTAGAAACAAAGGATTGGATCCTTAATTTTTGTTTCAGGGGCCCGCAACCCGTGCCTCCTCGCGACATGAGTGGGGGAAAACTCATGAACAACCCTATGTATAGAAGTGAGCTACAAATTGCACCGCAAAGGGACCCAAAATTTAACTTTGTTGTCACATATCTAACAGAGATGGCTACCCTCCACTTAATTTGCACCCATGTATGTGCATTTCCCATAAAATTAACCATCCAACATGCCATGCCCCCATCGACTAGACATGATGTGTCCATTTTTGTCGGCACCGGTGCAGGTCTATTTGGTGGTCTTGTCAAATTTTAGTCTTCCTACGTGGGAGTCTTCGGTGACATCATAGGATGATTTAGAGGATCGGGAAATGATGTCACCGGCAACAGTGAAGCATTGATCGCACTTTAGTGGAATCACTTCCGCTAAAACACTAAATACTAAATACTAAATACTCCCTATTTTCCCTATTTTTCATTGTTAAAACATTGAGTTCCGCCATTCGTAGAAGCCAGAGCTAGAGCCATCCATTGTTGAGCCAAAGGTGTGGATGAATTTGTAGAGTCGAAGGTAAGTCAAGGATAATTTCAAGAATAACAAGTAGAAGGTAAATATTTGGCCCATTATTTAATTGTTTAGCAATGTTTCTTCATGGAACCCCTGAAAAATTCCTTCAAATGATCGATGCCTAAGATCATATTTACATTCAAACAACTATTTGTGATGCTTAATTAAGTTTTTTTCATTTATAAATTGTGTTATCATTTCAATTAGTTGGATTATAAATTTCCATTGAAAATTGAAAGTTACCAGTTAAATAGTTTGGCAACTGATCAATTTAGTTGTTAAAAGACTCTAGATTACTACCCTAAGATACACAATGTATGTTTGAATATTCTCTATAGCTCTCAAAATTTTCATTTATTTATACTCACAATATTTTTAGGGAGGATTTGTAATGTCAAGGGAGCCAATTCCTGTAGTCATTTTTATGCCCTCTCAAAGAACAAGGAAATCCCATGCGTGTCGGCCTATCACCCAATGGCACTGGGCACTCACCCGAGGCACGCGTGGGCATCGAGTCCCTCCTTTATATGAGTTGTGTGAGAATGCATTATTTATGACAGAAACTTAAGTGAATAGATTGGAAAGGAACCATACATTCATCTTAGAGCTTAGAACAACTTCTAGACCAATGTGTTCATTCATATAAGAAAATCATTACAAAACATAGATCTGAATCATAACAGAAAATAAATGCACAGGGGTTTATACCCACTCATATGAAATGTATATATATAACCGATCCATACAGATGTAAGTAGAACTAGAAACACACATATATTCATATTAAGCATGTTGATAACCACATTACATTAATTGGGGTAGTCACAGATCCATATGATAGTGCAGACCAATGTCATGCATCGAACTAGACTTAGGCCCTTCATAGTACAAAGAAATATTGTTCAAACCCATCCCCTTGATACAACATACTCCTAAATTTCCCCTAAACCCAACCTATGGATCTCTTGCAGTATTCCCGCATGGTTTCGCCCCTATTCAATTCTCACTTCTCCATTTGTCTCTATGTATATCTATGTTTCTTCTACTGGGTGCTCATATATATAGCTTTGTCAAGCACCGCCATGCCTTTCTAAAGTTGTAGATCACTTTCCATGTGTCCAAGTGGTCCTCCATGGGAGCATGCTTCTTCATATGTGAGCTCTCCATCCTTCGCCATGATGACCTTATGGAATCTTCTATCATAAGGTATATTCCTTTCGTGGGCACCAAGTTTCAGGCTGGCACCTTATCCACTTGGCATGTGCATTCGGGTCATACTTTCTATTGGTACCCAAATTTAATCTCCTTCACAACTTGAGAAACATCATGGATTCTACAAGATACTCAGAGGTAGATAGATGATTTTGTATGTCATTTTATAGCCGGGAAAGCAATCTATCTGACTTTTTAGCATTCAGGTTTTGAAGAAGTGGGTAGCACCTTGAAAGGATTTGATCTAATCCTCACTATTTTAGGTTGTGCCTTTCAACCAAGGTAAGAGAACCTATATTGCAGCCTCTGTTTTTGTGAAGGAGGTGGAGATATCCTTATACTATGCATATTGTATGGAGAGAGCCTTGAGAAAACATGATCAATTTTCCATTATTCAAACTCAACAGAGCTGTCACTACTAAATGATGGAAATGCTTTCAAGACAAGGCTGAGGCTACTAGAGACATGGTGTGATCCTGATTGCATTGTGCATTTTTGTAAATGGATTAGATTCTTTTGTTGATACACAGGGAAAATCAGGGGTAGTATGGGTAGGATTAGTTTGTTTGAATGAATTTTGGGTGGGAGATTTTAGACAAGACTAACCAGAATTTTCCAAATTCTTTGAGGACCTTTTTCAAAAACTTGTAAGACCTAAACAACAGAATGCTTCAAAGAGGTTAAGGTATTCCTTCAACCAGGATATGTGCACCAAATGGAGGCCTAGATTTTCACTCTTCCACACAATATTTGACAACCTGCCACAAAATCTTGAAGTAGATGAACCAAAAAAGTATCTAGAAATTTCTATTTTATCATACCTAAGGTGCACCCATAGGTTTACAAACAATCTCTATATCAAGGAAGGAAAAGTGAGTTTAAATTTGTTTATCCCTTCATCAGATGAAAGATCTTCTGATCTTGGAATTGCAAATACCACTAAGCTATCACAAGAATGAGATCTACATGATCAAAAGAAACTCCAAACACCAGATTGCAATAGGAGCAAGAAACACAAATTGAAAACATTATGAAACATAAGTGTATGCAAATTTTGCCAAGAGACAACACAAAATAATCTAGAAATGATCAAATTTATCAGCAGGGGAATGTTTCAAGAACAATCTCAGAGCTTGTTGATGGATTTACAACTGAAACCAACTCAACATGATACAAATCTAATGCAAAAAGGAATTAGAAATGGTTCTCAGGTGGTTTCTCAGAGAATGGGCTTCTTCCCAGATTTTCCGTGAAATTCTAAGTTTCTCCCCTTTTTACATGTAAAAGCTATGCAATATATAACATTCCATTACAATTGATCCTTCTTTCCCAAGAAAAGAATATCCTATGGCATCTTAGTTTGTTACAAATTCACTCATGACTTTCTGAAAGTGACACTTAACCAATTTTGCGAGGAGGAGATGTCAGGCATTCAAAAAAGCAAATTATTACAAATCTTCATCATTCCTTGTCATGGGAGCATGTATTCTTCCTTTGGCACCCGCAACATCTTCCTCTTCCATCATTTCATCCTTTTCCCCTTCAAATTTCCATTCTGTAACTTTGCTCTGCAATTTGGATTTGATATTTCACGTTTTACACGAACTAGAGAAAAAAAGAATTTTGAAATGTGCCTTGGATCTGCAAATTGACCCTCCAAAATGATCGATTCGGACCCTGCAAGCCAAAACGACATGAATTGGCAAAAAAAAATGATCAAAATTGATGCAAAAATGCATTTCCACACTTCTTGGAGCCAAAATGGCGGTAAAAATGACAAAATGTACAGTTATCGTTGATTTTCCTTTCTCCCTTTAATCTGAGCCCTCCACGTGGCACAAATAAGCCAAAACGGGCCTGGGGGTGCCTTTCTACCTTTTTCCAACCTTTTTGAAAATTTGCAAAATTTCTCGATTTCCTCCGCCGCTCCGCCGTTGAGATTTGGGCCTGACACGTGGCGCAATATGACTAGATACGGAGTCATGGCTCAATTTTAAACATTTTGCCTCTGGAATTTTTTTTTTTTTTTTGTTTTTCCTCCGCGGCTCCGCCCTCCCACAAGACACGTGTCCTCACCTGATTGGCTGCAGGGGCAATGCTCTTATTTATATTTTAACAACATTTTCCACAAAGGAAAATTTTCACCATTTCCTCCGCACTCCCGCACCTCCGCCTTTCCCTACCACGTGTCACCTTCTGATTGGTTGAGGGCCTGTGCTCTCATTTCATACTTTAACTCCTTTTCACCAAAGGAAATTTTTCCACCGTGCCTCCACAGCTCCGCCCCTCCACTATTTTGACTTTTCTAACTGCCATGTGTCACCCTCTGATTGGCTGAGGGCCTACAGACTTGCGGGGAAAATTTAGACCTTTTGCCAAAATGCTAAGTTGCTCAAGCAGACCCGCCAAACCTTGTCCAATCACAAACAACCACATAGGAGAATATTTTTGAGCTAAAATTTGACGGGCAAAGGACGCCCGTATGACTGTCAAAAATGCAGAAATTGCCAGCGACGCCCAAAATCGATTTTTCCTTCGTGGGTGAAGAAATTTTCGATCAAAGGACAAATGGAAAGTGATTCAAAGCAATTTACGACCATGGCAAGGGATTTTTGAGGGAAAATAAGTATAAATTGAACAATTTCGAGCTCCAAAGTCTGGGAAAAATGGAAAAAAATGGAAAAGGTGTTTGAACGGGAAAAATTAGGGAAAAATGCAGGGAAAACTTAGAGATTCCTCAAAATGGTGCAAGAATGGAGAAAAAATGAACTCAAAGCATTTAAACATATATACGAGTTGTTTTTCATCAAATTCGAAGGATGGGAAGATCCAAAGCCATTTTTTCTCAGAAACAGGGAAAAAACACATTTCTCCTTAGCAAAGCATGGCATGTGCAACATTGGGCACCAAAACTTTCCTTGTGTTCTGCCCGATATGCCAAATATGGCTAAGTCCCAAGATATTTTCTCTACCTTACGCGCTCCACTTGTTCCACTAAAACCCTCCTAAAACCCTATCTTGTGCACTTTTTCCTTGTACACTTTCGTTATTTAAATAGGCCTTCGCACTTACGCACCTTCTTATACTTAGCCAATATTTTAGGGGCCCAACATCACCCCACACTATGCCTATTCTGCACCCTCGGGAACACCTTCTCAAAGAATAAAGAATGATTTTCCTTGAATAGTTTGGAGAAATAATAAAGGAATGAAGTTTTGGGAAGAATGAAAGAATGGGGAAACTATGATTATTTCTGCAAGAGGAGAGGGAAATCCTTCGTCAAGTCTACCTCCAACTTATTCAGGTATTGACCTTACTCTGTGCCTATTGACAGAGGTCACCAACTAAGGTGCTCACCTCTTCAAAGCTTATCCCTTCTCCTTGGGTATTCATCATTTCCACGATCCCCTCTAATTGTTTTCCCAAATCCTTGAGCGCATCCATCCTTCGAGTGATCTGGGGATACAACTCTTTCAAACTGGTTTTTGATTGAGCCCTACAAGGTCTCAATAGCCTCTGATTTCTTCTCAACCTCGGCTATAATTTTGTCATGTTCCGCCCTATTCCCCTTGTTCTTCTCCGGGACTCCTTGAGCTCTTGCTTCATGGGTGGTGACCAAAATGCTCGCCACTCTATCTCTATCGGTGTAGTTGTCATAAGCAGCCTTAACGATATGGGTGGCGGCTTTTACATGCACAAGGACCTTCTTTTATTAGGCCACAATGGCCATAAAATTCATCTTGTCCTCCTTTTCTTTGCGTGCCGATGCCTCCTTTGTAGACTCCAAGGCTATTGGTCATCTTTCCATTGTGAGGATGCGTGTCAGGTCCTCTGACACTCGAGGGTGGATCCATACTTCTGCGTTGGTGGCATTATATTTGGATGTTTCAAGAAAATGGCATCTATGATCATATTTGATTTCTTGTAGACCTTGCCCACCCTTGCCTTCTCTTCTTTCAACTCACACCTTAGTTACGCACTGATTAACTCCTCCTACTTTAACTCCTTGGTTCTTTTCTCCAGCTTCTTTTCCCTTTTCTATAGTTCGCCTCTAGGAACTTCACCTTATCCTTCCTCCTAAAGAGTCTAGCCTTTACTTACTGAAATCCTTGTTCAACATGTTGTATATTTTCTCATCGATAGCCACTGAGCATTTACCAAGGGGTTGTCACCTTTTGACTTTGGTACCTTCATTATTGCCCCTTGGCTTACTTTGAATTCTGGTTCATTGATGTGGCACTGAAATACCCAAGAAATCATTTTCCTCGTCCGAGGGTATGCACCTTCCTCATCAAATGATGCCATAACCAAGATTTTCTTTGTTGGTATGGTGCTTTGAAAGCATGCACGTAACACCTTGTTCGGATCATCAATATAGCCCATCCTCTAAACCTGTGATGCCTCTACACTTTTTCTCCCTATGTGTGTGACCTTAGGAAATCTCACAGCCAAACTAGGATCCCCTCCCATGCTGCCATATTCCTTTTCTACACTTTCGATTCCTTCATCACTAGGTCTGTGTTGCATTCCATCTCTTGCTCTACTAGGTCTTCGATGATCTTGGCTACTTCTTTCTCTCGCGGCCTCATCTATCTGTTCCTTAGTGAGGCTTGGGGTCCTCTGTTATTTTGTAACTTCCTCACTTACCCCCTTGTCCTGAGTATCCTCTTCTTCCTTTTCATTCTTCCTCTTGACAAAGATGTACTCATTTTATTCTTCCTCTCCTTCCTCCTCCGAGTCATGAACCTCATAGATAGGATGGTCCTCACCTCCTGGTTCATCTTCATCATCATCTCTCTCACCTCTATAGGCCTCCAAGCTCTCTGTATCCTCTGAATCATTTTCTTCTGTCACCTTCTACTTCTTCCTGGTAGGAGATTCTGCTTCCTTCTCCTCCTCCTCTGGTGAATTTTCCTGGGTGATGGGTTCCTCATGCTCTGGTGCTTCTTCCTCTGGAGTATTTACTTTTACTGAGGACTTCTTTCTCTACACGTAAGTATTGGGCTTAACAATTTTCTCGGTGTGCTTACTGCCTATGTATCTTGAACACTTGGTGCTTTCTGCACCTCTTCTCTTTCCCTCTTCTTTAGCATGGGATTCTTTCTTCTTATAGGGTCCTCAGGGATGGATACATTATTTTCCAAGTATGTGCCATTTTCAAATTTTGGCCTGATGTGAAGGTATATCCTTGTTATAGCCCTTCCAGTGATTGGAAATGTCACTAGTTTCATCATTTGTATCTCATGGGAGACATATCTCTCCACATATGTGCACTTCTTGGGGTAAACTAACTTTCTACGCAACTCCCTGTGGTCTTGATCCACCTCACTAAGGTTGAACCTTAGTCTCTTGGCCTCTTTGAATATGTTCACCCCCACTTGGAAGTATTGCGCGGTGAAGGAGAAGGGAAGCTTACACCATGGGCTCATTGTTTCATTTGTCAACCTAAATCTGCCAATGCAGAAGTGTTGATATACTACGAATTCTTCTTCTCCTTGCACAATTGCAAGTAACTACTATGGAATCCTCCATTCTTCCCCAAACATTTCCCTCATACGCTTGTACCATTTCTCTAAATGCACCTTGTGAGTGGCTATCATGGTCTCACAAGTATATTTTGTGAACCATTTCACAAGCGAGGGATCCTCTTTTGGGTACTCCCAAACAAACCTTTCTGTCCCATCGGCACTCTAATCTCTAAGAAGAAAATTATGAGGAGGACATTACCAAATATTATCTTCTTGCCTTCTTGTGCACTGCTAATGATTTCATCTATGATGAAAGTGGACAAGTTATAGATGGTCCCCTCATATATTTTCCGGCACACGTTTAGCCATGCCTTGTTCACTTGAGTCCATCTCTCTTAGTCATTGAGCTTGGTTACCAAGTACTCACCATCCTCATCACGGGGTCTAGGATCTCTGCAATGTCAAAGTATCATGATCCTTTCTTGTAGTCATATGTAGCAACTATTTCCTTGATGGCCTCCTTGTCACTTAGGTCATCATCAATGCTATCCCCTTCATAGATAAGGCCTGTGAACTTGGAAATTAACTAGGGAGTTATGCGCATCTTGCGCCCGAAAAATAAAAATGGTCTTTGTGAACACACACCATTAGCCACTGGTAGAGGTGCTCAGGTTTTCTAAAGTAGGGTAATTTGTAAAGTTTTAGTAATCCTGCCTTCTCCAATTTAACCTTTACTTTGTCACTGTAGATGGGCATGCCTTCGGTGTCCTCTTATTTGTTGGGTGAACCAACTCCAAATCCATTTCTTTCTCAACAGCAGTGCGGTGATTATAGTCACTTACAGTAATCTTTCATAAATGAGATTCCCATTATTTTCCTAGCAATACCCCATCCGAGTATTGCATCTCCGCGTACCATTCTTCATTTGTGCTTGTGACGACAGCTGTTTTCTTCCCCTTACCCTTTCCCTTCTACTTTTTAGGTGAGATGGTTTCTTTCTTTGGTGCCATTCTTCTAGTTAGGTTATCACTTCAAGTATCTTTTCCTTGCTCTGCTCTACCACTTTATCTAACCCTAATGCACAACCTTGCGAAGAAATCCTCCTACACCGTGCCCTAGCTGCCAAACCCTAACTGGAACAATTCTTCCACAAGACGGTGCTTCAACAACTTCCTTCTCAACAAATTCCTCCACGCCCGTGTAATCCTTTCCTACTGGTTTGTATATCTTCTCTAGTCACGTCCTCAAATATCTTAAATTTTTCTTCGCATGATCACCTTTGGATGCCCTAGTTCGCGAGAGATATTTTCTCTTTGTAAATGCAAGGTAAATAATGAAGTTCTGACTTCTTATTTATAGATTTTCCTTCTTTCCAACATTAAATTCTATTTTACCTACCACCATAATTAGTATTAAATGTGATTTTTTCCACCAAGTTGACCTTATGCACCTTCACCTATGCACCCAATGTTCGTGACGAAACATGTTACAACCTTTCGGCATGCAAAAATCCATCCCGATAGAAGACTCTTATATAAGTGTCAACAACGCCGAAGGCACCTCTTCTATCAACATGGTTTTTTATCTCACCTACCTCATGTTATTCCTGCGCTTTTCTCTATACATGGTTTCTCTGGTCTTATCCTAACACCAACATTTTTCATCCACCTCTTCTTCCATGCACTTCCTTCATCCTTGCACGCTTTGTATCCATCAATTGGGTAATTCACCACAACTTCTACTGTCAGTTCATTTTGTATTACGGGCATATACTTTGCATTACTCCACCCCACACTAAAATAGATGTGTGGTCCTCTGCGCATGCACAACCTTCAAAAAGTAATGTGGTTACCGGTGCCCAAGGTGCAAAACAAACAACAGAACAAATGATGAGAAAGGGAAACACAAGAAAGGAAAATTACATAAAGGGAAACTTATACTAAATGGCAAAATTGCCTTATTACAAACACCAAGAAGACTTATTTATAGTAGGGCTTTAACCTACTTCCATTGAAATGGCCTGGTAATCTCGTTCCATCCAATGCTCTTAATTGACACACACCTAAATTAAGGATGTTTGAGATGATATAGGGCCCCAACCAATGGACTTTCAATTTTCCGAGATGGCGCAGAAACTTAGAATCATATAACAATACCATATGCCCAATCTCAAATTGTTTATTTTTGATGTGGTGATCATGTCATGCTTTTTGTTTATCCTTTTCAGTATTTTGAATCCACCTGGCCAATGATCATATCTCGTCAATTTCATCAATTTGTCAATCCTTTCCTCCAAAGACTTTTTGTCAGCCAATCCTCCTATGTGCACTATACGTAGAGAAGGTAACATAAATTCAACGGGTAAGACAGACCTCTGTGCCAAACACCAATTGGAATGGTGTGGCTTTATTCAACCTCTTGTAGGTTTTCCTATATGCCCATAGAACTGTTGATACTTTTTCATCCCAATCTCGTCTACCAATGTCACAAATTTTAGTCAGGGTATGACTCAGTATTTTATTAAATGCTTTAGCAGTTCCATTTGCTTGTGGATGGTAAGGGGTAGTATTATGATGAGCCACCATGAACTCTGCTAATAGAATCCTGATGGTCTCATTAAGGAAATACATACCCCTATAATTGGCTAAGCTCAACAGCATCCATATCTTGTAATAATATTTTCCCATAGAAACCTGGCTGTTGTAGCCGTTGTACAATCCTTGGTAGGCATTGCTTCTACCCATCTTGTCAAATAATATGTGTAAGTGATTACATAGCATGATCTTGTACTATGCGCACTAGAAAAATGGGGCCTAATAAATCTATGGCCGACTTTTCAAATGCATTGGAATAGGGTGCAAAGGCATTTCATCCCTCCTTCCTGGTTTTCCAAGGCGTTGACAATGATCACATGCCTTGTAATAATCTTTGCAATATTGATATAGGGTTTCCCACCATAACCTGACTTTTAATATCTTGCATGCAAGTGGCATCCCCTTTATAGTTTCCACACGCAATTCCTCCATGCACCTCCTCCATAATAGCCAGGCACTCATGTTCTAGCACACATCGATGCAACACTTCATCACGTCCTAGTTTGTACAAATCACCACTAACCAGCATATAGGGTGCAACACATATGGCTAACTGCTTCCTCTCTAATGCTTTCATCCCTTCTGGCACCATACCTATTTTGAGAAACACTGCAATATCTTCCAAGTCTAAGGGTGCATGTCATAACCTAAAAAGTTGTGCATATGGCATGCTCTCCTCAATGCTTTGCATGTCCTCTCTTGAGTCAATTATAGACAAGTGATCGGGCCCAGAATTACTCTTTCCTGGCTTGACAACCACTATGAACTCAAATTCTTGGAATAGCAGGACCCATCAACATATGCACCCTTGCATAATTAACTTGTTTACCAAGTATTTTAATGCCATGTGGTATATGAAAAATATAAATGGTGTTGCCAGTAGATATTTCCTAAACTTGTGCAGCACGAAGATCATGTATAGTGCTTTGTAATCAGTAGTGGTGTAATTTTATTCTTTTGATGTTAACTTTATACTCGCAAAGCATAAGGGATGGTCAAAAATCCCTTCACCAAGTTGTGTCAAGATCTTGCTCCAATGGTGTACTTAGAGGCATCCACATGAACATGGAAAGTTTTATCCTAAATGGGTAAATGGAGAATGGGTGTTGTGACAAGCCTGTCCTTTAAAGTGTCGAATGCCCTCTATTGCACCTCTCCCCAATGAAAGGCACTCTTGTGTCTAAGTAATTCCTCCAAGGGTGTGGCAATCTTGGCATATCCCTTGATGAAATTTCTATATTAACCCATATGCCCAAGGAATCCATGCATGGCGCTTTGGCTAGTAGGCTCCTTTAAACCCACGATGGCTATAACCTTGGCGGGTCATAAGCCCTCCTTACATATGATATGTCCCAATAAGGTTCCAAATGGGGTAGCAAAGACACACTTCTTGATGTTGAGGGATATCCTCAACTATTGACACCTTTCAAACATTAGTCTTAAGTTATCACAATGGTCCTTGAATAGACCATACATAGTCCAATCATCCAAATAGACCTAAAGAAATTTATGGATGAAGTCTTGAAAGGCTTATACCACAATGCACAAGAACACAACAAGTGCATTATTCAATCCAAAACACATGCCTGTATAGGAAAAAATTCCCCATTCAGTGGTGAAAGTTATCTTTCTCTGGCCTTCCTTTGCAATCCGCACCTAGTTATACCCTGAGAACCCATCTGTGAAGGAGTAGACTTCGTGCCCACCACTCCCTCTAAAATTTATTCAATAAACAGGGGTAGGGAAGGGATCAATGATGATATTTCATTCAAGTCCCTATTATCAACACGAGATCCTTATCCTCCCATCCTTTTTGTGTTGATGACCATTGGGCTTGTCCATTCTTATTCTTTCACAATCTCAATGATACCCGACGCTATAATTTTGTTGATCTCCTACTTGAATCGCACGCAAAAATTTGGATCCATTTGGTATGGCCTCTTCTGGATTAGGCGTGCATATTCCTTTAGTTTTATCTTCACCTCCCCAAGGAATGGTGGACACCCTTGAGTTCATGATACCCATGAGGGAATAAATCTTGGAATTCGTATAATAGATCAATGATCTTTGAGACCTCATTTTTGACCAATAGTCTCTAATGATTGTTTCCTTAGGTTCTTTCTCTGACCCAATGTTAACCTTTGTCATTTTTAAGGGCTCATGGTAAGCACACATCCTTTCATCAGCACTATCTACAACATCACGTGTTCCTACAGAGTGGTTAATATCTAGACTCTTCATTTCCTCTCCATCTATGACATAAACCATCTTTCCTTTTTTCTTTTCTATGCAGGATTTCTCAAACTATATCTCCTCTGACTTGTCCTCATTGAAACGTGCCTCTAAACTGGGCTCACCTAGAAAATATAGTAGCATGTCTTCCACCATGGCACTATCCCCCATTGTAAGGTGCTTGATCACTTATAATGCCTTATCCATTGATGGCTTTGTGCTCTAATATTCAAAATCTTGGATGAGATCAGTTGTCATCTCCTTCCAATTTCCTATCTAGCGGCATGTTTCTAAATGGATATACCACACATATGCATAAACTTGTAATGTGGAATACAAGTTATGTACCCATAATGATGGTGGAAAATATTTTGCACCTCCTATCCAGGAATTCTCACATGTTTGGATATGAAATGAAGTGGTCTCTTTACCATGGTAGTCTTGAATGACTGTGGGTGCATTGCTTCTGGAAAACCTTATAGAGAATGTGATTCTTACCTCACACCACTTTAGAGGCTCTCTCGATGTGTATCCCACCAGCGCACTATAGTCCGAGTAGGCTATAACTGAGCATCCCTCTTCTTTCATCCTCATTTTTCCACTGAGCTTCCATGTCCCATAAGAAAATTTTAGGGTATGCCCCTCCAAAGTAACTTGGTAACTTCTTTCCTCCTAGGCGCTTGAGTGAGCATGCCTTGGTCACTTTTGTTACAAACCCCCTCAAGCTGTCACCCAATTAACTCATAGGTCCCGTGTACCCAATTGTCACATGCCATGCTTGTGGTATCACTCATAGACTGGGCATCCTCAAATTGGATAACTCCTTTTGTAGGGTGAATTATCTTTGGGTCTCTGATGGAGTGCACATAAATTCTATCAAGGACCTCTTCTCCCAAAGGTTCAGTGTAAGGCGCTGAATTCCCATCCGTCAGAGGGATGATGACACGTTCTTCCTTGTTCTCAAAACTGATATATCCTTTGTTGAACCTCATGTTAGTGTTGTTCTTATAGCACCATGGGCACCTAAGAAATTTTGGAAAATTGTCTTCCTTAGCAATCACCAAGACTTCAAAGTCTCCAGTAAACTTGGCTCTCTGAATGGTAATTAATGTATCCTTTAATACTCCAATGGGCATTACCTTAGTTTTGTTTTCCATATACAACACATTTGAAGATGGCTGTAATGTGGGCCTTCCCATTTGATGTCAGGCATCCAATGTAAGAACATTGACTTCTGCTCCTATGTCAATCAATATGTTTCTTAGAAGCCAACCATCCACAATTGTGTTTAGTGTGATTTCTTTGTCATAGTCAAGGCTATGGGGGGGGAGATTTACATGCAACACCTATCTTTCGCACTCCACTCCGGTGCGTGGCATCTTCTCCCACAACCATTCTCCTAGCAAGGGAATAATATTATCTTTCCTTAACATTTTGCATACTTCCTTGACCTCATCTAGGTCCTTCTATGGAGCCTCAACATTCCTTCTTTGCTCCTACTACCTGGACTACTCCTTTAGACACTAGATTTCTCCCTACAAACTCGAATGACATCCATTGTCTCTTGATACACTTCCTTCTAGTGGGAAGGGTCCAGATACTTCCCATGCACCACCTCTTCTCTTGAGACTAGATTCTTTTCCTTGGTACTTCTTTGGCACACGCAACCTCTACTCGTGTTGTCACCATAACAGTTTTAACACTGACTCACGTGCCACTCTAGACATCCACTGTGTTCCGGTCTTATTTATACTCACCATCCCAATGACCTTGTCCTTCCTAAGGTCTTTGTTGACTCATGTGCTCAAACAACTCAGGGCACTCCTCATACTTATGATTTTTCCCACACCACGAACACTGTAATAAATCTGGGCACTCACACTTGTAATGTTCTGTAGATCCACAATTATAACAAGTTCCTTATGGGAACTCACTTATTCCTCCTCCATAGTTACTACGACCACAAAATCCTCCACGAGAACCTCTCCCACGTGCCCCTTCATCCACGCGTCCTTCATAACGATGATCATCTTCTTTGGAACCACTGGCAAGGCTGGTCTGGCGCACACCATGATCAATGGCCTCATGGATCTGGTCAATAAGCCTACAATCCTTAGTATTATGGGTCATAGAGGTGTAGATCTTACAGTAGCAAGACACATTCTTCTAAATTGCGCACTGCAACAAGGGGCATCTACTCACATCATGGTCCCCATGAAAAATTTCACAATCTACCACTATGGCATGTACTTCCTTCGTGGGAAGCTATCCTTGGCATGCCCCTCTACTTCATAATCCACACACCAAATACCACTACGAGTCTCATGTGTAGAGCTTGCATACAACTTCTCTAACTACTTGGCCATGGTAGTGATTTGAGCCTCTAGAAAAGGGCTTACACCAGTATCAACACTCCTAACTGCTTCAGCGCATAAGGCAGCCTCTAGAGCCTCACGTGGTCAGTAAATATTTTATGGGACAATGCCCTCCTAAATGGAGTGATCAACCCTCCAAAAACCATTGAGCATGTTGTGAAGGGTGAATTTCATATGATAATTTTGACAGGAGAGTCTTAAACCGTGCATCATACTCCCGCACACTCTTTTCCATTCCCTATTGGATCTCCTTCAAAGCACCGATGCTATTCTATTCAAAATTCAGTATATGGAACTCTAATAGGAAGGAATTTTCAATGCGGTATAGTCTACCACCATCTGATAGGGGTCATACTTCCTATACCAGCTATGTGCGCATCCTTGCAACATTGTTGCAAACTGACTTGCCTTCTACTTTGGGGTAGTGATCCCCTTCGCGTGCCATAGCAATTCACACTTGTGCACATGTTCTACAACATCCTCTATACCTTGGTAATCTAGCAAGTGTGTAAACATTTCAAATAACACTTGAGGATTTGGTTGAGGCCTCTATCCTCTTGATCCATATCCTTGGTTCCCTCCGGTGTTTCCTCTAGTGTTCCCTCCACCAGATCCATTGGATCCACTAGGTCCTGTGCCTCCCGATCCACTAGTTCCACCTCTAGATCCTCCTGTAACCAGAAATGGGCCCGGATTGGTTATGCCTAGTGTCCCCAACATCCCACTAAACTGTGCACCAATGGTTTGCGAGGTTTCTCCACTGCTAGAAGTGTATCTCATGTCACTCTTAGACGTGTTGCCTAAACCTTGCATACTTGTACTTTGCCCAAAAATTCCTCCAAACACCAGAATGGTATGTGTAGCCATGGATGTCTCAAATGAAAAATTATACCTCCTGGGTTCCGATCAATTATTCCCACCAATACCAACTGGGTTATCAATACTCCTCTGATTTGGAAAACCAAATGCCAGGGGTTGGTCACCAGGTGGGTTTAGATGCGCATCGATGAATCTCCTTTCTCCATGCGAAGAACTCTCATTAGAAGCTAAAGGGGCCTCTCTCCCATGCTTGCCAAGATGGTGTAGCATAGAATGCTTAGGCTCCATGTCCTCCGTATGAACTTTAACACCATCCCACAATGTCTACCTCCATAGATCCATCACACTTACAACCTTGCATTTTCTAGTCATCTCCCTTTCACGAGCTTCACTATACTTGAGTCATCTCTCCTCCCTTTCCTTTTCAATTGTAATGTCTACCATCTTCCTCCACCCTAGCTTCCTTGCTCAACACTCGAGTAGCTTAGCCACCATGGGAAATGCTTCTAAACTCAAAGTAATGACCAAGATCTTCATAGCCAGAGGAATAACACTCAAAAATGACCCTTTAGGATCCCTTAGAAACTCGAACTCAACAAATTATGGGAAAGAATACGTTGAAATGGCATATTCTAAAATGTAATTGGCTAACACTTCCTTCCACCAGTGATCAATAACACATTTCCAAGTCAGATCTACATCCCATGACCTCTGATAGTCATCTTGGGTCCACACGCGTGATCTATAGAACCAACTTGATCTAGATGTGTATGCCGAGAGCCATTCATATAGCTCTACTGGGAAGCAACAAAATAATGTCTCATACAGCTCATGGTATAGGTTCTCTTCTACCCATCCACACGTATTGAACTCAGGTCCAGTGTTGAATCTTTGAGAAAACTCATCCTCTGTGCTCTTGAACCACGTTTCAACACTTTCTAGAGTTAGATGCTCTATCATTACACATCACAAAGATAAAGATGTATGTCATTTCTCATAACAACTTTGAAAAGAGGTCTCGACAATGGAACCAAGATGTAGTCATTTTTATGCCCTCTCAAAGAATAAGGAAATCCCATGTTCACGGCCTATCACCCAAAGTGAGCACTGGGTACTCAACCGAGGCACACGTGGGCACCAAGTCTCTCCTTTATATGAGTTGTGTGAGAATGCATTATTTATGATGGAAACTTAAGTGAATAAATTAGAAAGGAACCATACATTCATCTTAGATCTCAAAACGAATTCTAGACCAATGTGTTCATTCATATAAGAAAAGCACTATAAAACATAGATATGAATTATAACAGAAAATAAATGCACATGGGTTTATACCCACTCATATGAAATGTACATATATACCTGATCCATATAGATGTAATTAGAACTAGAAACACACATATATTCATATTAAGCATGTTGATAACCACATTACATTAACTGGGGTAGTCACAAATCCATATGATAATGCAAACCAATGTCATGCATCAGAACTAGACTTAGGCCCTTCATAATACAAAGAAAAATTGTTCAAACCCATCCCCTTGATACAACATACTCCTATAGATCCTCTAAACCCAGCCTATGGAGCTCTCATAGTATTCCTACATGGCTTCGCCCCTCTTCAATTCTCACCTCTCCATCTGTTTCTATGTATATCTCTTTTTCTTCTACCGGACACTCATATATATAGCTTTGTCAAGCACCACCATGCCTGTCTAAATTTGTAGATCACTTGCCATGTGTCCAAGTGGTCCTCCATGGGAGCATGCTTCTTCATATGCGAGCTCTCCATCCTTCGCCATGATAACCTTATGGATTCTTCTATCGCAAGGTATATTCCTTCGTGAGCACCGATATGCCAAGATGGAACCTTATCCACTTCACATGCGCATTTAGTTCATGCTTTCCTTGTTTTCTGCTCAATATGCCAAATATGGCTAAGTCCCAAGATCTTTACTTTGCCTTGTGCATGCCACTAGTTCCACTAAAACCCTCCTAAAACCTTGTCCTGTGCACTTTCTCCTTGCGCACCCTTATTTAAATAGGCCTTGCATGCCCACGGGCGTTCTTTGCTTAGCCAATATTTTATGGGCCCAAAATTCCTTCACATGATTGATGCATACCAATGTTTGTGGGGAATTCATTATACATCACAGACTTATCCATATGGACAATATAAGTTGAGGCATAATCTGTAGTAGCAGCTTGATTTGTGCATATGGGACTAGCAATCACTAACAAGGCTAAAACTAGGAAAGGAAGGTTGCTCATCTCCACTTCTAATTGTTATTCTAAACTATTACTCCTCCATAATGAGGTATCATAGCCAGAAGCATTTATAATACTTTCCGTTTGCTAAATAACTCACACTAATTCAACAATAGTAGATTATATTTATAATGTATAATTATTTATTTAATACATTTTTATTGATTACATAAGTCAAAATGTGTGGAAAATTTTAGTGTTTTTAAACACGGTTACAAAATACATTGTGTTTTTAATGTGTTGAAAAACACACCGTGTTTGTCAACACAATGGAACATATTATATAACAACATTATATTCTTACACGGTTGTTCAAACATATAGTGCCAACACGTAAGTTATTACACCAAATTGATGTAAATAAAAATCATTAAAATGTTTGATAAAATTAAATTTATATAAATTGCAAGAGCTATGTAGATTATGGTAAAGGAATGAACCCTTAAATAAAGGAATGCACCTTCATGTAAAGGAAGGAAACTGATAGGCATTTTGAGGATAAAAAATTCTTTGTTGTGGGATGTGATAAAATGTTAATTACAATAGATTGTTCGATAAAGGATAGAGTAAATAATATTATAGAATGTATAAATATGGGAAATAAAAATGTATATTCATTTGGTATAGATAAAAAAGTTAAAGGTATAAAAGTCCTATAATAAATGATAGAAGTAGTGGAAACAAAGAGTAGTTTATACATATTGAAAATATGGAAACAAATAGTTGCCACTTGATATTTGATACATAGTCCACTATCCATAATGTTTTTTTGTTAAGATGGAAAACACAGAGTGTTTTTTGTCAAGATGGAAAACACATTGTGTTTTCCATCTTGCTGAAAAACACGTTGTGTTTTTCAGCATGTTGAAAAACATGACGGTTTTCCACATGTTCAGGGTGGCCTATTTGAGTGTCGAGTATTAGTTTGTCCTTGTTTCCACCGATCAAGCCCTAATACACCTAATGTGACAATTGAACATGTATTAGGGATAGATTTGGAATCATTTATACCAATTGAACCCTAATACATGTTAAATTAATGTTAGGTGTTGTATTATAGTTTAGGGTGTTGTAATTATGTTATTTAAGATGACAAGTTAGTGTTTAGGGCATCATATCAGTGTTTGAGTGTTTAGGGTATTGTATGATTGTTTAGGATGACATTTGAATATTTAGGGTGTTTCAATTTGTGTTTTGTAAAGTGATTATTTTGTAAGGTCTCATTATAGTTTTTAGGGTTTCATATCAGGTTTAGGGTTGTTTTGTTAATGCTCAAAGTATCTCGATTGTCAATTATGTTATTTAGGTTGACCCATTAGTGTTTAGGTTTTTGTATCAATGTTCGAATGTTTAGGGTGGTGTATTAGTGTTTAATATGAGTGCTTATGATATCAAATTATTTTGTAAGGTGTCCTAATTATATTATTTATGGTGATCCCTTAATGTTTATAGTCTTCTAATAGTGTATAAGGTGTCATATTAGTGTTTATCATGTCTTATAATTTTTTTAGGGTATAACATTAGTGTTTTTGGTGTCTAAATTATGTTATTTAGAGTAACCCATTAGTGTCCAAGGTTTTGCATCAATTTTTGAGTGTTTAGTATGTCATATGAATTTTTTAGGGTGTCATATTAGTGTTTAAGGTGTCGTATGAGTTTATAGGGTATTACAGTAATCATTATGGTTTTGTATGAGACCCTATGTTTCATTAGTGTTTAGGTTATCCTAATTATGAAATAGAGGATGAATCATTAGTGAATAGAGTATCATGACATTATTTAGGGTATTGTATGGTTAGTAAATTTAAATAAGTTACATCATCTCAACATGTGATGTCAATATATTCCACTCCACATGTCTTGAACTCTATAGTGTCATGTGGGATAGTAAAAAATGGAGTATGGGGATTATATTGAATTCTACTAGAATGTGGGAGGATAATGGTTTTAAATGTATTCCAGATCTGATTTCGAAAATTATGGACGTGATAGGCATGACTAGGAATACGTATGAATTTTAATTTTTTAGGGTTTATACATGACTCTATAACTTGTTTAGGGTCTTGTAATAGTGTTTAGGGTGTCATATCAATGTTTAGGATGTTGAATTAGTGAATAGTGTGTCCTAAATGTATTATTGGTGGTGACACATTAGTGTTTTATGTCATATCAATATTTCAGTGTTTAGGGTATCGCATTAGTTTTTAAGATATCATTTGATTGTTTATGGTGTCATATTAGTGTTAAGTTTTCCTAATTATGTTATTTAAGATAAACCCTAAATTTTAAACCCTCAACCTTAAGTCATAAACCCTAAAGATTGAACCCCAAGTCCTAAACCCTAATCCTTGAATCCTCACCCTAAACCTTATTTCCTAAACCTGAACCTTGAGGCCTAAGCCCTCAAGCCCAAAACCTAAACCCTAAGCCTAAAACCCTAAAACTTTAACCTTAAAATTTAGAAAATAATTATAGTTTTCATTATTATTATTGATTAATATATTTGAAATTGTAAGAAAAGGCGGAAATTTGATGTCATATCTATTACGATACTTTGTAAATAGGAACAAATATATGTGCTTGATATACACAAGGACAAATATAACATGAAACTTGATCTTAAGTACAAATATATCGAACAATTTTTTGGAAGCATCTTTTCAAAACGAATGACATGGTCAATTTTTTTTTCGTATATAGACACTAAATAATAGTGTGAACTAGTTTATTATTATGGTATTATTGTATTCACATATTTGTTAATAAATGATAGAGGATTCGATAATTTCTACAATTTGTGTTTATTAATCACTGGTATGAGACTAGTTAATTATGTTGATATTATGTTGGTATTGGTTAAATATGGATGCAATCTTCAAGCTATTAGTTGTGATTTCATTACTCTTAATTTATGTTAAATTAAATACATTAGGAAAAGTTTCATTTCCCGGATGCATTATAGTTGCAAATATTGCAAATGTGTAGATCATTTGTATATGTAATTTTTATTAGTTGTTAAATATTGGTAATTGTAATGTTTTGAATGTCGATGTAAGTTGAAGCTATAAAAATTATGTGATATTATACTCTCACTCTCAATTTGGCATATGGGGGCAAGTGCCACCTTTGCAAAGATAGGAATTGATGTGTGTTGAAGGGGCTTTCCTTAGGATTCCACATCAATACACCCAAATATCATTGCGTGATGAAGGGGCTTGCCCCTTAGGATTCTACATCGATAGTTGGGTGGTATATTGTGTTGAGAAGATGTTTTTAAAGTCACCTGTCGACCCTCCACTCAGAAATGCACCCTCCCATAATATCGCAACCATCCCTTTTGCAATGGATGGTTGTGATATTATGGGAGGGTACAACTTGAGTGAAGGATAGCGATTGGCATTTATTACTTCTTGAATTTATCGTGGATATTAGCTTTCCAATGTTGTGATTATTTTATCATATTGGGTGACATATATTAGATTTGTCAATTATCATACTAACCTTAATTGTATATTTTTGTATTGAATATGAATACCATGAGCCTAATTTCTCACGATCCTGTTTGTAAAATGAAGACATACAGAAATATGAGCATCCATGTAAACTAAAGATGAAGGGTGTTCACATAATTTTTTTGAAGCTGCAAGAGTTCTTAAAAATAGTCCTCAATTTATTAACAATTTATAAATTATATGTATATTATAGATAGTTTAATATGTCAATGAATACTAGTTGTTCAGAATGTATAGCAAATAATTTTTATTATGATTCAAAATTTTAGCACCATTTCTAAAATTCAAATAAAATTGTGAAATTTTTGAAATATCTATATTCCTCAATTTTAGTTTGTAAGTTCAATTTTTTCAAAAAAAAGGGGTCTATGGATGTTGCAAAGATTATTATTATGTTATTGTTATTTAATTATGTGTGTGTGTGTGTGTTTTGTGTGTGTAAATGTGTGTGTGTGTGTGTGTGTGTGTGTGTGTGTGTGTATTAAAGATGTTATTAATATTTTAATTTTTTTTTTTTTTTAATTTGTGACTTCTGTTTTAAATAAACATGTTCTTGTTTCAATAGTTTTTATTGTTTTTGCTAAATGTAATAATTTCTATTTTATATACATCATCTTTGAAAAATATTATTTAATAAATAAAATAAGCACCATAAAATATATTATTATACGATGTGAATTATATTTATAAGGTTAATTATAATATTTTCTATGGAAGTTTCTCTCAACATTGAATAAGTGTATTTGAAATAATATTAATTTTGTAACAGTCTTTGTCACATTATATTTATTATGTCGCATTCTTTGTCACATTATAAATGACCATATTGCGATATTAATTGTTGTTTTCCTTTCATTTCAATACACGTGGCTTTTGAATTAGATAAAAACTCAAATGCTTCCAATGATTTAAGATGGTATTCATGTTGATGATGATCAATCATAAGTCAAAATTTATTTGGAAAGTATGAAATAATTGTTTCATTAACAATGAAAAACTTCATGTAATAATTATTAGGATGGGAAGGAGGCCCAAATGACAGAGCATGATCTATCTTCCTGTCCAAGAGATTATAGAGGAAAAGAGTCGATTTTCATATGTTGACCTAGAATAGACACTAATAGGGGATAAGCCTAAGGCGTCAACATTTGTGTTGTCATACCGCTCACAAGACTACATGCATTTATAAAGCGGGAATGTTTTAATGAAATTTTTGAGACTACATTTGCCCGCACAAATCACAAGTCAAAAAATATAGAAAATCCTAAACCGCATACAACCAAGTCATATTCTCGGTTTGGACCTTTGCTAACAAATTCTTTTTTGTATGTTCTTTTCGTAAAAATTTGTATAGCATCGATGTTACCATGTTCAATGCAGCTATTGGTGTTCATATGGTCTAGACGACAATAGAAATAAGCCAGTAACAAGTGAAAAAGTGAGTAGGTGTATAATTAAAAGGGGTTGCCAATGTCATTTCAATGTGAAGGTTTTTTTGGGAGACCGACAGTGGCCATAATATTATACAACAATACGTTTCATTATGATTAAAATGGTGAGTGTTGTCATGGGAGGAATGAAAATACCATTAATGATCCTCATCTGAATGTTTCCCCGTACTTATCAAATGAATGTAAAACTTATATCAAGAGTCTTTTGTTAATGGAAGTCACCGTGGAAATAGTTTATGATAAATATATAAAGGATTCATCCAATGTGGGTATATTGAGCAAGAGGGACGAATACATGACAAGAAAGGATGTAGTGAACGCATAGAAAAGAGTTTGTTGCAGAAGGTCTCAAAATCATGCCGATGATGCCATGAGTGTGAACTTATGGTGTAGATCGATAATTTCTGCGCTTGTTACCTGTTCAAGTTAATGTACCAAACTAAACAGAAAAAACCTGAAAAAACTCAAATGAAATCAATACCTGATAGATAAGACAAGATCCGAAGATGTAGATGGAAAAGAAATCCGATGTAGACAAGACGGGCACACACGAGCAATCCTGCAAAGTAGATCCGAGAAACCTACGAGACACAGATACTTGATAGAAAAATACAACGTTAAAAGATATTTGGGTGGACTTCTCGAAAAGTGGGTCCGGGAGGCGATAAGCTCCCTCGGTGGATGTCAATCCACGTTTTCAATTAAAGAAAGAAGCATACATGATAAAATATGTAAGTAAATGTCTAGATTTTTTGATTAAAAATGACAGACATAATGTAAACAATGCAGACATAAATCAATAGAAAATAGGAAACTGTGAAAACAATCTTTGGATTTTACTCGAATTCTTTTACTGCCGGTGGCGGATCGGCGTCGATTAGGAAAATCGGCATCGAATGATATAGGTCAACGTCAACCGAGATAGGTCGGCATCAACCAGAGATAATCGGTGTCGATTTATTCTTGGTCGGCGTCGATTAGGGAAAAATTGCGGGAAGATTTGAAAAATGGAAAATGAAGACTAGATCGTCAACGTCCGCTAGATCCACAGGAGCCTTTGGGATGCTGACAAAGCTCCACCTTCGCTAGACGCAGGAGCAGAGTCACCAAGAGATCAATGAAGGCCTGTGATGTTGATGTGGTAGGAGCAGAGTAACGGTACTCCTCTCAGGGATTGACTTGGATGGAATTAGCTTTTTCTTGATAGATAATGCTTAGGCGTGATATTCAGAACTCTCTGTCGTTCTTTCTGTCTCACAAGAACTGAATTCTGGCCCTCTATTTCTAATCGGCGTCGACCGAGATTTAATCGGTGCCGCTCGAAAAATTGGCGTCGACCAAGTGCAGTCTGGTCGATGCCGATCGGGTAAATGAACTCTGAAATGGCCAAAAGTATGATTTTGGAAAGATGAAAGTGATCATTCCACCTCAAATACGGGAAATATCCCATTTGCGTGGTTTGGGAGGAGGAGAAATAGGGGGATAGATGGATAAAATAGATATGGGAGGTTAGGAATTGATATGGGGTAGATAAGTGGTTAAGATATATGTTAAAAGTATAATTAAATAGTTAATATTTAATTATCTATGGGTAAAACATAATGGGGTGAAATAAACTTAAGATAGATGTTTAAATCAAATATTAAATAATACCCTAAGGGGGTAGTGGTGATATAAACATGCCCTAGGTTACACGAGAAGGTAAATAAACACGAGGGACACTAAATTGGGTAACCAAGTTTTAGGTGTCTACATTTTACCCCTTTTTGTCGAGTAACTTGCAATAAGCAAAGTTGCAAGACAAAAACAAGAAGTTGGAAGAAAGGAAGAAAAAGTGATGATGCGATCCCCCTCAAAATAGGGATGGGATGGGTCCCGAAAGAACAACCGATCCCAAGTTTGAAAAAGGTAGATGAAAATGCAAGATGCCCCACTTGCTAGATGCCCTGAGTAGATCGATCATTAATGATGCACAAAAATAAAAAGGCAAGCAATCAAAGGAACTCACATTGGTAGGGAAGATTAGATGGTCTACACATGAGACGACATTAACACCTACAGACCCGTGAGTGTAAAGAGGGCTGCAAAATAGTAGCACTTAAAGAACGATACATTGATAGGGACAACTGAGACGGTCTATGAAGCGCATTTGGCGCGCTAGTGCCTACAGACCCGTTATCTTTAAGCTGCCAAAAAAATGGGAGTGCCCCATGTACCGGGAACAAACTTGAAATGGGTGAGAATATCAAAAGTATGTGCCAAAAAGGCACCATTTAGGTCATAATAATGACTAGAAAAAGAAGCCAAGCATCAACACTATGGCAAAAAGATCAGGAGATAGAAGAAAGCGATGTGGAGAAGCAAAACTGCAACCAATCGGCAACGATGGGGTGAAATCGGTGTCGATCAAGCTAAAGTCAACGTTGACTAAATAAATCGGTGCCAACCATACCAATCGGTGCCGACCATACAAATCATCACTGACCGTACTGAGCCATATAAATATGAGAAAGGAAAACATGAATGATTTATTTAGACCGTGACGATTGATTTAGAGAGAGTCAAAAATTGGTTTTGAGCACCATGGAAGCCTCTGGGAGCAGTCAGAAGTGGAAGAGGACACGACTAGGGGTAAGTGGATCTACCCGAACTTCCTATATAGTTTTATCATGAAATAGCATATTAGGATGCCAATTTTTTAGGAAAAACTAGATAAATAAGAGGCCAGAGCATTGTGGGGTGTTTGGCCTTACAATTAGCGTCGATTGTAAAAATTGACACCGATTTAGTTAAATCGGCGCCGATTGGTTTTAATCATCGTCGACTAAATCGGATCGACATCGATTTGACTCAATCGATGCCGATTGGAGTGTTTAGATTTAAGAAAGTGATAGAATGTATTTTTTGTGATATTTGGATGTGGATAAATAAGTAGCTAACACTGTTCATGGTGTCATGTGATGTAGGCACGAGAGGCTTTGCATATGCGGGATGCTATTCTTGAGCTTCTAGAGACCATTCTCCCTGATGTGATTGGACGGATTGGTGTCACCTAGAGCTAGCCAGGCTCGGGGGATTCCGGTACTACCGACGGGTGCCGCGAGATGTAGAGTTGATGCGAGCACTAGTACGACGATGGGATAGCCAGACATGCACTTTCTGGTTCAGGACGGGTGAGATGACCATCACCCACGAGGATATATATAGGATCCTGAGGCTACCGATCACCGGGGACCCGATTGAGATTACTCCATGAGAGCAGCAAAGCGAGAGGGCCCTAGTATGATTATATGGAGACAGGGTAGATGATTTAGAGATAGTTTCGGGGCGGTGAGGATAGCCTCTCATTATAGACAGGATGATGCCAGGAGCAGATGGATAGTATTGATTCAGATGGCGATCTCCTATTTTGCTCTGCCAGATTCAGGAGGTGGGAGATTTCCATTACTATTACTAGACTGTGTTTGTGACATCCTGGTTCAGATAGGTGTTCACATTTGCTGATGCCCTGATAGCTCAGATATATTATGAGTTATGGATGTACACCACCGGTAGGCGGACATGCATTGATGTTAGCTTTGTGCTCCATTGCTGGGCATATGAGCACATAGCAGTGATCAGGCCATCTAGGCTTCCATGGATGCCAACAACAGAGGGGGCCATTGATTATGGATTCAGTGATGGCGAGGCCGACATGGCCCCGGGAGATATAGGGAGATCTACGGAGTGGTATGCTAAGCATTTTAGGATGTTGACACCAGAGCAGGTCATTTGGAGACCATATCGGGTCTACCCGACATGGGCCGGTTAGGAGGCTCACCTGGTGGGGTTGAGATGGAGTAGGGTGGTTAGGGGCCGTAGGCTAGATATGTGGGAGCGCATCCCGTTTATACGGGTATTGAGGTAGTTCGGCTTAGTATAGACAGTTTCGACCACCTATAGGCCATACAGGTGGGATAACAGAGAGACCGATCTACCGATTTTGATCCCGACAGATCCATTGAGGGAGGCCCCACCTTCCACAGATAGTGATGATGATGCGAGTAGATGATGGCTATGTGGCATGGTATTCTACAGAGCTACCACGACACCTGCCAGCATCCATAGATGCAGATGAGGAGGACATAGCTGCAGTCTTTGGAGAGAATTTGGAGGAGAGCATGCTACCCTGACACAGACACACCAAGCTGCCCTCAAGGAGATTAGAGCTCTGACGGAGGAGAGGGATGCACTGATACTAGAGAGAGACATAGCACGTCAAGAGTGAGATACAACGATCTAGCAGAGGGATCGCTACCATCGGCACCGAGAGGCCCTCAGGGCCAAATACAATGATACATGCACTATTTCAGAGTCTGGGTCACAAGGTGTGACATTAGGAGGACCACCAGTAGTAGCAGTAGCAATGCCATTACGAGCACTTGGTACGGTGAGTTCTAGCACTTATCAGTCTCTCCTCGCCGAGGTGAGATATTATGAGGATTCCCTAGCACAGCATGCCCCTGAGGTGCCTCGTTATGGCGCGAGGAGATCAGCGACAACCGTAGCTAGTGGTGCATCAGAGGGAGGGAGCACCGGGAGAGAGCGAGGTGGCGGCAGGCCCCCAGCAGCAGGTGCTTCTAGCTCAATAGGCGGTGGCCAGGAGAGGCAACCTGGACCAGAGGAGGGTGGAGGAGATAGTGTCTTCCACCTATCAGATTTTATGATATAGATATTACTATTTTTTTTGTCCGATATATTGATGTAGCCTCGATTTGAAGGCATTTTTGATGTATGATATAGATGGCTTGATTGAAAGCCATCCATTCTTTTTTGTACAGACACTCATGTATATATATAGATTCATCATTTTCTGTGTTATATGATTGTACTCATGCATTTAATTTTAATAGATATGGATAGATGTAGCGTAATTGTGATGGATATAGACATATGCTGATAGAGGACAAATAGATGTGATTTGATGGACATAGACATAGAGGATAGATAGATGTGATGTGATTGATATGTGGATTTAATTTTGATGAAAAATAGATATAGATAGATGTAGTGTAACTTGGATGGACATGTTTTTAGATGATAGATGGATAGATGTGATTGATAGATTTGATATGTTTAAGATGTTAATTTAATTTTGATGAAAATAGATAGGTAGATTCACATGTGTTTGCAATACATGCTTTGATATGTTTTTTGGACAAAGTAGATAAGATGAATATAGATAGATGATAGATTTTGACTAAATTAACATGTTAAATGTCAATTTAATTGGATGAATAACAAATAATAATGGGAAATGCTCTCTATGAGAGCAAAGGACATAATGAAATGACCTTGATTAGAAATAAAAGCAATACACCTAGATAAGAAAAAGAATGATAAGCTAGGCCCCTAACCGACCATAAATAGAGACTTTGATAGGAAACCAAAAGACCATGCATACAAGGCCATATATGAGGTTAAAATAAACCTGACACTAGCTAGTCGTAAACCAGATCTAGAAGGTAAATGGAAGGAGAAGTAAGTATTTATCTTGTCAAAATTTACAAAGGACAGAATACATGCTCATATTGGGAAAATAGGGTTCTCCATATGATCGAAAAAAGGTCTTATATCTCAACTTCATGATTTTTGTTTTGATAGAAGAGCAAACTGATCAATGCGGGAAGTTTGCTAGATATAGAAAGACTGATCGATATGGGAAGTCTTTTAGTGATGCTAAGAAGTAAACAAACTGGCCGAAGAGGAAGTTTATTACTACAAAGGCTGATCAATGTGAGAAGCCTTGGAAATCCCATGGAACAAACAGCCGTCCTTCAAGAGAGTGGTCTATTTATTGAATGTGATGATAGCCATCCTTCAAGGGCATGGTCTATATATTTGATTTATTTGATAGTGCATGGATAGCTGTCCTTCGAGGGATCAGTCTATCTTTTGGGAATTTTAGGATAGCACCTTTTTTTTTTTTTTTTTTGGAGCTTTGTGAAAGAAGCTGAGTTTAGACCTAGATAGATCAGATAGAGGGGAAGAAAACATATACAAACATGTACTCCTACCCCGAGTAGATCCAATTAAGATAGAAACTTAGGATAGATGAAATAGTGATTAAGGTGTTTCTACCATGAGGAGGAACATATCCATAAGAAAAATGCCATGAGTAGAGCTGCGGTACTCATATTTTAAGGTAGAAAAAGACATAACGTGGAGAACCACATAGTTCTGAATCACTACAAAAATATATGATTGGTTGTAGATGGATGAAAGATCTTTTTTACGACTAAGATCGTGTAAGATAGATTTTAACAGTAGAAGGGCCTTAGATGCAAGGCATTAAGAGGTTCCATTTCAGGTACACCATCCATGGAAGACAGACGATAAGCCCCTGAGACCCATATTTATGAGTGACTACGTACGGACCCATCCGATTAGGGAGCGAACTTACCCACCCGACTCCTTTCTAGTGTAGTGACATTTTGGTTTTCTTTAAGAACAAGATCACCAACTTTGAAGTCAAGGTGTTGCAGTAAGTGCTTGTTATAAGAACATTTGACACACTCAAGATAGAACTGATGATGCTCAAGAGCATTGAGACACCACTTATCTAGCAACTCAAGCTGCGCTTAGACAATTTTGACAATAGTCCTCATCGAGACAAATTCTCGAGAGAAACACAAAGAGATGGGATCCGGACTTCCAAAGGAAGAACAAACTTTGACCCATAGACTAGAGAGAAAGGAGTAGCACCGGTAGGAGTATGAATACTAGTCCGATAAGCCCGAGAGCAAAAGGGATATGTAAATGCCAATCCCTACTAGCTCGACTAGTTATCTTTGCGAGGATATTATGCAAAGTTTTATTGGAAGCCTCATCCGGCCGTTAGCTTGGGGATAGTATGGAGAAGAAAATATAAGTTTGATATTGAAAGCATCATAGAGGTTTTGCAAATAGAGCGTTTTTGAAAGATTTACCATTTATGCGTGATGAGTTTGTGTGGGACACCAAAGCGACAAATGATGTGTTGATAGAAAAATCAACTATGGGTTTAGCTTTGGTTAATGAAAGAGGAAAAGCTTCCACCCACTTAGTAAAGTATTACGTGGCAATAATGATAGAATGATGATCTTTGTGAAGAGTGGGGATTGATGAGACCGATGAGATCAAGACCCCGTTGAGAAAAAGGCCAAAAATCCGCTGCAGGTTGCAAAGCTTGACTAGGGATATGTGTGAGATTGGAATGTTGTTGACACTTGACACATTTCTTAGTGTATTCACAACAATCTCAATTAAGAGAAGGCCAATAATATCCTAAACATAAGATGCATTTAGCTATGGCCAAACCACTAAAATGTCCACCACAGATACCATCATGGATTTCTGGATGGCTTTAGATGATTCAGGGGTTTTGAGGCACCAAAGAAAAATACCATCAAAACCACGTTTGTAGAGGATTCCGCCTAGAATAGTATAGCGATTAGCGCGTAGGATAAAATATCTTCTACCATTGGAAGTCAGATCTGGAGGAAGCACTGAATGAGATAGATAATCAACAATGTGTTGATACCACTCATCTTGAGTATTGGTTGTGACGACATTGATTGAAGTCAGTTGCCTGAGATGAGATGGTTGGTCTAATCACTGCACAGCCACATAAAGTTGTGAGTCTTCGGTAAAAGGTGGAATAAGCGAGGCTAAAGAAGCCATTGTATCTGCGAATCGGTTCGCAGTGTGAGGAATAGCTTGGATAGTGAATTTATCAAAAGATTGAAGTTGAAAGAGAACGATATCGTGATATTTTTGAAGGATATCATTCTTACATTGATAGACACCGTGACTTGATTAACAATGAGTTTAGAGTCACCAAAGATGTTGATATGGCGGGTGCCAAGATTAATGGCATTTTGAAGACCTAAAACAAGAGCTTTATATTCAGCCATATTATTGGTACATTCAAAGTTAAGTTTGTGTGCGACTGGGATAGGTGCACCCCAAGGAGGAATCATAACGAAACCTACACCTCCCCCTTGCTGGCATTTGGATCCATCAAAGAAGAGTTTTACTTTAAATGGAGAAAGACCAAAATCAATTTGTTGGATATACTCATCGGGGAATTGAGCGAGGGGACTTGAGTGTCCAGAAGAGGAGCATCAACTAATTGATTTTCAATGACCTGAACCTTGATAGATTTTTGCGGGATAAACTTGAGATCAAATTCTGTCATGAGCATGAGCCAACGAGTGATACGATCATTATGATAAGGCTTTGCATGCATTGTCTTGAGTGGATTGACACTTGTGACGATGTAAGTTTTTTGATTAAGGAGGTAGTGATGAAGCTTAGAAGTTACGAAGAAGAGAGCACAACATGGCTTTTCAGCTTTGGAATAACGTGTTTCATACTCATGAAGAGTGCGGACGATGTAATAGATGACTTGTTCTTTACCACTAGCATCTCGATGCGAGATCATGGCTCCCAAAGCATGGTCAATCATAGAAATATAAATATAGAATGGCTCCCCCTCATGTGGAGGTGTAAGCACGAGTGGGGAAAGAAGATAAGATTTGAGATCATCAAACACCTTTTGGAAACCCTCATCCCATTTAAAATGAACATTCTTACGGATGAGATGATGAAAAGGTTGACAACAATCTGATAGTTGTGAGATAAAGCGACGCACTTGATTGTAGGCATCCTTGAAGACCACGAGTTTCTTTAAGTTAGAAGGGGTAGGCATCTCAAGGATAACTTTTATTTTTGCGGGGTCCACTTCAATATGCCTAATAGAAATGATAAAGCCTAAGAGTTTACCAGTGAGAATGCTAAACATGCACTTAGATGGATTTAGGTGAAGACAAAAGTGAATGAGCCTCTCAAAGAGAGGTGCAAGAATGAAAAGATGATCCTGACAACATTTGGATTTACCGAGGAGATCATCGATGTAATCTTCCACAGTTTTGTGTAAGAGATCATGGAAGATGTAGGTCATTGCTTGCTGATAGGTTGCTCCTACGTTCTTAAGACCGAAAGGCATGACACGATAACAAAAAGTCCCCCAAGGAGTTATGAAGGAAGTCTTATGTTGGTCCTCTGGTGCGATGATAATTTTATTATACCCAGAGAAACCATCCATAAGAGAAAGCATCTCGTGCCCTACTGTTAAATCCACGAGTTGGTCGATATTAGGTAGAGGAAAATCATCTTTTGGACAAGCAAGATTAAGATCCCGTGAAGTTGGTACAAATTCAAATTTTCCCAGTAGCTTTGGTTACTGGTACTACGTTTGAAACCCACTTGTGGATAATTAATGGGTTAGATGAAGTTTGCGAGAAAGCAACGTTGCAGTAACTCTTCTTTAATGAAGGAAGGGCTACTTGAGGGTGCATTTTACACAATTTTTGCTTAACCGGTTTGATGTTTGGAAGAGTAACGATATTGTGGACCATGATATCAGGATCGAGTCCTGGCATATCCTCATATGACCAAGAAAAGGCTTGATGATGGTTGGAAAGAAAAGTGGTAGTGTCTCCTAACTCCTGTGGATTAAGAGATTGGTGACCTTAATGATGCAAGGGCCTTTAGAATTCCCTATATTAAGGCCAACAGTGGCTTCATTAAGAAGCGTAGATGTGTCAAAAGGAATGGTTTTAGGAAGATAGGAATCCTCTTCCCCTAGATAGGTGAGGACAAAATCATCATCCGCATAGTGGATAGTGTTGATAGTAGGAGAGTCGTCTCCAACTATTTCAGGGAAGACTAATGGTATGGAAGTGGATTTATCATTAGTTTTATAGGTCAACGGCCCTAAGGAAATGGAATTTACTAAAAAAAAATTTAGACGGAATGGAAATGGCGTCATCCACATCAAATGATGTTTTTGACCTAGCGAAAGAAGATGGTTCCTCAATGGAAAGAGGCTCATCGAGAATGGTGATGGTGGCCTTTGAGAGGGGTTTAAATCCTAAACCAAATTTTTGATGTGGTTTGAGATTTGGAATGGATGCAAGGTCATGCACACCTTGTTCATATTTTCCCAGGAAAAGCCCTTCCACGCGCATTGATATAAATAAGTTTTTGCAAACGTGGGATTATGTAGACAATCAAACCCTGTTGAATAAGGTTTGGCCCTAGGGGGAGAATCTGGGTGATAGTGAGGTGTATCAAGACCACCGTAAATGAAGTTAGTCTGTTGATTGGGTAGACCAATGGTGACGATGTGACCAAGACCTGGCTGATATTTAGGTTGTTTGTCTGGTCTACCATACTCATTTGGTTTGAGATGAGCACCAAAAGAAAGAAGAGGAAGATATCCTAGCAAGAAATGCTGCAACATCTCCTCTAGATTTTGTAAATCCAGTAGTTTAGCTACGGTTGGTATGGAAGAGGATGAAGCCTCATCAGGAGAACAAGAATCCTTCTTTAGAGGGGCAGAACCTATTGTCATGTCGCATTGTGCAGAAGGAAAAGGATCTCCTGGATGAGTATAGATTTTTCCCTCATACTGATATTTTAAGCATCGATGGAGGGTTGATGGGACACAATGCATTGTATGAATCCAGGAGCATCTGAGGATCATATTGTAGTGGAATTTCCCTTCAACAATGTAAAAGAGCTCGTGAAGTAATTTCTTACCTACCTAAATGGGCAGGACCACAGTTCCTAAAGTAACTGCCAGCTGATCGTTAAATGATCGAAGGGCGAAAGGTGGTGGTGATACTACATTCTTAGGTAACTTAATTTGTTTGAATGTGTGGGAGGAAATGACATTGAGTGCAGCACCACTATCGATCATAGTGCATTTTAACGTAATGTTGTTGATTTGAACCGGTGATAAAGAGGAAGCCTCTAAGTCCTCGGAAGAAAGGGGAGGAATTTTAGAATCCTCAAAGGAAATGGCAGTTGATGGTCTATTCAATCCAACAACCATCTCAAAAGGTTGGGGCTCATCTGAATTCACTGCGATGCGATGCAGATTATCAATCAAATCCTCAGCAATCTGCGGAGATGATTGAATGAGGTTAAAAAGAGACATTTTGACCGGAGCATGGGTGAGTTGTTTCATAACACTCTCCTCAGCTCGCCACACAGAATTTGAGCCCAAGGTGAAGCATGAACAGAGACCCAAGGTCTCGGGGCTGATGAGGAAGGAAGAACTCCTTCAGGGGCCACAGAAATGACAACCCGTGGTCGAGATTTTGCAGATGTGATGGATTATCATACTATTGGGTTCTAGTGGCGATATGAATTGTGTCGATTTGAGAAGGTGGAAGATCATCCGAGTGGAATTAATACAACCGGAGGTGAGTAGACCATTGAGGTTTAGGTGTAGTTGAAATGACGGGGAGATAATTGTTCCTCCTCCTCTTCCAAAAGAAGATAACTTTCTTCCAAGAGGTTGTTAACGATAGATTGAAGGGCTTTACATCCATCGTGTCATGACCCCGGAGTGCGGTGGTAAGCACAAATTAAATCAGAGTTGAACTAGGAAGGTTTTACTCCTTTAGGATTATAGGGTTTGATTGGAGGAAGAGATATGGATGAGGATTGGATAAGTTGGTGAAGAATTTCGTATAGAATCCGGTGAGACAAAGATGAGGATAGAGATGATGAAGGTGCCTCTTTTACCTCCACAGAATGCCGAGGTAAAAGAACCTACATGTCTGGTTTGACAGTATTTTTAGAGATTTTTTTACTTTTTCAGACATCGGGAGGAGCAGCCTTGGGTGCTTGGGATGGAAGTAAGTGAGGGAGGATTGATTTTGGTGGAGGAGGAGCTCCTAAAATAGATTTTGAAGAAAACGAATATGTGACAAAGGCGTTGTGGTCTTCAGAGATAAGGAAGGCTACTTGATCAAAATAGATGATGATTTAGATAATGCTGATTTAGATGAGGGAGGAGCTCCCAAAATAGGTCTGATCGGAGGAACAGCGGATGCCTTGGCTTTTGGTGATGAGAATGATGGTCCTGATAAAAGAGATGACACCTTTCTAGTGGGTAAATCCACTTTACGAGGCATTGGTGAAGAGGGTGTTGTAGAAGAAGATGCCTTCTCAGTGGATAAATCCAATCTTCTATGAGGCACATAGAGATATTTTTGAGGAAAATCACCAAGAGTTTTAATAGTCTGAAATATGGGTTTTCCTTTTTCATGGATGATGACAACTTCAACCGCATAAGGTGATTGTAACCTTTTCGAGGGAAGAAGATGGGGAGGTACTAATGATGCAACATTAGACTTCAATTATCTTGGTTTAAGTTCATGAACCGAGAGTGTAGGTGCTGGTGCTATTTCCTTAGATTTTCCCTTAATAGGCAAAGTAGTAACGGTGATGGAAGAAGTGGATGATGAAGAAGTAGTTCCTTGCGAGGGAGATACTTCTAGTATAGTAATTGTGGGTGTAACTACTGTAGGAAAGGAAATGGGAAATTCAAAATTGAAGATGATTCCATCAATAGAGGAGTTGGTACAACTATAGGTATGTTTACCAATGGCATAGTCGCAGCGAAAATGGGAGAAATAGAAGTAGATGTATTTGTAGTGGAAACTCGAAGGGATGTAAATGCCTCGAGCATCGAAAGAATGTCTGACGATGAGACAGATGAGGATGACACTGTCTCGGGCATGGATGGAAGATTAGATAAAGAGGCAGAGAGAGATGAATCCATCTCTAATAATGTAGGAATATTCAAAGATGGATTGTCTGGAGATGATGGAATCTCAACGATTAGCGGAGCGGAAGGAGGTTCTGATTCGGTCAATGTGTTCACAGATGGCTTAGGTTTAGAAGAAGATTCTTCAGTAGAGATGAAGCTGATAGTATGAGTGTTTGGTTTTTAAGACCCTGAAGCATCATTGTTTGGGGAATGATTGGGAAAAGGTTGTTTAAAGACATCAAGTGCCTGATTTGGGGGAGCATTTGGGTTATCCAGAATCAGATCTCCTTTATCAATGAATTTCTGGACAATATTTTTGAAGGTATGACATCGTTCAATGTCATGGCCTTTGGTTCTATGATAACGACATAAGTCGTTTCCCTATCAGAATGGAAATTCTTTGTTATCATCAAAATTCTTAACAAGGGGAAGTTTGATCATGTGAACTTCCAACATTTTTTCCAAGATATAAGCATATGATTCCCCCAAAAAAGTAAAAGATCGAGATGATGAGGGTCCTTTTCGAGAAGATGAGGAGTCTCTCCGTGGTGTTTGATTAGAAGTGTTATCGGCTCGTGGTGTTTTTAATATGATAGCATTAGTGGATCCCTGATTCTTGTCTTTAGAAGTGGAAGGGTTTGATTTTGTAAACCGAGAAAAATCTGGTTTAGATTTAGAACGAAGTTTTAACTTCCCTTGTTCAATGGCGTGGGATTCAAGTTTGCGTGCCATCGTAAAGGCTTCTTCAAATGTGTGAAAGGTCTGGATCCTTAAAGTGGAAGAAATATGATTAGCACAAGATCAAGTAAACAACTCGATCTATTGAGATTGAGGAAGGGAGAAAGACAATTGGTTTATTATCCCTCTCCAACGAGTGACAAATTTTGTAATAGACTCATCATCGAATTGACGAATGTTATAAAGATCTGTAATCGAGATCTTATGTGCGATATTTATTGAAAAGTTTTCAACAAACATCTGGGCCAATTGAGAGAAAGAAAACAAGGAATGTTGGGGAATGTTATTATACCTGCCTAAAGCAGGCCTGTTAGATACATAGTGAAAGTATGGAGCATAAGCTCCTAATCCTAGACTATAAGGTAGTAAGCATTTTTGAATGCTCGCAGTCTTTGTTGAGGGTCCTCTCGACTATTAAATTTTGAGAATTTAGGAAGTTCCCATTGGGGAGGATAAGACTTAAAAGCCAGCGATAGATGAATCGAGTTCATTACATACTTCTTCAAAAGAGTATGAAGGACAAGCCCCTTTGGTGGAGGCTTCTAGGTATGTGATTTTCTTGAAAATAACTTGGACCACATCAGATTGAGGAGGAGGCATCTTTGAGTACGTCCTACATAAGAAGTGAATGGTGGATTTTATTGAGGTGTTAACTGGGGATTCATCTACCGATTAACGAGGATGATAAGAAGAGTAACCGGGCATTACGGGTGACGCTTTGGCGAGGTATTTGTTGTGAAGGAGCCTGTGTATAGTACGGGATGTGAGATGACAAGTGGTTGAGAAAAAGGTGGTTGAATGAAAGACAGAGCCTGTGATTGGTGGGCTCCTACACTTGTCGACTGAATCAGAATGGATTGAGGAACATGGGTGTTAATTTGATTGGACATGGTGGGGAACAAGGTATGAATGAGGATTTTGATTGCCAGATTGGTTATTAAGGGCACAATGACCAACTGACTCATAGAAGGGGGTTGATTCACCAAGAGTACCGACCTTGAGACACAATAGACAACATAGAAGAATTAACATGACAATGCTGTGAGTGCACAAATGCACCCATTATAGCTAAGGAAGAGGACTTCTCGAAGTAGGTTGTGGAATATTTGAGGTAATGCATGGCGCTAGGAATAGGCAAGACTATTTGCGAACTAGTCGACATGGTCGTGGAAGAGAAAAAGGAGGCACGGGTGTGCCACCCTCTTCTCGTGGTTCAAGGTGAGAAAAAAATGCTAAGCTGTTCTATAAAAGCCTAGGGTGGTTCACAAGGATAATCGTAAACTTGCTTTGGATTGGTGGTCCCCGATTAGATATTAGAACAGAGACTTATGTACTAGATAGTCCATAAGGGCTACCAGATTGCGATCAAGGAGCACCTGAAATTCAGGATCCTTGTGAGGAACATACTCTATATCAAAAGTAGATGATACCTCTAAAGGAGGGGAAGCTAGACATGATGGGATTGCTTTAGGTGATAGAAAGGATTATATGACCAAGATGGGGAACCAACTAATAGCGGTCCCAGGAAGACACAGGGGTACCAGAAACATCCACATTAGTGGTGATCTCGGAGGAAGAAGGGGCCGGTTGAGCCATTTTTCTAGATTATAACCTAGTGATGACCGTCATAAACAAGCGAAATATAGAAAAAAGAAGATTGACCTAACTAATGCACATTTAAAATTCAAGCGGCGTAGGTGATTATCTCTTTTAAATTTTCCTACTTTTAAGAAAGAAAATATTAGGGAAGGCTTTTAGAACAGGAACTACTTAAATAGCCAAACTAAGGATGGTTTGGGAATGTTTTGGTGAGGAGTCGGAAGGTACTTCAAGAAAAGACCGATACGTGGCTTGATATAGGGGGCTACCCCGCACTTCACACACCGTGCAATAAGGGAGTCGGGTGCTTTGCCAATATATACCGAACTTTCGTGAATTTGTAGCATGGCACGAGTACCGCGTAGGCTCTTCCTCTTGGATGTCACTTCCAAGTAGGCAAGGCCAGGGGAGGAATTTTTGTTTAAATGCTTTATACCTAGTGATTTTGGCTTTGTGTGCAAGGGTGAAAAATAAAAATCAAATAGTGTCACTACCGATTTTGATCAATTTTCCAATCTATTTAGAAAACTAGATGTAGAACATACGGCAGAAATGACAAAGAAAAAGTTCTTTTTAAGCACTTAAAAAATGAAGTGTTTGATTTCGATGAAGACAAGTCAAACAAATTCTTTCCCAAATGCGATTAATTTCTTTTTAAGCACCAAAACCGAAATGTTTGAATGTGATATAAAACAAACAAACAAGTTCTTTTTTAAGTTCCTAAAAAGGAGAAAACACCGTAAAAGAGAAATACCTATAGATTTAGCTCTCCAAGGTGTGTGGACTTCAAAAGTGTGTTGTTGAGCTCTTCCCCTCAAACAATCCACGAACAAGAAAAGTGCTCTGCAGAAAAGGTTAAGCAAACACACAAACCAATCTAGAAAAATATATCCAGGATAATAGTAGAATGAAAATTTCTATTTCAAGGAACTAAAAACTTTTAAGAAAATAATGCCAGTTTTTGCATAAAGAGATGGATCAAAATGCGATCTTGAAATCAAATGAAAGATTTATTAATCTTTGAAATAGGAAATGGAATTTAGTTTTGCAAGAAAGAAGAAACTTTAACTGCAATTTATAAATGAAAAAAGCAAGACCAAAATGAAGGAAGGAAATGCTACGTAGAACTGACGAAAAGTAGTGAAGAAACAGAACAAAAGCTCAAAGCTGGAAAAGAAATGAACTTACCAATAAGGGACTTTGGTTAGGTCCCATCAAGCATGCCAGAATGTAGATCAAGAATTTCTGTGCTTGTTACCTGTCCAAGTTAATGTACCAAACTAAACACAAAACCCTGAAAAACTCAAATGAAGTCAATACGATAGATAACAAAAGATCCGAAGATGTAGATGGAAAAGAAAGTCGATGTAGATAAGACGGTGCACATGAGCAATCTTGCAAAGTAGATCCGAGAAACCTACGAGACACATATACTTGATAGAAAAAGACAACGTTAAAGATATGTGGGTGGACTACCCGAAAAGCGGGTTCGGGAGGCGATAAGCTCCCTCGGTGGATGTCAGTCCACGTTTTCAATTAAAGAAAGAAGCATACATGATCAAAGATGTAAGTAAATGTCTAGATTTTTTATTACAAATGACAGATAGAATGTAAACATGAGGTAAATCAATAGAAAACAAGAAAGCTGTGAAAACAATGTTGGATTTGTGTTCTTGAATTCTTTTACCTATCGGCGGAACATATCAGCGTCAATTAGGAAAATCGGCGTTGATGATATAAGGTCGGCATTGATCGAGATAGGTCGGCATCGACCGAGAGATAATGGTGGTGTCATACCGGTCGGCATCGATTAGGGAAAAATTTCAAGAATATTTAAGAACGGAAAATGAAGACTAGATCGTCGATATGTCGCTGGATCTCTGGGAGCCTTTGGGATGCGACAAAGCTCCACCTTTTTCTACGACACGGAGCAGAGTCACCAAGAGATCAATGAAGGCCGTGATGTCGATGCGGTAGGGAGCGGTACTTAATGGTACTCCTCTCGGGGATTG